>CM070583.1:45346213-47746213 GCA_036346355.1 Rhipidocladum racemiflorum
TCCCGTAAAGATTTTGGACACTATGGATCGAGAAACTAGAAACAAGTCAACCCGTTTCGTCAGAGTTCAAAGGAGCAACCATGCAGAGAGAGCGGCGACTTGGGAGCGCGAAGAGGATTTGAAGAAAGAGTTTCCAAACCTATTCTCAGAGTGAGCCTCGAATCTCTGTGGACGAGATTCTATTAAGGGGGAGGTTTGTAACACCTCAAAATTTTGCTTTCCTTAAATTCATGTGTGATTTGGCACTTTGGTGAATTTTTGGAATTTTCTGGAATTTATTTGGAATTTATTTGAATTTATTCCATTTTGAAATAATTAAGGAATTTAATTTTGCAAATAAAATTTTGTTGGAAATATTTTATTTGAGTCCAAAATGATCCAAAATATTTTCCAGAATTTTTCTGGAATTTTTCTGAGTCTTTTGCTATTTTTAATGAATTAAATGAATTATCGGGAATTATTTTAATTATTAAATCGCCGGAAAATGCGAGTGGGTTTGTAATCGTTTCATCCGATCGAGCCCGAGTCGACTCGAGTTCGAGTCCGACCGAGCCACGTGACTCGACCGACCAAGTCCAAACTCCTAAGCCTGCGGAACTGCTGGATCGAGATCCAACTACCGAACTCGCGCCAAGACCGATCCGATCGGATCCGATCCGCACTGCTCACGCCGGCGATCCCAGCCGCCGATCGTGCCACATGGACGGCCGTCGCCGTCGTCCCGCCGAGTCCGAGCCGGACTCCTCCGCCGCTGCCGCCGCCATGTGATTAGGCTCCGCCCCAGGCGCTGCATGCCGAGGGCATTTAAGTGAGGTGGTACCCGAGGACCGCCGTGACTTCGCTGCACTTTTTGCTCCTAACCCACCGAGCTCTAGCCGCCGAGGTTTGCCGGAATCGCTCGCCAGAAGCTGCGTGAAGCGCCGCCACGGCTTTTGTCTCGCCTCGCCTGGCCCTCCGCCACCGTCCTCGAGCGTCTTGCTCCGAATCTGCCCGGCCAAGGCGCACCTGAGGTGGTCTTTCACTTCGCCGGCAGCCCCGCCGCCGTCGCTGGTCGCCTTCTCAACCTCGGTGAACTAGCCGCCGCGCCGCCATCGCCGACTTGAGCTTTCTCCGCCGTCCGATCCGGATCCGATCGCTACGGTGAGTTCCACGTGCGCCCTAACGCCGTTAGAGCTAGGTTAGATCCTAACCGTTAGATCGATCGAACGGTGTAGATTAGATCTAGTGTTAGGGCCGGATCCATTTTGGACCGTTAGATCTGGATCCAACGGCGTGATTGACCGCGTTAACCCAAACGCTGCGGGTATCCAGATTCAACTGACCGCTGATTTTCAAATCAACGGCCGAGATTGTGCCACGTGTGCTTAGCCGCGCCACGCCGCTGGGGAGCGTGTCTTCGACACGCCGACCCGCGTGTCGAGGGCCCACGTGTCACCGCAGCCACGCTGCGTGCGTGAGACCCAAATACCGGGTGGGGCCCACATGTCAGCGACATGTGGATTCGTGGACCGAGTCCACGGTAGCCCCGAGCCGAGCGTGGACCATGTCCATGGACCGGCTGACGTCAGCCAGCTGCCAATCGAGGTCGACACGTGTCCTGCCGACGCAATAATTAATTTCCAAAAGAAAATGATTTATTAATTCAAATAATGATTTCGTGATTTTGATTCAAACTTCAAACGCTTATAACTTTTGCGTTTCAACTCCGATTGAGTGATTCAAATTTCTAAATTTGTATAAAATTGAGATCTACCTAAATATGAATTTTATTTAATTTTTGGACAAAAGTTTTTCTCTCAGAAAATTATTTAATTGATTATTTGAACTTTAAATAATCATAACTTTTGCGTTTTAACTCCAAATTTGGCGATTCCAGTTTCTAAAAATTCATAAAATTATGTTCTCTCTGTTTATGGATTTTATTTGGATGTTTGGACACTTTTTGCCTATTGTTTATTCGTGTATTTGCTATTTGCACGCTTTACGAGTAGACGTTGAAGTGCCTAAGGATTCAAGGAGAAGTATCGACACAGGATCCAACTCAAGACCAAGAACAAGTACTTTTTGAAGGCAAGTTGTGCTTTGACCATGTTGATCCTATTTTGAAATCTATTTTGATTTAACTTATTGCATGCTAAGTTCAAATAGAAAATATTTGTTTAAACATGGGGGATTAGATAAACACCAATCTACATCAGATGACACCTTGATTATTTAAGTATGTGCCATGACCCCTTTGTCACCCTAGTTGTGGATTACTAGTTGGACCTTATTAAATTGCCAACATGGGTTTAGAACGTTGTAGTATACCGCTTAGACTCGCATGCGTGCTCATGACATGATTTTGGACAATCAAATGTTAATATTGACTTAATGATATATTGAACCTGTTTTGGAAAAGTATCATGTGATGTTGATGGCACGTGGTGCATGGTAATCAATCAGGGGTTTGATAAAATGATTTCGGCCAAGGGCATGTGGCAAGAGTAATCAAAGTGGGCCACTTGTGGCATTGGGGATGTTGATTTGTTCTTCGGGTAGTCTTGCCCTGGTCACTCTAAGGACTTAACCTTGCAAGCCTTTGAACTGGTCTAACGTGCAAACCACATGTCTCGTAATGGGACGGACCTAGTTGACTAAGTTGCTAATAACGCACTGCGGGACCTCAGGAGGTCAACTACACCCTTTGTGTAAGTTGTACGGGGAGCGCATCGGGCCGAGGCCAGGTACCCATCTAACGGTTGATTGGCCTAGACTTCGCCTTAGCTAAGGGAAGGGTTAGTGCGCAATAACCGGGAGGACCACTTGTATTGTTAGAAGTTTCAAAGACTTTGTTACTGAACTCGCCTTTGTGGTGTTTGACTGTATCTTGTGGGTAAAGTGCATAACCTCTGCAGAGTATAGAATCTATTCGAATAGCCGTGTCCATGTATTGGACATCGCTCGAATTACAAATAAGGGTTAGATTTTCTCAAAAATAACTTTGGTTTGAAAGCTCTGGCCGATTAATAATGATGTTGATGGAAATGTGGTTTAGGATGGGAAAAATGTTTACCAAACTTCTTGAAAAGTTATTTATGCTTTACTTGTTTCTCTTGCTTTGAATCTACTTATACTACTTGTCAAATGCTGTTTCTTTCGCAAATATACCTTGAGCTATTCCTTTGTACCAAGCCATGCATATAGTATATTAGTCGATTCTCAGGCATGACTTGCTGAGTACCAAGTACTCACCCTTGCCTCAACACAACACCAGTTGAAGAGGAGACTACGCCAGCTTTGGAGGAGGAGCTCCAAGAGGATCCGTCTACATAGGTAGCGAGCCCAGTCAGTTGCCTGTGGTATACTGGATGGCGCCACGATGTTACCTTCTTTGATTTTCCGCTGCTACTATGTAACATCCTCGTTTTGGCTTTCTGGAGAAAAACCTAATTAAAATAAAGTAAATTCAAAAGTTGGAGTTTCTTTGGTGTTTATATTAACCTGGCATCCTTTCCCCTTCAAAATCGGGAATTAATTCCCTCCGGCTTAAAAATCGGATTTTCCAAGATCACGGCACTAAAATTCACCCGAGTCCAAAAGCGCTCCAAAAATCTCCAAACCACTTCTAAAATGTTCCAAATATTCCGAAATGATTTTAGGAATCATTCCCCGGATTTTTGGACAACCGTTCCTATTTTATCTCGCATGCTTTTGTTTAATGCCCGCGATCCGCGCCGTATATCCAATTCCACAAAAATCATCCAAATTCAACCAAACCACTTCCATTGAGTTCCAAATAACCTAAAATGGCTCTAGGAATTTTTCCGAATTTTTAGGCCATTTTTCCTTATTTTTCCCTAGGGTGGAACATTTGCGTAAAAGAGGGCCAATGAGGAGGTGCCACGTGGCAGTCACTATTCATCATCTTCAACCTCTTGCCATGCATGAACTTTGGAGCTCCAAGCAAGCAAAAATGGTGGATGCCCTCTTTAAATCCATCTAGCTCCTCCTATACAACTCCAAATCGCGAACGGCCGGATCCGCTGGACTCACAACGGACTCCTCTTCCTATCCATGGGGATAATGCCCCGAAATCTCGCTAATTTTTGAACGGTTATGTGGAAACCGAAACCGACTCTTTTGGAGATTGGCGCGCCGTTCCTAGTCCGTTCCGCCGTGATTCCGCCACTCATCTCTCCGTATAAGAGTCCTCTTCCGTTGGTGTAACCCTTCTTTAGCCTCTCAAACCCAATCGTCGCAAGATCAAGAAAACCGACGAACTCTCGTGTTCTTCGCGTTCTTCGTGTTCTTGCTCATATCTCCCTCCTCGGTGGTTCAATTTCTATTCCGATTCTTTTGTTGACTCCGTGAGGAAGTCTAGATTCTAATCCTTCCATTGATTTTAGGTTTCATCGATCGTGGGCTACTTAATTTCGCTTTGCTCGTTTCGGCCGAACCGCCGTTCGTCGTCGATTTCTTCAATTCCGGTGAGTTTAGGTTCAATTCCTTCATCCTAGATGTTGCTAAGGAGGTCCTCTAGAGGTTCTAGCTTTTTGTTTGGATTGATTCCATGCAAAAATGAGGTAAAAATCAAGTTTTTAGGGAGAAGGCGTTCTTTTTTTTTGGAGTGCACTGTTCTTGGTGGCCTTGGGCCCGTGCTCGCCGGAGTTGCCGCCGGCCGCTGGCCAAGGCTGCCGGCGCTTCGCTGGCTGGCCGCCACAGCGCCGCTGGCCGCCAAGACGTGTATGCTGGCCACAAGGCCTCCTGGCTGGCCACGGGCTGAAGCCTCACGAGCTGAGCCCGCCGCCGGCCGGACTGGCCACGCCGCCGCCTCCCTTCTCTCTCTCTCCCTTCCTTTTCTACCTCTCTCTCTCCATGGATGGCATGAGAGCTTCCAGAGGAAGCTTCCTCTCTTCCTCTCTCTCTATGACGCTGGGCCCCACTGTCATACACTCCAAAGCCTAGTCAAACCAGTCAACGTCCGGTCAAAGCGCAGTCAAACGTTGACTCGGTCAAACGGAATATTCGGGAATATTCCCGCTTTCGATTTATTCGAAATTCAAACTTCGGAAGCTCATAACTTTCTCGTCCGAACTCCGTTTGACCTCATTCAAATTTCTAAATTCATCTAAAATCAAGACCTTTCTGCCAGTACTAATTTTATAATTTTTGGATTTTATTTATTTTCCGTTATTTATTTATTGCCTGCTTTTATGTGTAGTCGACGATTCCGCCGCGATCACGATTTCGCTGGCCGAGCCTTCCGAGTTTGACACCGCTGCCACAACTGAAGGCAAGTCTCCTTGATGCACTTTGCTCCTATGTTTGCGAAAGGATTTAAAATTGTTTATAAAGTTGCATGGCTATGTTTAATTAAATATGTCAAATATAAGAGTTAGTTATTTCGAACTTGTTAATTCCTCCATGACATTGTTAATCATATCCATTGTAACCCTAGATCATTGTTTATACCATGCCTATGTTTATTTGGTATCCGTTGCTATGTAGTACGGTAGAATTGCTTAGGACCTTTTCCGACCAAAACAACCCATGGGTGGGATTATTCAAAAAGAATGTTATCAAACGTGATTTGAAAGTTATTATTATGATTTTGGTCCTGTTTTCTAAAATAAAAGAAAAGTAAAATGATTTTGACTTGGGCGGCCTGGAATGTCGGGTGGAAGCGGATCAAGTCTTGATCCTTTTGTGCAAAGTACCGCCCCAAGTCACATAAGGACCGACGCTTATGATTGCCATTTTAAGCATAACCGTACTACCACATGTCTATAATGGTACGACTGGCTCACTAATTTGTAGAAGCCTAGTTTAGACTCACCACTCGGTTGTTGTGTGAGAGCCGGACGGAGGCATTGTTGTGGTTGTTGTTTTGCTCACACGGCGCAAGAGGGCTTCAGATCGGGTGGAGGGAACCCTAACAATGGTGAAACCTCACGGTGGGTCTAGCTAGGTAGATACATTGTAACGGCCTTGTCAAGATATCCCTGCCGGCACACCTAAGGAAGTGTGTTAATTGCATGGCAACAAGGGTCTATCTTGTCTTGTGGGTAAAGTTGTACATCTCTGCAGATTATAAACTATTCGAATAGCCGTGCCTACGGTCAAAGGCAAAGCAAGAAATGCTTTCATATTGGTAGACTTTGTTTTTGTTTTTAAAACCAAAAAGTGTTTTGTTTTGGGGTTCGGGAGTGGTTAGAACTCTCGAACGTTGTTTGATGGAAAGAGCCAACCAGGTGGAAAGAACTCGCTTTTCATTTGACTGATGGAGTCGCATGATTAACTTTGATCTTTTAAACTGTTGGCGGATAGAGCCTTTATGCTAGTGATGGTGGATAGAACTTCACTACAATAATAAATAATTCAATTATTAAAAAGAGTTGTAAAATATGCCTTGTGAAATTTATTACTTAAGTATGATTTAATCAAATGTGGCTTTATGCAAATAAACCCTATTAAGCTTCCTTTGGAAAGCCCCTCATGATCATAATTCCCGACTTGCTGAGTACTTTTGTACTCACGTGCTACACCAACATTGTAATCATCAGAAATTTATCAAGATGCTGAGGAAGAAGAGGAGTTCTTCGAGGAGGATTGCCAGGAGGACTAGTTGCGTTCCTAGTCGTCACTGCTTTGTGGCGTTGTGGCGTTCGCCGTTGCTTTCTTTTGCTTCCATTGTTTTGAGTGTCCTGGCCGTTGGACCGAGTATTGTAATAAGTGGCCATGTGGCCCATACTTGAATATTTACATTACAAGTTTCGTTATGTTCGGCAATGATGTATCACTGTGACTGTGTGTACTAGCTACTGATCTGGGACTAGTACGGAAATACACAGTAGATTCTCGATAGCCGATCCGGTCCCACAAATGTGGTATCGAGCCTGGACGCATCAGAGGACGTGACCCAGTTAGCATGGCAAAGCCTTAAGGACCTATATTTCATAAAAATGTAATTGCAAATTTTAAGTTTCTTTGCTTCTATCTCTTCTATCTTAGTATCTTGTGCTCATCCTCTCTTTTATTTAAAATTTTGGTTACTAATTCTGTCTTCTTTCAAAATCTGTAGATGTCGGTTTTCACCACCTTTGCCGCGAGGCCGAGGCTTTGCGAGGAATCACATCGATGCTCCAGGAGCTGGGATTTCCCCATCGTCCGGAGTATCGCTACCAATCGATGCCTGGTCTTGGCCAGGATATGTGGCAGGTCCGCTTGCTAGTCTTCGCGAGGAGCCGCCTTCGTGTTGAGGACCGGCCGTTCTACTTCACGGCCGAGAGACCGATTCTGGCGTACGCGCTTCAGGACGCGGCCAGAAAGGCTATCCTCATGTTGGGGCAGAGCTACCGCGACATGCCGAGAACTTTCGCACGTACCGCTTTCCCCGCTTCTGTGTTGGGCGGGTGTACACCGCTTTAGGAGTTTGGCCCAGAGAGGGACCCGACTGTGGTGCACTTGGGGTCACTCGCCCAGCGCAGGATGAGGCCTACGTCCGGATGTCTCGACGAGTCGCCGGGTTCGCCGACTTGATTTTGCGAGAGAGAGGATCTCTCGGTTTGAGGAGGAGAGGAGGAGCCTCCCATCGCCTCCACCGCCAGCGCCTGTGCAGGAGGCACAGCCCGTGGTGCCGCCGCCACCAGCCCCGGTTCGGGAGGAACCGCCGGCCCGCGACATCCCAGAGGACGCGCCGCCAGCCAAGCGTCATCAAGGTCTGAGGCTTCGGACTACTGCGCGCAAGTCCGTTCGTCTCCCTTCGCCGCCAGGGTTTTCTCTGATTGCTTTGGCTGCCGCTGAAGGAGCAGGATCTTCGGCAGCCGCTTCACCTTCCCGCAGCAGGAGCGAGGAGGAGGAAGAGGAGGACCCGTCCCCGCGCGTCTTCGCCAGCGACGCGAGTTCTTAGATAGTTTTAGTCTGCAGGATCTTAAATTTGTCGCGTTAGAGCGTTGAATAAGTGATTGCTGGATTGTATCGTGCCTTTAGGCATTTGTGATACAGCCACCTCCAAAACTATTTGATTTTAATTGAAGTTTAGTTGGTTTTTCTTTCGGTTGTGTGCTCTTGTGGTTGTGCCCTTGTGTTGAGGATGTGGTTTAGTTCCCCGTTGCTTACCTATGCTTCTCCCTCTTTCCTTGTGCTTGACCGCCTTGTGCAGATGGAGAACGTTGGTCGTGGTCGTGGTCGTGGAAGGCCCGCAGGCCGTGGTAGAGGCCGTGGACGAGCCCGTGGACCGGTGCACTTTCAAGAGGAAGCAGAGTATGTGGAGCCACCGCAGCTGCAAGGACAAGAGCAAGTGCAACACCCTGCCGCTCAGCATGATCCGCCGCCGCCCCCACTACCAGCTCAGCCGCCAAACATGGAACAAATGATGGCGATGCAGCTTCAGATTCTTCAGCGTTAGCTCGTAACGCCCCTGAACCAACCTCAAGCGGCAAAGACTGACTCAAGCTCAACCGCCCCAATCTAAGTTTGGGGAGTTCATGAGGACTCGACCCCGACTTTTTCTTTGATCCGCAGATCCGCCGGATGCAGATGACTGCTCAAGGAAGTTGAGCGTAAATCGCACTTGGCTCGGCGATGACATAGAGAGTGTGCAAGACGCTGCCTCACCACCAAAGGAACTGCAGCCTAACCGGTGGGAGAACTACTGTGCCGCCCATGCCGACCGCAAACATCCCATGGAATGAGTTTGTGGAAGCCTTCAGAGCTACTCATATCCCAAGGGGATTATGGAAATGAAACGCCGGAGTTTCACAAGCTTCAAAGAAGGGAACTTGTCGGTATCGGAGTATCTTAACCGCTTCACACAATTTGTCCCCAGACGCTGATCGCAGATGTCGCCATCGACAAGGCCAAGATTTGGCGATTCATGGAGGGCCTTGACCCCAACTTGAAGGTACAATGGTTTCAAGCGACTACCCGCTGCTCCAAAGACATGATCAACAAGGCGCTGATTCAAGAGGATGCTCGGCGTCGCCTTTTGAGTCGCAAGAGAGAAAATGATGTTTCAGACTCACGGTGCCGTTAGCCTGTGCCCCGCACTTTTCAGAAAGAAGCAGCCTAGCAGTGCCAAGAAGAGCTGCGGCCCCAGACTTAATGTCTACCCCTGCGCCCCACCGACAAGCCCTCGCGAGCAAAGCAGGAGCTCAAGCTCAAGAGTGGGACAAGAATGGCAGGAGTGCAAAGGCTTTAATCAGCAGGAGATGGGGCACTACGCCAACAATCGCCTCAGAACGCCAGTCGCTACCCCTGAGGTTCAACCTCGATCGACGCCCGGCCGCGCCTGCGCCGCTCAAGGAAGAGGAACCCTCGACTCGCAAGACGCCAAGGACTGCAGAAGAGGGCGTGTGAACCACATCACCGCTGAAGAGGCTCAGGATGCGCCAGACGTGGTCTACGATGCACGCTGTGAACTCGACTGCCTTGATTCGCTTTGATTCTCGTGCAACTCATTCATTTATTTCGAGTACTTGGTTAAAAAGCATAAGCAGGACACCTTACGGTTAAGAAACCCTTTGTTAGTACAATCCTCGAAAAGAATTAAGAACAACTTCGTCATCCAAAATGGATATAGTAATAAAAGGGGTAAAGTTCCTAGCTTAACTTAATAATCATGGATACTAAGGGTATAGAAGTAATCCTTGGAATGGATTGGTTAACCAAGTACAAGGGTCAGATAGACTGTGCTAGTAGAGCTATCTCTCTTACCAGCCCTGAGGGGATTAGAGTGGAGTTCTTATCTAATCTTGCCTCTAAGGGGGGTAGCACCCTAAACCGTTTGAAAGGTACTTCGTTGGAGAAGGTACCGATCGTCAATGAGTACCTGATGTGTTCCTGATGAGTTGCCTGGTATGCCACCAGATCGAGATGTGGAATTTGTGATTGAGCTAGTACTGGTACCGCTCCAATCTCGAAGAGACCGTACCGACTGCCTTCTAACGAGTTGGTCGAGATGAAGAAGCAGATTGAAGAACTGCAAGAAAAAGGATTCATCAGACCCAGTTCGTCACCTTGGGGATCGCCTGTGATCTTTGTGTCCAAGAAGGATGGTAGTCTGAGAATGTGCATCGACTACAGGTCGTTGAATGAGGTTACGATCAAGAACAAGTATCCGCTGCCTCGGATAGATGATCTGCTTGACCACTTGAAGGGAGCTCAAGTCTTCTCCAAAATAGATTTGAGATCGGATATCATCACCAAGATAAGAAAAGAGGATATTCCAAAACAGCCTTCACTACCCGATATGGACTGTATGAGTTCACAAATATGTCTTTTGGGTTAACCAATGCTCCTTCTTATTTCATGAATCGATGAATAAGGTGTTTATGGAGTATTTAGACAAGTTCGTCGTAGTATTCATCGACGACATTCTTGTCTATTCCAAGAGCAGAAAAGAACATGAAGACCATCTGCGAATAGTCTTGGAAACACTAAGGGAGCATCAGCTGTATGCTAAGTTTAGCAAATGTGACTTCCGGGCCGAAGGAAGTGTCTTTCCGGGTCATGTCATTTCTGCTGCAGGAGTAGCAGAGATCCAAATAAAGTGAGAGGTGTTTTGGATTGGACACAACCCAAGTCAATCCCGAGATCCTAAGTTTTCTTGGATTAGCTGGTTATTATCTGAGATTCATTGAAGGTTTCTCAAGATAGCCGACCTCTTACTCACCTTCTAAAAAAGAAAAGAAGTTTGAATGGACTAAAGCCTGTGAGCAAAGTTTTCAGGAGTTGAAAAAGAGATTAACCTCACTCAAAGGCTTATTTTACCTGACATCCATAAGGGCTTTGAAGTGTATTGTGATGCTTCAAGCAAGGACTTGGATGTGTTATGATGCAAGAAGGAAAGGTAATAGCCTATGCTTCAAGACAATCGCGACCTCATGAAGAAAACTATCCTGTTCATGACTTGGAGTTAGCCGCAGCTTGTGCACGCTGGCCAAGATATGGAGACATTACTTGATCGGCAATAGATGTGAAATCTATACGGATCATAAAAGTCTAAAGTATATCTTCACTCGGCTGATCTTAACCTCGAGGCGTAGAAGATGGTTGGAGTTGGTGAAAGATTACAACTGGGAATTCATTATCACCCTGGAAAAGCGAACGTAGTTGCGGATGCTTTGAGCAGGAAAACTCACTGCAACAATATGAGGGTGCAACAAAGCCAACCAGTACTTCACGATGAATTTCGGCGCCTTAACCTGGAATTAGTAAATGAAGGATGCATTTATTCTTTGGAGGTCAAAACAACCCTTGAGGATCAGATCCGAGAAGCTCAGAAGGACGATAAAGGTATTGCCAACCTGAAGGAAGGCCTAAAGAAAGGAAAGCACCCCGGATTTTCAGAAGATGACCAGGAACTGCTTGGTTCGGGAAAAGAATAGTGGTCCCTAACCAAGAAGAAATCAAGAATGTGATCTTGAAAGAGGCTCACGATTCGATTTACTCCATTCACCCAGGAGGCACAAAGATGTATGCAGATTTGAAAGACAAGTATTGGTGGTCCAATATGAAGAAAGAAGTTGCAGACTTCGTAGCACGGTGTGATGTGTGTCAGCTGGTAAAAGCAGAACATCAGAGGCCAGCCGGTCTATTGCAGCCCTTGCAAGTGCCTGTATGGAAATGGGAAGAAATTGGAATGGATTTTATAACTGGCTTACCCAAAACCAAGTCCGGTTATGATTCCATCTGGGTTATTGTGGATTGATTGACCAAAGTGGCCCACTTTATCCCGGTAAGGACAACCTATTCTGGAGATAAGCTTGCCGAATTGTATATGGCTAAGATTGTGTGTTTACACGGTGTGCCAAAGAAGATTGTGTCTGATCGCGGTTCCCAGTTCACCTCGAGATTCTGGCAGCAATTGCATGAGGTGTTGGGCACGAATCTTAATTTCAGTACTGCGTATCATCCCCAGACGGATGGCCAGACCGAAAGGGTCAATCAAATTTTAGAGGATATGTTGAGAGCTTGTGCTCTAACATATAAAGGTTCGTGGGATCAGAATTTGCCCTATGCAGAGTTTTCCTATAACAACAGTTATCAAGCCACCAAGATGGCACCTTTTGAAGCTTTGTATGGAAGAAAATGCAGGACACCATTATATTGGAAAGAGACCGAAGGAGGACAAATCATCGGACCCGATGTTCTGAAAGAAGCCAAAGAGCAAGTCGATGTATCCGGCAAATCACAAATTTCACCAGCAGAAAAGTTATGCGACAATCGTCGAAGGGAATTAAGCTTTGTATCCGAGATCATGTGTATTTGAAGGTATCCCCTATGAAAGGAATGAAACGATTCGCGTCGGTGGAAAATTAGCACCCGCTATATCGGACCATTCAAGGTGATTGCCCGAAAAGGCTTAAGTTGCTTATAAATTGGAATTACCGCCACAGCTTGTCGTGGGTACATGATGTCTTTCATGTGTCTCAATTGAAGAAGTGTCTCCGAGTGCCGAACATCAATTGCCGCTGGAAGACGTGGAACTCAAAGAAGACTTGTCTTACCCTGAGTATCCCATCAAGGTTTTGGATGAAGCCGAGCGCCTGACACGGCCGAGTGATCAAGTTCTGCAAGGTTCAATGGAGCAACCATTCTGAGAAGGAAGCTACTTGGGAGCGTGAAGAAGATCTTCGAGCAGTTCCCTAACCTTTTCTTTTCTCCGTCTGAATCTCGGGACGAGATTCTCTCTAAGGGGGTAGGTTTGTAACATCCTCGCTTTGGCTTTCGGAGAAAAACCTAATTAAAATAAAGTAAATTCAAAAGTTGGAGTTTCTTTGGTGTTTATATTAACCTGGCATCCTTTCCCTTCAAATCGGGAATTAATTCCTCCTCAGGCGAAAAATCGGATTTTCCAAAGATCACAGCATTCTAAAATTCACCCGAGTCCAAAAGCGCTCCAAAAATCTCCAAACCACTTCTAAAATGTTCCAAATATTCAAATGATTTTAGGAATCATTCCCTGATTTTTGGACAACTGCCTTATTTTATCTCGCGGCTTTTGTTTAATGCCTCGCGATCCGCGCCCGTATATCCAATTCCACAAAAATCATCCAAATTCAACCAAACCACTTCCATTGAGTTCCAAATAACCTAAAATGGCTCTAGGAATTTTTCCGGAATTTTTAGGCCATTTTTCCTTATTTTTCCCTAGGGTGGAACATTTGCGTAAAAGAGGGCCAATGAGGAGGTGCCACGTGGCAGTCACTATTCATCATCTTCAACCTCTTGCCATGCATGAACTTTGGAGCTCCAAGCAAGCAAAAATGGTGGATGCCCTCTTTAAATCCATCTAGCTCCTCCTATACAACTCCAAATCGCGAACGGCCGGATCCGTTGGACTCACAACGGACTCCTCTTCCTATCCATGGGGATAATGCCCCCGAAATCTCGCTAATTTTTGAACGGTTGCGTGGAAACCGAAACCGACTCTTTTGGAGATTGCGCGGCCGTTCCTAGTCCGTTCCGCGTGATTCCGCCTCTCATCTCTCCGTATAAGAGTCCTCTTTCCGTTGGTGTAACCCTTCTTTAGCCTCTCAAACCCAATCGGCCGCAAGATCAAGAAAACCGACGAACTCTCGTGTTCTTCGCGTTCTTCGTGTTCTTGCTCATATCTCCCTCCTCGGTGGTTCAATTTCTATTCCGATTCTTTTGTTGACTCCGTGAGGAAGTCTAGATTCTAATCCTTCCATTGATTTTAGGTTTCATCGATCGTGGGCGACGAATTTCGCGTTTTGCTCGTTTCGGCCGAACCGCCGTTCGTCGTCGATTTCTTCAATTCCGGTGAGTTTAGGTTCAATTCCTTCATCCTAGATGTTGCTAAGGAGGTCCTCTAGAGGTTCTAGCTTTTTGTTTGGATTGATTCCATGCAAAAATGAGGTAAAAATCAAGTTTTTAGGGAGAAGGGCGTTCTCTGTTTTTTTTTGGAGTGCACTGTGTTCTTGGTGGCCTTGGGCCCGTGCTCGCCGGAGCCGTCGCCGGCCGGCCGCCGCCATGGCTGCCGCCGCCGCCATGGCCACGCCCGCCGCCGCCGCCCGCCACGTGTATGCGCCGCCGCCTCCGCCGCCGCGCCTGCCGCCACACTGGCCGGCGAGCTCGCCGAGCCGCCACACGCCGCCGGACCGCCGCCGGCCGCCTCCCTTCCTCTCTCTCTCCTTCCTTCTCTACCTCTCTCTCTCCTCCATGGATGGCATGAGAGCTTCCAGAGGAAGCTTCCTCTCTTTCCTCTCTCTCTATGACGCGTGGGCCCCACTGTCATACACTCCAAAGCCTAGTCAAACCAGTCAACGTCCGGTCAAAGCGCAGTCAAACGTTGACTCGGTCAAACGGAATATTCTCGGGAATATTCCGGTTTTCGATTTATTCAAATTCAAACTTCTAAGCTCATAACTTTCTCGTCCGAACTCCGTTTGACCTCATTCAAATTTCTAAATTCATCTAAAATCAAGACCTTTCTGCCAGTACTAATTTTATAATTTTTGGATTTTATTTATTTTCCGTTATTTATTTATTGCCTCGTTTTGCGTGTAGTCGATTTATTCCGCCACATCACGATTTCGCCGTCGAGCCTTCCGAGTTTGACACCGCCGCCACAACTGAAGGCAAGTCTCCTTGATGCACTTTGCTCCTATGTTTGCGAAAGGATTTAAAATTGTTTATAAAGTTGCATGGCTATGTTTAATTAAATATGTCAAATATAAGAGTTAGTTATTTCGAACTTGTTAATTCCTCCATGACATTGTTAATCATATCCATTGTAACCCTAGATCATTGTTTATACCATGCCTATGTTTATTTGGTATCCGTTGCTATGTAGTACGGTAGAATTGCTTAGGACCTTTTCCGACCAAAACAACCCATGGGTGGGATTATTCAAAAAGAATGTTATCAAACGTGATTTGAAAGTTATTATTATGATTTTGGTCCTGTTTTCTAAAATAAAAGAAAAGTAAAATGATTTTGACTTGGGCGGCCTGGAATGTCGGGTGGAAGCGGATCAAGTCTTGATCCTTTTGTGCAAAGTACCGCCCCAAGTCACATAAGGACCGACGCTTATGATTGCCATTTTAAGCATAACCGTACTACCACATGTCTATAATGGTACGACCTGGCTCACTAATTTGTAGAAGCCTAGTTTAGACTCACCACTCGGTTGTTGTGTGAGAGCCGGACGGAGGCATTGTTGTGGTTGTTGTTTTGCTCACACGGCGCAAGAGGGCTTCAGATCTGGTGGAGGGAACCCTAACAAATGCGGTGAAACCTCGTGGGTGGGTCTAGCTAGGTAGATACATTGTAACGGCCTTGTCAAGATATCCCTGCCGGCACACCTAAGGAAGTGTGTTAATTGCATGGCAACAAGGGTCTATCTTGTCTTGTGGGTAAAGTTGTACACCTCTGCAGAGTATAAACTATTCGAATAGCCGTGCCTACGGTCAAAGGCAAAGCAAGAAATGCTTTCATATTGGTAGACTTTGTTTTTGTTTTTAAAACCAAAAAGTGTTTTGTTTTGTGGTTCGGGAGTGGTTAGAACTCTCGAACGTTGTTTGGCGGAAAGAGCCAACCAGGTGGAAAGAACCTGTTTTTCATTTGACGGATGGAGTCGCATGATTAACTTTGATCTTTTAAACTGTTGGCGGATAGAGCCTTTATGTTAGTGATGGTGGATAGAACTTCACTACAATAATAAATAATTCAATTATTAAAAAGAGTTGTAAAATATGCCTTGTGAAATTTATTACTTAAGTATGATTTAATCAAATGTGGCTTTATGCAAATAAACCCTATTAAGCTTCCTTTGGAAAGCCCCTCATGATCATAATTTCCCGACTTGCTGAGTACTTTTGTACTCACGTGCTACACCAACATTGTAATCATCAGAAATTTATCAAGATGCTGAGGAAGAAGAGGAGTTCTTCGAGGAGGATTGCCAAGAGGACTAGTTATGCTCCTAGTCGCCGCCTGTGGCGTTGTGGCGTCGGGCCGTTGCTTTCTTTGCTTCCGCTGTTTTGAGTGTCCGGTCGTTGGACCGAGTATTGTAATAAGTGGCCATGTGGCCCATACTTGAATATTTACATTACAAGTTTCGTTATGTTCGGCAATGATGTATCACTGTGACTGTGTGTACTAGCTACTGATCTGGGACTAGTACGGAAATACACAGGAGATTCTGGATAGCTGATCCGGGGTCCCACATACTATTTCTTTCTTAATAAGTATCGCCCTGCGAGGCGTACATTTGTGACTTGACCATAAGGTCGAGTAACCAGTTTGGTTATTTAAATAAAAGTACTTTATTAGCATCGAATGGTATGATTGTGATATTTACCGATGTTAAGACTGTGTGCACTAGCGCGTTCCTGGACTAGTGTTGAATACACAGAGGGTCCGGATTTGCAAATTCGGGGTCCCGACACGATTCTTGCACGATTCCGGAGAAATGGAGTGGAGAGGTAGTGGAAGGGAGTGAGCACCGGGTAGGGGATGCCAAGACGAAGTTATAGGAGGTGGTGACTCGCAGTTTCATGGAGTAACGGCCGAGTTATTGGGTATTGATTGCATTTCGGATTTCACTCGATTGGGCCGTTTCTGGCGGGACTTATGACGATTAATGGTGGGGAATGGAATCCTTGCGACCACACCTTTCAAACGCAACCGGAATCACTCAATTTGGTGGAGTAATGGAGAAGTTATGAAGGATTGAATTCATGGCGTCATGAACGGGATGAAGTAGCTCCTCTCTGGACAAAACGATTGATCTGCCATGAAGATGAACAGTGCAAGCCACGTGGCGCTCTCTCACTGGCTCGAATTTGAATAGTATAGAAATAACGATGCACGAGATAAAATAGCAAATAAGGTCTAAAAATTCCAAAAAAAATTCCTAAAAATACTAGGGAATATTTGGAATCAAAAGAAATTGGTTTCACTATTTTTGGATGAACTTTGGAATTTAGATAATTCCGGACAAATATAAAGAATACGAAGGATGAGCGCGAGAGATAAAATACCATAGGGATTCTATAAATCTTGGAAAAATTTCTAAAAATATTATAGAATATTTGGAACCTAGTGCAATAGGTTTCGAGATTTTTGGAGGATTTTGGAACTTGGGTGAAATTTCGAATAAGGACCGGAATTTAGAATTTCGACTTTGCGGACGATGAAGGATTGAACTCCAATTTCGGAATGGCCAGGATACCAGGTTAATTAGAACACCGAAGAAAAACCAAATTTTGAATTTAATTAATTTTAATTAGCTTTTGGCAAAAGACCGAAATTGGGGATGTTACGCTATTGTTGATATTCAGAGAATGAAGAGAATGAAGAGATTACGGGGACTTTACTGTTGAATTTTTCTAAGGTTTACCCTTATCTGTTGTCTATGGTATTTTGGGTAAAAGGCATATTGTCAAGCCAGGTATCTTCCGCTTCAAAACTTTTAAATTCGGCCAATAGGCCATGTTGTAACAACTAAGTTTCTATTATCGTATTATGAACTTGTATGGATGTGATGTCAAAGTTGTGCATGTGCGTACTAGCCACTGATCATGGGACTAGTACTGTATGCATATATAGAATTCTCTTGGTATGTGCGTACTAGCCACTGATCATGGGACTAGAGCACCTGAATACCGCAATACCTTTGCTATATATAGTCACAATAGAACCATCACCAAACTTCACTTTTCCTGAGAAGCTTTCATCCAATTCAGTGAAACAGCTCCTAGTGTCTGTCATATGATTGCTTGCACCAGAATCTAGGTACCGTGTAGTGTTGACTTGCTTGTTGCATTCTGCACTTCCCAGGTGAGGCTTCATCCTTTCTTCAAATAGCATCACTTCTTCAGCGCCAGCAGAGATATTATACTATATCTCACACACCTCTGCTGCTAGCAATGCTGGCTCATCTTCATAATCTTGTTTCTCAACCAAGTTCAAGCTTTCAATCTTCTTCTTTCTCGTCGGAAATCTGCCTTGAAATGTCCTAGCTCATGGCATGTATAACATCTAGCCTTGTTGATGTCAAAGCCACTTTTTTCTTCTTAGAGTTCTCATCACCTTCACGGGTATTTGCTATTCCCGTGGCCCTGGCCTCGCTCGCAGCCATGTCCACGGCCGTGGTCTCGCCCTCTCCCTCTGGATGAACTACCAGAACTACCCCAATCTTCTGTGGCCTTCCATTCTTGTTGTGTTAACAAAGCTCGCTCCTCCACCCTATCTCCAAGACGTGACAGACATAATTCATGGGCCTTTAGATACCCAAGAATCTCCTCCTATGTCTTGTTTTATTGAGTTGCATGCACCAGCCAGTTCACCCAAAAGCTTAAGCTTATGAGAAAAGGCAGGCAATTCACTTATACTTCAACACTCCCCCTCACGTGTAGGCTCCCTCAGACCTAAAACGTGGAATAGAAGTGGGCTGCAATTATTATTTTTTTAATTGCACCAGCCGAGTCTTGAACTCAAGACCTCTTCACTCTGATACCATATTGAATTGCATGCACCAGCCAATTCACTCAAAAGGTTAAGCTTATGAGGACGTGGGCCGAGGATGGAGGAGCCCATGTGCGGCCACACTTGGATTGTGCCGGACCACGGATTCCAGGGTAGACCGGCCCATGGAGGAAAGCCAGCGTTGGACGTCTGGGAGTGTTGGCCGGTGGGCGCCGAGGAGCCGCCGTTGCTATTGTTGGTCGCTTGGGAGGGCTGACCAGTGGGCGCCGAGGAGCCGCCGTTGCCGTTGTGATTGTTGCGGCCACCGCGGCGATTGTTGCGGGGCTTGCTGTTGGGACGACCGCCTCCTCCGCTGTTGGAGTCACCGCCCCCGTTGAAGGAGCCGCCACCAGGACGGTATGCGCCACCCCCGCCTATCTGGCTGATGGCAAGGAGGGCTGCAGGCGAGCCGCCCCGGGTCTGCATGGTGAGCTCTTCCAGCATGAGATCACTACGCACCTCGACGAACGACGGCATCGGTTTAGCCCTGCGGATGAGAGCTGCCATGTAGGAGTACTTGTCATTGAGACCTCGTAGAACGGCCAGCACCAAGGTGTGGTCAAGGACGGGTTCGCCGAGATCGCCGAGTGCGTCGGCCATGGTCTTCAGCTTGTGGCAATAATCGGAGATGGTGAGGTCGCCTTGGCAGAAGGTGCGGAACTCGGCGTCGAGGTACATTGCCCGTGTCTCCTTGTTGCCGAGGAACTGTTCTTCGAGTCCAAGCCAGAAGCGGCCCGCGGACGTGGTCGGCGACATGACGAGCTCGACGAGGCTCAAGGATATGGTGCCATAGAGCCACGACAGGACCGTGCACTCGATGCGGAGCCATGGCGGATCGTCGTGGAAGGAAACGTCGGCGAGAACATGGTCGAAGAGCGCGTACTTGCCGATGACGAGGAGAAAGAGGCTGCGCCACTTGGTGTAGTCAGGCGAGTTGGAGTCGAGGACAACAGGGATGAGAGTGCGGATGTTGACGACGGCCACCGTGTGAGCGTGTAAGGCGGCGATGGTGGTGGCCTCGAGCGCGTGTTGCTGTTCATGCATGGCGCGTTGGGCATCCTCAAGACGCTGGCGATCCGCATCGAGGCGAACTCGGTCGGCGTCGAGGAGTCGACGTTGTGCGTCGAGGCGCTCGGCCTCGGTCTGCACCACGTTGTCGCCCATAGAGGAGGAAGAGGGGACGCGGCGGGCGAGGGTCGCCGGCGGCGTGGAGGGGCGGCGGGCGAAGGTCGCCGGCGGCGTGGAGGGGCGGCGGGCGAAGGTCGCCGGCGGCTAAGATGTGGAAGCGAGGGTTGCAGGAAGCGAACATGATACCATGACAGCGAGTTCAATCTTCTATCCTCACGCTTTCATGTTTTTCAGATCACCAAATTCCTCAATGATCGAGGCTATGTGAATAAATCTTGGCAACACTGAGCGCAACACCTTCTTAATCACATAGACTTCCTCCACCTTCTCACCTAGGCTTCGGATCTAGCCAACAATTGAGATGATTTTACCCGTGAAATCATCAATTTTCTCAGCATCAAACGAAGCTCTGATACCAAATGTTAGCCTGAAAGACACAATTTGTGGACACAAACACATGAACAAGAAGAAACAATGGACGGAAGGTTTTGCGATGCAAAAGACTTTGCATCCTTTTCGGTTTTCTTCTTGCCTTTTATTCAAGCAAACATGCAGCAACTTAACTAGTTACAAATGCGCCACACCTCCTTGGTTCGTGCTCCACCAAGCACAAGATGCGGTATGCACAAAATAACCAAGTTGTCCGCCTACAAACGCGCAGGTAGAGGCTGGCGACGAACTAAACAGTAATTACCGAAAATACGACAACAGGGGAAAACGCAAAATGGACATGCACAATCCAAATTTAAAGACTCGAGCTAAATGACCAGGAGAGCACGTAGTGCAGCGCGACACGGTCCGCGCCCGTCGCAGCCGCACGGTGACCTGCTCTGGCAGCAAGCTCCTCATGTCGACGGTTGAGCTGAGATTGTAGGTGGTCCCGTCGCCACTGCCGTTGTGCAGAACGACGTGGAGCCGCCTCGTGTCGTTGTCGTAGTCGATCCGCGCGGACATCACGCGGCCGACGAAGCTGCCGTTCTGCAAGGCCGTGTAGCCTCCATACGAGACGATGTTGTTAACATCGACGCCGATGTGACGATCGCTGGGGTCCCACTCGTCCATGAACGTGTCGAACTCGACGGCGACGGCGCGGTCGCCGCCGGTCGCGTTGCCGCGGCTGGCCAGGGCGCTCCTGCTAAAGAGCCCGAGGTAGCCGTCCCCCGAGTCCTCGGCCATGTTGGACGGGCTGTCGACGTTGGCGGTGAGGAAGAAGGCCATGCCGTGCCCGACTGCTAGCCCCCCCGGCATGGCGTCGATGCCAAAGGAGAAGGTGGTAGTGAAGCTGGCCACCTTGCCGGTGGCGTTGTCCCACAGCTGCACCGTCTTGGGGTACAGCAGCCGGCCGCGGTTATTGGCGTTATTCTTGTATCCGTTACCGGTGAGGTCGGCCCTGCGGTCGCCGATGATGCAGTCGTCCCCCAGCGGGCCGAAGTCTTTCATGTTGGTCTTGTTGATGGAGTCGTAGTGGAAGGTGAGTGGGCTGCCATGGTGGGCAAGAAGAGAGAGGAGTGACACGACTCCAATGAGGCGGCGGCCATGAGCGTTACCAACAGAGCACAACACAGCCATTGCAAGTTGCAAGTTGCTTCAGGCGCTACTCAAAGGGCACAAATATGTATGCAGCACGTACATACTCCATATGTGTTTTCGTAATCCTCTGATAAACCTCCCGTTGCATCTGTTGGATTATTTGGGCCAAGTCCATTTAATTGAGACAATAAATCCTAAAAAATCTCAAAGGCCCACCTCATGAGGAGCATGTGCACTAGCAATAGTACCACATTGCTAGCCTAAAGTGGTGAGCACTAGTTTAAATAGTGGAGTGTGCTCCACCATGGTAGAACCATGTGGAGAAAGGGAGAAAGAATACACACGCGCGCGCTCGCCTCGCCGGGCCGGGGCAGGCCGGGGGGCGCGGGCGTGCGGCACCTGCGTGAATGGTCCGTCGAAATCCGGTCCAGGGCTTTGCGTAGGCGCAGTCTCTTTTTGCAGATTACTCTTTTGCTACTCGGAATCGCGGTTGTAGTATGAGATAAGGACACCGTAACAGATCCCGTAATGGACTCCGATCGTGGCACGTCCTCGAGTCGTGTTCGGTTACGGACTGTTACCAGGGCTCGCTGTCAACTGGGAGAAATAGAGTTTTCTGCGCCCTAGCGTTTTGCCAGTTTCCCTCGCTGCGCCGTCATCAAGTCTGCCCCGTCCCGTACGCCGGTGTGCACCAGCGAACGGGAAAGTAGGTCTCCGAAACCGTCCGTCCTCGCGTTCTTGCACCGGGAGAGGACGAATCAGGTTTTTGGGAAGCGCTCGGCGCGACTGCTTCCACGTCACCGTCACGGCTCGTCTTCCTCGACGTTCAGGAGCGGCTACTAGGCATCGCGCTCATCGCGCGCGCTCGCCTCTGCATCAGACGCGCTTACAACGCTTCATCGCTCCATCTGCACACCTAACAAGATGCGTTACAATGTCTCTACTGTTTATTTTTAACCTATTGATTGTGAGCACATTAGATGGATATATGTGTAGTCTTCTAGCATATGCATCTATGGTATGCTCCTGTTATTCGTTACCGATAGTCAATCACATGTTGTTTATGATTTACTTCTAGATTAAATTAAACCTAAATGTGCCTTTATTTCTAACAATCCAAAAACCTGATTATAGGCTCTTAGGTTTATCAATGGCTGGCTTTGCCGAGGTACTGAGGCCGGAAAAATTCACCGGTGTGCACTTCAAAAGATGGCAGACAAGGGTCACCTTGTGGCTTACAGCTATGAACGTGTTCTGTGTGTCGAACGGCAAACCAGAGGATATGGAACCAACTCCTGAAAAGGAGAAGGCATATCGGGATGCCAACACACTCTTTGTGGGAGCCGTTCTTAGTGTTCTTGCCGATCGTCTGTGCGATGTGTATATGCACATTAAAGAGGCGAAGGAACTATGGGATGCTTTGAATGCTAAGTTCGGTGCTTCCGATGCTAGCGGTGAACTGTATATCATGGAGCAATATCATGACTACAAGATGGTGGATAACCGTTCTGTAGTTGAGCAGGCTCATGAGATACTGTGTTCTCGCCAGGAACTCGAACTTCTCAAAATCCAGCTTGCCTGACAGTTTGTGGTCGGGGCATTATTGCCAAATTACCTCCTTCATGGAGGAATTTTGCCACATCTCTGAAACATAAGAGACAAGAGATTTCTGTCGAGAATCTGATTGCGTCTCTAGATGTTGAGGAGAAAGCTCGAGCTAAGGATGCACCTGTGAAAGGAACTGAGGGGCGCCTAGCGCCAATGTGGTGCAACAGTTCTCACATGGCAAGAACAAAGGGAAAAATAAAGCCAAACAAACCACTAATTTCAAGAAGAAGAAGTCAATGAACAAAGATGAGAAGCCCTCGCTTTGTTTATGGTGAGATTGGACACTAGGCCAAACAAAGGTCCAAATCGCAAGGGCAGGAAGGGTGAGCAAGGACAGAACTCAAAGTCCGCTAACGTGACCATTGGCAATACCGAGGAGGAACTTCCGGGTATGGTAACGCATCTATTGTTCTTTCAAGAAATCACCACCGATTGGTGGATTGATACCGAGCTAATGTTCATGTGTGTGCTGATCTCTCTTTCTTCTCTTCTTACCAGGTCGTATGGATTGCTCCGTGTTGATGGGAAACAGCTCGAATGCTTCGTTCTTGGTGTTGGCACGGTAGATCTGAAGTTTACTTCGGGAAAGATCGTGCAGCTAAAGAACGTGCAAAGATGTCCCCTCAATAAATAAAAACCTGGTCAGCGGCTCCCTTCTATGTAGAGAAGGGTTCAAAGTGGTGTTTGAGTCTAATAAAGTAGTCGTGTCTAAGCATGGACTTTTTATTGGTAAAGGCTATGAATGCGGAGGCTTGTTCCGCTTTTTCCCTTTCTCGATTTCTGCAATAAAGTTGTGAACCATATGTGTGATATTTCCAATGGAGGTGAAGCCGATGTTTGGCACTCACGGTTATGTCATTTAAATTTTGGTTGTATGACTCGGCTCGCTAGTATGAATTTAATTCCAAAAATTCCTCTTGTCAAAGGTTCTAAGTGTCAAAGTTGTGTGCAATCAAAGCAACCTCGCAAACCTCACAAGGCAATGGAGGAGAGAAACTTGGCACCATTAGAACTCATACATTCAGATCTTTGTGAGATGAATGGTGTGTTGACTAAAGGAGGAAAAAGATATTTCATGACTCTGATTGATGATGCATCTAGATACTGCTATGTTTATCTGTTGAAAACTAAAGATGAGGCTTTAGACTACTTCAAAGTCTATAAGGTCAAGTTGAAAATCAATTAGAAAGAAAAATCAAAAGGCTTAGGTCGATCGTGGCGGTGAGTACTTCTCACTGAGTTCGACTTATTCTGTAAGGAACATGGAATTATTCATGAGAGGACACCTCCCTATTCGCCCCAGCCTAATGGGGTTGCCGTAAAGAAAGAACCGCACTCTAACCGATTTGGTAAATGCCATGTTGGACAACTGCGGGTCTATCTAAGGAATGGTGGGGAGGCCCTGTTGACTTCTTGTCACGTTTTGAATAAAGTTCCTTCTAAGAATAAGGAGAAAACCCCATATGAAGAATAGGAAGGGAGAAAACCATCACTTTCATACTTGCGCACGTGGGGTTGCTTGGCGAAAGTGAATGTGCCCATAACTAAAAAGCGCAAACTTGGACCTAAGACAGTGGATTGTGTCTTTCTCGATACGCCATCGGAGCATTGCCTATAGATTTTTAGTAGTAAAGTCTGAGGTATCTCGACATGATCGTCGGTACAATCATGGAATCCAGAGATGCCACCTTCTTTGAGGGCATATTTCCCATGAAAGATTTGCATAGCGCTTTCTAGTCAAAACCCCGAGATAATTCCCGAACCTATTGCACAAACCGAGGATTCTCAATGTGATACCCGAGCAAAATCTTGAGGAGGATGACGGTGAGGCTCCTAGGAGGAGCAAGAGACAAAGGATGGTTAAATCCTTTGGTAATGATTTCACTGTATCTTGTGGATGATACTCCCACCTCTATTTCGTAAGCTTATGCATCTTCCGATGCAGACATCGAAGGAGGCAATCAGAGTGAGATGGATTCTATTCTGTCTAACGGAACTTGGGAGCTCACAGAACTGCCTTATGGTTGCAAACCTGTGGGCTGTAAGTGGGTGTTCAAAAAGAAACTAAGGCCTGATGGTACTATTAAAAAGTACAAGGCTAGACTTGTGGCTAAGGGTTATACGCAAAAGGAAGGAGAGGATTATTTTGATATTTATTCACCTGTTGCTAGGATCACAACCATCCGGGTACTTTTATCCTTGGCTGTCTCTCATGGTCTCATTGTCCATCAAATGGACGTGAAGACAGCTTTTCTTAATGGAGAGCTAGATGAGGAGATCTACATGGATCAGCCAGATGGATTTGTGCTACCCGGACATGAGAGCAAGGTGTGTAAGTTACTGAAATCTCTTTATGGCCTTAAACAAACACCTAAACAATGGCATGAGAAGTTCGATAGAACTTTGACACAAGTTGGCTTCACAGAACGGCGACAAGTGTGTGTATTATCGCCATGGTGGGGGTGAGGGAGTTATTCTGTGCTTATATGTGGATGACATTTTGATCTTTGGAACAAACCTTGATGTGATCAATGAGGTCAAGTCTTTCCTGTCTGGAAATTTTGATATGAAAGATCTCGGAGAGGCTGACGTGATCTTGAACATCAAGTTAGTCAAAGGTGAGGATGGGATTAGTCTTTCTCAATCCCATTATGTGGAAAAGGTTTTGAGTTGGTTTGGCTATTCGGATAGCAAGTCTTCTCTAACACCTTATGATCCAAGTGTGATTCTTCGGAAAAACAAGAGAATTGCTAGAGATCAAATGAAATACTCTCAGATCATTGGATCTCTCATGTACTTGGCTAGCGCAACAAGGCCTGATATCTCATTTGCTGTAAGCAAATTGAGCCGGTTTACTTCTAACCCTGAGATGATCAACGTGCACTCGAAAGAGTTATGCGTTACTTGGTGGGTACAAGAAATTATGGAATACACTATACCGGTACCCTTCAAGATTAGAGGGTTATAGTGATTCAAATTGGATCTCTCGATGCCGATGAGATTAAGGCCACCAAGTGGATATGTGTTTACACTTGGTGGGGCGCTGTGGTCGTGGAGGTCTTGCAAATGCAGACTATTTTGACACGGTCAACTATGGAGGCAGAATTGATCGCATTGGATACAAATCACCGTTGAGGCAGAATGGCTACGTGAACTCTTGATGGATCTTCCGGTGGTTGAAAAACCAATACCGCCATTCTTATGAACTGTGACAATCAAACAGCTTATTGTTAAAGTGAATAGTTCTAAAGATAACTTGAAATCCTCAAGACATGTGAAAAGACATTTGAAGTCCGTCAGAAATTGAAAAACTCCTGAGTGATAGCATTGGATTATATCCAGACGGCTAAAAACCTGGCAGATCCCTTCACTAAAGGATTATCACGAATGTGATAGATAACGCATCAAAGGAACTAGGCATGAGACCCATGTGAGTTATATCATAGCGGTAACTCCAACCTATGTGATCGGAGATCCCGTGAATTAGGACCTGGAAAAACAAGCTACTTGGTTAACCTGGAGGAGAGTAATTTTCTAACTGGTTCCAAGTGAAGATGCAATACTCTCAAATCAGATGGCAGGTTGGCTTTTGCCTTAATGTGTTCTGTTGGCTTTATTTAGCGAAGATGTCATCCTACAGAGCATCTTGAAAGAACACACCTATATGAGATTGATCGTTGAAAGTCGCAGCCTATGAGACTTGGGTAATCTCTAGTAAGCTCATGAAGAGACCATGGAGTACGACTTATATGCTCCACCCGAGGGGAAGCCTATTGGCAGCCTAGTATCGCCTAAGGCTTTAAATGAAACTCACGCACAAAACTTGCAATTCAAGGCTTAGTCCATTGTTCAAGTTGTGGTCGAGTGTAATTTGGAGTCCTAGGTGCAATTCAAGGCATAGTCCATTGTCACCGAAATGTCGGTATATTAACGACTTTGGGAACAGTAAGATCGCTGGGACTTTGAGATCTGGTGGGGGATTGTTGGATTATTTGGGCCAAGCCCATTTAATTGAGACAATAAATCCTAGAATATCTCAAAGGCCCACCTCATGAGGAGCATATGCACTAGCAATAGTACCACATTGCTAGCCTAAAGTGGTGAGCACTAGTTTAAATAGTGGAGTGTGCTCCACCATGGTAGAACCATGTGGAGAAAGGGAGAAAGAATACACACGCGCGCGCTCGCCTCGCCTCGCCGGGCCGGGCCGGGCTCGGGCTCGGGCACGGGCACGGGCGGGGCGGGGGCGCGGCGCGGCACTGCGTGAATGGTCAGCCGAATTCCGGTCCATGGCTTTGCGTGAGGCGCAGCTCCTTTTGCAGATTACTCTTTGCTACTCGAATCGCGGTTGTAGTATGAGATAAGGACACCGTGAATGCATCCCGTAATGGACTCCGATCGTGGCACGTCCTCGAGTCGTGTTCGGTTACGGATCGTTACTGTGGCTCCTTTATATATCGTCGCTGTCATCTCGGGAGAAATAGAGTTTTCTCGCGCTCTAGCGCTTTTGCCGCTTCTCGCTGCGCCATTATCAAGTTCGCTTCGCCCCGACGCCGGCTGCGCGTACCAAATAACGGAAAGGTGTCTCTCGAAACCGTCCGCCTCGCGTTCTTGCACCGGGAGAGGACGAATCAGGTTTTTGGGAAGCGCCGGCGCGATCGCTTCACGCCACCGCCACGGCTCGTCTTCCTCGACGCTCAGGAGCGGCTACTAGGCATCGCGCCGATCGCGCGCGCTTCCGCCCCTCGATCAGACGCGCTTACAACGCTTCATCGCTTCCATTCGCACACCTAACAAGACGTTACAATGTCTCTACTGTTTATTTTTAACCTATTGATTGTGAGCACATTAGATGGATATATGTGTAGTCTTCTAGCATATGCATCTATGGTATGCTCATGTTATTCGTTACCAATAGTCAATCACATGTTGTTTATGATTTACTTCTGGATTAAATTAAACCTAAATGTGCCTTTATTTCTAACAGCATCACATGTATGTGTGCTGCCTAATAAAAAAATCAGTGCTCTTAGTGCCGCTCAAAACAGTGTGGTCTTACCCACTCGCTACACTTAGAGGTGGGTGTCGTGCCATGCCGGGCCAGTCCGATCTGGGCCCGTCGTGCTTCGTGCCTGAACCATACCGAGCCGTGATGGCCTATCACCCGCCATGCCGTGCTGTGTCAGCCTAGCTCGCCTTCGGCGAGCTCAGGCATGGCCCATTTGCACTATTGCAACGCGATCAAAGGAGCCAAAGACGTATGGAGTTGAGGCAATGGACACAAATATTATAGAAAAAAGAACTAAATTTTGTTTATTTTTGAACAGTTACAGAGAGCAAAGGGGATGTGCTGAACACAGGAAAGAGGGGGGCAATGTGCAAGAAAGAGAGTTAGGAAGACACGCGAGAGATTGAGAGAGATGGATGAGAGAGGGAGAGATTGAGATAGACGAGTGAGAGAGAGAGAGAAACTGGAGACATTGAGAGAGACGAATGAAAAAGAGATCATCTTCTTGCGCCGTGCCCTGCAGCGGGCCGCGGCCAACCGGCGTGCCGCCCGTACCCGGTCGTGCCGGGCTGGCATGAGCACGGTCCAAATCATCGTGCCGGGCCTGCAGCCCACCGTGCCAAGATTCTCAGCCCGAGCCAGGCCGGTGAATAGTGTCAGGCCGGCACTGCACCGCCCAATTCGTATTGTGCCAGGTTTTGGATCGAACTGGACCTCCGTGCTTCGGGCCAGCCCACATGGGCACGGCCATATGCCCAGCTCTAACTGTGATACGTCACGGTTTATTAGGCAGTGCTATGGTACTTAGGCCATCTGCAGTGTCGGAACAGGCTCTCGCGCGGCATGGCCTCGTCGAGGGCCATTGTCGGAGGCACCGCACCAAGCAGTTCGCCGGCAGCAGCCGTTGTTCCGGCCAGCCGCGCCTTCACGTCCAGATTTGACAACCGCCGCCTTGATTCGCTATGGTAGCTCCAAAATGTTTCTTTTCCGAGACTTTTTACCCCGTTACTGGGAGATACCAAGTTTTACATTAAGATAGTAACAAAAACCTCTCACGGATGCTAAAATATCTCCTATGTGAGGATCCAGTCAGATGCAGGAAAAATTTTCTTGCACTGGCCGGCCTGCCGAATTCATCAATGATGTATGCCATGGCATATCATTGGGCATGTAGCTACCTAGAGCCGAAGTTAAGCGTTGTATTTACTACTTAATTTTGTGTAACGTCGACCAATAATGGTGAAGTAAACGTCCCGGTCTTAATCTTCTCGATCAAATGGGCAATAGACAAAAATGTTTACCCATTCAGTTCTACCATTTCGGACGCACGCACGGTAAGGTAAGTGACTCATAAGAAGGACGAAATATCTTACATTGATCGATGCGCTCCTTCCACTATCTATACAACATATATATTATGGAGTATTTGAGTGTGTTCCGTCAAAAATTAACCTGAATATTCGCCTTTGTGTAGCTGTCATGATGTCTCACTCGGTTCCGAGTTGTAACTGCGTTGTAATCGGTTTTGAAATACATAGGTAATGCATTACGGGGATGCAACTGCAAGTCCGCATGCAACATGATGCTAGCATAGGAACAATCACGTTCAACTTCACAAAGTTAAAATTAGCGTCTATATACCGCAGATCCCTCTCTCATGGGGATCCCTCAGGGGCGGACCCACCAGTGGGGCAGCTTGGGCTGCTGCCCCACCTACAATTTACAAAGCCCAAGTATATTGTATATACTGCATATGTATTCCCAATAAATTTGGAAGCTGGAACGTTGCACCAAGCAAGAAACGCAATAAGATTGCCAACAATTGGATGAATGACTTAATGGTTTGCTACACGGAGAGAGATCTTCAAATCACTTAATGATGAAGCCATCATCCGACAATTTCAACGCCTCAACATACAATTGCCTCGTCCCTCACCAATTGTTAACTGAGTAGTATGTTGCCTATTTGCTAATTCTTCTTTAACCGTATTAGTTGAACGTTATATTTATGCTTCTTTAATAGTACTATTGTTGTTACGGTACATTGCATTCTTTTTAGCGTTTTAATACTACTTTAAACCTGCCCCACCTATAATTTCTTCCTGGGTCCGCCACTGGGATCCCTGATCCTCTAACTTTGCTTCCATTGGATAAGAGAGAGAGAGAGAGAGAGAGTACAGACTGAGATTAATACGGGTAAGGCACTACTACAGAACGGTTTATATTAGACGTCTCATCACAGACGATTTTGATAAACCGTCTATGATAAAAAACATCACAGACAGTTTTATAGTGCAACCGTCAGTGACAACATCACAAACGGTTCTATATAGAAACCGTTTGTGATGACTCCTATAGCCATCATAGACGGTTCTATTTAGAAACTGCCTGTGATATATATAACAATATCACACTAAAACCGTCTGTGATGACTTCTGTAGATATCACAGACGGTTTTAAAATAGAACCGTCTGTGATATATTATTATCACTGACGGTTCTAGTTACAAACCGTCTGTGATACAAATTTTGGCTAAGTGTACAAATTTGCTATGACTTGGATGCTCCAAATTTGTACACTTAGCCAAAATTTAAAACATCGAAATCATGGTAAATTTGAACAATCAGTGTTAGGGTGCTTGTGAGGTTAGGGGGGGGGGGACGCGTTATATTTCAATTGCAATCATACTAACACTACATTAGTAGATCATGAAAGAACTCCGAAGTTAAGCGTACTCGGGCTAGAGTAGTACTAGGATGTGTGACCTCTTGGGAAGTGCTCGTGTTGCATTAAAATCGGCTATAAAACTCATTAGTTAAGCATGATTGGGTGAGAGTAATACTAACTAGTAAATTTGGAAATATGAGAATGTATCATATGTTTATTAGTGCTGAACCAACGTGTGTTTTATGCATATCACAGACGGTTCTTGGTTAGAACCGTCTGTGATAACCTATTATCACAGACACATATATAGTTACAGACGGTTCAAAAAACTGTCTGTGATGATGGTTTTGAACCGTCTATGATGTCCTTCTCTATAGTAGTGACGTATACTGTACCAATATACTATAGCTCGGTACAACACCTACAAAAACCCAAACTCACGAAGATTTCCACTTCCCCTTCATCAATCATCCCTGGTCCGCATGGTGCAAATTAAAATGAGGGACGTTTTCTTACATTACTACCAAGATTCAGGTTATTTCTGATGGCCAAAAGCGCAAGTAATAAGCCAAAAACTTAGGGCCTCCCGCACTCGCCGGGCAGACGGGAATGCTTGGTTAGAGGATCTATCAACTTAATTTCCCCGGGAGAACAAAGAATTAACTTAAATGCCTGAAGCAGGATGATCAAATTATTGCAGCGTTAAAAATATTCACAAATATCCAAATCAACAAAATCAAATGCGACTGTCTAAGTGCCACACCTGGCCTACTAATAAACATTCTCGTCACTTGCCCCAATCTAAATCATTTTATCACCCAGTGCATTATCATGCACCACGTGCCATCAACATCATCAATAACACATCACATTTTCGTAAACATGTTCCATATCTCGTTAAGTCAAGATTAATTTTGACATTCTAAAATTATATCAATAACGCGATGCATAGCTAAGAAAACTATGTACGATCTAGTTAACCCATGTTGATGAATTAATAGTGCCCAACTATTATTTCATAATCTAGGGGGACAAATGAATTATGGCATACAATTATTACAGACAAGGTGACATATAATTCAAATAGGTTGTTTAACTATTCCCAAATTAACTGAAATCATTTTAATTTAAACTAGCATACAATAACTTCAAACAACATAAATTTTAAAAGTAGGATCAACATGGTCAAAACACAACTTGCCTTGAAAAAGGTCTTTGTCTTGTTCGGCCTCCGGGACAGCACCAACTTCAAACGATCATAACTTTTGATCCACAAGGGTGTTTGGGGTCTATGAGTACTGGTTTGAAAGCTTTCGTCGTCCTCTTTCCAACGGATCCGGCCTCATGTCTAAATTCCTTACGAGTCAACGAGAATCTGCAAAACAAGTCCGGTCATCTTTCCAAATCAGAGTGTTTTGGACGCCACTAGCACGGTTTTGGCCTCCTATTTCTCTTATATATAGCTAGGGAGTCCCCCAAAATAATTGAGGTTTTGGTATTTGATAGTTTAGCATTTTGCTATTATTTTGAGTTTTTTAGACGTGCTCAACAACCGCCTAACAAACTCTTTGTATCGGAACCCCAACTTTTCATTACTTCATCTATATTTGCAATTTTAGATTGCTTTTGCCTTGTCTTGCTTGTTCTTCGATTGCTTGCAAGAATTGATCTTCATGATCAGGTTGATCGTGCCCACGGCAAGGTCAATAACCCTCTGGAGTTGGTTTAGCGACATCGTCGTTGTACGTTGTAGTCGGATCGTCAAAGTCAATTCCACCCAAATCGAAGATTATCACTTTCATCGAAAAATCGGGGCACCCAATATTACATCACAATCCCTAACATACACGTGGCCTGGATCCGACGCATCACAACGCCTAGCTACATGGACCACTCCTAGACATTTGATCTAAGATCAACGGTCAGACTATTAGGTTTAGGGTTTTAACATGTGCACGGGTTTGGGCTGGCACGGGCTGCACAGTGCTGGGCTTTGGCCCAGTACTGTTTCTCGAAATTTTCAGTGATTTTCCATTTAATTTAATTCTAAAAATTAAACTAATTCATTTAAGGCAATAAAAACACCAGAAAAATTCTTGAAAAGACTTTGAGATATTTTGAACCCAGATAAAAATATTTTCAACAAAACTTTATATAAACTTTCCAAATATTTAAATAATTTAATAAATATCTTAATTCAAATTAACTCCAAGTAAATCCAAATAAATTTCAAAAATTCTCAAAAATTCCAAATACATATGCAAAAAAAAAAAGCAAAAATTGAGGTGTTCCAGTGCCGCTCAAAACAGTATGATCTTACCCACTGGCAACACTGTGTCACGGTTTATTAGCCAGTACTATGGTACTTAGGCCATCTGCCATGTCCGAACAGGCTCTTACGCGGCATGCCCTCGCCGAGGGCCATCGTCGGAGGCACCGCACCGAGGACTTCGCCGCCCGCACGTTCCGGCCAGCCGTGCCTTCACGTCCTTATTTGACAACCGCCGCCTTCGTTCGCTATAGTAGCTCCGAAAGATTTCTTTTGAAGATTTTTTTATCATTATTTGGAGGTACTAAGTTTTATATTACGATAGTAATAAAAAGTAGCAGATCTCACAGATGCTAAAGTATCTCCTATGTGAGGATCCAGTCAGATGCAGGTAAATTTTTCTTCTACTGGCCGGCCTGCCGAATTCATCAATGATGTATCCCACGGCATATCATTGGGCATGTAGCTACCTAGAGCCCAAGTTAAGCATTGTATTTACTACTTAATTTTGTGTAACGTCGACCAACGGTGAAGTGAACGTCCCGGTCTTAATCTTCTCGATCAAATAGGCAATATACAAAAACATTTACCCATTCAGTTCTTCTACCATTTCGGACGCACGGTCGTGACTCGTAAGGAGGACGAAATGTCATACATTGGTCGGTTCGTTGCTCGAACTGTCTATACTACATATATATTATGGAGTATTTGAGTGTGTTCCGTCAAAAAATTAACCTGAATATTCGCCTTTGTGGAGCTGTCATGATGTCTCACTCGTTTCGGACCTGTAATGGCAGTTGTAATCGGTTTTGAAATACATATATAGGCAATGCATTACGGTGACGCAACTGCAAGTCCGAAACATGATGCTAGCATAGGAACAGTCACGTTCAACTTTACGAAGTTAAAATTAGAGGGATTTTACAGTGTATTATACTGGTAGTATATAGTATGTAATAAAAATTAGATATAACCATTAATTTGTTAAAAGTGTTTCTACTACTATACTACCAGATGAAGTATAAGTAAACTCTAGTTAATTTGGTTCATTAAATCAAAAAAATAAACGGTTCATATTTAATTTAGTGTACTATAAAAGAGCTCTAAATTAGCGTCTATATACCATAGGGATCCGGAACACTTTACAAGGGAAGCCACAGTGATATGGTACTATGATTTTGCTTCCTAGTCATTGAAAAATAAATAAATAAAGACTCAGATCAATGCTAGTAATGAGGGCAAAGTCAGTCCAGGTTAAGTCTCGGGCTAGGCTAGTTGTTCTTAGGTTGATTTCTGATTTAGGTGTTGATTTATGATTTTAATGATTTTTTAAAAGATTTTTTTAGGTTTTCTATCCTAGATCTCGAGACAGTGGCGGACCCAGGAAGAAATTATAGATGGGGCAGACTTGAAGTAGTATTAAAACGCTAAAAAGAATGCAATGTACCGTAACAACAATAGTACTATTAAAGAAGCATAAATATAACGTTCAACTAATACGGTCAAAGAAGAATTAGAAAATAGGCAACATACCACTCAGTTAACAATTGGTGAGGGACGAGGCGATTGTATTCTCCTAGTTTTGAGGCGCTGAAATCGTCGGATGATGGCTTCATCATTAAGTGATTTGAAGATCTCTCTCCGTGTAGTAAACCATTAAGTCATTCATCCAATAGTTGGCAATCTTATTGCGTAGTTCAGTCTTGATATACAATATACCTGGGTCGCCGATCGTTTCTTGCTTCGTGCCGATTGTTTCTTACTTGGTGGCTGGTGCAACGTTTCAGCTTTCAAATTTGTTAGGCCTATACATATGCAGTATATATAATATAGATGGTCCGAGGCTTAGCAGAATGTATAGACACCCACACGCACCCGAACTCACGAAGATTTCCATTTACCCTTCATCCCTGGTCCGATGGTGCAAAAAATGAGGGACCTTTTCTTACGCTACTACCAAGAATCCAAGATCCAGGTTATTCTTGACGGCCAGAAACGTAAGCAGGGAATCAAAAATCGTAGAAAATCGGTAGAAAATTGTGATTATTGGACATATCGGTAAGGTAAGATATTTGAAACCGCTCGAAAAACCGGTCAAATTCAAAAAAAAATTCAAAAATTCAAAAAAAAATATGCGATGTAGATATCGCGATAATCGGTGAAAATCGAGAGAAAATCGTTTCTTGAGAAACATTGAATTGGCATGTCAAAATATCGCGAAAATCGGTGAAAATCAAGGAAAAATCATGATTTTTTTGAATTTTTTTTCAAAAATTTGGATTTCGACACCATGCGATTTTTGGCGATTTTCAACGAAAATCAGTACCGGAGAAGAGGGGAAAATCTTGTTGAAAAGATAAGGTGAACCCTGAGCGTAAGTAATATAATAAGCCAAAAACTTAAGGCCTTCCCGTTAAGGCAAGGATTCAAAAATCGCAGAAAATCGGTAGAAAATCGCGATTATCGGACATATCGGTGGGGTAAGAGATTTGAAATCGCTCGAAAAACCGGTCAAATTCAAAAAAAAAATTATGCGATGTAGATATCACGATAATCGGTGAAAATCGAGAGAAAATCGGTGAAACCTAGAGAAAATTGTTCCAAAAATCGTTTCTTGAGAAAATTGAATTGGCCTGTCAAAATATTGCGATAATTGGTGAAAATCGAGAGAAAATCATGATTTTTTTTGAAAAAAAATTTCAAAAATTTGGATTTTGACACCATGCAATTTTTGGCAATTTTCGACGAAAATTGGTACTGGAGAAGAGGGGAAAATCTTAGTTGAAAAGATAAGGTGAACCCTGCGTTAAGGCACTCGCCGGGAAGGCGGGAATGCTTGGTTAGAGGATCTATCAATTTAACTAGTAAAATTTGCGCGCTCCGTTGCGCCATGCGAAATTTGATCCAAGTTTTTTTTCCTGGAAAAAGGCATAAAGATCTAAGCGCTTTTTCGTTCACTTTGGTTTGTTTTTGAGAAAAATACGCTAGGTAGGAACCGTCGACGAATCTGCGAAACAACAGGCCTTCTTGCAAAAAAAAATAAAATAATACATATTCCAAAAAATATTAGATTTTGAGTTGCCAAAAAAATTATAGACGCCGAATTTAACACCCTGTGCGTTCACCAGGTAATAATACATATTTTGGAAAATATTAGAGATCGAGTTGCAAAAATAAAATTTAGATGCCGAGTTTAACACCCTATGCGTTAACCGAGTAATAATACATGTTTTGGGAAATATTAGAGATCGTTCCGGGAAATATTAGATTCCGAGTTGCCAAAAAAATTATAGACGCCGAGTGCAACACCCTATGCGTTCACCGGGTAATAATACATGTTTTGAAAAATATAAGAGATCGAGTTGCAAAAAAAAAATTATAGACGCCGAGTTTAACACACTATGCGTTAACCGGGTAATACATGTTCCAAAAAATATCAGAGATAACAACCTTCTTTTGTCGAGTTTAACACTATGCGTTCGCCGAGCAATAACACATGTTTCGAAAAATATTAGAGATCAAGCTGGGGAAAAAAGTCTAGAGATAGAGTTGTACACATATTTCTGCTGACAAAAATATTTCTTCCGCGAAAAACGGAGAAAGGACCTAGATGTAGGGATGAAAACGGTACGGAAACGGTCGGTAAATGACTGTTCCGTTTCCGTTTTCACATTTTTTACCGGTAACGGAAACGAAATCGGAAACCCCGGAAACGGATACGGACACGGATAGTGACGGAAACGAAATCGGAACGGAACGGAACGGATACGGAAATGAAAGCGAAAAATTCCACAAGAACATAGTAGAGAGTTACAATATACATGACCACAAGAACAATATAGCCCATTCCACCTCTAAGGTGGACACAAGAATAGTGCTATGTTCACTGATATCACTAGAAAATTTTTCTCAAGTTTGTCAGCTAATGGCGCATTATTTGTATCCCATATCAGATCATCATGTCCTCATCCATATAATTATCATTGATATCCTATTGCTCCACCAACTACAAAGGTTTAGCACCCTAAAATTTGTATATTATTATTCGATGTTCATTTATGATTTTTTGAGATTTATCTTGGATTTTCTGGAGTTTATAAATACTATTTTGCATTTTTTAGATTTATAAAATTAATTTATTTATAAAAAAATTATTCTGAAAATAATTTTTCTAGGTTCAAAATATTCCAAAGTATTTTTGAAAATTTTTGTGGAATTTTTGAACTCTATTTAGTATTTTATATAAAACCATTTGTATTTATGAAATTATTTTAATTCAAAAATAAATATAAACTCTCTTCTTATTTTTGGGCCAAGCCCATTTCCCTTCCGCCCGCTTCGCTTTTAGTTTCGGTTTCGCTTATACGAATTTCCGTTCCGCTTCGCTTCACGGAATTGGCTCTCCCGCTTTCGCTTTCGTTTAGACAAAAATTTCTCGTTTTCGCTGCATCGATATTTTCCGTTTCCGTTTCCGAAAAAGAACTTCCGTTTCCGTTTTTCTTCGGAACGGTCGGGAACTTTCCGTTCCGTTTTCACCCCTACCTAGATGTAAGGGACAGGGACCTGTTTGTTATATTTTTGAACTTGATCGCTATCCCGAATAATTAGAAAAGGGCTCGTTCGAGATTTGTATTTAGTGGAGGGATTTTTTGTAAAGTAACGAACTAGGGACCCGAACGCAATTTAAAAACGATTTTATTCCTCTCACAAAAAAACACGAAGGACCTGTCTGTAAGTTACAGGGACCTAACATAATTTAAGGAAAGGAAGAGACTTTTTTTGTAAAAAGTCAGGGAGTGACACGTGGAAGCCCTGGTTGGCCTCCAATTCTACCCCTTAGAGCATCTCCAGCAAGGGCCCCTAAAACAGGGTCCTTATTTTGGATTTAGGGACTCCCCCTATTTTTTGGGGCCCTGTTTTCAGAGCAGAAGTCCAGCAACAGCCCCTAAATCTCTATCCCTATTTTACTTTTTCTCCTATTTTGACATATCCGCTATGTATAATCTTCATTTGACACCACTAAAATTCAATCAAAAATATTTGTAATACATAAAACATAAGCATATTAACATTTACAATTTAAAAACATGATATTTCAAATTTAAATTTAAAATTTTCAAAACATGATAAAATTTTTGAAGCCTCTCATGTATTTCCCTATCTTCAATAATAGGGGTTGTACTCGTGTCCCTGGGAATTGGGGCTGAAGAGGCAAATTTAGAGGCCTCCTAATTTTAGGGGCTTAAGTTGGAGCCCCCTGGGAATTGGGGCTAAGGAGGCAAATTTAGGGGCCTTCTAATTTTAGGGGCTTGAGTTGGGGCTCTGCTGGATCTGTTTTTTTTTACTACACTCCCTATTTTAAAGTTTAGGGGCTGGTTTAGGGGCTCTGCTGGAGATGCTCTTATAAGGGTGTTAATATTTCCATGGAAGAAAAATGAATTAACTTAAATGCCTGAAGCAGGATGGCATTTAGGGATAACTAGTTAGAATTGCGAGCCATGTTACACTGATTTAGGGATAACTAGTTAGAATTGTGAGCCATGTTAAGCCGATTTAGCGATAACTTGTTAGAATTGCGAGCCATGTTACACCGAGTGGATTTTGACATAACGAAAGCATGCTAACAAAAACGGATTATTGGCATTACCAAAATTTAACAAATAAAAAAGACGACCGGTTGCTAAGTTACTTAGCTAAGAGCTACATTTTAGTCAGATCGGCGAAACATACCATCGGTACGAAAATATAGTAAACAAATGCAGTAACATAATTTTCAACAACCTGAAACAGAGCAAGCCTATATTTTATAATGATCATCCTTGAAAACATTTCGAATTTTTTTTAAAATAATATTATTTTAATCAATATTTACAGAAATAATATGCCAAAAAAGAAAATAGCAAAACTACCCCATTGTGTCCATTTGAATTGGCGACAGGGTCCTGTCGCCATTTGAAATGGCGATAGGGGGCAAAATCGGAATTTCACCCATCCTGTCGTCATTTGAAATGGATACAGGCTCCTGTCGCCAATTGGAATGGCGACAGGAGCCTTTACCCGTTCGCAGCCGAAACCGATCTCGCCATTTGCACGCGCACAGACAGAGGGAGAGCGAGAGAAAAGAAAGAGAGGGAGAGGGAGAAGAAGAAGAGAAAAGAAAGAGAGGGAGAGGAAGAAGAGAAAGAGGAGGAGAGGGAGGAGAGGGAGGAGAGGGAGAAGAGGGAGGGAGGAGAGGGAGAGGAGGAAGAAGAAGATCGCGTCTGCAGGTAAATTTTTTTTCTTTCTTGTATGTTTCATTTAACTTAGTGACTAGATTGATTAATTAGTGATTTAGTGATTTAGCGAGTAGTATTGTCATGTTTTCGCGACTTAGTGACTTAGCAAAAATTTAGCGATTAGCGTTGTTTTCGAATTAGCGACTTAGCGTTAGTTTAGCGACTTAGCGTTGTTTTCGCGATATAGGAACAAATCTCCATGCTACTTAGCGTTAGTTTAGCGACTTAGCGATGTTTTCGCGATATAGGAACAAACCTCCCACCGCGCCGGCCCTGCTCGCCACGCTCACCTCGGCCACGACCGCCTTTGGCCCCGTTGGCCGTGTTTGCCGCGCTTGCCTCGGCCTTGCTCGCCTCAGCCCCGTCGGCGTCGACGCTTTGCTCGGCGATGATAGCATGGGCCGGGAAAATCCCATGAACAATTTCCTAAAAAATAGGTAAAAATTATGATTTTGCCCTTCCTTCTTTCCTAAATTTTAGAAATCAGTAAATAAATTCAGAAAATTGGTATTAAAGACTGGAAAATAGATTTTTGGGTCTATGGACTTCCCAAAATTTGGCGAAATTGGTATTAGCACGTATCGAAAGTTCTATACGTAGCATAAGTACATTGTCTAAAAGGTGTGTGTCGTACACAGTAAGAATTTCATGAAATGTTTGACAGGTATGGATGAACGAGTGCAGTTTACAATATATTACGGAGAGGGAATTCCGAACATGGGTGTGGAAGGGGTGGAACTAAGTCATTTCCCAAGTGTCGTAGTTGGTCTGTCACGTCCAGCGGAGCGTTCATGGAGCACAGTTAGAAGATGGTTATACCAAATATTCTCGTTGGACCGTGAGTTGCATGGTGTGAAGCTGCACGGAGTAGGGTGTCGGAGACGGAACTGCACCTACTGGGAGTTAGTTGAAATTACAGGTCCGAAGTCATGGAGTTCGTATGTCAGAGCAGCGATTGAGAGAGGATGGCCATTAGTATTGTTGGCGCAAGCATTTGAGAAAGCAGAGGGCATCCGTGAGGAACAGCAGGAGGTTGTTGGTGACGAAGAGGAGGAAGTTGGGGAGAGCAGCCAAGCAAGAGAATACTCAGTGAGGCATGATGTTAGTTCGGCTCAGGAGGCAGTGCAAGGTGAGGAAGTTGGTGTTCCAATGGAAGACGTGCAGGAACCAATGGGTGTGGCAGACGTGCAGGATCCAATGGGTGTGGCAGACGAGGGAGAACATATTGAATCGCTGGTGATATCAATGGACGCAGAGAGCCGGGACTACGAGGATTTAAGTAACGATGAAGAGGATGAAGAGCCTTTCCCCGCGGAGTGGGATGAGTGTCGGTTCGACAGACTAATGGTCAACAAGGGTGGAGATGTCCAATGGGGGTACGATCGGAATGAGGTGCGGCAAGATGCAATTTACAAGGATAAAGGTGAGGTGCAGGAAACAGTCACAGCATGGGCAGTGTCGCTGCGTAGACCCTTCTGAGTTGCTAAGTCAGATCAGCGGGTGTATGATGTCAGATGCAAGATGGAAGGTTGCCCATGGCGTGTCCATGCTTACCAACCTAAATGGGACACAATTTGGAAGTGTTCTATATTAGTGCCGCATGCATGTGTGCTGACAGAGTCTACACAATCATATAGAAATATATCTTCCGGCTTTGTTGCGAATGTAATGTACGGGGAGATTGTGGGCAACCTGGATTTAGAGCCACGTGCCATCATACTTGCAATAGAGCAGATGTATCAGTACACGATAAGCTATGCAAAGGCATTGAGAGCGAAGCAGAAGGCATTGGAAGCAAGGTTTGGCACGTACGAAGACTCCTATCAGAATCTGCCAGGTTGCTTCAGGTGATCAAGGAAAAGAATGCTGGGACTTATGTCGATATTTTTGAGCAACCTTCACAGCGTTTCCCTGGGAAGATGTTGCTCAAGCGGGCATTCTTTGCTTTCGGTGCGTGTATCAACGCATTCAGACATTGCCGTCCGTTGTTATGCGTGGATGGGACTTTTCTGACCGGGAAGTACAAAGGCCAGATATTGACTGCCATAAGAGTCAATGGCAACAGTCAGGTTCTTCCCGTTGCGCTCACATTCGTAGAGGGTGAGAACACTGATAGTTGGCTATGGTTTCTAAGGAACGTGAAAGCTGGGGTCATGGAACAGCGGCCTGGTGTGTGTGTCATACATGATCGGCATCCCGGGTTGCTAAAGGCGATCGTGCAATTGCAGCAAGGTGAAGATGAGACACATCCATGGCCTGATTTGCGTAGTAGGTGGTGTAAGCGGCACATGGGCGCCAATTTCTACAAGCAGTTCAGGAACAAAGAGCTGACAAAGCTTTTTAAGAGGTTGTGCGACCAGAACCAGGAAAGAAAATTTGAGAGACTGTGGAAGAAGTTGGACGAGCTAACGTCAAGGCATACAGCCGAGGCAGCGAAGAAGCCAACAGCTTCCGCAGGGGAGGCCCCAGTAGCGCTTGCAGAGTTACCAACAGACCCTCCACACCTGGTTCGGAGGAATGGAAGTGATGTAACACTTGGTGTCCCGATCTTTCGATGAGAATGATAACCTTCGATTTGGGTGGAGACGACTTTGACGATCCGACTACAACGTACAACGACGATGCGCCTTAGCAATCGCTAAACCAACTCCAGATGGTTATTGACCTTGCCGTGGGCACGATCAACCTGATCACGAAGATCAATTCCTGCAAGCAATCGAAGAACAAACAAGAACAAGGCAAAAACAATCTAAAATTGCAAATATAAATGAAGTATTGAAAAGTTGGGGTTCCGATACAAGGAGCTTGTTAGGCGGCCGTTGAGCACGTCTAAAAGACTCAAATAGTAGCAAAAGGCTAAATTATCAAATAACCAAAACCCAAGTTATTTTGGGAGACTCCCTAGCTATATATAGGAGAAATAGAAGGCCAAAACCAGGCTAGGGGCGTCCAAACCACATCCATGGCCGAGTAGGACTCCTATTCCTAGTTTGACTCGGATTTGGAAAGATGACCGAACTTGTTTTGCAGATTCCCGTTGACTCGTAAGGAATTTAGAGGTGGGGCCGGATCCGTTGGAAAGAGGACGACGAACCCTTTCAAACCAGTACTCATAGACCCCAAACACCCTTGTGGATCAAAAGTTATGGTCGTTTTAAGTTGGTGCTGTCCCGGAAGCCGAATCCGAGTTGAACTTGTGCACCGGAAGAATTGGCTTCATGCTTGATGTTTGGGAGTCCTTCTCCTTGGTTCCTAAGGACAATAAAATCATCACAAGGATTAAATAGCATTCCATTCATTAAATTATTTGTATGCAACCTGAGGAACGCATTCACCTGGTAATTGAATTGACGTGTGCGAGCTCGAGTAATTGGCCCTTGTATTACATTGTTGGTTTTAATTGGGTTTGTAGGCATGGCCGTATCCATGGTAGTGATGTCCTCATCAGGAAGGGCTATGAAATGCTTCTCCGAATGGATAGAGCATGAGCCTAAGGAGAAATGGGCACAGCTTTATGACACCAATGGCGCCAGGTATGGGGTCATGACGATAAACTTGGCTGAGGTTTACAATTGGGTCATGCGGGGGTTGAGGCTGCTTCCCCTGGTTGCTATAGTGAAGGGTGTTCTTCGTGGCATAACGAAATACTTTGTGGATCGCTATGCTAGGGGCGTCGCCCGCATGAATGCGCCTGATGTGAAGTACTCCGAGATGATTTGTACCTACATGGAGGAAAAGGCCAAGAAGGGGGAGATACATAGAGCATTGAAGATGGGCACGAGGGAGCTCCGATTTGAGGTACTATGTAAAGATAAATCAGGGCGTGGGACAAACCGGCGGAGAGTTACACATGCGTCCCACCGCGTCATGCGGCAGTTTGGCCTCCGTCAGGCGTTCCCCCCACCTATAGGTGCCATCGTCCCGGCTAGCGTCCACTCGTTAGTATTGCTTTCCATCTATGTTACAATTATTTAACATCTCATTTAATTGCATATATTACTAATGAAGTTTACGTTGCAAATCGACTAATGCAGACTGACACGCAAGGGCTTAGGCCCTACTACGAGCTGGGCGACACGCATGGTTCCTCATGTTGAGCAGTGGGCGCAGGCTTTGGCAGACGTGCACGACGAGACTGCCCCTTACGACCACGCCACGTACGTCGACTACATCCGGTGGTACAGCCCGCGCACACGCGTTCGAGTTGTGCGTGTGGTGGAGTCACCTCTGAGGCACGTTCCCTCCACAGCGGACACCTACCCTACACAGCCGGACTCTGCTTTTCACCGCCGTGGTTAGTACTTGCTCCCACAAGTCGTATACCCTGCATGCATAGAACTAACAAGCCATTTTCACAGGGTGACATTGCCCGGGAGGTGCACGATGACGCGGCCTCAATGGTAGCAGCTATCGACACGGGCAACGCGACCATGGATCAGGTGAGAGCAATGCTGCAGGGTGTTGTCGACAAGTCCGCTCGCATCGTCCACCTTACGTCGGGCACGAGGTTGAGGGACGATGTGGCGGCACAGGTCCCGGGCCGTTCGTCCGCTGTACGTGGGCGACGGGTTCGTGACACCGCACTCCAAAGATAGCGCCACTTGCCCCTCCTCCCGATGTACCCGGGGGCTCCAGGTGGCAGCAGCCCACTACAGGTACTCCTTTCTGCTCTGCCCTTGTCTACTACATTTTTTACAGTATGTGTGCTAACGTGAAACATTTCTCAACAGCCATCGATGACCGTAGCGCGACCCACTCTGGCGGCTCGAGCCCCATTGACGACACCGATGTTCTTCACGATCGCTTCACCCCCAACGGCGGCGATGGAGGATATCCTTGGTCCTTCGCAGCTCGCCTCGCGCCGACCGGCCACCGACGCAGCTCGCCCGCGCCGACCCGGCCACCAACGCAGACCCCTTCACTACTCCGACTCCACCACGTCGCACTACTAGGAGTTCTCGCGAGTGCCTCCCGACTACCGACATATTCAGCCGGGCATGTTCAGCGTCGGAGGAGGCCTGGGGCCACACGGGGCGTCGCCCCTCGCAGGGGCTGTAGCTAGTTTTTGTTTTAGTTTTATCTTTTAGTACTATCAGTTCCTTCTGTGCAACAATGACTTTGTTCAACTGGTTTATCTTTTCGTATGTTTTATCTCATTGAATCCGCCTTTCATGGTTTGACGACTTCCTCGTTTGAGCGCGAGAGATTACAGGAAGCGAACATCGGGGACCCAGCACAGCGGCAACAATGGCATAAAGCCTTAGGGAAACGAAACCAAAAGCAGTAGCACACATAAGGAAAATAACAGTTACAACATAACATTACAACGCAGAAAAAACAACGTAGATGCCTATTGAGTACATTACAACGCAGTAGCGTGGCATCAGTGCTTTTTACAGCTTTGCAAAATGGCATAGTGGCTGCACTGATTTTTCCAGCTTTGCAGATGACACCGACGGGTTGTGGCAGCTTTGCTTTTTACAGCTTTGCAGATGACATCGACGGGTCATGGCAGCTAAATCATGCGCTCCAACACTTAGTCCATACACCACACCTTCGAGGCTATAAAGGCCAAACTGCGTCCGGCAACACATAGCTCCCACTCACATTTCAGCATGGCTGGATCCTCCACCAGAACACTCTCATGGACACCTGATATGAGCAGCGTAGCCCTTCACTACGCGATGAAGGTTGCGAGTGATCGATGGGACTTACAGTATGATCCGTTCAACGAGGAGAACCTGCATCAAGTGATGCTCAAAATGCAAGAGTGGCGTGCTTCATCACCGATTGCTACTGCAACAACCTGTGGTCTAGACCTTGTGACCACGAACGACCTCAAGACGCACTTGCAATGGTGGCGTGAAAGGTATTTCAGGGTGTGCGAACTAGCCGACGGCCCTTCTGCTCGAGGTTTTTCTTCGAGACAATCTACGGTAATGATGTTGCCCGACCAGTACGAGGAGCATATCAGGGTTAGTTATTTGCTATGTTTTGAGCATACTCACATTTGCAATGTTACCCATAAGTTCACTGATTTGTATACTCGTCTTGTGTGCTAGTCATTACCGGAGGATGAAGAGTTGCTGAACAAAAAAATCTCACATTTCAACGAAATGTTCTTCCTCTTTGGAAGGGGTGTGATGCCCGGTTCGCTCAGAAGACGACGAAGACGTCCACCCAGAACTGCTGCAGCACAAAGAGGGCATGCTTCTAACTTTCAAAATGACGACGTCGACGATGACGATGATTTCGTGTCACCACCACCCCGACATTCAGGCACGACCCGTTCAACCAATACTACTCGGGGTAATAGTAACCATGCAAATGACGACGATGATGACGATTTCATGCCACCTAGGCCACGAACCGTGCATCCTAGGAGTCCTCCGAATCCTCACCATGATATTCCAATGAGCCCTTTCTTTTCATGGATCCGGACCCAACACCCCGGCTCCCACCTATATACACTTTTCCGTATGATATGGAATATCGACTCCGACGAGCATATCCATGGCCGTGGCCATAGGATGGATGGTTCTCTTACTTACTTTTTCACCAAGGCATGCATCTATGTTGTATGCCAATTTTATTGTTGTTGTTTTCTATCTTAGTTGTTGTGATCAAGTCATGCCATTGTAGTTGTTGTACTTACTGTAGCCGTCTGACGTAACGTGTTTGCTTCTCCACATAGCCTCATATACATATGTGACACGGGAGCATGAATGCATAAAATACAGCGTGGAAATGTATAAGTCTTTATGCGTTGTCATTTGTTCGCGACTATAATACTTTGGGTTCTTGCACTAGTCGAATTTACGGGCAAGAAAGGCGTCCATAAACTATTTTTCAACAATATGGTAGTCCATATATCAAAGAGCACGTCTGCTCCATTCTACCCAAATAACAACTTGTAACATGATATTTTACGGCCTGCCGAAATGGCTTATGCGACTATAGTACTTAGGGTTCTTGCACTACTCCAATATACATGCAAAGCAAGGCGTAAATACATTATTTTGTCAGAATATAGTAGTCCATATATCAAATAGCAAATCCGCGATGTCCTTCGAAAAAATTACATTTCAACATGACATTTTACGGGCTGTCGAAAATGCAAAAGCGTTCCATGCAAAAGAGGCTTCTTATACTGATTTAGTTTATTCAACTTAGTTCATTCGTAAATGTTTTTGTAAAAAAGGGACATCTATCATCCTGGGAACATCCGATATTTATTTCTTGATTTTTGGAGTCACGATTTTTAGAGTTCCTTCATAATACATAAACGGGTCTTTAATTAAACTTCATTTAAACAATTTACATTTGCATGCAACACAGTACTTTTTATTATATAACTTGAATCCTTATAGTTTAACACAAATTTATAAATTTGTTTCACGAAATTTCTTCATGCATTGATTCATTTTCAAATATTACAAACACAAAATATATAATTTACATTTTATACATGTGCTGCATATATATAATTTAAAGTATATAAAGTTCAATAATATTTTTTCACCCTTTCACATTACTTTTCCTTCATAATTGTAATTTTATACATTACAACATCAATTATCACAGCTAAATATGTTTTTTCCTTAATTTATTGAGTTTGCCCTCCTATGTCCATTTCAATTGGCGACAGGGGGGCATTTCCATTTCAAATGGCGACAGGGGGCAAACTCGACATTTCCACTGCTGCCCCACGCAGGCAGAGGCTGGATGCCCCCTGTCGCCATTTGAAGCCATTTCAAATGGCGACAGGAGCTCCTGTCGCCAATTCAAATGGCGACAGGACCCTGTCGCCAATTCAAATGGACACAGGGGGTAGTTTTGCTATTTTCTTTTTCGGCATATTATTTCTGTAAATATTGATTAAAATAATACTATTTAAAAAAAATTCTAAAACAACCAATAATCTACTTCCAAAAACTAAAGCTCTTAATGTTTAAATATTTGGTATATCCTAACCTTTTTTTCAATAGTTGGCAGCTTCTTCTGCAACTCTATTGTTCTCTTTCTTCATGCATGGAAGCATGAAATGTGTAGCAGTTTTTGGAACGCAAATGTGAATAATAAAACCTTGAGAGAGACACAGGAGGAAGGAAATGAATCCAAGAAGTATTAACTCTGCATGTGAAGCCATTGAACCAGATAAGACATAAAAGGACAAATATGCAATATCATACACCAACTGTTACCTCTTTATTTGACAACCCTGTCTTGTTCCCTCTTTATCATTTGCATTTTCAATAAGCTCCTGCAGCTATTTCTCTGTTGCATTTTTTTTCTTTAATACATACAATGAACTGATAACATTTTAAAACGGGGGGATCATGTAAACGTGTAAAGCTTTTATATAATGTAGAGCTATTAAAATGGAGTCAAAATAAATGACCCAGGGCATGGCCATATGCTAGATTAATAAATTCAGCAATTGTTGATATCCCTGAATGTTATCTTCTTTAAGTCTGTCTAGAGCTTAATACAGTGTTTTCTGTTGATCATGTTTCAATGACTGTGTGAGTATAGAAGAAAAGCATAAGTACCAGTAGAGAAAACACTTAGCAAGTCTTATTAGCACTATTGATTACTGGCTACAAAAATAATTCAATCGAACAAATTTGTTGAGTATTATTATTATTTTAGAACCATATTAAACTTCTATTGAAAGTTTAAAATCTGAACAATGTATTGTATGTTTTTCCAAAGGGAGAATGAAATGTTCAAGATCAAAGTTTATTGCTGACAATGCTCTAATGTAATACCAAAAAAGGCAGCTCTAGAAGTCCTCCAACCCAATACATCCAGTCAAGCTACCAAATAACAGAAGACACCAACATTGTAATTTCAGGACTAACCAAGGAGAGCCAACCGACAAGAATACAACAAGGAAACAAGTGGAGCTAATTGAGTCACCTGATGCCCTGCATGCCAATAGGAAGGCAGGAATCAATTGCCATCAAACAACAGCCAAGCAACCAGATACTCATATGGTATAGATAACATTGTGGACCAAAACACATCACCATCATCTCCTCTCTGTGCCTCTCCTTCTTCCTCTGGAAGTAGTTCATGCATGCATGCTGATTTCTCTACAAGAACAAAGAAAAAGGGAAAGGAAAACAAGGTACATGCATGATGATGACAGCTACCTTAGCTTCTAGTATACTACTTGGGTTTAGTGTTCGTGCTAGCTTCCGTAACATGCAGTAATAATACCAGCTGGGTTGGTTTCAGATTTCATTAACCTGATCGAGTAGCAAGCCCAGTATTATCCACTCACAATGGACCAGATGTGTCGCTTATTTCCAAGTCAACGGTCTATATATAGATAGGACCAACCAAAAAAAGCTAAGAGAATTCTATAGGTTGTTGATCTCATTAAATCTGACTGGAATATGGCACATCATTTTACCAAGAAATATCTTCAAAAAAAAAGATTCAAAAACATCTTTTAAATGAGATAGAACACATAATGCAAGCAATAGGTCCTCCGCTTAGATATATTTCTTCAGAAAGTAAATATATGCATGAGCAAAATCTATCTGTGGAACAGGAAAGAAAAAATACCAGAAATTCACTGAATGCTCCATCCCAAATTGCCAACAAAAGCCCCCGAAATATTGAAGAAAGGAAACCCTTTTGCACGCAAATCATCAATGAACAAACAAAAACTTTCCTGCTCAAATTCAAAGAAACTGAAGATGGGCGCTTATCTCACAAGAAAAACATCAATGAGCAAAACCCAAGAAAAACACAGCTGAATCTGAACCTTCATGAACCAAGAATACTCAAATTGTTTGATGGAGCCCACTAAACCAACTTCCCTCTTAATATAGACCTAAACAACCAGGGGCGGAAGTAGAGTATCTTACCTAGTGTCACAGAACACTGGGTCAAAAAAAAAATTTAGCATATATTAGTTCATATATAGTATACATGAACCCCCTTAATTCAGTTCTTGTGACACCGGGAAGCAAATAACAGGTTACATGGTGAAGTAGTGAACCCTGATCGTTCTCCCTCTAATTTTGCCCCTGTAAACAACATTGAATCCTGGAACAAACTAAAACCAGTGAAGCAAACGCAACCAAAACCAAACTACGTGCATGACAATTTGCTTTTTTTAGATAATGGAAGATTAGATCTCCCAGCCTCTGCATCCGAAGATGCACACGACCATAATTTATTACAACGTTATAACTTAACATCCTTACAACTTTGTTAAATGTAAAATGAATAAAACAAGTGTTCAACAAGCTAGTAATTTAGATGGAACAAAAAGTCTCAATCCGCACAAATCCTGTATCTCGATCTCCACCCATGTCCGCAGAAGAAGTCCTTGACTACCAAATTTAGTGTTCTGCAACCAGCTAATACCACTTCCTTGTCCTCCTTTGATTGTATTGGTGACCATGAACGAAGCTAGCCAATGCACGCATAGATAACCTGCAATGGATTAGAATTCCTTTTCTTACCAAACACCATATCATTCCGAAATAACCAGATTGATTAACAAATTACTGCAGCACCCACTAAAATTTGAGATTTGAAATTTTAGTAATCCCATTCAACCAATTTCCAAACATATGAGATATACTTGTAGGCATTGTCAGATTGAAGGCTACTTAAATGATTTGCCACACTAAACTTGGAACATGGCAATTGAAGAAAAGATCATGTATAGTTTCCACCTTAATGCAAAAGCAACACATTTTGCTACCATTCCAGTTTCTTTTTGCAAGATTATCTTTAGTCAAAATCACCCACCTATGAAGATACCAAAGAAAAAAATTTATTTTTAGAGGTATTTTAAGCTTCTACAAAAGTTTATTTGTAAAAGGAACATCCTGATTCATCAAAGTTTGATATAAGGATTGAACAGAGAACTACCCATTCTGATGGAGGTTCCATCTAAAAATATCTCTCTCTCGAGTTAGATTAACCCAGGTAACTTTCGTAATGAGATTATGCAAATCCCTCAGTTTTTGTCTCATGATGGATCGTCTGAAAGACAAATTTAAAACACTTGAATTCATGACTTCTGCTACTGTTGCATTTTCTTTCTAACAATTTGGAAAAGCCGTGGAAACTATAAGCTAAGGGGTGTGCGTCCATTCCAGATATCTTGCCAGAAACGAATTTGAGTGCTATTGCTAACTTGAAAATAGCCAAATCTAAAGAATTGTTGCTTAACCCTCATTAAACCAGACCAAAATTGGGAATCCCCCAATTTTCTTTCTACATAAGAAAGTTTTGTTTTTTATATACTTCCTTTTGATAAGACATTGCCAAACACCATCTTCATTTAAAATTTTAAACAGCCATTCACTAAGCAAGCAGATATTTTTTATATCTAAATTTTGAATACCCAACCCTCCTTGATCTTTTGGCCTACAAAGTATATTCCACTTAGCTAGTCTATACTTCTTTCTATGACTATCACTTTGCCAGTAAAATCTGAATCTATAATAATCCAAACGTTTAAGTATCGCACGAGGTATCTCGAAAAGAGATAACATGAACATTGGTAAACTGCTAAGTACGGAATTTAATAATACTAACCGCCCTCCAGCAGATAAATTTTTACCCTTCCAACTACTCAAACGTTTTTCAAATCTCTCTTTTACCCTCTTCCATTCGCTAATTCTCAACTTTCTGTAATGAATTGAAATGCCAAGGTATCTAAAAGGTAGTCGACCTGATCCACACCCAAAATTTTGAGTATATTGATCCTCTAACTCCTTCGTAGCACCAAAACAATAAATTTAGCTTTTATTGAAATTGATTTTGAGACCAGAAATTTGTTCAAATGCACAAAGCAACTATTTTAAATTTAAGACCTGCTCAAAATCATTTTCCATAAAAAGAATAGTGTCATCCGCATATTGAAGAATTAACAACCCATCATCCACCAAATGCGGAATAAGGCCTCTTATTAGGCCATTATTTTTAGCTCTTTCCAAAATGATTGCTAACATATCAGCAATAATATTAAATAAAATGGGAGATAGAGGGTTATCCTGATGAAGGCCCTTCTTAGATTTTCTTCCAAATGACAATTTGCTGTAGATTTTCTTCCAAATTGCATAGATATTACACAAAATCCAAGAGAAATCAAGTAGAAGTCATTACTGGAAACCACACCCAACCCAACAACGCCGCTCCGAAGTTGTCTCAGAAAACCCCAAGAATGTCCAAGAACAGAACTCTCTTCCCAATGTAGGGCAAGCGAATCAAGAAAAGCTCGTGGAACACTGTCCAGCTTATCAGACAGTGAATTTTCAACAGCTGCAGGATAGCGAAATTTGGTAAACTCTGAAGTAACAGTCAAAATAACATGTGTATTAACATTATGGAAGGGGAGAGACATCAGTCTGGTACTAACCAATTCTACTCAACAATGAAACAATGGCACCGGTATCTGCTTGACGATACATTTCACTAAGATCTGTGACCACAGGTGCAGCTGCTGTATGCACCCTGATACGTCTTTCACCAGAAGACGACGTATATCTGATAGTGGTTAAGGACACTAGTATCACTCATACATAATATTCTGCCAAAATAGCCCAAAAGACAGTAACAGCTTTAAATGATAATGAACATCAACGGCTAACAACAGAAATAGAAAGTAGAACTCCAGCGCATCATATGCAAGGAGCTACTAATACATATAGGGTGTGTTTGGTTACCTGCACCATCCTAGCTTGTTTCGTATGAGCCATCCAGGCTAGCCTTGGTCTGACTGAGTGGATGCAAGTTAAGTTGTTTGGTTGCTTGTTTGTGCATCTCACCGGCCTGCATTAGAGAGAAGCCCAATTTATGTGTTTTCTTCATCCTGTATGAGTGGGTGCAATTGCATCCACCTGGCCAGGATGAATAGGAAACCAAACATGTGTCTAACAGATACAGTTGCATCCACTCATGCGATTCAGGCACCATGCAGGCAACCAAACACACCCATATGTGCCTACAAGGATTTTACAATTAGAAAGGTGCTTCGATGCTCTCGTAAAAAGTGAAAAGCACAGATTTTTTAAAGCACATTGAGGGTCTAAGGTGCAATCACCCACTACTCTACTACTAACAATACTGCTTAAAGAATCGTGCAATTTAGTTTTTGGGAGAGCATAGAAGCATTCCTCTTACAAGTAATCCACGTTAGAATGTCGTCTATCTAGCACCAAATTAAGATCTAAGCAAAGAGCCTTTTGCTAATGAAACATTGATCTTTGTCAGGGAACTGAAGTTACTGAACACAGACCAAATTCATCTGTACAATATATTAAAGATGACCTGACATTTACCTGGAACAATGCCGTGAAAAATGATGAGCTCTTGTTAAAATCTAGAATAGATGCTCTTGATTCTGCAGTTCAGTAATGACAAGCTGTGAAAAATTATGCTGAACTATAAATGTACTGGACTGGAACGAAACATGAAACCCATACCCAAACTGGTTTTAGGACCTTCAAAATCTCTCGCATTGCTTTGGATTTGTCAACCACATTGCGCAATCCATAACCAATTGTAACGGCATCAGAGTAGCAGCCTGTGAAAGGTAAATCAAGTGCATCACTCTCGATCCATCTGCAACTGCAGAAGTCAGAAGCATGCATATGCTAGCCAAGTGCTTAAGCTGTTCACTTGATCAAAAGACAGTCATGTCCCACAAATCCCCACAAGTCTATACATCACAGGAAGTTTGCTCACTTGATGTTCTTGTAACAAGGCTTCCAGCTCTGGCCGCGATGGTCAGCAGCAATCTGCAGTTGCTACCTTGAGAAATCGACACCCATCACTTGTGGCATTTGAGAGCTGGGGACATAAGATTACAAATCGAAAAAAGATAGTTTGCTTGGCCGTTCTCAACACTGATGAAGAACCTGATCCTCTCTCTTCGCACTAACCTTAAAAGAACAAAAATTTGCAACAACCAAGTGTGTGTGTGTGTGGTGGTGGGGGTGGGGGCGGGCGGGCAGTACGGAATTGGTCGCAGACGGGGGCGATGCGGCTGAAGAGTCATCCTTCGCGGACGAGCAGTGCACGGCAACCGATTGGGATGGCCCCATTTACTGCTTACTTGCATAGTTGCATCCGACATGTATAATGCAAGTGCTTAGTGGTGTTTAGCAAAATAAAACTGTTTTTTCACCCACGTAGGATCGAGGTTCTAAATTTCGTTTTTGGCTCACATTTTGTCGCCCTCCGAAAACTGAAACTTTGACAAAATCTTGTTATTTCTGACGAAATCCAAACAAAACCCAAAAGGCAAAATTTAAATCTGGTTTTTTTACCGAGACTCTCGAGATCTCGGTAATTTTTAACTAAACAAAAATTGGTTCAAAACGTGTCCAAAAATTTTAAATTTTTTTGTGGATAGTCCTGATATATTATTAATGTTCCCATAAAATTTTCAGATAATGATCAAGCCTGAGAAATTTTTAAAAATTGTGATAGTGCTAATGTCGTGATAAAAACCTTATGTTTGTTCTATTTTTGGTTTTTCAAATGTAACAAATGAAGTTCAAGTTATTTGAAAAGTTAAGTACTTGTATTATTAATGATAGAAAAAAATGTAAACTTAATTCTATACAAAGAAGTTGAGGTAGCCAAGTTGTCTAAGGCACCAGAACTTGGTTCTCTCGAGTAGAGCGTGGGTTCAAATCCTATTGTCAATATTACTTTTTTTCACTTTATTTTTTTTGCCTGTGTGTTCACCTAACCAACCATCTCCAAGCGATGTTAGAAAATAGTTCTGACAGTTCTTTGCCTTCACCTAACAAACCATCTCCAAGTTAGTAACCATCGAAGCAAACAAAGCTTACGGTCATATATTGAATTGATTAGCTTGGATCAAGTGAAGCAGGTCACACTGCAAGTAGCTAGATGATCGAATGAACCACACGATGACATCCAAAGGGATCGCATTGTGTAGGATCGAAGTATACGAATATAGCAATCAGAGGGGAGGTGAATGATTGTGCGGAAACTAAAACCAAATTCTTGATCTACTAAAAGTTCACTCCAAAACAGAACCAAATAATTGCCTCGTATTCGACAAAAATAGAATGACAGAGGTTCGGTAAAACACGAATTTCCGGAGATCCAACCGTCGGAATAATCTGAAATTTGGACACACGAAACTAGATTCCAATACGAATCGAACCCAAAAAGAATAAGCTCGATCGGACTTACGAATAAAAAGTTATGAACCTCGCAAGCTTGCTGTGACAGAAGATGACGAGAATAGATCTAACTATAATTGTAGCTCGCCGAAAGATTTGAAGAACTTGATATTTATTTCTCCTTTCTTTGTCTAAAGTACTCCAAACAAAAGAATACAACCCTAAAGCTTGCTCAAAGCTTAATGCCCTTCAACAGGAGACAACCCCTCCTATTTAAAAGAGCAAAACACAAGGAGTCATGAATACAATTCCTACTCCTAATCCTAGAAGGAGTCACACTCCTAATCCTAGAAAGAGTATGTATTCAATACAACTCCTCTTGGCCCAACCTGGCCGAGTACAACTCTTGCACGCGTATGGCAACCCTACCATACTCACGTGACTAACACTTTGCACGCGAATGACCTCCTGCCATTCTCACGTGACTAACCATTCTTCATGTGCACCATTCTCTTAGCCCGAACGTCCCGCATGACATCCTTGACCACCAAGACCTCAGTTCCCCCTGAACCTAGTCCCGAACCTCAGTTCCTCCATGAACCTAGTTCCGATCCCGTCATCGACCACATTCGCCCTCGAGCAATACCTGCACATGAACAAACCACAAAACGATTCCGAGCACAAGTCCGCGACTTGACTCAACATTAGTCCATGCAAATACTCACACGAGCATTGCATAAAGTCCGCTTGAAAACAAGCATCATGAAATTCTCACAAATTTCATAATCTCAAATTCAAACCAGAATTCAATTCCAAAATTGCTCAAAACCCTAATCGAGCAAAAAACCATTCACACCGGACCAAAAATCCGGTCTAGCGCAAACGTGAAAACAGCCGTCAAAAATCCACCTTGCTTGTGGAGGGGAGAGTCCGTCGTACACGCGAAACTTACTAGTTTTGAAAGTTTCAGTCCGGCTCAAAAACATTTGAAAACACGTTCACGGCGGACCAAAGAAAAGCGGTCCGGCGTACAAGGGAAACTTCCTGTTTCTTGAAAGTTTGGTCCGGCACAAAAGAGAACTTCACTATTTCTTGTCAAATTGTCGGACTCATACACAAAACACATTTTTCAAGTTCAAATCTTAGCCAATTTTTCAGCACATGATTTCACAATCTCCCCCTTGATGAAAACATTGGCAACACCAATTAGAATTGAACATTTGGCATTCACTTTACAAAAGATTTTGAAATCCAAAGGATCAAGGACCAAAAAGAGAAAACACAGAATTCCCCCTTTGACCAAAATGCAAAACAAAATCTCCCCCTGAGAAGGAAAAAGTGTGTGAATGTGCAATGTGCCCAAAAATTCCAAACTTCTCCAAACTTCTCCCAAAATACTCAAAATTCCAAAAACAACTCCCCCTTTTTCCTTAAACTTTTCGAAACAACTCCCCCTTTTTCTTCTCCCCCTTTTTCCTTAAACTTTTCAACGATTCCCAAATTTCTCCCCCTTTAATAATGGATTCATCAAGAGTACAAAAGAGAGAACATGTTCAAAAAAATTTTGAAACAATGATTTCACAAGGAGAAACAAGGGAGTGCCAAGATAGGAAAAGATGAGCTCATTTGATCATATAACCATATATATCACATAATATGCAAAATACATGATCTTGATGTGATTTTAACAAGTTAGGGAATGACATGCATCTCAACCTCAATTCAGTCAACTATAGCCAAGTACTAAGCAAGACCTTTAGTAGAAAAACAAAGGCTCAAATTTGAAGCAACTAACAACTCTGGGCGAGCAAGTAGTTTCAACTCCAATCTAGTAAACCAATTTAATCTCTAAACAGTAAACTGCATGTGGCATGCTTGAAGCATACTTCTTTTATTTCCTTAGAGTGGCATGCTTGAAGCATACATCTTGTCTTTGAGGGAATGGCATGCTTGAAACAAACATCTTGTCTTTGAGGGAATGGCATGCTTGAAGCATACATCTTATCTTTCTAGGGAAAGCATGCCTGAAGCACATAACTTGAGGCTTTTGCTTTTAACAACCCTTTTTTTTATTGATTCCCTTTTCTTTCCTTTTTCTTTGATTGTAAACATGCAAAAGTGATTAAAATGTCTTATGAAAGAGTAGAGTTGAAAACACACTTGCTTCATAGCCCAAATTTGTCAAGAAGATTCAATATCAAGCCTAGAAGAGTAAGATATCACAGAATATTTAGCTATAGGCAGTCAGACCAAGGAATTCCACAATGTCATTTTTAGTTCAAGTGGAATAATTTAGATTATCATATACGAGCTCAATTACATAATATATAAAGAAATATGATAAAGTAAGCTCATCAAGTGAAAGGACTTGGCAAAGAAACTCCCCCTCAAAACAAACCCATTGGATGAACAATCCCAAGTTCTCCCCGAATAAAAGCAAAACGAGAAGAAGACAAAGGTTTTATGAAAATGTCTGCCAATTGATGTTCAGTATCCACATGATGAAGCACAATGTTGCCTTTTTCAACATGATCTCTAAGAAAGTGAAATCCAATATCAATATGCTCAAAAAAATACTCAAGAGGTGGCATAAACCAAATGTACTTTTCTAATCGATTCTACACCCTCCAAAGTCAACATCATAATAAGCTCTTAAACTAATGCATAAGGAAGCAGAAAGCCAAATGCCAAAATCTTGAGTACCATGGAGATACCTGAAAATTCACTTGACCGCTTGTCGATGTGAAGCACGTGGGAAGCTTGAAAACGAGCACACAAGCACACACAAGCACGTGGGAAGAATCTTTTATGTAAACCTCCAATTATCTCATCCTCGACAGCATCATCATCATCATCTTTATGAATAAAGACACTCTCCCCCTGAACATATGCACCTGTACCTGCATCATTTGGACTAGTGCCTTTGCGAAAACAGAAGTGGAAGAAGTATCTCCAAAGGCAACACTTTCAGCATGAGATGCACGAGTGAAGAAGAACCAAAACTTATCACTAAACATATGAAGTGAGCATCCGAAATTCAATAGCCACATGTTCTCCTTCCTCACGTGAGAAGCCTACATAGAAGCAGAAATTGTCGAGGCCTCGGTACTGGGGTTAGAAATAAGATGTTTAGGAATCTAGTACTGAGACACACGACGCACAACATTAGGCACAACACGAGTATTCTTATGCACAAAAACAGATTTGCCTTTTCCCGTATTTTTAGCAACAAAAGGTGTTAGTTTCACCCTAGGCACATAATGAGAACTAGAGTGTGCCTTTCTGAAATTAGACCTAGCATTAAACATTTCTCTCTTTTGTTGTTTAGCTAGTATAAAGCAAAAGTCTACTAAATGTCTATCTCTACCACAATGAGTGCAAGTGTACTTAACAGGATGTTTGGCTTTAGAAGTAGAAGCATTATTTGCATTCGTCATAGTAGAAGATAACACTCCAGCAGACTTAAAGACAGTTTTATTAGGCTCATTGACAATTTTAAAATTTCCTCCTTCATGTGATTTAACAACAGTGGGAGCATGTGATTTATGATGAGCATAAGAATCAAAACCTAAACCTTTGTTATGAGTGCTGACTTTTGATTGATCCAAGATCATGTTTAGGTTTTTCTTTCCTTTAGTGAAACGTTCTAATGACTTTTCTAAGTAATCAATTTTTTGAGAAAGAATGAAACAATTATTACAGGGAACGTTCACTTTTCCTTTTTTTCTTACAACAAGTTGAGCATGAAAGAACCTCATGTGTAAGCAAATCTTCTGTCATTTGAGAAGCCCTAGCATTTGCATCATGTAACTTCAATTCTAGTATGGAGCATTTAGAACATGGAGTTGTATCATGCAAATCAATGGTAGAACAACTAGCATATTTAACAAGTTTCTCATTTTTCTCATTTCCAGCATTGATTTGCTCTAACAAGGAAGCATGTTCTTTCCTAAGCAAAGTAAGCTCATTGTAAATTAAGTCACATGATTTACAAGCATCATCATCAGGAATCAAGGTTTTAAGTCTAGCAATTTCAGCATTCAATGACTCCACAACAAAATCATGTTTCTTAATTTTCTTGTCACGTTTATCAAGCAATTTACCAAGTCGAGCAACAGCAATAGCTAATTCATCGTAAGAAGGATCTACCTCATTGAAGTCGCTGTCGTGGTCGTCCTCAGTGAAGCTGTTGCTGCTTTTAGCCATGAGACACAACCCCGTCAACTCATGCTTGCTTGGAGTTGCATCGTCCTCACTGCTCTCCGAATCCACATCGCTCAAATTGACTTGTTCAAGAGCGGAAAAAACTCGGTGGACAACTTTGCTGTTGATGAAGCTCTTCTTCTTTCTATTACTTGAAGAGAACTTCTTCTTCTCTTTTCTTCTGTCGTTGTCCTTCTCCTCCCTTGATGCTTTACCTGCAAGTTTTGGACAGTTTGGACGAATATGGTCGAGATCACCACACTCATAGCATCTTGGAGGATCACCACCACCTCTCTTTCTCTTTATCACATTTTGCAAGGCTTTGTTAAAGCGAGAAGAGAGTAGTGACAAGTCTTCTTCTGTGAATTGCTCAATCTGTTCATCGGTTAGTGAAGACAAGAAAGATAGAGCAAAACTTGAAGCAGCACCATTATGAGATATGCTAGATTGAGATGTCAAAGCAATTGATTTATGATCATTCTTTCTAGCAAGAACATCTAATTTATGAGTTTTCAACTTGGAATAAAGAACATCTAATGTAAGTGTACTCATGACAGTAGATTCTCTAATGGATGTAACTTTCATCTCCCAAATAGACATGTCTAATGCACCAAGCAATTATCTAGCATTAGCAGCATCATCAAAGCTAACTCCAACAGCACGCAAATTGCTAAGAATCTTATTAAAGCGTGCAAAGAAATCATGTAACGACTCACCGGGTTTCATCTCAAATAGCATGTATTCTTTTTTGTAAAAATCTTGACGAACTTCTTTGATAGTATTAGAACCCTCATGGTAATCACAAAGAGATTTCCATACCTCATATGCAGATTTGAGATGGATCACACGGTCAAAATCGCTGCGTCCCAAACCTTGGATGATCAAGTTATGCGCCTTGCTGTTTGCTTCAACATGTGTGCGATTGGTGTCGTTGACGTTGTCATTTGCAGGGACTTCATATGGCTTGTAGACCTTCTCCCAAATTGTGAAGCCTTGTGCTTGGATGAACGCCTCCATCTTGGCCTTCCAAAACTGAAAATCAACACCATCGAACACACATGGTTTTGTCGAATAACGATCCATTGATCTAATCACCGGTTAAGATAGATTAGAAAAACCTTGCTCTGATACCACTTGTAGGATCGAAGTATACGAATATAGCAATCAGAGGGGGGTGAATGATTGTGCGGAAGCTAAAACCAAATTCTTGATCTACTAAAAGTTCACCCCAAAACAGAACCAAATAATTGCCTCGTATTCGACAAAAACAGAATGACAAAGGTTTGGTAAAATGCGAATTCCCGGAGATCCAACCATCAGAATAATCTAAAATTGGACACACGAAACTAGATTCCAATACGAATCGAACCCAAAAAGAATCAGCTCGATCGGACTTACGGATAAAAAGTTATGAACCTCGCAAGCTTGCTGTGACAGAAGATGACGAGAATAGATCTAACTAGAATTGTAGCTCGCCGAAAGATTTGAAGAACTTGATCTTTATTTCTCCTTTCTTTTGTCTAAAGTACTCCAAACAAAAGAGTACAACCCTAAAGCTTGCTCAAAGCTTGATACCGTTCAACAGGAGACAACCCCTCCTATTTAAAGGAGAAAAACACAAGGAGTCATGAATACAATTCCTACTCCTAATCCTAGAAGGAGTCCCACTCCTACTAGAAGGAGTCCCACTCCTAATCCTAGAAAGAGTATGTATTCAACACAACTCCTCTTGGCCCAACCTGGCCGAGTACAACTCTTGCACGCGTATGGCAACCCTACCATACTCACGTGACTAACACTTTGCACGCGAATGACCTCCTGCCATTCTCACGTGACTAACCATTCTTTATGTGCACCATTCTCTTAGCCCGAACGTCCCGCATGACATCCTTGACCACCAAGACCTCAGTTCCCCCTGAACCTTGTCCCGAACCTCAGTTCCTCCATGAACCTAGTTCCGGTACCGTCATCGACCACATTCGCCCTCGAGCAATACCTGCACATGAACAAACCACAAAACGATTCCGAGCACAAGTCCGCGACTTGACTCAACATTAGTCCATGCAAATACTCACACGAGCATTGCATAAAGTCCGCTTGAAAACAAGCATCATGAAATTCTCACAAATTTCATAATCTCAAATTCAAACCAGAATTCAATTCCAAAATTGCTCAAAACCCTAATCGAGCAAAAAACCATTCACGCCGGACCAAAAATCCGGTCCGGCGCAAACGTGAAAACAGCCGTCAAAAATCCACCTTGCCTGTGGAGGGGAGAGTCCGTCGTACACGCGAAACTTATTGGTTTTGGAAGTTTCAGTCCGGCTCAAAAACGTTTGAAAACACGTTCACGGCGGGCCAAAGAAAAATGGTCCGGCGTACAAGGGAAACTTACTGTTTCTTGAAAGTTTGGTCCGGCACAAAAGAGAACTTCACTGTTTCTTGTCAAATTATCGAACTCATACACAAAACACATTTTCCAAGTTCAAATCTTAGCCAATTTTTTAGCACATGATTTCACACACTAGATGCATGTTCGGACAGGCATTGGTCAAATGCCCCTTTTCACCACAGGCATAGCAAGTGAGCGTGGCCATCCAATCTTGCACTCCACGAGACTGCCTTCCACGATTGTAAGGTTGAATCGCAGGTGGAGCAGGTCGAGAAGCACTTCCTTGAGGCATTGGAGGCGGCGAAGCAATGGACTGAGCACTGGTGGCTTGCCCAGAGTATGGCCTTGAAGGACCGGCGCTTGCTAACTTCTGGGCCAGCCACTTGTGCTTTTGGCTTTCAGAAACCGCTTTCGCGCTGTCCTTAACGTGAATCATCTTATCCACCAATACTTGCATGTTGGGAAGATCATGAGCCTTGAGTGAATGCTTAATCTCCTCATTAAGGTGCTCTCGAAAAAGAGAGACTTTTTGGGCTCCACTCAGAATCTCATCCGCAACATAGCTGGCCAAGTAGTTAATCTTGTGGAGATAGTCCATCACTGACATGGACCCTTGCTTGAGATTGTAAAATTCTCGCTTCTTGATGTCCATCAAGCTAGACGGAATGTGCACTGCATGGAAGGCTCCTTTAAAGTCTTCCCAAGTGGTGAGTTGGCCAGGTGGGCGAATAGCCTTAAAACTATCCCACTAGGCTACAATAGCACCTTGGAGGTAGTAGGTGGCGAACTACACCTTCTCCTCGTCATTACACCTCATGAGGTCGAGTTTACACTCAATATCGCGAAGCCAGTCATCAACATGCAGGGATTTGTAGCTGACAAAAAGCTCTGTAGCCTATTTAAAGGAGCAAAACACAAGGAGTCATGAATACACCTTCTCCTCGTCATTACACCTCATGAGGTCGAGTTCACCCCTCCTATTTAAAGGAGCAAAACACAAGGAGTCATAAATACAATTCCTACTCCTAATCCTAGAAGGAGTCCCACTCCTAATCCTAGAAAGAGTATGTATTCAACACAACTCCTCTTGGCCCAACCTGGCCGAGTACAACTCTTGCACGCGTATGGCAACCCTACCATACTCACGTGACTAACACTTTGCACGCGAATGACCTCCTGTCATTCTCACGTGACTAACCATTCTTCATGTGCACCATTCTCTTAGCCCGAACGTCCCGCATGACATCCTTGACCACCAAGACCTCAGTTCCCCCTGAACCTAGTCCCGAACCTCAGTTCCTCCATGAACCTAGTTCCGATCCCGTCATCGACCACATTCGCCCTCGAGCAATACATGCACATGAACAAACCACAAAACGATTCCGAGCACAAGTCCGCGACTTGACTCAACATTAGTCCATGCAAATACTCACATGAGCATTGCATAAAGTCCGCTTGAAAACAAGCATCATGAAATTCTCACAAATTTCATAATCTCAAATTCAAACCAGAATTCAATTTCAAAATTGCTCAAAACCCTAATCGAGCAAAAAACCATTCACGCCGGACCAAAAACCCGGTCCGGCGCAAACTTGAAAACAGCCGTCAAAAATCCACCTTGCTTGTGGAGGGGAGAGTCCGTCGTACACGCGAAACTTACTGGTTTTGAAAGTTTCAGTCCGGCTAAAAAACGTTTGAAAACATGTTCACGGCGGACCAAAGAAAAGCAGTCCGGCGTACAAGGGAAACTTCCTGTTTCTTAAAAGTTTGGTCCGGCACAAAAGAGAACTTCACTATTTCTTGTCAAATTGTCGGACTCATGCACAAAACACATTTTTCAAGTTCAAATCTTAGCCAATTTTTCAGCACATGATTTCACACATTGTCTCATACTTGGCAACATTCTCCAGGAGAGCAACATCACCAAATGGGCTTTTAAACTTGCGTAGGACAGATGAGGTGTTAATTTTGTGGTATCGATACTTGAGTAGTATCAGTGTTTAGAAATTTTTTTAAAATAATAAAGCTTTTAAATAAAATTATAGAAAAAGTGCATCAAAAAATAATTACATAAATATACATTTGTTGCTAATTCATTTAGCAATAGACTACTATTGCTAAATGAATTAACGACAGAGTCTTATTTAGCCAATATCTTTGTTGGTAAATCATTTGACCTCGCTGATTATTTGGCCGATAGATTTCTCTAGCCGGTAGGCTTTTTATTGCCAATGAATTGACGACAAAAGTAATATCGTCAATTCAACAAATATACATTCCTGTAATTGTTTTTCTTGACGTGTCTTATCTATAATTTTATTTAAAAAAATGCATTGTTTCAGTTTGAATTTCTGAGTGTTTACATGTGCTTACGCATGTAACTGCCTCAATAGATAATACAACCATCTAACACCTACAAAGAGGCGCTTCATTAAAGAAGATGGCTCTTACATTAGTGTTTAATGATGTGATTATAGTCTCTTCTTAAGCACATATATAAAAGCATCTTGTATTATACGTGCCCCAAGCAGCTGCATCGATACGGCTGATTCTTGTAACTAACTACTTGTGTACATGTTACAAACACATTTTACAGCATCTACTAATGATACTACAAGGGGGAATGAAAAAATTATCGAGGAAGAGTACGTTTTAAACTTTTAATGAAGAGTTGTATGTACTCCCACTACAACACGTCGGGCTTCTAATGGCGCCTATAAATGCCTTTAAAACCTTATAAATGCCTTAAAAAGATTTTAGATAGCGTTTACATGGCGTCAAGAAAAATGGTGTCAGGAAAAGTAATTGGCGGCGCTTAATTATCCACGACGTTTATAAGTGCCGTGGAAGACTCTAACCCGGCGTTTATAAGTGCCATGGAAGCCTCTATAACCCGGCGTTTCCTCTATCATGGCACTTTATAAGTGCCGGGGTTCTCTCTATTTATGGCGTTCACAAGCGCCGGGGATCCCTCTATTCGTGGCATTTAAAATCAGAGGTGCACAATGACTTCCCAGGAGGTCACCCATCTTATTACTACTCTTGTCCAAGCACGCTTAACTTCAGAGTTTTTATAAGATCTAGTACTTTAGTGGTGGTATGATCACATCTGATATATAATGCGTCCCTCCTCCCCTTAACCCCGTTAAACACCCGAACACCGATTTTTAATTATTTCAAATTAGCAAATTATTGAGGTAATTAAGCAAAATCATCATACGATAAGATCTCCAATTATATTCTTTTGGGCACCAATTCTAGTTTGCAAATACGAAATCCGAGCATATTTCTTAAAATAGACATAACTTTTGACTCGTACCTCCAATTGGGGCGTTCTTAGGCTAATTGGAAAGATAACGAAAAGTAGCATCTGAAATTGATAAGTGTCACAAAATCAGATGTTTGAAAAAATTTGAATTTTCAAACAAAATATCAACAAAAATTGAATTTTCGGACAAAATTTGAAATTTTAGACAAAATATCATCGAAAATGAAATATTTGGACAGAAATTATTGCAAATGGAATATTAGTTTCAATTATTTCAAATATAATATTATTTAATTTCAATTCTTTCAAATTCCCCAGTGTGGTATTCACGTTTATAAACGCTGTGGTAGAGTCTACCACGGCGCTTATAAACGCCGGGGAATTCCACTCTATACCGGCGTTTATAAGCACCGTGGAAGACTGTAACCCGGCGTTTATAAATGCCGGTATAGAGTGGAATTCCCCGGCGTTTATAAGCACCGTGGAAGACTGTAACCCGGCGTTTATTAACGCCGGTATAGAGTGGAATTCCCCGGCGTTTATAAGCGCCGTGGAAGACTGTAACCCAGCGTTTATAAACGCCGGTATAGAGTGGAATTCCCCGGCGTTTATAAGCGCCGTGAAAAGACACATGGAGATAGTTTGATGTAAACCTGTTACTTTGCCGCTTGCCAAGAATGGTAGAGCAATGAAAGGTTGCATATGTGATATATATTCTTTGTACCGGAAGAATACGTTTGTAATGTGATGCAAAATATGTAAAACCTCATTAATTCTTACCAGCCGGATCACTACTACAGGAATGCATATTAGAATCAATTATTTTTTGTTATCATAGTCAGTTTTAGTGATAGAAAGTTCAACGATAGTGATAAGGAAATGCTATCACAGTCAAGTTTCGCCCAATTGTGATAAACGGTCATCACAATCGGTTCTAGCAAAGAACCGATTACGATGAGGGGTCATCAATGAGCCTATATATTTCACTATTGTTGATTTGTTTGCAATACATTCACAATATATATAGAACACAAACACTTTACAATACACATATCACACTTTTCACAATATATATAGAACAGTCAGTACACATGCATCCATCTACCCATTCATTCAATTAAAAGACAGTGATACACTTGATAAAATATTGTGCACATATTTATAGAATATACTTGACAATATTTTGTAGAGCTAGTGATGAATCCAAACTCCATGTCTGTATTGTACTTGGTCTACACCACCTCCTCGGCTTTGCAGCCATGCCCATTTGCTATTACCATGAATATGGAAACGATTGAGAAATTAGTACAGGATATAATGGGCCATGCAGGAACTTCTTTCAAAACCAAGAAATGCAAGTGAGAGGGGGAGAGGGAGAGGGAGAAATCCAAACTCCATGTTCCTCTCATGAAGTAATCCTTCCATCCCATTGCCTCCGCTCCTCCCTCCCTCCCCCCTCTCTCTCTCTATGTGTATATATATATATATATATATATATATATATATATATATATATATATATATGCACAGTCTGAGAAGTAGTATTCGTGCACCTGTCATTAAAATGGGCATAATTTTTGCATACGGTGTCCGTTTTCGACGTACAATTACTCGAATCAAAGGGGACGATGATGTAGATTTGAAAACCCGTAAGTGTAAGTCTAATGGTCTTCGCTAGGCTTCAAAAAAGTGTCGACCCCAAAAAAAACATTGTTTAGGGCCTCAAAACAGCCTCTGAAGTTTCGGTACCTATTTTTGCTGATCATTTGCTATCTAGTTTGAGTTTGTTTTCATGATAACTTGTGTAATTCTTGTTTCCAGTTCATATTTTAGAGTGTGCTCATTTATGAGAGTTTGATTCTGAAAAAAAGGCAAAGGTGCAAAGAAAATAGTCGCACAAAAAAATAGAACACCAACAGAAGAGAGTTCATCCCGAGGGACATCACAATCGATTCTGAGCTAGAACCGATTGTGATGACCCCGTTTTCAAAAATTACAGATTACATACACATATCACAATTGGTTTTTACCTCAAAAGTTGGGAACCGATACAGATAAAGTGATAATGATGTCCATTCTGTAGTAGTGGATATATCCGAGATATGCAATCCTATTTACATCAATTTTTCTGTATTTCATTCTTTGCAATTAAACTCTTCAGTAACAACTACTCTTGCTAGTGATAGGACATGAAATTCTCTACATCCACTTTCCCCTCTGATGATCTCGTGAAGGTTAGAGGAGAGCTCACCACCTTCTTTCTGGTTGATATGATCAGAAAGACAAGGATGTTTAGGGTATCAGATAGTCCTTAGGTTTTGCCAAGCATATTGTGATGTGAATGTTTTTCAACTGTAAATTGTGTAATTCAGATGTTAATTACATAAGTCATGTATTCAAATGGTACATATGTCTTGTTAACGGTGTTGTCTTGTGTTATATCTGTACAAAGGGAATAATCAGTGTGATTCCTGAGGTTAGCTAAAAAAGAAAAAATATAAAAAAATATTGTGTATCACAGAAAGGTTTAAGGTAATAATCATTTGTGTTATGCACTATCACAGATAACTACTTACGAAATGTCTGTCATAAGGAAAAATCACAGATGGTTATTTCTTACGAATCATCTGTAATATTTATTTGTCACCAACGGTTCCTAAATACTAACTGTCTAAGATATTTAACTATCACAGACCATTTTCTAGTCAAATCTTCTTTGATATTATTTATCACAGACAGTTTCAAAACTATGTGTGATGACTACTGATTATCACTAACTCTTTTTTTCGTCGATGATTCAAAATCATCTGTGATTACTATTTTTAAAAGTTTGTGATGTGCTTCTATGTGATAGTTTAGGCCAGTGCACTGGTACAGGCAATGACAAAAACCCCACGTGAACCGAGAAACCTCCCATATTTATCTATCTATGTATCTATACCTATACTAATTAATTGGTAAAAAAAGAGAAAATTTTCATATTAATTGGTAAAAAAAGAGAAAAATCTAGCTATAAATCCGGTGATCCTGAATTATAATGACTCAGATTTATGATGAAACTCTAATTACCACTGGAAGCACAGACATCCCTCAGACACCTCACGGTGGGAGAAAAAAAAAAAAAACTGCCCGCACCAAAAGCTAGCCTCCCTCGTGGCTTCTAGTCTCTCTGCGAGTCCTGCTTCTTCCTTGCACTTTGTTGGTTACCTTATTTTCTTAAATTTTGATAAAGATTAATTCCAATATTGAAACTCTTTTCTAAGATGAACAAACAAATAAGATGCGTATAAAGATGATCTTAATTTCAATCTTCTATCTTTCCTATATTTTTGGAACTCCTAGGCTTTGAAACAATCATTTATATTGATTATCTTTTTTAAAAAAAAAAAATGCAAAATCTAAAATTTCTTAAGAAATAAAAATAGGAAAAATTTGTGTAAACCTAAATCGTCTCCAGTGTATTCTCAAAAATTTTCGAAAGCCTGTAAACATTTTTATTGCTGAATAAAAATAAGAAATTGGCTGGCAGCTTGAGTGCAGCGAAATTGTGGCCGGAGCCGAGCAAGGAGATGGCGGCGCACCAATTTGAGCCTGTAAACCTAAATTCTCTCCGTCACTTTCCTCCCACACAACAAAGCCAGCCAAAGCTCCACCGCCGAAGCCTTTCCCTGCCAACCTCGCCACCGCCTTTCTTCTCCACCATTTTGCTCCGGTCAGACCACGTCGCACAGCCGAGTTCATGTATCCTCGCGCATCTCCTTGCTCACCACTGTCTCCCCTTCCAGGCACAAGCCTCAAATTGGTGCGCCGCCATATCCTTGCTCGGCTCCGGCCACAATTTCGATGCACTCAAGCTGCCAGCCAACTTCTTATTCAAGCTTCCATTCTTCAATTCTCATACCTAAAGCATCACTATCCTTCACGGATTAAAACCCCCAAAATCAATTTGGTTGATTCTTCGCTGTACTATTGCCGCCATGAAGCCCTGCTCCTGCCGCCGCTACAAGCTGTTGTAGCCCTGGCCGAGTACTCCTTTGGGTTTCCCTCGGCCCTCTCCAGCTTTCTAGATCATCTCCTGCAGCTCTCGGTCCCTGTTCCGTGAGCTTTGCCCTGTTCGATCTAGAACTTGTTCGAAGGTTACGAAAACTCACCGCCTTCTTTCTGCTTGATATGATCAGAAAGACAAGCAAGTTTAGGGTATCAGATAGTCCTAAGGTTTTGTCAAGCATATTGTGATGTGAATATTTTTCAACTGTAAATTGTGTAATTCAGTTATTAATTATATAAGTCATGTATTCAAATGGTACATATGTATTGGTAACTGTGTTGTCTTGTATTATATCTGTACCGAGAGAATAAATATTGTGATTCCTAAGGTTAGCCTAAAAAAGAAAAAAATATAAAAAAGATATTGTATATCACAAACTGGTTTAAGGTAATAATCGTTTGTGATATGCACTATCACAGATAACTACTTACGAATTGTTTGTGATAAAGAAAAATCACAGATGATTCTTTCTTATGAACCATCTGTGATATTTACTAGTCACCAACGGTTCCTAAATACTAACCATTTAGTCAAACCTTCTTTGATATTGTTTATCACAAACAATTCCAAAACTATCTATGATGATCACTGATTATCACTATCTTCTTTTCGTCATGATTCAAAATCGTATGTAATTACTATTTTTAACCGTTTATGATGTGCTTCTATGCGATAGTGTAGACTAGTGCACCGGTACAGGCAACAGCACAAACCCCACGGGAACCGAGAAACCTACCATATCTATCTATGGATCTATTTTCCTATACTAATTAAGCACTTTGAGAAAAATTCCATGTTAAACGGTAAAAAGAAAAAGAAAAATCTAGCAATAAATCCGGTGATCCCGAATTGATGATATAGAAGCTAGCAGACGTAGCAGTATGTTCACTACATCCGACAGGAGATCGATGGAGATAAGACGGCGGGAGCAGATGGAGAATCCGGCGAGCAGATTCTGACAGTGGCGATCTCGACGAGCCAATGCGGCACTGTCAGAGATGAGGATATAACAGATGCGGAGAAAACTCGGGCATCGAGGGTCGCAGAATGAAAGCGCAGCGGTTAGTTCCAATGTGGGCGGAATAAGCATGCATGCATATTGGCAATTTATGGGCTGTTTAGTTACCTGCATCTGTAGAGATTTAGTCCTGTAGATGCAAGATACTGTTGTTTGGTTGTTTGTATGGACATTCTAGCCTGACTCTGCACATGCAACACAGCCCCCGCAGCCGCCCGTGGGAAACGCCAATCGGCTGTATCCCGGGAGCCAGGCCCGCTGCATGCCGTTGCCTCTCACTGATAATGCATGCATAATGACATCATCAAACATGCAATATATTTTCCATCTATTTTTTGTAATATCTTTTGATAACAACATGTATCACGCATGCATGCATGCACGCACGCAGCTGCCATGCAAACGGAACAGAGACGAGCATTTAGGGTGCGTTTGGTTACCTGTACTAAGTGGTACATGTATGAGTTGGTTCAAAAAAAAATTATCTATGCGTTTGGTTGCTTGAATAGAACCATCCCATCCTGGATCAAGTGATACAAATTTGAAGAATATTCTCTCTAGATGCTGAACCATCTCATTCACCCAAAATAATAGAATCAAATGGTACAGGACCATCAATTCCATCCCATTCAATCTCATCCTATGAACCAAACACAACCTTAAGCGATGAGGTAGAGCAGAGGTCGACGCTACGTACGATTGGTCACGTCAAGGGAAACCAAATAGCAGGGATTGGAAATAAGTCACTACTACAGATTGGATCATCAGTACCGGTTGATAACAGCCATCAGTAACCGGTATAGGGCATCCGGGACTGATGCCCATGGGCATCAGTACCGGTACTAATAGGACTAGAAATGTTTCAAAATATGTCGAGGTTGTATGGGAGAAGCGGGACTTGAACCCGCAACCTCGTGACTCTAGCCTCACCCTTCTAACCAATCCACCCACCATCGCATATTGATATACATAGAATATGCATTCCTTTTGAACTTTTCTGAAACGAGTAACACGAACCGGTACTGATGCACTCATCAGTACCGGTTCGTAACATGAACCGGTAACCGGTACTAATGTGGGGGCATCAGTACCGATTCGTGTTACCAACCGGTACTAAAAGCCCACTACAGTCCTGTAGCCTTTGAACCGGTACTGATAGTGACATCAGTACCGGTTCAAATTCAATCGGTAGTAATGTACCAGTAGTAAAGCCTAGTTCTCTAGTAGTGAGTTCTCAAGAATAACGGTTGGCATTTTAATTGAATTATAAAGGATTGTTATGTTTATATCACAGGTACAGCTTTGTAAAGTTGTGTATACAATTAGCTAGGCACGCTGGCCAACAAAAGATTGTGTATACTTAGAGAATCAAGGAAAGAAGATCAGTACTAAAGAAGTGGCTAAAGGTCAGAGTTTCTAATTGATATTTCCTGTGTAATTAGTATACACTATTAATGTTAATGGTCAGTATAAAGAAATCTGACGGATTTTTTTACTTCTGTTCTCTTTCATATAGGTTTGTGTGCAAACTTGGGCTCCATGCAACATTAGGTGCACGCAGATCATCTCCCATCAATAGATAACTGATGACAAAACAGATTAACGGCTACAACTTTTCTCTAATAGGTTGGCCCCCCCGGTTAAGGTGATTATTCCCATTTTTTGTGTACATGACATCAAGAAACGTGGATGAAAAATAACAATGGTCTTGATTCACTACTGTAGAATGATACATTATTATCGTTTCATCTGTGTCAGTTTCAAACTTTTGACTAAAAAACGATTGTGATACGTGTATTTGAACATGAAATGGCTTCCGCTAGCTAATAATGAACTGATCATTCAAAGTTCTAATCACGCTAAGGAATTAATATCGGTGCTGATGTTTAATAGTTATTTATAGCTTCTCTTCCTAGCTAGCTTATTGTCTCAGCAATGGAGAAACTAATATTCAACGGTTCGTACTACTTGATCGATTTATATTAATACTGTCATGTCACAAGTAGTTGTCAACCATGGCCGTTAGTTAAGTCGGTTCGTTAGCTCGTGTGCATCGTATTTAAGTTCTGGGGCCACTGTCAGAGAAACAAAAACACTTTCTCAGGATGCTTGACAATTGAACAAACGCTAATTAGAATTATTCGGACTTTTTTTTTGTACAGGGACAGCCTGTGTACAAGAATCTTTAATGAAAGTTGATCGAAACTTTCCTGAAATTTCCAAATAATAGAAGCTTAATATTGATTATGTTGCCGGCACAGATTCAGAACATGACAAAACTAGTTAGTTTCTATAGTAGGGCTGTGCATGTCATAGTGCCATGCATCCATGTATGTATTTTTGTTTCGACGGTTGTGCCACACATCCATGTATGTATTTTTGTTTCCTAAAATTTCCTAATAATAGAAGCTTATATGGATAGGGAGCCTTAGCCCTAAGGTATGATCGATGTGCATAGGAAAGTTTACTGTAATAGTCATGGAAATTGCAAGCATCTTGTATCGATTGCGTGTGATGAGTCAATTTTTTTGTTAGTTTTATCTAAGTCTCGTATATAAGTTCCACTCGAGCATTGACTAATTAACTTGGTTGCACTAAGCAAATTAATCTTTATATTTTGCTCAGGAAAAAAAACTCAAAATGGCAAACGATCCATCGCTCGCATGCATAGGGCGGTTCCATATGTATCAAGAACTCGAGTCCAACTGGTGACATAGGGCAGTTTCCTGAGAGATTAATGGCAACATTGGAATGATTGCATACCACGCTCACACTAGCTGCAAAGCGCCCGAAATATCCTTGTTGCAAGAAGGCAATGAAAGGAATGCATTTCAATAGCATATATACAGAAAGTTCAGCAAAGTGGAGACCAACTTGGCTTGAACTTAAATTAGATGGCAAATAGAATTAAAGGTGTAATGGACACTACATCACAATCGGTTCTAGCTCAGAACCAATTGTGATGAGGGTAGTCATCACAATCAGTTCTAGCTGAGAACCGATTGTGATGAGGGTAGTCATCACAATCGGTTCCGAGCTATAACCGATTGTGATGAGGGGCCCCTTATCTCAATCGGTTCTTACTCAGAACCGATTGTGATGTACTTGGGATATTCCCGCCAAAGTGAAATTTGGGCGTCGAGCGGGTTCCAATTTCAAAATAATTTTGCTGAAAAAACCACTGCCCTATGTATTTATACACACCTTTGTGCTCACCACTCATCTCCTCCACTTGCTCCTCTTCCTCTCACTTGCACTGTGGATAGATACATACACAGATAGATAGAGAGTGAGAGAGATAGGAGCCGAGTGGAAAGGCAGTCAGACACTAGGATGTGGATCTTGGTTTTGCATTTCTTGGTTTTGGAAGAAATCACTGCATGGAGTACTTCGGTAATGGTAAGGAACTAAACTTTGATGTATTGTGATTTCTTCTTGTCCAAATTAACTTTATTTCTTTATTTGCCCATTATATCATATACTAATTTTTCAGTCATTTTTAGATTCATGGTAATGGCCAATGGGCATGGCTACAAAGCTGAGGTGGTGTAGACCAAGTACAATGCGGACATGGAGTATCACTAGCTCTATAAAATGTTTTCAAGTATATTCTTTAAACACGTGCATAATATTTTGTCAAGTGTATCACGGTCTTTTAATTAGATGAATGGATAGATGATGTATGTGTACTGACTGTTAAGTATGTTTGTGTTTTATATTCATGTAAACGAATGTCATATGTGTACTGTAAAGTGTTTGTATTCTATATATATTGTGAATGATATTCATACTATAAACCAATCAACAATAGTGAAATGGGCTCATCACAATCGGTTCTAAGCTAGAACCGATTGTGATGAGGGGGTATCACAATCGGTTCTAGCAAAGAACCGATTGTGATCACCGTTTATCACAATCGGGGAGAAAACCGACTATGATAATGTTTCCTCATCACTGTCGCTGGACTTTCTATCGCCACCAAAACCGATTGTAATGATGAAAAAGAATCGATTCTAATGTACATTCTTGTAGTAGTGATTATTCCCTATTAATTTGCATTAGCTAACCAATTAGATTTTAACTTAAGTTTTCAATCCCCAATATTCATACCTTGTCTTAAAAATTATGCAAACGATTAATATATTTTGTGACCTATGTGCACAGATTGACTGATTACAAACTCCGCAAAAAATCATAAATTAATTTGCATCGATTAGGATAATATCCTTATCCTCCACCAGGACAGCCCGTGAGGACGATCGGTTGCAGAGCTCTTTCTCCTCCAATAGGACAGCGAGGGGAAGGTGGACGTCGAGCTCTCGTGCCGATGCTTTTGCGGTTCAGGCGGCTGGGGATGTGTTGCAAGCTCAGTGGTGGTGTATCTTTGCTGGTGTCGTGAGTCTACGGTTGGTGACCGTCTCGGTAGTGCATTTCTTTTTGGTAATCTCAGTACAGGGTCATCTCAGTACAGGGTTGTCGCATCTAAGTTTGGTGGTGTTTATGGTGTTTTGGATGTGTGCTGAGGGAGCTTTTGGGTTTGGAGCTCTCTCTCCGTTGCTAGTTTCCCCACGTTGGGGATGGTGGTCAGTTTGTTCTTTATGTTTTTCTCTCCGGAGGTTTTTGTTACTCTTCTATTGAAATGAATTGTAGATTCCTGCCATTAGTTTTTTTTTTTTAAAAAAAAAGGATAATATCCTTATAAGGTGGTTCTATGATGTGCACATAACCCATAAAAAACATTTTCCTACATTTTATTGTTCTTCTAAATCCTACATATTTCCAACTGGGTGGCATATCAGGTGAAAATTCCATGAAATTCAAACTTATATGTTTTGAAAAATCTCAAAAAGTTATCATATGTAGGTGAGGGTGTGTTTTATATCTCTACAAAACTTCAACATCAAACTTAATCATGTTTGTGAAACAAAAAAAAAAGAGAAATACTTTATGAAATTTCTATCTCCCAAACTACTAAGTTTGTATGTTCTAACAGAGTCATAACTAAGAAAATTATCAATTGTTTACAAGAAAATTAAATATAATCGAAGAATTTAGGAAAATATCTTATAAACTAGCCCGTGTGAATGCATGGATTGACGACTAGTTTGTATAATTAATTAATCGGTTCACCAGTGAGATAACATGGCGCGTTGTCTTGACAACCTCAAATGGGGATTATTTAAGTCCTTTTGTTTTTGTTTTTGATTCTGGATTCTGATCTCAAAAGCTTAATAAAAAAACAAACAACTCGATTCTAGAATCCGATTCTCACAATCTAGCCTATCCATATACACTAGAATCCACAATCCATTTTATATATACTTTTGGATTCCATTTTTTAGAGAATCAGCTTCCCTATAATCACAATTCAGAATCAGATTTTAGATAATCCGAAGCAAAAACAAACAGCCCCCGTAATGTATTAGAAAGCATAACCAGGGCGTGCATGTTTTGACGAACAACATCTTCGGCAGCAAGAAAAGAGCAAAGCTCACGATGCTACTGCCTGCCTAGACCTGTGCAAACTGAGGGCCGTCTTCGGTCCTATGTTTGGGCTTATGCCTACCACCTGACTACAGCCCACCAAGATTCCAGCCCTATAAAAGTTCACGGACCGTAGGCATAAGCCGCCCGATTTCGGGTCGAGACGTGCTTGGTCCAATTGATATTGGACTCCAAATCCTTAACCTAATTCGGCCCTAAACTACTCATAGAGCTGGGCCTAATTGGCTTGGACCTAGTAGGGCACAAAGAATTTTGGTGTTGATAACGAGAAAAACATGATCCACCATACAACATCGTAAAGAGTTCAGATAGAGGTAGGGGTGGAATCGAGCTCGGCTCGGCCGAGCTCGCCAGTTTTTGAGCCGAGCCAAGCTGAGCCCGGCTCGTTGCATACATCGAGCTCAATCTTGGGCTCGGCTCGGGCTCGCTCGAGCCTCGAGCCGGCTCGCGAGCCGGCCTACAAGGGCACTGGCAAGGGCCCAAATGCCCTTCATTCTCACAAAAAAACGAAGCTCCTCCATCCATTCTCACCGTTCTCAGGCTCCAGCCTCCTCTAGGGTTCGGTTAAGAAGCAATTTTCACATTTATGGGACGCCTTTTTAAGCCTGAGATGGTTAGATCGCTCTTTCGATTTATAAAGCGCAAACATGTAATCTGGAAAAAGAATACTCCGCTTACTTTTATACATGCAAAAGTAATCGAGACCCAATACAAGACATTTGAAGTACTAAGAAGAGTAAACTCAAAAAGTAAGGTAAGACAAGCATTGCTCATTAGATGTCTAGCATTGGGTATCTGACATCAGTATTATGAATTCATACCTTATATAACTCAATGATCGCCGAGCCTAACGAGCCGCTCACGGTGGCTCGGGCTCGGCTCGTTAACCCAAAGGCAGGCGGTAGGCTCGGGCTCGGCTCGTTGGCCATGCGAGCCGAGCCGAGCCTCGAGCCTCGAGCTAAAATTCCACCCCTAGATAGAGGGGAGTGCTAAAAGAAAGAAAAAAAACTTCTTCTTTCTTGATCAATAACCTCGAAGTGTTTTTAGATAGCCTAAATATCTAATAAATTATGAGAGTATAGGCGTGTGTAAATTATACGTTTTTACATACACTTTTTCTAGCATCCACTGCTGATCCACAAGTGGGAGTGGAAATTTTTTTGACGAAGAATAAATTTTAATTTTTAACGAAAATTTATATACACCATAACTGTCCCATAAATTATTTAAGAGCCTTTCATGGCAAATTAGAAACACATGCAACTATATTTGTTTTTGTTAAAACTTCTAGGCACTAACCATTGAAAGACACTTTGTGCTAATATGAGTTATAAGCCCCATGGTGCAAACACCCCTATCCATAATAGGGCTGAACTATGGTGTCTGCTAGTGAATATCCGCCTACTTTCCAATAAGGTGAAATGCCTAACTCTTAGGTCTAAGACGAAAAGGCCTACTCCTCTATCAAGTGACACTAGTATATTGCCCGTGCTAACGCTACGGCGATATTTGGTAATACAATTCAAATAAGCAAATGGTGTTATATGTTTTGGTAATAAACTGTAGTAAGATGTGCACAAAAGAAAGATACAGAGAGTTATTATATCGTTGATTACACAAGCAAGTGCATAAAGTAACATAGGAACTGTTTATCATTAAAATCCATCTAATCCCTGATACGCTTTAGGATTTTTCGTATAACTTCAGGAATGTTGTCTTTCGATTCATTCTCATTGTAGTTCAATAGGCTCATGAGAAACTTAGCCCTCAACAGCTTCCCATCCTATACATGCATTATTATGGACCATCATCAGAAAATATGAATTGTGCTACGGAAAGACAAATTATAATTAACAAATAATAGTACTAACAGTGCAAATTGATGGTAATTTTATACCATCCCAAGAGCGCATGAAGTTGATTACAAAATATATAGTGATGTCCCTACAAAAGGACACATAGTTTCATCTATGTAAACAAACAAACTTGTTAAGTTTAATTTATAAGCAAGTTACCTGTCTTCTGTTTTTGGAACACATGTCGGTAATATGCGACGCCATACATAAATATCGTCATTCCACATAGGGTTGGCTACTTCCATGGCTAGCTTCACGTTATTGGCAATCTTATGTATTTTGTGAATGTAGTACATGGTAGGATGCTGAGCCTTAAACCAGGTCGGTATAGGCTGTGGGTCCAATATAGATACACTTCTATCCTTCATATGTAGTATGAACAATGTGAAGTGACCGAGGAAAGAATAAGGCAATAGAATCTGCAAACAATTTATGTAAAGAAAACATAATAAATGATTCAAAACAATTTTTGCAAACGATTGACAAAGAAACATAGCTACCTTGTTGCAATGTGAAATGTCATGTTCCATGTTAGGCCAACATTCAAATAATTTTGCCAATCGTTGGACATCAAGCTTGGAACGCCGGCATGCTTCTCGACCGAAGTCAAACAACGACTGTTTTGTCAGACATACATACATATAATGGAGGTAGATGGAGGACAAAACCAACACCAAACCATATTGCTGAGGTTCAGATCCCTCTGCTTCTCTGCTAATCTCATAAAAAGAAACAAATATAAATAGTTTGATTGAAAACAACTGTGCCATGCGAGTGTTGCACCCAGAATCATACGTACTAATTGGTCTCTACACTTTGTACACATCAATTGGCTCCATCAGCTGTTTCAAGAGTCCCCTAGGATCATGTGCCTTTTGTTCCGGAAAGAACCAAGCATAATTTCCGTTCGATGGTAGCTTTTCAGGTTTTAACAAAAAGGTTGATTGCCTAAACAAAGTTTCCTACGAAATCCTAAAAACTGAAGTTTAGGCATCATTACAGGTGTGTGAAGTTTCTATACTTTTCAGGAATGAAACACTAATGAGGCCCACACAATCTAATATAGCTTACATTGTTATTACCACCTCCCCCATGCCAATCCAGCATTCCCTCTCCCCAGCCCTCTCAAACAATCCTCACAATCACACGCATAAGTTCAAGCGCACCCAGAAAAAGGATTATCCTCTCACCCCTAGCATCTCCCCACCCTATCCTACCATCACTTAAGCCCATCATGATTCGCAATTTCCCATAACCATAATAAGATCTCAGCTTCCTTCAGTGAGATCCGATATGATAAACCGATCAATATTCTTTGAATGTGCATTTTCAGTTTAAATTAAGAAAATCAAATGCTTTGCAAAAATACATCTTGAGAAAATATATACTTATCTGTGAATATCATGTGCACATGGCAAAGGCAAATACAAGCAAACCAGACTCAAATGTGATTAGCTGTCAACATGCCCGCAACCTGAAGTAAATGACTTGATGTGTTAGCTGTCAACATCCCCAGAATCTTGCATATCTATCTTAGGCGAGCTTGCTACAGAATAAAGTGTCATACTTAACTGCCCATACATATACACCAGTGGTGTTTGAGATCTTCCGTAAAGAATTTGAGATCTTAAGGGTTATGGCAGGATGATTTGCTACAGAATAAAGTGTCATACTTAACTGTGGCCATTTCAGATCTGATCAGACATGTAAAAAGACAGAACAGCAGTATAACCTTTACATTTTAGATCAGATCAAACATGATGAAAGATATAACACATGTAAAATCTTTAATGGATCCCATAAAAGAAAATCTTCCTATTAGATTCAGAATAACAAAAGTTTACCATACATATGGGAGATATTTTCAGTGGTAACAACAGTATACTTACAAGTATGTGAGAGGAAAGGAGATGATAGCACAAAGAAGAAAGAGATCACATTATATACATATGGCTGTATCAGATAGTTCAATCAGATGATTATACATGTTAAGTACTATATAGAACTTGCCGTCTTTTTTTAAAGAACAGTAATTTTTGCAAGCCATGACAAAAAAGCCATCAACTCCAAAAATTACCTTCTGACAACATTTAATCAGTTCTTCTTCAGCTTTGTGGCGTCTGGAAGATTCATCAAAAGCCTTCTTCCTCAAGTTGTCAAGTTCGACATAAGCTTCTTTAAGTTTCACAAATATATCAATGTCCAATCTCTTCTCTTCCTGCAAAACTTTCATTTGCCATTGTCAGATCAGACTGAAGAGAAAGAAGCACATCAGTGGTTTTGTACGATATAACGATGGCATCTATGGATTGCATTTGTGAATGAAGTTGAAATAAAGAAAATTCCAGCACTTGGTTATCTTGAAGAAAAAGGGGAAGTTTCAACACAAGGAATAGGACCAATACAAAGAACAGCATGCACCTGCTCAAAATGCAGAGCATTATCATCAGACTCATGTATTGAAGGCAGAACTTCTGACATAACTTCGTTATCATTGCCCCGACAAAATGGTGAAAAGCCAGAATTGCTGATTGCTTCATCTGTTACAGTAGGTGAGGCTTGACGCGACCTCGAAAAACTGCTCTGTGGAGAAACCTCCCATGAATCAAAAGAACTATCCTCAGAGCTTAGCCTGCTTTGTGAAATTGTTTGAATAGCACCAACTTCAGTGCCAGTCTGGTCAGACACTGACCTCTGCATGATGCGAATCTCTCTAGCGCCATAGAGAAGGTTCGGTGACACAACTCGCTTTGGTGGTAATGATTGCGATCTCAATTGATCTGACATTTCAGATATTGAGTTTGAGATAGAATTAGGTGACTGCACTCCCCAAAAAGTAACAAGACCAGCTTCCCTGCCAAAGCAAAATTTAGCTTAACCGCAAGTCACCATGGATTCCGATTATCCATTGAATCCAATTGCTGCCCTCCAAGATAAACACCGAACATGAACCCGCAACCACCTGGCAATTCGTTGAACAAAGAGGGCATCAATATCTACGCAAGCCACCATCACCTATCGATGTTTGGAATCAGTATATCAAAAGGATAAAGACCGAAACCAAGTTCAAAAGTGTTTGGAATTCCATTTGAATGGCCAGATTCCAGTAGCCACACCACCAACCAATTTCCAGGTTTCGCATTAGGGAGGACATAGAAAATTACAAATACCACATTTTGGAAAATTTGAGCATAATATGGACATGTTCCTGCTCCCCAATCGGAATCAGGGGTTTCTTGAGATTAAAAAAAATAAGCAAATAGTGCAAACCATTCTAGCCAAAAATAAATTGATATTTTCTCTGTTTCTTTGCTGATAGGCTTCATTGCGTAGGTGATAAGTTAGCACTTTTGCATCCCTCATCAAAAATTGATGAGCTTAGATGCTTGAGTAAATGTCAGAAAACCCTGGCCTTTCGTAGTTGTAAAAAAACCACCTCTCAATAGGTTTTATTGTGTTTTTTGAATTTTACTCTATATACTTTTTTATGTTTCTGCCAGTTTTGTCACCGCCTCTCTATATGCAAAAGCAAAAAGCTTAAATTAATATTGATACATACCTCGAATAGTTGGCTTATGTTATTAGTAGTTTTTGCAGTTGTCTTGATGCAAAATATATTGTTCCTGTTTGTGTACTATTGCGCATCCTTCATAAACCAGAGCATATAGTAAAAAAATCTCCTTATAGTACATTTAACATATAATATCCCAGTATAACAAAGTGACATTCTTCCAAGATATGCACACCTGGGAAGATACACTGTGATTTCATGTAGATCAGCCTTATTTCCAACCAAAGCCATGATCATATCCGGGCTGTCATGCATTTGAAGTTCCTGAAGAACGAAAAAGGAATTATGTAAAAATTGGATTTTCCTTGTACCGAAGCCAAAGGGGAATCATCATCCTCTTCGCTCTGGTAAGAGCAAAACTATTATTACTCATGCAGTTGACACTCAATAAACAAAATCTTAAAAGCAAGTGCATAATTAAATGGCGATCAGTTAGGTTGCATTTGTCATTATGCTGCTCACAGATCTTATACTCCATAAAATGTATACTTCTTTGAAAACATAATGCATCATCATGGTCAACACAGTAGTAATTGTTTAGATGTGCTTGCATACTACACAACCTTAAGTTAGAAGAAGAAACTCAAATACAATAATAAAAAGCATGGGGACAAGTTCACCAATTTTACTGGATATCTAATAGTAGACTGTTTAGAAGCATGCTTATGGTAAAATAAAAACTCAGTATGCTGAGTTAGAAGCAGAAACGCAAATCCAACCAGAAATCCTATAGGAGTTCATTGCAAAGCATACATGTTTTGGAGCGATTTAATTAAACACATTTGCCGGCCCATACTTCTAAAGCAGATCCTAGTTCGACAAAACAAACTCAACAATCATGGCAGAGAAGAAAGGGATTGTGACGGACTTGCCAGAGAGGAAGGTCATGTGCATCATGGTTGCAAGCAGGGTGGCGTCGGCGATGGCACTTTAGGGATTTCAGCAGGGTAGGGTGCGGGGATGGGGCAGTGGAGATCCAAATGTGTGCGGCGGCGACACTGACTGGGAGGGATGGGGACGTGTAGTCGCCTGGTGGTTCTGGTTCGGGAGGGCACGATGGAGAGGGACCGGCTCGGCTTCGGCAGCCTACTCCCACCCAACGTTGTTTCCACTGGTCTCCACGCAGCGCCGCAGCCCATCCTTGAAGCCGCCGAGCCCGCGCCGCCATTCTTGAAAACACCAAGCTCGCACGAACCTGCACCGTCTTCTGCCGGTTGAGTTTGCTGCCACATGCGGGCTCTCCAGCGCAGCGGTGGGCAGAGGGGCGAGGGGCGACAGGCGTGAGGAGCGATGAGTGCGGGGGAGACACCGTGAGCACGTTGGACAAAGCGGGCGGAGGGGCGACGGCGTTGCAGGTGAAGACGGTGGGCGGACCCGGGAGGAGACGGCCGCGCGGGCGGCGAGGGAGGTGCCGTCAAGGTCGCCCGAGCGGATGAGGGACTGGACGCGGTTGTGGAGGCTGAGGCGGGGGCCGACGAGGGCGGAGGTGGTGTAGGGGAGGCGGTGCGCGTTGGGATCGCGCGGGGGAGGCGGGGAGGAGGGGTCGCGGCGGAAGGCGTGGAGCGGAGGCTCGATGCGGGAGTGAGCGGCGGGGCCGGAGGCGAGCGCGGCGACGAGCTCGTCGTGGGAGCGGGCGGCGGGGCCGAAGGCGAGCGCGGCGACACGGGTGGAGGAGCGGCTCGGCGAGCGCGTGGGCGACGTCGTCGCGGGAGGGCGCGGCGGGTGTAGCGCCCACGGACGAGAATCGCGAGATAGGCGCGATTGGGGCGAGATTGGCGCGATTTGGGCGATGATTGGGCCCACGGACGAATGGCACGGGCGGGGATAAAATTATGATGGCATGAACCGGGTAATTTGGACCCTCAGATTTGATGAAGTGATGTGATAGAACATCTCAGCGCTTGATTTTGAGGAAGTAGAATTTCTGTGTGCACATGCTAGGGTGAACAAATAAATAAAATCCTCTGTGGGGCAAAAAAGTGTGTGCATGTAGGAAAGAATTAACTGGTGAATTATAAAGGGGTATAGATATAGATATAGATTAATAGTTAACACTTTTGGGATAATGACCTCCTATCCATGTAAGTATGCGCCTATAATCTCTTTCATCCTCAAGACTGTCCGCCTATGTTGGAGGATCTTTGTTAAACTTTGGGTTCTTTCATTTTCGAGAACGAAAGTCTTAGGATGGAAGGACCAACGATAGTCTTAACCCCGAAAGTTAGAGATGATCCTTATTGCTATTCTAATTGCAGGTAATTAGCAAAAGAGGACCATGTCCCTAGACCACCTGATGAGCAAGGGCTCTTTTACCCTTGCTAAGGCATCTCTATCAAGACTCTTAGGGGTAGGACCGTAGGAGTGCATGGTCTTTTCTTTATAATGGAGCCTCTATAAATAGAGTAGTGATGTACCACCTTTTGTAAAGGACACGGAAAAAAATGAATTAGAAAACAAATATTGTTACAACATTTCTTTGTTTCCGCACTCTCTATCAAATACTTCTGTTTGGTCATTTTATCCCTTTTTATCACATGACACTTTGAGATATTTTTGTTGTAAACCTACAACTTCGCCACTTGCCAAGAATCCAATAGCCACGAAGGCTACATATACATGTATCAAAGGCACATTTGGTGTCCTAGGGATGAACGCACCAGATGTGTTAGGAAGAAAGTCACACTACTACAGAACCGGCTACTACAAGCGGGTCGTAACCCCTTTCAGAAGCGGTTTTATAACCGCTTCTAAGCAACCGTGTGTGATACCCGCCCGGTATCACAAGCGGTTGCACAAACCGCTTGTGTTGTGGCGTGAAGGTTGGGAAGGTGTCCAGAAGGCCAGAGCCGCCACATGGGGAGCCTCCACAAGCGGTTCGTGTTACGAACCGCTTAGAACAAAGACACTCGGCGGTTGGAGTTACCAACCGCTTGTGGAGAGCAAGCACTCCAGAAGCGGTTGGAGTCACCAACCGCTTGTGGAGAGATTTTTCAATTATATGTATTATAGAATATGTTCTTTCAGTGTTTTTGTATATCGTTTTTGACCATAAAATGAAATATGAGTGTAGGAGTTTTCTGTGCAATTAAATATATATTACATATGCTCACTCATACACATGTTCACAAGCTAGCTCAGTAAAAAAAAACCCGCTATCGACGTTTACAAGTTTGAATGATTAAAAAAATGATTATCGAACTCAGTTCTTCTTGCATGCGTCAGTCAAGTTCTTGGTCGACGTCGATGTCGTCATCAGTTCAGCTGTGTTCAACGATGGACCAAGCCTTACGTGGAACTCGCCATTTGGAGATAGAACCTCGTCGACAATGAAGCCGATGAGTTGTTCTTGCAGTGCGCGCACTCGGTGAGGCGGGAGCACGCTAACATGCTCATCGATGTTGGGCTGACAATTGATTAAGCGGGAAGTATATAAATATCCGATCACATACGATTACTTAAAATGTAAGTGGTAGCTAACAAATTGACATGCATATACGAACCTCGGCATAATGTTCCAAATAAGATCGGCATGAATAAAACTTTGAATATAGTGGAACACGTAGTAGCCACATAAGTTGTTTCCGGCCGTTTGGCGTTTAACCTTGACAGGAGAAATTTCATAATATCGGATGAAGAAGCGATATGGTGCATTTATATTAATAATTGTTTTTGTAGCACGTACTGAGTGCTCACTATGACTTGAATTCTTTCTTGAATTCTCCTTTATGCTTCTTCCGAACTTTGCAAATGTCTTATTGAGGATGTCAATGAACCATTGGTATTTGTGATTGGATTCCTTCTTGAGTCATGAACTATAATCCTGCTTTGTTGTCAAGCTCGATGACTAGAAGGATCCGATGAAACCTATTCGTATATTCCAAGAAGCGTAGCGACTAGTCGTACTATCAATGGCTTAAGAAATACAAGAACAAGAGGTTTGTGAGAACACGTACATGAAGTTGAAGGGCGGAAGTATATGCGGTTTGTAGTCTTTGTTTCAAGAATGCACGCAAAATGTATGCCTCAACCTGCCGGTCTTTCTTTGCTCGAATGACCAGATTTTCTCGTTGACAACCTGCGGGTCGATGAAACCAACGTTCAGTATGCCCACTCTTCTACATCGTTGTATCTCCATTCTACATAAGAAGGGATAACTAAGTTAATTAGATTTTCGATTTTGTGAGTACGAGAGGAAGCAAGCGGTAAACTTAGAAGATCAATACTTACAGACACACCACAGACATGAAGGACACGTCGATGGCGTCTGTTTGGTACACATGGTACAAGTCCTCGAATTGCAGCCATATTTCTGCCTGCATCTCCGCGGAAGAAATGCGTATCTTGAGCAATGAGGTGGAACATTTTCTCTCCTTTAGATGCCCTTTCCATATAACATTCATGCATTTGACGCATCTTGGTTGGGAGATCTTTTATATCTTTTGGATCAATTAGCGGTTTGCCCAACTCATACTTCCATCCGATTGGTGCGGTGGAAGATCCTGGTCTATTGATTCGATCCTGCCTCCTTCAAGAAATCCTGGATCCTCAATTGCTCGGCCTCTGCTCATCTTCCACTTTCTTCTTCTTCTTTGCCGCCGACGGCCCGTGTATTTTTCCTTGTAGCCTTTCTTATTGTCCTTTCGTAGTCTGGTCGCCACAAAGTGGCGCCTGCTCCGCATGACCGAAAGTGCTTCACAATTTTTATCTATTTTAACGTTGGGCGCCGGCTTCCGTTGGCGCAAGTCGCTGGCCACATCCGTCTTCACGGTAATTGATAGCTCCTCCGCAATCGAGATCATATGGCCTCTTTGGCGCTTCCTTCAATATTCTCTCTGTCCGTCGGATGCCGACTTCGTGGGAGGAGGTGCCGCTATGATCCCTCCTTCGAAGGGAGCTTCTTCCTCGGCGGAGATGCTTGGAGCGGGAGGTGCCGGAGCATCGATCTTTGGAGCGGGAGGTGGAGGAGGCGTGTCTGGACCACCGGAGAAGCTTTGCGTCAGCGACATTGGAGGAGTCGTGGGTTGTCGATGTGGAGGAGGCGTGCTTGATGCTGCAGAATCGCTCAAATCTGGGGCCTCTACTCGTTGATGTGACCTCCACACCATCTGGAAATATGATGTACTTTTGCGCCAGAGGATGAATGTGCCGTGGAGGGTCTGCCCAAGCTTGGTCATGTCGTCGCCTCAAAGAATCTCGAGCAAGAGATCTTCAAGCCCCCACCACCTCTTCCACCGTGACCTTAGAGTATCCGAGGGTATCTCGATTGAAGTGGAACGCCTCGCCCGCCTCCACCGGATAAGCCATGCCATAAGCCACCTTGTAGGACAGGTTACGCATATCAATGTGTAGCTCGTGACCTGCGCGAACCTTGATATCGCCCACGGATAACGGACCTGCGGGTCATCTCGCTTCAGGAGCCACGGCGGACGCCGCAAATCGCTTCTTTGCGCGCTCGGATCGATCACGCGTGTCGGCGCTTCTTGAACACTACCTCCTGAAGGCGATATTGGGTTAATGCTTGAGACACTTGTTGCGCGATCAAATCGAGGATGGAAGCCTTTGTAGCTCTAAGCTCGTCCTCCAAACGGCTCACTCTACCCTGATCTCTCCTCTTGCTTCGTCCGCTCCTGCCTCAGAATCGCTTGCGTCTTTGGCAAATCCGTGCCTCCACGGTATCTTTCCGAATCCTCGTGTCCGTCCCGGTGCTCGAGGTTTTGAAGGGCATATGTTAGCTCGTCATTCTCCTGTCCGTCATGAAGGACCTCGACCGAGATTGATCGATGGCTTGTACAATCCTTTGACCAACTTCTTGGGTATCGGTGCCATCACCAAGCTACCGCCATCCGCAAGTTGGCCCCGTGAGCCAAGAACCGATTCTGCAGCGAGGCTCCCAATCCTCGATTTGGTACAATCTCCTGCTGCCGAAGTTCCTCTTCCCGCTTGTCCCATTTCTTCGCAGCCTTAATGTAACCACCGGTGCGAGATGGTGGTGGTATTTTTTCTTCCGGCATTCACCTTGTTTTTCTCTCGCGGCTGCCCCACATCGGATAGCTTGAATTCCTCGAAGCCTCCCAATGATCTCGCCAAATTAGGAAATTGATTGAAGTCCGCCTTTCTCCTCTGTCGATGTACTTGCGGGTGAGGGACGACTTCCCTTCTTGAAAGGAAGTTGCCATCTTCTTCAAAGCCCATCCCTTGGCCTTCTGCTCGCACTCCATCCGAAAAGTGAAAGTTTCCTTCATATCATTCCAGAGCAATTCCTTGGTAGCTGCAGTGGACTTGGTCCATTTCTGGATCTTGATTGGGGCGTGATCCCTCACGTGGTAGCCGCAAGCATTGTTGAAAGGGCCAATTCTTTGTCGATGGGGCTACCGGACTCCGTCGTTCTGAGCCTCGGTTATCACATACTTGGTCGAAGGCTTCTTGTTAGGTCCTCGGTTAATTCCGGTGGGTGGCCGATGATGTACCGGCTGGATACACAAACACATGTTACAATAATTAACATGTTTACGGTGATTTCATAATGGTTAAGAGTATACCTCGCTGTTGTGGCAGTATCCTCGCCAAGATGCAGTGTTAACAGACCTCATTGACCGGCACCGGTGTTAATGACCTCATCGGCAATGGCACCGGTGTTAATGACCTCATCCAGGCCTAAGATGGTATCCAACGCAATTGTCTCAAACATCAAATTTTCCTCATTGTCGAAATCCGGGTCACCACGCCTTGGTGTCGCCATCTAAAGTGGGCATGTAATCATATATAAAATACTTATATATTCTCAAACATATATACAACATAAATGTGGGATGAAATCATATATAGAATACTTATATATTGTCAAACACACATACAACATAAATGTGGGATGAAATCATATATAGAATACTTATATATTGTCAAACACACATACAACATAAATGTGGGATGAAATCATATATAGAATACTTATATATTGTCAAACACACATACAACATAAATGTGGGATGAAATCATATATAGAATACTTATATATTGTCAAACACACATACAACATAAATATGGGATGAAATCATATATAGAATACTTATATATTGTCAAACACACATACAACATAAATGTGGGATGAAATCATATATAGAATACTTATATATTGTCAAACAAACATACAACATAAATAAGTTTCATGATATTCCATGTATAAGTTTCATTAGGTTTCATAGATAAGTTTCATTAGATTTCACGGATAAGTTTCATGATGTTTATGAGATAAATTTCATTAGGTTTAATGGATAAGTTTCATGATATTTCACATATAAGTTTTCATTATGCCTCACGGATAAGTTCCGTGATATTATCCGTGAATATCATCAAAGGTGAATGGATGGTGACACAACCTATATGACATTATTTTAGACAAGAACGGCATATCGTTCTTTAGTTTTTTCCTACAATATATATACAATAGTTACAACAGAGAGAGCATGAAAACTCCAACATACAACATAAATGTGGCCATGAAAACTTATATACAATATATATACAACAAAAATGTACTACAACATCAACAGATCAACAAAATTTCTTGTGAGCATTTCACCTAACACCTTGCGGGCATCAATACGCATGAGAGCAGAGAGGCCATTTCGCCACTACCTAGGTCCTCCGGGTGGATGGCACTGGGGGCGCCGGTAGCGGTGGTCGGGAAGCGTCAGCCAGCGGTGGTGAGGGCCGTCGGCGTGGTGGCGGTCGACGGAGTCGGCTCTGGCGCGCGAGACTTAGAAAATTTGAAGGTGCGGAGCCTTCTGACTTCAAAATTTAAAGGTTACCCCACTTCTACAAGCGGTTCGTAACACCAACCGCTTGTAGAGGTACTTCTACAAGCGGTTCGTAATACCAACCGCTTGTAGAGGACCCCCGATCGCAAGTAGCCTACCGACTCACCCATTTCTACAAGCGGTTGGTCTTGCGAACCGCTTGTAGTGGTACTTGTACAAGCGGTTGGTACTAAGAATCGCTTGTAGTAGTACCCACTACAAGCGGTTGGTACTAAGAACCGCTAGGTAGTATTTCACTAAAAGCGGTTGGTACTAAGAACCGCTTGTAGTGGGGTTTAAAAAAAAAGAAAGGCCGGGCGCGAGTGGGGCTCGAACACGCAACCTTTGGGCACAAGCCCGCACTCAAGCGCCCGCGCTAGCCAAGGGGGAGATGAGATTTCTTGTTAACCTTAGAAGGCACTGCATTGTTTTAAGTATACAATAATTTTTTTAAAAGTGCTTGTATTTCTTTTTTTTTCCTTTCTTTTTTTAAGTGTTTGTATTTCTTTTTTTAAAAGTGTTTGTATTCGATGGTTTTATTTTTTTTAAGTGTTTGTATGCGATTTTTATGTTTTTTTTGAAGTGTTTCTATTTTATTGTTTCATTTTTTTAAACATAATATTTACAATCAATTTTAAACATCAACATATCAACATGATCATATTGAATAATGTACAAGGAATGTTTCTCCAGACATAATGTATACAAGTAGTACATATTAAGTCTTCGTCTTTACAATTGTTCCTTCTTTATGATCGTGGACGTATGTAAGGAGCATCGACATCACCGCCACGCAGGCGTTTATTTCAACATCAATCGTAAAAGGAGGGAGCTCGTCGAATCGACCATACTCTTCCTCATCGGTGGCGTCCTCAACTCCTACAATCCGTCGTTTGCCTTGGAGAACTACATGTCGCTTTGGCATTACCTTTTGCTTGTCCTTTCGATTTTTAGGTTTGCTTGACATGTCCATTACATAGAAGACCTGAGCCACATCGTTCGCGAGAACAAGCGGTTCGCGCTATAGCCGACTTCGTGAGATCCACAGGTTGTCATGCCGTATTTGTCGACCTTCACACCGCTTGTCCTCGGCTTGACCCATTGGCACTTAAATAGAGGGACCTTGAGAGGTCCATAGTCGAGCTCCCATATTTCTTCTATGAAACCGTAATATGTGTCGAACACCTTGCCATCGTTGTCTTGGCGTCTATACGGACGCTTGCTGATTGCTTGGTGCTCCTGTTATCCTGGGATCTCGTGTAGAATGTGTAACCATTGATCTCATACCCCTTGAATGTCCCGATTTCTTGTGATGGTCCCGGGCCAAGCGTTGCAATAGTTCATCGCTTGACCCTTCCTCAAGGATGTATACGTAGCCACCGCCGAAAGAATCCATGTGCTTCAGGTTATCCAACTCTCTGTCTTACCGTGAACTCGCGCGTAGGACACTCTTGTGCTGAATGACATGGGGGCGACTATGGTGGATTGCTTCAGAACAGTGAAATGTGCTTGCTTGAATGCAACAAGATCGTTGCATGCAACTGCTTGCCTTCCTATTGTCCCTTTGCCCCGTAGCCTCCCCTCGTGTCGTGATATGGGGACGCCGATAGGATTTACATCATTCATGTAATCAACACAAAACTCTATCACCTCCTCCGTCACGTAGCCCTCGGCAATGCACCCTTCGGGACGCGAACGGTTACGAACGTATTTCTTGAGGACACTCATGTACCTCTCGAAAGGGAACATGTTGTGCAGATACACTGGTCCGAGGATACCTATCTCCTTGACAAGGTGAACGGTGAGATGAACCATGATATCAAAGAATGCAGGAGGAAAAATCATCTCGAGGCTAACCAAACTTTGTACCACATCAGCCTCCAACTTAGGCATTTTAGCTGGTTCGACGACTTTCTGCGAAATGGCGTTGAAGAATGAACATAGCCGTGATTGTCCCCCGCACCCACTCGGGCAGTATACCTCTGATAGCTACTGGGAGCAACTGTGTCATCAACACAAGGCAGTCATGGGATTTTAGGCCTTGGAGTTTGTTATCTTTCGTGTTTATGAGTCTCTTTACATTTGAGGAATATCCAGAAGGGACCTTCACACTGTTCAAACACTCAATCATGCTTTTTTTCTCTTCTTTGCTTGGAGTGTAGCTTGCAGGATGTAGATAAAGTTGTTTTGTCCCTTCTTTGTTTTTCGGATGTAGGTCACTCCTCACCTCCATGTCTTCAAGGTCCTTCCGAGCTTGCAGTGTATCTTTCGATTTGCCGTACATATCTATGTAGCCTAGCAGGTTCAAACAAACATTCTTCGTGATGTGCATGAAGTCCAGCGAGTGACGAACCTCCAAAACCTCCCAATACGGCGAGTCCCAAAATATTGATTTCTTCTTCCATGCGGGTGCATGACCATCCTCGTTAAAGCACGGTATGCTTCCACGACCCTTCCCAAATACTACTTTCAGATCTTTTACCATAGCAAACACAAGTCGCCCATTACGATGCCGAGGCTTACCACGAATTTCTGTTACCCGTTAAATTTACTTCCTTTCCACCTCAAAGCATGATCGCTAGGAAGAAACTGCGGTGGCCCATGTACACACACTTCCGAGAGTTTTTGAGCTACATGCAGTCATTTTCATTAATGCACTGGGTGAAGGCTTTAAACCCTTTCACAGTTTGGCAGGAGAGTTTACCTAGCGCATGACAATCGTTGATTGTTACAAACAAAAATGCACGCAGGTTGAAATACTCTCTTTTGTACTCATCCCAAACCCGTACACCATCCTCCCACAACTTCACAAGGTCTTCAACCAATGGTTTCGGGTAGACATCTATGTCGTTTCCAGGTTGCTTGGGCCTTCGATCAATAATGGCATCATGATGTACTTCCGCTTCATGCACAACCATGGAGGAATGTTATAGATGCAAAGTGTCACAAAGGCCAGGTGCTATGGATGCTGCTCAACCGACCGAAAGGATTCATCCCGTCGGTGCTCAACCCAAACCTTATGTTTCGACCTCATTTGCAAAGTTCGGTAAGCCCGATCGACTTTCCGCCATCTGTGAGCCATCTGCGGGGTGTCTAAGCATCCCGTCTTCCTTACGCTCTTCCTCATGCCAACGCATCATCTTGGCATGACCTTCGTTCAACAAACAGGCGCTTCAGCAGGGGTATCACAGGGAAATACCACAATACTTTTCTTTGGAGTTCTCTTCTTCGCACGATTCCCATCTAATTCACACAGATCGTCACGCTGCACCTTATACCGGGATTCTTCGCACACCGATGTACCACCAAATCGGCATACTCATTGCGATACAGGTACAATCGTTAGGACATGCATGTATCTTCCGCACTTGCAATCCTAAAGGCGCAGGACTCGCCGCTTCATCGTAGATTCTGGTAGAGTGTTTCCTTCCTAAGCAACCTCTTTACGAGTGATAACAAACCATTGAATCCCTTTGTCCGACACACCGTGTGTGGCCTTCCATTGCATGAGTTCCAGTGTAGTACGCAGCTTTTTGTGGCCTTGTGCACGGTTTGGGTACAAAGCAATCGGTGGTCCTCTACCATGCTCTGAAACTTCTTGTATTGTCTTTCCTCTGTGAACTCTCCCTCTCCGTCACGGAGCATCTGTTCTAGCTCATCATCGCCAAACTCATCGAGTGTATCTTGCACGGACCCGTATTGAGTGGTGTCCGCATACCGCTGGCTCTATCTTCCTCTTCTTCGTCTTCTTCATCGTCTTCTGTCGAATCGCCTTTGTTTCGCCATGGTGGGTCCAGCAGGTATAGTTTGCCATGAAACCTCTCGTGATCACATGCCTCATAACCATCCATCGCTCGGAATGCTCCTTCTCATTCTTGCAGTCTACGCGGACAACGTATGAAGCTTCACTGGAGGCAAGAATGCAACGGCCGCGTCGAGAAACTCCTTCATGCCATCTCGAACTCTCTTGACCGACGGTCTGCATTGTACATCCATTGCCGATTCATCTACACAAATAAAAATAATAACAACATCTATCACAATATTCTATTAAAGCTAACTATGACTAATAGTTTTGTATTTTATAATCATTCTCGTGTTCTTTTCACTAAAGCCAACTAATTATTTCTAATCCTCCTACTTTTTAAAAATAAAACTAACTAATTGTTACATTTTCATACAAATCTTTTCTCTTCCACACGTTTGTAATTTTTCATCGTTTCACATTTATTGAATTTCATTTCATACACCAAATCGTATATATCACCTTAAGAACAAAAATATAGCGAACAAAACATAATTTCTCAACATCCAATGCACAAAAACATCAATATCTAGGTGAGAAGGATGTCAAAGAACATATTACTCACCTTAGAACAATTAATTCGGATCTAATAGCCTCAATTCAAAATTTTGGCAAAGACTCGCCATGAATGCTCTCGCCCACCACCGTGATGTCCTGTGCGAGCTCGGGAGGAAGACAGAGTTTAAATGCCTCAAGTGGAGGGGGGCTCTACAAGCGGTTCTACACACAAACCGCTTCTGGAGCCCCCATTAGACCTCTAAAAGCGGTTCCAAACACGAACCGCTTCTAGAGAGGACGCTCCAGAAGGGGTTTGTGTTAAGAACCGCTTCTAGAGACCCCCTCCCGTCCGTTGCCCACGAACCGCTTGTGGCACGGGACTCCACAAGCGGGGCGCACGTAACCGCTTGTGATAGGCCGGTTGTGAAGGCCGGTTCTGTAGTAGTGTCACTGTAGGAGTATCATCCAAAATGAGAAAATCACTGTAGGAGTATCAACCAAAACGGGAATGTATAGATTCATTTTACCATAAAAATATTGAATTATCGTGCCATAGGTCAAGTTATTTGTACTGGAATAATATGCCTGGTTAAGTAGACATTAACCAATTTAGCACTCCACAGTAAGGCGAAAAGAACAAAGTATATTATAAACATCACTTAAAAGTAAAAAATCCATTTCTCTGACCTATAGCTATTTGTTTTTTAAAAGAAATAAGTACAAATATTGCAATGGTTAAGTTCAAATTCAAATGGGAGCGACTAGCGCCCGGACGTACGATGGGATCCTTCCCATCGTACTCTCCCTTCCACTGTCAGATCTTACTCACAACAAAAAATCGTGAGGGTCTCATCTCTAGTGGTGATATCTGGCCACCACGGGCTTGCTGGAGTTCCAGCTTTTCGGAGGAGGCCCCGGCAGATGGCGTCCTCGAGCATGAGCAGTGGCAAACTTGGCCCAGCGATTAGCGTTGGAGCTCAGGATGCCAGTGGTAGTTGGGATTATAATGTATGAAGGAGACGGGGGGTGAGAGAGGAAGCTTGTCTCTGGTGGCGATCTCTGGCCATCTCTGGCTCGTCAGAGCTTAGCTTGTCGGAGGAAGGAGGAAAGAGAAGGAGGAGGAATCAGATGGTAGTATTCCCAATTTGGTGCAATAAAATTCATGAACCACAAGTACTCCATAGGACATTTGTACGTAGCAAATTCTCAAGAAAAAATCCCCACGGTTGCAATAATGAATGGTAACAAAAATAGCTACAATAAAAATAACACCCAACAATAACAAAAGAAAAATTCTCATGCAACAATCTGTAACCCAACTACAACAAAAATTCCTCATGCTACAACATTTGAGAAGACAAATTGCAACAAATAAAAACACACAATGCAACAATTTAGGAGCAACGAAACGAGAAAATGCTTGCAACAAACATATCGTAGTAGTATGGCCTACACTTGTCGGTGTTTCGGGCACCGGCTAGTGAATTTGTATAGGTCGACGGGGGTGCACGCTCACTCTCCTCGAACGGCTTGACTCGGGTGAGCACAAGATGTATACTGGTTCGGGCTGAACGTCCCTACTCCAGTTCGTGTGAGTTGGATTGTATTGATCTTCTTTTCTCGTTTTTTTGTTCCTCTTTCTGCATGTTCGTCCCTCCCCCTCTTATATAGGCGAAGAGGAGGGTTACACCGTAATTTTGGAAAAAGAAAAAAGGCTACCCCTATGGGCTTCCGTCTTCCGCGCTTGCGGTCGCTCGAAAGTTACGGGCTGACGGGACTGGCCACCGACTCCCTCTGCTCTGCTGCTGGCCGTCATAGTTAATGCGGGGGTCGGGGACTTGTGCCGGCTGATTCTGGCCATCATGGCCTGCATTTAATCGCTCGATCACGCAATAAATGCCGTCGCTTCTTGAGGATATCGGAGATCGGTCGTGCCTTGGGCCTCGTTCGTCTTGGTCGGCCCGCGCGCTTTTCCGGGCATTGGATGTACCCGGGACGTGGGTACTCGTCAGTAGCCCCCGAGCCCCCGAGCTGGTCGAAGAGCAGATCGGGGGTTTACGCCTTGCTTGATCGGAGCTTTGTCGTGTCGGGAAGAGGCTTCGACCTGGTCTTGTGGCGCTGAGTGAGTCTTGAGCCCCAGGCTGGTCGGAGAAGCGGTCGGGGGTTCTGATCATTTCTGGTAACCGGCCGTCTTGTAGCCCGGCCAGGGTGATCGGGAAGAAACTTCGGCCGGTCTTGAGCGCCTGTGGTCTTCAGAGCCCCGAAGTGGTCGGAGAGCGGTCGGGGGTTCTGTCGTTTTCTGGCGCAGCCGTCTTGAAGTCTTGACCGGAGCTGATCGGGAAGAAACCCCGGCGGGTCTTGGCGTGGAGTGTAACCCAGCCCCGGTGGTCGGAGAGCAAGTCGGGGGTTCTGCGATCGTTCTGGCCGCTTGGCCGTCTTGGAGTAGCCGGGTGTCGGGAAGAAACTTGGACCGTGCATAAGCGCGCAGGTGGGTCTCAGAGGCCCCTGCTGGTCGGAGAGCGGTCGGGGGAGTTCTGATCGTTTTCTTAGGGCAACAAGGCCGAGGATCCGACCGGCTCATTCTAGTTTGCTAGTAGATGGAGAGATTTGCTGTCTGTCCCACGTTTACACCCGTCGCAGTGTGGGACTGGAGGAGTGAGAGACACGCGCTTGCCTTCGCGGCTTGAGCGCGCTCTCATGGAGCTACAGCGAGTGATCAGTGGAACACAGAGGCCCCTCGCGGTGAAGTCGCCTAGCCGGACGATCCTGCGTGGGCGTCGACTCACTTGGGGGCGATCCATAAAGAACCTTTCCTTACTCGATCCCGTATCCGGACCTTGGGTCGTTCGCCAACCCGAGTGCGATTGGCTTGCCGCCGTCGGCGGGTTCAGCGGAGGCGTGAGGTATGGTCCAGGCGTGAGTTAAAGCGATTGGGTCGTCCGCCGACCCAACTAGGGACCCGCTGGGCTCGCCTCAAATCCTCACCCCTTGCTCGTTTTTCGCTATGGTGGAGCCGGATTCGTTTTGCGGCTGGTTTTTCGCACCCTTCAGCGCTGGGCCGGGCCTTAGGCGCGGTCCGGCGAGCTCTTGGACGGCCCTGGGACATCAAGAAACGTGGATGAAAAATAACGATGGTCTTGATTATTCCCTGTTAATTTGCAGTAGCTGACAAATTAGATTTTAACCTAATTAATTAAGTTTTCAATCCCCAATATTCACACCTTGTCTTGAAAATTATGCAAACGATTAATATATTTGTGACCTATGTGCACAGATTGACTGATTACAAACTCCGCAGAAAATCATAAATTGATTTGCATCGATTAGGATAATATCCTTATCCTCCACCAGGACAGCCCGTGAGGACGTCCGGTTGCAGAGCTCCTTCTCCTCCACCAGGACAGTGAGGGGATGGTGGACGTCGAGCTCGTACCGACGCTTTTGTGGTTCATGCGGCTGGGGATGGGTTGCAAGCTCAGTGATGGTGTGTCGTTGCTGGTGTCGTGCATTTACGGTTGGTGGTCATCTCGGTAGTGCGTTTCATTTTGGTCATCTCAGTACCGGGTCGTCGCGCCTAAGTTTGGTGGTCTTTATGGTGTTTTTGGTGTGTGCTAAGGGAGCTTTTGGGTTTGGAGCTCTCTCCCTGTTGTTGGTGTTCCCCATGTCAGGGATGGTGGTCAGTTTGTTCTTTGTATTTTTCTCTCCGAAGGTTTCTGTTAGTGTTTATCTCCAACTGAAATGAATGGTAGAGTTCCTGCCATTAATTTAAAAAAAAATGGGATAATATCCTTATAATGTGGTTCTATGATGTGCACATAACCCATAAAAAACATTTTGCTACATTTTATTGTTCATCTAAATCCTACATATTTCCAACTGGGTGGGTGGCATATCAGGTGAAAATTCCGTGAAATTCAAAGTTATATGTTCTGAAAAATCTCAAAAAGTTATCCTATGTAGGTGAGGGTGTGTTTTATATCTCTGCAAAACTTCAACATCAAACTTAATCATGTTTGTGAAACAAAAAAAAAAAGAGAAATACTTTATGAAATTTCTATCTCCCAAAGTACTAAGTTCGTATGTTCTAACCGAGTCATAACTAAGAAAACTATCAATTGTTTATAAGAAAATTAAATATAATCCAAAAATTTAGGAAAATATCTTATAAACTAACCCGTGTGAATGCATGACTTGACGACTAATTTGTATAATTAATTAATCGGTTAAACAGTGGCATGTAAATAACTTGGCGCGTTGTCTTGACAACCTCAAATGGGGATTATTATTTAATGTATTAGAGAGCATAACCAGGACGTGCATGTTTTGACGAACAAAATCTTCGGCAGCAAGAAAAGAGCAAAGCTCACGATGCTACTAAGGGCCGGCTTCGGTCATATGTTTGGGGCTTATGCCTACCACCTGACCACAGCCCACCAAGACTCCAGCCCTATAGAAGTTCACGGACCGTAGGCATAAGCCGGCCCAATTTTGGGTCGAGACTTCCTTGGTCCAATTGATATTGGGCTCCGAATCCTGAACCTAACTCGGCCCTAAACTAGTCTGGGGCTGGGCCTAATTGTCTCGGACCTAGTAGGGCACAAAAAATTTTGGTGTTGGCAGCAAGAAAAACTTGATCCACCATACAACATCGTAAAGAGTTCAGATTGAGGGGAGTGCTGAAAGAAAGAAAAACTTCTTCTTTCTTGATCATTAATCTCGAAGTGTTTTTAGATATCCTAAATATCTAAATAAATTATGAGAGTATATGCGTGTGTAAATTATATGCTTTGACATACACTTTTTCTAGCATCCACTGTTGATCCACAGGTGGGAGTGGAAAATTTTTCAAGGAAGAATAAGTTTTAATTTTTTTAACTAAAATTTATATACACCACAACTGTCCCATAAATTATTTAAGAGCCTTTCATGGCAAATTAGAAACACATGCAACTATATTTGTTTTTGTTAAAATTTCCAGGCACTAACCATTGAAAGACACTTTGTGGTAATATGAGTTATTAGCCCCATGGTGCAAACACCCCTATCCATAATAGGGCTGGCCTATGGTGTCTGCTAGTGAATATCCGCCTACTTTCCAGTAAGGTGAAATGCCTAACTCAAGTCTAAGACGAAAAGGCCTACTCCTCTATCAAGTGACATTAATAGTTAACACTTTTGGGATAATGACCTCCTATCCATGTAAGTATGCGCCTATAATCTCTTTGATCCTCAAGACTGTCCGCCTATGTTGGAGGATCGATCTTTGTTAAACTTTGGGTTCTTTCATTTTCGAGAACGAAAGTCTTAGGATGAAAGGACCAACAATAGTCTTAACCCCGAAAGTCATAGAGATGATCCTTATTGCTATTCTAATTGCTGGTAATTAGCAAAAGGGAACCATGTCCCTAGACCACCTGATGAGCAAGGGCGCTTTTACCCTTACTAAGGCATCTCTATCAAGACTCTTAGGGGTAGGAGTACATGGTCTTTTCTCTATAATGGTGCCTCTATAAATAGTGATGTACCACCTTTTGTAAACGACACGGAGAAAATGAATTGGAAAACAAATATTGTTACAACACTTCTTTGTTTCCGCCATCTCTATCAAATACTTATGTTTGGTCATTTTATCCCTTTTTATCACATGACACTTTGAGATATTTTTGTTGTAAACCTACAACTTTGCCACTTGCCAAGAATCCAACAGCCACGAAGGCTACATATACATGCATCTAAGACACATTTGGTGTCCTAGGGATGAACACACCAGATTTGTTAGGAAGAAAGTCACTGTAGGAGTATCATCCAAAATGAGAAAAAACACTGTAGGAGTATCAACCAAAACGAGAATGTGTAGATTCATTTTACGATAAAAATATTGAGTTATCATGCCATAGGTCAAGTTATTTGTACTGGAATAATAAGCCAGGTTAAGTAGACATTAACCAATTTAGCACTCCACAGTAAGGTGAAAAGAACAAAGTATATTATAAACATCACTTAAAAGTAAAAATCCATTTCTCTGAGCTATAGCTATTTCTTTTTTAAAAGAAATAAGTACAAATATTGCAATGGTTAAGTTCAAATTCAAATGGAAGCGTCTAGCGCCCGGACGTACGTTGGGATCCTTCCCATCGTACTCTGTTAGATCTTACCCACAACAAAAAATCGTGAGGGTCTCATCTCTAGTGGTGATCTCTGGCCACCACGGGCTTGCTGGAGTTCCAGCTTTCCGGAGGAGGCCCCGGTAGATGGCGTCCCTGGAGCATGAGTGGTGGCAAACTTGGCCTAGCGATTAGTGTTGGAGCTCAGGATGCTGGTGGTAGTTGGGGATTATAATGTATGAAGGAGACGGGGGGTGAGAGAGGAAGCTTGCCTCTGGTGGCGATCTCTGGCCATCTCTGGCTCGTCAGAGCTTAGCTTGTCAGAGGAAGGAGGAAAGAGGAGGAGGAATCAGATGGTAGCACTACTACAGAAATGCTTATATTAGACGCACCATCACAGACGGTTTTCAAAAACCGTCTGTAATATATAATATCACAGACGATTCTATAAACCAACCGTCAGTGAAACTATCACAGACCGTTGTTAATTAACCCCGTCTGTAATTAGATAAATATCGCAGACGGTTTTGTATTCCAACCGTCTGTGATATTATCACAAACGGTTCTATAAAAAAACCGTCTGTGATATAAAGTAATATCGCTGCAGCGGTTTTGCTATACAACCGTCCGTGATATAAGCCAGAGCGGGTTGTGTTTATAAATGTCTACGATATTGCTTATATCCACAGAGGCGTTTTGTGTTTATAACCTGTTGCAGTATCTTTGGCGTTATAACATTTTGATGTTTTTATCGAACTCACGTATTTTCATCGAAGGCCATAATTCGTTGATAGATAGGACGAAAAATGGTAAATAAATGCATTTTATAACATAATGAAATTCGAAATTGCTAGTGATCGGACGTCAGTTTTTAGCAACATTTTCTTTCTCACGTGTGAAACATTTTTCCTTGACAAGCATTAAAAAAATGTTTCATACATTCAAAAAAATCTTGCAATGCGTCAAAAAACGAGAATCGGACGTCGAATTGTAAGTTTCTCCCAATGAAATTTGATAACCAACATAACTTGACCATTTTATAACATAAAACATTTCATTACATTACTACATTATATATATATTATTACTTATAAATTAAAATAATCATCGTAAATCGGAGAAGTGGCGTCGCCATCGTCGCCGTGTGCCGCTCCACGGTGGCTGCCATAAATCGTGCGTCGTCGTCGCGCCACGGTGAGCTCCGTCGTGCGTCATCTGAGCTCCCCGATTGCATGGCGTGGTCGTCTTCCTTCGACTCTTCCTCGTCCTCCTCCTCCTCGCTCCTCCTCCTCCTCCTCCTCCTCGTCCTGCTCCTCCTCCTCCTCTTCCCGCCTTGCGTTTCCGCATAGCGGCGGCGCGAGGAGGTAATGGTGGAAGCGGCGCCGAAGGCTTTGCGAGAAGATGGTGGAAGCGGCGCGCCGGACGAAGGAGAGCTTCTTGCGGGGAGATGCCATTAGCGATAATGTGTTGATCGAATTCGATCAATAGCGGTGATTTAATAGGTGGCGGAATTGAAGACGAAGCGAGAAACGAAGAGTTCTCATTCAAAGGCGCAGGAAACGAAGAGACGAAGGCGGACCGGTCGCTATCACAGGCGATTCTATAAACCAACGTCGGTAAAATTATCACACACCATTCCGCAAATACTGCCATCACGGGCGGTTTTGAAATAACCGCCTGTGATATACCTATATATCACCAGGCGGTTTAGTTTACATAACCGTCAGTATAATATCACCAAGCGGTTGGTACACATCGCCGTCAGTAATCTTACTATATGACAGACGGTTATTACATAGAACCGCAGTGATAAAGCTTGCCTATATATAGGCCCGAGCGCAAGTTCGATGTTGTGGTCACTGTTGGGATAGAATGCTAAGACCGTTATATCACCGACGGTTTGGCAATACAACCGCCTGTAAGCCTATATAATAGGTGATTCTTGTGATGTAATTAAGGTTAGTAATGGATAATTGCATTATATATATTATTTCAGATATAAGGTTAGTATTGGATATAAAATTGCCTTATATATATTAATTCAATATCTAGCTTGGTTATGTAAGAAATTTAAGATTGTTTAGATCTAGCTTGTAGATCCATGTTTTGGTGGTGATCTAAGCTAGCTAGTAATTGGACGTTATAATTGCAATATTATTTTGAAGCTCTAACTTGTTAAGGAAAGTGTACTTAATCGGTTGAAAAGAGGGTTCTAATTGGATCGAATATTACATGTGTAGCATACATGGATCGAAGTGGATGTCTGGCTGAGGACCAAATGCAGTGTGGAGTACATTAATGGCGTCTCCACTTTTAGAAGAGGCTGAGAGGAAGACATGTTTAATAAGGGAGTGCAATATATGTCTTGTCCATGCATCGATTGCGAGAATATGATGACGTTTGAAACTTCGGTATGAATCGGGCACACTTGATTATGCGAGGTTTCAAAAGGGATATACATGTTGGACGATCCACGCGAAGAGCGAGAATATACAAGAAGCATGTGAATGCTGTTAACATCTTCGACGAAGTCAACGATATGCGGATGATCACATTGATTACGCCAGCGAGGATATGTTGCATGATGACAATCTGGAGGCGAGATCTTTGCGCGACGCGAAGGAACCGTGATGAAAGGGAATATGAAAAATTCGTGGGTTTGATGGAGGACTCGAAGAAACCTTTGTTTGCTGGTTGCAAGGTGAAATACACAAGGTTGTCGTCCGTGCTTGAGCGCTGAAATTGAAGGCAAGCATTGGTTGGTGGAGACAAGAGTTTCACAGTATTACGTCTATTGGCGGACATGCTTCCAGAGGGAAACGAAGTTGCCGACAACAACCTACAAAGCCAAGAAGGTTCTTTGTCCCTTGGGAATGGAGATAGAAAGAATACATGCATGTCCGAACGATTGTATCCTATACACGCAAAGAGTATGCAAACTTGCATGTATGTCAGGTGTGCAACGCATCGGTACAAGCGTAAGAGTCATTAGATGAGGAGGTGAAGAATGGAACTCCTGCTAAGATGGCTTGGTATCCGCCTCTAATTCCCGATTGAAGGCGTTTGTTCGCTAACCCAAAGGAGGCCAAAGCTAACGTGTTGGCATTAGAAGCGTAAGAACGATGGAATGCTAAGACACCTGTGACTCCACCCGGTGGAGAAACATCGATAGGAGGTATGAAGAATTACATTGCGGAGATGAGGAATATAAGGTTTGGACTGAATGCAGGATGGAATGAATCCTTTCGGTAACATGAAGCGGTAGGCATAGCACTTGGCCCGTGAATCTCTGTATCTACAACCTTCCTCCTTGGTTGTGTATGAAGCGAAAGTACATTTTATTATGCAGTGCTTATCCAAGGACCGAAACAACACAGGAGCGATATTGATGTGTACCTAGCTCCATTGGTGGAAGATCTAAAAACATTGTGGGTTCTGAAGTACAGGTTTGGGATGCATACAAGCGAGAGAACTTCACTTTACACCGCTTGTTGTTACGCACCATAAATGATTACCCTGCACTTGCTAACCTGTCGGGCCAGAGTACAAAAGGTGCCAAGGCTTGCACTCACCGCCTAGACGATCTTTGAGAGTGTGTGGGTGAATCACTCGCGTAAAACCGTGTACATGCGTCACCGTAGGTTCCTTGGGAGGAAACACCCATACTGACAAGATGAAGAAACTATTCGGCGGGACTAACGAAAGCAGTTCGAGGTCCAAGGCCTTTTAAGCGGGAGAGATGTTCATGACTTTGTAAAGGATTTGGATGTTACGTATGGAAAGGGACGTAAAGCAAGGTCGACCAGTGAGAAGAACTTGTGGAAGAAGAGATCAATCTTTTGGGACCTACCTTCTTTGGGAGCACCTAGAAGTTCGCCATCGCATCGATGTCATGCACGTGGAGAAGAATGTCTGTGATAACTTTGATTGGTCTCCTACTAAACATTAAGGGCAAAACAAAGGATGGTATCAACGCACGACTTGACTTAGTCAATATGGGCATAAGACCTGAGTTAGCACCAAAAGAGACCGTTAAAGGTGGTACGTATTGCGAACCAGCTTGTTACACTCTGTCAAAGGTCGAAAGAACTGAACTGTGCCAGTGCTTGCATGGTGTGAAAGTTCCGTCCGGCTAGTCGTCCAACATGAAGAGACTTGTTTCAATGCAAGATTTAAAATTAATTGGCATGAAGTCTCATGATTGTCATGTGTTGATGACTCAAATGCTCCCTATTGCAATTAGAAGTATTTTGCCAGTCAAGGTCCGAGAGACAATCACGAGGTCATGTTATTTATTTAACACAATCGCTCGAGAAGGTCATCGATCCCGAAGAATTTGGATGCTCTGCGAGCCGAGGTGGTGATGACTCTATGTAATCTTGAGATGTATTTCCTCCGTCATTTTTCGATATAATGGTCCATCTCATTGTTCACCTTGTAATAGAGATAAAGATGTGCGGGCCTGTGTTCCCTCGTAGCATGTACCCGTTCGAGAGGTATATGGGAATTCTTAAGTCTTACGTCTGAGAAATCGATCCCGTCAGAGGGTAGCATTGTTGAAGGTTATGCAACCAAGAGGTCGTCGAGTTACTGCGTCGATTACATGGCTCAGGCCCAACCAATAGGTGTGCCTCGATCTCGCCATGAGGGGAGGCTCGAGTATCGGGACCATCGGAAGGAAAGCAATCATGCCTGATCGATTCGTGTGCTCAAGCCCATTTCAGTTCTACAACACATGACGTAGTGTCCCCGTACATCGTCGAGCACAAGCAATGGCTAAGGCAAGAGAATCCAAAGCCACAGCGAGTCTTGGATCATAAGACTGACATAACCTTCGATTTAGCAATTGGTTCAAAAGAGCGACCCATCACTCGGAGCTCATCATATGACACCCTGAAATGGTTGGCAAAGGTCCATCTTTACGATTTGTCACGTGGAAAGGATCGACTTAAATGGATACACATTTTACCACGATAGATCAGGATTTGAAGAGCACAAACCAGAACATTGGGGTCCGCATAGATCGCGTCGATGCATTGGGTCAATCGAGGAGCTCCTACTATGGGTTCATAGAGGAGATTTGGGAGCTTGACTACGTGCTTTTCAAGATCCCACTATTTCGGTGTCGTTGGGTCCACCTCCAGCACGTGAAGGTTGACAAGTACGGCATCACTACTGTGGACCTCGAACGTGTCGGATACCAAGATGAACCATTCGTGCTCGCAAACCAAGTTGTTCAAGTCTTCTATGTTACCAACCCGTCCAACAAGAAGCGCCCACGTAGTTGTTCAGGGGAAAAAGGAGGATTGTCGAGTTGAGAATGTAGTAGATGAGGAAGAGTACAATCAATTTGATGATTTGCCTCCTATCGGAAATGCCAGCATGGTTCAAGAGGAACAAATTGAGGAAGTCACCTACACACGCGTCGATCATCGTGAAGGGCTAATTTTCACTTTGTAATTTCAATGTTAACTTGCAAGTAAGAGCATGCATGCATGCATAATAAAGTAATATTTTTGTACTTATGTGTACTCATGTTAAGTACTTTTATATTTATTTCTTTTTTTTCGTGCTTTGAAAAACATTAATCTTTAATGTAGATTAATAATTAAAAATATGCGAACCTAAATAACCAAGCTTTGTAAACTTGGAGATATCAGCAGTTAGGGCATGTTCGGTACATGTTGAGGTAGTAGTTCGTTTAGGTACGGTGGTCCGTTTATGTAGGGTGGTCTGCTAGTAACCAAGCTTCGTAAACTTGCAGGCATTAGCAGGTAAGGTATGGTGGTTTGCTAGTAAACAAGCTTCGTAAACTTGCAGGCATTAGCAGGTAGGGCAACAAGCTTCGTAAAGTTGCAGGGCATTAGCAGGTAGGGCATGTTGGTTAGGTTGGGTATGAGATGTTGGAGCAATCAAGATACCCAGAGGAAATTTGGCCGGTATCCTGAGGCGGTTCTCTTTTAGAACCGTCTGTGATATCTTATAACTGTCCTGACAGTTCTACAAGCGAACCGTCTGCAATATATTAATTTCTGAGGCGGTTCTAAAAGAAAACTGTCATGATATAGAATAACACAATGGGTTCGAGTTTAGAACCGTCTATGATATTCAAACCCTATAAAACTTCTACACACTTGAATCATTTTCTATCGGACTTCAAGCGCTACGCCTGCTGCAAACCCCTAACGAGCGCGCCGCCTCCCTCGAGCCCCTCGCCGCCGCCGAGCACACTCGAGCCCGCCGCCGCCTCCCGAGCCCCTCACGCCGCCGCCCGAGCACACTCGAGCCCCTCGCCCGCCTCCCGAGCACACTCGAGCCCCGCCGCCGCCTCCCGAGCCCTCCGCCGCCTCCCGAGCCCCGCCCGCCGCCCGAGCACACTGGATGGAGGCCGACGCCGCCTCCCGAGCCCGCCAGCGCCTCCCGAAACCCCGCCCAGCGTTGGCGCCTCCTCCCCCGTGACAGCGCCTCCTCCTCCCCCATTTGCTGCGTCTCCTCCTCCCAGCACGTCTCCTCCTCCATCACAAGGTTGGTCTCCTCCTCCCAGTGGATGTGTGTGCTAAGGTTGAAGCGTGAAATCAAAGGAAACATTGCATAAGAAGGGCACCTCAAAGAGAAGACTGTGGCCTTTTGGATGGTTTGTAAAGCAAACTGAGAATGAACTCCGTTCATATATTATTCATTGCCTCTGTTTTGTAGATTGTAGGTGCTACTAACAATTGAATAATATTCATTGCCTCCGTTCCTATATTATTCTCTGCATATATTTTATGGCCTCTCTCTATTTTTTTTTATTTGTATGTTTTGCAAGTCTTTCTGTACCATTTCTCCTTCCATGTCTTCTCTATAAATTGTATAAATTAGTTAGAATGAAAATAGTGCAAGCTCTGCAGAGGTCTAGATTCCGAATTTTAACAGGAGTTAATACATACAAATATAACATATTGTGAATTAGTATATTGTGAATTAGTATAACATATTGCTTTTACTAAATTCGACTTTCTATTAATACAACCTACATATATTTATGCAAAATAACCGCAATAGCCTTTCTATTAATACAACCTACATATATTAGATCTTCGATCCATCGAGGAGGTCCTCCCCTGGATTGCCCGTGTCATTTTCACTTAGTATACCAGGAACAAGAGTCAAGAGCTATCTCTCCTGTCTAATTTCTGATCTATCCATATATATATATATATATATGCTGCCTCGGTACTCGGTATACATGTAGTGCAGCGCATGCTTTAATGTTGACGCGATGGAATAGATGGATAGATCAGAAATTAGACAGGAGAGATAGCTCTTGACTCTTGTTCCTGGTATACTAAGTGAAAATGACACGGGCAATCCAGGGGAGGACCTCCTCGAGCAGATGGCAGCTTGAAAAGTCCATAACAAGTCTACTGCGGAATAACAAGTTGGCAACTTAACATCTAGCTAGTGCTAGTGCACCAAGACTTTCATGACTGTGAAACGGCTTTTGAAAAGATTTCCACTCTGTGGCTTTACCCACAAGGCGTTTGGTGAATAACATTATTTCAATATTTTACATCCACCTTATGCCCAAGCGATGAGCCGAGTCAAGTCAAGCGAGCTCGCGCTCCAAGAAAAGCAAACAAAGGCCAACAGCCGATATAGTATCACGGCGATCGATCAGAAAGATGGGTCCCTACCGGAAGTAAAAGGTAGTGAATGCATTACGAACAATGTGCGGGATAGTTGCACGCCTTGAACGGTCCCCATCACATGTACATCACGGAAGTCGAGTAGCGAGGGCCGCAACGACACCTTACAGCAGAAATCCTTTCCTCCTTGATCTCCCGGAAAGAACTCGAGGACCCTGTGTGCGACGGTATGCCTTGCTAGTGGCAGGAAAGGCGTGGAAGACCTTTAAGAGCACACTTGTCAAGGAATACGTCAATAAGGATAGGACTCCCTACTCTAAGTGCGGGTTCATTAGTGAGGATTCATGGCGGCGTTTTGTTCGGTGAAGGCGGCAGATCAATTCTTGATTGAAAGCGAAGCACACAAGGCCCTGCCAGGCAAGGAACACCCACCCCACCAGACTCGGCACGGCGCTCAGCGGGGAAGAGGATGCAATAGAACGAGGGAGGATGAGGGGACTCCGCACCATTTGCATCGATTAGCGACCCGGTAGCGCCCAGAGGCGGCTAAGAGCGAGGTCATGTGCCACACCATCGGCACCATCTCCTTTACAAACCACTGCCGGACGAGGAAGTGCATAGCGTTTAGTAAGATATCGAACCACCATTTTGGTAATGTATTTAGTTCCTAACTTCATAAGTCAAATAACTTCTTTTGCAATCTTGCAGGCGAGTTGAGTGCACAATCTTAGGTGGATCTTTTGTCCCAAGCGAGGAGAGAGATGCACTCTCCACGGCGATTGGGAAACAAGGAACACCCTGGTCGCACGCGAGGCAAAGGGGTTTTCGTTCCCTGGAAAAAGGGCTTCAAGACACTCACATGTGTACTTAGTAAGAAGAGAGGTAGAGATGCAGCGAGAAAAGATCGTGAAGGATCTTGAGGGCCGGTGAGAGGAGAATTCGATGATAGGATAAGAAGCCTCGAGGAAAGGCTCAATGCTCAAACACACTGACTGTGGAAGGCCAAGGGGTTCAGCCCACTACACGTAAGAAGCAAATGTAAGCGTCGCGCTGACCGGGAGTAAACACGCTTCGGCAAATTCACTGTCTGTGACATCAAGGTATACTAATTTAGATCTCTTGAATGCTCCATAGATATATCTTTTGGGCACATTAGCTAATTGGGTACCGATTGTGTAGGAGCCCAGCGGTGCAATCTCCAGGTGAGAGTTGCCAATTGCTCCCTTCCTATACAGTGCTTGGGGCCTCGCGTATCCATCCATTGAAGAGGCGATGGTGCACGGTACCACTGCTAGCGCCGGAGTTTCCACGAAGGTCAATGTGGGCGGCGTTCATGATATTTTCAAGATCATCCACGCTACAATTGCCTCCAAATGACGAGCTTGAGACCTTTGGGGATGTCATCGGCACATTCATCCAAAGGTGGCCCGAATGACATATCTCTAGACATCCATCCTCCACGAAGTACCTCTACTTCCTCCGCTGTTGATCCAGTTCCCCCAAATCGGTTATCATTGCCTCCCCACCCAAAAACATTGGTATGAGTTTGATATTGACTTTGACTATGATTGCTCTCTACTCCTCGTCTCCCAGAAGATTTCCGTTCCAACAAAGAAAGGGAAGGGCAAATCGAAAGATAAGCGAAGGCCTTGGAGTACTATCAGGTGGCCCAGATTGGCCGGGTATTCAAGCTAGGAGAGCCTTTATTAACGGAAGATCGCATGAAGACATTGACTTACTGCTGCAAAAGCCTGCATACATACTACATGAGACAAGCTAACAAGCCGGAGAATGAGCATTACAACAAGTATCATGGTCCGCTACAAGCCTAAGCATCTGTTCAACGACTCGGCGGGGGCTACTTCGGTCGGCTTCGAGGACTGTTCGATCTCTTCAACCTCGGCGCCCTCGGCGTCTCGCTCTTAAGATGCTGGACATTGTGAGCGTGTCTTCCCTGTAATACAGATAAATGTCATATATATATATATATATATATATATTTGAAGTGACCCCAATGTCTAACTTTTTTATATATAGATTCATGATACGCGAAGCGAGCGAACAATACATCGGTGGGTTTCCTCGACCCACTCTTAGTCTCATGACCAACAATGAACCAAGATGCAAAAGCGATAGAGGAATACGTCACGACATGCCTTGGATGCTCAGAAGATAAAAGTTTCATACTTTTACCCTTTAACCAGGGTAAGTCTTTGCCGACTTGGTATACTCTCATTTGTAATGTGCACACAATACTTTGGTGCTAATTGACCATGGCAACATACCTATGCAGGTTTCACTGGTTCTAATTGTAATTCATATGGCCAAGAACCGGGTTATTTACGTTGATTCCTCACATCACAGGCAACCACGACTTGAACCCTATCGCACGGTTAATCACCAGGTAACCACGTTGTTTAAGGTGCTTGTTGCTCTGGAATAGCTGAGGCTAACCTTTCGAAATCACGTGGGGCGGTCAAAGCTTTGCGAGATCCTTACATTCAAAGCGGGGATAAGGCGTTGCGGCCACGATTTCAAGTTTCGGTATCCTCTATCACAGTATAATCCTATTTCAAACTCCGTAGCCATGATTACGGAACTAAGCAATTCTATTTTTGCGGTGCCACCAACAGGAGACAGGGCAATAACCGATGTGGATTTTACGTTTGCCATAACATGCATCTCCTCGTCAATGCAACACAAATGAGTAAGGATAAAACTTAGTTTGCAAGATAAGGATTTGGCGTCAATTCGAGGAAAACTTTGTTTTTCCTAGCCACTTTGAAGTCATTAATAAAAAAGGCGAGTTCTCTGCGGTGCCTAAGCGCAAGAGTTAGGTTTTCTCTGTATTGCCACTTGTCTTGTTTTAATTTGTGAAGATTGTGGACTTGTAGTAGTTGAATTGCTTAGGAAAAAAATATCATTCTTAGTCAATTCTTTTTCTTGAGAGGAGAGCATTTGAAATAGTAACACCGTGATGTAGTAGCCATGTACATATTAGGCGGTGGAATGATGCCTTAGTAAATTTTGTACATATCTTCTGATACAATTGATGTGGGGGTCTTTGGGAAGGCAACAACGTTAAATCGGTGTGATGGATCAAGTTATATCCTTCGTTGGTTTTATTGGATCGATCTTGCTTGCCATTCTCTTTCCATGTTTGATATATTTAGTTTGAAAGCTGCTATTTGTGTCAATTGCTCACGTATGGTTGTTTAGTGTTTACTTCTCCAATAACGTGATTGGAGAAAATTCATTTGTAACTTCGTTTCCTTGCATGAGCGCTAGATGATAATAGAGTTGGGATTCTTTTAGTCTTTATCGCATTTGATATATTGTTTGCGATCTGATATATGTGTTATGTGATGCATTGTGTGTTATATCTGTGATACGTGTTATGATCACTTGTTTGTGATCTTATGTACGTGTTATATGCATTTGAGAGGGCATGGCTAGCATTTCTGAGGCTAGCCAATAAGCGAGAAAAAATGTCGATGTATGAAAACCACATCACAGACGGTTCTTATTTGTGAACCGTCAGTGATACAATACATCACAGACGGTGTTATTTGTGAACCGTCTGTGATAGGTTATATAACACAGACGGTTCGTACAATAAACCGTCTGTGATATCTATACTAACATAGACGGTTCGTACAATAAACCGTCTGTGATATCTATACTATCACAGACGGTTCGAACAATAAACCGTCTGTGATATCCATACTATCACAGACGGTTCGTACAATAAACCGTCTGTGATATCCATACTATCACAGGCGGGTCTTTTGTCAAACCGTCTGTGGAAGAAATATATCACTAACGGTTATGAATAAGAACCGTCCGTAATATTATTATCACAGACGGTTGTTGAAACCGTCTGTGATGTGGCTCTATTATCACTGACCCATTGTTAGAGACGGTTCACAAAGCCGTCTCTGATGATATTTGTGAACCGTCTCTGATAGCGTTTTCTGTAGTAGTGTAGTATTCCCAATTTGGTGCAATAAAATTCATGAACCACAAGTACTCCATAGGACATTTGTAGCAAATTCTCAAGAAGACGCAACATTAGTTTGATAGACGTGCAACAAAAATCCCCACGGTTGCAATAATGAATGGTAACAAAAATAGCTACAATAAAAATAACACCCAACAATAACAAAAGAAAAATTCTCATGCAACAATCTGTAACCCAACTACAACAAAAATTCCTCATGCTACAACATTTGAGAAGACAAATTGCAACAAATAGAAACACACAATGCAACAATTTAGGAGCAACGAAACGAGAAAATGCTTGCAACAAACATATCGTAGTAGTATGTCCTACACTCTCTAACACCATCGCTTCACCACCTAGCCTTCGGTTGTCCACCACACCCAGCCTCCTCTAGCCTTGGGCTTGCGAGATCCAGTGAGCTCCACCCACTCCTCGAGAGGGGACAACTTTGAACAAGAGCTCTCTAGCACAAGCAATGGTGAGCTCTTGTTGCCTCATCTAGCCTCAAGTCTATGAGATATGGCGAGCTCCACCCACTCCTCGAGAAGGGACACCTCCAAAAAAGAGCTCTCGAACATTAGCAATGGGTGAGCTCTGACCTAACAACGGTCAAACTCCTCAAGTACAAGCAAGGAGGATGTATTCCGTGAACGTGATGCCGAGGCAAAAGTAGGCAAGGAGCAAAGTGAGTCGGATCTCATTGTTTTAGGCGCGCGCGTGCGTGCGCGCGCGCGTGAGAGAGAGAGAGAGAGAGAGAGAGAGAGAGAGAGAGAGAGAGAGAGAGATGAGGAAGAGGGAGAGAGAACACACAAGAGAGGAAGCAATTATGGGGATAAGGATTGAGTGACTGTAGGGACCTCGATTTTTGCTTCTCCAGATAAGGAACCAGTGGTTGTGGGGATGTGGTCACAGTGGACTAGTGTTTGGTTTTTTGCTTCTCCCATTAATAAACTTTTGCATGATACAGTGGACCCTAAGGCTGTCTTCAACGGGAGACGCTAGGACGACGTGAGAGGAGAGAGAGTCCAGTGTGGAGGACAGAGAGGCACAAGCCGCGAGCGGAGCAGCGACGTCGGCCATGTCGTCACCCTTACGTCGGCCCCATCATGCTCACGTCGCACTCGCGCCTCACGTTGGAAGGAAGCGACGGAGGGTAAGAGCACGCTTAATCCAGCTACAAGTGAGGAGGTGGAACAAAGAAGGCAATATATAGCTGAGAGGAAGAGAGAGGCCTCAGAGCTGAGGAGTTATTTGACATCTCTAGCTGTCACCAGCGAGAAGGCAGCTACTGTGAAGGCATACGTAGCGTACCGCAAGCTACTAGCAAAGGACACCACATGTTTCAGCGAAGAGGAGATGACGAAACGTGATCGTGCACTGAATTACTTCCACGAGATGTTTGGTGGGTATGGACCAGAGAATTAGCTTGCATGTTGTAGCGAATAAATGTAACGTGGCTTATATATTTTAGCCTACGAATGTGTTGTATCTTAGCCTATGAATATATTATTATTATGCATTTTTAATTTTATCCATACGTTGTAATTGTTTGTGAACTATGTATTTCAAAAACTAACTAAATATTATTATTACTATCAATAATATTTAATTTGTATCGACATATTTAGTTATATTTCACATTATGTAACAAATAAAAAATAGATTTAACTAAGAATAATAAACACATATAAAAATTTCAGACAAACTGCTACCGCCTCTGTACGGTCTCACCATTGGAGGGGTGGGAGCTAGTGGATGTGCTAATGAGATGTGGGTCCCACACTAGCACCTCTCTCCCACCTCCACTATTGAAAGGGGTAGGAGTTAGTAGAGGTGTTTGCTGACGTGGCATCTACGTAACACCACTACCATCTCTACTAGCTCCTTAACCATTAGAGACAGCCTAACTTGCCGCTGCAGTCCCATCAAGTTTTCCACGGTCATTAACCCATCTCACTAGACAAGCTGGCCCACTAGGCATGCAGGAGCTAGTTCCTCGTATGCACAACATTCTTACCAACAGATTTCTTAGAGATTTCCCCTTTTCATTAGGAGTTGCATCGACGTTATAATGCATACTTTTAATTTCTTTCCCAATGGAAATCCCTAGCTGTGATGCATACATGCGCTCACCTGATTAACATTCCAGAAGCAACCAATTTGCACTGATACTGGTTTGGATAAATCTATTTTAGCTTCTTTGCAGTTGTATTACTTGTACTTTCACATAATTGGTGTTACTTCTAGAAATGCATTGCATATACAATGTTATTCCTATCTATTGTCTATGGAATATCTTATTTTCGGCATCTCTATTGAGAATTGAGATATCTTAATGTGATGTCACTCTTGCTAGTTTATCTTGGATCACTTATTATTTTACTACATTGGCTATTTCTATCTGTTAATGTATTTTTTATTCTACATGCAAGATTCACATGTTAAACATATGGTTTTGCTAATAACAAATAATCACACCATTGACTTAGAATTGTTGTATTAGTTCTACTAGTAATGTTGTTAGAAGATAGTATCTGGGGTTCCTGTTTTGGATGTGCCACCATGCGTTTGATGGTGTGTCACAAGGAAATTTACTCTCTCCTGTCATAGATAGTTGTCGTTTCGAATATAAGTATAGTTAAACTTTTGAAACTTTGGCTATCGATATCTTTTAAATATTTAAATTAGATACATGAAAATCATGTGTAGATTTGTCTCAAAAAATACTTTTATAATATTATAATTTTATTATGTTTTATAAATACATTACAATAGAAATTAGTGACCAAAGCTTTATTTTAGAAACCATATCGATATCCAAAATGATAACTATTTGTGATCAGAGGGAGTAGTAATTTGGTTGTATAAGTTGTACTTCCACATATATTACTTACCTCTAGGGATGCATTACAATCACAAGGTTATTCATTAGTATAAGATCTTATTTTCAGCACCTCTATTGAGATAGTCCCTTTATTTCACTATATTTGTCCATAACCCACCATACACACAGATAAAAAAAACACTAAATTTATAAAAAAAAATTAATAAAAAAGATCATATATTATTAAATGACATACCACGACCAATTAACCTCTTCTAAAGCATTTAAGTATTGTAGAGAGTATAAACATCACAATAATTAAGTAGATAGATTTTTTATTATCTTAATGTACAAATATTTTGAAACAGTCGTTTTTGCTAGTTTATCATGGATCACTAATTTAATCTTATTCTTTTTGGCTATGCTGTTTAGTGATGTGAGATTGATCTATCTAACCTATGATCCGTTCCCAATTTTTTTCGCACCATTGACATCCAAATGTTGCGTAATCGAACTGCTAATATTGGGAAATCGTAGTATCTAAGGTTCATCATTTGAAAATATCACCCACCCTTTTACGGTGTCTACATGACACAAAATGTTTTTAGACCATGACACCGGAAAGATTCTATTTGTTCATCTTATAAAATATACAACGCTATTCAACATTTCACAGATACTTTTATGTGATACAAGAAAGGATATACTTTCTGCATGCTTACTAGTTCGCATCTATTTTATAGCAACCCATCTTGGGATGATCTCTTACTGGTGGTGGAAAGGGAAATACACGAACGAGCGTAGGCCCAACACTTCCCATCTCGTGGATTCAACGTCTACCATCACACTTGTCCAGGATCCAACGGCGCATGGGTATGTTTGTTACTTACGTATCATCTTTTAGGTCTAGACCACTTGTCGGGACCCAGATTTCTAAATCCAAAACCCTCTGTGTATATCGCACTAATTCAAGATCACGCTAGTGCACACAGTGGCAACAAAAATAAAATATCATTCTATTCAACGAATTAACTAAGAAAGTAGCAAATAATAGCAACGAACCTTATGATCAAATTTTACATAATTGTGTCTTAATAGCTTAAGAAACAAATAAACTCTTCCAGTAAAAATAAAATAAATTGAATCATTCGACATGCCACAAACAATTGTTTAGGGAAACGTCCTCCTAGTTCATGTGGTCTTCATAGTATTCCTCATCATAGAACTCAGTGTTTCCCTGTTTTTTCTCAGCAACTGATCAACAATGGCATAAAACTATGAATATAAAAAAGTACTCAGCAAATCGTAGAGAATAATGCAAATATATTCATGCAAGGCTTATCAAAGGATAGTCATATCGTTCTTTTGCAGAAAGTAATAACTTGAATGTAAATACAATAAATAAATTCAAAGCATATTTGATAAAAAGATAATAAATGACCGGTAAATCAACGGTAGACAACAACAAAAGATTGGTGAGGCATCACCCATCACCATCTGAAACCATCATCAACCGCTGAGCTCAATAGTATTAACTCTCACTACAACACGTTCGATTTCCTAAGGCGTTTATAAATGCCCTAGAAGCACTGTAAATGCCCCCAAAAGTTCTTTCCATGGCGTTTACAAAATGTCAAGGAAAATGGCGTCGGGGAAAGTAAACCCCGGCATTTAGACATACCATGGCACTTGTAAATGCCCCCGTTTTTAGAATTTCCACGGCGTCTACAAATGCCCCTCTAAGGTTTCCACGACGTTTGTAAGTGCCCCTGTTTACAGACTTGTCACGGCGTTCATAAATGCCGCCTTTTCGAGACTTTCCACGGCGTTTATAAACACCCCCATTTCTAGACTTCCCACGGCGTTTATAAATGCCCCCGTTTCGAAACTATTCCACGGCGTTTATAAACGCCCCTGTTTTTAGACTTTCCATGGCGTTTATAAAAGCCCCCGTTTCTTAGATTCCATGGTGTTTATAAGCACCACCTAATTTGTTTACCATGGTGTTTTATAATTACTCTGATTTTGTCACTTCCAATAGCATTATATGCTGAACCATTTGTAGACGTTGCTCCACAATTTATGCATAGAACAACATTGTAAAGATGACATTAGATCACATTCAAAGAGGTGAACACAGATTTTTTTCAATAGCCATGACAAGTAGCATGATAAATTTATAATGAGTGAACACTTAGATAATGGCTAGCATGATAAATTTACAAGTGAACAAAAGATAGTTGTTTTGGTTTGGAATAAACAAAAGATATATATAATATGTCAACATGTTTTGGGTCATCACAGCATCCCACATGTTTTGGGTCATCACAGCATCCCATTTGAAACTGTGGTACATTGCAAAAGTATATCCATATGTATATAAGTATATTTTATAAGTCAGTATTTCGCCTTGTAAATCCCAGCAAGCACGACCTCTACATCTTTTTGCGGAAATCTGAAAATATAAGAAGCAAGATACATGTAAGATAACTGCATAAGTTTGGTGTCATCAACACACGTAAATAAATACAATAGGATAGCACACTGATACATTAATATTTGAAGTGCATGAGAGGCTACTTACTGATCATAGCAATATATAAGTAGAGTAAAACAAATGGAAAGTATGAAACCAAGGAAAAGTTGCAGACAGTAGATGCATGATAATAGATCATGCAAATTATTGTGACAGTTTCTCTCCTTTGAAGCATTCACATATACACTCGATCAGAAAAGTTGCAAAATAGTAGATGCATAGCAATAGATCATGGCAATTATTGTGACAGCTTCTCTCCTTCGAAGCATTCACATATATACTCAGAAGATAAATTAAATGGGAACACTGAAGCTGTGCAAAATTATTTGATGGTTCTCCATTGGAGGGTTGTGTAGATAAATTAAATAGTTAAAAGCTTGTTGCATAAGTCAGATGTGGCACCAAAGGGCAATTGGGTATCCCTGAAAAGAATTGTGCTAGAAAATTCCTTAACATGGCCGCTGTTGTTTAGACATTCACTGTAGCAAAGGTTAAGGAGAAGCAAGAACCAAAACTGAACTATATACCATGTTATCAAGTTTCATGCTATTGTCTTCCTAGCTCTATGTTAAAAATCATCCATGATTCCACAGGCCCACCAAAAAAAAAAGAACAGTAGCACAAATGCATCATTAAAGTATGGACATAGGTACAACATAATATAGTGACACGTGCATTTTTTACATGTAAGCTGTAACAGATGCAAAACTTTATTATAGGCAAAGTAACAGCAGATGAACAAAAAATTGCCAAGAAGAATTGTATGTTACAGCTTCAGCGTCCCCAAGTGGCAAAACATTGTTTTGTTTCTCCAACATTGTACGGTTCACAATAATTTATGTCCACCATACAATGCTCAAATATTAAAGAAAAGCATTGTTTTATAGCAGTTCACAGCATTGTCATAAATATTGCAAGAAAAGCATTGTGATAAACAAATATGAATCACTAGCAGTTCAGAGCTAGTGACAAAAACAATGCATTTCCCTAATAAGCAGGTATGCCTAATATATGGTGTCATAAATAGGAAAAGCATTGTTTTGTTTCTCCAATACTACGCAGGGTACAATAATTTATGTCCCAAAATGAACCATAGCTCAAAACATAAAGTTGGAGGACCAAAGTATTTTTCTTCAAATACATACAACAACATCAGTTTCTCCAACACTGGGCAGCTCACAAATTAATTGACAACGAAGCATAAATAGCTAAATGGGAAGGCGAAGAATGTTTTGCCTGTAAGAAGTGACTACTATGAAATAATAAAGCAATAGGCACTATTCACAAATGCTTCTAACAACACTACAATACTGTATGCCATTCATGATAAGTCAGCTTTTGAAAAACAAAATTTGTGCGACTACATTACTAGAAAAAACAAAGCAACTTATTGAGGAAAATAAAGGTCATTAATATGTTATCAATCCAACTAAAGAGTAAAGACATAGGTATCTATAACAGTTTCTCCAAATAAACAGATATATTCATTGCAAAGAGTGCATGAGGATTAAACAATTTGCGGTTTAAATAGACAATCATATATGCACCTTTATCCCCAAACAAACAGTAGATGCTAGCAATCTGAATTCGTCTTTCAGCACACACAAAATGAGTTGAACATGTTGAAACAATTATGTAAGAAGGTAATATTAGTTTCTTACCTAATGGACGCTTGATCAGATTTAGAGGTGAGCCATCAGGTTCCATTATCTACAAATTCAAAAAGATCAAATCACTATCTTCAGTCTTAACACAAAGTTGTAAATGAATCAAGAATTTGTGAAGCTAAATTTCATACATTTCGAATTAGCCATGCGATACAAACACCAAAAGCACCACCTAACTTGGTGACTTTGTGCTGTGCACGAGGGAGCAAGACATTGTTGTCAAGAACAACATCAACCAACACCTCATAGTATTCTCCTAAGGGTAATCCATCCGCACATTTAGTTGTCTTATCGGTGCGTTGGAGTCTTCCATATGCCATGTAACACCCCAAAATTTTGCTTTTCTTAAATTCATGTGTGATTTGGCACTTTGGTGAATTTTTGGAATTTTCTGGAATTTATTTGGAATTTATTTGAATTTATTCCACTTGGAAATAATTAAAGAATTTAACTTTGCAAATAAAATTTTGTTGGAAATATTTTATTTGAGTCCAAAATGCCCCAAAGTATTTTCTAGAATTTTTCTGGAATTTTTCTGAGTCTTTTGCTATTTTTAATGAATTAAATGAATTTCTGGAAATTAATTTGAATATTTTAATCGCTGGAAATAGCGAGTGGGTTTGTACTGTTCCTCCGACCGAGCCCGAGTCAGACTCGAGTCCGAGTCCAACTCGAACCCAACCAAACCCTAACCGCGTGACCGTTGGATCTTAATCCAACGGCCACGATTGAGCCACGTCACCCGAGCCCGAGCCCAACCGAGCCAGCCAGCTCGCCCGAGTCAGACCCGAGCCCAAACCCCCGCACCGTTGGATCTTGATCCAGCGGCTGACGTTGAGCCACGTCACCTTCTCCGTGTCGCCATCGGAGTCCGCCGCCGCAGCCGTGTCAACCTCGGTTTCCGCGTGATTCACGGAAGCCGAGGGCCCTATTTAATGCGCCGCTACTCGTGCCGTGACGCCGACTTCCGTGCGCACCCGTAGCCCTAGCTCACGCCGCCTGAGCCGCCGCCGTCTAGCCACAATCGCTCGCCGGAGTTGCCCCTGCGTTCCGCCGCTGTTAACTGCTGTTTCCGCCGCCATCAGCCGTCCTCCGCCGCCGTTAAGCCCAGTTCCGGAACCGTGGAGTCAAGCCGAGTCGGTGAGGACCCCTCACTTCGCCGGAGCACGCCCGCAGCGCCGTTGCCGTGGTCGCCGTCTCCATCTCCGGTAAGCCAGCGCCGCCGCAAGCCATCGCCGCCTCGCGAGCTCCACCAACCGTCCGATCCAGATCCAACGATCCAGATCACGCCACGTCACCCCGGTGAGTTTCCACATTGAAAATCCCAGATTCATTCTCAGCCGTTAGATCTAGATCCAACGGTCCGAATCCAACGCGTTAACCCAAACGTGTGAAAGCCTGATCTAATCTGGGCCGTTGATTTTCAAATCAACGGCCGAGATTGCGCCACGTGGCTGGAAGTCTGACCGTCGCGGTCAGCGCCGCGCGTGGAGTGTGTCTCTGACACGCGGGGCCCACGTGTCATTGGGGCCCAGCCGTCAGTGTCCCAGCCAGCTGCACCATGACGTCACGCTGACATCACGGTGGGGCCCAGTTGTCAGCAGCCACCCGGTAGTGCGGTGGCGTCGGCCGATAGCGTCACTAGTGGGTCCCACTTTGTCGATCGCCGCGTGAACCGTGGACCAGGTCCACGGTGGACCCGAGCAGAGCCGTGGGCTAAGCCCGTGGACTGGCTGACGTCAGCCGCCCAATCAGAGGCTGCCACGTGTCACTGCTGACGCGATAAATGAATTTCCGAAAAAGAAAATGATTTATTAATTCGAAATATTGATTCAAATTTAGATTCAAACTTCAAACGCTTATAACTTTTGCGTTTCAAATCCGATTTGAGTGATTCAAATTTCTAAATTTGTATAAAATTAAGATCTACCTAGTGGTGAATTTTATTTAATTTTTAGACCAAATTTTTTCTCTGTAATATTATTTAATTGATTATTTAAACTTTAAACGCTTATAACTTTTGCGTTTAAACTCCGAATTTGACGATTCCAGTTTCTAAAAATTCATAAAATTATGCTATCTCTGTTTGTGAACTTTATTTGGATGTTTGGACACTTTTTGTCTACTGTTTAATTTATTTATTGCTATTTGCACGCATTACGAGTAGACGTTGAAGTGCCGGAAGGCTTCGAAGGAGAAGTGTTAACCCAGGAGCCAGCTCAAGACCAAGAACAAGTACTCTTTGAAGGCAAGTTGTGCTTTGACCATGTTGATCCCATTTTGAAACCTATTTTGATTTAATTTATTGCATGCTAGTTCAATTAGAAAATACTTTATTTAAGTATGGGAAATTAGATAAATGCCAATTTACTGTATGACACCTTGATTAATTAAGTATGTGTGTGAGGACCCCCCCTTCCTATACCGTACTGTACGCCGTCTACTGTAGCGTATAGCACCGTATAGCAACAGGAAGCCTCGACACCGAAAATCTGAATCTAAAAATTCGATCGACGGGATCGAACCCTTAACCGGACCGGTGCTGTGCGCATCGATCTGGATCCCTGGATCGATGGCCCGATATCGCGTACCCACAACCCGAGTATCAATGCACGAAGAGATAAACTAAGCTAATTTACATAACTGGATGTAAAACTGGCACAAGTGCATTACAGAAACCAAAAGAAGTAAAGCGACAGCGGAAACAAAAGAAAGACAACCAGCGGTGCTTGACCACCCACGAGGCTCTTGGCGGAGGAGGAACTACGAAGCCGCAACACTCGCAGAAAAGGGGCTCGCCATCATCCGGGACATCATTACCTTCCTCTGTGGAAAAAGGGGTTAGCAGCAACGGTGAGTACACGTATGTACTCGCAAGACTTTAGTGTATGCAAATATAATTAATATGCAGGCTGATACGATTGAAATGGCTACTACACTAAGTCTATTGCGGAAAGCAGGATTTGAAACAGTTCATCGAAATGCAATACATAATTTGAAAAACAGCAGTTTGAATAAAACATATTTACAGTATATGTAACAAGCGAAGCTCCACAATTTGCCACCATCCATGGTCGCAGCTGGGATACGAATCGACATCCATACATATTCATAAATCCTCCAAGTATCATATCCACGTATCCATCAATCCATCAAGTACCGTATCCAACCACATACTTTACATCGACCCCGAAATAGATTTTCATTTTCACAACCAAACCAAATTTCTATACTTGATATGGTTAAAGAAGATTTGCTCGTAACCGTGAGCACGGCTAATCGATTAGAATTATTTGATACTCTGCAGAGTTTGCGCACTTTACCCAAACACAACTCAGACTTGCATCCCTGTCATCCAGGGTACACGCGATACACGAGGTATCCGATATACAAGAATGATCTATTCTTTCCCATCGTTGAGGTTATAGCCACACCCCAGCACCTGTGACGGTAAAACCCACTGCTATGGCGATAAGAGGCCAACCACCACTCAGGCGGCCACGGAATACCCATCGTGACGACGGCGAATTGTTTGCCGCGGCATTATCCCATAGCAAGGCGTACACCGTTGTATCAACAAACATGAATCGAGCGATTCCCATTTGCCAAAAGTACAAAGCGCACTCACGAAGGTGCATCACGGTAGTCGTGAGGACACACACACCGCGCTTGGATTGCTCAACACGAGAGAAAAGGTCCACACTTCGGCCTACCAACAGGCATGGCTATCCCCTCACACTTCAAGTACTAGAATAGGCTGCCCCATCCCAGCATTGCGCGGTTGCACGGTGTTCATTCAAAAACCGTCACAAGTTCGGTCCTTATATTTTTGCCTAATGACTCAAGCGGGGAACTCCACTTAACTCGCCAACCAATCGCCATCATGTTTAACTAGCACATATTATACCTCCCGCCAAGTCTAATTACCAACTAGACACTGCACATTTTTATCAAATTACCTTTACAAGTCACATTTCCAAAACATTTCCAAAACCAGTTACAATTATCATAAGTTTTGAGCATTTGGTGAATGACTGACGTTGCTCAATTCTATTGCAGTGTCTAAGCATATGCATTTACTAAGTCGTTTATACCCAAGTGATATTTTATTAATTGTCTAACCCTACTAAGGCTATCAATGAACTCTGGGAATTTAATTGAGGAAAAACCACCAAATCAGGGTATATCTACCATTCCCACAAACTAGCACTTTACTGAATATAAACAATGCATATAGTTTGAGAAATCAAAGTAAACATCGTGAAATATAGGTTTCAAGATGGTCAAAGGAGGTGCTTGCCTTGTTGTTGCACTTCGGTGATGTCCGGGATGATGTTCGGGTCGTTCGAGGCGAAGCCCGACTCGCTAGCCTCTAATCGGTCAAAGCAACAAAAAAAAACGACAGAAGAAACACAACTTAGCAAAAGAAAGATTTAAATGCACAATGAAATGCACGCCATGCGAAAGAAACAACAAAAATACCGCAACTTGCAAAACCCTCAACCCGAGCAGACCAGGGAACCGGGCCGTCAGGGTATTTCATCCAGACGATCAGGCTAACGGACATTCCGGACGGGTGTCCGGATACTCCGACCTAGGGCGGACACTCGGCTTTTAGTCGGACACTCGGTTTGGCGAGTTTTACCCAATGACTCGGCGGATCGAGGTGCCGCCAAGTTCCACGGCACGCGGGACCCGATCTACGACATTCCTACAGCGGCAAAACCGGGGACTTCAAGCTAGCTAGACCTCGAGAAAGCGACACCTCACCACAAAAACCACAAGCCCACTCTAATCGACCCTTGGATCGGCATTACCACTACCCGATCTACCCCACTAGTTCCCACATTCCTCAATCCAAGCCCCAAGTCAATCCCTAGAACCACTACTCCCAAAACCCAAGAGCTCAAGATCCAACTCCAAACTTCAAGTCTAAACCTAAGCTCTAACTCCCACCATCGATGACCCTAGAACCCAAGAATCCCACGAATCAACCCTCGAGAGAGAGACCTACCTCCAAGGAAGATGGAGGACAAGCAATGTCGGGTGGAGGAGGGAGGTTGCTTGCGGCGTGAGGGCAGAGCTAGAGGGCCAGGGAGGAGCCACGGAGTCGCCGGCCGGTGGGGCTCGCGGAGTGGAGCTAGGGTGGAGGTGGAGACGCCGCGGGAGAGGTGGGAGAAGGACCAAGTGAGGTGGGGTGAATGGGGACCACGAAATGGGACTTTTATACAAAATCCATGCCAAATCTCAGGACACTCAGGCCTCTAACCGGAGACTCAGGGTTGGGGTCTCGGTATAGCCAACCGGACATTCCGGACATTTAGTGCAGACTCTCCGGATTAGGGTGTTCTGTCGGCATAACCGGATACTCGGACATTAGGTTGGATCCGGACTCTCCGGATGTGGATCCGGATACTCCGGATGACCCAGAAATTTTTGAACTTAGGGCCGTGACACCTACCTCACTAGGACTCCAACAAACCGAAGACCTAGCGAGAGCATGCTCGATTTTGAAGACGGCTAAAAGCTAGGTCAATTGAACACTTTTCCAACTCAATTTGCGACTAAATAAGTCGGGCGGTTAAACGTGACTACGATCAAAGTTCACGAGCTCCGATTAAATAGATCCCTAACTCCTTTTGAAGATTTTTACGTTCCCCGGTAAACTAGGTAATTTGTATTTCAAAAGGACAGAGGAGCAAGTATTTGGATCAAAGGCTAAGACATTATGGCAAGAGCTCGAAAACTGAATTCAATCACCGAAACCACTTGTCGGCGATTAAATGGGAAACAGATTTTGGGCGAAGTTAATTAAGTTGAAGGGTTCTTTTTGATCCCATTTACGTATATACAGCTCAAATTGCAGAAGTACACAAGGACAGTGTATTATTGAACAGTGTTTGAGTACAAATGTACAGTGACTCAAGTATAGAAATACTCGGGATATTACAGTCTACCCCCCTTACATAAATCTCGTCCTCGAGATTGCTAGTCCTCTCGAAGAAAGTCGGGGTATTCTGCCTGAATATGGTCTTCACGCTCCCACGTGGCTTCATCTTCTGAATGGTTGCTCCACTGGACCTTGAGCATCCTGATAACCTGACTGCGAGTGTGACGCCAAATTGTCGAGAATACTGATTTGGATACTCTCGATCTGAAAGATCATTTGCAAATCAAGATGATCCAATTGGGTAACTTCCGATGGAACCCGAAGACTCTTCTTCAATTGGGACACGTGGAACACATCGTGAATGTCCGAAAGATGTGGCGGTAGCTCAAGCCGATAAGCCACAACACCAACCTTCTCAAGAATTCGGAACGGACCGATGTATCGCGGGGCTAGTTTCCCGCGGACTTGGAATCTGCGAGTACCGCGGAGTGGCGAGACCTTGAGGTAGACAAAGTCACCCACCTCAAAGCTCAACTCGCGGCGTCGATGATCAGCATAGCTCTTCTGACGAGACTGAGCTTCTCTCAGCCGGTCCCGAATCAAGCTGACTTGCCGTTCAGCCTCTTCAATCATGGCTGGCCCGAAGAGTTGCCTCTCACCAACCTCGGACCAAAACAGTGGCGTTCTGCACTTCTTGCCATAAAGAGCCTCGAAAGGCGACATCTGAAGACTGACTTGATGACTGTTGTTGTAGGAGAACTTCGACAAATGGCAAGCATTTCTCCCACGACTTGTTGTAGCACAACACACACAAGCCCTTAGCATGTCTTCAAGGATTTGGTTTGCCCTTTCCGTCATCCGTCAGTTTGGGGATGGTAAGCGATCTTGAAGGATAACTTAGTGCCAAGAATGGACTGCAAACTCTCCCAAAATCTGGAGGTGAATCTGAACCACGGTCGAGAGACTATGACTTTTGGAACTCCATGGAGCCGAACAATATTACGCAAATAGAGTTCCGCTAGCTTGGCTCGAGAATAGGTGGTATGAATCTGGGATGAAATGAGCTACCTTGGTCAGACGGTCAATGATCACCCAAATAGAGTCGTGACCAGTTGGAGGACCTCGGTAGGCGGTAATGAAATCCATCCCAATCTCTTCCCATTTCCACTCGAGGATCTGCAATGGTGAAGCAATCCGGTGGCCTTTGATGTTCAGCTTTGACACGCTGGCACACATCACAATGTCGCCACATGGGCGCGATCTCCTTCTTCATACCTGGCCACCGAGGTACTGCGAAGGTCCTGGTACATCTTGGTGCTGCCAGGATGAGCGAGAGAGAGGGGTATCATGGGCTTACGACGAGATCAACTCCTTGATCACTATATCATCTGGGACATACACTGCCGCCCATGCATGATCAGCCCATTGGACCCTTCGTAGAAGCACGGAGATCGCCATCTTGAGTCAACTAGCGTCTAATCTCAATCACAGATCATCCACGGAGTTGAGTGCACGAATCTGAAACTCTAGAGTGGGTTGTACGGCTAAAGCAGAAATGTAACCATACTCAACCACTTCTAGATTGAGCTTCTGAAATTCCTCAACCAGCTGAGACTGGCCAACAACACCCAAGGCATTCACTGTGTGCAGCTTGCGACTGAGGGCATCTGCAACTACATTCGCCTTGCCAGGATGGTAATGAATACCCAAATCATAGTCTTTGATCAGCTCTAGCCATCGACGCTGTCTCAAATTCAGATCTGGCTGCGAGAAGAAGTACTTTAAGCTCTTGTGGTCGGTGTAGATCTCACATCTGCTTCCTATGAGATAATGTCGCCCACGGCTTGAGAGCATGAACAACGGTACCAAGCTCCAAATCATGAGTCGGATAATTGGCTTCATGAGGCTTTAGTCTGTCGAGAAGCATAGCGACCACTTTGCCCTCTGCATCAACACACATCCAAGTCCAAGGCAGGATGCATCACAATAGACATCAAAGTTCTTGTGAATGTCGGGAAGGACCAAAAGCTGGTGCGATGGTGAGTCTATCCTTGACTCTTGAAGCCCTGGACTCACAATCAGGCGACCACTCATATTTCTTCTCCTTCTTGAGTAGCGCTGTCATTGGCTTAGCAATTTTGGAGAAATTCTCGATAAACCGGCGATAGTATCCGACAAGACCAAGAAAACTCCGAATCTCCGGGACATTGCGGGGCTGCTTCCAACCGAGTACATCCTGTACCTTGCATGGATCAACTGCTACCCCACCTTCTGACAGGACATGCCCCAGAAACTCCACTTGCTTGAGCCAGAACTCGCACTTACTGAACTTGGCATACAACTGATGCTCGCGAAGCTTGCTAAGCACCATATGCAAGTGAAGTGCGTGCTCATCATCATCCTTAGAGTATATGAGGATGTCATCAATGAACACAACCACAAATCTATCAAGGAACTCCATGAAGACTTTGTTCATCAGATTCATGAAGGTGGCTGGTGCATTGGTGAGGCCAAATGAAACAAGCGTGTACTGCATCTGAGGCCAGTAGCGAGTAGTGAATGCGGTCTTCACGGTATCCTCCGGACGGATCTTGAGCTGAAAATAGCCGGATCTCAAGTCTATTTTGGAGAAGACTCGAGCTCCGCCTAATTGGTCAAACAAATCGTCGATCCGAGGGAGAGGATACTTGTTCTTGATGATGACCTCATTCAAAGACCATTAATCAACGCACATGCGAAGAGTGCCGTCTTTCTTCTTCACAAACAGAACTGGACTGCCTCCAGGGAGAAGAAGCTGGGACGAATGAACCCTTCTCTAATCGCTCCTTGAGCCGAGTCTTCAACTCAATCAGCTCATCGGCGGGCATCCTGTCTGGGACGCTTAGAAATTGGAGAAGTGCCAGGTAAGAGATCGATGATGAACTCCAAATCACGATCAGGTGGCAAACCTGGCAACTCATCAGGGAACACATCGTGGTACTCACATATCACCGGTACCTGACTGGTCCCCGGAACAGAAAGAGCACTGAGCAAAGGCTGTGCGCTTCTTTGGAGCGAGAAGAAAAGGTAACAGCAATGCCATCAGGGTTGATTAATGAAATGGATCTCCTGGCACAATCAATATGCCCCTGATGCTTGGACAGCCAGTCCATACCCAGAATCACATCAAGACCCGATGTCTCAATGTTGATAAGATTACCCCGAAAACCTACCCCGTTGATCTCAATTCTAACCCCTGGACTCACGAGCTCGGCAGTCAAAACAGATCCAGGCGAACGGATCAACAAGTACTTCTTGAGGTACAAAGAACAGACCTCATGCTAAGCAACAAACTGTGAAGAAATAAAGGAATGCGACGCTCCAGAGTCAAATAATACTAAGGCGGGTACGGAATGAACAGACAACGTACCCAACACCACATCTGGAGCTGCTGCCGCCTCCTCTGCGGTGGCCACATTCAGGCGGCCATGGCCCGGAGCTGAAGCTGCTCGGGAACCGAGGCGTCCTGACTGCCCACTCCCACGCCCACCAGACGGACCCTGGGGACGGGCCGTGTACCACTGGCTGTCGGCTGCTTTGCTGCCGGACAGGCACTGGCGAAGTGGCCCTTCTGGCCGCAGGCGAAGCAAGTGATATGGCCAAATGGGTTCTGGGACCCCAACTGCTGCACTGGGCGGCTAGGTGACTGCACCGAACTCTGGGCAGGGCGAGGAGGTAAGCCCTGGGACCTCTCGAGCGTGGCCCGAAGGCCGAAGCCGAGGCCCGAGTGAAGGTGCGAGTCTGGAAGGTCCGCCAGCGGCCGTGGCCGAGCTGCCCACTTGCGCTGCGGCTCTCCATAAGCGCCTTGGTGCCATCCTCAATGCTAATGGCCTTGCCCACCAAGACCTGCAGGCTAGGAATGTCATGACCGTGGTGAAGCGGATCTCCTCAGTGAGATGCTCCTTGAACAATGTCACTCTCCTGGCCTCAGTGGTCACCTCATCAACAACATAGCGGGACAAATGGTTGAAGCGGTGGAGGTAGTCCATCACTGTCATAGACCCTTGGCGAAGGTCGTAGAACTCCCGCTTCTTAATCTCGATCAAGCCATTTGGAATATGGAAGGAGCGAAGGCGCCTTGAACTCTGCCCATGTGGTGACTGATCTGCAGGCGAACACTCCTTGAAGCTGCTCCACCACGAAGGCTCTTTGGTCCCTGGAGGTAGTAGGCGGTGTACTGAACCTTCTCCTCATCGGTGCAACCGACTAACTCCAACTTCCCCTCCATGTCGCTAAGCCAATCCTCTGCCTCCATCGGATCTGTAGCTGAAGAAAAGCTCGGCGGTCGAGTTCGGCTGAACTCCGACAACCGAGGCTAACTGCTTCTTTGCCGTCTTTGCTGCCTGAACAGCTGGACCATCGGCTCCATGAGCCGAGTCCGCCGCAACATGAGTGCAGCCATGTCGGGAGCGAGGAGGAGGTGGAGGAGCTCCTCGCTCTGGGCATGTAGCCGAGATCGAGCCCCACCGGTGACCCACCGGTAGGGACTGCGATCGCTGGGCCTCGCGCCATCGCAACGCCACGCTCCCAGCATCATCACCGGAAGCGCCTGGCTTCTCTCCTCAGGGAGGCATCCTGAAATCTGATTGAGTCGATTAAGCATGCAAAACAAGTGCCGAATGATTGATCCCAAAGGATGCACTCATAAACACAAACATACTAAAAGCATTCATTCGAAGAAGCATAAGAACCAATTCAAAAACCAACTCAGGGAAACGACAAAATAATCCCTAATTACAATCACAGACATCTAACCTTAACCCATTCTGAGCTAAACCCGCTTTCCCCCTAATTCCTTTGAACGAGATAGTAGAAGGAAACAATTTTTGAAATTTGGATTAAGATCAGATTCATTTTGAAGAGTAGATAAGTGAAAAGCTATAGAATGGACAAGAATAGCATTCTACACCTTAAAAATAGAGTTTTGTACTTCAAAATAAATTTTGAGAAGAAAAATCTGTTCCTAAGTCTAACGACCAGGCTAACTAAGTCCTCCTGCAGTCAATGGCTCTGATATTAACGCTGTGAGGACCCCCCCTTCCTATACCGTACTGTACGCCGTCTACTGTAGCGTATAGCACCGTATAGCAACAGGAAGCCTCGACACCGAAAATCTGAATCTAAAAATTCGATCGACGGGATCGAACCCTTAACCGGACCGGTGCTGTCGCATCGATCTGGATCCTGGATCAAGAGCTCCAAGATCAGCGTACCCACAACCCGAGTATCAATGCACGAAGAGATAAACTAAGCTAATTTACATAACTGGATGTAAAACTGGCACAAGTGCATTACAGAAACCAAAAGAAGTAAAGCGACAGCGGAAACAAAAGAAAGACAACCAGCGCAGCTGGCCTGACCACCCCACAAAGCATCTTGATCGAGGGAGGAACTACGAAGCCGCAACACTCGCAGAAAAGGGGCTCGCCATCATCCGGGACATCATTACCTTCCTCTGTGGAAAAAGGGGTTAGCAGCAACGGTGAGTACACGTATGTACTCGCAAGACTTTAGTGTATGCAAATATAATTAATATGCAGGCTGATACGATTGAAATGGCTACTACACTAAGTCTATTGCGGAAAGCAGGATTTGAAACAGTTCATCGAAATGCAATACATAATTTGAAAAACAGCAGTTTGAATAAAACATATTTACAGTATATGTAACAACTGAGCTCCACAGCTGCCACCATCCATGGTCGCAGCTGGGATACGAATCGACATCCATACATATTCATAAATCCTCCAAGTATCATATCCACGTATCCATCAATCCATCAAGTACCGTATCCAACCACATACTTTACATCGACCCCGAAATAGATTTTCATTTTCACAACCAAACCAAATTTCTATACTTGATATGGTTAAAGAAGATTTGCTCGTAACCGTGAGCACGGCTAATCGATTAGAATTATTTGATACTCTGCAGAGTTTGCGCACTTTACCCAAACACAACTCAGACTTGCATCCCTGTCATCCAGGGTACACGCGATACACGAGGTATCCGATATACAAGAATGATCTATTCTTTCCCATCGTTGAGGTTATAGCCACACCCCAGCACCTGTGACGGTAAAACCCACTGCTATGGCGATAAGAGGCCAACCACCACTCAGGCGGCCACGGAATACCCATCGTGACGACGGCGAATTGTTTGCCGCGGCATTATCCCATAGCAAGGCGTACACCGTTGTATCAACAAACATGAACTGGAGCGATTCCCCGCTGCAAAAGTACAAGCGCACTCACGAAGGTGCATACGGCGGGTCGTGAGGACACACACACCGCGCTTGACTGCTCAACACGAGAGAAAAGGTCCACACTTCGGCCTACCAACAGGCATGGCTATCCCTCACACTTCGATTACTATAATAGGCTGCCCCATCCCAGCATTGCGCGGTTGCACGGTGTTCATTCAAAAACCGTCACAAGTTCGGTCCTTATATTTTTGCCTAATGACTCAAGCGGGGAACTCCACTTAACTCGCCAACCAATCGCCATCATGTTTAACTAGCACATATTATACCTCCCGCCAAGTCTAATTACCAACTAGACACTGCACATTTTTATCAAATTACCTTTACAAGTCACATTTCCAAAACATTTCCAAAACCAGTTACAATTATCATAAGTTTTGAGCATTTGGTGAATGACTGACGTTGCTCAATTCTATTGCAGTGTCTAAGCATATGCATTTACTAAGTCGTTTATACCCAAGTGACATTTTATTAATTGTCTAACCCTACTAAGGCTATCAATGAACTCTGGGAATTTAATTGAGGAAAAACCACCAAATCAGGGTATATCTACCATTCCCACAAACTAGCACTTTACTGAATATAAACAATGCATATAGTTTGAGAAATCAAAGTAAACATCGTGAAATATAGGTTTCAAGATGGTCAAAGGAGGTGCTTGCCTTGTTGTTGCACTTCGGTGATGTCCGGGATGATGTTCGGGTCGTTCGAGGCGAAGCCCGACTCGCTAGCCTCTAATCGGTCAAAGCAACAAAAAAAACGACAGAAGAAACACAACTTAGCAAAAGAAAGATTTAAATGCACAATGAAATGCACGCCATGCGAAAGAAACAACAAAAATACCGCAACTTGCAAAACCCTCAACCGAACAGACCAGGGGAACCCGGACAGTCCGGGTATTTCATCCGGACAGTCCGGCTAACCCGGACATTCCGGACCGGGTGTCCGGATACTCCGGCCTAGGGCGGACACTCCGGCTTTTAGTCCGGACACTCCGGACCTGGCGAGTTTTACCCAATGACTCGACGGATCGAGGTGCCGCCAAGTTCCACGGCACCGCGGGACCCGATCTACGACATTCCTACACGCGGCAAAACCGAGGGGACTTCAAGCTAGCTAGACCTCGAGAAAACGACACCTCACCACAAAAACCACAAGCCCACTCTAATCGACCCTTGGATCGGCATTACCACTACCCGATCTACCCCACTAGTTCCCACATTCCTCAATCCAAGCCCCAAGTCAATCCCTAGAACCACTACTCCCAAAACCCAAGAGCTCAAGATCCAACTCCAAACTTCAAGTCTAAACCTAAGCTCTAACTCCCACCATCGATGACCCTAGAACCCAAGAATCCCACGAATCAACCCTCGAGAGAGAGACCTACCTCCAAGGAAGATGGAGGACAAGCAATGTCGGGTGGAGGAGGGAGGTTGCCGGCGTGAGGACGAGCTAGAGGACGCCGGGGAGGAGCCACGGAGGTCGCCGGCCGGTGGGGCTCGCCGGAGTGGAGCTAGGGTGGAGGTGGAGGCATGCGGGAGAGGTGGGAGAAGGACCAAGTGAGGTGGGGTGAATGGGGGACCACGAAATGGGACTTTTATACAAAATCCCGCAAATACCGGACACTCCGGCCTCTAACCCGGAGACTCCGGGTTGGGGTCTCCGGTATAGCCAACCCGGACATTCCGGACATTTGGTCTGGACTCTCCGGATTGGGGTGTTCTGTCGGCATAACCCGGATACTCCGAACTTTTATCCGGACATTCCGGGTTGGATCCGGACTCTCCGGATGTGGATCCGGATACTCCGGATGACCCAGAAATTTTTGAACTTAGGGCCGTGACACCTACCTCACTAGGACTCCAACAAACCGAAGACCTAGCGAGAGCATGCTCGATTTTGAAGACGGCTAAAAGCTAGGTCAATTGAACACTTTTCCAACTCAATTTGCGACTAAATAAGTCGGGCGGTTAAACGTGACTACGATCAAAGTTCACGAGCTCCGATTAAATAGATCCCTAACTCCTTTTGAAGATTTTTACGTTCCCCGGTAAACTAGGTAATTTGTATTTCAAAAGGACAGAGGAGCGAGTATTTGGATCAAAGGCTAAGACATTATGGCAAGAGCTCGAAAACTGAATTCAATCACCGAAACCACTTGTCGGCGATTAAATGGGAAACAGATTTTGGGCGAAGTTAATTAAGTTGAAGGGTTCTTTTAGATCCCATTTACGTATATACAGCTCAAATTGCAGAAGTACACAAGGACAGTGTATTATTGAACAGTGTTTGAGTACAAATGTACAGTGACTCAAGTATAGAAATACTCGGGATATTACAATGTGCCATGAACCCCTTGTCACCCTAGTTGAGGATTAACTAGTTGGACATTATTAAATTACCAACATGGGTAGTTAGATCGTTGTAGTATTGCTTAGACCTGCTACGTGCTCATGACATGGTTTTGGACAATCAAATGTTAATATTGACGTAATGATATATTGAACCTGTTTTGGAAAGGTATCGTGTGTTGACATGTTGATGGCACGTGGTGCATGGTAATCAACTGGGGGTTTGATAAATAGTTTTCGACCGGGGCATGTGGCAAGAAATGATCGGGTGGGCCAGTTGTGGCATTGGGAGTGATGATTTGGTTCTTCGGGTAGTCTTGCCCTGGTCAGCATAAGGACTTAACCTTGCAAGCCTTTGAACTGAGTCAAACGTGCAACCACATGACCGGAGTGGGGCGGTCCTAGTTAAGTAAGTTACTAATAACTTGCATGTGATACCTCGGGTGTCAACTACACCCTTTGTGTAGCTTGAGAGGGGAGCGTGCAGTCTTTGAGGCATGGTGCCCGTCCAACGGTATGTCGGTCCCATACTTCGCCTTTGATAAGGGAAGGGATGGTGTAGGGCAAAAACCGGAAAGGTTCACTTGCGTAGTTAGCCGTTTCCGAAAGGCTTTGTTATGATCATTCGCCTTTGTGGTGTTTGGCTGTATCTTGTGGGTAAAGTGCATAACCTCTGCAGAGTGTAAAATCTATTCGAATAGCCGAGTCCGCGCTATTGGACATCGCTCGGGAATTACAGTCAAGGGTTAGACTTTCATGAAAACAACTTGGACTTGGGAGGTTTGGTCTGGTTTAAATGATGATGTTGATGGAAATATGGACTAGGAATGGAAAGGATGTTTATTTAACTCCTGGAAAAGTTATTGATATTATACTTATTTTTATCGCTTTTGAATCTACTTATGATACTTGTCAAATGCTGTTTACTGCAATTATACCTTGAGCTACTCCTTTGTATTAAGCCATGCATGTAGTATATTAGCTTGCATTCATGCATGACTTGCTGAGTACCAAGTACTCACCCTTGCCACAAAACAACACCGATTGAAGGAGGCGACGCCCGACTGGAGGAGGAATATCGGGAGGAGCCGTCTAATTAGGAAGCGAGCCCATCGATTGCACTGTGGTATACTGGATGGCGCCACGAAGTTATCTTGTTTTCCGCTGCTATTATCTCTCTTTTAATAAGTTTCGTCCTGCGAGGCGTATATTTGTAACTTGACCCTAAGGTCAAGCAACCCAGTTTGATTAACTACTTTAAGTACTTTATTATTTCGTTGAGTATGATTGTGATATTTACCAATGTGAGACTGTGTGCACTAGCGCGTTCCTGGACTAGTGCTGAATACACAGAGGGTCCGGATTTGCAAATTCGGGTCCCGACAGAGGTGGTATCAGAGCCATACTGACTGTAGGCTCAAACCCTTAGTTAGAATGGTCGTAGTAAGGATAAGACCTATTTTCTAAAGCTAAAAATTTTGTCATGATAATAAATGAAATCTCGACTTACCCCTTCTCTCTTCCCTTACCTTTGCTGAATACTTTTGTCTCCCACTTTGATTTAAAATACTGCGTTCTTACGCGAGTGTCTTGTGACAGATGGAAGGAGAGATCAACTACGTCGATCTGGAGGTTGGTCACGCCGCAGAACTTTGGCGTATGATGCAGTTTCTCGAAGGATTTGAGAAGCCGCAATACCAAGTGAACGTCATCAGACAAGCGGGACTGATTAAGGCTTGTGACGTGAAGATCACGGTACATGCCAGGAAGAAGAGCAAGGACAGCCGTCCGATATACTGCACCGCTAGGAGGTCGACAATGCAGATGGGAATTCAGGAGGTATCACGACGAGCCATGCGACACATCGCCCGCATCTACGCCAGCGAGCTGAAAGGCGCGGAGTACCGCTACCATCCACACAACAACAACATTCTTGACCCAAAGCAGATTCAGGATGAGAATGCCACGGTCACACAGCTAGCACGACTTGTCATCGCTCAGGAGGATGTGCTCGATGATACAAACCGAGAGCTACAGAAGGCTCGAGAAGAGGCCAAGGTAGAGAAGAACCGATGGCGGGAGGCTCAAGAGTATGTATCTCACCTTCTGCGAAGGATTGACGAGTTGGAGATGACATTGTACGGACCAGGACCAGAGCCGGTACTTGAGCTACATGAGCCGGATCCAGAGGAGCCAGAGGAGAACACTGCTTCTTCGACTACCACAGTTGCCTCAGTTGCAGGGCATGGCGACCGTTTTGCGCCGATGCCGCCGCACCCCCACCCAGGCAGTGGAGGTTTTCTTAACGAGTGAGTGTAGGTTTTGCAGTTGAGACTCCTTCGTCGAGTCGCGTTATAGAATAAAGATTCACCCTTAGAGGCGTTGGATTTTCATTGCTTTCTGAGTGTACAGTATGTGTTGCAGGCCCTTAGGCATTGTGAGCAACCATACCGAGTAATTATTATTAGTTAATAAAGTTGGAATTTTGAGTTACACCTTTTCCCCGCATAAGTTACTCTATACTTGTTGTGAAATCATGTGCTGAAAAATTGGCTTTGAACTGAAAAATTAACTTAGATTTGAATTTGCAAAATGTGTTTGTTCATGTGTTTTGACAATTTGACAAGAAACAGTAAGTTACGCATTAGCGCCGGACAAAGTTCTCAAGAAGCAAGAAGTTTCCCATCTGCGACAGACGGTGTTTTGGAGTCTGTTGTTAAGATGTTTTTGAGCCCCTGACCGAAGTCATTTTCACATGTACAACGGACAGTTTTTCTTGGTCCGTTGTGAACAAGCTTTTTCGGTTTGGATAATTCCTTGGAACCAAGATTTTCACATGTACAACGGACTAATTCTTTTTGTCCGTCGTGAATGGATTTTTTTCTAGGGTTTTACTTTTGTGAAACCGAAGCGTGGCACGCTTGCGCCGGACAAGCTTCGGGGTCCGTTGTGAACTTGTTTTGAGCTCATGACCAAGCCATTTTTGCATGTACAACGGACCAACTTTGTTTGTCCGTTGTGAGCGTGTTTTTCCGCGTTTGGTTGGCTTCTTGGAACAGAAACTTTTCCTTATACAACGGACCAACTTTGTTTGTCCGTCGTGAATCGTTTTCGCTCAATTAGGGTTTTGAGCGATTTGGATTTGAATTTTGAATGTGAATTTGAAATTTGTAATGATTTCATGATGCTTCTTTTGAAGTGGACTTTATGCAATACTCATGTGAGTAGTTGCATGGATTGACATTGAGTCAAGTCGTGGACTTGTGCTCGGATTTGTTTGTGGTTTGTTCATGTGCAGGTATTGCTCGAAGACGAATGTGGTCGATGACGGGACCGGAACTAGGTTCATGGAGGAACTGAGGTTCGGGACTAGGTTCAGGAGGAACTGAGGTCTTGGTGGTCAAGGATGTCATGCGGGACGTTCGGGCTAAGAGAATGGTGCACATGAAGAATGGTTAGTCACGTGAGAATGACAGGAGGTCATTCGCGTGCAAAGTGTTAGTCACGTGAGTATGGCAGGTGGCCATACGCGTGCAAAGTGTTAGTCACGTGAGTATGGTAGGGTTGCCATACGCTGGCGTAAGAGTTGTACTCGGCCTGGTTGGGCCAAGTAGAGTTGAGTTGGATACGGATTCCTTCTAGGGAATAGGAATCGTATTCAGAACTCCTTGTGGGTTGGTGCTTTAAATAGGTGGGGGGTCTCCTGTTGAAAGGCACCAAGGAGAGCTGAGCGAATCAAGCTTTGAGCAAGCTTTAGGGTTGTACTCTTTTGTTTGGAGTATTTTAGACAAAAGAAAGGAGAAATAAAGATCAAGTTCATCAAATCTTTCGGCGAGCTACAATTCTAGTTAGATTTATTCTCGCCATCTTCTGGAACAGTAAGCTTGCGAAGGTCATAACTTTTGATCCGTAAGTCTGATTGAGCTGATTCTTTTTGGGTTTGATTCGTATTGGAATCTAGTTTCTTGTGTCCAAATTTCAGATCGATCGGACGGTTGGATCTCCAGGAATTCGCGTTTTACCAAACCTCTATCATTCTGTTTTTTTCGAAAACGAGGCAATTATTTGGTTCTATTTTGGGGTAAACTTTTAATAGATCAAGAATTTGGTTTTAGCTTCCGCACAATCATTCACCCCCCTCTGATTGCTATATTCGGTCCTACACTTGTCTATGCTTGATTCCCTCTCATCTCTAAACCTTGGAACAAACGACAGATGGTGAACACCCGCGGAAACCTTGGAGGCAATGGGAGTGGTTCTCGCCCAGCTGGAAACCCTAATGATGGAGCACCTGCACCCCATCTAGCACCACCAGTTGACATGCAGAACTTTGGAGCTTTTCTTGCTGCTCAAACCCAGTTGATGCATGCTATGATGCAACAGATGCAGCAGGTCACTGCTCAGGCCACCGCGAACCAAGCAAATCAGGGACAACGACAGGGAGCAAAGTTGTCGGAGTTCATGAGGACTCATCCACCCACATTCTTTGGGAATGCCAACCCGTTGGAGGCGGACTATTGGCTAAGGTCAATAGAAAGAAAGTACACATTGCCCAATGCATGGGAAATGAGAAGGTGCTTTACGCATCTCATCAGTTGGAAGGGACCGCCGCTGAATGGTGGGAAAACTTCTGTGCCACGCGGGAGAACCCATAGGACATCACATGGGAGGAGTTTACGGCTGCGTTTCGTCAGTATCATGTGCCAGAAGGGATCATGGACCTTAAAAAGGAAGAGTTCAGGGCTTTGAAGCAAGGTAATCAACCGGTGTCAGAGTATCTGAACAAGTTCACACAGCTTGCACGCTACGCGCCTGAAGACGTAACGACAGATAAGGCCAGACAGTCTCGCTTTATGAAGGGGCTCAACTCAGGACTGCAGGTGGGACTGATCACCCACACCTTTCCAGATTTCCAGGAGCTTGTGAACAAGGCGCTCATTCTTGAAGATAAGCGCAAGGAGTTGGATGAGAACAGGAAGCGCAGAATGCAGCAAGGATCACGTCAGGGAACACAGCAGCGTCTGCGAGTTGCGCCGAATCAGTATTTCAGATTCCAGCCACAGAATGCAGCAAGGACTCAGTCACCAGCACCGAGGCCTGTGAATCAGAATTTCCAGACCCCAGCCCCAGCCAGGAACGCCGCTGCAAGCAATCAGCAGGGCATAGTGAGGCGTTGCTATACATGCAATGAGCCAGGGCATTTCTCCAACAGTTGCCCTAAGAAGATAGCAGGAGTGACCCCAGTTCGCTTCAACTTGGGATCCACACCAGCCAGGACACCTGCACCAGGAGCCGCACCCCAGACCGTGGTGAGAGGCAGAGTCAATCACGTGACTGCGGATGCACTTCAGAATGCCACGGACGTCATACTGGGTAAGATACTTGTCAACTCAGTACCTGCAACAGTTTTGTTTGACTCTGGAGCTTCGCATTCGTTTGTTTCCCGAGATTTTGTTTCTAAGAATGGTTTGGAGATTATGGATCTTAGGTGCATGCTCATAGTTCAAACCCCTGGGTCAGAACTCCGATCTCAAGTAGGATGTTCCGGGGTGAGAATACTAATAGATGAGGTAGAATTTTTAGCGAACCTTATTATATTGGGAACCCAGACCCTAGATGTTATCTTGGGAATGGATTGGCTATCCAAGCACAAGGTTGTGTTGGATTGTGGGTGAAGGATTGTATCAGTTGAGAGCCCATGTGGAAGAAAAGTAGAACTTCAAGCGACCGCCGTTCGTGATGGACAGCTGATGGTCAACAGTGTGAAGGCAATCAGCATAGAGGATGTCTCAGTGGTGAATGAATATCCGGATGTTTTCCATGAAGATTTACCTGGTATGCCGCCAGACAGAGACATAGAGTTTGTGATCGAGTTAGTGCCCGGAACAGCACCGATAGCAAAGAGACCTTACCGGATGTCCACTGAAGAATTAGTAGAGATGAAGAAACAGCTTGAAGAGTTGATGGAGAAAGGATTCATCAGACCAAGTTCGTCGCCGTGGGGAGCGCCAGTTCTGTTCGTCAAAAAGAAGGACGGGAGTTTCAGGATGTGCATTGACTACCGTGCACTCAATGAAGTTACCGTGAAGAATAAATACCCGCTACCCAGAATCGATGATTTGTTTGATCAGCTGAGAGGAGCCGGAGTTTTCTCCAAGATTGACCTGAGATCGGGATACCATCAGTTGAAGATCCGATCGGAAGATGTTTCAAAGACCGCATTCTCGTCAAGATACGGACATTATGAGTTTACTGTTATGTCTTTCGGTCTGACGAATGCGCCAGCTTATTTCATGAATATGATGAACAAGGTTTTCATGGAGTACTTGGATAAGTTTGTCGTCGTATTCATAGATGACATTCTTGTTTACTCCAAGTCAACAAAAGAGCACGCTGAGCATTTGAGGCTAGTTCTTGAGAAGTTGCGAGAAGCGTGATTGTTTGCCAAGTTCAGTAAGTGTGATTTTTGGAAGGACAAGGTGGAGTTCCTCGGACATGTAATGACTGCGAAGGAGTCGCCATGATCCGAGCAAGGTAGAAGCGTGTTACATTGGGAGGCAACAAGATCGTGACCCGGTCGGAGTTTCCTTGGAATGGCGGGTTACTACCGCCGTTTCATTGAAGGCTTTTCGACAATTGCGAAACCTCTTACGCAATTGCTGAAAAAAGGAGACGGTTTACATGGACGCCTTGAGTGCGAAAGGATTCCAGGAATTGAAGAAGAGATTGACGTCAGCACCAGTGTTGGTTCTGCCGGACGTCAATCAAAGCTTTGATATCTATTGTGATGCATCGCGCCAAGGACTTGGATGTGTGCTGATGCAGAACAGAAAGGTTGTTGCTTATGCATCAAGGCAGTTGAGGCCGCATGAGGAGAATTACCCGACGCATGACCTAGAGTTAGCTGCCGTAGTGCATGCCTTGAAGTTATGGCGCCATTACCTGATTGGGAATAGATGTGAGGTGTATACGGATCATAAGAGCCTTAAGTACATATTCACCCAGTCAGATCTGAATATGAGGCAGAGGAGATGGTTAGAATTGATCAAGGATTACAATGTCAGAATCCATTACCATCCCGGAAAGGCCAACGTAGTGGCTGATGCTTTGAGTCGGAAAAGCCACACCGTAAGTATGTTGATAGCCACGAATCAGGATGAGCTATGCCAGGATTTCCAGAGAATGAAGATTGAGGTGGTACCTAATGGATTCTTGGCCGCATTGGAAGTAAAGCCTATCCTAGAAGACCAGATCCGAGAAGGACAGAAGGATGATGACAAGATCCACAGGATTAAGTCCAAAATGGATGAAGGCAAGGCAAAAGACTTTAAGCTGGATGAACAAGGCACGTTATGGATGGAAGAGCGAATTTGTGTGCCAATTAAGAAGGAGTTGAAGCAGTTGATACTAGAGGAAGCTCATGACTCCAAGTATTCGATTCATCCAGGAAGTGCTAAGATGTATCAGGATTTGAAGGAAAGATTCTGGTGGCCAAGTATGAAGCGTGAAGTTGCCGAGCATGTTGCATTGTGCGACACATGCCAGAGAGACAAGGCAATGCATCAGAGACCAGCAGGATTGCTGCAGCTGTTGAAAATACCTGAGTGGAAGTGGGAGGAAATCGGAATGGATTTCATTACCGGTTTGCCTAAGACTCAAGGAGGTTATGACTCCATATGGGTCATAGTGGACCGCTTGACTAAGGTGGCCCACTTTATTCCTGTCGACGATCTGTTTCGCCGACAGTAAGATTTGTGATTCTAGGGGATTTGTGCGGGATCTGAGCTTGATGGTAACACAGGATGCGGGGGCAATCTGTTTTAGACAGGTTCGGGCTCTCGCGGAGGAGATAATACCCTAGTCCTGTGTTCTTGGATATATTGTGTGTGTCTTCTTGTTTCTCCCTCCTCCCCTTATATACTGGGGGGAGAATACATGATAGATGGGCGCCACCGGGCCCTGAACATGGTGGCCTGGACGACATGTCCCTTGTCCTTATCCGCCCTCCCGCTCTACGTCCTGGAGAGGTAGTTATGCTTTCTCCGACCCACGCCTGCCGCCTTGTCGAGTTCCAAAGATCCGCAGGTTCCGCGATGTCGATCGCATGCTTCGCTCTGGCGGGTTGTTAGGCGGCGCCAAGCTTCCTTGAAGGATCGGGAGTTGTCTTGGGGAGCAAGTCGAAGGTCTCCTCCTGGGCCCGTCGTGGTGCTTCCGGCTTTGGGCTTTCTATTCCGCTGTCAAGCCCGGTCGGGTGTAGGCCCTCTTGCGGGACCCTCTCTCGACATCCCACGAGACCCCAAGTGCTTTAGGATCGACTTTCCGTCCCTTACCCTGTCATGAGGATTATGCGGAGAGAGATCATAAAGAACTTGTAGTATGAAGCCACCGTGGTTGGTTAGCTCGTGTCCGAGTGGTACCCGCGCCACGTTTACGGTCTTGCAACCGGCTTGTCGCTCGGCTGACCCTCATGGGGCATACCTTGTCTTTTTGGCTCGTGGCCGAGTGGTACCCGCGCCCGTTTACGGTCTTGTGACAACCGCTTGTCGCTCGGTGACCCTCATGGGGCATACCTTGGTCTTTTGGCTCGTGGCGAGTGGTACCAGCGCTACGATTGCCACGACAGCGGCTTGTCGCTCGGCTGACCCTCATGGGGCATACCTTGGTCTTTTTGGCTCGGGGCCGAGTGGTACACGCGCCAGTTTACGGTGCACGGCAACCGGCTTGTCGCTCGGCTGACCCTCAATGGGCATACCTTGGACTTTTGGCTCGGGGCGAGCGGTACCAGCGCTTGGATTACGGTGCCGCGGCTGCAGGCTCGTCGCTCGGTGACCCTCATGGGGCATACCTTGGTCTTTTGGCTCGGGGCGGCGGTACCCGCGCCCGTTTACGGTGCACGGCAACGGCTTGTCGCTCGGCTGACCCTCATGGGGCATACCTTGGTCTTTTTGGCTCGTGGCCGAGTGGTACCCGCGCCCGTTTACGGTGCACGGCAACCGGCTTGTCGCTCGGCTGACCCTCATGGGGCATACCTTGGTCTTTTTGGCTCGTGGCCGAGTGGTACCCGCGCCCGTTTACGGTGCGCGGCAACCGGCTTGTCGCTCAGCTGACCCTCATGGGGCATACCTTGGTCGGTTTGGCTCGTGGCGAGTGGTACCAGCGCCCGCTTACGGTGCACACGACAGCCGGCTTGTCGCTCGGCCCGACCCTCATGGGGCATACCTTGGTCTTTTGGCTCGTGGCGAGTGGTACCAGCGCCCGTTTACGGTGCCGCGGCAACCGGCTTGTCGCTCGGTGACCCTCATGGGGCATACCTTGTCTTTGGCTCGTGGGTCGAGTGGTACCGCGCTTGTTTACGGTCTTGGCGGCAACCGGCTCGTCGCTCGCCTGACCCTCATGGGGCATACCTTGGTCTTTTTGGCTCGGGGCCGGGGCGGTACCCGCGCCCGTTCTGATGCACGGCAATCGGCTTGTCGCTCGGTGACCCTCGTGGGGCATACCTTGGTCTTTTGGCTCGTGGCGAGTGGTACCGCGCCCGTTCACGATTGCACGGCAACCGGCTTGTCGCTCGGCTGACCCTCATGGGGCATACCTTGGTCTTTTTGGCTCGTGGCCGAGTGGTACCCGCGCCCGTTTACGGTGCGCGGCAACCGGCTTGTCGCTCGGCTGACCCTCATGGGGCATACCTTGGTCTTTTTGGCTCGGGGCCGGGCGGTACCCGCGCCCGTTCTGATTCTGGCCAGCGGCTTGTTGCTCGGTGACCCTCATGGGGCATACCTTGGTCATACAGAGTAATGCTGTGCCCGCTACTTGCCAAGATCGCTTTAGACCCTCATGGGGCGCATTCTCAAGACCGTGGTTGTTGTAGATCCTCCCGCGACACCCAATCGCGTTGTGAGACAGCAACCAGCAATTGACCCCAAATTATGGGGTGTGCCGTCGGAGGATGTTCGGAAAGTGCCCAGCCCCAAGCTTCCGTGGCGGCCGGCGTTCAGGCCCGTCGTGGGGCGCACTTTATCCCAAACTTTGGACCAGGTTTGACACCTGGCCGCGTTTTGCGCGACGCAGCTATTGGCCCGTCATGGGGCGTGCCCTGGATCTGGCCCAGAATTGAAAAGGAGGGCCCTCGTTTCTTCCCACCGTAAGGTGGAAATTGGGGCCCATTTCTTATAAGTCGGAGGGACCCTTGTTGGAGCAACGGCCTCCTTACACCTTCCCCACCACGGCTGCGAAACCTTCAAACCTCCTTTGGCGATTTAGGGTTTCTGGTTTCGCGCCCTTGGCTTGCGGCGGTTCTTCCCACCAGGTCTTCTTCTTCGCAATGTCTTCTTCCTCATCATTGGAGGGTAGCGCCGACCCTGCGACGGCAGGGTGGGAGACTTCCATCACGACGACGTCCCGCTTGGAGGGGATGGTCGCCGCCGGCGTCCTCCCTCCGCTGGAGTTGATCTCCGCCCGTCCCCGCCGCAGTGACCCTTACCCGCACCTCTAGAGAATGAGATTGTGGTGTTTGAGTCCTTCTTCTGGCGGGGACTTAGCATCCCTGGGAGCGCCTTCTTCCGGGGGCTCCTCCACTTCTACGAAATCGAGTTGATCAATTTGAACCCCAACTCGATTCTTCACATTGCCATCTTCGTCCAGCTCTGCGAGGCGTATCTTGGGATACGTCCTCATTTGGATTTGTTCCGCTCCTTCTTCTGGCTGAAGCCTCATCCGAACCGGGCCGCTCCCAACGTCGTTGGGGGCGCCGGGCTCCAGCTGCGGGAGGGCTCGAAGAAGCAGTATTTTGTCGTTCCTCTCAAGACCTCCCTCAAAGGTTGGAGGCGGGAGTGGTTCTATTGCGCCAATGTTGATCCTTTCCTCGCCCCCTTTGCTGGCCGTGCTCCTAAAGCTTCCCGATGCTGGAGCGACGCCCCAGACGGAGGAGGTTTGGCGCAAATCCCCGAGCTTCTGGCATTGATTGACGATCTGAAGAACCGAGGGCTGACGGGTCCCGGGATCGCGATCAGTTTTGTGAAGCGCCGAGTGCAGCCCTTGAAGGAGAGAGTCCATTTGGGGTTCCAATACAACGGGCCTCTAGACCCCACGCGGGAGTCGGACGTGGCCCTGTCGACGGAAGCGCTGGCAGCACGAGTAGTTGATCTCTTCGTGCCTGGCACAATAATCACCAACAGGGGCTGCCCTCATAAATTTTCGACGGCGAGGCCTCCCTCCAAAGGAGTGCACTATTCTCTCGAAAGGCTGTTCCATGATTTCTTTGATCGATGTGTGATTCAAACAGCGAGTGCGATCGTTCCTTTTTCAGAGCAGCGCGTCCTTCCTTTCGACGCTCCGGTTGTCGGCCTCTCTCGGTGAGACACGCCAGCGGCGAGTGGGCTGACACCTTGGTCGACGAGTCGCGCCGGAGTCGGCGGAGGAGGTCGGCCCGGTCTTCGTCGGCCAGACGCTTCGACCTCTGGTGGACCCGGATCGCAAAGCACGGGCCACGACCTTCATCGCGAGGCAGCCCCGCTGCAGCGCTAACTTCCCTCCGAGTGGTCTTTGGGTCTCGAATGAGACACAGGATGAAATTCAAGAAATCCAAAAGGTATTCTTTTGGGCGATCCTTGTCTTTTTGTTACCGCCTGTGCTGAGGTGTTTCTCTTTTTGCTGATGCAGGACTCCTACTACGGACGTCCCGGCGGAGAGGTCTCCTGAAGAGGAGCCCCAGGCGGAGGCTAGGTCGCCGTTCGCCGACGCCGGGGGCGTCGCCACCGGGTGCCGGCGGCCCATCGGTCGAACCATCCGGTGGTCCGTCTGCCGACGAGATCGACCCGGCACCGTCTCCCGGAGTGGAGGAAGTGCCTCGAGAGCCTCCGCCGCTCGGTCCTCTGCCGAAGCCCCCGAATCGGACCGTATGGTGGGAAGGGGGTTCCGACTGGAAAGGGATGGAAGAGGACGACGAGATGGAGAGAGCGGCTCGGACGGAGCTTTATGAGCTCACCGTCCGGTGTAGCACGCTCGTCAGGGTGAGCTTCTTGTCTTCAATCTGTTGCCTGCTGACTTCTCCCTGAGATTCTGCCCTGTTACCTAGGACATGGGGGAGCGCTCGGAGCAAAGGTCGCGGTTTTCCAGAAGGTGCTCCCGAAGCTCAAGGAGCGAAGCGATGCAGGACAAGCTCGTGAGATCAGCGCGGACAGATGGAAAGAAGTCCACGAGCTTGAAGCGAGTGTATGACGATCCGGGAGGAGAAGACGAACCTTGAGTATATGCTCGAAGGTGAGATTCTCCCTGGATTCGGCTTTGGATGTCTTTTGGATGGTTGGAGAGGATGATGACACTCGTGTTTGAGCGCGACTCGGCCAGATTCTTGGTGAGGGCCCGACCGGAGGCTTCAGAGAATTCTGCCTCGGCTTCAGTCGGCTTGGAAAGGATGCAGCCGAGCCGAGGGGTAAATTTATTTGACTTGGGTTGGACATACTTGGTGTCGGGTGTGCTCTTGATGGCCGTTTGACTTTGTTGCGAGTGCAAGGAGAAGATGGCATTGTCGAGCAGGCCGGACTGAGCTGCGTGTCGCTGCGAGCCGATCTGCACCTTCTGCGTATTGAAGGAGTCACGCGGGCCAGGGGGCGATGCTGTTCCACTTCTCACGGAGGAGCCGACAGGATCGAGCTTACGCCAAAGAGTCCGCAACAATGAGTGCGAACCAGGCATTGGCGGTGGTCAAGTCTCATTATCAGAGAGTTGACCTCGAAGGTGTGAAAGAAGGCTTTGCTCGTGATGAAGACAAGGCCAACGCTCCTCGAAGAGGTGTCAGGTGCATCGCAGCCTTGTTGGAGAATCTAGAATTACGACCCGATGTGGGCCTTGATGCCGAGTGCTCGCCCTCCTTGTTTGAAATATTGTGTCTTCTTACTTCAATACGATTTGCCTGTATTGTCTTCCGAGTGGTCTTGAGACTGAATATAGGCCCGTAGGCTTTTGGATCCTGTTGCGCCTTTCCGGTGGATTTCATTGACCGGGTATGGCTTCCAAACGCCAGGGCCTTGGCCCGTGGCTTTCTTGCCCCAGACACGCTTTTTCGAGAGGCTGGCGTGCAGCTCTCGAGCGTCGGGACTTACGTTGTGGCCACCTGGCTGAGTGGTTTAGTCCCCAGGCTTGCATCGCTTGCTAGCTCTCCAGCCCCCGGGCTTTTGCGCTTAATTTGGTATAATTAAGCGAGAAAGTCGAACGAGCTTGAACTGCTTACGAGGTGGTGGTCTTCTTCGGTATTCGCACTGCCGCTTTGTTTTTCGCGCTTCGTTTATTGCGAGGTGGCGCATTTGATTGCCTTTGGAGACGCTTCGATTTCCGGGGCTGGGGTGGCTTATAAATAGGGCGTCACCGCTGATGAGCGATCGCCCATTTCCCTTTTGCCTCGTCCCTCTTCTTCGCTTCCAGCATTTCTTCATGTCTAACATGAGGAGGTTCGTCGGCCCATACGCGGCATTCTTTCGCCAGCGGTTCTTTAGGATGTTGCACAACTGGGAGGAGGCCGAAGCATGGGAGGAGCATGATTTTGCCATCCTGGAGGCGGAAGGAGAGGAGGGGGACGCGAGGGACGCCACCGCCGTGGCCACCTTGCTGGAGGCTGCACCGGGGCTCCACGAGGTGGCGGAGATCATCCTCGAGATGGTTGGTTGCGATCGCCGCGACGACCTTGCCGTCAGGACCCTCGTCCGGCTTATACCCCCCTTGTGGGTGGTTGAGGACGAGATTCTGGCGGCTTTGGGTCGCGTCTAACCTCAACGATCTCGCCTCCGGGCCTCCTGTCGGCCAAGACCGAAGACCAAGACTAAAGACCAGACCGAGCGGCGGCACGATGCACCGTGAGCATCAGCAGCGATTTTTTTTTTTTTTTTTTTTTTTAGCGCGAGAAAAAGAAAAAAAAGAAAGTCAGTAATGTAAATTATTAACATTACGGAATGCAATGCGAAATTTTATCCAGTCCGTGCCATCATGTTTAATCCGAGTTTAGTGGTTCCGCCTGATCAACTTATTCTAGTCGGTTGCTCGATTACCCGACCAACGAGGCGCTGGCTCGGGCTTTTGACGGCTAGAAATTCGCGATCAGTGAATCTCGGTTAGATTCTGGTGCTGCAGTGCAGTCCCGAGTGGTTAGTGCTTTGTACCCGTTCATTGTCTTGGCGGGTGTAAACCGCCGAGGCTTTGTGCTCATCGCGGCTTGCTATCTCCGTGCACTCTATATTGGCACGACCAGGGTTAGGCACCACACCGCCGGGTAATGACCACTCGGGGCTAGCATTACAATTTGAGGAAAATAAGACGGACCACCATTTTACTTAATGTGTAAGAGTGGGATACATAACTCATGCGTAGAAGCGACGGAGTTGTTCGGCGTTCCAAGTATTCGCGAACCTCGCCGTCTTCTCGTCTGGAAGTCGATAAGCACTGGCGGGTTGTCTTCTGCACAATGTACGGACCTTCCCAAATTGGAGAGAGCTTGTGCTCGCTTTTCTGGTTCCTCCTCAGGACCAGATCTCCTTCTGAAAAGGTTCTACTTCTGACGTTGCGAGAGTGGTAACGCCGAAGTCCTTGGAGGTACTTAGCCGACTGGAGGGCGGCAACGTCCCGAGCCTCCTCGAGTTGATCAAGCTCCGCCATTCGGCTTCCCTCGGACTCGGCTTCGTTGTAACTCCGAACCCTCGGGGATTTGAATCCCAGCTCGGTCGGCAGAACCGCCTCTGCGCCGTAGACCAGGAAAAAGGGGGTTTGGCCAGTCGCTCGGCTGGGAGTGGTTCTGAGTCCCCAGAGTACCGACGGTAGCTCCTTCACCCATCGAGCAGCGTATGGTTTGAGGCGGTCGAAGATCCTGGCCTTGAGGCCTTGGAGGACCAGACCGTTAGCTCGCTCAACCTGCCCATTGCTTCGTGGGTGAGCCACCGAGGCGAAGCAGATCTTGATCCCAACGCCTTCGCACCATTCTTGGAATTCTTCACTCCTGAATTGGGTGCCGTTGTCCGTGATGATCCGGTTGGGCACTCCGAATCTGACCACAATATCCTGGAAGAACTCCTTGGCCTTAACTGCAGTGATAGTGACGGCTTGGCTTCGATCCACTTGGTGAACTTGTCAATGGCCACGAAGAGGTGCGAAACCGCCTTGAGCCTTCTTGAGCGGGCCCACTAAGTCGAGCCCCGATCGCGAAAGGCCAAGAAATGGGTATAGTCTGTAGCTCCTGTCTTAGGCAAGTGTGTCATCTTGCATAGAATTGGCAGCCCTCGCAGTTCGAACTATCTCCTTGGCATCCGTTACCGCCGTTGGCCGTAAGAAACCACTGTCGGTAGGCTTTCCCAACCAAGGCGCTTGATGCCGCGTGATGGCCACACATCCCGAATGGATTTCTTGGAGCAGCTCTCTTCCCACTTGTCTCGAAATGCACCGCCTGAGGACACGAGGCACTTTTTCGGAAGAGCTCGTCGCCCACCACCACGTAGGATTTGGCTTGTCGGGAGGCGCTCTGCCAGAGTGGTGGCTTCCGGAGTTTGTCCTTCAGGAGGTAATCAAGGTACGAGGTAGTCGATCTGGATCGATGAGCGGGACCCGGTTCCGGGACCCTCGCTTGGCTTTTGCCGCTTTGTAACGGTTGGCTCGTGAAGATCTCAGACGAAGATATCACTCGGGACATCTGCCGAGTGGCTCCCATCTTAGCGGCTCGTCTGCTGCCTCATTATTGCGGCGGAGGACATGAACCAGCTCAGGCCGTGAAACTTGCCTTCCAATTCTCGACTTCTTTGGCGGTATGTCGCCATGTTACGATCCACGCCACGACCAGTCATACGCACTTGATTCACCACCAATCGAGTCGCCTCGAACCGCCCGGCCGTCGGATTCGAGTGATGTGGCGATCTGAAGCCCATGGATGAGGGCCTCGTACTCCGCGGCATTGTTTGAGGCCGGGAAGTGAATCCGAAGGACATACTTCAACCTATCGCCCTTAGGCGAGATGAGGAGGATTCCCGCCCCCGCTCCCCCAAGCATGAGAGATCCGTCGAAGTGCATGACCCAATATTCTGGCTCTTCTTCCGTGCAGGGAGTCTGGGATTCGGTCCACTCGGCCGTAAAGTCAGCCAAAGCACAGGACTTGACGGCGGTGCGGCTCGAGCGAGATGTCGAAAGCTCCAAGCTCGGCTGCCCACTTTGAAATTCTTCCGGTAGCTTCCCGATTACGGAGGACCTCTCCCACGGGAAAGAAGTGACTCGAAATCGAATGTCCTTGGAAATAATGCTTCACTTAGTGATGAGATTAAAATGGCGTCTGCCAGCTTACGGATTTGAGGATATCTTGTCTTGGATTCGCCCAAGATTACCGACAAAATAAATCGGGCGTTGCACGCCGTAGCGGTGTCCAGATTCCTCCGCTCCACAACTATCACGGCACTTACTACGTGAGATGTTGCCGCTATGTAGAGCGTAAGAGGTTCACTGGCGCCGGTGAGACTAAGGCTGGGAGTGGAGAGAAACACCTTGAGTTCTTGAAGGCTCTTTGTGCCTCTGCCCGTCCAATCAAAGCGATCTTGCTTCTTAAGGAGCTTGAAGAAAGGCATTCCCGGACTCCCAACCGTGAGATAAACACACTTAGCGCTACCATGCATCCGGTGAGCTTTTGGACCTCCTTTTGGTGGTAGGCGGGGCCATTTTCATGATGGCTCCAATTTTCTCCGGTTCGGCTCGATCCCACGATGAGAGGCGATAAACCGAGTAGTTTCCGGAAGAAACTCCGAAAACACATTTCTCGGGTTTAGCCTCATCTGAACGCCCTTAGACTTTCGAGCGTCTCGGCCAGGTCGGAGGTAAGGCTATCTCGTGTCTGCGTTTTAACTACCACATCATCCACATAAGCTTCCACATTGCGCCCGAGCTGATGGTGAAAACACCGCTGCACGGCGCGCTGGTACGTTGCGCCGGCATTCTTGAGCCCGAACGGCATGGAGATATAGCAATATGCTCCGAATGGAGTGATAAACGAAGTCTTCTCGCAGTCTTCCTCTCGGAGCCGGATTTGATGATAGCCTGAATAGGCGCCCGTAAAGTCGAGTAGCCGAGATCCGGCAAGGAGTCTACCACGGTGATCAATACGAGGAGACCAAAGGGATCTTTCGGACAAGCCTTGTTGAGGTCGGTGTAATCAACACACATGCGCCCGACTTTTATTCTTCTTACGGGCCGAGTGCAGGTTGGCCAACGATCGGGATGATACACTTCTTTGATGAAACCTGCAGCTAGCGGCTTTGTGATCTCCTCTCGATAGCTTCCCGACGATCTTGAAGCGAACCGTCGTAACCTTTGCTTGACGGGCCTGGCGGATTGGTTTACATTCGATGCGTGCTCGATCACCTCCCTGGGGACCCGGGCATGCTCGGACGGCTTCCAGGCAAAGACGTCTTGGTTTGCCGCGAGAAAGGTGACGAGCGCGTCTTCCTATTCATCCGAGCCTTGTCCCGATCGAGGCGGCTCGCCGGATCGGACGGGTCGAGGAGAATCCTTTGGTGCCTTCCTCGGGCCGATCCGGAGTTCTGCGGCTTGCGGGTAGGGATTACGCCTTCCGCTTGTCGAAATCCGCCTCTTGACGAATCCTTTCCCGACCGCCCGGCGCCTCCAGGGACTCGGCCATTTCGCGGCTCTCCTGTCGCAAGAGAAAGATCTGCTTAACATCGCCGCAGAGTGATAATACCACTCGGACCCGGCATTTTCAGCATCGATACGCCGTAGTGGGGCACCGCCATGAACTTGGCCATTTGGTCTCCCCAAGATGGCGTGATCTGTTGTCGCGAAGTCTGCCACCTCGAAGCTAAGGCTCGGTCCGGTGAGTTGTCCCTTGCGCCGACGTGGATCGCGAGTGATTTGTCAGGGGTATCGCCGACGTTCGGGTATCACTCCATGAAAGCGGCGACGACCCGCGTTTGAGGTCGAGCGCGGGATCCCCATATCATCGAGTGTCTTCACGAAGAGGACGTTGAGCCCACTCCCACCGTCAATCAACACCCTTTTGAGCTTGATGCGCGGACAACCGGGCGCCAAGACCACGGGTATCTGCCGGGAATGGGGCCGCGATCTGGGTGATCCGTCGCGGTCGTAAGTTATTGCGACCTCGGACCATCGGACATATCGGGGGTCTCGGCTCTCTTGCCTGAATGTCCCGAGCGGTGAGCTTTTGCTTCCGCTTGGACTCATATGCGGCCGAACCCCGAATATGTAGTTGAGCTCGAGGTCGACTTCTGATAGTCTTCCTCGGCCGAGGAGAGGCGGTTTCTTGCGTGGCGTGACCACTCGGACCTTGTCCGGCTGCCTCTTGCTCTCGCAGGCGAACCTCTTTAGGGTGAAGCGATCCTTGGCGGCATGCCTCCCTTCGGATGGAAAGGGCAGGGTGAGTTCATAACCTTATCATATCCATCCTCTTTGAGAGCGCGAGGATGAGTTGGTGCAGCGACTGCCACCAGCTCTTCGCCCTTGCGCTTCTTTTCTTTCCGCCGAGGGGGTTCAGATTGATCCTTCCCTTCTTCACGCCGTCCCGCCAGAGCCTCGGAGGCTGAAGCGTAACGGTCCGCTAGGGCGAACAGCTCCCGGACCGACGTGGGTGGCTTCCGGGACATCTTCTTGATGAGGTCGGGGTCGCTGACTCCTTTCTGGAAGGCAGCTATCACAATCGCATCTGTGACGTCCCGAACGGTGCTTTTCCTATTCATGAAGCGCTTGACGAACTCCCGGAGGGATCCGTTCCTCCTTTGGTGTAGCTGGTATAGGTCCCAAGGGGTGCCCGGGCGCTCGTAAGTGCCTTGGAAATTTGAGATGAACTGCTCACACAGATCTCCCCAGGAATCTATAGAGTTCGCTGGAAGTCCGGTGAGCCATGCTTGGGCCAGGGGCGAGAGGGTAACCGGCAAGTAGTTTGCCATTACCTTCTGATCCCCCCCGGCAGCCCTGACTGCCAGAGCATATACTTGTAGCCAAGCCTCCGGGTCCCTCTCACCGTCGAACCTAGTGATGCCTTTAGGATTAAATCCATCAGGCCAAACCACTCGGCGTAGGTGAGGGGTAAACGCATGAACCCCTTCGATGACCCCGCGATACCCCCCGGGAGGTGATCGACGCGGAGGGGATCGCGCTTGGCGTACTTCGCGGCCTCGCGGAAGGATGCCGTAGCGCTCATATTCGTCGGCTTGACGGCGTTGTTCCTCCTTTTCTCGGTCACGGCGCTGGCGTCGAGGAGTGCGAGCAGTCGCGGTGATCTTTGTGTCGCAAGTCGTCTCCAGCGGTAGAACGTGATGTGTCTGGCGGGCTTCCCGACTGGACAGTCTTGGCTGTCTGGTCCTCGCCGGACCACGTGGCGGCTCCTTCGCCCGGTGGTCGGTTTGGGCATCTTTGGATAGCCGCCGCCGTCACCATGGCCTTTACTTGGGCCATGATCGGGCAATCGATCGTCGCCCCGACGCATAGGGTCGTGGTATCCAGGAGTGTCTTGAGGCGGCGATATTCTGGCGTAAGTACGAAAAACAGCCTGTCCCCCATCTTGGATTGCAGAATGTCTTCATTGACAGCGGCGCGGTCCGGAGAAATCTGGCGCCAGCGCGTCGAGGCTCGATCACTCGGCCTCCTTCCAAATCGGCGGCGATCGAGGTGTCGGCGGCTAACTGCGAATCTGCCATGAGCCTTCGATTACACAGACTCTCGGAAATTCCAGCAGCTCTCTAGGCTTTCTTACTCGGCGGCGAGGTGGGTGAGTCTGGAGAAGACAAACCTAGGCGCTCGGGGTGCCGAGTGGTGGCGGTGAGAACCCCACCCTTCGTGCCTCGGCGTCCTCGAGCCCGACTCGCGGCGGAATGGGTCTTGGATCCCCGCTCGGTACTTGAGGGTGCGAGACAGAGGGGACCTTCCGATCGGGCGCAGAAGTCGTGACGATGGATCGCCGGAAACCTCACCACAAGCGCGGTTCCCTTAGAGAGAGAAAGGCTTCGCGGTCGTTGGAGATGAAGGTCAAGCTTAAAGCGGAAGACCTGGCCGGGAAGAAGACTGTGGAGACTTCGCTCGTCGCGACCATCAAGCTTGACGAAGATCTTGACACAAGGCCCCTACAGCGCGCCAACCGCCGGCGATCTGTTTCGCCGGTAAGATTTGTGATTCTAGGATTTGTGCGGGATCTCGAGATTGATGGTAACACAGGATGCGGTGGAAATCTGTTTTAGACAGGTTCGGGCTCTCGCGGAGGAGATAATACCCTAGTCCTGTGTTCTTGGATATATTGTGTGTGTCTTCTTGTTTCTCCCTCCTCCCCTTATATACTGGGGGGAGAATACATGATAGATGGGCGCCACCGGGCCCTGAACATGGTGGCCTGGACGACATGTCCCTTGTCCTTATCCGCCCTCCCGCTCTACGTCCTGGAGAGGTGGTTATGCTTTCTCCGACCCACGTCTGCCGCCTTGTCAGGTTCCAGCATCCGCAGGTTCTGGCAATGTCAGACTGCATGCTTCGCTCCTGGCGGGTTGTTAGGGCGGGGCGCGAAGCTTCCTTGAAGGATCGGGAGTTGTCTTGGGGAGCAAGTCGAAGGTCTCCTCTGGGCCCGTCGTGGTGCTTCCGGGCTTTGGGCTTTCTATTCCGCCTGTCAAGCCCAGTCGGGTGTAGGCCCCTCTTGCGGGACCCCTGTCTCTGACATCCCACAATTCCCGTAAAGACCACCTACTCGGGAGATAAGTTGGCAGAGTTGTATATGATCATGATCGTCTGTTTGCATGGAGTGCCAAAGAGAATTGTATCGGACAGAGGTACCCAATTTACCTCAAGGTTCTGGAATAAGCTACATGAAGCCATGGGGACCCGTTTGAATTTCAGTACAGCATACCATCCACAGACGGATGGACAGACCGAAAGAGTCAATCAGATTCTGGAGGATATGTTAAGAGCGTGTGCATTGGCTTATGCTACCTCTTGGGATAAGAGTTTGCCGTATGCCTAGTTCAGTTACAATAACAGTTATCAGGCCAGTTTACAGATGTCACCTTTCGAGGCACTATACGGTCGACCTTGTCGAACACCGTTGAACTGGAATGAGACAGGTGAACGCCGTGTCTTTGGGACGGACATTCTTCAAGAAGTCAAGAGCGGTGCCATGATCAGGAAAGAGGCGAAGATAGCATGATCAAGGCAGAGAAAAGCTACGCCGATAACCGTCGCCGAGACTTGAGCTTTGAACCAGAGGATTTCGTGTACCTTAGGGTTACACCCCTCAGGGGAGTTAAGAGATTCCATGCCAAAGGGAAGCTCGCACCGCGATATGTCGGGCCATTTAAGATTTTGAGCCGCAGAGGCGAGGTTGCTTACCAGCTGGAGTTACCGCAATCATTGGCAGGAGTACATGACGTGTTCCATGTGTCCCAGCTGAAGAAGTGTCTCCGGATACCTGATGAGCAGACACCGCTAGAGTCAATTGAGCTACAAGAAGATCTGACTTACAAGGAGCACCCCGTGAAGATTCTGGACACCATGGACCGAGAGACAAGAAACAAGTCAACCCGTTTCTGCAGAGTTCAGTGGAGTAACCATGCAGAGAGTGAAGCAACCTGGGAGCGCGAGGAGGATTTGAAGAAAGACTTTCCAAACCTATTCTTTAGTAAGCCCGGAATCTCGGGGACGAGATTCTGTTAAGGGGGGGAGGTTTGTAACACCCCAAAATTTTTCTTTTCTTAAATTCATGTGTGATTTGGCACTTTGGTGAATTTTTGGAATTTTCTGGAATTTATTTGGATTTATTTGAATTTATTCCACTTGGAAATAATTAAAGAATTTAACTTTGCAAATAAAATTTTGTTGGAAATATTTTATTTGAGTCCAAAATGCCCCAAAGTATTTTCTAGAATTTTTCTGGAATTTTTCTGAGTCTTTTGCTATTTTTAATGAATTAAATGAATTTCTGGAAATTAATTTGAATATTTTAATCGCTGGAAATAGCGAGTGGGTTTGTACTGTTCCTCCGACCGAGCCCGAGTCAGACTCGAGTCCGAGTCCGACTCGAACCCAACCAAACCCTAACCGTGTGACCGTTGGATCTTGATCCAACGGCCACGATTGAGCCACGTCACCCGAGCCCGAGCCCGACCGAGCCAGCCAGCTCGCCCGAGTCAGACCCGAGCCCAAACCCCCGCACCGTTGGATCTTGATCCAGCGGCTGACGTTGAGCCACGTCACCTTCTCCGTGTCGCCGTCGGAGTCCGCCGCCGCAGCCGTGTCAACCTCGGTTTCTGCATGATTCACGGAAGCTGAGGGCCCTATTTAATGCGCCACTACCCGTGCCGTGACGCCGACTTCCGTGCGCACCCGTAGCCCTAGCTCACGCCGCCTGAGCCGCCGCCGTCTAGCCGCAATCGCTCGCCGGAGTTGCCCGTGGGTTCCGCTGCGGTTAACTGCTGTTTCCGTCGCCGTCAGCCGTCCTCCGCCGCCGTTAAGCCCAGTTCCAGAACCGTGGAGTCAAGCCGCGTCGGTGAGGACCCCTCACTTCGCCGGAGCACGCCCGCAGCGCCGTTGCCGTGGTCGCCGTCTCCATCTCCGGTAAGCCAGCGCCGCCTCACGAGCTCCACCAACCATCCGATCCAGATCCAACGATCCAGATCACGCCACGTCACCCCGGTGAGTTTCCACGTTGAAAATCCCAGATTCATTCTCAGCCGTTAGATCTAGATCCAATGGTCCGAATCCAACGCGTTAACCCAAACGCGTGAAAGACAGATCTAATCTGGGCCGTTGATTTTCAAATCAACGGCCGAGATTGCGCCACGTGGCTGGAAGTCTGACCGTCGCGGTCAGCGCCGCGCGTGGAGCGTGTCTCTGACACGCGGGGCCCGCGTGTCAGTGGGGCCCAGCCGTCAGTGTCCCAGCCAGCTGCACCATGACGTCACGCTGACGTCACGGTGGGGCCCAGTTGTCAGCAGCCACCCCAGCCGTGCGGTGACGTCAGCGATGACGTCACTAGTGGGTCCCACCTGTCAGTCGCACGTGAACCGTGGACCAGGTCCACGGTGGACCCGAGCAGAGCCGTGGGCTAAGCCCGTGGACTGGCTGACGTCAGCCGCCCAATCAGAGGCTGCCACGTGTCACTGCTGACGCGATAAATGAATTTCCGAAAAAGAAAATGATTTATTAATTCGAAATATTGATTCAAATTTAGATTCAAACTTCAAACGCTTATAACTTTTGCGTTTCAAATCCGATTTGAGTGATTCAAATTTCTAAATTTGTATAAAATTAAGATCTACCTAGTGGTGAATTTTATTTAATTTTTGGACCAAATTTTTTCTCTGTAATATTATTTAATTGATTATTTAAACTTTAAACGCTTATAACTTTTGCGTTTAAACTCCGAATTTGACGATTCCAGTTTCTAAAAATTCATAAAATTATGCTCTCTCTGTTTGTGAACTTTATTTCGATGTTTGGACACTTTTTGTCTACTGTTTAATTTATTTATTGCTATTTGCATGCATTACGAGTAGACGTTGAAGTGCCGGAAGGCTTCGAAGGAGAAGTGTTGACCCAGGAGCCAGCTCAAGACCAAGAACAAGTACTCTTTGAAGGCAAGTTGTGCTTTGACCATGTTGATCCCATTTTGAAACCTATTTTGATTTAATTTATTGCATGCTAGTTTAATTAGAAAATACTTTATTTAAGTATGGGAAATTAGATAAATGCCAATTTACTGTATGACACCTTGATTAATTAAGTATGTGCCATGAACCCCTTGTCACCCTATTTGAGGATTAACTAGTTGGACATTATTAAATTACCAACATGGGTAGTTAGATCGTTGTAGTATTGCTTAGACCTGCTACGTGCTCATGACATGGTTTTGGACAATCAAATGTTAATATTGACGTAATGATATATTGAACCTGTTTTGGAAAGGTATCGTGTGTTGACATGTTGATGGCACGTGGTGCATGGTAATCAACTGGGGGTTTGATAAATAGTTTTCGACCGGGGCATGTGGCAAGAAATGATCGGGTGGGCCAGTTGTGGCATTGGGAGTGATGATTTGGTTCTTCGGGTAGTCTTGCCCTGGTCAGCATAAGGACTTAACCTTGCAAGCCTTTGAACTGAGTCAAATGTGCAACCACATGACCGGAGTGGGACGGTCCTAGTTGAGTAAGTTACTAATAACTTGCATGTGATACCTCGGGTGTCAACTACACCCTTTGTGTAGCTTGAGAGGGGAGCGTACCAGTGCTGAGGCATGGTGCCCGTCCAACGGTATGTCGGTCCCATACTTCGCCTTTGATAAGGGAAGGGATGGTGTAGGGCAAAAACCGGAAAGGTTCACTTGCGTAGTTAGCCGTTTCCGAAAGGCTTTGTTATGATCATTCGCCTTTGTGGTGTTTGGCTGTATCTTGTGGGTAAAGTGCATAACCTCTGCAGAGTGTAAAATCTATTCGAATAGCCGAGTCTGCGGTATTGGACATCGCTCGGGAATTACAGTCAAGGGTTAGACTTTCATGAAAACAACTTGGACTTGGGAGGTTTGGTCTGGTTTAAATGATAATGTTGATGGAAATATGGACTAGGAATGGGAAGGATGTTTATTTAACTCCTGGAAAAGTTATTGATATTATACTTGTTTTTATCGCTTTTGAATCTACTTATGATACTTGTCAAATGCTGTTTACTGCAATTATACCTTGAGCTACTCCTTTGTATTAAGCCATGCATGTAGTATATTAGCTTGCATTCTGTGCATGACTTGCTGAGTACCAAGTACTCACCCTTGCCACAAAACAACACCAGTTGAAGGAGAGGCGACGCCAGCTCTGGAGGAGGAATATCAGGAGGAGCCGTCTAATTAGGAAGCGAGCCCAGTCAGTTGCCTGTGGTATACTGGATGGCGCCACGAAGTTATCTTATTTTCCGCTGCTATTATCTCTCTTTTAATAAGTTCGTCCTGCGAGGCGTATATTTGTAACTTGGCCCTAAGGTCAAGCAACCCAGTTTGATTAACTATGTTAAGTACTTTATTATTTCGTTGAGTATGATTGTGATATTTACCAATGTGAGACTGTGTGCACTAGCGCGTTCCTGGACTAGTGCTGAATACACAGAGGGTCCGGATTTGCAAATTCGGGTCCCGACATGCCACTAGTTTAGAGCCGCTAAGGGAACGCAAAGCAACTTCTTTTCCACCCTACAAGGAGATCAGAATAAAGATTTTGTATGATTTTATATCGACAAAATATTTTAAAGTAATATTTGAGGTTTTCTTGATTGGAAGTATATTGTACCCCTAATTGTTGTTTTCTTGGTGGAATCTTCTGGATTCTTGCTGGGACAATGTCATTTATCCTATTGTCTGAAGAAGAAGATTCTTGTAGTCGTCCTTTTTCAATACCAACATCCTAAGAATGCATAAAGAAGTAAGAATAGCTACTTGTTTCAGTTTCATTTTAGGTTTGTAACACCCCGGCATCTAGAATGCCTGAATGATACCAAACATAGACTAAACAACAACATAATACCACAATTTATCAAAAATTACAACAAAGGAGCAAATGCTACAAATCAAAATTTCGGCAGCATCTCCTTTGTTTTAACATGAATTAACACAATAACAATATCATGGCAAGATATATCATAGCACACGACATCTAAAACATCAACATACATGGATATATCATCAAATTACGCCAATAAAACCATGCTCAACCCTTCCCTTAACAAAGTCTTTCGGAAACTTCTAACAGTACAAGTGGTCCTCTCCGGTGTTGCACACTAACCCTTCCCTTAGCAAAGGCGAAGTTTAGGTCAAACCACCGTTAGATGGGTACCTGGCCGCAGCCCCGGTACGCTCCCCCGTACAACAAACACAAATGGTGTAGTTGACACCCAGAGGTCCCACAGGTACGTTATTAGCAACTTAGTCAACTAGGTCCGTCCCATCACGGACAAGTGGTTGCACGCTTGACTCAGTTCAAAGGCTTGCAAGGTTAAGTCCTTAGGGTGACCAGGGCAAGACTACCCGAAGAACCAAACCAACATTCCCGGTGCCACAACTGGCCCACCTGATCAATCTTGCCACATGCCCCGGTCAAAAGCTATTTATCAAACCCCAGTTGATTACCATGCACCACGTGCCATCGACAATCACAACACATGATACCTTTCCAAAACAGGTTCAATATATCATTAAGTCAATATTAACATTTGATTATCCAAAATCATGTCACGTGGCAAGGCTAAGCATACTACATCGGTCTAACTACCCATGTTGGCAAATTAATAATGTCCAACTAGTAATCCACAACTAGGGTGACAAGGGGTCATGGCACATACTTAATTAATCAAGGTGTCATACAGCAATTTGGTGTTTATCTAATTTCCCATAATTAAGTAAAGCATTTTCTATTTGAACTAGCATGCAATACATTAAATCAAAATAGGTTTCAAAATGGGATCAACATGGTCAAAGCATAACTTGCCTTCGAAAAGTACTTGCTCTTGGTCCTGAGCTGGCTCCTGGGTCAATACTTCTCCTTCGAATCCTTCTGGCACTTCAACGTCTACTCGTAACGCGTGCAAACAGCAATAAATAAACAAACAGTAAACAAAAAGTGTCCAAACCTCCAAATAAAGTTCATAAACAGAGAGAGCATAATTTTATAAATTTTTAGAAACTGGAATCGTCAAATTCGGAGTTAAAACACAAAAGATACAAGCATTTAAAGATTAAATAAACAATTAAATAATATTTCAGAGAAAAACTTTAGTCCAAAAATTAAATAAAATTCACCATTAGGTAGATCTCAATTTTATACAAATTTAGAAATTTGAATCACTCAAATCGGAGATAAATGCAAAAGTTATAAGCATTTGAAGTTTGAATCTAAATTTGAATCAATATTTCGAATTAATAAATCATTTTCTTTTTCGGAAATTCATTTATTGCGTCAGCATGACACGTGGACCAACCAGAAGCCGCCACGTCGCCTCGGGTCCATGGACCTGGCGCACGGGCGCGGCTCGGTCCACCGTGGACTCGGTCCACGGCTCACGTCTCTCAGCGGTGGACCCGCCGGATAGCGTCGTGATGGCGTCATCACGCATACGGCTTTCGGATGGTGACAAGCTGGGCCCCACCGTGGCGTCGACGCCAGCGTCATGGTGCGATTAGGCTGAGTCGGCGGCGGTGAGCCCCATCGACACGCGGGCCCCGTGTCGAGACACGCTCACGCCGGCCGACCGCGGCGGCCGACTTTCACACACGTGGCGCAATCTCGGCCGTTGATTTGAAAATCAACGGCCCAGATTAGATCTGGCTTTCACGCGTTTGGGTTAACGCGTTTGATCTGGACCGTTGGATCTAGATCTAACGGCTGAGAATGAATCTAGGATTTTCAACGTGGAAACTTATCGGGTGACGTGGCGTGATCTGGATCGTTGGATCTGGATCGGACGGTTGGTGGAGCTCGCGAGGCGGCGATGGCTTGCGGCGGCGCTGGCTTACCGGAGACGGAGACGGCGACCACGGCAACGGCGTTGCGGGCGTGCTCCGGCGAAGTGAGGGGTCCTCACCGACGCGGCTGGCTCTTGCGGTTCCGGATCTGACCTCAACGACGGCGGAGGACGGCTGACGGCGGCGGAAACAGCAGTTAACCGCGGCGGAACGCACGGGCAACTCCGGCGAGCGATTGCGGCTAGACGGCGGCGGCTCAGGCGACGTTGTCTAGGGCTACGGGTTCGCACCGAAGTCTAGGTCACGACCGTGGTGGCGGCGCATTAAATAGGGGCCTCGGCGTCCGTGAAACGCGCGGAAACCGAGGTTGACTCCGTTGCGGCGGCGGAGTCCGGCGGCGACACGGATTAGGTGACTTGGATCAACGACAGCCGTTGGATCAAGATCCAACGGTGCGCGGGTTTGGGTTCGGGTCTGACTCGGGCGAGCTGGCTGGCTCGGTCGGGCTCGGGCTCGGGTGACGTGGCTCAATCGTGGCCGTTGGATCAAGATCCAACGGTCACGCGGCTAGGCTTTCGAGCGGGTTCGGCAGGGCGGTGGCTCGGTCGGACTCGAGTCCGACATGCACTGGTCCTGGTCGGTCAGACAAAGATACAAACCCACTCGATTTTCCAGCGATTAAATAATCCAATTAATTCTCAGAAATTCATTTAATTCATTAAAAATAGCAAAAGACTCAGAAAAATTCCAGAAAAATTCTAGAAAATATTTTGGAACATTTTGGACTCAAATAAAATATTTCCAACAAAATTTTATTTTCAAAGTTAAATTCTTTAATTATTTCAAAAGGGAATAAATTCAAATTAATTCCAAATAAATCCAAATAAATTCCAGAAAATCCCAAAAATTCAACAAAGTGCCAAATCACACAAGGTTTTAAGAAAAGCAAAATTTTGGGGTGTTACAGGTGGAGAGGTGGAGAGGGCAAGGGCAAGGGGGGCGCACGGCTAGGGAGGGGGGGCGGCTTGGGGGGGAAGGGGGGAGGTGTGGGGGCGCATTGGGCAGGGGTTGGGGCACAATAAGGCAGGGGAGGCCCCCCAACAGCCCCCAACAAGGTTTCCGTGACCTAGGAGGATTCCTAATCCATCCCACCAAAGCCCACAACTCTTCTTTAAGGCCCAAAAACCCCCGGAAAGGCCCAAAACCCCGAAAACGGCCCGGAAACGTTAATAACCTCCAATTCCTATGGTTATAACCTTAATTCCACATCTCATAATGTTTTTGACCTTAACATGCACCATTTAAAAGGTTCCGACACTCCATGGTGACACATTACCTCAAAAGGCCCAAAAACGCGCGTAAACCTCAAACCGAAAGGTTTTATTCTCATATTTCACATTTTGTAATGTCACACCATACCGTAGTGTCACAAGGTTCCTGATTCAATATGCAATTAGAATTCATTAAACTTTACATGCTCACCTGCACATTGTCTTGGATTGGGTCTCCATTGTTTTGTCGTCCAATATGACCTCCTTGTAAGCCCAACAGTAAGCTTTTAAGTTCATTGTATTGTTGTTCAGATCTCTCCTTGTAAGCTGTGAATTGTGCTTCAGCATTCTCCTTGTATGATGCAAACCTTTGATCAGCACTTGTCACCATAGATTTGAGCTGCGCATTTTCTCCTTCAAGATGATTTAGTGCATCTATAGCTTTTGCAAGAGTTACTAACTTAGACCCTCCTGCTAATAGGCCCAACCCACGTACTCTTCCTTTCCTCTCCACTGGGTGTACATCAGCATACAAGTCACCATCCTCAATTGATTTCATGCGAAGGTCCTCATCTTCTGTAATCCTTTTCTCAATCTCATCCTACAAGTTGGATTGAAATTACGAAATGTATTGAATCTATAACATAAATGCAATAGAGAAATAAGTTAAACGTGAAATGAAATCTTATCTTACTATCTTCTCTTTGCAAGCCACATCAATAGCCTCCCCATTTCTCTTCTTGTGCGTAGCAAGGTAAGTTTCAGCTCTGCAAGGTTCACGTCCAAGTCTCCCTTCCTAATAACATGATTAAAAATCATTGAAGAAATATAATTGATTGAATTGTTGAGAAAGATTATGCATTTTAGATGTTGCACACCAGTATATTGTTAATTACAGCATAGCTTCTTGATCCACAAGTATGAAGCGCATTTGTTTGATTTGCACGAATTTCCTGGTTCCTTCTTGCTTTAGCCTGCAAAGAGACATGAAATTAATTAATACTTTGAATGATGCACATGTTAATCTAACAAATGCATAATGACCATGCGAAAAATATCTGGACCTTTGTTTCTTCCTTAGTCCAATGCTCCACAAGCCACTTCCACTCGTCATTCGGAATTCTTCTCTTACATCCATTAGCAATATTCTCCTCCACTGATAGATTTTCATTGTAATATGTCTTCTTTAAAGTGTTCTTGAAATCACGCCATTTCTTTCCAGCAGATGCCAACACCCAATCCTCACATATTGGATTAATGTCAAAAAATTGCTACAAAGCAAATGAATTGTGTGACGTAATAAAAGATTATAGTATATGGTAGAAACTGAAAATTGCAAAAGGAACAGAAGATTACAATGACATTGTCCCAGATCTTATGTTTGCCTTCCACCACTCTCCAATCTGTTTTCTTCAATGTTAAGTGTCCTCCCTTAACTAGACTGGCAATGAAGTTTGTGAAGTTGCTGGTTCTTACTCCACAGGGTTGGCCATATTTATTGATCTTAACATGAATCTTGACTTCTTTATCCCCTTCCCAAATAGACAACATTCTTGTTGGGCCCCTAACTTTCCTTTTCTTAGCTAAAAGGAGCATTATGAAATTAGAATGTAAATACAATGCGTAGATAATGATATATTAACAATGAAGAAAGAAGACATACAAGAAGTTTTCTTTGGCACAGGATGATACACCTCAACATCCTCATTAGTGGCATCACTCACATCATCATAGTCATTAATATAGTCATCATAGTCATCATTTATTTCAGCCTCACCATCCATGACATAGTTAGGATCTTCTAATTCATCATTGATTTCAGCATGTAGGGTCTGCTACATATAATAATATTCACAATATTAATTGACAGTCGACCTAAAGACCAATACATCACATAGCATTGGGACAATTTCCATTTAAATACCTTTGTTCCCTCCTTTTGTGGCACCGGGGCATTAGTTGCCAATGGTATAGTAGGAAGGTTCAACCTCTTGAGAAGTTCATTATTACTTGTAATCCGATTCTTGCGCACCATGTCATATGGAACTTTATCTCTTTTGCCTTTTTCTGCCTCTATTGTCATCTTTTCTCCTGCAAGAAGACAAAAGAAACATGGAATTAGAACATTGCAGTAATTACTGGGTATATAACTATTAGAATCAGATAAAGAGAACTACAATTACAAAAAGAATATTACACTAAAATGGTTATACCGTTTAGACTTGGCTGCTTCATCTAAGGACTCATCAATAGTTACACCATTTATATCAGTCCTAGCACGAATGCTATCATCACCAAAATCAATAAGCAAGTTATTATTTAAAGGATCAACAGGCTCATTAAAGATATCTATATTCTCTTGATCTTCCTCATTTCTTGCTACCATGTCAAAAACATCTCTTGGTTTCGAAAACACCACAGCTTGCCACTCTTTGCCAATAGGATCTTGCACATAATAAACTTGTGTAGCTTGAGTTGCAAGAATGAATGGCTCATTAGATAGGCTATCACCAGTATTTAGTAGGTGATTGAAATTCACAAGTGTTATTCCAAACTTGTCCTTTTGAATACCTCTACCTTGACCCAATCACACTTCAATAGCACAGCTGATCCTTTGTTAGAGTAGTTTAATTCGATAATTTCCTTGATGATGCCATAATATGTGACATCACCTATAATTGGATTCTTGTCTTTTGCACTAGAGAAGCTTGATGTTCTTGCAATAACAGCTACTCCAAAATTTTGCGTGCTTTTCCCCTTACTGTAGTTCTCTGTTTCAAATTTGTACCCATTTATAGCATAACTATTGTATTTGGACACAATCTTGTGTGGCTTTCTGGCCAAGACTTCAAGTTCTTTAGGAACTTCATTCCTTTTTGCAAGTAAGTTTTGGACCTATAGTACGTAAAAAAGTATTAAGGCACAGCGGTTGATCAGTCTATATTTAGTGCTAATAGAAGGTAATCCTTTCTAAAACTTACATGCTCTTCCAACCATGTGTGAAAAGTTTCATGATGGATGTGTTCCACATCTCTCTTTCTTAGACGTTTGCCTATAGATAGAAATTGATGGTACTTTCTACACACGTTTGGGCAGTATTAGTGATATGTTCAAATGAAAAGTAAATATGGACATCAATTTTTTAGAACATACTCAGCGTAAGATGCAATGTGTTCAGAATTGATCAATACATATCGATGAGCTTGAATCCAAGATATATGATCCAATTCAATGACGCAGCGACCCATCAATGGACGACCAACTCTTCTTAGATATGATAATTCACTCGAATATGTGTTATTTTCATCTTTATGTGCTCTACGAGTAAACCTAGTTTGACAGCCATGCAAATAACGTGAACAGAAAGTAATGCTTTCATCAAGCACATATCCTTCGGCTATTGATCCTTCCGGGTGGCTTCGAGTTCGAACCATTGATTTTAATTTTGACCAATACCTATGGCATCATTCTGACTATGAGGAGTTACACTACCAACTGTCGAAGAATACCAATCCTCACCATGATAAATCCATGTAGTATATCTAGGCATAAACCCATCACAAATTAAGTGATCATACACAGTATCTTTCTCAAGCCAATACTGGTTCACACATTTTCTACATGGACAAAGGATTGTATCACCCCTTGCTGATTTGGAGAAAGCAAACTCTATAAAATTGATAAGACCATTTTGGTATTCATCTGTGTACCTATAGTAGGAAATATAAGTAGTTACACTTAACAAGCAAGGATTAACTAACTTTTAAGCAATACATTTAGAGATAATTACCTAGGTGAACTCATCCACCCCTTGTCCATGCTTAGCTGATTGCTAATCAGTGGATACTACTACGAAATGACGATCATGCAACATTCAAAGTTACCGACAAAACTTAAGTAAACTCAACTAGGATATGTATTAAATTCAAACATGTGTGAACTTGGCTAGCAGCTCACCTGAAAGCAGAGCACAGGAGGGTAGCAGTCAGGAATCACAGGAGGCCAATGGGGGGCAGGGATTAACACAAAGTAGTATCCATCCTTATCTGTCCACAAGTACAGAAAACAAGAATAGGCCACACTGTTACAATTTCCTCTTTTCTTTCTTTTCATTTAAGCATTAGTACACACAATTTAACTGCATACAGATTCAACAATGCTTAACCATGCAATAAACATTACACGCTTCTGAAAAAATGGAGGTTCAATTCTTTAAAGATTAAGAAAACAATAGTGAAAAAAGCTGCATATGGCCTAGACCGTGCAGGGTTGTCCAAGCAACAGAATTCCCTGAATTGTAACTGTCAGTCACTATCATGTATATTTGCTACATAATGGAGCATCATATCCTTAGAAGACGATGACTTTTTTGACATGAATTTTCCCAGCACTGTAGACACTATCAATCTACCATGTCTGGCACATGAAATTTTCTCATTTACTGTCCAACTTTAGAGATCAATTCACGACACTCATACCAGGCGTACGCGAAAAATCTCAGGGATGATTAAAGTATTCAACAAAGCTTTATCGGTACTGACTGTAAAATCATGGAGTAAATATCCAAAAACCAGACATCTCACTACCTCAGTCAGCACATAATGCGATTGTAGATTAAGCTAAGAAAAAGGAATCTGGAGAAAAATTTTATGATGTTGTTCTTATTGAATATGAGCTTGACTGTGCAAGGATCTCTAACTCCAAGCAACAAAATTTCCTGCATTTACAACTTTTGGTCGCTATCAAATGGATTCGCCATAGGATGGAGGATCGACATGTATTTCCCCCAACACAATCTGTTCAACATAAATTGTCCTGTTTTTGGGATCAATTCACAGTACTCGTACTAAGGCTACGCGGCAAATTTCAGGGATGATAAAATAGAACTAGGGGCACAGATTAACAAATCATGGGGCCACATATTTCAGTCTGCAAATAATGCAATATTAGATTATGCTAGGAGAAGTAATCTGGAGCAAAATCCAGATCAAAGTAAATATCCGAAGAACTGAATTGGCAGTTGGCACTTGCTTGAAACTAGAAATACTGCAAATATAGCCGACGTGCAACTAATTTATCCTCTGAGATCATAAGCGTGGTCGAACCTCACTCCAAATCGAGTGCTCTAAGTGATGCCGACACACACACACACATACTATACTAGTACTGCATAGCACTAGTACCACGCAACAAACTTTTCCTCCTCTAAGATCAAATCTTGATGATAGTAAGAACAAGAAAGAACTGATCTCTACCCAGGTTCAAAGGATCCAACTCAAATACAATAAAGGAGAAGAAGATGTGGCTCTGACCCTGGGTTGTATCCTTCTTGGATGGCGAAGTTCGATGCCTCGCTTCAGAGCTCACGCAGCAGAATGGCCTAGCGGCGCCGGCCGGATGGAGCGAGAGGAGGAGGAGGGAGCGGGTGCGCCAGCCGGATGGAGGGGCGGAGGAGGGAGCGGGGGTGCCGGTCGGATGGAGGGGCAGAGGAGGGAGCGGGGACGCCGGCCGGATGGAGGGGCGGAGGAGGGAGTGGGGGTGCCGGTCGATGGAGGGGTGGATGGCGCCGGTCGATGGAGGGTGGAGCACGACGGCCGGATGGAGGGAGTGAGGGCACCGCCGGCCGGATGGAGGGAGTGAGGGCGCCGCCGGCCGGATGGAGGCCAGGAGCCTAGGAGGGATCGAGCTAGCTAGGGCGTGCGCATTAGGTTAGGGATTTGGTGCGGGCAGGAGATCGACTCGATCGCATATACCTGTACGTGGTTACCGATCCCCACCAAAGATATTGGCGCTACACTATTCCAGTTCCCGCTCATTTCATGTAAACACCATAGTAGATTTCTATGGCGTATATAGACGCCATCTTAGATAGAATTTTCTCTGGCGTTTATAAACGCCAAGATGAATTCTATTAAAGGCATTTATAAACGCCCTATTAGACCAAATATTGGCGATGAATATAAACACCGCAGTAGACTGTATCCTGGCATTTATAAATGCCCCAAATTATTCTACATACGACGGCACATATATATGCCGTAGAAAACTCTATGTTGGCATATATATGTGCCATAGAAATTAAATGCCCCCGAATATCATTAAACGCCGGCTTAGACATATTTTGGGGCGTCTAGACTATACGCCGGGTTAAATATAAACGGCATTAAATCCAAGATATCTTATAGTGTCTAGACATAAAAAACAACAATAAACTTCCTATTCACTTCCAATAATTCCACTTTCTAATATTTTATAAAAACTCTATACCCCGTGTGAAGTTGCTAGGCACGTTCATGACCATGGACATAACTATTCAAATAGTTTGACACACTCTGCAGAGGTTGTATAGCTTTACCCACAAGACATGATCATCTTTTATTGCCACGCAATTGTCACACTTCTTTTGGTGTGCGGCAGAGAGATCACGATAGAACCTTTACAATACTCTGTCTTAATTCAGTACTTACCTCGCTATTTCACCCATCAAGATCTCATCCTGTGCCATATAAGTCTACATGTCTATCCTGGAACCCACACCACTAAGGCATTGTAACATCCTCGTTTTCAGCTTTCTGGAAAAATCTAATTTAAATTAATTAAATTCAAAGTTTGGAGTTTCCTTGGTGTTTAATTTAACCTGGCATCCTTTCCCATCCAAAATCGGAATTCTATTCCCCTCCGTTCGAAAAATCAAATTTCCAGATTCCCGTCAGTGCCCGAAAGTTCGCCCGAGTTCGAAAATGCTCCAAAAATCCCGGAACCTATTGCATTAGGTACCAAATATTCTAAAAACATTTTGGGAATTTTCCCAAGATTTTTGGAGGCTCTCTGGTATTTTATCTCGTGCGGTTTTTGTTTAATGCCCGCTATTCGCTCTAGAATATTCAAATCTCCAAATTTCATCCAAATTCAGCGAAACCAATTTTGTTGGGTTCCAAATATTCCAAAATGGTTCTAGGAATTTTTAGACCATTTTTGCTAATTTTTCTCTAGGGCGGCACTTTTGCGTAACTCTCGGCCAATCGCGAGTGACACGTGGCGCCTACTATTCATTGTCTTCCACCTCTCGATGGCATGGCTTCCAGGGAAAAGAACAGAAGCTACTCTAAGTGCTCTCTCCAATTCAAATCTTCATATTTCCTCCATTAAGGCCCCAAATCGCGAACGGCCGGATCCGTTGGAACCGTGACGGCGAGACCTTTCCATCCCCGGTGTCCTTTCCGCTTCAACCTCATTGGAATTTGAGCAGTAACGTAAAAACCAAAATCGGCATAAATGGCAATAACTCGTCCGTTTCTAATCCGTTTCGCACGATTCCACCTCTCAAGTCTCCGTATTAGAGTCCCCTACCCGGTGGTAGCACCCATCCTTCGCCTCTCCAACTCGTTCGGCCGCTAGATCAAGAAAATCGACGAAGAATGCCGTTTTTCGTGTTCTTCGTGTTCACCACATATCTTCTCCATCGGTGGGTCAAATTCAATTCCGTTCATTTCCTTGTGCTCGTATGGGTGTCTAGATTCTAACCCATCAATCAATTTTAGGTTTCATCAAGAGTCGTTGACGAATTTTGAGCTTTTGTCGCTTCGGCCGAACTTGTGTTTTTCGTCGAATTCATCTTCTCCGGTGAGTTTGGGTTCAATTCCTTGCAATCTTGAGTCCTTCTAGATGTACTCTAGATGATCCATCATCCAATTGGTAGTGCCATGTTTAAATTTCTTGCAAATTTTGCAATTTTCGAATTTTTGGGGGCTCCCTTGTTCTTGCCCTTGCCTTGTGCGTGGCGCCGGCCACTCGGCCGGCTCGCCAGCCGCCGCCTCCCGGTCCCGTGCCTCCACGCGAGCCAGCGCCGCGCCACGCATACGCCCGCCGCCCGCCAGTGGTCCTGCCACCTCGCGCCGTCTCGGCCCAACCCACGCCGCCGACTCCTTTGCCCGCCATGGTGCCGCCGCCGCCGAGCTCGCCGACCTCCGTCGCGCCCGCGCGCCGCCACCTCTTGCGCGATGCTGCTGCCTTCGCCCTTGCCACCGCCGAGGTCCTCCTGTTGGCGCCCCACATCTTTCCCCTATCCTCTGTTTTCCATGGCTTGGAGCTTGGGGAAGAACTCCCCTCTCTATGACAAGGGGGTCCCACAAGCCATATACTCATCTCCATCCAAAAATCAGAAAAATCAGCCAAAAATAAGATTCCGAGGAATATTCCTCGATTTCGTATTTTTCTGATTTTTTTCAAACTTTGGAGGCTCATAACTTTTCCGTCCGAACTCCGATTGACTCCGTTCAAATTCCTAAATTCATCTAAATTCAGGATCTACCTGCGAGTATAAGTTTTGTATTTTTTCGATTTTATTTATTTTATTGTCATTTATTTGTTGTACCTAGCCGAGGATCCCACCGAGTCCACCGACCCCGCCGCCGTACTTCAAGAGTACGACCTCCTCGCTGCGACCGAAGGCAAGTCCCTTGACGCATTTTGCTCCTATGTTTGCAAATGATTTACAACGTTTTATAAACCTTAATTGCTATGTTTATCATCGTATGTCAAATATAGGTGATTAGTTAATCCAACTTGCGATTACCTCCTTGATTATTGTTATCCATGCTTAATTGTAACCCTAGGATTCTTTGTTATGTCATGACTATCTTATAATGTGACAATTGTTGATTAGAACGGTAGAGATGCTTAGTACCCGAATTGATGAAAATGACCCATGGGTGGGATTATACAAAAGTCATGGTTTAAATTGTGATTTGGAAATTATTACAAAGTATTTGGTACTGTTTTTCCAAAATAAAAAGAAAAAGAAAAAGGATTTGGACTTGGGCGGATTGGAATGTTGGGTGGGTGCGGATTGAGCACTAGTTTCCAATGTGCGAGTACCGCCCCAAGTCAATTAAGGACCGACGCTTATGACTGTCCATTCTAAGCGTAACCTTACCACCACATGTCTAACATGGTACGACCTGACTAAATAATTTGTAGAAACCTAACTTAGACTCGCCAGTTGGTGGAATGTGGGTGCCAGATAGAGGCAAGTTGTACTCCCCACACAGCGCAAGAGGAGGCTTACATCTTTGGGTAGATAGAACCCTAACAATGGTGAAACCTCGGCCAATTGAGTCGGGTTAGGCGTATACATTGTAAAGGCCTTGTCATGATCTCTCTGCCGGCACACCAAAGGAAGTGTGTTAATCCAGAGGCATTAAGAGATGATCATGTCTTATGGGTAAAGCTGTACACCTCTACAGAGTTAAAACTATTCGAATAGTCGTGCCTACGGTCAAGGGCAAAGTGAAGAATGCTTTCATACTGGTAGACTTTGGTTTTGGTTTTGAAAATAAACGATGTTTTGGGATTCGGGAGTGGTTAGAACTCTCGGATGTTTAATTGGCGGATTGAGCCAACCAGGTAGATGGAACCTGTTTTTATGTCATGACGGATAGAGTCATGTGTGGATAATCTTGATCTTTTAAATTGTGGCAGATAGAGCCCTTATACTAGTGATGGTAGATAGAACCCTCGCTGGAATATTACATAATTCAATTATTAAAAAGAATTGCTAAAATATGCTTTACGAAACTTATTATTAAGTATGGTTGATGAAAGTTGGCTTTATGCAAAAGAACCATATTAAGCCTTCCTTGGAAAGCCCCACATGTGCATAATTTCCCAGACTTGCTGAGTACTTTTGTACTCACGTGCTACATAAACTGTTGTTATCAGAGAATTATCAGGACGCCGTTGAAGACGGTGAGTTCTACACCGAGGAGTTCGAAGATGATCGCTAGGAGAACTAGTCACGTGTCTTGTCGTCGCCTGTGGTGTTCTTTGGGTTTCGCTATTTGTCGTTTTGTTTCCGCTGTCGTGAACTCTGGTCGTGTGACCGAGTGTTGTAATAAGTAGCCATGTGGCTAATACTTTATATTTATGTTACGTTTTCGTTATGTTCGGCAATGATGTATCACTGTTGACTGTGTGTACTAGCTACTGATCTGGGACTAGTACAGAAATACACAGGAGATTTTGGATAGCTGATCCGGGGTCTCACAGGCATTATTCAAATTTAGATATTGCAAATTAATCAGCTAGATCTGTCCCATACCAGACATGGTTCTTAAGTAGTCTCCAGCAAGACAACTACATCCAAAATGTGCTAACGGCATCTCCTTTACTACACAATTACTTGCCTGAGTGAAACAATTTTGTATAACCAAGACCAATAACATACCCTGCCATGGTACAATAAATTTTACAACAGTGGCTATCGGCCACAATTTCATATCTCTTTAAGTTAAGATTATTTTATTCATCATGTGACAAGAGCCCATCGTACAATTAAGCATGTCTAAGCATAGCTACGATAATCCAATGTTGGTATTATAATTATGTCCAACTATTAAATGACTCAACCTAGGGTAACAATAGATGCATGTCATTTCAATTAATCAAGGCGTCATAATGACAATCAGGTATTTATCTATTCCTAGTAAATAATATTTGTAAAGAGATAGCATGCAATTTGTATGAAACAAAGTACTTTTGCAAACAGAGGTTCAACATGATCAAAGACTATGACTTGTCTTTTTGATCAATTGCAGTTGCTAAGCCTTGGTCTTCAAATATTGTGCCCACTTCCTATGGATCAACGTCTAAAAAAAAGCAATAAATACAAATAAATACCAAACAAAGACTCAGACAAGCTCAAAAGTGAAAATGTAGAGCTTAACTCTCGAAATTTTTAGAAATTTGAATGGGCCCAATCAGAGTTCGTACTAGGGAGAACGGAATTTTGAAAGGTTTAAATTACATAAATCAATAAATAAAGGATTTTTAAATTACTTTTATAAAAAAATAGAAATATAAATCATTATAAAATATCAACAATCTGGATCTTAAATTTCAAAAATAAATTTATATTATTATTATCTTTTGTTTTTTTTCCCTCTGGACTGACTCTCTCTCTCCAGGCTGTTGGCTCGGTTTGATGTACAGAACACGCGTAGGCAACATAGAGCACTCGTGGATGTCACATGTGCATCAGCAAGTATGGAAGCAAGGGCATAGGAGCAAGGCAAGGGCAAGGGTCCAAGGGATACACGGCCAAGGGGAGCACCGTTGTGAGGAGCCACCGAGATCGTCCTCGGGCTATTTGAAGACTCAGTCATCCCCATCGGATTTGGAGGCTAACAACGGATCACCGAGGGCGCTCACAATGCTAGCACCCAAGCCCAATTGAGACAACAGTGAGACCCTTCGAATAACTCGACAACAATCCCGGTATTCCCCCGTTATGCGACCCGAAGCTCGCCCAGGATTGCCCCGCATACCGGTTTCCATTGCCATATCAACTCAATTTGCATAAAGGGGGCAATGAACTCAAAACCCCCACAACCAGACACGCAACGCGGAAGCACAACAACCAACTCACGCACGCACGAAGATAAAACCCGACCAAAAGAACACAAACCAAGCCGAAACAACCCCACGACAACCACCAAGCAATGAAGGAACAACGAGATATGACACGAGTACCGAAGTACTCAAAAGATTTACAACGAAAGTAGCCAAGATGTTAACATAGACATGTCATGGTTTTAAGACTAAACTATACAACAAAAGTGGACACACGACTGCTAACTTAAAACAAAAGTACGACACTTCCGGAAGTGTCCTGCCCCTGAACACTTCCGGGTGTAAGCAACGTCGCCGGTAGCCTCTACTCGGTGCCCCGCTCGGTCACCGAGAGGCAGTACGGGCAGAACTCACATCCGCCCTGATCCTCACCTGAAAATCACAAAGCAGAAGCATGAGTATAGAAGGTACTCGCAAGACTTACCCGTGGTCCATATACGATCGACTCGAAAGGATATGCATTTGGATGTAGCAAGGAATACGCTTAAGGTACAGTGCGGGAAAGCTTAACTTTGTTGTTTAATTACATTCCACTACTCAAATTCACAGCTTTTATAGCACTTATGGACAGCACCTATTACTAGAGTGAAATCTGAAACTTTACAATTAAAATAAAGCAAGTGGCATCATAAACAAGTATCACCATCCAACCAACTAGCATCAAGTTCAGTTATTACTACGTTGAAATGTCGGATGATACAAGCGTGCTCATATCCGAGAGCGCGGCAATTCGAATCGCTTATTCACCCTGCAGGGGATCATCAATCGCACGACATGTGCCACAAGGAACCTCATGTCAACACTCCTCCCGTCCATAACAACTCGTTGAGCCATCTTCATGCGGCCCGAGCACCTAGCATCCCCTCGAGCGGCCCAAGCCTCGCTTGGCCCTCGAGGGTCGGCATAAGCCTCGCCCTCAACCACGTCCAACCGCATGAGGGCATGACCCATTGGGCAGTATGCGACGAAAGAATAGCTTACCGTACCATTATCAGGCATGCGATTAACAAGGGGTGCTTGATCAACATGGCAAACAACGGATCGGTCCTCAACCGACACAGACGAGACTACACACTCGGGTCTCCACACACAAATGATCCAACTTTCTCGCCCGGTCTCAATTCAACATTCCAATGTAACCATATGCATTGCGGCCCCACATTTGTGAAGTAATTAGTCTCAAGCGATGGAACCATTCATCAATTGGCTCATACCCGACATCTAAGCAAACTAAGCACAGACACACTATATTTACCCATAGACTAGCTCCAAAGGAGAAGTCCAACAAGTATCAAAAGGTGTAAATGCAACAAATAGGATCTAGTACCCTTCTCACAATTCAACTCCTAATGCACGACTTAGTCATCAAATAAGCAATTGATTCACAAAAATAAACTTCATATAAGGTTGAATATGCTTAGTTGCTTGCCTGTGGCTTCTGCTTGAGTATCGACAACAACTTGCTCTTCGGTTGTAACACCCCGGCATTTAATATGCCCGAATGCTACCAAACATAGACTAAACAACATCTAAATACCACAATTAAACATAAATTACAGCAAAGGCGCACATGCTAAAAACCAAAATTTCGGCAGGATCTCCTTTGTTTTAACATGAATTGAAGCGATAGCAATAACAAGGCAGTTCATAGCAAAACATAAGGCATCTAAAACAGCAATATAAACGAATATAGCATCAACATAAGACAATAATACTAAAGCCAACCACTCCATAAACTATGGCTAAGCAAATAAGGATCATAAGCACACAAAAATTATTCCAAACACCTAGTTCATGGCACTTATTATGAACTTGACTAAACAATAGTAAATGTGGCTGGACTACGTGAAGATGTGTAGCTATTTCCCCTCCCCACATGCCGGTGTCATGGTACCTAAAAATAAACAACATAAACACAAGCGTGAGTTCATCACTCAGCAAGTATATTGCAATGGTACAAACATAAACAATTACATGGCTACAACAACTCACATCATGTATATCATCTCATCCATGTTCACAAATCATTATCATCATCATTATGTATGCAATGCGATGCGATGCTCATATCTCCTTGGAAACTCATACCGGTATGGTTGAGTACACACCCGTCGGTGTGCACCCTCTCCCCCCTTCCATCCCGAAGATGGAGGGTGCCTACTCCTTGCTTCCCCACACCGCGGTGGATGGAATCACGATGTAGGACTTACTCATTGGCTCTCTGGAATAGTCATAACTTTCTCACCGACCTTCCCCAAACTAGTTATGACTTTCTCACCGCCCGGGCCATGTATCATGCCATGTATGCAAATATGCCAACATCATGAATAACTTGTACATTAACATATGGCATCATCATGGATAACTTGTACATTAACACATGGCATCATCACATAATAAACATATTCATCATATCCATGGCAAACATTAAAGCATGGCATGTGAACATATCATATATTCAAATTTTAATCAATCAATCAACCCACAATCCACTACCCGTTCCAATACACTTGCCTCAACCACGGGCGGCGGATTGGCGAGATGAAGAGGGCACCCCCGGGGTCACACCACCTGCACATAGGTACCACACACTCACAATCATGTCCACAAAACAGTACACTAACCCTCATCTACCCCGACATTGCCAACTACTCGCAAAACCCAAAAACGGAGATTCTGTCCCGTCGGGACAGCAGCCTTCCAAAAGGCATAACTCGGGTTCTAAGACTCCGAATCAATTAAACGAGTATATCCTCGCGTAGCTTAGGAAATTTCCTAACTTTTTCTAGGTTTATGGAAAAGCTGATTCAGACTCTAAAGTTGTTTAATCTACAAAATACCGAGATCTGTTCCAATCACGTCACAGATTTTAACACGCTCGGTAAAACAACCATAACTTTCAAACGGCTGATCGGAATTTCGCGTTCTTTATACCCACTGAAAGGTGGGGGCGCAAGCTAGGGCGGGGGGAACCCCTAATAACCAGCCCAAATGGAATCCTAGTCCTAAATAGACTCATACTCCATCCCACCAAAGCCCACAACCCCCTCTTTTAGGCCCAAACTCCCCCGGAAAGGCCCAAACTCCCGGAAACGGCCCGGAAACGCAATTAAACCTCACTCCATATGGTTTTAACCTCCAATACCATATTTCATAATGTTTTTAACATCATCATGCACACTAAATAAGGTTACGACACTCCGTGGTGTCACATTCTCCCCCCCCCTCAACAGGATTCGACCTCGAATCCAAGACATGCCACTCCGCCAAACCAAGAACACACCGAGATCTAAACTTCGCGGTTCAAACCTGAAGAAAAGAGCTTTGGGTAAAGCTCGCCTCCATGAGACTTCAACTGCCAGGTCGCTTCTCTAAATAAAACCACTGGAATTTACACTGATCGAGACTCGATGACAGGACGCATAGGTTCAAAGACCAACAGCTCTAACGATAACCCACAATCAACCTCTTGCAAGAACTTTACTCAACACTGAAACACAAAGCACTCACACATGGTCTCAGCACGACCTGTCGGGACCCGAATCTGCAAATCCGGACCCTCTGTGTATTCAGCACTAGTCCAGGAACGCGCTAGTGCACACAGTCTCAACATTGGTAAATATCACAATCATACCAAACGATACTAATAAAGTACTTTAAATAGTTAACCAAACTGGTTGCTCGACCTTAGGGTCAAGTTACAAATATACGCCACGCAAGGCGAACCTTAATAAGAAAGAAATAACTGCAGCGGAAAGTAAGATAACATCGTGGCGCCATCCAGTATACCACAGCAAATCGACCGGCTCGCTTCCCTAGTTCGACGATTCCTCAGGAAGCTCCTCCTCCAAAGCTGGTGTAGACTCCTCTTCAACTGGTGTTGTTTTGTGGCAAGGGTGAGTACTTGGTACTCAGCAAGTCATGCACAGAATGCAGCTAATATACTACATGCATGGCTCGATACAAAGGAATAGCTCAAGGTTTATTTGCAGTAAACAGCATTTGACAAGTATCATAAGTAGATTCAAAAGCAGTAGAAACAATATAAGATCAAAAACTTTTCCAGGAGTTTAATAAACATCTTTCCCATTCCTAATCCACATTTCCATTAACGTCATTCTTAAACCAAACCAAACCTTTCAAGTCCAAGTTATTTTCAAGAAAGTCTAACCCTTGACTGTAATTCCCGAGCGATGTCCAATACCGCGGACACGGCTATTCGAATAGATTATACACTCTGCAGAGGTTATGCACTTTACCCACAAGATACAGTCAAACACCACAAAGGCGAGTTCCCATAACAAAGTCTTTCGGAAACTTTTAACAGTACAAGTGGTCCTCTCCGGTGTTGCACACTAACCCTTCCCTTAGCGAAGGCGAAGTTTAGGTCAAACCACCGTTAGATGGGTACCTGGCCGTAGCCCCAGACGCTCCCCGCACAACATACACAAAGGGTGTAGTTGACACCTGTGAGGTCCCACAGGTACGTTATTAGCAACTTAGTCAACTAGGTCCGTCCCATCACGGACAAGTGGTTGCACGCTTGACTCAGTTCAAAGGCTTGCAAGGTTAAGTCCTTAGGGTGACCAGGGCAAAACTACCCGAAGAACCAAACCAACATTCCCGATTGCCACATCCGCCCACTGATCAATCTTGCCACATGCCCCGGTCAAAAGCTATTTATCAAACCCCAGTTGATTACCAAGCACCACGTGCCATCGACAATCACAACACATGATACCTTTCCAAAACAGGTTCAATATATCATTAAGTCAATATTAACATTTGATTGTCCAAAATCATGTCACGTGGCAAGGCTAAGCATACTACATCGGTCTAACTACCCATGTTGGCAAATTAATAATGTCCAACTAGTAATCTACAACTAGGGTGACAAGGGTCATGGCACATACTTAATTAATCAAGGTGTCATACAGCAATTTGGCATTTATCTAATTTCCCATATTTAAATAAAGTATTTTCTAATTAACTAGCATGCAATAAATTAAATCAAAATAGGTTTCAAAATGGGATCAACATGGTCAAAGCACAACTTGCCTTCAAAAAGTACTTGCTCTTGGTCCTGACCTGGCTCCTGGGTCAACACTTCACCTTCGAAGCCTTCGGGCACTTCAACGTCTACTCGTAAAGCGTCCAAAAATTGTCCAAACTACATAAATCAATAAATAAACAAACAGTAAACAAAAAGTGTCCAAACTACCAAATAAAGTTCACAAACAGAGAGAGCATAATTTTATAAATTTTTAGAAACCGGAATCATCAAATTCGGAGTTTAAACGCAAAAGATACAAGCATTTAAAGATTAAAATAATCAATTAAATAATATTTTAGAGAAAAACTTTAGTCCAAAAATTAAATAAAATTCATTATTAGGTAGATCTCAATTTTATACAAATTTAGAAATTTGAATCACTCAAATCGGAGTTAAAATGCAAAAGTTATAAGCGTTTGAAGTTTGAATCTAAATTTGAATCAATAATTTCGAATTAATAAATCATTTTCTTTTTCGGAAATTCATTTATTGCGTCAGCATGACACGTGGACCAACCAGAAGCCGCCACGTCGCCTCGGGTCCATGGACCCGGCGCACGGGCGCGGCTCGGTCCACCGTGGACTTGGTCCACGGCTCACGTGTCCCACTGATAGGTGGACCCACCGGATGACGTCAGCAGTGACGTCATCACGCACGGCTGAGAACGGCTGACAACTGGGCCCCACCGTGACGTCAGCGTGACGTCATGGTGCAGTTGGCTGGGCCGCTGACGGCTGGGCCCCACTGACATGCGGGCCCCGCGTGTCAGAGACACGCTCCCACGCGCGGGCGCTGACCGCGCTGACCGCGACGGTTGGCCTCCCGGCCACGTGGCGCAATCTCGGCCGTTGATTTGAAAATCAACGGCCCAGATTAGATCTGGCTTTCATGCGTTTGGGTTAACGCGTTTGATTCGGACCGTTGGATCTAGATCTAACGGCTGAGAATGAATCTAGGATTTTCAACGTGGAAACTCACCGGGTGACGTGGCGTGATCTGGATCGTTGGATCTGGATCGGACGGTTGGTGGAGCTCGCGAGGCGGCGATGGCTTCTTGCGCGCGCCGCTTCTACGAGATGGAGACGGCGACCACGGCAGCGGCCGCGCGTGCTCCGGCCGTGAGGGGTCTCACCGACTCGGCTTGACTCACGATTCCGAATCGGGCTTAACGGCGAGGACTACCGATGGCGCGGCGATAAAGAAGCAGCCGGCGAACGCAGGGCAACTCCGGCGAGCGATTGCGGCTAGACGGGCGGCGGCCAAAGTGTGTGAGCTCGAACTACAGTGCGCACGGAAGTTGGCGCTCCGCAGCGCAGGTAGCGGCGCATTAAATAGGGCCCTCGGCGTCCGTGAAACACGCGGAAACCGAGGTTGACTCCGTTGCGGCGGCGGACTCCGACGGCGACACGGAGAAGGTGACGTGGCTCAACGTCAGCCGTTGGATCAAGATCCAACGGTGCGGGGGTTTGGGTTCGGGTCTGACTCGGGCGAGCTGGCTGGCTCGGTCGGGCTCGGGCTCGGGTGACGTGGCTCAATCGTGGCCGTTGGATCAAGATCCAACGGTCACGCGGTTAGGGTTTGGTTGGGTTCGAGTCGGACTCGGACTCGAGTCTGACTCGGACTCGAGTCTGACTCGGGCTCGGTCGGATGAACAGTAAAACCAACTCGATTTTCCAGCGATTAAATAATCCAATTAATTCCCAGAAATTCATTTAATTCATTAAAAATAGTAAAAGACTCAGAAAAATTCCAGAAAAATTCTGAAAAATATTTTGGAACATTTTGGACTCAAATAAAATATTTCCAACAAAATTTTATTTGCAAAGTTAAATTCTTTAATTATTTCAAAAGGGAATAAATTCAAATTAATTCCAAATAAATTCCAGAAAATCCCAAAAATTCACCAAAGTGTCAAATCACACAAGGTTTTAAGAAAAGCAAAATTTTGGGGTGTTACACGACCCAAGCGATAGGATAAATCCTCAAACAGACCACAAAAGAAATGGTCTCCCACTCTCCATTTCATACATTCCTTGGCACTAGAGTGCCCGATCCCTTTGACCAACGCAACGCTACTCTCCAGAAGAAACACGGTACCAACCTCTAACTCCGACTCTTGATCCTCCTTCAGCTCTCGCGAGCAAAAGTGTTTTCAACCCTCGATCTCCCTACTGTGGTTCGTCATAAGCAAGACGACGCGAACCAAGCGGGACACATCACTCCAAGACTACCAACTGCTTGAACAAACGAGGTTAAAACCTTACAAAAGATTGATCTTTTACAACTAGGCCAACACCCATTGTTATCACTGAAGGAAAAACCTATTTTATAACCAGGGTCCTTAAAACCCACAAAAACACTGTCAACCGAGCAATCCACATTGGTCGACACAACTCGCTCAAAGATCGGCGACAAAAGATCCAATACATTTTGAAAGGATGAAGCAATTACTTGCAACCACCAAGTGGTCCACTAATAGTTTAATCAACCCTACCGTGGAATGCACCAACGACCCGATTCTCCAAGAAGGTTTGCATTGGGTGCACTCAACCATAAACCATGAACCCCAAATGGTCCACCTACAACAACTCAAACCCCAAAGCGCTAAAACCACTTTGGAAAGGATCCGACAACATCCAAAGAGCACACATTTTAATTTCCTATGCCAAGACACAAAGGAAACGCAAATCCCCTACACCACAGCCAACATACCAGAAATTCTTCATTGTTTCTTTTCATACTAGAAAGCAAGGGAAATCTTGTTTCATGACATAAATGCACACTCTTCAAGAGCACTCCGGATTAGTCATATCTCCATATATGACTTTCTCACCGACCCGGCTCATCGACTCTTTTATGATTGAATAAACATAAACGATGTCATGCTTCCTTTTCACCATTCATTCTTCATGTAACAACAATATCGAATAATCATTCACCAACCGACTACTTCCTCGGTATCACATGTTTGAAACACACACATAACATTGACGGTTGCGCTAAATCTTATAACTATGATGGCAACACCGATAACAGCAAAACACCACGTCGTAAAAGAACCCACATCAATTGAAAATTGAACTTGCAAAACATTGCATTTCATCCAAATTCAATATTTTGGAAGATAACATCAAAATTTCAAGTCAAGCATCTGCTCCTACAACCGTCACAAATTTTCTCAAGGAGAGGGAAACTCATTTCCAAAAGGGAACACCTCACTAACAAAATCACTTTATAAAACTTTCATAAAATCCACCTTTTTGAAGCACTCGCACACATCACACACATTATGCAAATAAATCAAACTCCAGTCAAAAAGAGTTACAAATTAAATCTCAAGAGTTTCCAACACAACCCACTATATCCATCTGCTTTCGTTAAAATTTATTCCAAAGATAATTCAGGGTGAACGCGAAGGAGCGCGATCCACTCAAAATCTTTTGGGTGTAAAACCATACACATAGCATAAACTGATCAAATTAGCCAAAACCGAAAATAGACACCAATCTCTACAAGTTTTAGGGAAACTCGGAAACACAACATGAACACCTCGACCAGAAACATTTAACCAAGATGGCAAACAACCAAACCAGTCCAAAAGCTTTTAAACGCAAGCTCAGCATAAACAAAAGAACCATCTCTAGTACTCCACTACGCTTTCCATTAAAGACTTCAATAATTACTATCTACTCCCTGAGGAGCCCCAACACAATTCAACCAACAGCTTCACAACAAATTCTTCCTCTAGTTACCATTCCCAACACTTTTAATTAGGGTTTATGATGCTTATCAAAAAGACACCCAACCAAGACTACATTGACATGATCCCCACGGATCACCAAAACATAATACATCTTATTCTAAATTTGAAACATAGTACTTCAACAAATTTTTCAGCAAGATCAGCTTATAATTTCATACCACCTATATGTTCACGTCTCGACAACCGAACCTTATTCATTTAAACAACGACTTCAATATGTAAATATTATCTCCACAGGGAAGAATTCGTAAGTGAGGCTCTAAGTTATACTTTCATTAAGGATAAGATCATTTATCATGTTAATTATCCAAAGCTCACTCCATCGCAACATGTTAAAATTTTCCTCTATTTTAACCATGGTTTTCCAACGAGTAATCTATAAAGTTACCACCACTAATTAGTCAAAAACAAATGGGCATAATCATCAACCAACAACATTACTTTTAGCCACCCTATACATAGGTGATAACAAAATTACCACCACACAACATACTCCCACTATTTAAAATAGATTGAATACTAGCATTAACACTGCCCTTAACAACATCATTAAGAAAAAGTCTTATGTCTTCTCAATTGATATCAATACTAGCATTGTAGAGACACAATTGCATACTTCCAAATATACTAGTAGTTTGCAACAACGTAAATAGCAACTCTAATCAACTTCCAAATTAAAGTCACTAGTCAACACAATTAAATTTCTCTATTAATCCATTAAATTAGAACATCCTTAACAACCAGCAAAGTTTCTTTAACAATAACAGCAGTCTACATCATCTTAATGTTTTAACTATGCATCAAGGTTTATAACTTTAAACATTATCAGGGGTCATAAGCACTTTTATAACAAAGCAACAGATTCTAAGCGTGTACATTAACACATTCAATCATTCTCGCTAAAGAGTAATCTACAACACTTGTAGTCTATTTATTCTCAAGCTAGAGATATTAATCACATTCCACTCACAATTTAACTTAACAATACATCATCCCATAAACCACGTTGGTACATGCTACATAACATGCTAAACAACAATTCTTACTAGGGACAAATGATTTCAGTCAAAAGACTACTTACTTTGTTTGCAGCATTTTTAGTTTTAAAACTCATCCCAAATTCATAAGGAAACTTGACTCTCAAAATTGCAATGAGACAAACCCAAACTTGGTCATGCAAAGGAATTCTCCAAAGCACTTTTAAATCTCAAAGACTCCCACAGGAGGGAACCAAGCGATCGAGCGATCAAATAAACCTTTGCGGACAAAGGCACAAAACATAAATCGACACAACTTAACTTTTTGCACACGCTTCAATAACTTCTTTTAAACTCAGAGTAAGACGCACAAGAACCAAAACTATACTTTTTTTGCAAGGCAACCAACAAAACCGGTGTCAAAGCCAAAAGGCGACTAACAGAAGCGCAACACTAGACTATTCTTCTTCGTCTTCAACCAAGGAAGACAAAACCACATACCGCATATGGAACAATCCGCGAGAATCCAAGACCAAACACTTTTCTTTTGATTTCAATCAACTAAAAAAAACAAGAAGACCAACCAAAACCGACCGTCGAAACGGTGAAAAGCATCCGAAGGATACCACCATCAACTCTTCTATTTGTCTCCAGCCAACTACCCAATCTACGATAGAAAAGGTAAGCACTCTTTTCCACAAGGGATTCATAGTTCTTCGGTGATGGCTTTATCCGGCCATACCGTCAAACCACACCCTTACTATTAACAAAAGTGGTGACCGAAACCCTTCGGCACCACAACCCCACTTTATCACCACAACAAGCACAATTCAATCATTTATCTCATTATCAAATGAAGCATTCAACATCCAAGCTTAAATACAACACTTAAGCGTAAAGGAACGATACCCATACCCTTTCCTACTGTGCATCCATGTGTGTCAAATTTTAGATTAGTTATACCACTTTTGCAAGTTTTAATGTTGCTATCCTATGACAAAATTTTAGTTAAGACCTAAGCCATGTTTCTAAGTTATTCCACATCACATTTTAGTTGTAACCTAAGGTATGATGCTAAAAATACATGTTCCAAGGACCTACAAATTTCGCCTCGATACTAATCAGAATAACACCCGGCATTTAATATGCCCGAATGCTACCAAACATAGACTAAACAACATCTAAATACCACAATTAAACATAAATTACAGCAAAGGCGCACATGCTAAAAACCGAAATTTCGGCAGCATCTCCTTTGTTTTAACATGAATTGAAACGATAGCAATAACAAGACAGTTCATAGCAAAACATAAGGCATCTAAAACAGCAATATAAACGAATATAGCATCAACATAAGACAATAATACTAAAGCCAACCACTCCATAAATATGGCTAAGCAAATAAGGATCATAAGCACACAAAAATTATTCCAAACACCTAGTTCATGGCACTTATTATGAACTTGACTAAACAATAGTAAATGTGGCTGGACTACGTGAAGATGTGTAGCTATTTCCCCTTCCCACATGCCGGTGTCATGGTACCTAAAAATAAACAACATAAACACAAGCGTGAGTTCATCACTCAGCAAGTATATTGCAATGGTACAAACATAAACAATTACATGGCTACAACAACTCAAATCATGTATATCATCTCATCCATGTTCACAAATCATTATCATCATCATTATGTATGCAATGCGATGCGATGCTCATATCTCCTTGGAAACTCATACCGGTATGGTTGAGTACACACCCATCGGTGTGCACCCTCTCCCCCCTTCCATCCCGAAGATGGAGGGTGCCTACTCCTCGCTTCCCCACACCGCGGTGGATGGAATCACGATGTAGGACTTACTCATTGGCTCTCCGGAATAGTCATAACTTTCTCACCGACCTTCCCCAAACTAGTTATGACTTTCTCACCGCCCGGGCCATGTATCATGCCATGTATGCAAATATGCCAACATCATGAATAACTTGTACATTAACATATGGCATCATCATGGATAACTTGTACATTAACACATGGCATCATCACATAATAAACATATTCATCATATCCATTACAAACATTAAAGCATGGCATGTGAACATATCATATATTCAAATTTTAATCAATCAATCAACCCACAATCCGTTACCCGTTCCAATACACTTGCCTCAACCACGGGCGACGGATTGGCGAGATGAAGAGGGCACCCCCGGGGTCACACCACCTGCACATAGGTACCACACACTCACAATCATGTCCACAAAACAGTACGCTAACCCTCATCTACCCCGACATTGCCAACTACTCGCAAAACCCAAAAACAGAGATTCTGTCCCGTCGGGACAGCAGCCTTCCAAAAGGCATAAGTCGGGTTCTAAGACTCCGAATCAATTAAACGAGTATATCCTCGCGTAGCTTTGGAATTTTCCTAACTTTTTCTAGGTATATGAAAAAGCTGATTCGGACTCTAAAGTTGTTTAATCTACAAAATACCGAGATCTGTTCCAATCACGTCACAGATTTTAACACGCTCGGTAAAACAGCCATAACTTTCAAATGGCTGATCGGAATTTCGCGTTATTTATACCCACTGAAAGGTATTGAAATTACCTACAACTTCTTCAACAGGCGGCCGACCAAATTCGGATTCTAAATTGACGAAAACTCAAACCCTAGGTCGACTGCTCATGCTGCCCGAAACAGAGGACGTGACAACTTCTAGATTTCGTCTAATCTACTCAATTCCAGCACCACCAATTGATCTAAAAACTTGATAATCACCCTTAGAACAGGACCTAAACTAACCCCAAGAATTCCCATGGCCATACCTTCGCCCGACGCACGAAAAATCAATGGATCTCCTCCAGGTTCGCTCCTCGCTCCTCGCTCTTTGCTCCTCGCTCCAATGGACGGATCTTCGAGGTGCAGTGGTGGGGAGGCTACCCTAGGGCAGCAAGGGGTGGAGGAGAGGTGGTGGAGAGGTGGGGAGCAATGGGGGCAATGGGGTGGGGGCGCACGGCCAAGGAGTGGGGGTGGGGCGGCTAGAGCAAGGGAGGAGGAGGTGGGGGCGCCCAAGGTGAGGTTGGGGCGCAAGCTAGGGCAGGGGGAACCCCTAATAACTAGCCCAAATGGAATCCTAGTCCTAAATGGACTCATACTCCATCCCACCAAAGCCCACAACCCCCTCTTTTAGGCCCAAACTCCCCCGGAAAGGCCCAAACTCCCGGAAACGGCCCGGAAACGCAATTAAACCTCACTCCATATGGTTTTAACCTCCAATACCATATTTCATAATGTTTTTAACCTCATCATGCACACTAAATAAGGTTACAACACTCCGTGGTGTCACATCGGCAACCCCCTCAGTCACCGCCGCGCAAATCTTCGCGGAATCGCTCTCTACACGAGTACAATGCATGAATAAGGTGCATGCGATGCAAATGAATTGAAACACGAACACCCCCCCACCGAAACAGATCAGGCAACCCGGATAGTCCGGGAGGTCGGATACTCCGGATATTTTGTCCGGACACTCCGGACACCGCACATTTTGCCCAAATGACTCGAGGGATCGAGGTGCTTCCAAGTTCTACGACACCGCGATGACCCGATCTATAACTTTCCTACACGCGGCCAAGCCGGAGAAGCTCCGAGCTAGCTCAAAACACGATGAAACGATGCTCATTTGCGTAGCCCATGACCAAAACTAAATCCGACACTTGGGATGGCATCACCACCAACGGATCTCTCACCCTACACCCAAACACCACCTAATCCACCCCCAAATCCAACTACACACCAAAACCCTAACACTCCCAAGTTTTACCCCCAAACTCCCAATCTACAAAAACAAAGCCCCAAATCTACCCCCATGGGAGTTCCTAGAACCCAAGAACCAACGAATCATCTCCAAGAAGAGGTCTTACCTTCAAGGAGGGTGAAGGAGAAGGAGGGATCGCCGGGTAGGGAAAGGAGGACGCCGGCTTGGAGAGGAGCGTGAGGACGCCGGAGTGGGGGAGTCGCCGGGGAGGAGCCACGAGAGGACACCGGCCGGTGGGGAGGCGCCGGAGAGGAGCTCGGGGTGGAGGGGACGCACGGGGAAGTGGAGAGCAACCGGTAGGAGGAGAGGAATGACTAAGGAGCCAAGAAACGGGATTTTTATACTTAACCCACGCCAAGTCCGGACACTCCGGACCTTTTGTCCGGATACTCCGGGTTAAGGCCTCGGATTGACCCAATCCGGACACTCCGGACATTTAGTCCGGATACTCCGGGTTGAGTCCTTCGGTCAAGCCAATCCGGACACTCCGGACCTTTTGTCCGGATACTCCGGATCGCCCAGAATTTCTAGCACAGGATTCGATTTCTCCTGCCAAATTTAAACTAGGGTTAGACGTCGGATCTCGGTGCAAACCTCACCACGTCGGAGAGGAAAGTTTCTAGTTTGCGGCCAAGCAACATGCACATCTTAGATCATCCCGGATCTCAAGTTGCAAGGCCCCAAACTTGGATGAAAGACCCATTTGCGGATTGGAGTGTTCAAGCTCCAAACTTGCGGTGGAGCTTTGGACACTTCTAAGGGTTGGTTCAGGATACTCTAGGAAGTTACCATTCGAACCCAATTGCGGCTACAGGCTGGTTAGGGTTAAAGTTCGCCGCGCGAGTCGAATTTTAAATTCGGGGCCCTGACAATCGTGAAGCTCGTAGTGAGGCGAACTCAACGGAGCCATGATGATAAAGATGGGGTATGGATGATGACGTAGCGACGCAATGAACTACAATGAATATAATTCGAGAAAATACAAAATTCGTTGCCCATGATGTACCAAATTCGAAATCGATTAAGGAATTACCTTCGCCATGACCGGTGACACCAAGTGACAGGAACGGTTTTGGAAGAAGAAGTCCGAGGCGTCGAGAAACTTACAAGGGCATATCGGCAGCATTCGGTTTGCGCTCCGAACGTCGCGCCATTCCAAGCAAACGAAGACATAAGGATTGGGACGAGTTGAGGAACGGGTTAAGCAATGAGAGTGGATCATGATGCTCTCTTTAAATAGGCTCGAGTGGTTTATAGATAGATACGATTTGTTTAAAAAAGAGTTCAAACTGAATAAAACTCAAATTTATTCCAAATAAGAGGGGATTAGAACTGGAGAATCACACGGATTGGTTGAGAACAAGGTGACACGCGAATTGGACATGAATTCAAAGGCAAAAATGTGGGATTGGGACTTCAAAATCATGGCAATGGAGAGAAACAGAGAAGACACGTGCTGGTGGCTGGCTTCCTGAGGTTGAAGATGACATATGATATGTGGACCCACTTTACTATTTATTTTCATATTTAATTAATGCTAAAAATAAAAATACTTTGAAACCATAGCAAATAAAGTTCAAAAATTTTGAAAAAACTTTCAAAAATACTTTGAAATATTTTTGACTTATTGTAAATTTTTTAGAAATTTTAGAGTTATAATTTATCTACAATAAATCTTTTTGTAAAACTGAAAATAGAAAACAATTTTAGAAATTTTAGAAAACTCAGCAAAAATTTTATAAAATTATAAATAAGCAATAAAATATTATTTTATAAATTTAGGACGTTACACCACTGTAAATATCCGAGGAAAATGTCTATACAGTAAGAACCGCATATCATATAATACAAAATTGTAGTATATCTACACCGTCGACGCAAGAAAGGATATATTCGAAGTCAGCAGTAAAAAGTCGAAACGTTCCTTCTACGCGAAAACATCGAAATGAAAACTGAAAACATAAAACGAAAAATGGAAGGAAAAAAAAGGGGGGAAAGCTTGTCTTCGTCTCCAACGGTCCAACCTGCCTGCCTCCTTCCGTTACTCCCGTCCCAGATCTCCCCCCGCCTCAACTCGCCGCCCCAAACCCTAACTCTGTACTCTCCCATCGGATCCGAACGGTGGCGCCGTCTGCGATGCGGGGGTCCATCGCGACCTACCGTGAGAGCCTCTCCCGGCTCGCCGGCGAGGTCGACGACGCCGCGGCCGACGAAGCCCCCGCGCCGATGCCGCCGCGGGGCGCGGACCACACCCCCACGCCGCTGTCGTCCGGGCGGCGACGGCGGTACTCCCGAACCGACCCCGCCGAGCCCGACGAGGTACCGCAGCCTTCTCTCCCCGCAAACATTTACATGCGAATTGTTCCGAGTAGAGGCTCCGGCGTGTCAAATTTGTTCATGCGAATAGCTCTACCTTAGGGAGTTTGAGCGCTTATCCTTTGAGTGCTTATCCTTGTTAGATATAAATGATAAATCGCTCAGGTCACATCGGCAGGACATTGGAGGGCAGCTCGTATTGATGAACTAGCTCTTGTTATTGGAAAAAAAGGGGTGATTTGAGTGTTCATATGTGGGTTTGAAGGAGTACGAGCTGGTGGGTAACCATAGGAGGGAGAGGGATCGGTGAAGGTTATTGGCTTTGTTGCCTTGGTCGAACGCTTTATGTGGATGGTATTAGGGTACAGAAGTTGGTGGTTGTAAACTTGTAATAGCTTTCATTGGAACTGTTCGTAGTTTGCACGATGGCAAAATCTTATGTTGTTAATCACAACATTTCATGGAAATGCCTTGAATAATTGAAAGTCAATATGTTGGGTTAGTAGTTAGTTCCAAGTAGTGAGAAGGGTTCTCTTGTTAAGAGATGGTGTGATAACAATGAATGCGGTCTGTAGTGATTTGTTAATATGACATCTTACACAAATGCTATCTAGGAGGCAAGTGGAGTATGTGTTGCTATGAATTTTTTTTTTGATTGGTTATATAAATCGGCTTTGGTAGATGTTATTAATGGTACCAAATATCCAGGGCCCTCCCAAGTGTTGAAATTTAAAGCAAACTATTATTTGGTATGGTTGGATGAGGTTGTACCAGTGCATGGTTGCATGGCGCCGATTTGTTCTTAAAACATATATTCTGATTCTAGTTTGATGTAACAAATTGTGGAAATAGAGCAGTATCAGTTCGTGGTGATGCAATTGCATTTTTCATAGTAGATTTCTAAACTCAAGGAAGATATTCAAAAGCTTCAAGCTTCGGAGGCTGAAATAAAGGCATTGTCCTTCAATTATGCTGCAATGTTGAAGGAAAAGGAGGTATGCATGATTCAAAGGTTGTTTTTTCTTCATGTCTGTTTGGCAGACAATTGTTACTGAATGTATTATTTTTACAATGCCAAGCTCATGCCTTTGCGCTTGTTTAGCGCTATTAAAACCAGTTATTTGCTACATGGTGATGTCATTGAAAGCATAAACAATAATTACTGACTCTGTGGTTCGGATGCTTTCTAAAGATCCAGTGGTGCGTATGTTATGACAGGAACAACTGGTACAACTTCGTGAAGAAAATGGCTCATTGAAAAGATGTCTGGAGAGCTCTAAGGCAGTTTCAGGCAATTCTAATGTAATTGGGCGATTTATATCCACTTCAATGAAGCTATTATTGATCACTGAGCATGCAATATGGTACATTAATAACTTAAGTTTTCACAGGGTACTTTGGAAAGATGTCCTAGTAGAGTGCAAAGAAACACAGTTCAAGAAAATTTATTGAATGTCTCAAAGCAGAATGGGTATGGTGGTGGTGCTTCACAGGTTATCCAGCCAAATGGTCTGCACTCAATCACGGGGCATCATAAGGTAGTTCATTAATGTCATCTTATTTTTGTGTAATTTATGAATTTATAGCTTGTATTGTGTTTACACCCTCGTCCTCTTTGGAAGTTATTGACAAGATCCTTTTTGTCCTATGGTGAACTGTTAAAAACAACATTTCATGAGAAATAATTATTACTCTTTATTGTCCAAACTTCTTTTGAGATGGTTTGGATATCTCCAATGGAGGCCTTCCAAGGCACCGGTGCGTGGTGGAATTTTAAGCCGTCTCAAAAACATAAGAGGCAGAGGTTGACCGACACTGACGTGGGAAGAATCAGTTAAAAGAGACTTGAAGGATTGGAATGCATCTAAAGAGTTAGCATTGGATAGGAGTGCATGAAAGTTAGCGATTCACGTACCGAAGCCATGACCTAAGATCGAATATTTCGGGGTCTTTTAACTTTGATTGGGTTTCATTCCTAGCCTACCCCAACTTGTTTGGTACAAAAGGCTTGGTTGTTGCCGTTATTGTTGTTGTTGTTGTTGTTGTTGTATTGAATGCAAATCATGTTACAGGGAGATATATTGGACGAAGAGAGATCATACTTTGCTGCTAAGCAAGCTAGTCTTGAAAATGAAATCAAACAATTGAAACAGCAACTCAGCAATAATAACAAGAAAGAAACTGAAATAAAAAAGTGGTTAGAAGGTATGTTCAAGTCTAAACTGTTCCATCTTTAAACAGTTTGCAGCCCATTTTCATATAATTCAGTGTATTTTGTTTGTTCAAATATTTTATTCCACTTTTCAGATGAAAACAAGCAGAATAAATATCTTCAGCAGCAGCTAAATGAACTGAAGGTCAACAAAGAGAGGGTAAGTTTGTTTTTTCACATAGATTCAAGAAAAATAGATATATTCTTGGTCTGAGGTCTACAGACCAGAATTTCACATATTGTTAAATACCTTTAATATTTTTTTATATCATTATTGCTCCCATTCTGTACCATGTATTTGCATATAGATGATGGATAGGATTACATGGTTGTTATATTCTTCTGGCTATATGCCTGGAAAATTGACCATTTTATGTATATAATTTAATAGACATCAAACAACATGGAAGAGCTACGGAAGGAACTAGGTGAGAAGAAAGTAGAGTTGAGACGTGTGGAAGATGAGTTGAATAGAAGGGAAAAGGAGCGGGTATCAGATGCGTCTCTCCAGAGCCTAAGAAGTGTGGTGATTGCTCTACAGAAGGAGAACTCAGATCTTAAGGTCTCAATTGATGGGCAACTACTTAAATGTTTATATGATGCTTCAAAAAAAGACATTATATATGTTACTGCAGGTTTATTAACTTTGTTACGCCAATCATATGACCAGAATAATCATATGGCAATGGAATTTGACAGCCAAAAAATTTCTTTTGCAGATAGAGAAGGGCAGGCTTGAGGCAGATCTCATCTGTCTGAAGACTACCTCACAAAAAAATGATGACAGTATTTCAAATATTAACAAGATTCCTGACTTGGAAGAGGTACAATCTTGTTGTTCGGTTAAACTATGTATATAAAATGTGCAATGTAGTAGCTGATGTCTTAGGAAGACACATGAGAAAGATCTTTAGGCATTCTTTGGTTGAGTTGCACCATTGTTTGTGGTATTACTTTAATTTGTTCAGAACATTAATGTGAAACCATAGCCTCAAGATGCATTTTAAATCTCTGACTTTGTTGAAGTGAAATTTTCTATAGTGTTAGCTAGCATGCTGTCAAAAGTCATAGGCTGTACATTCAGTATGGACTACCTGTTAGCTAAAGTTATGGGCCGACAACGCTTTGTTTTGTAGTGTATAGTATTAGTGATGTTACTAAATAGTCAAGAGAATAAAAATACTGATGTGCTTGTAGTTCCACTGTGAAGGTTAAGGAAGAGATGGCTTCATTGAAGAAAGGATTACAGGATGCTTCCAATGAGCGAGACAAAGCATTGCAAGATTTGGCTCGGCTGAAGCAGCATTTGTTAGACAAAGTAACCATTTAATCTTATTTCTTAATTCGCCCACTTGCAATTTTCTAGCCACCTAATGAGATAAGGGCAGAGAGCATTATGTGTTCCCATGCTTTATCTGTACTCTCTATCCAAAGTTATGTGCAATAGCTAATACAAAATACGACCAGGTGTTTAAAAGGAATGATAGGATGGATGATGCTAGTAAACTTACTAACAAACTGATTGTCCTACATAGGACCTTGAAGATCAAGACAAGATGGATGAAGACAGCAAACTCATTGAAGAATTGCGGGCAATCTGTGAGCAGCAAAGGGCTCATATTATGCAGTTAGAGAGGGCTTTAAAGGTTGAGATGGCAAAGCAGGAGGAGAGCAAAAAGATCATAAATGAAGAACACCAGCGGTCAAATGAACAAATAAAAGATTTGAAGGACAAGCTTGCAAACTGTATGAATGCACTTGATTCAAAAAACGTGGAACTGCTTAATTTGCAGACTGCCCTTGGACAGTACTATGCTGAGAGTGAAGCTAAGGTAATCGAATTCTTGGGACTACACGAAGCTTAACTTTCTCTATTGCAATTTTTGATCTTGATTTTGGTCTTCACATCTTCCCTTGTAAATGCTTGAATGTTGATGTAGGAACGTCTTGGAGGTGATTTAGCTATGGCTAGAGAAGAATTGGTTAAATTGTCAGAGTCATTGAAGGTACAACCAATGAACACAACTTCCCTGCAAATGCTTGAGCAATCATCTGTCTAATTTGTTGTTTGCTTGTGATTATCAATATTATTCAACTTATTTTCATATATTGATTCATTAATTGATAGATTGCCTTCATACAAGAGAAAAATATGCATTGAGTGCATATTGCACACACTTTAATTTTTAAGCTGCCTAAGACTGTAATCCTATCATTTTTCAGATGAAATTACTGAAGCTATTATTTTTATGCAGGTGACAAATCAAGCAATTGAAATTTCAAGAAGAGAAAAGGAAGAGATTGCTGCCAAATTTTCACAAGCTGAGAGGATGTTAGCAGATGGGAAGCGCTCCATGCAGAAGCTTGAGGATGACAATTCAAGACTACGACGTGCGCTAGAACAAAGCATGACACCACTCAATAGGATGTCACTGGATTCAGATAACTCTGTTGACAGGTGCGGGGCCTTCTCTGATCACCTTTTTTTAAAATGATTTTAATGAATATATATATACACACACACACACGCATGTACAACCAGTTTTGTGTAATGCTCTGATAATCAAGGTTTCAAATCTCGTTTTGAGTCAAATCCCGGAGGTTTTTTTCAACCGGGAAATCCGAGATCTCGGCCGAAATCACCGAGATCTCGTCCAAAATGAACCGGCCGAAAAATGGTCCAAAATACGTCAAAAAATTTTGAAAATTTTTTTGGATGGTCCTGACTCATCACTAATGTTTCTATATAAATTTGAGATGATGATCAATCATGAGGAATTTTAAAAAAATGTAACAGTGGTAAAGTCATCGTAAAAACCGTATGTAAAATCAGTTTTTGATTTTTCAAATGTAACAAATGAACTTCAAGTCATTTAAAATGTTTTATATATGTTCCTATCATCCTGCGTATTATAGAGAAATATTTGAACTGAGAAGTTGAAAATTTCGGCAGCATTTTAGCTAATATTCGGATTATGAAAGTGACAATTGGCAACAATAAATATATATGGTCATGACAAATAATATACATGAAATGAAAATTAACTCATATGACAATTCAACACATATTACAAGAAGATGCAAAAGAATAATTACAAGACATATGACAACAAGAGGCATACTTATAAGGAGCATGAACATGTAATGCATGGACAACTATGCCTTGCCATACCTAGGAGTAGTAGTATGATGATGGTGAAAACTGGATCTGCGCGTTATCGACAATGATCTCTCCACGCCTCATCTGGTGTTGTTGCTTGTACTCTTTCCAGCTTATGTTCTGTGGCAGCCAGGCGGACTTCCAGTGTTCATAATGCGACATCCAGATCAAAGGATTCTCTCGACCGTGCAGTACCGCCGGATGTGTGTTGTACGACCGATCGTAGGGATCAAGATAGTCGAACAATGATGACATGTCGGATCCATCGTAGGATGAATGTCTCAGATCCACCGTATCCTCTCCCATATCTCCTTCATAGCTCATTGAGCCGCACTTCAACATAGGGTAACCAGGGTGCTCACCAGATGCCCCAATGGCTAGAAGATCAAGCTACTAGACCACGAGCCCATATCATCCTCGCGGATGTGCCGCTCGCCGCCCATCCTCACCACTCATCGTGCTACGGGTCTCGCCTCTGTGAGCCCTTCCTCGCAGCCTCCTTATGTTGCATTTGTACCGGATCGTGGTTGTGAACGAGGTCGGAGGGTGTACCGCCCGCCGCCTCCAGTAGTCTGTGGACGAAGCCGCCGACGATGTCGCCTCCGAGGGTGTCTGGGTGTCATCATCGCTGCCAACATCGGCCTCCTCATCGCTTTTGGCCTTCGCCTTCCCACGCTGGTTGGCCGACAACTTCGCCTTCCCGCGCTGGCTGGCCGACAACTTTGCCAACCCACCTAAAGCACCCGCTAGCGTGTCGTCATCATCGTCATTAGTACCATGCCTCCTCTTGGCTGTGTGGGTGTCGCCAATCACAACCTCACTCCAATCTGCGATGGTCTTCCCACCTGTGGCCAGTTTGAATAAATATATTAATACCATTCTGATAACCGTAATGAATAAAAATAATTGGATGGTACCTGTGGCCTTGCGGAGCTCTTGCGATGGGATGCTGTCAACCACGAATCTCGCCGGGAGGGGCGGATCGTAGCCACTATCCTCATCTAGTAGAGGCTTCCCCGTTGACATGGACGACTCGAACCATTCTGCAATCGGATCGTTACCGGAATGCATTGCATCCTCAATGAGGCGATCAAATGGGTCGACGTCATCGGTGTGGCGAGTGGATTCATAGTCCCGTAGGCGAAGTCGGAGATTGTAGTGCACAAACACGAGCTGCTGCAGTTTTGCATAGCTTAATCGATTCCTAACCTGTGTGTGCACTAAAGCAAATATGCTCCAATTTCGCTCACAACCGCTGGATGATGCACACTGTGACACCAATCTCAAGGCGTACTTTTGCAACGCTGGTGTTTCATTTCCGAATGCCATCCACCATTGTGTTGCAGACAAAAAAAACACACATTATTAGTACTCCTCCATAGTGAATTTACATTACGTCAAATTATAAAAGTACCTGCCGTCATGTGTGGATCGAGAGCGCTACTCTCTGCAAATTGGGTGGCGAAGCGTCCCCTCCTAAGACGGTAAGTGTCTGCTTCCCGTAGTGCCTTCACCGCACTTTCGTTGTCAATGACCATAATATTCGTGGCAAAGGATACCGGTCCCATGAACACCGGAGTGCTGCATATATTGTACTTGAATTGAGACTGTGGGTCCAGGACAGAGGCTACAACAGACAAAATATTTTGAAATTAGCACAATACAAACAAAGGTGGTATCCTTTATGTCAATTTCACGAACCTGCTTGGACGAAGGTGGTATCCTTTATGTCGGCAAACCTCTTTTCAATGACTCTCAGGAATGGCGCATACTGCTCTCCATGTTCACTCAACCGCCGGTTGCACTCACTCCTAACAATACAAATTTGCATCATAGCACCACTTATCGTTGGTAACTTGTCTTGATCGGCGAACCTCAACAACTTGTACAAGGGTTCGACGGCCACCACAGCCCACTCCAACATGGTCCAGAAATCTCTATCAACGAGGTGATCGTATACAAACTTGCCCTCATCAATCCCAGCCCACTTGCTACTTGTCCAGTTGGGATGTGTCATCCATTGCTGGAACTTGTCCTTCTTCTTAAAAATGCTATCAAGAAAGACAAAGGTTGTGCCAAACCTAGTGGCATTTGGCCTCACCAACTCTCCACCTATGCGGGCCTTCATCTGTGTGTGCAGATTCTTGTGGTTGTATAAGAAGTGGCAAATCCTCTTCGCCCTTGCCACAACATTCTTGATCTCGTCCATTTCGCACACATCCTTAAGCATGAGGTTCACTGTGTGTGCCAAGCATGGTTGCCAGATAATCATTAGATACTCTACTCGCAACATCTGGCATGCTTTCGTGAAATTCGCTCCATTGTCAGTAACCACTTGCACCACGTTATCGGCAACAATACTTATGGTCTTGAATCTTGCCTGTGGCATCAACGGTTTTATGGAAGAATGTTACCCCGTTGCAGTACACCATGAAGTTGATGATGCTCTGCATTGTAGGTCCAGTCCACGCGTCACACGACTGTCACACCAAATGTTGCCCAGTCGTCCCTGAACTTCTGAAGGTACTGGACAATCTCCTTCTCGTTCTCGTCAAGGTACTTCCCGTCGATCTCGTGGCCCCGTGGGGCATGAACCCCTGGGCCTAGCTCCTGCGTCATCTTGAGTGCACCTGAAAACACGGATCGTAAGAGTTTAGTCCAAGGATGACAAAAATTTTAAATTATAAACCCGCGAGCTTTTGAAGTATCTGTGAAGTACGGACACTCGGCTTTCCTTCCTGGAATTGCATTTGCATGGAACCACTTAGACCATGCCCTCCCAAGCTTATGCTTCGTCCCCTGCTTAAATGCAGTGTCAATCCGAGGTTGATGCGGGGCACCACTCCGTACAAGGTCAACATCCATGGAGGCTTGGCATGACCGTGTTAATTTCGACTTGCCAAACATTTTGCTGATAGTGGATTGGATTGAGTGTTTCACTGCACCACTCCCAGACCCTGATCCTTGAGTCAAACCTTGACTCCTAAGGTAAGCCTCTTCTTTGGAGGCCCTTATATGGCCATCTTCAGTTGGTCCTGCTCTGTATGGTAGTCTCTAGCCATCGACGCCCAATCATCGCAAGCCTCCTCCTTACGCAGGCGCTCCACCTCTTTCTCCTTCCTTTCTCGACCTCTGCGGAGGTCCGCGAGCATGGCTTGCCTAACTACTTTAGGTACGCCAGGACATGCCTTCACATCACCGGCGCGACCGGCGACATGTTCCTTCAAACGGGTTGCTCCTCCCCCCTTCATTACATGCGGACAGTAATTGCACTTCGACCCTTGCCCGATACGCTCCCCATGCTCCCAAACGGCATCCATCATGATATTCTGCAACGGTATACGTATGATCTTGAGCTAACAATTATCTAGAGCTAACACGAATTAATAACTAATGTAACATACATACAAAAAGTAATAACCTACAAGTATGAAACCTTTATGTCACGAGCAGTTGGTACCTTGAATTATGCATGCATGTCATATGAAATACCTACTATCACCAAGCTAAAAACTAATCACTTAACACTTAATAGCATACTAATCACTTAACCTCATTCCTTCACTGGTGTCTACACTCCATAGAAGATTGAAGCATCACTTAACTTAACACTTAACATGTTGTAGAGCATCACTAATCCTATTGTAGAGCATCACTTAACACTTGACAAGTTAACATCATACAAAATTACGTAGTTAACAGCATACTAATGATTAATGAAGAGCATACAAGTTAACAAGGTAACAGCATACTAATCCTTATGTAGAGCATCACTTAACAACCTAACACTTAACAAGTTAACACCATATTAATCCTAATGTAGAGCATCACTTAACACTTAACCGGTATTTAATCAATTAACATCATACAAAATTTTCTAAATCAATCAATCGATTAATCGTAATCCTAATGAAGATTGAAGCATCACTTGACACTTAACAAGTTGTAGAGCATCACTAATCGTAATGAACCTTGTCTAAATCAATCAACTAACATCATACAACCAGTACAAGAAGAGCAAAACAGTAGCTACAAATTGACATAAGTTACTCACCAATGCAGACAAAAAAATTCAAACTCCACCGAGATCTCGCCTCGTAATCCCGAGATTTGATGTAATCTCGCCGAGATCTCCCCTTTTAACGGTGAGATTTGATGATTTAACGGCCAGATGTCGCCGGATTCAGTCGGAGATTGGGCGGCGGCGAGACCAAAGAGCTGTGTGAGTGAGGGGAAAGTGATTAAATGAACTTTGAGCCTGTGAGCGCATGGGTAAGCCTCGGTTTTCTTTCATGCGCATGGGTAAGGTTATAAGTATTGCTTTTGCTGAACTGGTACAGGTAATACACAGTGGTTGAGTTGGTTGGAGGCTTTATATGGCAACCGTGAGGTTCAAGGTTCAAATCCCACCTTGGAGCTCAAAATTTTTTTCGCTATTTTTTCCACTTTCTTTACATGTACTTCTTATAAAACGTATTTGAATGCTCACAAAAAAATACTGAAGCTAAATCCGGTCCAAATAATATGAAATCCGGCCAAAATAGTGCTAATTTCGCTATAAAATAGCAAAATCTCGGGCGGTTTGGGCGAGTTCTCGCCGAGATTAGCGAGAGCACTGTAGTATTTCAAATTTTTTGATTTTTTTTTTTCATCCGGGCGGTATTTTGTATCTCGTGAGGGAGCGAAATCCGAGATTTCGGCAAGATTTGACCGGTTTTCGGCGAGATTTGTACCCTTGCTGATAATAGAAAGACGAGGATGAAAACTGTGCGAAAGGCTCTCTTGGTCTCAATTTTGGTGCAAGACACGATAAACATTATTAAAACCTTAAAATTGTTTTGAAAATTTTGCATGGTCAAGCATGCATACGTATTACAGAATAGCCCATGGACAAACTTTAGTACCCAAACTTCTCTAGAAAAGAAAAGCAAAGAACTGGAAGAACCAATAAAAGAACTAATATTTTGTTGTTGTTTTCACCTTCTCTCCTTTTCTAGAAAGAATTGGTGACTGAGACTTGTCTGCTGACTATTCTATGGTCAATTGATCATAATATGCCATCTGGGAAATATAAGCGTTTTTTGGAATTCATTTGATCATGTTTTATACCAAATTTCTTTTTCACAAGATATACGCACAAACATATATGCTTCTGCTTGTACTTTTGTGTGACCTATTTTTAGAGGCTCTATATGGTATATACAACAAGTGAATTAATATACAACAAGTGAATTAAGTCACAATTTTGCTTGCAGACGGATTGTGATCAAATTATTAGTCACTTACTTCCAACGGAATCACAGCAAAGAGGTGCTTGGCTCCTTCAAATTCGTTATGGTGTTGTGACCTTCTGAACTACATAATTCTTATCAATATTTTTATGTCTTTATGTCCAGGTTTTGGATCTTATGGTTCGCATGCTTGGCTTCTCCGGGGAAGACAAACAAAGAATTGGTTTTGCACAAAATAATGCTGGTAAGGGTGTTGTTCGTGGTGTTTTGGGTTTCCCGGGACGCTTAGTTGGAGGAATTGTTGGCGGAAATTCAGCAGGCAAATCTACTCAAGCATCTCAGGATAATCAGGTTGGATCTTTACGCCCATTGGACTGGTTTCTTCTTGCAATGATGTTGCTCTGTTGCTTTAAAGTTTTTCATCCATATTAAAAAAACGGAAGCTAGTGATATTAAAAGATGACTAATTACGTAAGTTTGTCAAGCTGCATTTTTTTTTGTACTGTGTTACTTTCTGTTTCCTTGATATCTTCCTTTTCCCATTATTTGCAGTCATTTGCAGATCTTTGGGTGGACTTTCTGCTCAAGGAGACAGAAGAAAGGGAGAAACGAGAAGCTACGGAAGCCGCAAGGCTGTCGCAGAAAGAGAACCAAACTGCCAGTACTAGCAATGCATTGAGCGTCCAACCATCACAACACCCCGCAAACCTTGCACCTGGCCCTTCCACAAAGCCGCATCTGTTTGGTCATCCAGACTCCGAATTTGCTCCGATTCCACTTGCATCCTCGACATACTCATCCACGCAGACTCCCTTCTCAAGAACACTTCCAAGATGATTGCAACCAAGTGTACAGTATTCTGGGTGTTTTTGTACTTATGTGGCGCATCTGTCTCTTAACCTTAAGCTATTCATTTCATTTGTTGACAATGCGATGATGTTGGTGATAGTCGATTCAAAGCTACCCATTTTTTGTCCTCAGTTTCATTTTTCCTTCGGCATGTAAAGAAGTCATATGTAAATGGACTCATGTCGTTCCACAACAAATCCAGGTAAAGTACAACATAGTGTATGCTATGGCAATCGGGACAGTGTACCCGTGCTGTAATAATGTTATAAAGATGAGAATTTTTTGTGTTCAAAGACCGGATCTGATGCACGCTGAATGCGTATACTGGGTTAATACATTTGGAAGCATACGTGAGAACTATAGCAGCATGTGTGCGTTACCATTCTTTTTGTGGACAGTTTACATTTTATTCTCTCTAATTACGGGATCCTTTTTCGTACGTTGCACTAGGGTGAAAGAACGGGAATGCAAGCCGCAAAGTTTTAACTTCCGTTAGATTACTTTTACATCAATCGAAGTGCAAAGTTTGTCCCTTCATTGTTCTGTCATCTTTTGCATATGGGCAGCAAAGCTTCAATACAAAAGGTGGAAGGAGCACGCATTTGCTCGTCTGAAGAAGGCGGCGCTGAACTTCTTGTTATGCTTGCCGATAATTAAATGAATAAGTAAGTTTCGTATTTCAACCTGTCCAACCAAGTCGTTGTAGTATAGTGGTGAGTATTCCCGCCTGTCACGCGGGTGACCCGGGTTCGATCCCCGGCAACGGCGTCTTTTTTTTTTCTTGTGTGCTTTGATTTGTCATCGTACGGCACTAAAAAAATCTTATGCATCCATAACAGCAAAAGTTTGCTTTTTTTTTGTGCCTCTTGTTTCTGCCTTTTTTTTTTATATTTTCTTTGCTCACATATGCGTAATGATGTTGTAAATCTTTAAGGCAGCTAGCTTCAGAGGTGTGGCATGCTCGGTTCTTGCCATCTTGCAGTGCAGCACATACAAATATTAGGTAATACTCTCTCTAGTCACAAATATTTATTGTTTTAGACATATATATATTTAAATTTTGGAAACTTTAACTATCAATATTTTATAAAAAATATTTACATTGGATACAGGAAAATTACATGTGTAGATTTGTGTCAAAAAATACTTTCATAATATTACAGTTTTATTGGGTCTTATAAATATATTATAATAAAAATTAGTGATCAAAACTATGTTTTGGAGACAGTGTCAATGTCCAAAATGATAGCTATTTATGACCAAGGAGTAATCCTTAACCTTTTAAAGGCCTTATAACCACATTACAATCTGCAGTTGAAATGATCTTAATCTATGTGACAGCTTAGCCCTTCCGTATCATAGTAAAAATCTCAATAGCTCAACCAGATACGCAGGAAATTAGTCTACAGCTAATCGAATTGATCCTTTAGAATCTGTCTGTGAATAACTTTCACGAGATATTTGGAAGATGCAAAGATGAAACACCGCATGATTTAGCCTGTGTTAATACAGTTTTAGTGATCCATGACTGATGTCTTCTATATTTCTACGGCATTCTTATCAGCGTGTATTTTGCAAATGGAGTGACAGTTGACTTGGGTGCAGTGCAGGCTATGCAGCCAACCATGCAAGCCATGGTCCTTAATTTGGTCTTCTATTTTTGTTAGTTTTGTCTTGTATTTAGATTTCAAAGATGGTAGCACATTTATTTTGATATTATATTAATTTATAATTGCAGCCCCTAGTCATTTTATTGGTTTCTTGCACCTGCAGTTTATGATGGAATTGACTCTTGCAGATGGATAAACCTGAACAGTACTGCATCTTGACTTTTGCTGATAATAGTTTACACCTCAGCCAAACGAATAACAGTTTACACGTCAGTAAAATTTGTGTTCAGTCCGTAGTAAGAAAATAAGTGTGTGAATATGGTTTTCACCGTCTCTCCCCAAGAATGATGTTTTTTATTTGTATCATGGGCGTTCAAATCTAATAAATTATAAAACAATATAAACAATTTTTATGCGTACAAGTTGAGAAGAATAGCATACGTGCATCCTGAGATATGAACCACCTTAATGCCAGCTACCCAGCTTCAACGTGACACGGTTTTGATGTTTCTCCTCAAGCTGCCTCCGCACCTCTTCCTTCAATGCGGTTTCGATACCATGATCACCCAGCTGGATTTCCTTGAGGCTTGTCAGGAACTGTAGCCCAGAAATTTCCTTCACCCTCAGGCACCAGTCGGCTTGTAGCAGCTCGAGCTTAGGCATTGCGTCTTCTTTGAACTCCACCGATCTGAGCTTGCGTAATCCATGAAGCTCCAGCACCAGGAGGCTCGGGAAAGAGGAGCCTTCGAAATGGAACTGCTCCCCCGCAACCGAGTTCGGCCACAGACGTAGAACTGCAAGATTTGGTAGCATCCCAAGTGCTTGTATGTCAGCAGCTTGGTTCAATTCGGCATCCGATAGCTGCAGCTTGGATAGATTCTGGAGCTGATTGATCCACTCTGTCGCCTTCACTAGCTTGCCGTCCAGCTTGAGGCTCTCGAGACATTTCGGTGGCAACAAACCCCCACCCAAACAACCGTCTAACTCATCTCCTTGTTGATGCCCAGACACTGACAACGATTGAAGTTGGCTGTGGCAGGCAATGGCAGACCAGAACTTCTTGCCGTTTTTCTTGTTGATGCAGTACACTTTTAGCTTACGCAGCTGAGTAAGCTCTCTAAGCTCCTTTAGAGTGGCTTCGCCCTTTCCATTTCCGAATGCAAGACCAACAATACCCAGTGTGCGCAGGGCCTTCAATTTTGCAATTCCTTTCGGAACTTTGACACGATACACCCTATCTTGGTATATGGTATAAAATCGGTATAGGTTGAATATGTCGTGCATGTTCAAACCATCCTCTACAAGTCGTGGCCTCCAAAAAAGATGGCACATAGAAAACAAGGCGCAGGCCCTCCAAAGATGCGTGCGGCTGCGGAATAGCAGAGGACGACGGCGACCACAACAATGTTTCTTCCGGATGGTAGCGGTCGGGGAATCACCATCCTCGCAGGCTTCTTTAGGGCCGTCTACTTGTTGATCCTGTATGTTAGGACGTAGACGCTCTGCACAAGCCAAGAAAAGAGCACAACAACAACGTGGGGAAAGGAGTGATTCTTCAACGATATCTTCCCTGTCCTCCACACGATCACGAAATAGGTTACGTTCTTTGGGGTTACTTCCAAATGAAACTTTTGCCAGAAGGCACTGTAGATTCCGGAGCTTGGTGACCGTTATTGGCAGTTCGAATATACATGTGTTTCTGATATCCAATGTTTGGAGGTGCCTCAACTTCCCCAATGAATTAGGCAGGTGGTAAACATTCCGACATCCTCGTAGAGAAAGGTACTTCAGGTGAAGGAGCTCCCCAATTTGATAAAGATGATGATCGCGTAGTCCGATCGTGTCTTCCAAATCAAGCACTCGGAGGAACCTCATCTTATCCGAGATGAAAAATGATCTCCACTCTCCAAACACGGTCAATGATCGTACACGCGACAAGTCCAGCATGCTTTCAAACTCATCCTTGTCTCTCGTCCAGCTGCTGCTTATGGCAAGATGGCGGATGACACCTGTACCGCTCAAACAACATCCTTCCTCCAGTGTTAAAACAAGGCTTTCCTCCCTAGCCTTTGAAATGCATATTTCACGGATGATATCGTGAAGTTGACAAGAATCGATTTTCCCACCGTAATGATTTACCCCTTCCCCTTGCAAGATCATACTCCTATCGAAAAGCTCATCAAAGTACTTGCCACCAACATCCTCTGCAAGCATGCCAGGAATCTCCCTTGAGTAACCCTCTGCGATCCATCGCCTCACCAAACGCTTCCGCCTGATTTTGTGGTCTTCTGGGAATATAGACATGTATAAGAAACTAGACTTGAGATGATAGGGTAAACCATCGTAGCTCCTCATAAGGACTGTCTTTATTTTCCTAAGTTCTGGATTCGTCTCCAATTCAGCACTAATGCGATCATTCATCTTCCTCCATTCAATAGCAGTTTTGGGCTTAGTGGCTAGGAAGCCACCTATTGTCGATATTGCAAGGGGAAGTCCATCACACTTCTTTAGAATAAGTATTGCTTGCTCCTTCATGTCAGGGCGTAAATCAACTTTTTCGGTGCTCTCCTTATATACCTACGAAAAATAGAATATAAAACTGTTAAGTACTTGAATTAAAGACTGATTATTGTTATATTGAAAATATAAATGTATTATGGGCTTGTTTGATCAAGCTTCTTCTCATACGATTATTGAAGCCCAAGTTGTATCACAAACAGGATGGATCTCCATGTTTGTTTTCAATAATCTCAACCTCAGCCTCCCTCCGTACTAGATGAGGTGAAGCCCCAGCTTAATAAGAATATATTTGACGTCCCATCCGCAGGTTATGTTTATGAGCTTTATGATGATGCAGCTGGATTGAACTGGTGTGATCAAAGGTCGGGTTTCGAATTTTGCCAAAAATTCGGTTCTTTTGGTGGGTCGTGGACATTTGTCCAAGTTACATTTCGGTGCATTCATTTGAATTTTGTCCAAAAAATTTTGAAAAAAAAAAAATCAAATTTCGATCAAATTTTATTATAAAATTTTAAAATTTTGTTTCAACTGTTAGCTTCTTAGATAAAGTCACTAGTCAGCAACATGTGCATTCGCACATGCTAGCTTCTTAGATAAAGTCACTTGGGTCCGTTAATTTAGATTATACGTTTACTTTGGAATTCATATGAAATGAAATTGATAATTTTATTATAATTTTTATTTATATTTTAGTTAATTTGGCTTGTACTTGACATACACACTTTGTTTTAATTTGTTAATTTTTATTTAATTATTATTCTAGTTTTTAGTTATTTATTGATTTACTTTGGAAATCATATGGAAGTCAAATTGCTAATTGTCCTTATTTTTTATTCCTAATTTTAGTTAATTTAGATAATACCTGGACTCGTTCTTTTAATTTGAGCCATTATAACTCGGGAACGATAGATAGCCAGATCTTTCTGGTTAATGTGAAAACTTCCTCAAAGTGTCTAATTAGTATAGACTATAGATAGGTAGGTAGGTAGATTGATATATTTGCATTTTTTTATCGTACTTGGGATGGATTTTTTCAGTTTAAGGCTGGAATTCATATGAAAATCTATATTTTTCATTTATATATATTTAGAATTTTATTTAGAGGGCTTTACTTTGGAATCTATAAAAATTAAATTGATACTTTTATTTTATTTTTTATTACGAATTTTGGTTAATTTGGCTTGTACTTGACATATGCTCTTTATTTTAATTCACTAAATTTATTTAATTATTATTCCAACTTTTATTTATTTATGGATTTACTTTGGAAATGGTATTAAAGTCAAATTGCTAATTTTATTTAATTTTTTATTCCAATTTTTAGTTAATTTAGAGTGTACTTAACATGGACTCTTTATTTAAATCTAAGCCGTTATAATTGGGCCTAGAAGATAGGCAACCACATCTTTTTGGTTAGTGTGGGAACTTTTTTAGAGTGCCTAATTAGTATATGTATAGATTTTTTCAGTTTTAGGCTAGAATTCATATGTGAATTTATCTTTTCATTTATTACTTTTTCAAATTTTATTTATAGGATTTACTTTTGAATTTGTATGAAATAAAATTAATAATTCTATTTTATTTTTTATTCTGAATTTTAGTTAATTTGGCTTGTACTTGACATAGCCACTTCGTTTTAATGTGCTAATTTTTATTTAATTATTATTGCAAATTTTAGTTATTCGTGGATTTACTTTGGAAATCGTATGGATGTTAAATTGCTAATTTTCCTTAATTTGTTATGCCAAATTAACTCTTTATTTTAATCCAAGTCATTATAAGTCATACCTAGCAAATGGAAGGCCAAATCTTTATAGTTTACGTAGAAGCTTTCTTAGAATGTCTAAATTTTTATTTCGATGTTTAGTTAATTTGGCTTGCACTTGACATAGGCTCTTTGTTTTAATTTGCTAATTTTTATTTAATTATTGTTCTAAATTTTAGTTATTTATGGATTTACTCTGGAAACCAAATGGAAGTCAAATATCTCATTTTTCTTAATTGTTCGTTTCGATACTTGACATGGACTCTTTTTTTAATCTAAACCTTTATAATCAGCCAAGCATATAGACGGCCAAATCCTTCTAGTTAATATGGGAGCTTCTTTGAAGTGCCTAATTAGTATAGTTATAGATCACTGGGCAATTAAGGGCAACCGTTATCGAAAAACCCTGGCGCCATACCCCTTCATCATCCTAATCGCAATAGACAAGCACATCTCCTTCCTATCTCGTGTTAGCAATACAAGTAATTGGGCTACCTCAACCCCAAATCATGCTTATCCTGCCACTAATCTCACCACGCCAGCCCCAAATCACAGAGATCTAAGGTTTCATGTTGTGGGAGGGAAAAAATGGCCACTTTGGTGTAAGACACTCTAAAATCGTGACAGGACGGCACCGCCGACTCAATCACCTGGCGGTGGTCCGCAACGGGCAGTTACACGGCCAGTTCGGCCTACAGGGCACAATTTGTTGGAGCAGTGCCACAACCCTGGTTTCGAGCTCTTTGGAAAGCGAAGACTGAGAATAAGTGCAAATTCTTCATTTGGCATGTAACATCCAAAATCGGAATTGGAGTTTCTAGAGAATAAGACACTCAGTTTGGCTTTCTGGAGAAAAATCTAATTTAAATTAATTAAGTTCAAAAATTGGAGTTTCTTCGGTGTTTATATTAACCTGGCATCCATTCCCATCCAAAATCGGAATTCAATTCTCTCCCGGTTGAAAAATCGAATTTCCAGATTCCCGCCGGTACCCGAAATTTCACCCGAGTCCAAAAAGGCTCCAAAAATCCCGAAACCACTTCAATTATGTCCCAAATATTCCAAAATGATTTTTGGAACGATTCCCCAGATTTTTGGACCTTCGCTCCTATTTTATCTCATGCGGCTTTTGTTTAATACCCGCAATCCGTGTCTGAATATTTAATTCCACAAATTTCATCCGAATTCTGCGAAACCAATTTTATTGGGTTCCAAATATTCCAAAATGGCTCTAGGAATTTTTTCGGAATTTTTAGACCATTTTTCCTAATTTTCTCTAGGGCAGTTCATTTACGTAATGACCGGCCAATCAGAGCTCGCCACGTGGCATGAACAGTGCTTCATCTTCTACCTTGGGCCATGAACAACAGAGAAGAGCTCAAGTGAGCATTCATGGCTATGGTTTCCTTCAAATCACCATATCTTCCTCAATTTAACTCCGAATCGCGAAGCGCCGGTTCCGTTGAATCCTTATCGACGATCTCTTGCCATTCCCCACCATTAGTAGTCACTAATCTCGCCGGAATTTGCACGAACGGTCAAAAACCGAAATGGACATTAATGCTCATAACTCGGCCGTTTCAACTCCATTCCGCGTGATTCCACTTTTATTCTCTTCGTATACGAATTCCCGTCCCGGTGGTGTGATCCTCCTTTAGCCTCCCCCACTCGTTCATCCACTAGAGCAAGAAAACCAACGCCGGGTCATATTTTCGGAGTTCGTTGTGTTCTTGGCAATAGATATCTCTCCGGTGGGTTTTTCTCCACTCCGATTAGTTCTTTGTGACCGTGAGGGAGTCTAGAATCTAACCATGCAATCAATTTTAGGATCCCTTAAGTTTTGGAGGCAAATTTCGAGTTTTTGTCATTTCGGCCGGAGCTCCGTTCGTCGCCAAATTCGTCGCCTCCGGTGAGAATCAATCCAATTCCTTCCACCTATGAGTCCCTAAGGAGATTATCTAGATGATCCATGCTTTTGTTTGGTCCAATTTCATGCAAAAATGAGCGAAAAATCGAATTTTTTGGAGTTGGCGTGCTCTCTGTTCTTTTGGGCTTGTGCCCGTGCTTGTGGGCTCGCCGGCCGGCTGTGGTCATGCGCCGCCAGCTGCCACCGCTGCTGCCCTCCGCCGCCGCTTCGCGCCCAGAAGACGCTGGCACCACACGGCCCGGCCAAGGCCACGGCGATGCGCCCCCACCCCACCTCCAAGCTTGGCCCTTCATGGCCATGGCCACAACCCAAAGCAAGAAGAAGACCCCATGAGAATGACATGTGGGACCCCCTTGCAAGTGACACAATCAAATCCCAAAAATTCAGAAAAAAGGAAAAGGAATATTCCGCGGAATATTCTCGGTTTTCCAATTTTTTCGAATTTCAAACTTCAGAAGCTCATATCTTCTCCGTCCGAACTCCGATTAACTCCATTCAAATTTCTAAATTAATCTAAAATCAAGATCTACCTGCCAGTATTAATTTTGTAATTTTTTGATTTTATTTATTTTCTTGTATTTATTTATTGCCTCGTTTTGCGCGAATGAGACCTCGACGCCAGCCGACTCATTGTCGGACTTTCCACGTTCGACGATCTCACTGCGACTGAAGGCAAGTCTCCTTGACGCATGTTGAACCCATGTTTATTAATGTATTTTAAATGTGTTATGAAACTACATGCTATGTTTATCATCGTATGTCAAATATAAGTGTATAGTTATTCCGAATTGTAAATTCCTCTTTTGTTATCGACATCCATGTTATTTGTAACCCTAGGAGAATTGCTATGCCATGTTAATGATTATATGGTACCCTTTGTGTAATAGTTCGGTAGAATTGCTTAGGACCTTTATCGGTGAAAATAACCCAGGGGTGGGATTACTCAAAAATGATGATTTCAAATATGATTTGGAAATTATTATTATGACTTTAGTACTATTTTTCTAAAATAAAAAGAAAAGGGAAAATGGTTTGAACTTGGGCGGAAGGGAATGTCGGGTGGGTGCGGATGGAGCACTAGTTGTCTTGTGCAAGTGCCGCCCCAAGTCAACTAAGGACCGACGCTTATGATTGTCCATTCTAAGCATAACCGTACAATCACATGTCTATAATGGTACGACCTGGCTAACTAATTTGTAGAAACCTAACTTAGACTCACCAAACGGTGGAATGTGAGTGCCGGATGGAGGCAATGTTGTTTTCTCACACGGCGCAAGAGGGGGCTTCTGTACTGGGTGGCTAGAACCCTAACAGCGGTGAAACCTCAGCGGGTGGGTCAAGTTAGGCGTACACATTGTAAATTCCTTGTCATGATCTCTCGGCCGGCACACCATAGGAAGTGTTAATCCGGAGGCATCAAGAGACGATCATGTCTTGTGGGTAAAGTTGTACACCTCTGCAGAGTTAAAACTATTCGAATAGCCGTGCCTACGGTCAAAGGCAAAGCAAAGAATGCTTTCATATTGGTAGACTTTGGTTTTGATTTTAAAAACTAAAAGGTGTTTTGTTTTGGGATTCGGGAGTGGTTAGAACTCTCGGATGTTGAATGGCGGATAGAGCAAACCAGGTGAAAAGAACCTGTTTTATACTTGACGGATGGAGTCATATGATTAACCTTGATCTTTTAAAATTGGCGGTTAGAGCCTTTATATTTGTGATGGTGGATCGAACCTTCACTGAAATATTAATTAATTCAATTGTAAAAAGAATTGTAAAAAGATGCTTTGAGAAATTTATTATTTAAGTATGGTTTAATAAAAATTGGCTTTGTGCAAAAAAAACCCTATTAAGCTTCCTTTGGAAGGCCCCACACAATCATACTTTCCCCGACTTGCTGAGTACTTTTGTACTCACGTGCTACATCAACTTGTCATCATCAGAAAATTTCCAAGACGCAACTGAAGATGGTGAGTTCTACCCCGAGGAGTTCGAGGAGGATTGCCAGGATAACTAGTCGCGTTTCTAGTCGTCGCCTGTGGCGTGTTGGTGTTCGCTTGTGTTTTCTTTCGTTTTCCGCTGTCGTGTCTCCAGTCTTTTGACCGAGTATTGTAATAAGTGGCCATGTGGCCCATACTTTATTATTTATGTTACAATTTCATCATGTTCGGCAATGAAGTATCACTGTTGACTGTGTGTACTAGCTACTGATCTGCGACTAGTACGGAAATACAAAGGAGATTTCGGATAGTTGATCCGGGGTCCCACATGGCAGCTCTTGCAAAACAGGATCCTCACGGCGGATACTCTCGCGATCATGGGTTGGCCACATCCATCGTCCTGTCGGCTCTGCCAGGCTCACCCCGAGACAGCTTCCCATCTTATGCTCACTTGCCAATTTCCGGAGTCATTCTGGATGTTTGTATTCTCTAAGCTCTGAATGATTCCGCCGGCATCCCCTTCTGTCCCTGGAGCCGCCCCCTCGATCACCTCTTGGTGGCAAGCCCTTCGGTCCTCCCAAGCTGCTGACACCACAAAGAACCTAGACGCGGTGGTGATATACGGATGCTGGAATCTCTGGAAGGAGCACAATTCTCGTATCTTCAATGGCTCTTGTACTCCTGCGCAGGATGTCGCGGTCAAGGTGGTTGATGATCTCTTACTCGGCGCTATCGCTTCTAGAATAGATCTTTAATGGTGGCTATCCTGGGCGTTGACTCCAGCTTTGTGGCTGGTTGTTTGCGCTAATCTTTTTAGGTTTTTTTGCTCAAACTCTGTTCTGTACTCCCCAGCCGTCTGAGTTGGCTTTGCTGTAACATCCCAAAATTTGGGTTTTCAAAAAAATTTGGTTTAATTTAGCTTCCCAAAAAATTTCGTCGATTTTCTCGCGTTTATAAAGTTGGATTTGAATTTTCTAAAAGCTAAAACAATTTAATTTGATTATTTTATACTTCAAACAAAAGAAATTTAATTTTATTTGGGTTCCTTGTGCTCCAAGAAATTTTTCTATAATTTTTGAGATTTTTCGGAGTTCGTTTGCAATTTATTGGATTTATTCGGAATCGATTTGTATTAAGCCCTTTTACTGAAATTAATTAATTATTTGAAAAATTTTATATAAAGTTTTATTGAAAATATTTTATTTGAGTTCAAAATGTCTCAAAATATTTTCTAGAATTTTTCTGGTATTTTTATTGCCTCAAATGATTTATTTGAATTTTCGGAATTTTTTTTAATTCACAAAATGCTGGAAAATCGGAAAACCCCCCGTGGGCCGAATCTCCTCTCTCTCTCTCCCGCCGCCCATGCCACCCGCCACCGCCCACTCGCCTTGACCCCAAGACGTGGCCGAGCCGCACCAGGCCGGCCGACATCGGGCCGTCTTGTAAGACCAGCCAGCTGGCTGCGCTGCCAGCAGGCAGGCCAGCCGCTGCCACGTGTTGCCCCACGAGCGGGCCACGTCACCCCCTATCCGATCCGCGCACCAATTGTTTGATCTAATGCCTATTTGACCTGTTTTTGCTCCAAACGCGTCCAAACTTTATTTTTCTTGACCTAGCCACCACCCCAACACAGTATAGACCTCCTATGACCTCTCCCACGTCCTCCCAACCTCAGATCAATTTTCCAAAACTCCGAAACCGCCGCCATGTCCTCCGGACGTCGCCCGACGATGGCCGAACTTTGGAGCCACGTCCCGGGCAGCTCGTCAACTCTTTTCAAGATCCGTCTTCATCACGAGGTGCTCCTAGGTACCATCTGTTTCTCATCCAAATTTCATCCAATTTGGCCCACGAAATCAAAAGTTATGGCCGTTTAAATCTCAAATCTTGCCAAGGCCATAACTCCCTCAATTTTTTGAGTTAGGTGCTGAAATTTTTTGTGTAGACTCTTGGGGATGTCCTTTACATGATGCTTATCTTGCCTCATGATTTTTCCCTCTAGATGTTGCGCAACAAAATTCTTTTCTCCGATCAGACTATAGAACAGACAGCGACAATCATCCTCGCGCGTTCCTTGCTGATCCAGAAGGTAATTCGTCGAGCCACCTACGTCACGGTGTGCCTCTTGGTCCCATCTAGCTTTCGGTCAAATTTCGTTAACTTCCGATCATTATTCTAGAAGTTATGGCCGTCCGAAGTTTAGTGTCCACAGCCGTTCGACGGCACGACGGCAGATTGTGACCAATTCGTCGCGTTGCCGCAAAATCCGCCTATACCATTGAGTTTGTCTCGTCACGGTCTACGCGGTAGACATTCCCCGTTTGCCATCCCATTCTCCGGAATTGTTTTTATATATTTAGGCCGCTGTTTAACCGTCGTCGTGCGCCGCCTTTTGATGACGGCTATTTTAGCCCGCTCCGGCCGTGTTGTCGCATCCGGTGGATCATCATGTACTGTTTTGGTCCATCCTCAAGGTCCTTTTGGTCTCCGTTCGCTGACAAAGCCTGGTTTCGGTTTTTAACCGTCGTCTTTTGACCTAGCCGTTGCCGCCGGTTCGCGTATCGGTTAGCCATCCTTGGTAGCGCTTTATCGCGGCCATGTCGTTGCACTGACGGTTGCTACCTTGTTTCTTGAGTTTCCTATCATTGTTTGACCTTCGCCGTTAACGTTCGCCGTTAATGTTCCACCATTAATGCTCCATCATTAACGTTCCACCGTTAACGTTTGCCGTTAACGCTTTGCTCTCACTTCGCTATCATCGCATGCGCGCACATAAGTGAAAGCCCTAGTGCGATGTCCTCATCTGTTCTATCGCTTTGATGTGAGCCTAGCCTCATCGTCATATCATCTTCAAAGCCGAACCAAAACCCTAACCTAAGACCGGTTCGATGAACTAAGTTCATCGTGAGCCGCGTTGTTATCTTTGCAATCCTTCTCGTTGTTTCAATCGTGGTAAGACACTTGTCTTGTCTTATCCCTGAAAACCTAATCTACCATTAATCGAGAATTCATTCGTGGACTTGGTTGATAGACCATTGGCCATCTGTCATACCCCTGTGCCCGATCTATCCGTCTCTCTTTTGTTCGGCTCTGTCCGTTCGGTCAACAAAAGTCAACCTCGAGAATCAGCTTAGTTCATTGTGAACTAACATATCCTTATGGACCCAGTCCATAGATCGAGAGCCCATATGTCAATGTCTCTCCAATCAAGATAATAACTTCGAAAGAAATTTTCTTCGGAATACTATTCTTTCTTTCCCAGTCATTAATCTTTCCCTTTTCGGTGTTTTCCCGAAAGCCTGTTCTCTTTTGTCAACTCTTCGATCTAATCCATTCAAGTTCCTAAATTCATCCAAGCCGTTGTGCCCAATGCTGTTCGTTCTTAATTTGGAGTTTATTTGAGTTGCCTTTTGAGTTTTGTTGTATTTGTGCTTCTTTATCGTTAGACGCGTCATCCGGAAGTCGCTCGAAGAAGCTGATGATCGAGGAACTACAGATTGAAGATCGAGGATCAAAGATCAAAGATAAAGAGTAAAGGACAGTAAAGTTGCAAGGGTCAGGCAAGTTGTGCTTTGATCATGTTGATCCCACTTTCGAAACTTATGTTGTTTCAAATTATTGCATGCTAGTTTAAGTTAAACTGATTTCCATTAATTTGGGATTAGATAATCAACCTACTTGTTATTGCCACCTTGCCTATAATGATTGTATGCCATGATTCATTTGTTTGTCACCCTAGGATTGTTGATTAATAGTTGGTAGCTAAATACTTTGCCAACATGGGTTATTTAGACCGTCAGTAGTTTGCTTAGCCATGCAACGTACCTTTGACATCGTTTTGGAAATACAAATGTCAATATTGATTAATGGAATATGCAATGTAATTTGAAATGGTGTGATGTGTTGCCGACACGATGATGTTGATATGCGGAGGCCTTCGTGCTTCTTCAAGGATGTTGAGTTGTTGTTGGTATTGTGTTGCGCAATAATCAACTGGGGTGGTAAAATAATTTGGACTAGGGCAAGTGGCAAGATAGATCTGGCGGGCCATGGTTGGCACCAGGAAAGTCGTTTGGTTCTTTGGGTAGACTTGCCCTGGTCACCCTAAGGACTTAACATTGCAAGCCTTTGAACTGAGTCAAACATACAACCACATGTCTGTAATGGGATAGACCTAGTTGAGTAAGTTACTAATAACTTGCATGTGGTACCTCGGGGTATCAACTACATCTTTTGTGTAGCTTGAAGGGGGAGCATACCAGGGCTGCGGCATGGTATCCGTCCAACGGTATGTTGGTCTCATACTTCGCCTTTGTTAAGGGAAGGGATGGTGTATGGCAAAAACCGAAGAGGTTCACTTGTATAGTTAGAAGTTTCCAAAAGGCTTTGTTATGATCACTCATTCGCATACTCTTGTATGGCGACACACGGCTGAGTTGATTGTATCTTGTGGGTAAAGTGTATAACCTCTGCAGAGTGTAAAATCTATTCGAATAGCCGAGTCCACGGTACTGGACAACGCTCGGGGATTACAGTCAAGGGTTAGCTTTTCTTACAAGTAAACTTGGGCTTGGAGGCAGTTTGCCTGTGGAAAAGTGATAACTGGTTAAGGTTGTGGTATGTTATACTTGTGAAATAACTATAGAATCTATTACTGTATTTATTTGTTTTACTGATTTACAATTTATTATGTTTATTTGTGAATGTTGCTTTTCTGCAAAATAACCATTCAGCCTGTCTTTTGGAATAAGCCATGCATATAGTTATTAGTCTTGCATTCTGTGAATGACTTACTGAGTGCTTTATGTACTCACCCCTTGCAAACAAACAAATCACCAGTGAGCAGAAGTCTACACCGTCGAAGAAGAAGAAGATTCGTGAAAAGGCGATTATCTAGGAGTCGAACCCTGTCAGTTGCCTGTGGCATACTAATGGGATTCACCGGTGTTCTTCGTTCCGCTGCTGCTTATTTGGAGTTGAAGCCATCAAGGCCTCACAAATGTAAGGTTGACCTTAATGTCGTACAATAGTTTATATTTTATACTTGAGTTATTTTTACTATTCCGCTGTGTATGATTATGATATTCATCTATGTTGAGACTGTGTGCACTAGCGTGATCCTGGACTAGTGCTTAATACACAGAGGATCCGGATTAGCAATTTCGGGTCCCGACATTTGCTCCCTTGTCTTAATGAATTGGCAGAGCTATGCCTTCCTTTCAAAAAAAAAAAATCGTGACTTGGTTATAAAACACTGTAAAATAGTGGCTATTTTCCACAACACACAACGACCATTAAAATGATATTATCTCAGCCAATAGGAGAGAGAAGGTGTGAGAAATGTCTAATCTTCCCTTGGGATAAAGTTGTATAAAAAATAAAAACCGAGCCAAGTGGAGCCCCCCTGTCAGCATCATATCTCCATGCCCTCTTTCTCTGGCCATGTGCCTTTGATCAAAGGGGTCCACATAGTGTGACAGTCGAACATCCTCAAGGCATAGGAAAAATAGACCTTTCACAAGCATTCTCACTCTTCCTAGCATGGATAATGTTAACATAATGAAGTACGTGTCCTACAGCAAATAGCGACTATTTTACAGTGCTCTTGAGCAAAAACACGATTTCACAGTGTCCTACAAGAAATGCCACAATTTTATGATGTCCTGTTGTTAATTTTCTTTTCTTATTTTATAGTATTCTTTTATGAATGCTATCATAAAAACGATTCAGGAACCTAATTATTCATTAGATCTTTACTTACCTATTACTTGGTGAACTGCTTTGTGCTGAGCTATCACTTTGTTTAAGTTGGATCATGTTTACATCTCATATCTGTTAATCCTTGGTAATGGATGATAATAAAGTTATGAACCTAAGTCAAAGTTAATATGTTCTACGTGGATTCGATAACCTCATAATACTCTAGGGAAAGGTTACAATTAACTAGTGCTCTTGCAGTATTGATTTATTAGTTTATGTCGCTTCGACATACATGTAGATGATTTGCATCGGTTTTGATAGTTGAGAGGATTGTAAAGTGAATGGTTTCATATAGTTGATGGTGTTTTCCTCTACTCTGGAAAGAGTTGATATGGTACGATTAGTTTGTGGTTACCCTTAAACAAAAAAAAAATTGAAGGACAACATCATAGTTTGCCATCCACCTCCAGCTTTCTCCTTTCCTCCGCTCTAACACAAAATTTTCAAATTAGAAAATTTTAAACAAGAAATTTCAACATGAAAAAAATTTCAAATAAAAAAATGAACTCAACAAATTCAAATTCAAACAATAATTTAACTAGGCAAAATTTCAACTCTAGAAATTTAAAATCAGAAATGTTCAACTCAAAAGTTTTGAATTAGGAAATTTTCAAATAAAGAAATTTCAATTTGGGAACTGTCAACTAAGAAAATTTCTACTCCAGGAACATTCAATTAGGAAAATTTCAACCCAGGAAAATTCAAATCAAGAACTTCAACTAGGAAAATTTCAACTCAGGAAATTTCAAATCAGAAAAATGTCAAGTGGGGGAATTTCAAAAAAATTCATTTGAAAAACTGTTGATTAAAAATTTTTGGTTCGAAAAATAGCAGTTAAAAAAATCAGTTCAAAACTTTTCATTTGGAAAAGCATTCAATTCAAAAAGTTTTGACTCAAAAAACTTTTGGTTCGAAAAGTTTTGATTCTAGAAACTTTTGGTTCAAAAAATTCTGAATAAAAAACTTTCAAAAGTGGTTTAAAAATACTTGTTGTTCAAAAACTTTGGGGAAATGTGAAGGAAAAACTGATTATTTGCCCCGTTTTATTTGGTGTAATTGATCATTTGCCCTATATGTTTCACTGCATGTAGCCCCATAATCCACATGTTAGTGAGACATCATGCGATAAATGATCAATCACACAAGTAAATGAGGAGAAATCATCATTTTTTTCAAATTTGAAAGCAAAAATATTTTTGGAAGTAAACGGGGAAGGAAAGTAGGATGGAGGAGATGTCGCCAAGTGTCACGAAGGGAGAGCCTTTGAGAGACAAGGGAAGTGAAGGAAGGAAAAATGTGCTGCCATATATCACATTGAGAAAGAGTCCTCATCCAAATTTGGTGAGGTCACTCTCAAATTAACAATTCCGGAGTTGATATGTGTAAATTGGATTTGTTCCTATAGTATATTCAAACTCTTAAACATGTATAAAAATATGTTTAGGTGGTCGATTGTACATGGGAGTGTGTACTTGTACGAGTACAAAACAAGCTTCATTAAGAATCTTGCTTGAAGTAAGAATTTTTTTAGGCATAACCAGTTTGATTTGAACCATCCAATTTACTTGATCCAATGGTTGATATTCCAATTATTGGCATGCAAAGGCTACAATTGTCAATTACTACACAGTAAAAAATTAAGGAAACAAATCATAGTTTGGCATATGTAATTAAAAGCATGGCTTTTAATAAGGTATATATATATATATTAATATAATCTCACTTGCTATATAGTACGGCAAAGTTAATTTGCATTTTAACTTCGTACTAATGTTTATCTTGTAATTCAACTTCTACATTCTCACCAAGCATTTGAAGTTCATGGTATAATAAAACATTATATTATGAAGTAAAATTTATATATCTCGACATTAAAAATATGTCTTTTTTGGCTCTCAATAAAATTTTATATGTCAAATTGAAACACCAAATCAAAATTAAATATTTTACTTCACGCAGGTTGAACTTAACTAATTCATTTTTGTAATGCCAGGAAGTTGGCCTGTGGTCAGTGGCTACGCATGTGGGTGTGACCCATTGGGGTTCAAATCTTAGACTTGGTGCTGGTGTCCATTAATTTTAGAAGTACACATGTATGGATGCTTAGTGAGAAAGCACGTGATCGAGCTCCGTGAGCTCCGTGAGGTCTTGGATGCTTAGTGAGAAAGAGTGAAATGTTCGCGCATAATAAATTGCAAAAAAGGTACAACGATATGTACTAATGCAGGAGTATTCATACTACTCCAATGTACACATGCATCAAATGTACTAATTCAGAGTGAGTATGTGTATGCGTCATTAATTTATTCTTGAGCAACATTATTGGAGCCATTTAAGATGTTCCTTCTTTTGTTATTTACAGGAGTTTAACCTACTTTTTACTTAGCAAAACTACCCAGGACAATCAATGACGAACTACTCATCTTACCTCTAAGGGGGTTCAGTGGTATACCTTAAAAGAGCTCGTGAAGGAAACTCATATTGAGGGGAAGAAATAAAATGAACAGTAGTTTTAAAAGTACCTTCGCTTTGAAGAGGTCAAGTGCCATATCATCTTTAAGACCACTAAGGCTGTACATGTTCCCGCCTTCTCTTGAACAATGTTCAGCAATATTTCTTTCCCTCGTGGTAACTATTATCCGTCTAGCATTCTTCAAGCAAGTTTGGACTGAATCCCATTCTGCAGTGGACAATATATCATCAAGAACAATGAGGCACTTTTGTGTTTCTAGAAGCTGAGTAAACTCCTTGATCAAATCTTGAAGTTGCATTGTTGCTATGTTTTTCTTTTGTGTTCCACTAGCTCCAGTAGAATCTTCCTGAACATTTTTCAGTAGTTGCAAAGCTAAGCTTCTAATGAGCACTTCAGGGTTGAAAGGGCGCAATGCAGTGGCCCAAGCACGCTTCCAGCCACCAAGCTGTTGGCTTCGGTAGACGCTTCGGATGAGAGTGGTTTTCCCAATACCTCCCATTCCCCACACCGAGATCACCCTACAGCCTTGCTCGTCCTCCGGTTGACCAATTAGTTCAATCACTTTAGATTTGTCTGTTGCTCGCCCAGTGAGCACTTCATCAATCAATGCCATCGTCCTGCTGCGAACAAACTTCTTTCCAGCAGTTGCACCCTTTTGTTGTTCTTGATCTTCCTCCTTTATCTCACTGTCGGACATTGCAGAATTCTTCCCAATAATCTCTGTGTTTGAGTTGGAGATGGGCTCAGCAGAATCTGATGCAGGCATAATCTGCACGTAAGCATATCGTTGAGAAATTTCTGTCATATATTTAGCTGCTTGTCTTTTAAATATTGATGATTTTTAGGTGTACACTTTTAATTAGAGTAACATGCCCAACAAACTACATTAGAGATCTGATAAATTTTTGCAAGAATGCCAATGTTGATCAAACAATTAGAGATCTGATAAATTTCGTAACGGAAAGGATCCAGTTGGTGAAATTCTAAAAGGAGTAGAACTGGCTGCTGAAATTGAAAGATGTAGCATTCCGGTTGAAATTGGATTAAAAAGTGGGACTGGGATATTATTACACCAAATTTTCCATACACGTAACTCACAAAAAGAGGCCGATATTAGCTCTTTATAGAAAGCTTCAACTGTAGGAATGGATCTGAAAGTCTGCTTGTTCATGTTTAATAATGCTTTGAGGCATTTGTCAAAATGTCTCTGTTCTGTTTTCCCTCAAATTTTAAAAATTCGTTATATATAGTTTAGCTAACTACCAAGATTAGCTCAAATATGACTGTTCTTGGAATATGGTAACCATGCATGGAATACAATAACAATTTCAACTGGACATTCATACAAAGCCAAATGTAATCCACAGACACTCAATTCAAGGAAAGAATAGAGCACTTTTACGATATATTAAATTCAATATAGTCTGTTCATCCTTTTCCATCTAATGAATCATATTAGCTACTACTTATGTATACTTCCTCCGATGGTAGTAAAGTAGAATTTACTCAACAAAGCAATGGTTAGATATAATTTCTACTATCTATTATATACTATCAGTATAATGTACTGTAAAATTTTTGAAAGAATAATAGCAATGATTGTATTAGATGATTGACAGGTTTCCTGCATTACCTTCTTGTGGAACAGGTAAAGAGTTTGATCAGATGATAACTGCTTAAGCTCTGACACTTGATATGGTTGCTCTGTGCACAAGCTTGCAATTTCAACTTGCTGTGTGGAAACTATGATTCGGCTTCCATTCTTCTTGTCAGGAAAGTAGCTTTTTATGGAATGCCACTCCACTATTGTTGATAGGTCATCAATCACAACCAGGAAGCTCTTGCTACCTACTTGTGCATTGAAGACGCGAACCAAATCACTCAGCCCCATATCTTCCATCTTCATCAGAACCTCTCCAGGTTCATCAGTAGACTCTTCGTAGAACTGCCTTACCAAGCTCTCAAGAAACTCTTTATGACTGAAAGGATGCATCAACCTAACCCAAGCACGGAATCCAAACTTGCTTTTAGCCGCTGGGTCATCATAGGCCTCTTGGATGGCGGACATCTTCCCGAGATCACCACTTGTTCCCCACACTGCAATCACCGTACGTTTCTCCTCCTTGTCGGCCATGATCAGCTGACGGAGGTCCACCTTCGATTTTTCCTGCTCCACGGCGGCAAGCCTTGCTTCGTTAATGCCAAACATCGCCGCACTGGCAATGCTGGCCTGCTCCGCGGCAGCATCAGGCTTGGAGCCGGAGCCATCCTTGATGAGGCGGTAGCGCATGTTCCTGCTGCTCACGTCCTCCACCTTGGTCCTGAGCTCCTTCACCTCCCTGGCGATGTTGCGCCGCTGCCACAGGGTGCGGGGGTTGCACCACCAGGACGGCTTCTTCTCGGAGTGAAGGGCGAAATCCATGAGGCTGTCCTCCACGTTGTAGGCTAGGTCGCGGACCTGCTTCACCCAGGTGGTCAGCACCTTGTGCTGATGGTCTCGCTCTTCGTCCGCGGTCATCAGGAAGGACTGAATCATCTCCAGCTCGTCCGCGATGAAGGACACGTCGCCCTCGACGCCGAGCTGCAGCGCGACCTCCTCCGCGGCCTTGGATTTGGCGTAGCCCAGCGCTCCGTCCAGCACGGCCTTGCCCACGCTCACCGCCGTCGCCTCCATCCTCTCCTCTCTTGCTGCGATGGAGGTGAGGTGTTGGTGGCAATGCTAGATCTGGAACGAGCAGCTGGCTAGGGCGGGGTGGATTAATAAGGGAATCAGTAGCAAGACTGAGGTGAAGCTGGCATTTCATAACAAGATTCACTGCATGGTGATATATATGCGTCGAAGTCCTGACTCCAGTCCCAAGTAATTTAGCTACTAGGAATTAATTTATAAGGTATATTTTCTTTTAACACATAGATCAATGAGATATTGAATGTAATTAAATCTATCATTAATTATTATCTCTAAGTACTATATTTAATACATATATTTGGAGTGAAGCTAAATATTTATTAAAGATATAAAAGAAACATTATATTAAAATTTTAAAATACATCTTATATTTTTTAGATACGACCATTCAAAATATACTGTTGTATTTCTAGACAGAGTAAGGGCCTGTTTGTTTCAGCTTTTGATTCTCTAAAAGCTGATTCTGGATTGTGGTTATTGAGAAGCTGATTCTTCAAAAGATGGAATCCAAAAGTACATATGAAGTGGATTGTGGATTCTAGTGTAAAGGAGTGGATTGGATTGTGAGTATCGGATTCTAAAATCAGACTGTTTGTTTTTTATTCAGCTTTTGAGACCAAAATCCAGAATCGAAAGCTAAAACAAACAGCCCTAACAATGTAGTCGTTGATTACCGCTGCAACCACTCAAGGAGGCTAAACATTTTACTGCACTGTTGCCGGGGGCAAGCACGTGAGTTGATTGCCCCAAGGCACGTAACGACCTGCTTAATTACAAGTCCCAACTAAATGGAATTGCACGGGCAATGGAACTCTAGCCACCAGCTGCACGCGACGCTAAAAATGTTGGCGATTCCCGTCGTTTGAACAGCGGGTAACGATTTTCAAAACAGCAGCAACTTGTGCAATATCGGGATGACATACAAGCAAGGATTTTGCCACCTGCCGTAACCGGAATCTTAATTTAGCATGGAGACTTTCTACGGTGCTTACAAGTTAGAACCTGAGATACCTCTCCTCAAAAACATATATAATATATTCCTTTTAAGAGTAGTGTTTTTATACGTCACCTTCTTAATATAACGAAGGATCGAGCACAGTAAGAAAGTGATAAATTAGTGCAAACTAATATCTAAATCTATTTTTTTCTGTTTTTAATAATCCTAAAAATTACTAAAATAATGATCAAAATGAAATAATCAATCTAAAATAATTAATCTAAGAACATAAAAAACTTGATTAAACATGCATACTAAGCAATTATACATACACAAAAATTAATAGATTGAAATTCATACTCACTGATTTTTATTAATAAGCATGTGTAAAATCCATTTACATAAAAACGCAACATAAAAATCTCTTCAATTTTTTCTCAATTTTCTTGCTCCTCTTTTCTTTTCTCTCTACTTCCTTGTTTCTTGCGCAAACGGGAGGGAGTCTCCTTTTTATTGCTCTATCACTTTCATGCTACAGTAACCTGTATATTTTCCTTGTTATAAACATAGATAAATAATAAATATTGTATTCTATCACAAATATTATTTTTCTTTTCATCACGAATACTGTTGTTCATTAATCATCACACACTTAAAAATATATTATCGTCAAATTAATCATCATATTTGAATTTCACAGATAGAATTAACATATAAGTTGCACAAATCTTCAGACAAATTATTATATACTCTTTATTTATATTTTAATATTTATATAACTTTCAATTAATAATGCGTAGAAATACCTCTCTTTTAAAAACCTGAACTTGTTTTCCTAACCCTAACTCATTGCTCCCACTTGCTGCGATTTTAGTTAGGTGTTGATGGCCATGATAGATCTGGATCGGATCGAGCAGCCGATCAGGGCGGGTGGATTAATAAAGGAGTCAGCAGCAAGACTGAGGTGAAGTTGGCATTTCATAACAAGATTCACTGCACGGTGATATGCGTCAAGAGTCCTAATTAACACCTAATTTAGCTACTAGGAATTCATTCATAAGGTATATTTCCTCTAGAGAGCAAAGAGATACAAAACATAACTAAACTATCATTAGTATTTTTGGATAAGACCATTGGAAAGACTGTCAGCATTTTTTAAGAGGTACAAATGAACATACACAACTTATGCACATCATACTCATGCATCATATGCATATACACGCACACTAGTACACAAAAACTTATATCAGACGCACACGGTCTTCAAAAACCGTATGTAATATGGAACATCATTGACGGTTCTATAGTCCAACCGTCAGTGTACCTATCACAGACGGTTGTTAATTACACCTATCTATGATGTAAACAATAATATCACATACGGTTTTATATTATAACCATCTGTGATGATATCACAGACGGTTTTATAATAAAACCGTCTATAGTTTGTGTTTATAACCGTCTATGTATTAGTTTACATCACAGACGATTTGTGTTTATAACCGTCAATGATCACTCAGACAGAGTGATAGTGACTTTTTATAACTACATTCTCACATTTCTTTTTTGATCGTTTTGTGCGATCGGAAAACGAATGGGATCAGGAAGGCCATTGTGATGCCCTAGAATTTGAGAGCAATTCTAGGGTTTTCTTTCTTGATTGTTCCGGAAAGAAAGAGGGTTTTGTCGGGGAATGAAACAATTGAAGAATATGCGGCAATTTAATATTAAAAATTGGAGTTTTGGGCTAGTTTCCGCTGGGCTGAGGCAACCTGGGCCTGGGCCGGGAATTCCTTTTTCCCCCTCTCCTCCCCATGCCTTGGTGGGCCGGCCCACCTTCCCCTTTAAGTGGCGCCCCCTTCCCCCAAACCCTAAGGCGTCTCCCTTCCTCCCCTCTAGCAGCCACACCCCCTCCTCTTCCTCCCCTGCGTGGTGGCTCAAGATCCACCGCGAAACGCGAAGGAGAAAACGAGAAGAGGATCTGTGGAGGCGAGGAGGACGAACAGATTTCCGTTACGGGGATCGTCGCGCGTTCTTCGTGGGTTCGCAAGGGGGAACTCAAGGTAAAATTCCCAATCTTTTACCTCTGTTCTACCTAGGGATTAGGAGTGTATTAGATCTGGTGGTGAGTGGTTTGGATGGATTTTGATGGGGGAGAAGGGTAGATGTTCACGTGGTGCTGTTTTTGGAAGGGAAGATTGTGCAGCGCGGATTGTTTCGCGTTTTACATGGCATACATGATTTTTCCTGCAAAAACCTATAACTAGAAAGTTGTAGATAACGTCGAGACCTAGCTTCTTTAATTTTTTCAGAATTTTTGGGGCGTCGATCTGAGAGTTATCGCTGTTGGAAGATGACGAACAGAATCTGGAAACAGATTTCGTCCACTGTGTTGGACGGTTGTTTAGGCATATTTAACAGTGGAATTGAAATTTGTGACCTTCATGAAAGTTGTAGATCTCGTCAATATATAGCTACTGTAAATTTTTTGTATTTTTATGAACAGTAGAAAAAAGATACGAAATTGGGAAGAGAGGGTGCTGCTGTTCGATTCGGACAGATCGGGGTTTTTGGCGTTTAAATGGGATCGGGGAGTAGGAAGCGTGTGTTTGAATTGTGTGATGAATTGTGCTGTCGCTATGTACTGAAATAATATTTGTTCAGGTGGTGCCACTGCTGGGCGTAACTAGGTTCATCGTCCACGTCGGTAAAGGCAAGTGGAAGTAGTTGTATTGTTAAGCTATACATTGTTGTTTGCTTCGCCTTCATTATAAACTCCAATTACAGCAATCATACACGGTTTAATCACTTGCTTTGAGGTAAGGTGAAGAATGATGTTGTTTACCGGATGAATTGTCTAAACATTTCATCTCTATGATATTTGTTTTCTATCCATGCTATATGATGATATGCAAACATGTGGACTCAGTGGGAGGAGTTATATGATGATATGCAAACATGTGGACTCAGTGGGAGGAGTTATGAATGAATTCATGCATGAAGCATTAACTGCATAATCATGCATTGGAAGTTTGTCGACGCCTTGTCGCGCGATCAGAGTCGCAGTACAACACCGTGTGTTCCTGAGAAAGGGCACGGTGAGGAGGAACATGGCATAAGCATGTGCATCAATCATATGCATTTTACTGAAGTGGTGTGGACTCTTTGATGTGGTATTGTATATGAGGAATGTGGAATGTTAGATATATGGTGGATGTGGTATTGTATATGAGGAATGTGGAATGTTAGATATATGGTGGATGTGGTATTGTATATGAGGAATGTGGAATGCTAGATATATGGTGGACGTTTTATTGGTATTAGTTGTTCTGCTTGCTGAGATTACCCAATCTCACTACTTGCTGTTTTGATGTTTTCAGGTAGCGCACGTGAGTCGTAAGCATGAAGGGTGGGCTAGCAACACAATAATTTTTCTGATGTCATCACGACTCTCATGATCTAGGGCTTTAAATAATTCATTAGTTGGATGCAATTTTATTTCATATAGACCCCTTGTTGTTCCCTTTAAACTTGTTCTCGTTTATGGTTGTCCCATTAGAGATGTGTTATATTTGTGGTTAATACCTGGTTGAATTAGACTCGTTGTCTCTAGTATTGATGTCGTGATATTATTCCTATTTGAATTGCTTCCGTATTGTCCTGTTTTAGGGGAAATGCTGTCGAATTTTTCTTGTACATCAGTTGAGATTTATGGGGTGTTACAGTTGGTATCGAGCGGTCAGAGGTCCCCTGGAATGTGTATTTAGTGTCATACTATAGGTTCAACCTAAAATATGAAGTGGGATAATCTAGAAACATGGCTTAGGTTTTACTTAAAACTTTGCCATAGGATAGCAACATTAAAACTTGTGTAAGTGGAATAATTAATTTAAGACTTGACACACTCTGTTGCACAGTAGGAATGGGTATGGGTACCGTTGCTTTACGCTTAAATGTTGTATTTAAGCTTTGATGTTGAATGTTATTGTCGGCTTACTGGCCAACAGGCACCCTAAGACTGGGTGCTTGAGAGATTCGGACTGGGGGCTTTTGTGGCAACCGCTCCAAGGACAGGAAGAACGGGATCTTGGGAGCAAGCAAGAAGGCAGTCGAGTTTACCCAGGTTCGGGCCCTCCAAAGGAGTAATAACCCTAGTCCTGCTTGGTGGATTCTTCTGAGTTCAAGGTTCTTACAAGGCTGGGGAAGACGACCTTCTCCGGTTCTGCCAACCCAATTATCAACAACCTTTCTCCCATGCACCCTAGCTCCCTTTTATACTCGGGCTGGCTGGGGCGCATGGGGCTTACAAGCTTGCGTAAAGCAAGCGTCTGACACGCTGCTACAGTGCATTTAATGCACCCGTCACACTCTCTTACATCACATTTAATGCCTGTCCTAGCCGACTTAGACTTCGCCTTGGGTCCCGCCTGTCTGTCACCCCTGCAGGCTCCGCCAGGAGAGAGGGGATGTCGATTCGGGGCCACCCATCATTAATGCGCGCCTGGGGAAGACGCGCCGCCATACCACTGCCTACATATCCTGCAATTAATGCGCACGTCTCGCATTAAATATCCTTGACCCTTCGCCTGAAAGTACGTGATTACGGGGTTGATTCTTGGGAACTACGCCCCGAGGAGTGGCCTGAACGCCACCTGTCCTCTTGGCGAGCACCTTTGCTGGTCGCCCCGGGGAGTGGCCTGAACGCCACCTGTCCCCTGGGCGAGCACCTTTGCTGGTCGCCCCGGGGAGTGGCCTGAACGCCACCTGTCCCCTGGGCGAGCACCTTTGCTGGTCGCCCCGGGGAGTGGCCTGAACGCCACCTGTCCCCTGGGCGAGCACCTTTGCCGTCGCTTCGAGGAGTGGCTCAACGCCACTGCCCTCTGGCGAGCACCTTCGCTGTCGCCTCGAGGAGTGGCCTGAACGCCACTGTCCCTGGCGAGCACCTTTGCTGTCGCCTGAGGAGTGGCTGAACGCCACTCGCCCTTCCGGGCGTGAGTACTCAATGCACTGCGTGGGTACCCGGCGTTTAATCTGTTGACAAGAGCCCGGGCCCACCCAGAGTGTCTTTATTCTTTTCTTTTCTTCGCCGAACGGTTCAATCTCCGGGTGGGGCCCATAAATGCCCACGCACGCCGCGGTCTTTAAAACTTGCCTCTTTTTCCGGCCCGAGGTGGATACTGCAGCCGTTCCGAGGCTTCGTGGGACGTGCCCACTTCCTTGAAAAATGCTTTGGTTTTCCCGCATCCGAACTGCCGCGTCTCTTCGACTTTTTCCCGCCAGGCTCTTCCTTGAATTCTTATAAATAAGCGGCGGCAGAGGCATGTCCCCGTTTTCGCTTTTCGCCTCTGCTCCTTCCTGCCTTAGCTTCCCTTCTTCCTTAGCTGATTCTGATGGCCTCACCGACTCCTGTCCTCCCTCCTTCAACTGTGGAAGAGAACGCCGCCGCTAAATGCTCCAAGGTGATCGCCCGCGGCGCTCTCCGCATGCGGGCCGGATCGCCGCTTCCCACGCCCACCGGAAGTCATCTTCTTCGTGCTGGCGATGATGGCGGGCTTGGTCCCGCCCATCTCGGACTTCTACATCGCCGTCCTCAACTTCTACGACATTCACAACATCCACCTTCCTCCTAACTCCATTGTGCTCCTCTCCGTCTTCGCCCACTTCTGTGAGATGTTTATAGGGGTAATGCCCAATCTTCTCCTTTTCCGCTACTTCTTCTCGCTCCGCGTCAGCCAGGGCTCCAGCATCTCCGGGTGCTGCCATCTGCGACTTAGAGACGGGGCCGTTGCGCGCTACATTCCAATGGAGAACCGATCCAGCTGGACAATGTGGCGCCACGAATGGTTGTACGTTGAAGACGACAATGGCATTGAAGCCACAGGGCTTCCACAGGAAGCGGTGGGCAGCAAATCTGACTGGGTATCTCCGGTCGTCGACACACCCGAGCTACTTGCAATGTTGGCTCGGGTTGATCGGCTGCGGATAGCAGGGCTGACCGGAGGCATGGTTCTCCGGGACTTCGTGTCCCGGAGGATTAGCCCTTTGCGCCGCCGGCACCGCCCAGCCTGGCACTACCTGGGCGTGGACGACGGGACTCGGACGGTTCCAGGAGGTAAGCTCTTACGCCTTCCTTCTTCATCATTTTTTTTTAACATCGCCTTCTTCTTCTTTTGCTGTGTGTCGGTCACCGAGGAAAGCCGGACGCCGCAGACGCTTCCTGGATGGGGCGGCCCAGGCGATCGGCGGCGTTCGCCCTTCCCGAGGCTGCGCTTCCACTCTGCGACATGCAGCCTGCAGATCGGGCGGGGATCGTCGAGCGATGCCCAAGATGGACGCCATGGGGGCGCCCATCATCGTCCATCAAGGGCCCTCGATAATCCGCGGCACTCCTACCGGCGACCAGGAGGAACAAGCGCCTGCCGACGACATCGCTTCATCGAACGCCCACCGACCACGGCTATCGGGGCGGCCCGTCGGCCGCCGGATCTTCCACAGCGGCCCGCCTCGGGACTTCCTCCTCACCGCGGGGCTCTTCATCAACGGCCGCGACGCTTCCGCCCGCCATCACCGCCGCGAATCGTTCGCGCCGCCGTGGCCGACCAGCCGGCGCGCCTTCCTCCATCGCCACCGCCACCGCCGGCGGCCGACCGCCGGCGCTACTGGCCAAGCGGACCGACAGCGCGGCGCCGTCGCCACCGCCACCGCTGGCGGCCGACCGCCGGCGCTGCGATGGCGGACCCATCGGCGCGGCGGCCTCGCCGCCATCACCGCCCGGCCGACCCGCCGGCCGGATGGTGACTCCACCGGCGCGGCGACCTCGCGCGCCACCGTCACCGCGGCCACTGACCGCCAAGCTGCGATGGTGGACCCACCGGCGGCCTCCGCCGCCACCGTCACCGCCGCCGACTACCGCCAGCGCATGGTGGACCCACCGGCGCAGCAGCCTCCTCCGCCCCCGAGGCCGCCGGTGCCTCGAGGGGGGCTGGTTCTCACTCCGGGAGTGCCTCGGTTTCCGAGGCCTCCGCCCAGGTACCTGAATCCTTGAAACACACAAAAAGAAGACGGTAAAACTTTTTAACCTTCGAATGGAGCCTTACCTTTGCTTGCTTTTGCTTGTTCCAGGGCACCCGCACTTCACCGCCTCCTGTGGTCGACGGCCAGAGGCCGAGGTAGTGACAGAGCAGCGGTGATCCGCCGTAACAAGAAGAAGCCGGCGATCGATGTACCGACCAGCTGCTGTGCATCCCCAGGAGGCGCTGGGGCCACAGCCCACTCCGGATCCTCCCGCGGACTCCGTTCCTTCGGCGGACGCAGATGCACTGCTGGCCGCCCTTGGACAGCTCTACTCCCACACCAGCCACCGCCTTACGTCGAGCAAGCAACGGCTGGCCGACGCCGCCACTGAGATCAGCCGCCTCCGGCAGGAGGTGGCTAATTTACATGACCGGATGGAAAGGCAGGAGCGGGAGCTGGTGGGGGAGCGGGAGCGGGGGGCCGCTCGCGCTGCCGAGCTCATGGAAGAGCTCGAGGCGCAGCGGACACACCGCATCCAGTCCGAGGCAGACACTCTGCAGATGCTGAGGTACGCCTTTGACCGGATGGAGGACAGCCTCGCTCCGCTGGGGTTGGTGCAGCAAGCGCCACTGGAACAGAAGCCGTCGCACTACGCCTTCTGCCTCAGTCGGATTGCGGACTTCACCGCCCGGCTTCCCGCCGCCCTGGCCGACCGGTCCACCGGGAGGACGCGCGATGCAACTGCCATCTGCGGTTCGCTTTTGGCGTCTTTGCGCGTCCAAGGACGCCAACTTTGATCCTCTGCCCGTCCGAGATTGAAGGAGATCGGCGGAGGCGGAGGCGCTGGTGCAGTGCGGCCGACCACGCCGTCATTGCTGGTGGAGATGGCCAACCACTACTGGAGGACGGCAGAAGAGGTGGCAATGGCGCTGGACGTCGGGCCCCTCGCGGAAGACCCTGCAGTAGCAGCCGCAGTGGCGGACGAGGAGGAAGAAGGATAGGATAACCTAGACCCTTCTCCCCTTTTTGCCCTTTTAACTTGCTGGCCTGCAACAACTTTTGTAAAGCACTTTCATGGAATAGACATGACACTTTTTAGACTTATTCAAAGAATGTTTAACTTGTCTTCTTAGCCTTCCACCTTCTCGACCGCCAAAGATTAACTTGAGTGCTCTTGCCGGCTTAAGGCTTAGAAGGAAAAAGAAGGAGTAAAGTATCCCTTGTGTCCGGCGATTCTTTTCGTTGCCTTACATCCTGCAAACAACACGCGTACCCTTGTGGCCTCCGCGAAGCGGTTCACAGTGTAAGGCGTGGACAGGGGCGTAGGCTTTTGATAGCAAGATGTTTAAATCGCCACTTCCACGGGACACCGAGTGTCATGACCGTGTCGGAGCCGAGTTCAAACCACCGCCCAATTGCCCAATCCTGTTCGCCGCACTTACATAGTGGTCCCGCTTTGCCATGGGCGCCACAGACTGAGCGGACTAGAGTGATCGCTCAACACTTTGCCATAAAACACGTAACCGTAAAGGCATGAAGTAATCAAGCTAGAAATAACGGAACTTAATACTTAATTTACGAACAACAGGCATTCCCGGCTAGTCGGCGGCAACAGGCATGATTCGACCGCAAGACGAGGAACAAAACACTGAAACTTACAACCGTTCAAGGGTAGAACTTGCGCAGTTCTCTATATTCTGCGAGTTCGCCGATTCCTCCCGCCCTCGGTGGCCAACCTGACCGCCCGGGCCGAGAGATCGAGACCACCTTAAAGGGGCCCTCCCCTTTGGGGAGACAGTTTGTGCAACCCGACTGCGACCCGATCTTCGCAAGACCAGGTCGCCCCGCCGATGTTCTCTCACCGACCGGGTGGCGTGGTACCTCCCGAGGCTTTGCGTCTGCGAGCGGCGCAGGGCGCCGCGATCCGAGCTTCTTCCAGGAGATTGGCGTCGTCTTGGCGCATCTCTTCCTGATCTTCTTCCGCGAACGCGACGCTTGGCGACCCAAATGTCAATTCGAAGGGAGGACAGCCTGCGCTCCGTAAACGAGAAAGAATGGAGTCTCTCCGTGCTTGGCCGGGAGTGGTCCGGAGTGACCACAAGATCGCCGGAGTTCTTCAACCCACCGTGAGCCACGCTGGTGAAGCCGATCAAACGCCCGAGTCTTGAGGCCCTTCGGCACCGATGCATTGGCTCGCTCAACTTGGCCGTTGCTTCTTGGATGGGCAACGGAGGCAAAGCAGACCGTGCCCATTTCTTCGCAAAGTCCGTAAAAGCGGCGGTGAACTGGGCGCCATTGTCGGTGATGATACGGTTGGCGACCCGGCGGGCGAAGATCCCTCGCATGAACTTGACTGCGGCTGCGGCGGTAATGGTTCTCACGGCTTCGACTTCCACCCACTTGGTGAACTTGTCAATGGCGGCGAGCAGATGAGTGTAGCCTCCTGGCCGCGAGAACGGACCCAGATATCCGGCCCAGACGCGAAGGGCCATGAGAGCGGGATGGTTTGCGAGCTTGGGCTGGTTGGTGGATTTGCTTGGCGTGGAATCGCACGCCTCGCATCTCCTCACCACCGCAAGCATCCTGGAGGGCGGTTGGCCAATAGAACCCGTGGCGGAAAGCTTTTCCCACCAGGTTCGGCGGAAAAATGGCTCCGCTGCGCCTCCATGGATATCGAAAGCAAAATGCTTCCCTCTTCCCGAGTGATGCACTTGAGAAGAACTCCGTTTCCACCCGGCGATACAGTCCCCATCTACCAGGGTGTAGCGCTTGGCCTTTCGCGCTATCTTCTCGGTGGCGCATCATCGCTTCGGGGCATACTTGATCCCGCAGGTAGGCCAGGATCGGGTCCATCCATGTGCCTTCCTCGGTCAAGCACGGCGACCACGCAGTGATCGTCCGGGTACTCCGCAGCCAGCGTTTCCGCGGTGCCACTTTTCCTCTGCAGCGTGGGGTGGGGCGGCGCCACCATCGTCCCCACCGTAAGCAGGGGTTGCGATAAGCGGCATCGCCTTCCCATCCGAAGTGAGGGCTGAAGCGGCATCACCATCCTCCCCACGAGGCGAAGTGAGATGGACGGTCGCGGAAGCCTTTCTTCAAAGACTCCGGCCGAACAGGGGCTCTTGTCGAGGCGAAATGAGCGAGCTCGTCCGCTAAATAATTGTCGCTACCGGGTATGTGTGTATACCCTAGCCCTTGAAGTGTCTCTCCATCTTTCTAACCTCCGCCCGGAGTAAGCCGCCATGACGGGATCAGGCAGGTGAAGTCCTTCCTTGCCTGGTTGATGACCAACAAAGAATCGCCTTTAATCTGTGGCGCCAGTATGCCGATGGCTGCGGCGGCTCGAACCCAACCGACAATCCTTCGTATTCCGCAACATTGTTGGTAGCTTTAAAGTCCAGGACGACTATATATTTGAGGGGGTCCCCGGTCGGGGAGACCAGGAGGAACCCAGCCCCCGCGCCTTCGAGCCTGAAGGATCCATCGAAGAAGAGCGTCCAAGGCGTGGGCACGGGGACTTCCTTATCTTCCCCATCTGCCGGAGTCCATTCAACAATGAAGGCTTTGCATTGGGGTATCTTCCCCCAACAGCAAGCGCCGTTGGACCGGCTGAACTCCGGGCTTGGATGCGGCTCGCGCCCCTCCCGCCGCAGAAGGACCCGGCTGACCCGACTCCCTTACCGGGAGCCGAGATCGGCTTCGGGCGCTGCTTTCCTCGGGGAGGGCGCTACGCTGGCGATGAGACTCCGCCATACCGGATGATCTTCGGATTCTTGCAAACTCCTCAAAAAGGATGGAAGAAAGGAACGATCTAACCACTAAGCCCCTACAGCGCGCCCTTGTCGGCTTCTTGGCACAACAGGCACCCTAAGACTGGGTGCTTGAGAGATTCGGACTGGGGGCTTTTGTGGCAACCGCTCCAAGGACAGGAAGAACGGGATCTTGGGAGCAAGCAAGAAGGCAGTCGAGTTTACCCAGGTTCGGGCCCTCCAAAGGAGTAATAACCCTAGTCCTGCTTGGTGGATTCTTCTGAGTTCAAGGTTCTTACAAGGCTGGGGAAGACGACCTTCTCCGGTTCTGCCAACCCAATTATCAACAACCCTTCTCCCATGCACCCTAGCTCCCTTTTATACTCGGGCTGGCTGGGGCGCATGGGGCTTAAGCTTGCGTAAAGCAAGCGTCGACACGCTGCATAAGGCATTTAATGCACCGTCACACTCTCTTAAATCAAATTTAATGACTGTCCTAGCCGACTTATACTTCGCCTTGGGTCACTTTGTCTGTCACCCTGCGGGCTCGCCAGAGAGGGGATGTCGATTCGGGCCACCCATCGTGTCGCGCTGGGAAGACGCGCCGCCATACCATCGCCTACATATCCTGCAATTAATGCGCACGTCTCGCATTAAATATCCTTGACCCTTCGCCTGTAGCACGACATTACGGGGTTGATTCTTGGGAACTACGCCCGAGGAGTGGCACGAGCGCCACTGTCCCTGGCGAGCACCTTTGCTGTCGCCCTGAGGAGTGGCTCGAACGCCACTGTCCCCTGGGCGAGCACCTTTCTTTGCCGTCGCCCGAGGAGTGGCCTCAACGCCACTGTCTTGGCGAGCACCTTTGCTGGTCGCCCTGAGGAGTGGCCTGAACGCCACCTGTCCCCTGGGCGAGCACCTTTGCTGGTCGCCCTGAGGAGTGGCCTGAACGCCACCTGTCCTCTGGGCGAGCACCTTCGCTGGTCGCCTCGAGGAGTGGCCTGAACGCCACCTGTCCCCTGGGCGAGCACCTTTGCTGGTCGCCCTGAGGAGTGGCCTGAACGCCACCTGTCCTCTGGGCGTGAGTACTCAATGCAGCTGCGTGGGTACCCCAGCGTTTAATACGCCGACAGTTATATTTGGTAATATATGTTGCTATGTTTATGAAAGAATTGATTGTGTTGATACATTTGAGATTACGTGGGTTGTGGTGCCGAAAGGGTTTCGGTCACCTTCTGTTGTTTGTAGTAATGATGGGTTTGACGGTGTGGCCGGTTAGTGCCATCACCGATGGACTTTTAACCTCCTATTGGGAGAGTGCTTATCCTTTCTGTCGTAGATTGGGTAGTTGGTTGGAGTCGAGTAGTAGAGTTATGGATTGACCCTCCGAATTTCCTTTGCCGTTTTGACGAACGGTTTTGGTTGGTTTTTGATTGGTTGAAATAAAAGAAAAAGTGTTCGGTTTTGGATACTCACCGATAGTTCTTTTGGTGGTTTTGGTTTTGTCTTCTTTGGTTGAAGACAAAAGAAGAATTTAGGTTGCGCCTCTTTTGGTCGCCTTGCCGCCTTTGACGCCTTGATTTGTTGTTTGCCTTATAGAGAAACTTATAGATTGATTCTTGGGTTACCATTCTCCAATTTGAAAAGAAGTTATTGAAGTTTCGATGAAAAATCTAAGTCGCATGGATTTAGGTGTCAAGGTTTTGGCGGAAAGGATGTGGTTGATCGGTTGCTTTACGGAGAAAGTTTTCAATTTATTCTTGTGTTTGTCTTTCTCCGAGGTTTAAAAGAGTTATTATGCGGTGTTGTGCCAGACCTTGTTGTCGGGGCCTAAGTGGTGTTTGATCGCAATGATGACTTGCTTGGGAATTCATCTTTGAAAAACCGTTTGTTCCGTGAAAGTTTGAAGTTTGGGGTTATGGCCTTATCTAAAAAAAAAAGATTTGGTTAATCGCTTGGTTTTCCCTCTTGCAACCATCTTCCTTCGCGGAAGTTGTTGATCTCGAGAGTTGTGGAGTAGTTGCGTGTCGGCAATTGGGAATTTAAGAGTTGACTTCTCTTGTGATTTGTGGTTGAGCTTTCCTAAGGAAAGGTGTTTTAGGTGTTGTTCTTTTACGGAGCAATTTTGGTTTCCTTAAGAGTTGGGTGCGTGATTCACGCGGATGTTTAAGAAGTTAAGTGTATGACGAGAAGTTAGAGTTTTCGGATGATATGAGCTAGTGGTTCGGTTAAAAGCGAATTTGTTGTTTGTTTAAAGATAAACTAAAATATTGTGTTGATAAGAGATGATTAAACGAGGCGTCGAGGTGATCCAAAGTGAAAGTTGATTAGTGGTGTGTGCAAAGTGATGCGGGTTATGGAATCTAATGGATGTTTGAGATTAGTTAGCATAGAATGTCTCGGTTGATGAACTTGTTATAGCAAGAAGATGGTGTGAAATTCTGCCTATTGTAGCTGGTGGGTCAGTTAATATTGTGGGTCGACAATATGACTTAAAATACGTGTAATCAATTAATGAGGATATATGGAATGATTGTAGGAAATGTTTAATTATTCTTGATAGATGTCCATGCAGGATCCGTATTTATGAGGGATGTCTAGTGGAGATCGTGTCGCGTGGTTAGTATTAATTATTGGTGGAATGAATCGTGATATGGAATATGTGACTTAAGGATTATACCAGTGGTAATTGTTGATTACGCCGGAATAATTGTAAAGAGATGTGTGCTACGCTTGGGATAATAAGTTGCATGAATAATGGTTCGTCATGGTTAGTAGACCAAAAGAAGTTGTTGATATGCGTCTTATGTTGGGTTAAGCGATAAGTTAATTGTCTTGGAGTTGTGGGAACGTGGTTCTCCTTGTCGATTGTCATACGGTAGATATGGTCTATGGTTCGTTGGTAATATAATCAGTTGTGGTTATATGAGCAAAGGTGAAAAGTGATTTTTAAGAGCGGATGTTGTAGCTTGTGTGCAATGATGTTGGACTTGTCGGGATTTGGGTGATTATGACATCCGTATTGGCTAAGAGTATTGGAATGTGAGTAATGATGGGATTTGAGTCGAACTTTCTTTTGAAGGTTTACTGATTCAAATGAAGGTATAAATTTTAAGGAGTGCTTGCCTCTTTGTTTAGGCGTCTTGATTAGTGTGCAAGAAAATCTCCCATGATTAAGTGGCATTTTGTCAAGTTACAAACTTGACTCCGATGATTGGAATTATGGATGAAAGAGTAGTATTTGAAGTAACCGCTTATGGGTTCCAAATGTGGTGTGGTATTGAACCATGCCAATCTTTGGATTTGGGCTAATCTGTTTAGTATATGCTATGAGTATGGATTAACACCCAAAGCGTTGGAGTGGGACGCTCTCTTTAGCGTTCAACTGATTTATCTTTGGTAACCACAGAGTTAAGCGCTTAAATTGTAATTCTATCGTGACTAGAGTTGGATTTATTTGGGAAATGTGTGTGGTGTTTGCGTTTCAAAAGGTGAATCTTACGATTGTTTCATAAGTGATTTTGTTGGTAAGGTGTTCCTCTTTGAGGATGTGTTTCCTTCTCTTTAAGAGAATTGGTAGCGGTTATTAGGCGTAGATGTTTGATTTGAGAGTTGATGCTATCTTCTGTTATTGGCTTTGGTTAAAATGCGATGTTTTGCACGCATTGCGTCTGATGGTTGTTGGGTTGTGATGCGATATGGTATTTTTTTGATTCTAACGCCGTCGTAGTTTATGCGAATTTGAGCAACCATCGATGTTGTTGGGTGTCAATCATGTGACAAAGAGAATGAAGTCTTTTCGTGAATGGTTAATGGGTATCGTGGTTACATGACGAATAAATGGTGAAAAAGACTCATGACATCGCTTTTATAAGCATAAAAGAGTTGTTGAGCCAGGGCGGTGAGAAAGTCATATAGAGATATATGACTAATCCGAGTGCTCTTGAAGAATTCACATTCGTGTTATGAATCGAGATTTCCATTGCTCTCTAGCATGAAAAGGAATAAATGGGTAAATGCTAGTATTCAATCTATTTTAAATAGTTGGAGTATGTTGTGTGGTGGTAAATTTGTTATCACCTATGTATAGGGTAGCCAAAAGTAATGTTATTGGTTGTTGTTTATGCCCATTTGTTGATATTGATGACTTGGTAGGGTTGTTAATTGTTGGAAACCATTGATCCAATAGAAAAAAAATGTAAAACTGTGGAATTATGTCGAGTACATGTTGTGATTGGGATGAACATTGGATAACAATCATGATGAGGTAGTATAGAATGGAAGACGTTTTGTTAATCATCATAAACTGTATTTATAAATGTTGGGTATTGGTTTTTTGTTGAAGATCAATTTTTTTGCAAGGTTCTAACCTCGTTTGTTCAAATAGCTGGTGGTCTTGGAGTGTATGTCTCACCTGGTTTGTCGTCGTCTTGAATACGGCGAACCACGATAGAGGGTTGTGGTGTGAAAACACGTTTGTGCGTGGGAGATGAAGAGGGTTCTAGAGACTGGTACCGTTTTCTTCTGGAGAGTGGTTGGAATAAGGAGTGCGAGACCGTTTTCTTTCATGGTCTATTTGGGAATTGAAGTGAAGGTGGAACCGTGAGAGGTTGCACTCTGTTGAGCTAAATCAACATTTTCTCGCTAGTGTTGGTTTTGAGAACTCGCTTGTCGTTTATTCCGGTTTGAGTCTTTGTGTGAATGTTTTGTGTTGCAAAGAAGTCTTTTGTCCTTTGGGGACTTTGTTGTTGATTTTTGGTGTGTCTTAGATTCGGGGACGAATCCTTTTAAGGTGGGGAGATTGTGATGCCCTAGAATTTGAGAGCAATCCTAGGGTTTTCTTTCTTGATTGTTCCGGAAAGAAAGAGGGTTTTGTCGGGGAATGAAACAATTGAAGAATATGCGGCAATTTAATATTAAAAATTGGAGTTTTGGGCTAGTTTCCGCTGGGCTGAGGCAACCTGGGCCTGGGCCGGGAATTCCTTTTTCCCCCTCTCCTCCCCATGCCTTGGTGGGCCGGCCCACCTTCCCCTTTAAGTGGCGCCCCCTTCCCCCAAACCCTAAGGCGTCTCCCTTCCTCCCCCCGTGCAGCCACACCCCCGCCTCTTCCTCCCCGGCGTGGGGGCTCAAGATCCACTGCAAACGCCGAAGGAGAAAACGAGAAGAGGATCTGTGGAGGCGAGGAGGACGAACAGATTTCCGTTACGGGGATCGTCGCGCGTTCTTCGTGGGTTCGCAAGGGGGAACTCAAGGTAAAATTCCCAATCTTTTACCTCTGTTCTACCTAGGGATTAGGAGTGTATTAGATCTGGTGGTGAGTGGTTTGGATGGATCTTGATGGGGGAGAAGGGTAGATGTTCACGTGGTGCTGTTTTTGGAAGGGAAGATTGTGCAGCGCGGATTGTTTCGCGTTTTACATGGCATAGATGATTTTTCCTGCAAAAACCTATAACTAGAAAGTTGTAGATAACGTCGAGACCTAGCTTCTGTAATTTTTTCAGAATTTTTGGGGCGTCGGTCTGAGAGTTATCGCTGTTGGAAGATGACGAACAGAATCTGGAAACAGATTTCGTCCACTGTGTTGGACGGTTGTTTAGGCATATTTAACAGTGGAATTGAAATTTGTGACCTTCATGAAAGTTGTAGATCTCGTCAATATATAGCTACTGTAAATTTTTTTGTATTTTTATGAACAGTAGAAAAAAAGATACGAAATTGGGAAGAGAGGGTGCTGCTGTTCGATTCGGACAGATCGGGGTTTTTGGCGTTTAAATGGGATCGGGGAGTAGGAAGCGTGTGTTTGAATTGTGTGATGAATTGTGCTGTCGCTATGTACTGAAATAATATTTGTTCAGGTGGTGCCACTGCTGGGCGTAACTAGGTTCATCGTCCACGTCGGTAAAGGCAAGTGGAAGTAGTTGTATTGTTAAGCTATACATTGTTGTTTGCTTCGCCTTCATTATAAACTCCAATTACAGCAATCATACACGGTTTAATCACTTGCTTTGAGGTAAGGTGAAGAATGATGTTGTTTACCGGATGAATTGTCTAAACATTTCATCTCTATGATATTTATTTTCTATCCATGCTATATGATGATATGCAAACATGTGGACTCAGTGGGAGGAGTTATATGATGATATGCAAACATGTGGACTCAGTGGGAGGAGTTATGAATGAATTCATGCATGAAGCATTAACTGCATAATCATGCATTGGAAGTTTGTCGACGCCAGCGTCTTGGCGACCGTGCAGTACAACACCGTGTGTTCCTGAGAAAGGGCACGGTGAGGAGGAACATGGCATAAGCATGTGCATCAATCATATGCATTTCTTGAAGTGCTGTGGACTCTTTGATGTGGTATTGTATATGAGGAATGTGGAATGTTAGATATATGGTGGATGTGGTATTGTATATGAGGAATGTGGAATGTTAGATATATGGTGGATGTGGTATTGTATATGAGGAATGTGGAATGCTAGATATATGGTGGAGCGTTTTATTGGTATTAGTTGTTACGCTTGCGAGATTACCCAATCTCACTACTTGCTGTTTTGATGTTTTCAGGTAGCGCACGTGAGTCGTAAGCATGAAGGGTGGGCTAGCAACACAATAATTTTTCTGATGTCATCACGACTCTCATGATCTAGGGCTTTAAATAATTCATTAGTTGGATGCAATTTTATTTCATATAGACCCCTTGTTGTTCCCTTTAAACTTGTTCTCGTTTATGGTTGTCCCATTAGAGATGTGTTATATTTGTGGTTGATACCTGGTTGAATTAGACTCGTTGTCTCTAGTATTGATGTCGTGATATTATTCCTATTTGAATTGCTTCCGTATTGTCCTGTTTTAGGGGAAATGCTGTCGAATTTTTCTTGTACATCAGTTGAGATTTATGGGGTGTTACAGCCATAGCTTTCGGTGAGAGCAAATGATAGAGGACATTTTGGTCTAAAACCACGGAATGAATTACTTCGGCTTGCGAAGGTGAAACCAGAGGAGATTCAGAGGCCTAGGGATTTACGCAAATACTAGTTTGGCTCTTTATTGCCACAACAATGGCCTACTTCTTCACATTCACCGGGCAATGCTTGTAGTTATTGATAGACAGAAAAATCATTGCATTGCGTATGCATTATCTTGTATTAGCTAAAGCATTGCGTAGGTAAGTTAGAAGGTGTAAGTTCAAGCTCCATTTAGTTTTGGTGATTGGTTTAGATTAATGCCTAATCTCTGTTTCATGACAAATCTAATCTTATTGAGACTAACATGTTTACTGAGTTACATTCAATAGTCTCATATTTGGATGGAAAATGGAAAATGGAAAACCCAAGGTATGTATGCATATTCATTCTAGTATTAATTGCATACTTTGGATTCAAGTTTAAGTTTGAATTCTCCATTGCATTAACCACAAAATGTGCATTATGTTTCCAATCCATATATTACATGGATGCACATATTTAGGGGGAGTTCACACTTGAACTTGATGTATCGATGTATTGATCTTTTCTTCACTCCATATATAAAGGATCAATACATTGAACCGTATCAATTTAAATGAATGTTTAAATTGAGTTCATTTGTCTCCTAATCATCAAAGAACATTGCATCATGGGTTGATGGTGTTCTTATGATTGATTAAGGGCAAATGAAGAGTTCTTGAGTATTATGAAGCATTAGTTGCATCATGTGCTCAAGACACATATAAATTCATTGAATTGATTTAGGTTGTGCTCAATTGATATAAGTGGTATCCATTATGTGTTAATGGAGTGCTTAGATGATTGAGACAACCATGCATCTTGGACTAACCATTTTTCATGAGTGATAAATGAGCCAGGTTAAGTCCAAGGATGAAAGAGATGAACAAGCTTATAGAGCTGGGTGATGATCTTGAAGATAAGATGATCAAAGATCATAAAGACTTCAAGAGATAGCCAGAGTGATGATCCCGGGGGTACAAGTTGATTGGAAATCATAAAGACCCCAAAGGGGATTGCTAGCGGCGGCTAAGGTATAACTAGATAGGCTAAGGATTTTCCTAGCTTTGTGTCTAGTTTTAGCGCCGCACTATTAAGAGGGGTTGAGTTCCTGCTTTAAGCTTTATCGTTGTTGGTGATCTCAATCCTGTAGTCACTCGAGCTCAAATCTTATTTGGATTTGGTTTTTGCATGGAGCTAACCATTTGGCATGTGTTGCAAATGGGTGAAGCTCGTGCTTGGATTTTGCATAAGTTCTATTTGGCATTTGTTGCAAATAGGTAAAGCTTGTGCTTGGAGTTTTTCGCATTGAGCTTTGATTTGCATTCGTTGCAAATAGGATAAGCTAATGCGTTGGCTTTTGCGTGAAGTTCATTTGTTTGCATGTGTTGCAATAGATGAAGCTTCATGCTTTGTTTTTGTTTTTCAAACAAAACACTTATTACGTTTATTCGGTATTGCTTGGAGCTATATTTGCACGGATTGCAAACGGAGAGAGCTCAAGCAAGTGTTCAGTGCATGGGGCTAGAGAATTGCAGGAGTTGCAATTAGAGAGCTCATGCACTCTGATTTGATTTAGTTTGGTTTAGTGCATGGGGCTAGAGAATTGCAGTAGTTGCAATTAGAGAGCTCATGCACTCTGATTTGATTTAATTCGTTTATGGGTTTCGATCCTAAGTTCATGTGATACTTGCACCATTGTGTTTGCAAGTCCGATTGGTCGTGGTTTGACCATCACATGGCTAGGAGGATCAAACTCATAGACTCGTTGGTTATTTGCTTAAATGGGTTTCTGCAAATACGTTTTTGAGTTGATTGCGAAAGGAGTTTTCGCAAAGTGTTTGGAATTTGCTTGGGGCCAGGCTTTTTGCATTTGTTGCAAACAGAGAATGCTCAAGCATATAGTGCTTTGATTGTTTATTTGCGAATTCGTTGTGCGAATAAACGGGAGGTCTATGGGTTCCGGTCCTGAAAGCATGTGATACTTGCACCGGGTTTTGCAAGTCTGTTTGGTCGTGGTTTGACCATCACATGGCTAAGAGGATAAACCTTATAGACTCTGGGTTTTATTTGCTTAATACGTTCTTGCAAATATAATCTTTGAAAAGTTGCGAAAGGTGTTTTTCGCAAAGTATTTGGAGTTTGGTTGAATTCTTTGAGCATGGTTTAGTGGTGTTGCAAAAGTGTTTTGCAACTAAGTGTGATCGTGGTTTGATCACCTCTTGGCTCAAAGAATCGTCGGTTTGAGATTTGGAGAAAAGATTTAAGTTGAAATCTGGTTTTTCTCCTGTAGCCGGCACTACCGGAGGTAGTATGGCGGTAGTACCGCTGAGGCCGGCAGTACCGCTTATGGGAGCGGTACTGCCGCTCAAGTCGGCACTACCGGGCATATAACGTCGGTAGTTGTTTTCCAGAGAGCGGCGTGCTCTGAGTTTTTGGCCGGCACTACCGCCCAAGTGGGGCCGGTACTGCCGGAGGTGTGGCAGTACCGGGGGTTTAACCCCGGTAGCTTTTTAACAGAATGAGATGTTACGCTTACGTGCCTGAGGCAGCGATACCGCCCGATGGGGCGATCTTTGCGCCTCAGCGCACTACCGGCATTTTGCCTGCGGTAGTGCCAGGAATATAGCCGTTAGCCGACCGTTGGGTTGGGGGCGGCACTACCGGCCCTATGAGGGCGGTAGTGCCGACTTTGCTGAGTTTTCGTGGGTTTTGCCCCCAACGGCTAGTTTTGGCTTGTGGGGCTATATAAGTCCCCCTTGGGGGGCAAGGGCATAAGTGTTGCTGGTTTTGTGAGCACTGTTGAGCTAGGTTTGAGTTTTTGGGAGGGTTTGCATGGTTTTGCCTCTTCCAATTTGGTTTTGAGCTCAAGAGTGACCCTAATTGCATGAGTGGCAATTAGAGGGAGTTTGAGAGGATCCTAGTTGCATTGGTTGCACTAGGTGATCACCGGAATTGCGGAGGTGCAATCGGTGAAGCTCGAGCGGGGTGCTCAACTCGTTACTCTTGGAGGTCGGTGCCTCCTAGACGGCGTCGGTGCGTCGTGCGCGGGAGCTCTCGAGGTTTGTGAGAAGCCCCGGTGAAAGTTTGTGAAGGTTGGTGCTTAGCCTGCAGGCGGGTAAAAAGCAACCTTAGTGGATTCGAGGTGAAGGCTCAAGTGAGTGGGCCGGTCCAAAGTGAGTTGGACTTCCTCAACGTGGAGTAGGAGGGTTTGCTCCGAACCACGGTAAAAAGTATTGTGTCTCTTGCCCTTTTACATTCAAGCATTTACTTAATTGCTAAATTATCAATTGCTTGATTGTGATTAGAATTGCTTAGTGTAGCTTGCTTGATCTTCCTAGCAATTCTAGCTTAGAGACTTAATTAGTTAGTGCACTAGTAAGCCTAGTTGATTTAGGCTTTAATTGTCAAAACCTTAATCTTCCGCTTGCGCATAATCTTTGTGTAGGTTTTGACATAGGGGTAATTAGAGGCGATCCTCGATTAGTGAGTAGATTTTTTATAAACGCCTATTCACCCCCCCTCTAGGCGTATCCTCGACCCTACAGAAGGGGAACGCAAAATGACTTTAGGTTTTGTTGATTTATTGCGCGATGATTTTATTGAAATAGATCGCGGTATATTTTTCACTCCCCCATCGGCTCTAGAAAATTTTATTTTTCTGCACATAAAGAAATAAAGAAGCCATTGTAATTGCCGAAAATACTAAACCTACTAAAGGCACGCAAATAGAAGGTAAAACATTATATATAGAACATAAAACATTATATTAATTACAATACTTAATAACATAAAACTATATATTAATTACAATATATATATAATATACATAGTGGCGAGTGGAGCGATCACCGCGGAAACCACCACTCGTCGTCGCTGCAGGGGGGCTGTCGTCGTCATCGCTGCACGGGGGGCTGTTGTCGTCATTGATGGTGTCTTCGTCGTCACCCTCCTCCGATGAGCTCCCCCAGCGGATCTTGGTCTCCTCCTCCTCTCCTCCTCCTCATCCTCATCCGCCTCCTCCTCCTCCTCCCGCTCCTCCTCCTCCGGGGGCAGTGATGGAGCGCCAGAGGAGGGAGAAGAAGGAGAAGAAGAAGCTGCCATTTTGGGAGAAGGATGAGCGGCACCGGAGGATTATGTTGGATTGTGACAGGCGCCGATGATTTAATAGGCGGCCGGGAATTAAAGCCGAAGAGTTTCGATTGAAGACGAAGCTAGTTCCGATGAAGGCGCGCGGGAAACGAAGAGACGGCTCTCGATCGGTGGGATAAAATTTATTGTATATCATCACAGACGGTTATTAGTTTATATCCATTTGTAATATGAAACATCATGGACAGTTCTATAGTCCAACCGTCAATGTACCTATCACAGATAGTTGTTAATTACACTCGTCTGTGATATTTGGTCACATCACAGACGGTTTTAATATAAAACCGTCTATGATATTTGTTTACATCACAGACAGTTTTAATATAAAACCTTCTGTGATATTGGAACACAATTGACGATTATAATTAAAAACCGTCTGTGATATCTACCAAAAATATATAAAACAAAGCCCGAAGCCAATTCGTTCTTTAGGGTTTCGCGATCTATTTTGAGACTGGCTACGACTGTGAGGAGATTGTGAGAAAGAAGGCCATTGATTTTGAAGGGTGATAGTAGAGTCATTTAATTTTTGTGATCTAAGGTTAGTAATGGGTTCTAATATCATTATGTTCAATATCAACTTTGGTTAGGAGAGAATTTAAGAATTGTTTAGATCTAGCTTGTAGATTCATGTATTGTTGGTGATTTATGGTTAGTAATGTGTTCTAATTGCATTATATTTAACATCTAGCATGGTAAGGAAAGATCGAAGTTGATGATTTTTTAGATCTAGCTTGTAGTTCCATGTGTTGTTGGGTGATCTAAGGTTAGTAATGAGTTCTATTTGCATTATATTCAATATCTAGGTTGGTTAGGAGAGAATTTAAGGATTGTTTATATCTGCTAGATTGTAGATCCATGTGTTGTTTGTACTTAATATTTAACACGAAGTGTATAATGTAGATGGATCGAAGCTGGTTGTACGCTGAGAACCGTACGAGCGTCGAGTACCTTAATGGCATCTCCGCTTTTAAAACAGCTGCAGAGGAGGATATATTTATTAAGGGGGTGCAATTTATGTCTTATCCTTGCATTGACTGCGAAAAATCTGAAGATGTTTCAAAACTCAGTGCAGATTGAAGCATATTTGATTCGGAGGGGTTTCAAAAAGGGATATACATGTTGGACCAGTCACGGCGAAGAGCAGAACATACAGAAAGCAGCTATTAGTGTTAATATTGTCGACGAGGATAGGTTGCAGAATATACAGGATGATCATATCAATTGTGTTTCCGATGAGGATAGGTTGCAAGATGACAATCTGGATCAGATGCTGCGCGATGTAGAAGGAAACCGTGATGACATGGAATATATAAAGTTCCAAGGCTTGATGGATGTGAGACCCTCATTTTTATGCCACAGTGTAACATAAAAACGAGGTTCTAAAGTGCATACTGTGCCATTCCCATGATCAGTGGCTGGCACACACAAACACAATTCGGAATTACAGCCATACAAAAGTTCAACTTTTATTACATCAGAAGTTTGATAGTAATATTACATAACCAAAAGTAGCAATAATAAAAAACCACATCTCATTGTTTGCCGACTAGCCCAAAACTCCACAGGCAATAGACGAGATGAACTTAGAGAGGATAGTCGTCGCCATAAATCACGAGTTCTTCATTATCGTTTTCATTGTCAGGATATTCTGGCTCTTCACCTAAAAACCACGTTAAAGCAAGTTGAGTACATTGGTACTCGCAAGACTTGTAGTGTTTGCAAAGCTGAATAGAAAGTGGGTTTCTACGGTTGTTTTGCATAAAGCGAAGATTTGAATTGTAAGTACTGAATTGTAATGGAAAGCATAAATTCAAAATTTAAAACAGTTTGATAAGTAAATAAAATAGCAAGTAGTAAAATGAATAATAATAATCTACTCACGTCCCTTTGTGAGTAAGACGATGAAAAAGACCCTCCATGGTCTCATACAAATAAATATAACAATGAGTGACAATTAACAGTCGTGAATCATTTCCCAAATCATTTGATCAAAATTTTAGAAAATAGAAATCATCTAACTAGTGTGGGTTCACCAAGTCATCCATGACCGTGGATACGGCTATTCGAATAGTTTTAGACTCTGCAGAGTTTGTACAGTTTTACCCACAAGATATGTTCTCCCTTTTTGCAAGCTATCAGACACACTTCCTTTGGAATGTCCGCGGGGAGTTCATAACGAAACCGTTCGATTACTTGAACCTTAACTTTGCACTAGCCCGATGCCGACTCACCCTGACTATGATGGAAGCTAAAAAGGTAAAAATCATTCCGGAGCCAGTGACCCACCAGGAATAATAACAGCCCCAAATCATAGCAGGTGTACACCGTTACAACGGCAGATGCCAACAGCTCGGTGATGACATCTCCCTCGAGCAAACCTATATCCGGAATGCCCGTGCTACTACCGCCTACCAATGTGCAAAGTTAATTCCAGTACTTGTGGATGTACGGTTATACTTGGATCACGGGACACTACGTTCGGTCCTTAAAGTGACATGGGCAATACTTCACCCTATCTACATATACGTTAAGATATGTACATCCGGCTATTGCTAATAATCACCCACGTCGAAACAATAGTTTTATTTTCATTTTTATCAAACTACCCGTATCCTTTACTACTTAAATAAACCATAAAAGATTTCATAAAGAAAAGTGTGTGTGTGTGTGTAAATGTCGTTGACATTTTCTTAAGCATCACTAAGCAAATGCAATTAATAATCGTTATATCCCATCAAGTGTATGAATCTCCCCATACCTAGGGTTATCATGGAGCACATGTAAATAATATTTAGGAAATCCTCAAATATGGGTTATAGTTATCAGATAACACAAAATAGAGATTTACCAAAATATGAGCATGCAGGAAGATTCTTAATCACATTTTAGTTGATTATGAAATCTGGGTTCAAAATGCTCAAAGGGGGTGCTTGCCTTGCTCTTCGGTGGCGTAAGCAGGGTCGACGTCGTCAACGGCGGTATCGGTAGCGTCAACGTCTACTCGTTGATCAAGAACATGACAAATAAAATAATTTCAATATCGGCAAAATAAGCAGACGAAAGAACCAAATAGAAATCATTACATGGGCAAACAAAATAACAATCAAACTTTGTCATTTCATGTGATAACTAAGTTGTGGGGTTTTGCTTTTAAAGACAGAAGCTTATGGTTATATGACATAGCTAATTTTCTTTATGTATTATTTCATTTCAATTTACGAATTCAGGAAGCTAAGATTGTAAGATTAAATATAATGAAATTCATTTTCAAGGTATAGAGTTATTTGTACTAACACCAATTAGTACACAAAGCAACCCTAATTATCTTCAATAAAAGTTGCATGGTACACCCTAATTCTTATTTCATAACATGGTTCTAAATAATATAACTAGCACAATAAAAAAAAATTCATTTAATTTGAATAATTTTTGATTAAGTTATAGTAGTTATATTAATTTAGTGCATGGAATTCAATCCTAATAGGAATTTTTCACAAATTGGTTCTAAATTCAAATCTAATCACACAATTGGACAGTATTTGGCATAAGGATTCAAACAAAATTGGTTTCACTCAATTTGGGCTTAATTTGCAAAATTTCTATATGGATCATATTCAAACTTCATTCTTTAAATTCAAATTCAAACTTAAATTGCTAAACAAGTTCTAAATATTTTTACAGATTATGAAACTAGGTGATTTAACATGAATTTATAAATTTGTTTCATTCAATTTGGAGCTATAGTTTAAAAGTTACGTGCATTTGAATATATTCGGGTCTCAAAAATTCAGGAAAAGGCAAAATGCGCTTTCCTTAGGGGAAAACGACTTTTCGAGGTTTGCACGCGCGGGTTTGAAACTTGCTTGTTGTCACTGACGCTTGGGCCCCATGCGTCACGGCTTGACCGAGTGCGAGTACAGCCACCGCTAGTGGGTCCGGTACCGGGCAATGGACAGCGCCAAGATCGCGGCTGAGTGGCCGGGCCGGCGCAACAGTGACACGGAGCAGGGGAGCCACGACCGGAGCTCACCGACGGCTCTCCGACGACGTCACTGTCGTGTCCCTTGGCCAGCGCAGGGAGCACGCGGCGTGAGATCGATATCAATCTAGCAAGCGATAGCGAGTACAGAGACAGAACAATAGAGGAGAGGAACAGAGGAAAGAAGAACAACGGAGAAACAGAAAGAAGGGAAAGTAAATTATACTCATAGTTCTTTTGGCTGGTTGTTACAGTCCGATTCCACCGAGTATTTATAGTACCCTCTATATCTATTACAAGTGGGTCCCTTCATTACTTGCGTAATACTGAACCTTCACTTGCTCCTTTCGCTTCTAAATATTGCTCCAACTTCAGATACTATTTGCCGTCCGACAAACGCCCGATTTCAGTGTTATCGGTTCCGACGCTCGCCTATGCCTGGTGACCGACCATCACATGACTCCCCTCCTGTGGAGTTGCTTGCCCCCAAGCAACTGCGTGAGGGAAACGTTTCCGGAGAACATGTAAGTCTTCCCACGTCGCAGCTTCCGGGGAAATATCCGCCCACTGAATTAATCCTTGCGGTATGGCGACGTTCCCTCTTTTCACCAGTCTGCGCTCGAGGATCTGAACTGGCTCAGGTGCAACAGTATCTAGCTCGGCAATTTTGGGTAATACCTTGAACACAGGGGTATAATCTGGAGTAAAAGGTTTGAGTTGAGATACGTGAAATACCGGGTGTATCTGAGCATTGTCTGGCAATTTGAGTTTATACGCTGCAGGACCAATACGTTCCAGTACTTCATACGGTCCATAAAACTTGAAAGCCAATTTCGGAAAAGGTCTGTTCACTACGGAACTTTGCGCATACGGCTGTAACTTTAAAAGCACCAACTCTCCAATCTGAAATGCCCGATCGTGTCTCTTCTTGTCTGCTTGGAGTTTAATCCGGTTCTGAGCTTGCGTCAAATGTTGTCGAATCTGGTCCAAATGGTTCTGTCGTTCATCCAAGAACTCCTGCACTGATCCATCTGTAACCTGTTTGTCATGCCTGGGTACTCCCACATACGGGTCACAACCATAGAGAACTTTGTAAGGTGAATACCCCAAGGAAGTATGAAAACTGGTATTATACCATAGCTCAGCGAGAGATAACCATTGTTTCCATTTAATTGGTGACTCATTCACCGCGCAACGGAGATACATTTCCACACATTGGTTGACCCTTTCGCTCTGCCCATCGGTTTGGGGGTGGTATGCTGTGCTGTGAAGCAAGTTTGTTCCCAATTTTGCAAACAATTCTTTCCAAAACACGCTTGTGAATACACGATCTCTGTCTGAGACTATGGACTGAGGTAAACCATGTAAGCGCACAATGTTGTCTAAGAACAAGTGAGCCACTCGGTGTGCCGTGTACGGATGTTTGAGGGGCAGAAAATGGGCATATTTGGAAAAACGATCCACTACCACCATGATCACATCATAACCATCCGATTTGGGTAATCCCTCGATAAAGTCCATTGTAATGTCTTGCCATAGACCTTTTGGGATAGGTAAGGGTTGCAAGAGACCGGCTGGGTGGCAATGCTCGCCCTTAGCTTGCTGACAAGTCAGACATTGTTGAATGAAGGACTCAACGGATCGCTTCATTCCCTCCCACATAAACAACCTCTTTAACCTCTGATAGGTGGCTTGTATGCCAGAGTGTCCCCCGATTGCGCTGCTATGAAAAGCATCGATCAACTTTGTTTGTAATGCCGAGTTTTGGCCAATCCAAATGCGACCCTTGTATCTAATCACCCCATTAATCAGTTCATAACCCTGGGAATCCGGGCTACTCACGGCAAGCTGTACTAGTTTGTTGTGAGCTTCACGATCAGTGACATATGAATTCAACACTTCCTGTAACCAAACCGGCTGGCTTCCCGACACAGACAGAAGAGTCATACAATGCCCAACTCGAGATAATGCGTCCGCAGCAAGATTCTCTTTCCCTTTTCTGTAGATAATTCTGAACTGCAGACCCATCAATTTGGCCATTGCCTTTCTTTGCATGGGCGACTGAAGTTGTTGCTCTTCCAAATAACTCAAGCTGTGGTGATCGGTACGAATGATGAATTCTCCCCTTTGCAAGTATGATCTCCACCGATCAACAGCCAATATTACTGCTAAAAATTCTTTCTCATAAATCGACAATTGCTGATGTGCCACTCCCAATGCCTTACTCAAAAATGCAATAGGGTGCTCATCTTGCATCAGTACCGCTCCAATTCCGGAATCACAAGCATCCGTTTCAATCAAGAAACTTTTGTTGAAGTTCGGTAATGCCAATACTGGAGTAGAGGACATAGCCAATTTCAGCCGCTCAAAAGCTTCGGTGGCCTGTTCCGACCATAAAAATGCCCTTTTCTTCAAGAGATTTGTCAGCGGTTTAGCAATCACACCGTAATTACAAACAAATTTCCTATAGTATCCCGTGAGCCCCAAGAAAGCTCTCAACTCTGTTACTGTGGTCGGCACGAGCCAATGCACCATAACCTTTGTCTTCTCAGGATCAGTTGCCACCCCACAATCCGAGATGATATGCCCAAGATACTCTAATTGTCGTTGTGCAAAGGAACATTTGGAACGCTTCACAAACAACTGGTGTTGCTTCAAAACCTCCAGCACCTTACGCAAATGTTCAATGTGTTGCTCCATCGTTGGACTATAAATCAAGATGTCGTCAATGAACACCAACACGAACTTCCTCAAATACGGTTGCAATATTGAATTCATTACACATTCAAAGGTAGCTGGTGCGTTGGTGAGGCCGAACGGCATAACACGAAATTGATAATGCCCTTGGTGTGTTTTAAACGCCGTCTTTTCCTCATCACTTTCTTGCATCCGAATTTGGTGATACCCAGCCCGCAGATCAAGCTTGGAGAAGTATCGAGTGCCTCCTAACTCATCCAATAATTCATCAATGACGGGCATTGGAAACTTGTTCTTGATTGTTAAGTCATTTAATCGACGGTAGTCTACACAAAATCGCCAAGTACCGTCTTTCTTTTGAACCAAAAGGACCGGTGATGCAAAAGGGCTTGTACTGCGCTTGATCACTCCGGACTTCAACATTTCCTCTATTTGCCTTTCAATCTCATCTTTGTGTAAGGGCGAGTAGCGATAAGGTCTTGCATTCACTGGGAAAGCATTCGGCAGTAAGGGAATGGAGTGGTCATACTCTCTGTTAGGGGGTATGCTTGAGGGTTCCCCAAATACACTGTCATGCTGAAGCAACACTTGTTCAATGCTCAGAGGAACTGCCACTTTCTTTGATTCAACCATCTCTTCTACCACAGCCATGGCCCAAATTTCATTTCCTTTTTTCCATTTTCGGTACTGCTGACCCGACATCTCCTCAATGTAGTCTACTGGTTTGCTTTGTACTCCTCGTAACCTTACACTGTGGTCTCCCATATTGAACTCCAATGTTTTCTCTTGCCAATGACACTTCATAGGACTGTGTTGACTGAGCCAATCAATTCCAAGGATAGCATCATACGCACATAAATCCAATACTCTCATATCCGAATGAAATGTAAAACCTTGTGACCACCATTCCATTTGCGGCATCCACCTATCACAGTGCAATAGTTGCCCGTTGGCCACCTTCACCTGAACAGCCGTTGTCGTCATAGCTTCATACTGCAACCGTTGCAAGAACTTTGCATCGACAAAGCTGTGCGAACTGCCGGAATCCACCAGTATGAGCATGACTTGATTTTTCACCAAGGCCCTAAGCCTGATGGTCTCACCTCCATCATTTCCAGCCAATGCATTTAAAGATAAATTGCATGGCTCCTCCATGCCTAAATCTGCCCTCTCAAGCCTATCAAGTACCTCATCCGATAGCCACTCTGGATTTTCGTCCACCATCATAGCTTGCAACTGAGCTTGCCCCCGTTTTTTGCATTGAAGATGATGTCCCGTCTCATACTTGTCACCGCACTGGTAACACAGACCGTTTGCTCTGCGATATTCTCGCAATTGTCGAGTTCTCCATAATTCCCCTTGATTCCACTTTGTCGTAGCTTTTCCCGCATCAGCCTTGCTCGAGACCCCTATTTCTCTAGTGGTGTTCCATTTGTTTCTGCCTATTTTTGCTCTGTCTTGGATATCCTGCTGCACTCGAGCCAATAATGCAGCTCGCTCAACGGATTCCGGCAACTGACCTTGCACCGGCCCCCTTAATTCTTCCTTCAATCCCTTGATAAACTGTGAAACAAAAAATTCTTCGTCATAGTGGGGATTGAAGATAGACAGCTGATACATGGCTTCTTCGAATTGCTGCTGGTACTCTTTCACCGATTCGGTTTGCCTCAGATCTTGTATTACTTCCAGCGACCTTCTATGATCATAGCTGCCAAACTTCTGCTCCACTACATCCATAAAATGGTCCCAAGTGCCCAACTCCTGTCGAAGCTTGAACATCTGTAACCACCTTGCGGCATTTCCGTCCATGTGTAATGACGCAGCAATCACCCACATTCCTTCTGGAATGCTGAACATCTTGAAGTAATCTAAGCATTTGTCCCTCCAGATCCTCGGATTCACCCCTTCAAACCTCGGAAACGACAACTTGGGTAAAGTGTTACGTGGTACCAGAGCATGTTCCCCTTGCATACCAGATGAACTGGATCGGCCATCTGGTGAATACCGGCCAGGTACGCCTCCTGGGGTGGGCAACAGTGGTGTCTGATGATATACGGCGCACCGCCCTTCCGCTACCGGACTTGGTAGGGACTCCTTAGCCTCCGGATTTTGGTACTTTAGTTTTCCCAACATGAGGCGAGCTACCGCTTGAGCAGTCGCCTCCATCTGCTTGGTCAACAGTTGCTGCTCCCGCATGTAAGAATCGGAGACTTGAGCAGTAAGATCTACCTTCACGGCCAGTTGTTGATGGGTTTCTTCCAACGACTCCAACTTTGTCATCATCTGTTCGAGACTCCGTTGCATCACGGTCCAACGTTCCTCTGCCTGAGCAAACGCTTCCTCCATTGCTTCCAACACGAAACACGTCTGCGGAGAGGGTTTTGGTGGCGCCGTGGTGCTGATCGATGCGATCCGGTCGCCCGGATTTGGGGATTTTAACGAGGTGATCGGGTGCCCAAAATCGCCCCAAAATCACCCACTCGCGCCCGGGATTTTGTGGAACAAAGCAGTGTTGATCGTTGCTAAGTCGAGCCAACCGTTGGTAGGAATTTTACAGAAATCACTGTGTCAATCCAAGATTGCCACAGGTTTTCCAACCTCTTCCCGGTGTTTTACAGCTCAAGACCGCGCAAATCTCCGATCGAAACAAAGCTCTGATACCAATCTGTCGTGTCCCTTGGCCAACGCAGGGAGCACGCGGCGTGAGATCGATATCAATCTAGCAAGCGATAGCGAGTACAGAGACAGAACAATAGAGGAGAGGAATAGAGGAAAGAAGAACAACGGAGAAACAGAAAGAAGGGAAAGTAAATTATACTCATAGTTCTTTTGGCTGGTTGTTACAGTCCGATTCCACCGAGTATTTATAGTACCCTCTATATCTATTACAAGTGGGTCCCTTCATTACTTGCGTAATACTGAACCTTCACTTGCTCCTTTCGCTTCTAAATATTGCTCCAACTTTAGATACTATTTGTCGTCCGACAAACTCCTGGTTTCAGTGTTATCGGTTCCGACGCTCGCCTATGCCTGGTGACCGACCATCACAGTCGCTAGGGTTTGGCCAGCGGCTACGGCATCAGGTGGCCAAGGCGAACTTAGGGGAGCGCTCGGTTGTGGGTAGTGCTTGGAGGTTTTTGGGCGCACGGTGGTAGATGGTGGAAGTTCACGGTGAGGTTTGGCTTGGCAGCGCTACGGCATAATTCAGGTCGAATGATGATGCACATAAGCTCTAGGGAGCTCTAAGGGTCTCATTCAAGTGCTTAAACTAGAGGATGAATGATCAAGTGGGGTTCTCACCGTACAGTGTCAATGGCGGAAGGAGGCGCGCGGTGTGGGGGCTCCTCGGAATGCTTCGGGCTGGAATAAGAGGTGCAAAAGGTTCGTTAGCATCTATAGAAATGGCGGAGGGTGGAGGGCGGTTGGGAACGGATTTGATCGGGGAGCAATAGAAATGGCGGTTGGGAACGGATTTGATCGGGGAGCAATAGAAATGGCGGTCGGCTCGGTTCTTCTCGAGCTCTCTCGGCTGGGATACAGTAAAGGGGCATGGGCAAAAGATGGCGACTACGGCAGTGCTGGCAGGGCCTCGGGGTGCATGAGATTGCAGCCGAAAGCAGACAAATGCGAGGCGGTGCTCGGTTTGTCCGAAGAAATAGAGAGGGAAAAGGGAAACAGGGAGGGAGGAAGAAGGGCCTGGCCACAAGGGCCCACTGGTAGAGAAATGAGAGAGGGGAAAGGAAGGGGGAGCATGACGCGTGGGCCAACACAGGTTCTAGGTCCCTTCGGCAGTGGCTTGGGCCGGCGTTCAATCACTGGGCACGTGGACCCACACGTAAGAGGGCTAAGAAGAGAGTTCTAAGGCTCTCTCGCATTGACAGCACGGTGAACAAATTAATTCACATGTCAAATCAACTCCAAAATTTTCGAAACTTTTTGACTAGGTTAGAGGACAAGATATTTACCTCCAATAAAATTTTGAGGTTAAGGAGATTTACCATTTATTTATTAAAATTCTGACACTACCGATTGCACTAGAAATTCATTTTGGTTTTTGCATTAATTAATGGTCTAAATCAACATGTTTATTTTTGAAACTTTTACTGAAAGTGTGAATCTACTCCAAAGTTCTAACATAAAAATTTTAGAACTAGAATTACAATATATATTTTTTAAATTCTTTTACTAACTTATGCAGAATTTCGAATCTGTATTGTTTAATTGGTAATAAATAGTTAAACTACTTATTAATTTTTGAAAATTTTTTTGGATGAGGATAATGCCAAGACCTAATCGCAGTAAAAACTTCAGGGTCTAAAGCTCTCCCAAAAATTCTACACAATTCTTTCACTAACTGATTCAGATTTAATTACAAAATCTAGAATGCATCATTGTAATGTTTTAATGGTGTTCACACTATTTTTTTGACCAGCCAAAGACACGTCCAGGGCATTCCATGGTTAGGCCAAGTTTAATTAGGTAATTCTCACATTTTACCATTTTACCATTTTATGTTTTCTCTTTTTCTTCTTTTTCTCTATTCCAATAATCATTTCAATCAACAAACAATTCAACAAATAGACATGAAACCAAGAAATTCATCAAGAAAATGATTTCACATTTTAATATTTGGTTTTTGGACTTTTATAAATTTGAGGATGTTACAATGGAGGACACAGAGAAACCTTTGTTCGCAGGTTGTAAGTTGAAATACACAAGGTTGTCATCCGTGCTTGAACTACTGAAATTGAAGACAAGCAACGGTTGGTCCGACAAGAGTTTTACAGTGCTGTTATGTCTATTTGCGAACATGCTTCCAGAGGGAAACGAGTTGCCTGACAACCACCTACAAAGCCAAGAAGATTCTTTGTCCCTTGGGAATAGAAGTATAAAGAATACATGCATGTCCGAATGACTGTATCCTGTACCACAAAGAGTACGCAAACTTGCATGTATGTCCGGTGTGCAACGCATCCCGGTACAAGCATAAGAGTCATTCAGATGATGACGGCGAGAGCATCAAGGTGAAAAAAGGACCTCCTGCTAAGTTGGCATGGTATCTACCTGTAATTCCCCATTTGAGGCGTTTGTTTGCGAACCCAAAGGAGGCAAAACTGTTGCGTTGGCACTCTGAGGAGTGTAAGAATGATGGAATGCTAAGGCACATTGCTGATTCTATTATGTGGAGAATCACCGATAGGATGTTTCAAGAATTTGGTGCGGATCCGAGGAATATAAGGTTTGAATTGAGTACAGATGGAATGAATCCTTTTGGTAACATGAGCAGTAGGCATAACACTTGGCCCGTGAATCTCTGTATCTATAACCTTCCTCCTTGGTCATCAAGCACAAGCAATGGCTAAGGCAACAGAATCCGGCACGGTAGGAGTCTTGGATCACGAGACAGTATAACCTTCAGTTCAACAAATGGTTGAAGAAGCGACGCATCACTAGCTCCTCAGATGACACGCTGACATGGTTGGCAAAAGGACCAACTTTTACAGTTGTCACGTGGAAAGGATATGACTTAAATGAGTACACATTTTACACGAGAGATCAGGATATGAAGATGGTCTGGTAAGAGAATCGTCTGTGAAGTTAATTATCACAAACGGTCTTGTAATATAACCGTCTGTGATGTTAGCTATCACAGATGGTTATATTATAAAACCATATGTGATATAAACACCTATATAACCTCCCCCGCACAGATCTTCAGTACCACTTATATCGCTCCAAACCCTAACCCTCTGCGGCGCTTCTCCGACGACGCTTCCCGGCCTAGGAGCCTCCCCGGCTGGCGTCTCGCCTCGCGGCAACTCCCCCCGTGGTCCCCCTAAGCGCGGCCTTCTTCTCCTCCTATCTCAGCCATCCCCATCGCCGTCCAGCGCCCGTCCTCCACCTCCTCCACCGCCCGCTTCTGGTTGTCGTCCAGTTCCTTGTGCTTGTCCTCCAAGATAAGCGCCTTGTTTACCATCTCCTGGAAGTCGTGAAACGTGTGGGTAATCAATCCCACCTGAAGTCCAGAATTCAGCCCCTTCATGAAATGGGACTATCTTGCCTTGTCCGTTGCTACGTCCTCAGGTCCTGGTACAGGTACTGAGTTTACAAGTAACTTATGCAGTACGACGTCCGTAGCATTCTACAGTGCATCTACAGTGACATGATTGACGTGGCCTCTCACCACAGTCTGAGTTGCGGCTCCGGGCTGTGCAACTCCCCGACTCGTTCCTGGTGCAGGTGTCCTTGCTAGTGTGGATCCCAGATTGAAGCGAACTGGAGTCACGCCTCCTCCCTTCTTGGGACAATTGTTGGTGAAGTGTCCTGGTTCATTGCATTCATAACAGTGTCTCACTGCTGTGGGCTGGCTTCCTGCTGGTGCAATCCTGGCTTGTGCTGGCGTCTGAAAATTCTGTCCGACAGGCCTCAGTGCTGGTGACGGTGTCCTTGCAACATTCTGACTCTAAAACCTGAAGAACTGATTCGGTGCAACCCTCAGACGTTGCTCTCCCTGGCGTGCTCCCTGTTGTGCCATCCTGTGCTTCTGGTTGTCGTCCAGTTCCTTGTGCTTGTCCTCTAAGATAAGCGCCTTGTTTACCAATTCCTGGAAGTCGGGAAACGTGTGGGTAATCAATCCCACCTGAAGTCCAGAATTCAGCCCCGTCATGAAATGGGACTGCCTTGCCTTGTCCGTTGCTACGTCCTCAGGTGCGTAGCGAGCTAGCTGGGTGAACTTGTTTAAATAATCAGCCACTGATTGGCTACCTTACTTCAAAGCTCTAAACTCTTCCTTCTTGAGATCCATGATCCCTTCTGGCACACGATACTGGTGGAATGCAGCTGTGAACTCCTCCCAAGTGATAGCTTGCGGGTTCTCATGTACATCACAAAAATTCTCCCACCATTCAGCTGCAGTTCCCTCTAGCTGATGAGATGCATATAGCACCCTCTTATTCCCCACACACTGGGTAATGTGTAGCTTCCTCTCAATCGATCTCAACCAATCATGTGCCTCCAAGGGATTGGTGTTTTCAGAGAATGTGGGCGAATGGGTCCTCATAAATTCTGACAACCTTGAGTTCTGTCGCTGTCCTTGATTACCTTGGTTAGCAGCGCCCTGAGCAGTGACCTGCTGCATCTGCTGCATCATCGCGTGCATTAGCTGAGTCTGTGCAGCAAGGAAAGCTCAAAAGTTTTGCATGTCCACTTGTGGTGCTGGCTGGGGTGCAGGTGCTCCGTCATTGGGGTTTCCCGTTGGACGAGAACCACTTCCGTTGCCCCCAAGGTTTCCATGAGTGTTCACCATCTGTCGATTACTCCAAGGTTTAGAGACGAGAGGAAAAAAAGAATAGACGAGTAGTAGGGAGACTTATACGGGGTGAAAGGTGTAACTCAAAATCCAACTTTATTAATTATTATAAACTTGGTATGGTTGCTCACAATGCCTAAGGGCCTTGCAACATATATTGCACACTCAGCAAGCAAATGAAAATCCAAATTAAACTAACACACTAAAGTATAACGCCTCTAAGGGTGACTCTTTATTCTTAGACACGACTCGACGAAGGAGTCTCAACTTCTAGTCCTGAACGCTCACTCCTCGAGCCAACCCCCTCGGGAACTCCCCAGCGGGTATGCTGGCGGGTGAGACGGCATTGGTGCAAAGCAATCACCATGCCCTACCACAATTGTGGTCGGCGATGCGACGTCCTCCTCTGGCTCTGGCTATGGCTGTGGTGCATGTGGCGCCTCCTCTGGCTCCTCCTCAGGGTCTGGGTCATGTAGCTCCAACATCGGCTCTGGTTCGGGTCTGTACAGTGCCATCTCCAGCTCATGGACCCTCTGAAGAGAGTGAGCTAGGTACTCTCGAGCTTCTTGCAGTCGCTTCTTGACATCTTCAACTTCATCACGATCCTTCTGCAACTCCTGAACTGTATCATCAATCACATCCTCCTGAGCAATGACAAACCTTGCCAAATGGGTGATCATGGCATCCTCATCCTCTATCGGCTCTCGGTCAAGGCGGTTGTCTTGGTGAGGGTGGTGACGAAACACGGTGCCCTCCAACTCCCTGGAGTAGAGGCGAGCGATCCGCCGCATTGCTAGACGCGACGTCTCCTGGATCTCGGCCTCATACGAAGACCTCCTCACGGTGAAGTAGAGTGGACGGCTTGCCTTCATCTTCTCCCGGGCGTACACAATGACTTTGACGCGCCATGTTTGGACCAATCCTGCCTGCACTATGGTGGTCCGTCGGTAGAGCGGTCTCTCAAAACCTCCAAGTACCTAGAGCATACGCCACAGCTCAGCGGTGTAGCCTCCCTCATGCTCGGCATAGTTGTTGCTCATCTTCATCTGTCAAAGACACTCACGTAAGAACGTGTAACATCCCAAAATTTGGGTTTTCAAAAATTTTTGGATTTGTTTAGCTTCCCAAAAATTTTCGTTGATTTTCTCGCGTTTATAAATCTTGATTTGAATTTTCTAAAAGCTAAAATAATTTAATTTGATTATTCTAAACCTCAAATAAAATAAATTTAATTTTATTTGGATTCCTTGTGCTCCAAGAAATTCAAGTCTTGTTGAAGACCGCGTAATTGCAAGTAAGCTTTGTTGTCAGATACAGCTTGTTCAACTTCTATGAGAAGCCAAAAATCAAGCGTTCAGGAACAAAAGTAAGGATGCCTGTCAATGGAGTTGTCAGAAACGTCAGCATGAGTGCATGAGATGTTCAAGATTTCCCGACAAAGAAGGTATCAAGATTTTCCGCAGAAGAAGTGCCTTCTTGTGCCAGAGAAGCAGATACAGTTAAAGTCAGTGGAGTTGCAAGAGAATCTCATCCGCAAGGAGCAGCCTACAAAATTTTAGATGTTATCAAGCGCTTGTTCGTATGACCCTATCCAAAGATGCATTGCTTGGAAGTTTGAAGAAGCTCAAGTGTTGAGTCCCCTGAACCTATTTTTATAGTCAGCCCTGAATCTCGGGGATGAGATTCTGTTAAGGGGGGAGGTTTGTAACATCCCAAAATTTGGGTTTTCAAAAAAATTTGGTTTTGTTTAGCTTTCCAAAAAATTTCGTTGATTTTCTCGCGTTTATAAAGCTTGATTTGAATTTTCTAAAAGCTAAAACAATTTAATTTGATTATTCTAAACCTCAAATAAAATAAACTTAATTTTATTTGGATTCCTTGTGCTACAAGAAATTCTTTTGTAATTTTTGTAATTTTTCGGAGCTCATTTGCTATCTATTGGATTTATTCGGGATCGATTTGTATTAAGCCCTTTTATTGAAATTAATTAATTATTTGGAAAAATTTATATAAAGTTTTGTTGCAAATATTTTATTTGAGTTCAAAATATCTCAAAATATTTTCTAGAATTTTTCGGGTATTTTTATTGCCTCAAATGATTTATTTGAATTTTCCGAATCGTTTTTATTCGAAAATGCCACGTGTCACCACCACAGCGCACCGCGTGTCAAGAGTCTGGCTGGTGCACGCCAACTGCTCGGTAAAATGCCTACAAGGCCTGTTTTTGTTCTAAACGCGTCTAAACTTTTTTTTTCTTGACCTAGCCGCCACCCCTAACCTTTGTAGACCTCCCACATGCCCCCTAGACCTCAGATCAATTTTCGAAAATTCCAAAACCGCCGCGAGAAGCCCGGATGTCGCCCGACGATGGCCGAACTTTGGAGCCGCGTCCCGGGCAGCTCGTGGACTACTTTCGAGATCTGTCTTCGCCATGGTGTGCTCCTAGGTACCATCTATTTGCCTTCCAAATTTCGTCCAATTTGGCCAAGGGAATCAAAAGTTACGGCCGTTTCAATCTCGAATCTTGCCGAGGCCGTATCTCCCTCAATTGTTCGAGTTAGGTGCTGAAATGTTTTGTGTAGACTCCTGGGGATGTCCTCTACATGATGAACATCTTGCCTCATGGTTTTGCCCTCTGGATTGTGCGCAGAAAATTCTTTTCTCCGACCAGACAGCCTTTTAGACAGCGACAATCATCCTCGAGCGTTCCCCGTTGTTCCAGAAGGTAATTCTTCGAGCCACCTACGTCACGGTGCGCCTCTTGGTCCCATCTAGCTCTCGGTCAAATTTTGTTAAGTTCTGATCATTATTCTAGAAGTTATGGCCGTCCAAAGTTTAGATCTAAAACCCGTTAATCGATAGTTTGTGATCAATTCGGAGGGTTGCCGCAAAATCCGCCTATACCGTTGAGTTCGTCTCGCCGCGTTCTACGTGGTAGACATTCCCCCTTTGCCATCCCGTCCCCCAAATTTTTTATATATATTTAGGCCACCGTTTAGTCGTCGCCGCACGTCGCCTTTTGACGTCGTGTTGTCGCGTCCGGTGGATCATCATGTACTGTTTTGGTCCATCTTTAGAGTTCCTTTGGTCTCCGTTTGCCGTCGGATCCCAATTCCGGTCTAAAACATCGTCTTTCAACCTAGCTGTTGTCACCGGTTCGCGTATCGGTTAGCCATCCTTGGTAGCGTTTTATCGCGGCCATGTCGTTGCACTGACGGTCGCTACCTTGTTTCATGAGTATCCTATCATTGTTTGACCTCCGCCATTAACGTTCGCCGTTAACGATCCACCGTTAACGTTTTGCCGTTAACGTTCGCTGTTAACGTTTCGCCGTTAACGTTTCCCCGTTAACGTTCCGTTAACGTTCCTCGGTTAACGTTTTGCCGTTAATGTTTCCCTGTTAACGCTCCGTCGTTAACGCTACACCATTAACGTTCCGTCGTTAACATTCTACCGTTAATGTTTCCCCGTTAACGCTCCGCCGTTAACGTTCCACCGTTAACGCTTCATCGTTAACGCTTGGCTCTCATCGCCTCGTTGTCATCGCATGCGTGCATTCATGCAGGAGCCCTAGTGCGATGTCCTCATCTTCTCTATCATCATGACTGAGCCTAGCCTCATCGTCATGTCATCTTCAAAGCCGAATCAAAACCCTAACCTAAGACCGGTTCGATGAACTAAGTTCATCGTGAGCCGCGTTGTTATCTTTACAATCTTTCCAATCTTTCCCATTGTTTCAATCGTGGTAAGACACTTGTCTTGTCTTAACCCTAAAGATCTAATCCGCCTTTACCCTAGACTTCATTCGTGGACCTAGTCGATAGACCATTGGCCATGTGTCATACCCTTGTGCCCGATCTAATCTATCCGTCTCTCTTTTGTTTGACCGTGTTTCGTTCAGTCAACAAAAGTCAACCTTGCGCCTCAGTTTAGTTCATTGTGAACTAACTTATCTTTATGGACCCGGTCTATAGATCGAGAGACCATATGTCATTATCTGTCCAATCAAGATAATAACTTCGGAAGAAATATTCTTCGGAATATTATTCTTTCTTCCCCAGTTATTAATCTTTCCCTCTTCGGTGTTTTCCCGAAAGCCCGTTCTCTTTTGTCAACTCTTCGATCTAAGCCGTTGTGCACAATGCTGTTTGTTCTTAATTTGGAGTTTTACTTGATTGTCTGTTGAGTGGGTTTGTATTTGCTTCTTCTTTAATCGTTAGACGCGTCGTCTGGAAATCGTTCTACGGAGCTGAAGGTCAAGGAAGCGAAGATTGAAGATCGAGGATCAAGAATCGAAGATAAAGAGTAAAGAACAGTAAATGCTGCAAGGACCAGGCAAGTTGTGCTTTGACCATGTTGATCCCATTTTAAAAAATTATGTTGTTTCAAATTATTGCATGCTAGTTTCTGTTAAACTGATTTCAATTAATTTGGGATTAGATAATCAACCTACTTGTTATCGCGACTGTCGGCGTATTTTACACCAGGGTCCCCACTCCCCCGCAATAAAAGAAACCGCCGGGCGGGCAGGGTACGTCCGGGCACACCGCCACGGCGAGCAAGAATCTCAAAGATGGTCGCCAGAGGACGTGGCGATCGTGCCACACCACTGGCGCTTAGGAAGGTGGTCGCCAGGGACACGTGGCGCCAGGCCACGCCCTGGCGATTAGCCGAGGTGGTCGCCAAAGGATGGGCGGTGGCGTCGAGCACGCCATCGGGCGCCAGAAGGTGGTCGCCAGCCGGACACGCGTGGCGATCAGGCCACGCTGGCGACAACCGAGGTGGTCGCCAAAGGACGTGTGGCGGCTGTGCCACACCATCGGGCGCCAGAAGGTGGTCGCCCAGCAGACAGGTGGCAGTCAGACCACGCCCCTGGGCAACCAGCGAGGTGGTCGCCCAAGTGGACAGGTGGCGACCAGGCCACACCACTGGGCGCCCAGCAAGGTGGTGTAATATCCCGAGTATTTCTATACTTGAGTCACTGTACATTTGTACTCAAACACTGTTCAATAATACACTGTCCTTGTGTACTTCTGCAATTTGAGCTGTATATACGTAAATGGGATCAAAAAGAACCCTTCAACTTAATTAACTTCGCCCAAAATCAATTTCTCATTTAATCGCCGACAAGTGGTTTCGGTGATTGAATTCAGTTTTCGAGCTCCTGCCATAATGTCTTAGCCTTTGATCCAAATACTCACTCCTCTGTCCTTTTGAAATACAAATTACCTAGTTTACCGGGGAACTTAAAAATCTTCAAAGGGAGTTAGGGATCTATTTAATCGGGGCTCGTGAACTTTGATCGTAGTCACGTTTAACCGCCCGACTTAATTAGTCGCAAATTGAGTTGGAAAAGTGTTTAATTGACCTAGCTTTTAGCCGTCTTCAAAATCGAGCATGCTCTGGCTAGGTCTTCGGTTTGTCGGAGTCCTAGTGAGGTAGGTGTCACGGCCCTAAGTTCAAAAATTTCTGGGTCATCCGGAGTATCCGGATCCACATCCGGAGAGTCCGGATCCAACCCGGAATGTCCGGATAAAAGTCCGGAGTATCCAGGTTATGCCGACAGAACACCCCAATCCGGAGAGTCCGGACCAAATGTCCGGAATGTCCGGGTTGGCTATACCGGAGACCCCAACCCGGAGTCTCCGGGTTAGAGGCCGGAGTGTCCGGTATTTGCGGGATTTTGTATAAAAGTCCCATTTCGTGGTCCCCCATTCACCCCACCTCACTTGGTCCTTCTCCCACCTCTCCCGTGCGTCTCCACCTCCACCCTAGCTCCACTCCGGCGAGCCCCACCGGCCGGCGACCTCCGTGGCTCCTCCCCGGCGTCCTCTAGCTCGTCCTCACGCCGGCATCCTCCCTCCTCCACCCGACATTGCTTCTCCTCCATCTTCCTTGGAGGTAGGTCTCTCTCTCGAGGGTTGATTCGTGGGATTCTTGGGTTCTAGGGTCATCAATGGTGGGAGTTAGAGCTTAGGTTTAGACTTGAAGTTTGGAGTTGGATCTTGAGCTCTTGGGTTTTGGGAGTAGTGGTTCTAGGGATTGACTTGGGGCTTGGATTGAGGAATGTGGGAACTAGTGGGGTAGATCGGGTAGTGGTAATGCCGATCCAAGGGTCGATTAGAGTGGGCTTGTGGTTTTTGTGGTGAGGTGTCGTTTTCTCGAGGTCTAGCTAGCTTGAAGTCCCCTCGGTTTTGCCGCGTGTAGGAATGTCGTAGATCGGGTCCCGCGGTGCCGTGGAACTTGGCGGCACCTCGATCCGTCGAGTCATTGGGTAAAACTCGCCAGGTCCGGAGTGTCCGGACTAAAAGCCGGAGTGTCCGCCCTAGGCCGGAGTATCCGACACCCGTCCGGAATGTCCGGGTTAGCCGGATTGTCCGGATGAAATACCCGGACTGTCCGGGTTCCCCTGGTCTGTTCGGTTGAGGGTTTTGCAAGTTGCGGTATTTTTGTTGTTTCTTTCGCATGGTGTGCATTTCATTGTGCATTTAAATCTTTCTTTTGCTAAGTTGTGTTTCTTCTGTCGTTTTTTTTGTTGCTTTGACCGATTAGAGGCTAGCGAGTCGGGCTTCGCCTCGAACGACCCGAACATCATCCCGGACATCACCGAAGTTCAACAACAAGGCAAGCACCTCCTTTGACCATCTTGAAACCTATATTTCACGATGTTTACTTTGATTTCTCAAACTATATGCATTGTTTAAATTCAGTAAAGTGCTAGTTTGTGGGAATGGTAGATATACCCTGATTTGGTGGTTTTTCCTCAATTAAATTCCCAGAGTTCATTGATAGCCTTAGTAGGGTTAGACAATTAATAAAATGTCACTTGGGTATAAACGACTTAGTAAATGCATATGCTTAGACACTGCAATAGAATTGAGTAACGCCACTATTCACCAAATGCTCAAAACTTATGATAATTGTAATCGGTTTTGGAAATGTTTTAGAAATGTGACTTGTAAAGGTAATTTGATAAAAATGTGCAAAGGTCTAGTTGGTAATTAGACTTGGCGGAGGTATAATATGTGCTAGTTAAACATGATGGCGATTGGTTGGCGAAGTTAAGTGGAGTTCCCGCTTGAGTCATTAGGCAAAAATATAAGGACCGAATTTGTGACGGTTTTGAATGAACACCGTGCAACCGCTGCAATGCTGGGATGGGGCAGCCTATTCTAGTAATCGAAGTGTGAGGATAGCCATGCCTGTTGGTAGGCCGAAGTGTGGACCTTTTCTCTCGTGGTTGAGCAATAAGCGCGTGTGTGTGTCCTCACGACTACCGTATGCACCTTCGTGAGTGCGCTTGTACTTTTGGCAAATGGGAATCGCTCCAGTTCATGTTTGTTGATACAACGGTGTACGCCTTGCTATGGGATAATGCCACGGCAAACAATTCGCCGTTGTCACGATGGGTATTCCGTGGCCGCCTGAGTGGTGGTTGGCCTCTTATCGCCATAGCAGTGGGTTTTACCGTCACCGGTCGGTGTGGCTATAACCTCAACGATGGGAAAGAATAGATCATTCTTGTATATCGGATACCTCGTGTATCGCGTGTACCCTGGATGACAGGGATGCAAGTCTGAGTTGTGTTTGGGTAAAGTGCGCAAACTCTGCAAAGTATCAAATAATTCTAATCGATTAGCTGTGCTCACGGTTACGAGCAAATCTTCTTTAACCATATCAAGTATAGAAATTTGGTTTGGTTGTGAAAATGAAAATCTATTTCGGGGTCGATGTAAAGTATGTGGTTGGATACGGTACTTGATGGATTGATGGATACGTGGATATGATACTTGGAGGATTTATGAATATGTATGGATGTCGATTCGTATCCCAGCTGCGACCATGGATGGTGGCAGCTGTGGAGCTCAGTTGTTACATATACTGTAAATATGTTTTATTCAAACTGCTGTCTTTCAAATTATGTATTACATTTCGATGAACTGTTTCAAATCCTGCTTTCCGCAATAGACTTAGTGTAGTAGACATTTCAATCGTATCAGCCTGCATATTAATTATATTTGCATACACTAAAGTCTTGCGAGTACATACGTGTACTCACCGTTGCTGCTAACCCCTTTTTCCAGAGAGGAAGGTAATGATGTCCCGGATGATGGCGAGCCCCTTTTCTCATGAAAGTGTTGCGGCTTCAGAGTTCCTCCCTCCGCCAAGAGTCTGTGGGTGGTCAAAGGCCAGCTGCGCTGGTTGTCTTTCTTTTGTTTCCGCTGTCGCTTTACTTCTTTTGGTTTCTGTAATGCACTTGTGCCAGTTTTACATCCAGTTATGTAAATTAGCTTAGTTTATCTCTTCGTGCATTGATACTCGGGTTGTGGGTACGCGATACTGGGCTACTGATCCAGGGATCCAGTATCAGATGCGTACAGGCACCGGGTCTGAAGCTAAGGGTTCGATCCCGTCGATCGAATTTTTAGATTCAGATTTTCGGTGTCGAGGCTTCCTGTTGCTATACGGTGCTATACGCTACAGTAGACGGCGTACAGTACGGTATAGGAAGGGGGGGTCCTCACAGGTGGTCGCCCAGACGACACGTGGCATGCAGGCCACTCCCCTGGCGTCTACCCCCGAAGCTGCAGCACCCAGATCAAGGACATTTAATGCGAGGCATGCGCATTAAATGCAAAGCATGGAGGATACCGTATGACGGCGCGTCTTCCCCAGGTGTGCATTAATTACATGTGACATCATGGTAGCACCTCACCCCCTGACGGAACGGGTGGCGTTGGCGGACGTGGGGCCCGAGGCAGGGGTGTGACGGCTGCGGCAGATGTTACTGGGATGTAAAGAAGGATAAAGATTAAATGCGCCTGCATGTAATGAGTGTGCCTTGTTGTGAAAGTTCACTGTGCGCCGCGGGCCCAAGTATAAAAGGGAGCCGGGGCATGGGAGAAGGGGTTCGATCCATTGTGAGTAGGTTTCATACTCTCAAGCTAGAATACAAGCAATAGCAAGAAAAGCAGGACTAGGGCTGTTACTCTTCGGAGGGCCTGAACCTGGGTAAACCCTAGCGTCCCCATCCCTTTGAGCTTCACCGGCACCCCGTTCATCTTCCTTCCACCGGCGACACCGAAGCCCCTGCCTGAACCTTATAAGCACCCGACTCGGAGGTGCCTGTTGGCTAGTACGCCGACAGTGGCGCGCCAGGTAGGGGATATTGGCGGTTAGATTGCCCTCTTCCTTCCGTTTCCAGCTCGAAGCTCAGCAGAAGTAGGGGCGCTTGTCTGCATGGCGGAGTCGCACTCCAAGCGCAGCAATCTGCCCGAGGAAAGCGGCGCCCGTAGCCGGTCCCGACGTTCGGGGAGGGAACCGGGCCACCCGGTCCTCTCCGCCGGGAGGGGCGCGTGACTCCTGCACTCGGGGTCAGCCGCCCAACGGCGCTGGCGCTGGGGACGACACCCGTCGCGGCCTTCACGCTGGCCTGGCCGCTTCTATCATCCCCGCTGTTATCGGGACACCCACCCACTCCATGGCTGCGGGATATCGCTCCACTGGTCGACGCCGCCAACAAAGAAAGTTGAAGCGCGACCACCGGGGCTTCCGGCATGTGGCGGCAAGGAGCGCGCGCAACCGACGCGCAGGGTTCCAGCCGCCACACGACCTCTCCCGTTGTCAAGGGCCGGGACAAGGCGAAGGGAGTCCTGGTTGCAGCCCCCTCCGTTATAGGGGGACGTGCACGTGACTCCGCTTCTTCTCGCCGCCCCCTGCTTCGCGCGGAGCTTCGGGTGACGGGCGCGAGTCCGGTCCCGGATACGGCGAGACGACGTGGACGCACGCGGGCCATCCACGTGGCGCGATCGACGGCCGAGATTGGCTCGGCGCCGCCGCGTTTAGCGCGATTGATCCTCGACCGCTGGATCTTGATCCAACGGTTCGATCCATCTGGTCGTGGTTGGTTCCATCGAGTCAATCGCTCTGCCTGACTCGAGTCCGACTGGTTCGACTTCTGGCCGATGAACAAGATTTCGACCGATTGATTTTCCAGCGATTTAATAATTAAAATAATTTCCAAATTCATTTAATTCATTAAAATAGCAAAAGACTCGTAAAATTCCGTAAAAATTATGGAAAATACTTTAGGGCATTTGGGACTCAAATAAAATATTTCCAACAAAACTTTATTTGAAAATTTAATTTCTTTAATTATTTCAATATGGAATAAATTCAAATTAAATCCAAATAAATCCAAATAAATTCCAGAAAATTCCAAAAATTCACAAATGTGCAAAATAATATTTAATTTCATCAAAAGCAAAAATTGGGGTGTTACAAACCTCCCCCCCTTAATAGAATCTCGTCCCCGAGATTTAAGGCTAACTAAGGAATAGGTTCGAAATTCTTTCCTCAAATCCTCTTCGCTCCTAAGTCGCTTCGCTTTCTTCATGGTTGCTCCACTGAATTCTACAGAAACGGGTTGACTTATTTCTAGTCTCTCGGTCCCTAGTATCCAAAATCTTCACGGGATGCTCCTTATAAGTCAGATCCTCTTGCAACTCAATTGACTCTAGCGGTGTCTGCTCTCGTACTGAGACACTTCTTCAACTCGACACGTGGAACACGCCATGCACTGCTAATGATCATGCGGTAACTCCACTGGTAAGCAACTTCGCCTCGCGCTCAAAATCTTAAATGGTCCAACATAACGGGTGCAAGTTTCCTTTGGCATGGAACCTCTTAACTCCCCGAGAGGTGTAACTCGAGGTATACAAAGTCTTCTCGTTCAAAGCTCAAATCCCGGCGACGATTGTCAAGATAACTCTTCTGGCCGTGATTGGGCTATCTTCAACCTTTCCTAATCATGGCAATCCGCTTCTTCAGCCTTCTTGAAGAATATCAGTTCCCGAAGACACGGCGCTTCAATTGCCTCATTCCAGCTTCAATGGCGTCCGACAGGTCGACTCATACAAAGGCCTCAAAAGGTGACATCTCAGAAACTAGCCTGGTAACTATTATTGTAATCGAACTCGGCATACGGCAAACTCTTATCCCAAGAGGTAGCATAAGCCAATGCACATGCTCTTAACATATCCTCCAGACCGATTGACTCTCTCTGGCCTGGTCCATCCGTCTCAGGATGATAGGTTGTACTGAAGTTCAAACGGGTTCCCATGGCTTCATGCAACTTATTCCATAACCTTGATGTAAATTGGGTACCTCTGTCCGATAAAATCCTCTTTGGCACTCCGTGCAAACAGACGATAATGATCATATACAACTCGCTAACTTATCCCCGAGTAAGTGGTCTTTACGGGGATGAAATGGGCTACCTTGGTCAAGCGATCCACTATAACCCATATGGAGTCATAACCTCCTTGAGTCTTAGGCAAACCGGTAATGAAATCCATTCCGATTTCCTCCCACTTCCACTCAGGTATTTTCAGCGGCTGCAATAATCCTCGCTGGTCTCTCGATGCATTGCCTTGACTCTCCGGGCATACGTCGCACAATGCCACATGCTCGGCAACCTCACGCTTCATGCTCGGCCACCAGAATCTTTCCTTCAAATCTTGATACATCTTGGCACTTCCAGGGTGAATTGAATACTTAGAGTCATGGGCTTCTTCTAGAATCAACTGCTTCAGCTCCTTTTTGTTCGGCACACAAATGCGATCCTTCATCCATAACGTGCCTTGCTCATCCAACTTGAAGTCCTCTGCCTTGCCTTCCTCCTTGATGGACTTAATCCCCGCTGGATCTTGTCATCATCCTTCCGTCCCTCTCGGATCTGATCCTCTAGGGTAGGCTTTACTTCTAATGCGGCCAAGAATCCGCTAGGTACCACTCAATCTTCATTCTCTGGAAATCCTCACATAACTCTTCCTGACTTGTGGCTAGCAACATACTCACGGTATGGCTTTTCCGACTCAGAGCATCGGCAACTACGTTGGCCTTTCCTGGATGATAATGGATTCCAACATTGTAGTCCTTGATCAACTCTAACCATCTTCTCGCCTCATGTTCAAGTCTGATTGGGTGAAGATGTACTTAAGACTCTTATGGTCCGTGTATACTTCACATCTGCTTTCCAATTAAGTAGTGACACCATAGTTTCAAGGCATGCACTACGGCAGCCTAGCTCTAAGTCATGTGTCGGATAATTCTCCTCATGTGGCCTCAACTGCCTTGATGCATGTTTAATTTACCTTTCCATTCTCAGATCAAAGACACATCCAAGTCCTTGATGCGATGCATCACAATAAATATCAAAGCTCGATTAACATCCGTGAGGACTAACACCGGCGCTGATGTCAATCGCTTCTTCCGCTTCTGAAAACCTTTCTCGCACTCAAGCGCCCATGCAAACTTCTTCTCCTTTTTCAAGCAATTGCGTGAGAGGTTTCGCAATTGTCGAAAGCCTTCAATGAAACGGCGGTAGTAACCTGCCATTCCAAGGAAGCTCCGATCCGGGTCACAGCCTTCGGTTGTTCCCAATGTAACACGCCTTCTACCTTGCTTGGATCTACGGCGACTCCTTCTACTGGTCATTACATGTCCGAGGAATTCCACCTTGTCCTTCCAAAAATCACACTTATCGAACTTGGCGAAGAGTTGTCGCTCCTCGCCTTTTCCAAAACTCGCCTCAAGTGTTCGGCATGTTCATCCTCTGTCTTAGAGTAGATTAGAATATCATCTATGAATACAACAACAAACTTGTCCAAATACTCCATGAACACCTTGTTCATCATATTCATGAAATATGTCGGGCGCATTCGCCGTAACTCAAAGGACATAATCAGAACTCAGAGTGTCCATATCTTGACTAAAATGCGGTCTTCGGAATATCCTCTCGATCGGATCTTCAATCGATGGTATCCCGATCTCGCATCAATCTTGGAGAAGACTCCGGCTCCTCTCAGCTGATCAAACAAATCATCAATCCTGGGTAGCGGGTACTTATTCTTCACGGTGACTTCATTAAGTGCACGGTAGTCAATGCACATCCTGAAACTCCCGTCCTTCTTCTTGACAAACACATCAAGCGCCCCACGGCGACTAACTCGGTCCGATAAATCCTTTCTCCATTAACTCTTCGAGCTGTTTCTTTATCTCTACCAATTCCTCGTGGACATCCGATAAGGTCTCTTTGCTATCGGTACTGTACTGTACAAGCTCTATCACAAACTCTATGTCCCTGCTTACGGCATACCGTAGATCTTCGTGAAAACATCTCGGTACTCATTCACCACCGATACATCCTCTATGCTGATTGCCTTGGTATCATAACCATCAATCGCCCATCTCTAACTGGCAGAGCTTGAAATTCCACTTTCTTTCCACACTGCTCTCAATCGAGATAATCCTTCGCCCACAATCCAACACGGCCTTGTGCTTGGATAACCAATCCATTCCTGCAATAACATCTAAAGTCCTGGTCTCCAAAATAATAAGGTTTGCTAGGAACTCTATCCCATCTATTAGTATTCTCACCCTAACATCCTACTTTCGCTCAGAGTTCGAACTGTGGGTTTGAACTAAAAGTATGCATTTAAGTCTTGAAATTTCCAACTCATTTTTAGCAGCAAAGCCTTGTGAAACAAACGAATGCTAAGCTCCGTAATCAAACAAAATCAAGTAGTGTGCATCGAAGTTGACTAGTAACTTACCCAAGATGACGTCCGTGGCATTCTCAAGTGCATCTCATGTGACATGGTTGACTCGGCCTCTCACCACGCCTGGGGTGTGGCTCGTGCCGGGCGCCCTAGCTGGTGTGGATCCCAAGTTGAAACGGATCGGGTCACTCTCGCTGTCTTCTTAGGACAATCATGGCAAAGTGTCCTGGCTCGTTGCGTAGCTTGTAGCGGCCTCATCGTTTCCTTGTTGATCGCTCGAGCGCATTTCTAGCGGGGTCGGGTCTGATAGTTCTCGATTACGGGTCTTGGTGCCGTGACGTTGTCCTTGTTGCATTCTGTGGCTGGAATCTGAAAACTGATTTGGTGCAACTCTTAGGCGCCGTTACGCTTCGGCGTGATCCTCGCCGCTGCATCCTCGCGCTCTCGTTTCATCCGGGCCTCCTTGCGCTTTGTCCTCAAGAATAAGCGCCTTATTCACCAACTCTTGGAAATCTGAAAGGTGTGGGTGATCACCCCACTGTAGTCCCGAGTTAAGTCCTTCATGAAACGAGACTGTCTGCTTTATCTGCCGCTACATCCTCAGGTGCGTGAGCGTGCAAGCTGTGTGAACTTGTTCGTATTCGCCACCGGCCGATTACCCCGCTTCGCTCAACTCCTCTTTCTTGAGGTCCATAATTCCTTCTCGCACATGATATCGCGAAATGCGGCCGTAAACTCCTCCCAAGTGATGTCCTCGTGGGTTATCTCGCGTAGCGCAGGTTCTCCCACCATTCGGCCGTTGCTCCTTCCAACTGATGAGAAGCGTAGAGTACCTTCTCATTTCCTATGCATTGAGCAATGTGTAGCTTCCTCTCAATTGACCTTAACTACCATCGCCTTCCAACGGGTTAGCATTCCCTGAGAAAGTGGGTGGATGAGTCCTCATGAACTCGACAGCCTTGTATTCTCGCGCCTGCCCCTGGTTGACTTGATTAGCAAGTGGCCTGAGCAAAGGACGTGCTGCATCTGCTGCATCATGGCATGCATCAATCGAGTCTGGGCAGCAAGAAATGCTCCAAAATTCTGCATATCAATCAAGTGTGGCCGGGTGCTCTATCGCTGGGGTTTTCTGCTGGGCGAACCACTTCCATTGCCTCCAAGGTTTCGCGGTGTTCACCATCTCACGATTTGCTCTAGGTTTTAGAGATGAGAGGGAAACAAGAATAGACAAGTAATATGGAACTTATGCGGGGCTTAAAGGTGTAACTTTAAGGTCCAACTTTATTATTAATAATAGTAATAACTTGGTATGGTTGCTTACAATGCCTAGGGGCCTTGCAACACATAATGCACACTCAAAGAAACAATGAAAATCCAAATCGAACTAACACTGAGTCTAACGCCTAAAGGGTGACTCTTTATTCTATGACGCCGACTCAACAAGGAGTCTCACTATAGAACCTACGCTCACTCATCGAGAAAACCTCCACGGCCTGGGTACGATGTCGCGGCATAGGCGCCGAAACGATTGCCATGTCCAAAGAATCGCGGTCATCTGTGGTAGTCGAAGGAGCAAAGGTCCTCCTCGTGCTCGCTCGTGGCAAATGCGGCTCATCGCTCGTTGCAGTCCGCATAAAGCCATCTCTAACTCTCCAATCCTTGCGTAAGGTGTGACACATACTCTTGAGCTTCCCGCCATCTGCTCTTCTTTGTCGTGGATCTCCTTGCGGGCCTTCAGAGCTCCTTGCTTGTATCATCGAGTACATCCTCCTGGCGACAACAAGTCGCGGCTAACTGCGGTGACCATGGCATTCTCATCCTCGAATCGCCTTCGGGTCAAGAAGGTTATTGCTGCGCTGATGATAACGGAACACCGTGTTTCCAACTCTCTAGCGTAGATACGGGTAATGTGTCGCATTGCTCGTCAGGACACCTCCTGGATACCCATCCGCATTGTAGACCTCCTTGCAAAGCAGCAGTTGTATCGCGATTGCCTGGGCCCTTTTCCTAGCAGTACCACAATCTTCACGCTACAAGCTTTGATCAATCCTGCTTGTCTGATCACTTCCACTTGGTATTGTGGCTTCTCAAAATCTCCGAGAGTCTGTAGCATACGCCAAAGTTCCGCGGCGTGACCAACCTCCAGATCAACGTAATTGAATTCTCCCTCCATCTGTCACAAGAGTGCTTACGTAAGAACTCGAAAATTTTAAATCGTGACATGGTAAGGAAAAATTCAGCAAGAGACAAGAAAAGAAAGAATGGGATAAGTCGAGATGTCATTTCTTGTCTTGACAAATTTTATTCTTTTAGAAAATAGTTTTTATCCTCACTACGACCATTCTAACTAAGGGTGAGCCTACAGTCAGTATGGCTCTGATACCACCTCTGTCGGGACCCGAATTTGCAAATCCGGACCCTCTGTGTATTCCACACTAGTCCAGGAACGCGCTAGTGCACACAGTCTTAACATCGGTAAATATCACAATCATACCACTCGATACTAATAAAGTACTTTATTTAAATAATCAAACTGGTTGCTTGACTTTAAGGTCAAGTACAAATATACGCCACGCAGGGTGAAACTTAATAAGAGAGAAATAATAGCAGCGGAAAATAAGATAACTTCGTGGCGCCATCCAAAGATACCACAGTAAATCGATCGACTCGTGATCCTAGCTAGACGGTTCCTCCGGGAGCTCCTCCTCCAAAGCCGTGTAGTCTCCTCTTCAACTGGTGTTGTATTGTGGCAAGGGTGAGTACTTGGTACTCAGCAAGTCATGCACAGAATGCAAGCTAATATACTATATGCATGGCTTGATACAAAGGAATAGCTCAAGGTATATTTGCAGTAAACAACATTTGACAAGTAGCATAAGTAGATTCGAAAGCAGTAGAAGCAAGTAAAGCATAACTAACTTTTCAAGGGGTTTAGTAAACATCTTTCCCATCCTAATCCACATTTCTATCAACATCATTATTAATCCAACCCAGCCTTTCAAGTCCAAGTTATTTTTAAGAAAGTCTAACCCTTGACTGTAATTCCCGAGCGATGTCCAATACCGCGGACACGGCTATTCGAATAGATTGTACACTCTGCAGAGATTATGCACTTTACCCACAAGATACAAATCAAACACCACAAAGGCGAAGTTCCCGTAATAAAGTCTTTCTGAAACTTCTAACAATACAAGTGGTCCTCTCCGTTGTTGCACACTAACCCTTCCCTTAGCTAAGGCGGTTTAGGCCAACCAACTGTTAGATGGGTACTGCCTCACTTCCAGACGCCTCCCCGCACAACTTACACAAAGGGTGTAGTTGACCTCCGAGGTCCCACAGTAATGCTATTAGCAACTTAATCAACTAGGTCCGTCCCATTACAGACATGTGGTTGCAAGATTGACTCAGTTCAAAGGCTTGCAAGGTTAAGTCCTTAGAGAGACCAGGGCAAGACTACCCGAAGAACCAAAACAACATTCCCAATGCCACAACCGCCCACCTCGATCATTCTTGCCACATGCCCCGGTCGAAAACTATTTATCAAACCCCAGTTGATTACCATGCACCACGTGCCATCAACATCACATGATACCTTTCCAAAAGAGGTTCAATATACCATTAAGTCAATATTAACATTTGATTGTCCAAAATCATGTCATGAGCACGAAAGTGTGTCTAAGCAACATACTACAACGATCTAATTTCCCATGTTGGCAATTTAATAATGTCCAACTAGTAAACCACAACTAGGGTGACAAGGGTCATGGCACATATTTAATTAATCAAGGTGTCATACAAAGAATTTGGCATTTATCTACTTTCCCATATTTAAATAAAGTATTTTCTAATTGAACTAGCATGCAATAATTTGTATCAAAATAGGTTTCAAAATGGGATCAACATGGTCAAAGCACAACTTGCCTTCAAAAAGTACTTGTTCTTGGTCTTGAGTTGGATCCTGAGTCAATACTTCTCCTTCGAATCCTTCCCAAGACCTCAACGCCTACTCGTAACGCTGCGTGCAAATAGCAACAAATGAATAAAACAGTAGACCAAAGGTGTCCAAACATCCAAATAAAACCCATAAACAGAGAGAACATAATTTTATGAATTTTTAGGAACTGGAATCGCTCAAATCGGAGTTAAAACACAAAAGTTATGATTATTTAAAGTTTAAATAATCAATTAAATAATATTACAGAGAAAGGCTTTAGTCCAAAATTAAATAAAATTCATATTTGAGTAGATCTGAATTTTATGAATTTTTAGAAATTTGAATCGCTCAAATCGGAGTTGAAACGCAAAAGTTATAAGTGTTTGAAGTTTGAAACAAAATCAAATCATTATTTCGAATTAATAAATCATTTTCTTTTTTCGAAATTAATTATTGCGTCGGCCGAGGACACGTGGCAGCCTTCCGATTGGTCTGCCGACGCCACCGGTCCATGGACTTGGTCCACGCCGGCTCGGGTCTACCGTGGACTCGGCCCACGACTCCATCGCATCGCCGACATGCTGGCCCCACATGTCGCTGTCACGCACGCAATTAACCCGCGCGTCCAACTCGGCCGACATGCGGTTCCACCGCGGACGCCGCCGTGACGCCATGGTGCGGTTCGGTTGTCCCGCCGACACGCTGGCCCCACGTGTCGAGACACGCGCCACGCGCTGCGGGCGTGGCTTGGGTACACGTGGCACAATCTCGCCGTTGATTTGAAAATCAACGCCCGCATTGATCTATGCTTCACGCGCTTGGGGTGAACGCGTCAACGACTGAGCCGCTGGATCTTGATCCAACGGTTGGAACGATCCTAACCCGTAACGCTATCCACAAGACGGCGACGTGGTCGATCGTGGGGCCGCTGATCTTGATCCAATGGTCCAGATCTAACTGGATTCTAGGTTTGGGGAAGAACGCGGCTCACCGTGACGGCCGGATCTTGATCCAATGGTTGTGCGAGCTCTGGGCGGTGATGGCAACGCTGGCGCGCGGACTCACCGGACGCGAGGATTCGGTGACTAAGCCGACGGCTGCCAGGGCCTCTCCGGCGAGATGAGTCCTTCCTTCGGTGCGCCTTGGCTCGAGGGTCTCGAACTGGCTCCAACTCGGCGGAAGACGGCGGACGGGCGCGGGACGAGGCAACAACCGCGCGGGAGAGAGAGGACTCGGCGAGCAATTGCAAGGTGACGGGCGGATAGGGCTCCGGAGTTGGGGAAAACGATGCGCAAGACGGTCGGCGAACCTCGCAACGATCCACGCTTAAATACCGGCGCGGACATCGAGATTCGCTTTGCTTCGCGGCGGAGCCGGTGGCGGGCGGAGTCCGCCCCGGATACGGCGAGACGACGTGGACGATGCGGCCATCCACGTGGCGCGATCGACGGCCGAGATTGGCTCGGCGCCGCGTTTAGCGCGGATTGATCCCGACCGCTGATCTTGATCCAACGGTTCGGATCCATCTGGTCGTGGTTGGTTCCATCGAGTCAATCGCTCGGTCGGACTCGAGTCCGACTCGTTCCGACTTCCCGGATGAACAAGATCGACCCGATTGATTTTCCAATGATTTAATAATTAAAATAATTTCCGTAAATTCATTTAATTCATTAAAATAGCAAAATACTCGAAAAAATTCCAGAAAAATTATGGAAAATACTTTAGGGCATTTGGGACTCAAATAAAATATTTCCAACAAAACTTTATTTGAAAATTTAATTTCTTTAATTATTTCAATATGGAATAAATTCAAATTAAATCCAAATAAATCCAAATAAATTCCGTAAAATTCCAAAATTCACAAATGTGCAAAATAATATTTAATTTCATCAAAAGCAAAAATTGGGGTGTTACAAACCTCCCCTTAATAGAATCTCGTCCCTAGATTTAAGGCTAACTAAGGAATAGGTTCTAAATTCTTTCCTCAAATCCTCTTCGCTCCTAAGTCGCCGCTTTCTTCATGGTTGCTCCACTCAATTCTACGTAAACGGGTTGACTTATTTCTAGTCTCTGGTCCCTAGTATCCAAAATCTTCACGGATGCTCCTTATAAGTCAGATCCTCTTGCAACTCAATTGACTCTAGCTGTCTGCTCCTCGTACTCTGAGACACTTCTTCAATCGGGACACGTGGAACACGCCATGCACTCGCTGCTAATGATCATGTAACTCCACTGGTAAGCAACTTCGCCTCTGCGCTCAAAATCTTAAATGGTCCAACATAACGGGTGCAAGTTTCCCTTTGGCATGGAACCTCTTAACTCCCCGAGAGGTGTAACTCGAGGTATACAAAGTCTTCCTCGTTCAAAGCTCAAATCCCGCGACGATTGTCAAGATAACTCTTCCGCCGTGATTGGGCTATCTTCAACCTTTCCCTAATCATGGCAATCCGCTTCTTCAGCCTTCTTGAAGAATATCAGGCCCAAGACACGGCGTTCAATTGCCTCATTCCAGTTCAATGGCGTCCGACAGTGGTCGACCATACAAAGGCCTCAAAAGGTGACATCTCAGCAAACTAGCCTGGTAACTATTATTGTAATCGAACTCGGCATACGGCAAACTCTTATCCCAAGAGGTAGCATAAGCCAATGCACATGCTCTTAACATATCCTCCAGACCGATTGACTCTCTCTGCCTGGCCCATCCGTCTGCAGGATGATAGGTTGTACCAAGTTCAAACGGGTTCCCATGGCTTCATGCAACTTATTCCAACCTTGAGGTAAATTGGGTACCTCTGTCCGATACAATCCTCTTTGGCACTCCGTGCAAACAGACGATCCTGATCATATACAACTCTGCTAACTTATCCCCCGAGTAAGTGGTCTTTACGGGGATGAAATGGGCTACCTTGGTCAAGCGATCCACTATAACCCATATGGAGTCATAACCTCCTTGAGTCTTAGGCAAACCGGTAATGAAATCCATTCCGATTTCCTCCCACTTCCACTCAGGTATTTTCAGCGGCTGCAACAATCCTGCTGGTCTCTCGATGCATTGCCTTGACTCTCCGCATACGCCGCACAATGCCACATGCTCGGCAACCTCACGCTTCATGCTCGGCCACCAGAATCTTTCCTTCAAATCTTGATACATCTTGGCACTTCCAGGGTGAATTGAATACTTAGAGTCATGGGCTTCTTCTAGAATCAACTGCTTCAGCTCCTTTTTGTTCGGCACACAAATGCGATCCTTCATCCATAACGTGCCTTGCTCATCCAACTTGAAGTCCTCTGCCTTGCCTTCCTCCTTGATGGACTTAATCCTGCGGATCTTGTCATCATCCTTCTGTCCCTCTCGGATCTGATCCTCTAGGGTAGGCTTTACTTCTAATGCGGCCAAGAATCCGCTAGGTACCACCTCAATCTTCATTCTCTGGAAATCCTCACATAACTCTTCCTGACTTGTGGCTAGCAACATACTCACGGTATGGCTTTTCCGACTCAGAGCATCGGCAACTACGTTGGTCTTTCCTGGATGATAATGGATTCCAACATTGTAGTCCTTGATCAACTCTAACCATCTTCTCTACCTCATGTTCAAGTCTGATTGGGTGAAGATGTACTTAAGACTCTTATGGTCCGTGTATACTTCACATCTGTTTCCAATTAAGTAGTGACACCATAGTTTCAAGGCATGCACTACGGCAGCTAGCTCTAAGTCATGTGTCGGATAATTCTCCTCATGTGGCCTCAACTGCCTTGATGCATGTTTACTTACCTTTCCATTCTCAGACAAAGACACATCCAAGTCCTTGATGCGATGCATCACAATAAATATCAAAGCTCGATTAACATCCCAGAGGACTAACACCGCGCCGATGTCAATCGCTTCTTCAGTCTTGAAAACCTTTCGCACTCAAGGCCCATGCAAACTTCTTCTCCTTTTTCAAAGCAATTGCGTGAGAGGTTTCGCAATTGTCGAAAGCCTTCAATGAAACGGGCGTAGTAACCTCGCCATTCCAAGGAAGCTCCGGATCCGGGTCACAGCCTTCGTTGTTCCCAATGTAACACAGCCTTCTACCTTGCTTGGATCTACTGGCGACTCCTTCTACTGGTCATTACATGTCCGAGGAATTCCACCTTGTCCTTCCAAAAATCACACTTACCGAACTTGGCGAAGAGTTGCTGTTCCTCGCCTTTTCCAAAACTCGCCTCAAGTGTTCTAAGATGTTCATCCTCTGTCTTAGAGTAGATTAGAATATCATCTATGAATACAACAACAAACTTGTCCAAATACTCCATGAACACCTTGTTCATCATATTCATGAAATATGCTGGCGCATTCGTCAGACCAAAGGACATAATCAGAACTCAGAGTGTCCATATCTTGACGAAAATGCGGTCTTCGGAATATCCTCTGATCGGATCTTCAACTGATGGTATCCCGATCTCAGATCAATCTTGGAGAAGACTCCGGCTCCTCTCAGCTGATCAAACAAATCATCAATCCTGGGTAGCGGGTACTTATTCTTCACGGTGACTTCATTAAGTGCACGGTAGTCAATGCACATCCTGAAACTCCCGTCCTTCTTCTTGACAAACAATACTGGCGCCCCACGGCGATTTAACTCGGTCTCGATAAATCCTTTCTCCATTAACTCTTCGAAATTTCTTTATCTCTACCAATTCCTGGTGGACATCCGATAAGGTCTCTTTGCTATCGGTGCCGTACTGTGCACAAGCTCTATCACAAACTCTATGTCCCTGCTTGGCGGCATACTGTAGATCTTCAGAAAAACATCCGGGTACTCATTCACCATCGATACATCCTCTATGCTGATTGCCTTGGTATCATAACCATCAACTGCCCATCTCTAACTGGCAGTAGCTTGAAATTCCACTTTCTTTCCACACGGGCTCTCAATCGAGATAATCCTTCGCCCACAATCCAACACGGCCTTGTGCTTGGATAACCAATCCATTCCCGAATAACATCTAAAGTCCGGTCTCCAAAATAATAAGGTTTGCTAGGAACTCTATCCCATCTATTAGTATTCTCACCCTGTAACATCCTACTTTCGCTCGTAGTTCGGAACTGTGGGTTTGAACTAAAAGTATGCATTTAAGTCTTGAAATTTCCAACTCATTTTTAGCAGCAAAGCCTTGTGAAACAAACGAATGCTAAGCTCCGTAATCAAACAAAATCAAGCAGGTGCATCGAGTTGACTAGTAACTTACCCAAAGACGACGTCCGTGGCATTCTCAAGTGCATCTGCGGTGACATGGTTGACTCGGCCTCTCACCACGCCTGGGTGTGGCTCTGGTGTTTGGCGCCCTAGCCGTGTGGATCCCAAGTTGAAACGGATCGGGTCACTCTCGCTGTCTTCTTAGGACAATCGTTGGCAAAGTGTCCTCGGCTCGCAGCGCTTGTAGCAGCTGCCTCATCGTTTCCTTGTTGATCGCTCGAGCGGCGCTTCTAGCGGGGTCGGGTCCGATAGTTCTGATTTACTGGTCTTGGTGCCGTGACGTTGTCCTTGTTGCATTCTCGTGGGTCGAATCAAAACTGATTTGGTGCAACTCTTAGGCGCCTATGCGTTCCTGGCGTGATCCTCGCCGTTGCATCCTCGCGCTCGTTCTCATCCGGTTCCTTGCGCTTTGTCCTCAAGAATAAGCGCCTTATTCACCAACTCTTGGAAATCTGGAAAGGTGTGGGTGATCACCCCACTGTAGTCCTGAGTTAAGTCCCTTCAAGAAACGAGACTGTCTGGCTTTATCTGTCGCTACATCCTCAGGTGCGTAGCGTGCAAGCTGTGTGAACTTGTTCAGGTATTCGGCCACCGGCTGATTACCCTGCTTCAGTGCTCTGAACTCCTCTTTCTTGAGGTCCATAATTCCTTCTGGCACATGATACTGGCGAAATGCGGCTGTAAACTCCTCCCAAGTGATGTCCTGTGGGTTATCCCGCGTAGCGCAGAAGTTCTCCCACCATTCGGCTGCTGTTCCTTCCAACTGATGAGAAGCGTAGAGTACCTTCTCATTTCCTATGCATTGAGCAATGTGTAGCTTCCTCTCAATTGACCTTAACCAGTCATCAGCTTCCAACGGGTTAGCATTCCCGGAGAAAGTGGGTGGATGAGTCCTCATGAACTCTGACAGTCTTGTATTCTGGCGCTGTCCCTGGTTGACTTGATTAGCAGTGGCCTGAGCAGTGACGTGCTGCATCTGTTGCATCATGGCATGCATCAACTGAGTCTGGGCAGCAAGAAATGCTCCAAAATTCTGCATATCAACTGGCGGTGCTGGTGCTCTATCGTTGGGGTTTTCTGTTGGGCGAGAACCACTTCCATTGCCTCCAAGGTTTCCGCGGGTGTTCACCATCTGTCGATTTGCTCTAGGTTTTAGAGATGAGAGGGAAACAAGAATAGACAAGTAATATGGAACTTATGCGGGGCGAAAGGTGTAACTTTAAGGTCCAACTTTATTATTAATAATAGTAATAACTTGGTATGGTTGCTTACAATGCCTAGGGGCCTTGCAACACATACTGCACACTCAGCAAACAATGAAAATCCAAATCGAACTAACACTGGAGTCTAACGCCTAAAGGGTGACTCTTTATTCTATGACGCGACTCAGCGAAGGAGTCTCACTATAGAACCTACGCTCACTCATCGAGAAAACCTCCACGGCCTGGGTACAGATGCTGCGGCATAGGCGCGAAACGATTGCCATGTCCAAAGAATCGTGTCATCTGTGGTAGTCGAAGGAGCAAGGTCCTCCTCAGGCTCGCTCGTGCAGCTGAGTAATCGCTCGCTTACAGTCCGTACAAAGCCATCTCTAACTCTCCAATCCTTTGCAGAAGGTGTGACACATACTCTTGAGCTTCCCGCCATCTGTTCTTCTTTGTCGTGATCTCCTTGCGGGCCTTCTGTAGCTCCTTGCTTGTATCATCGAGTACATCCTCCTGGGCGACAACAAGTCGTGCCAACTGTGTGACCATGGCATTCTCATCCTGAATCGCCTTCGGGTCAAGAAGGTTATTGCTGCGCGGATGATAACGGAACACCGTGCTCTCCAACTCTCTGGCGTAGATACGGGTAATGTGTCGCATTGCTCGTCGTGACACCTCCTGGATACCCATCTGCATTGTAGACCTCCTTGCAGTGCAGTGTATCGGGCGATTGCCTGGGCCCTTTTTCCTAGCAGGTACCACAATCTTCACGTCACAAGCTTTGATCAATCCTGCTTGTCTGATCACTTCCACTTGGTATTGTGGCTTCTCAAAATCTCCGAGAGTCTGTAGCATACGCCAAAGTTCCGCGGCGTGACCAACCTCCAAATCAACGTAATTGAATTCTCCCTCCATCTGTCACAAGAGTGCTTACGTAAGAACTCGAAATTTTTAAATCGTGACAAGGTAAGGAAAAATTCAGCAAGAGACAAGAAAAGAAAGAATGGGATAAGTCGAGATGTCATTTCTTGTCTTGACAAATTTTATTCTTTTAGAAAATAGTTTTTATCCTCACTACGACCATTCTAACTAAGGGTGAGCCTACAATAAGATGGCTCGATACCACCTCTGTCGGGACCCGAATTTGCAAATCCGACCTCTCATTGTATTCCGTGACTAGTCCAGGAACGCGCTAGTGCACACAGCCTTAACATCGGTAAATATCACAATCATACCACTCGATACTAATAAAGTACTTTATTTAAATAATCAATCGGTTGCTTGACCTTAAGGTCAAGTACAAATATACGCCACGCAGGGTGAAACTTAATAAGAGAGAAATAATAGCAGCGGAAAATAAGATAACTTCGTGGCGCCATCCAGTATACCACAGGCAACTGACTGGGACTCGCATCCTAGCTAGACGGTTCCTTTGGGAGCTCCTCCTCCAAAGCTGGTGTAGTCTCCTCTTCAACTGGTGTTGTATTGTGGCAAGGGTGAGTACTTGGTACTCAGCAAGTCATGCACAGAATGCAAGCTAATATACTATATGCATGGCTTGATACAAAGGAATAGCTCAAGGTATATTTGCAGTAAACAGCATTTGACAAGTAGCATAAGTAGATTCGAAAGCAGTAGAAGCAAGTAAAGCATAACTAACTTTTCAAGGGGTTTAGTAAACATCTTTCCCATCCTAATCCACATTTCTATCAACATCATTATTAATCCAACCCAGCCTTTCAAGTCCAAGTTATTTTTAAGAAAGTCTAACCCTTGACTGTAATTCCCGAGCGATGTCCAATACCGCGGACACGGCTATTCGAATAGATTGTACACTCTGCAGAGATTATGCACTTTACCCACAAGATACAGTCAAACACCACAAAGGCGAGTTCCCGTAACAAAGTCTTTCGGAAACTTCTAACAATACAAGTGGTCCTCTCCAGTTGTTGCACACTAAACCTTCCCTTAGCTAAGGCGAAGTTTAGGCCAACCAACCGTTAGATGGGTACCTGGCCTCACTCCAGACGCTCCCCGTACAACTTACACAAAGGGTGTAGTTGACCTCCTGAGGTCCCACAGGTACGTTATTAGCAACTTAATCAACTAGGTCCGTCCCATTACAGACATGTGGTTGCAAGATTGACTCAGTTCAAAGGCTTGCAAGGTTAAGTCCTTAGAGAGACCAGGGCAAGACTACCCGAAGAACCAAAACAACATTCCCAATGCCACAACTGGCCCACCTGATCATTCTTGCCACATGCCCCGGTCGAAAACTATTTATCAAACCCCAGTTGATTACCATGCACCACGTGCCATCAACATCACATGATACCTTTCCAAAAGAGGTTCAATATACCATTAAGTCAATATTAACATTTGATTGTCCAAAATCATGTCATGAGCACGTAGCAGGTCTAAGCAACATACTACAACGATCTAATTTCCCATGTTGGCAATTTAATAATGTCCAACTAGTAAACCACAACTAGGGTGACAAGGGTCATGGCACATATTTAATTAATCAAGGTGTCATACAGCAATTTGGCATTTATCTACTTTCCCATATTTAAATAAAGTATTTTCTAATTGAACTAGCATGCAATAATTTGTATCAAAATAGGTTTCAAAATGGGATCAACATGGTCAAAGCACAACTTGCCTTCAAAAAGTACTTGTTCTTGGTCTTGAGTTGGATCCTGAGTCAATACTTCTCCTTCGAATCCTTCCGGCACCTCAACGTCTACTCGTAACGCGTGCAAATAGCAACAAATGAATAAAACAGTAGACCAAAGGTGTCCAAACATCCAAATAAAACCCATAAACAGAGAGAACATAATTTTATGAATTTTTAGGAACTGGAATCGCTCAAATCGGAGTTAAAACACAAAAGTTATGATTATTTAAAGTTTAAATAATCAATTAAATAATATTACAGAGAAAGGCTTTAGTCCAAAAATTAAATAAAATTCATATTTGAGTAGATCTGAATTTTATGAATTTTTAGAAATTTGAATCGTTCAAATCGGAGTTGAAACGCAAAAGTTATAAGTGTTTGAAGTTTGAAACAAAATCTGAAATCATTATTTCGAATTAATAAATCATTTTCTTTTTCGGAAATTAATTATTGCGTCAGCGAGGACACGTGGCAGCCTCTGATTGGTCTGCTGACGTCAGCCGGTCCATGGACTTGGTCCACGCTCGGCTCGGGTCTACCGTGGACTCGGTCCACGACTCCACGTGTCGCTGACATGTGGGCCCCACATGTCGCTGTCACGCACGCAATTAACCCGTCGCGGTCCAACTTCGGCCCGACATGCGGGCCCCACCGTGACGTCAGCGGTGACGTCATGGTGCGGTTCGGTTGTCCCGCTGACACGCGGGCCCCACGTGTCAGAGACACGCGCTCACGCGCGCGTGGCGTGGCTTGGGTACACGTGGCACAATCTCGGCCGTTGATTTGAAAATCAACGGCCCAGATTGGATCTATGCTTCACGCGTTTGGGGTGAACGCGGTCAATCTGAGCCGTTGGATCTTGATCCAATGGTTGGAAACGATCCTAACCCGTAACGTTATCCACAGTACGGGCGACGTGGCCGATCATGGGCCGTTGGATCTTGATCCAATGGTCCAGATCTAATCTGGATTCTAGGGTTTGGGGAAGAACGTGGGCTCACCGTGACGGTCGGATCTTGATCCAATGGTTGTGCGAGCTCGGGGGCGGTGATGGCAACGCTGGCGCGCTGGCTCACCGGACGCGAGGCGGTGACCAAGCCGACGGCCGCATTTGGGCCTCTCCGGCGAGATGAGTCCTCCTTCAGCGCTTTGGCCTCGAGGGTCTCTGAATCGGGCTCCAACTCGGCGGAAGACGGCGGACGGCGGCGGGACGAGGCAACAACCGCGGCGGGGAGAGAGAGGACTCCGGCGAGCAATTGCAAGGTGACGGCGGCGGATAGGGCTCCGAGAGTTGGGGAAAACGATGCGCACGGGTCAGGCGAACCTCGGGCAACGATCCACGCCTTAAATACCGGCGCGGACATCGAGATTCGCTCGGTTTCCGCGGCGGAGCCGGTACGGGCGGCGGAGTCCGTCCAGGATACGGCGAGATGACGTGGACGCACGCGGGCCATCCACGTGGCGCGATCGACGGCCGAGATTGGCTCGGGCGCGGCCGTGCCTAGCGCGGATTGATCCTGACCGTTGGATCTTGATCCAACGGTTCGGATCCATCTGGGTCAGGGTTGGTTCCATCGAGTCAACTGGCTCGGGTCGGACTCGAGTCCGACTCGGGTTCCGACTCGGTCGGATGAACAAGATTTCGACCCGATTGATTTTCCAGCGATTTAATAATTAAAATAATTTCCAGAAATTCATTTAATTCATTAAAAATAGCAAAAGACTCAGAAAAATTCCAGAAAAATTATGGAAAATACTTTAGGGCATTTGGGACTCAAATAAAATATTTCCAACAAAACTTTATTTGAAAATTTAATTTCTTTAATTATTTCAATATGGAATAAATTCAAATTAAATCCAAATAAATCCAAATAAATTCCAGAAAATTCCAAAAATTCACAAATGTGCAAAATAATATTTAATTTCATCAAAAGCAAAAATTGGGGTGTTACAAACCTCCCCCCCTTAATAGAATCTCGTCCCCGAGATTTAAGGCTAACTAAGGAATAGGTTCGGAAATTCTTTCCTCAAATCCTCTTCGCGTTCCCAAGTCGCTTCGCTTTCTTCATGGTTGCTCCACTGAATTCTACAGAAACGGGTTGACTTATTTCTAGTCTCTCGGTCCCTAGTATCCAAAATCTTCACGGGATGCTCCTTATAAGTCAGATCCTCTTGCAACTCAATTGACTCTAGCGGTGTCTGTTCCTCAGGTACTCGGAGACACTTCTTCAACTGGGACACGTGGAACACGTCATGCACTCCTGCTAATGACTGCGGTAACTCCAGCTGGTAAGCAACTTCGCCTCTGCGGCTCAAAATCTTAAATGGTCCAACATAACGGGGTGCAAGTTTCCCTTTGGCATGGAACCTCTTAACTCCCCTGAGAGGTGTAACTCTGAGGTATACAAAGTCTTCTGGTTCAAAGCTCAAATCCCGGCGACGATTGTCAGCATAACTCTTCTGTCGTGATTGGGCTATCTTCAACCTTTCCCTAATCATGGCAATCTGCTCTTCAGCTTCTTGAAGAATATCAGGCCCGAAGACACGGCGTTCACCTGTCTCATTCCAGTTCAATGGCGTCCGACAGGGTCGACCATACAGTGCCTCAAAAGGTGACATCTGTAAACTAGCCTGGTAACTATTATTGTAACTGAACTCGGCATACGGCAAACTCTTATCCCAAGAGGTAGCATAAGCCAATGCACATGCTCTTAACATATCCTCCAGAATCTGATTGACTCTCTCGGTCTGTCCATCCGTCTGTGGATGATAGGTTGTACTGAAGTTCAAACGGGTTCCCATGGCTTCATGCAACTTATTCCAGAACCTTGAGGTAAATTGGGTACCTCTGTCCGATACAATCCTCTTTGGCACTCCGTGCAAACAGACGATCCTGATCATATACAACTCTGCTAACTTATCCCCCGAGTAAGTGGTCTTTACGGGGATGAAATGGGCTACCTTGGTCAAGCGATCCACTATAACCCATATGGAGTCATAACCTCCTTGAGTCTTAGGCAAACCGGTAATGAAATCCATTCCGATTTCCTCCCACTTCCACTCAGGTATTTTCAGCGGCTGCAACAATCCTGCTGGTCTCTGATGCATTGCCTTGACTCTCTGGCATACGTCGCACAATGCCACATGCTCGGCAACCTCACGCTTCATGCTCGGCCACCAGAATCTTTCCTTCAAATCTTGATACATCTTGGCACTTCCAGGGTGAATTGAATACTTAGAGTCATGGGCTTCTTCTAGAATCAACTGCTTCAGCTCCTTTTTGTTCGGCACACAAATGCGATCCTTCATCCATAACGTGCCTTGCTCATCCAACTTGAAGTCCTCTGCCTTGCCTTCCTCCTTGATGGACTTAATCCTGCGGATCTTGTCATCATCCTTCTGTCCCTCTCGGATCTGATCCTCTAGGGTAGGCTTTACTTCTAATGCGGCCAAGAATCCGCTAGGTACCACCTCAATCTTCATTCTCTGGAAATCCTCACATAACTCTTCCTGACTTGTGGCTAGCAACATACTCACGGTATGGCTTTTCCGACTCAGAGCATCGGCAACTACGTTGGCCTTTCCTGGATGATAATGGATTCCAACATTGTAGTCCTTGATCAACTCTAACCATCTTCTCTGCCTCATGTTCAAGTCTAATTGGGTGAAGATGTACTTAAGACTCTTATGGTCCGTGTATACTTCACATCTGTTTCCAATTAAGTAGTGACACCATAGTTTCAAGGCATGCACTACGGCAGCTAGCTCTAAGTCATGTGTCGGATAATTCTCCTCATGTGGCCTCAACTGTCTTGATGCATAAGCGACGACCTTTCCATTCTGCATCAGCACACATCCAAGTCCTTGATGCGATGCATCACAATAAATATCAAAGCTCTGATTAACATCCGGTAGGACTAACACCGGCGCTGATGTCAATCGTTTCTTCAGTTCTTGAAAACCTTTCTCGCACTCTGGCGTCCATGCAAACTTCTTCTCCTTTTTCAGCAATTGCGTGAGAGGTTTCGCAATTGTCGAAAAGCCTTCAATGAAACGGCGGTAGTAACCTGCCATTCCAAGGAAGCTCCGGATCTGGGTCACAGTCTTCGGTTGTTCCCAATGTAACACAGCTTCTACCTTGCTTGGATCTACGGCGACTCCTTCTACGGTCATTACATGTCCGAGGAATTCCACCTTGTCCTTCCAAAAATCACACTTACTGAACTTGGCGAAGAGTTGCTGTTCCCTCAGCTTTTCCAAAACTCGCCTCAAGTGTTCGGCATGTTCATCCTCTGTCTTAGAGTAGATTAGAATATCATCTATGAATACAACAACAAACTTGTCCAAATACTCCATGAACACCTTGTTCATCATATTCATGAAATATGCTGGCGCATTCGTCAGACCAAAGGACATAACTGTAAACTCGTAGTGTCCATATCTTGACGAAAATGCGGTCTTCGGAATATCCTCTGATCGGATCTTCAACTGATGGTATCCCGATCTCAGATCAATCTTGGAGAAGACTCCGGCTCCTCTCAGCTGATCAAACAAATCATCAATCCTGGGTAGCGGGTACTTATTCTTCACGGTGACTTCATTAAGTGCACGGTAGTCAATGCACATCCTGAAACTCCCGTCCTTCTTCTTGACAAACAATACTGGCGCTCCCCACGGCGACGAACTCGGTCTGATAAATCCTTTCTCCATTAACTCTTCGAGCTGTTTCTTTATCTCTACCAATTCCTCGGTGGACATCCGATAAGGTCTCTTTGCTATCGGTGCTGTACCAGGTACAAGCTCTATCACAAACTCTATGTCCCTGTTTGGCGGCATACCAGGTAGATCTTCAGGAAAAACATCTGGGTACTCATTCACCACTGATACATCCTCTATGCTGATTGCCTTGGTACTGTTAACCATCAACTGTCCATCTCTAACGGCAGTAGCTTGAAATTCCACTTTCTTTCCACACGGGCTCTCAACTGAGATAATCCTTCGTCCACAATCCAACACGGCCTTGTGCTTGGATAACCAATCCATTCCCAGAATAACATCTAAAGTCTGGGTCTCCAAAATAATAAGGTTTGCTAGGAACTCTATCCCATCTATTAGTATTCTCACCCCAGAACATCCTACTTTCGTTCAGAGTTCGGAACCAGGGGTTTGAACTAAAAGTATGCATTTAAGTCTTGAAATTTCCAACTCATTTTTAGCAGCAAAGCCTTGTGAAACAAACGAATGCGAAGCTCCAGAATCAAACAAAACTGTTGCAGGTACTGAGTTGACTAGTAACTTACCCAGTACGACGTCCGTGGCATTCTGAAGTGCATCTGCGGTGACATGGTTGACTCGGCCTCTCACCACAGTCTGGGGTGTGGCTCCTGGTGCTGGCGTCCTAGCTGGTGTGGATCCCAAGTTGAAACGGACTGGGGTCACTCCTGCTGTCTTCTTAGGACAACTGTTGGCAAAGTGTCCTGGCTCGTTGCAGTTGTAGCAGCGTCTCACTGTTCCTTGTTATTTGCACAGGCGGCGTTTCTAGCGGGGTGGGTCTGATAGTTACGATTCTGGTCTTGGTCTTTGGTGACGTTGTCCTTGTTGCATTCTGTGGCTGGAATCTGAAAAACTGATTTGGTGCAACTCTTAGGCGCTGTTGCGTTCCCTGGCGTGATCCCTGCTGTTGCATCCTGCGCTTCCTGTTCTCATCCAGTTCCTTGCGCTTGTCCTCAAGAATAAGCGCCTTATTCACCAACTCTTGGAAATCTGGAAAGGTGTGGGTGATCAGTCCCACCTGTAGTCCTGAGTTAAGTCCCTTCATGAAACGAGACTGTCTGGCTTTATCTGTCGCTACATCCTCAGGTGCGTAGCGTGCAAGCTGTGTGAACTTGTTCAGGTATTCGGCCACCGGCTGATTACCCTGCTTCAGTGCTCTGAACTCCTCTTTCTTGAGGTCCATAATTCCTTCTGGCACATGATACTGGCGAAATGCGGCTGTAAACTCCTCCCAAGTGATGTCCTGTGGGTTATCCCGCGTAGCGCAGAAGTTCTCCCACCATTAAATTCTTTGTTCCTTCCAACTGATGAGAAGCGTAGAGTACCTTCTCATTTCCTATGCATTGAGCAATGTGTAGCTTCCTCTCAATTGACCTTAACCAATCATCGGCTTCCAACGGGTTAGCATTCCCGGAGAAAGTGGGTGGATGAGTCCTCATGAACTCGGCAGTCTTGTATTCTCAAGCGCCTCCCTGGTTGACTTGATTAGCGATGGCCTGAGCAAAGGACGTGCTGCATCTGTTGCATCATGGCATGCATCAAGCGAGTCTGGGCAGCAAGAAATGCTCCAAAATTCTGCATATCAATCTGGCGGTCTTTGGTGCTCTATCGTTGGGGTTTTCTGGGCGAGAACCACTTCCATTGCCTCCAAGGTTTCGCGGGTGTTCACCATCTGTCGATTTGCTCTAGGTTTTAGAGATGAGAGGGAAACAAGAATAGACAAGTAATATGGAACTTATGCGGGGCGAAAGGTGTAACTTTAAGGTCCAACTTTATTATTAATAATAGTAATAACTTGGTATGGTTGCTTACAATGCCTAGGGGCCTTGCAACACATACTGCACACTCAGCAAACAATGAAAATCCAAATCGAACTAACATCGAGTCTAACGCCTAAAGGGTGACTCTTTATTCTATGACGCGACTCGTGAAGGAGTCTCACTATAGAACCTACGCTCACTCATCGAGAAAACCTCCACGGCCTGGAGTGCAGATCTTTGCGGCATAGGCGCGAAACAATTGCCATGTCCAAAGAATCGTGTCATCTGTGGTAGTCGGCGAGCAAGTGTCCTCCTCAGGCTCGCTCGTGCGGCTCAGTCTTGGCTCACAGTTACGGTCGATAAAGCCATCTCTAACTCTCCAATCCTTTGCAGAAGGTGTGACACATACTCTTGAGCTTCCCGCCATCTGTTCTTCTTTGTCGTGATCTCCTTGCGGGCCTTCTGTAGCTCCTTGCTTGTATCATCGAGTACATCCTCCTGGGCGACAACAAGTCGTGCTAACTGTGTGACCATGGCATTCTCATTCTGAATCGCTTCGGGTCAAGAAGGTTATTGCTGCGCGGATGATATCGGAACACTGTGCTCTCCAACTCTCTGGCGTAGATGCGGGTAATGTGCCGCATTGCTCGTCGTGACGCCTCTTGGATACCCATCTGCATTGTAGACCTCCTTGCCGTGCAGTGTATCGGGCGATTGCCTGGGCCCTTTTTCCTAGCAGGTACCACAATCTTCACGTCACAAGCTTTGATCAATCCTGCTTGTCTGATCACTTCCACTTGGTATTGTGGCTTCTCAAAATCTCCGAGAGTCTGTAGCATACGCCAAAGTTCCGCGGTGTGACCAACCTCCAGATCAACGTAATTGAATTCCCCCTCCATCTGTCACAAGAGTGCTTACGTAAGAACTCGAAATTTTTAAATCGTGACAAGGTAAGGAAAAATTCAGCAAGAGACAAGAAAAGAAAGAATGGGATAAGTCGAGATGTCATTTCTTGTCTTGACAAATTTTATTCTTTTAGAAAATAGTTTTTATCCTCACTACGACCATTCTAACTAAGGGTGAGCCTACAGTCAGTATGGCTCTGATACCACCTCTGTCGGGACCCGAATTTGCAAATCCGGACCCTCTGTGTATTCCGCACTAGTCCAGGAACGCGCTAGTGCACACAGTCTTAACATCGGTAAATATCACAATCATACCACTCGATACTAATAAAGTACTTTATTTAAATAATCAAACTGGTTGCTTGACCTTAAGGTCAAGTACAAATATACGCCACGCAGGGTGAAACTTAATAAGAGAGAAATAATAGCAGCGGAAAATAAGATAACTTCGTGGCGCCATCCAGTATACCACAGGCAACTGACTGGGACTCGCATCCTAGCTAGACGGTTCCTCTGGGAGCTCCTCCTCCAAAGCTGGTGTAGTCTCCTCTTCAACTGGTGTTGTATTGTGGCAAGGGTGAGTACTTGGTACTCAGCAAGTCATGCACAGAATGCAAGCTAATATACTATATGCATGGCTTGATACAAAGGAATAGCTCAAGGTATATTTGCAGTAAACAGCATTTGACAAGTAGCATAAGTAGATTCGAAAGCAGTAGAAGCAAGTAAAGCATAACTAACTTTTCAAGGGGTTTAGTAAACATCTTTCCCATCCTAATCCACATTTCTATCAACATCATTATTAATCCAACCCAGCCTTTCAAGTCCAAGTTATTTTTAAGAAAGTCTAACCCTTGACTGTAATTTTAGCGATGTCCAATACCGCGGACACGGCTATTCGAATAGATTGTACACTCTGCAGAGATTATGCACTTTACCCACAAGATACAGTCAAACACCACAAAGGCGAGTTCCCGTAACAAAGTCTTTTGGAAACTTCTAACAATACAAGTGGTCCTCTCCGGTTATTGCACACTAACCCTTCCCTTAGCTAAGGCGAAGTTTAGGCCAACCAACCGTTAGATGGGTACCTGGCCTCAGCCCCGGTACGCTCCCCCGTACAACTTACACAAAGGGTGTAGTTGACCTCCTGAGGTCCCACAGGTACGTTATTAGCAACTTAATCAACTAGGTCCGTCCCATTACAGACATGTGGTTGCAAGATTGACTCAGTTCAAAGTCTTGCAAGGTTAAGTCCTTAGAGAGACCAGGGCAAGACTACCCGAAGAACCAAAACAACATTCCCAATGCCACAACTGGCCCACCTGATCATTCTTGCCACATGCCCCGGTCGAAAACTATTTATCAAACCCCAGTTGATTACCATGCACCACGTGCCATCAACATCACATGATACCTTTCCAAAACAGGTTCAATATACCATTAAGTCAATATTAACATTTGATTGTCCAAAATCATGTCATGAGCACGTAGCAGGTCTAAGCAACATACTACAACGATCTAATTTCCCATGTTGGCAATTTAATAATGTCCAACTAGTAAACCACAACTAGGGTGACAAGGGTCATGGCATATATTTAATTAATCAAGGTGTCATACAGCAATTTGTCATTTATCTACTTTCCTATATTTAAATAAAGTATTTTCTAATTGAACTAGCATGCAATAATTTGTATCAAAATAGGTTTCAAAATGGGATCAACATGGTCAAAGCACAACTTGCCTTCAAAAAGTACTTGTTCTTGGTCTTGAGTTGGATCCTGAGTCAATACTTCTCCTTCGAATCCTTCCGGCACCTCAACGTCTACTCGTAACGCGTGCAAATAGCAACAAATGAATAAAATAGTAGACCAAAGGTGTCCAAACATCCAAATAAAACCCATAAACAGAGAGAACATAATTTTATGAATTTTTAGGAACTGGAATCGCTCAAATCGGAGTTAAAACACAAAAGTTATGATTATTTAAAGTTTAAATAATCAATTAAATAATATTACAGAGAAAGGCTTTAGTCCAAAAATTAAATAAAATTCATATTTGAGTAGATCTGAATTTTATGAATTTTTAGAAATTTGAATCGTTCAAATCGGAGTTGAAACGCAAAAGTTATAAGCGTTTGAAGTTTGAAACAAAATCTGAAATCATTATTTCGAATTAATAAATCATTTTCTTTTTCGGAAATTAATTATTGCGCCAGCGAGGACACGTGGTAGCCTCTCGATTGGTCTGCTGACGCCACCGGTCCATGGACTTGGTCCACGCCGGCTCGGGTCTACCGTGGACTCGGTCCACGACTCCGCGTGTCGGCCGACATGTGGGCCCCACATGTCGCTGTCACGCACGCAATTAACCCGTGCGGTCCAACTCGGCCGACATGCGGTTCCCACCGTGACGCCGCCGTGACGTCATGGTGCGGTTCGGTTGTCCCACCGACACGCGGGCCCGGCGTGTCGAGACACGCTCACGCGGCGTGGCGTGGCTTGGGTACACGTGGCACAATCTCGGCCGTTGATTTGAAAATCAACGGCCCGCATTGGATCTATGCTTCACGCGTTTGGGGTGAACGCGGTCATCTGAGCCGCTGGATCTTGATCCAACGGTTGGAACGATCCTAACCCGTAACGTTATCCACAAAGACGGGCGACGTGGCCGATCGTGGGCCGTTGGATCTTGATCCAACGGTCGCATCTAACTGGATTCTAGGGTTTGGGGAAGAACGTGGGCTCACCGTGGCGGCCGGATCTTGATCCAACGGTTGTGCGAGCTCTGGGGCGGCGATGGCAACGCGGCGGCGCTGCTCACCGGACGCGCGAGGACGGTGACCAAGCCGACGGCTGGCCAGAGCCTCTCCGGCGAGATGAGTCCTCCTTCGGTGCGCCTTGGCTCGAGGGTCTCTGAATCGGGCTCCAACTTCGGCGGAAGACGGCGGACGGCGGCGGGATTTGAGGCAACAACCGCCCGGGAGAGAGAGGACTCCGGCGAGCAATTGTAAGGTGACGGCGGCGGATAGGGCTCCGGGAGTTGGGGAAAACGATGCGCACGGGTCAGGCGAACCTCGGGCAACGACCCATGCCTTAAATACCAGTGCGGACGTCGAGAGTCGCTCGGTTTCCGCGGCGGAGCCGGTACGGGCGGCGGAGTCCGTCCCGGATACGGCGAGACGACGTGGACGCACGCGGGCCATCCACGTGGCGCGATCGACGGCCGAGATTGGCTCGGGCGCGGCCGTGCCTAGCGCGGATTGATCCTGACCGTTGGATCTTGATCCAACGGTTCGGATCCATCTGGGTCAGGGTTGGTTCCATCGAGTCAACTGGCTCGGGTCGGACTCGAGTCCGACTCGGGTTCCGACTCGGTCGGATGAACAGTACTCGACCCGATTGATTTTCCAGCGATTTAATAATTAAAATAATTTCCAGAAATTCATTTAATTCATTAAAAATAGCAAAAGACTCAGAAAAATTCCAGAAAAATTATGGAAAATACTTTAGGGCATTTGGGACTCAAATAAAATATTTCCAACAAAACTTTATTTGAAAATTTAATTTCTTTAATTATTTCAATATGGAATAAATTCAAATTAAATCCAAATAAATCCAAATAAATTCCAGAAAATTCCAAAAATTCACAAATGTGCAAAATAATATTTAATTTCATCAAAAGCAAAAATTGGGGTGTTACAATGAGACCTTCTCCCGCCTCAGAAAATACTGTATAAAGTTGAATCCCGAGAAGTGTGTGTTTGGTGTCTCATCCGGGAAGCTACTCGGGTTCTTGGTCTCCAGCCGCGGGATCGAGGTCAACCCAGAGAAGATAGAGGCAATTGAGCGGATGCAGCCGCCTACCCGCCTCAAGCAACTGCAATGCTTGACTGGCCGGCTGGCCTCCCTTGGCCGGTTCATAGCTCGGCTAGAGGAGAAAAGCCTGCCGCTGTTCAAGCTATTGAAGAAGACCAACTCGTTTGAATGGACCCCAGAAGCCCAGTAGGCGTTCGAAGGCTTGAAGCAATACCTCTCCTCTCCCCCGGTGCTGGTCGCCCCCGAGCCGGGTGAGCCACTGCTGTTGTATGTGGCGACTAGCCCCTCCGTAGTGAGCGCGGCGCTGGTGGCAGAGCGAGAAGGCGTCCAACGGCCGGTCTACTACATCAGCAAGATGCTTCACGACGCAGAAACAAGGTACCCTCAGGCTCAGAAGATGGTCTATGCTGTGGTGGTGGCGTCAAGAAAGTTGCGGCACTATTTTCAAGGGAGAGAGATCACAGTGGTCTCCTCTTACCCCCTGCGCGAGATCCTTCACAACCGAGAAGCAGAGGGCCGCATCGCAAAGTGGTCCATCGAGCTGGGGGAGTTCGGTGTCAAGTTCGCTCCTTGTACCGCGATAAAGAGTCAAAGGCTGGCGGACTTCGTCGTCGAGTGGACTCCAGTTGAGTCCAAAGCCGATGAGGTCCCCGCGCCCTCCCCCTGGACGCTCTTCTTCGACGGGTCCTTCAAGCTTGAAGGAGGGGGGGCTGGGGTTCTCCTGGTCTCTCCGACCGGGGACCTCCTCCAGTACGTGGTCGTCCTCGACTTCAAGGCCACTAACAACGTCGCCGAGTACGAGGGCTTCTTTGGCCGGGCTCGCCGCCGCCGACCATCGGTGTCCGGCGCCTGCAAGTAAAGGGCGACTCCCTGCTGGTCGTCAATCAGGCAAGGAAAGATTTCTCCTGTCCTGACCCCGTCATGGCGGCATACCTGGCGGAGGTCAGGAAATTGGAACGACATTTCGAAGGGTTGGGGTATACTCACATCCCCCGGCGCGATAACCATCTGGCGGACGAGCTCGCCCAGCTCGCCTCAACCAGATCCCCTGTGCCGGTCGGGGTCTTTGAAGAAAGGCTTCCGCGACCGTCCATCACAGCCCCCGTTTCTGGTGGGAATGATGGTGATGCCTCTTCAGCCCTCGCCTCTGGAGGGAAAGTGGTTCCGGCGGAAACGCCTGGCCAGGCGGAGTACCCAGACGACCACCTCGTGGTCGCTGTACTTGACCGGGAAGGCACATGGATGGATCCGATCCTGGCCTACCTGCGGGATCAAGTGTGCCCCGACGATGATGCGTCAGCAGAGAAGGTAGCACGAAAGGCCAAGTGCTATACCCTGGTGGGCGGGGACCTGTACCGTCGGGGTAAGAACGGAATTTTTCTAAAGTGCATCACTTGGGAAGAGGGGAGTAGTCTGCTCTCGGATATCCATGGAGGCGTGTGCGGGAGCCATGTGTCCGGACGAACGATGGCGGGAAAAGCTTTCCGTCAAGGGTTCTATTGGCCAACCGCCCTCCAGGATGCCTGCGAGCTGGTGAGGAAATGTGAGGCGTGCCAGTTCCACGCCAAGCAGATCCACCAACCAGCCCAAGCCCTGCAAACTATCCCGCTCTCTTGGCCCTTCGCGGTCTGGGGGCTGGATATCCTGGGCCCGTTCCAGCGGTCCACAGGGGGCTACACCCACCTGTTCGTCGCCATCGACAAGTTCACTAAGTGGGTGGAAGCCGAGGCAGTGAGATCCATCACCGCCGCCGCTGCGGTCAAGTTTATGCAAGGGATTTTCGTCCATTTTGGGGTCGCCAACCGCATCATCACCGACAACGGCGCACAGTTCACCAGCGCGGCCTTCTTAGACTTCTGCGAAGAGATGGGCACCAAGGTCTGCTTTGCCTCGGTCGCCCACCCCAAGAGCAACGGCCAAGTTGAGCGGGCCAACGCACTGGTGCTGAAAGGCCTCAAGACGCGGGCATTCGATCGACTCCACAAGCGTGGGGCTCGGTGGACTGAAGAGCTCCCGGCGGTGCTATGGTCACTTTGGACTACCCCTAGTCGGGCCACCGGGGAAACCCCTTTCTTCCTGGTCTACGGCGCGGAAGCTGTCCTCCCTTCGTAATCGAATCGATCACCACGCGTTGCTGCGTTCGTGGAAGAAGACCAGGAAGATCTGCGTCGGGACGACGTCAACCTCCTGGAAGAGGCGCGAGATCAGGCGGCTCTGTGCGCTGCAAGGTACCAGCAAAGTCTCAGGCGGTACCACGCCTCCCGGGTCAGTGAGAGAACACTGGCAGCGGGCGACTTGGTCTTGCGAAGAATCCAGTCGCATGCCGGGTCGCATAAGCTGTCTCCCCAGTGGGAGGGACCCTTCGAAGTGGTCTCAGTCTCTCGTCCCGGGGCGGTCAGGCTGGCCACTGAAGACGGTGAAGAACTGGCGAACTCCCAGAATGTAGAAAATCTGCGCAAGTTCTACCCTTGACCGGTTGTAAGTCCCAGGTTCTGCTCCCCGACCGGCCGGAGTGTGCCTTCCTCTCCGCCGCGAGTCGGGGGAGGCCTTTTGTTTGAAATTAAATACTCATTTTCCTTATCCGAAATAGTTGTTCTTCCTACCCTCTTTTCGGTCTCTTGCCCACTGTCGGGCAGTGCCAGGGCACTTGCCTCTGGTACCCTGCAGCCCTGCAAAAACCCAATAGCAAAGGCGGAATCGCCAAGTGAGAGCGGCATGCGGGAGTGGGTGATTGGATGGCTAGTTCAGCACGACCCCCAGCACGGTCATGACACTCCGGGTGTCCCCGTGGGGGTCGGCGCTTTGAACACCATCGCCAAGAACCTAAGGTCCTGCCCCGACTCACTAAGCGTTTGTTCCCTAGAGTCTATCTGGGAGTCAAAATTTTGCTAAGGCAAGGGGTTCGAGGGAAGTGATTCCCTGGCGCAAGACCTTGAGTCTTTAAGCGGTGTGTTTTGTTCGCACGGAACCGGGAAGATTAGGGTAAAAGCGAACTCTAAGTGGCATAGCAGGAAGCTTGCGCTCCCGTTTCATTTAAAAGGTTTTGCATCAGAAGTCTTTACAGGAAAAAATCAAAGAAACTACACTACTGGGGGAGCTGGGGGATCCTCCTCGTCCTCCGCTGCCGCCTCGGCAGCCTCCATGTCTTCCTCAACTGGGCCGACGTCCAGCCTCATCGCCACGTCTTCCGCTGCCGCCTCCATCTGGGGGTTCTCCATCGCCAGCTGTGCGGCAACCTGCTCGGAGGCGTCGTGGACCCGCTCCTCCACCTGCGCCCAGTCACCTTCGATTCCCTGGACCGTGGCCGCGGGATCGAAGTTGGCGTCACGGGCGCGCAGCAAGCCGCGACGTGCCGCCATAGCCGCCGCGAATCGCGCTGGCCCTCTCGGGCGGACCGGGCGGTAAGGGCGGCGGGCAGGTGCGTGAGGAAGTCCGCGGTCCGGCTGAGGCAGAACGCATAGTGCTGCGGCCTCTCCTCCCGCGGATCCGGTTGCTCCAGCCCCAGTGGAGCAAGACTGGCCACCGTCCGGTTGAAGGCGTGACGCAGCATCCTGAGGGTGTCCGCCTCTGACTGGGCCCGGTCGACCCTTCCCCCTCCAGCTCTACGGAGAGCCCCTCGGCGCGGCGGGTGCTTTGCTCCCGCTGCTCCCGCTCCTGCCGCAGCTGCAGCTCCAGCCTCGCCCCCTGTTCCCGCAAGTCTTCCGCCTCCTTGCGGAGGCGGTTGACTTCGGCTCCAGCCTCCGTTAGCCGCTCCCTGCTCGTCGCCAGGCCGATCGCCGTCTTTGAGTAGAGAGCTCGCCAAGGGCCGCTAGCAGAGCGTCCGCGTCTGCTGAAGGAACGGGGATGGAAGGGAGCTCCGGGGTAGGGACGGGGCCGAGCTGGCCTGGGTCCTCAGCGGCGGCGGCACCGGCGACCACCTGGGGATCGCCCCCTCCATCTGCTCGTCCTGGGGCTCGGCGACCCTGGGCGGCACAGCCCCGGCAACAGCAACGCCCTGATCATCCCCGGCTTGGGTGGCGGGGTTGTCCGGAGCGGGAACCCTGCAAAAGGGAAGAAACAATGGTAAGACGCGGTCCGAAAGGACTTAACTTCCATACTGCATGTGCGTTTTTGAATGAGTACCTAGGTGACGGCCTCGGGAATCGGGGCACGCTCGGAGTGAGGACCCTCCCAGCGGTGCTATCGATGCCGGTCCCTAGCGGCCTGAGGACCGGCTGGCCGGGCGGCGGGGGAAGAATCGCCGCTGCTGGCGGCGGCGGCGGCGGCCATAGCGCTGTCGGCGAAGCCAAGGGCGGCAGCTGTTTCCCCACCATCGGAGCCGGCGGAGGCGGAAAAAGAACCGGCGCTGGAGGGTCCATTGTCACCGCCAATGCGTAGCGAGGACGAGGTCCCGCCGGTCGACGAACCCCCCGCCACCATTGAGGAGCCGGCCGCTGCAGCGGAAGAAGTCCCCGCGGACACTGCGGAAGATCCCGCCCCGGTCGGACCCAGAAAGCGGGGCCTTTGGGAACGACCACCGGCGGTATCGTCGTCGTCTGGACGCCTACGTCTCCCTTGGTCACCCCTCCCCTGACCGCCGGCGGGAGGAGGGTCCCGGATTGTCAAGGGTGCCTGTCGTATCACAACAGGTGTGCCCATGGCATCCATCGACGGCATGGTGCGGACTATCGTCGCGCGCTCCCCTGGCGATAACCGGCAGAGCGGAACCGCACCCTCCGGGAACGGCGGAACGGGGCTGACAAAGCCCAGCTGCGCCATCCACCTGTCAATCACCTCGGCAGCCAAGTTCCCGACGGCTGACAACAAAAAAAGAAGAAGAGAAGAGGGAAGCCCCAGGAGACAGAAACGCTGTCAGCACCAGATTCAGCCAATAAAGAGGAAGGACGAGGGGTGATCCAAGGTGAAACGGGTTACCTCCGGTGATACTCCGGGTCCCATCGCCCTGGCCCATGTATCTTTGCCAGGCGAGGCGGGCCACGGCAGCGTAGGGGGCACGACCTCGAGCGAAAGTCGGATAACCATGGGCCTCGCTGCCCGGGCCGTCCGCACTGGTCAACACGGGCTAGCATCGCTCGAGCTCTGCCCGCTCGCCACTTGGGCCCCCAGTTAGGGTTGCCGATCACGCCGGACGAGCGAAGCTCCAAAGACTTCAATGCCGCTGTCGTCCTCGACGTACAGCCACTCTTCGCGCCAATTCCTCCAGCTGGACCGGCAGTCCAGTGGAATGTAGCGCGACACGGTCCCGTCGCGGAGCCGCAGGTGGCAGCTCCCGGTGACCGACGAATTGCCGCCCGCGGCGCGGAGGGTGTAAAAGAAACGAAAAAGTAGGAGATTGGGTAGCACTCCTACGAACATCTCGCAGAAGTGGGCGAAGGCAGAAAGAAGGATGACGGAGTTGGGGGGAAGATGGATGTGGTGAACGGCGTAGAAATTAAGAACGGAAAGGTAAAAATCGGAGACTGGCGGCAGCAGGCCAGCAAGAAGTTGCCACCCGAAAAAAATCACTTCCCCGGGCCGGCAGCGGGGCTCGACGGTCCCGGCACGGACGCAGAGGGCGCCCGCGGTAATGTTTCGGGAAAACCTGGCGACCACCTCTTCCTTGATGGACGAGGAGGGAAGAATCGGAGCCATCGGGCGCAGGAGAATACCGGAACACGTCGGGGAAGAAGGAGAAGCAAGGGGTTCCAAGACGGCGAGGAGAAGCAGAGCGAGAGAAGTTGGAGGAAGAACCGCTCCCCCCTCGGTCAACCTCTTATAAGGCTGCGAGGGAAGGTTCGGCGGGAAAACCGAAAGGGCGCGGCGATTCGCAAAAAGGAAGTTCAAAAGTCCCATTAAGAAGGCGCGTCCCAAGGGTCGTGCGGCGGTTACAAGGTGGGAATAACTGCGCAAACCGCCTTGGGAACCGGAAGAAGCCGGAAGATCTCTCGAAGGTTGCGGGGCATGTGGGCTTTTTAATGGCCCCACCCGGGAGACTAAGCGGTTCCCCGAGGGGCATTTAAAAGAGAGAAAAAGGAAGATGGTAGACCAAAAAACGCTCCCAGGTGGGCCCGGGGGCTACTGTCGGCGTATTTTACACCAGGGTCCCCACTCCCCCGCAATAAAAGAGACCGCCGGGTGGGGCGAGTGCGTACGCCCGGCACACCGCCACGGCAGCAAAGAACCCCAAAGATGGTCACCAGAGGACAGGTGGTGATCAGGCCACACCACTGGGCGCCTAGGAAGGTGGTCGCCCAGGGGACACGTGGCAGTCAGGCCACGCCCCTAGGCGACCAGCGAGGTGGTCGCCAGGATGTGGCGTCGAGCCACGCCATCGGCGCCAGGAAGGTGGTCGCCAAATAACACGCGTGGCGATCGAGGCAGCCCTGGGCGACCAGCGAGGTGGTCGCCCAGTGGACAGGTGGCAGCCAGGCCACACCACTGGGCGCCCAGGAAGGTGGTCGCCCAGCAGACAGGTGGTAGTCAGACCACGCCCCTGGGCGACCAGCGAGGTGGTCGCCCAAGTGGATAGGTGGCGACCAGGACACACCACTGGGCGCCCAGCAAGGTGGTCGCCCAGAAGACACGTGGCATGCAAGCCACTCCCCTGGCGTCTACCCCCGAAGCTGCAGCGCCCAGATCAAGGACATTTAATGCGAGGCGTGCGCATTAAATGCAAAGCATGGAGGATACCGTATGACGGCGCGTCTTCCCCAGGCGTGCATTAATTACGTGTGACATCATGGCAGCACCTCACCCCCTGACGGAACGGGTGGCGTTGGCGGACGTGGGGCCCGAGGCAGGGGTGTGACGGCTGCGGCAGATGTTACTGGGATGTAAAAGCAGTGACAGGCGCATTAAATGCGCCCGTGGCGGTGTAATGAGTGTGCCTTGTTGTGAAAGTCTCCCAGGCGCCCCCGCGGGCCCAAGTATAAAAGGGAGCCGGGGGCATGGGAGAAGGGGTTCGATCCATTGTGAGTAGGTTTCATACTCTCAAGCTAGAATACAAGCAATAGCAAGAAAAGCAGGACTAGGGTCAGCACTCTTGGAGGGCTGAACACAGGTAAACCCTAGCGTCCCCATCCCTTTGAGCTTCACCGGCACCCCGTTCATCTTCCTTCCACCGGCGATTACCCCGAAAGCCCCCCGTCTGAACCTTATAAGCACCCGACTCGGAGGTGCCTGTTGGCTAGTACGCCGACAGCGACCTTGCCTATAATGATTGTATGCCATGATTCATTTGTCACCCTAGGTTTATTGATTAATAGTTGGTAGCTAATAAATTGCCAACATGGGTTAGATAGAACGTATTAGTCTGCTTAGACCTGCAACGAGTCAGTGCCATCATTTTGGAATTACAAATGTCAATATTGATTAATGGAATATGCAATGTGTCGGCTTACTAACCAACAGGCACCCTAAGACCGGGTGCTTGAGAGATTCGGACTGGGGGCTTTTGTGGCAACCGCTCCAAAGACAGGAAGAACTGGATGTTGGAAGCAAGCAAGAAGACAGTCGAGTTTACCTGTGTTCTGCCCTCCACAGAGTAATAACCCTAGTCCCGCTTGGTGGTTTCCTCACGGGTTCAAAGGTTCTTACAAGGTCTGGGAAGAAGACCCTCTGAGGTTCTGCCAACCAAGGATCAACAACCTTCTCCCATGCATCCTAGCTCCCTTTTATACTCGGGCCGGCTGAGGCGCATGGGGCTTACAAGCTTGCGTAAAGCAAGCGCCTGACACGTTACTACAGCACATTTAATGCACCCGTCATATTCTCTTACATCACATTTAATGTCTGTCCTAGCTGACTTAGACTTCGCCTTGGGCCCCGCCTGTCTGTCACCCCTGCATGCTCCGCCAGGAGAGAGGGGATGTCGATTCGGCGCCACCCATCATTAATGCGCGCCTAGGGAAGACGCGCCGCCACACCACAGCCTTCATACCCTGCAATTAATGCGCACGTCTCGCATTAAATACCCTTGACCCTTCGCCCTGTAGCACAGATTACGGGGTTGATTCTCGGGAACTACGCCCCGAGGAGTGGCCTGAACGCCACCTGTCCTCTTGGCGAGCACCTTTGCCGTCGCCAGGAGTGGCTCGAACGCCACTCCTTCCTGGCGAGCACCTTGGCTGATCGCCTCGAGGAGCGGCTCGAACGCCACTGTCCCTCTGGCGAGCACCTTCGCTGGTCGCCAGAGGAGTGGCTGAACGCTACTGTCCCTGGCGAGCACCTTCGCTGTCGCCCGAGGAGTGGCTCAACGCCACTCGCCTCTGGCGAGCACCTTCGCTGGTCGCCCCAGGAGTGGCTCAACGCCACCTGTCCCCTGGCGAGCACCTTGGCCGTCGCCTCGAGGAGTGGCTCGAACGCCACTCCTCTTGGCGACAAGATTTGCACGCTGCGTGGGTACCCCAGCGCTTAATACGCTGACAGTAGCCCCCGGGCCCACCCAGGAGTGTCTTTATTCTTTCTTTTTCTTCGTCGAACGGTTCAATCTCCCGGGTGGGGCCCATAAATGCCCACGCACGCCGCGGTCTTTTAAAAACTTGCCTCTTTTTCCGGTCCCGAGGTGGATACTGCAGCCGTTTCCGTGGCTTCGTGGGACGTGCCTACTTCCTTGAAGAATGCTTTGGTTTTCCCGCATCCGAACCGCCGCGTCTCTTCGACTTTTTCCCGCCAGGCTCTCCCTTGAATTCTTATAAATAAGCAGGCGACGGGGGGGGCATGTTCCCGTTTTAAACACCGCCTCTGCTCCTTCCTCGCCTTAGCTTCTTTCGCCTTAGCTGATTCGATGGCCTCTCCGACTCTGTCCTCCCTCCTTCAATCAGGAAAAGAACACCGCCGCTAAGTGCTCCAAGGTGATCGCAGGCGCTCAAAGATGCGGGCCGGATCGCCGCTCCTCATGGCCAGCCGAAGTCATCTTCTTTGTTCTGGGCGATGATGGCGGGCTTGGTCCCGCCATCTCGGACTTCTACATCGCCGTCCTCAACTTCTACGACATTCGCAACATCCACCTTCCCTAACTCCATTGTGCTCCTCTCCGTCTTTGCCCACTGCGTGAGATGTTCATAGGGTAATGCCCAATCTTCTCCTTTTCCGCTACTTCTTCTCGCCCGCGTCGGCCAGGCTCCAACATCTCCGGTCTTTGCCATCTGCGACTTAGAGGCCGGGGCCGTTCGCGCTACATTCCAATGGAGACTCGATCCACCGGAAAATGTGGCGCCACGAATGGTTGTACGTTGAAGACGATAAGCGGCATTGAAGCCACAGGGCTTCCCAGGAAGCGGTGGGCAGCAAATCTGGCCCGAGGATCTCCGGTCGCCGACACGCCCGAGCTACTTGCAATGTTGGCTCGGAGTTGATCGGTCGCGACAAAGAAGTGACCGGAGGCATGGTTCTCCGGGACTTCGTGTCCCGGAGGATTAGTCCTTTGCGCCGCCGCCACCGTCCAGCCTGGCACTATCTGGGCGTGGATGACGGGACTCGGACGATTCCTGGAGGTAAGCTTTTATACCTTCCTTCTTCATCATCATCATTCTTTCATCATTTTTTTTTTTTGTCAGCCGTGGGAGAGCTGGACGCCGCGCAGATCGCTTCCTGGATGGGGCGACTGGGCCAGTTGAGCGACGTTCCACCCTTCCCCGAGGCTGCGCTTCCACTCTGCGACATGCAGCCTCTGGATCGGGCGGAGATCGTCAAGGCGATGCCCAAGATGGACGCCATGGGGACGCCCATCATCGTCCATCAAGGGCCCCTGATAATCCGCGGCACTCCTACAAATGGGCGACCAGGGAGGAACAAGCGTCCTGCCGACGACACTGCCCCCACTGGAACGTCCAGCCGACCACGGCTATCGGGGCCATCTTCGTCAGCGGCCGCTGGATCTTCACAGCAGCCCCGCCCACTGGGGACTTCCTCCTCAGCTGCGGGGGGCTCTTCATCAACGGTCGCGACGCTTCCGCCTCCGCCATCACCGCCTGCATCTGGTTCGCTGGCGCCGCCAGCGGCTGACCCGCCGGCGCGCCTTCCTCCACCACCACCGCCACCGCCGGCGGCGGCCGACCACGGCGCTACTGATGGCGGACCCACCCAGCAGCATCCTCGCCGCCACCGCTACCGCCGTCGACCCTTCATGCGCGATGGCGAATCCACCGGCAGTTGACCACCGGCGCTTCCGGTGGAAGCGGTCCTGCCTCGGCTGCCACCGAGGCCGGTGCCTCGAGGGCTGATTCTCACTCGGGAGTACCTCGGTTTCGAGGCCTCGGCCAGTACTGTAATCCTTGAAACACAAACAAAAAAAGGGACGGTAAAACTTTTTAACCTTCGAATGGAGCCTTACCTTTGCTTGCTTTTGCTTGTTCCAGGCACCGCCGAGACCCCGGCCGCTCTGCGGTAGCAGCCGGGAGTGAGGTAGCGACGGAAGCGGTGATCCGCCAGACGAGAAGAAGCCGGCGATCGATGCAACCGCCCAGCCGCCAGTGCAGCCCAGGAGGCGCTGGGCCACACCACTCCGGATCCTCCCGCTGACTCCGTTCCTTCTGGCGGACGCAGATGCACCGCTGGCCGCCCTTGGACAGCTCTACTCCCACACCACCACCGCTTTCGGCGAGCAACGGCGGCCGACGCCGCCATCGAGATCGGCCGCCTCGGCAGAGGTGGCTGATTTACATGATCGAGCGGAAAGGAAGGAGCGGAGCTGGTGGGGAGCGGGAGGCGAGGGGGCCACTCGCGCGCGAGCTCATGGAAGAGCTGGCGCTGAAGGCGAACCGCATCGATCAAGGCGAGACACTCTGCGGATCTTGAGGTACGCCGGCCGGATGGAGGGCGACCTCGCTCAGGGGTTGGTGCAGCAAGCGCCCTTTGGAAGCGGCCGGCGCCTACGCCTTACGCCTCGGTCGGATCGCGGACTTCACCGCCCGGCTTCCGCCGCTGGCCGACCGGTCCACTCAGGAAGGGCCGCGATGGCGGTGCTCTCTGCGGCGTTAGATTCTGGCGTCTTCGCGTCTAAGGACGCCAACTTTGATCCTCTGTTTGCCGTCCGAGGGATTGAAGGAGAAGGCAGGCGGAGCGGAGGCGCAGTGCGGCGGCCGCCGACCACGTCGGCTGCCAGTGGAGATGGTCAACCCCTTGGCTACCGAAGCGGCGGCCGGCGAAGACGTGCTTGGCTGGGCGTCGGACCCCTCGCGGAAGACCTGCAGAGCAGCCGCGATGGCGGACGGCGAGGAAGAAGGATAGGATGGCCTAGACCCTTTTTCCTTTCTCCTTTTAACTTGTCGTCACTGCAACAACTTTTGTAAAGCACTTTCATGGAATAGACATGACATTTTTAGACTTATTCAGCAATGTTTAACTTGTCTTCTTAGCCTTCCACCTTCTTGATCGCCAGCATTAACTCGAGTGCTCTTGCACGGCTTAAGGCTTAGAAGGAAAAAGAAGGGAGTAAAACACCCTTGTGTCCGGCGATTCTTTTCGTCGCTTTACCCCTGCAAACAACCACGTACCCTTGTGGCCTCGCTGGGCGGACACAAAGTGTAAGACGTGACAGATGTAGGCTTTTGGTAGCAGTTGTTTAAATCGCCCATTTCACGGGGACACCCGGAGTGTCATGACCGTGTCGGAGCTGAGTTCAAACCACCGCCCAATTGCCCAATCTCGTTGCGCCGACTTACAGAGTGGTCCCGCTTTGCATCGGGCGCTCACAGTGGTCGAGCGGACTAGAGTGATCGCTCAACACTTTGCCATGAAACACGTAACCGTAAAGGCATGAAGTAACCGCTAAAAATAACGGAACGTAATACTTAATTTCTCGAACAACAGTCATTTCAATAGTCGGCAAAGACAGACATGATTCGGCCGGGCGCGAGGAACAAAACCTGAAACTTACAACCGTTCAAGGGTAGAACTTGCGCGAGTTCTCTATATTCTGCGAGTTCGCCAGTTCCTCCCGCCCTCGGTGGCCAACCTGACCGCCCGGGTCGAGATCAAACCACCTTAAAGGGGCCCTCCCACTGGGAGACAGTTTGTGCAACCCGACTGCGATCGAATCTTTCGCAAGACCAGGTCGCCCACTGCGCGTTGTTCTCTCAGCGACCGGGCGGCGTGGTACCTCCTGAGGCTTTGCGATACGAGCGGCGCCGCAGGCCGCACGATCCCGAGCTTCTTCCAGGAGATTGACATCGTCTTGGCGCATCTCTTCACGATCTTCTTCCGCGAACGCAGAACGCGCGGCGACCCAAATGTCAATTCTCAAGGGAGGACAGCCTCTGCTCCGTAAACCGGAAAGAATGGAGTCTCTCCGTGAGTCTTGGTGAGAGTGGTCCGAGTGACCACAAGATCGCCGGAGTTCTTCAACCCACCGTGAGCCACGCCGGTGAAGTCGATCAAGCGCTCGAGTCTTGAGGCCCTTCAAAGACCGGTGCATTGGCTCGCTCAACTTGGCCGTTGCTTCTTGGATGGGCAGCGGAGGCAAAGCAGACCTTCGTGCCCATTTCTTCGCCAAAAGTCCGAAAGCGGCGCGTGAAGCTGGGCGCCATTGTCGGTGATGATACGGTTGGCGACCGAAGCGGCGAAGATCCCCGCATGAACTTGACAGCCGGTAGCGGCGATAATGGTTCTCACGGCTTCAGCTTCCACCCACTTGGTGAACTTGTCAATGGCGGCGAATAGATGAGTGTAGCCTCCTGTGGCCCGCGAACGGACCGGATATCCACCCCTGCATCGCGAAGGGCCATGAGAGCGGGATGGTTTGCAGAGCTTGGGCTGGTTGGTGGATTTGCTTGGCGTGGAATCGCACGCCGCATCTCCTCACCACCGCAAGCATCCTGGAGGGCGCTGGCCAATAGAACCCGTGGCGGAAAACTTTTCCCACCAGGTTCGATTGGAAAAATGGCTCCCTTTGCGCCTCCATGGATATCGAGAAAGCAAGATGCTTCCCTCTTCCCGAGTGATGCACTTCGAAGAATTCCGTTTCCACCCCGGGCGGTACAGGTCCCCATCTACCAGGGTGTAGCGCTTGGCCTTCGCGCTATCTTCTCGGTGGCGCATCATCGTCGGGGCATACTTGATCCCGCAGGTAGGCCAGGATCGGGTCCATCCATGTGCCTTCCCGGTCAAGCACGGCGACCACAGAGTGATCGTCGGGTACTCCGCTGGCCAAGCGTTTCCACCGTGCCACCTTTTCTCTCGCAGCGTGGTGAGGCGGCGCCACCATCGTCCCCACCGAAACGGGGTTGCAATAGGCGCCGCCGCTTTCCCATCCGAGGTGAGGGTGAAGCGACATCACCATCCTCCCCACCGTAGACGGGGCTGAGATGGGACGGTCGCGAAGCCTTTCTTCAAAGACTCCGGCCGGAGCAGGGGCTCTTGTCGGCGGTGGCCGAAGCGAGCTCGTCGCTAAATAATTGTCGCGGCAGGTATGTGTGTATACCCTAGCCCTTCAAGTGTCTCTCCATCTTTCTAACCTCACCGAGTAAGCCGCCATAGCGGGATCGAAGCGGTGAAGTCCTTCCTTGCCTGGTTGATGACCGACCAAAGAATCGCCTTTAATCTGTGGCGCCAGTATCTGCCGATGGCATGGCGGCTTCGAACCCAACAATCCTTAGTATTCCGCAACATTGTTGGTAGCTTTAAAGTCCAGGCGACTATATATTTGAGGGTCCCGGTCGGGAGACCAGGAGGAACCCAGCCCAGCGCCGAGCTGAAGGATCCATCGAAGAGGAGCGTCCAAGGCGTGGGCACGAGGACTTCCTTATCTTCCCCATCTGCCGAGTCCATTCAACAATGAAGTCCGCCAGCTTTGACTCTTGATAGCGATCGCGGGGCAAATTTGAAGCCAAATTCCCAGCTCGACAGACCACTTAGCGTCGACCTTCAGCTTCACGATTGTGAAGGATCTCCCTTGAGAGGATACGAGGAGACCACGGTGATCTCCCTTCCTTGGAAATAATGTCGCGGCTTTCTTGATGCCACCAAAGACAAAGATACACCATTTTACGGGCCTGGGGATACCTAGTTTCAGCATCATGCAGCACCTTGCTCACATAATAGACCGGCCGGCCTGCGCCTCTCGCTCTACTAGTGTTTGCACTCACCGCCCGAGGCTTGCCGCTACATAAAGGAGAAGCGGCTCACCAGGCTCGGGGCGACCAGCACAGGAGGCGAGGAGAGATACTTCTTGAGATCTTCAAATGCTGCTGAGCTTAGGAGTCCACTCGAAGGAATTAGTCTTCTTCATCGGCTTGAACAATGGGAGACTTTTCTCCCCAGCCAAGACTATGAACCGGCCGTAGGAGGCCAGCGACCGGCTAAGCATCGAAGCCGCTTGGCCGGACAGTGGCTTCATTCGTTCAATTGCTTCAATCTTGTCCTGATTGGCTTCGATCCCGCGGTGGAGACCAAGAAGCCAAGCAACTTCCCAGGCGACACCGAACACGCACTTCTCAGGATTCACTTTTAAGCGGTAGTGCCGGAGATGGGAGAAAGTTTCCTCCGGATCTTCAACCAACCCATCAGACCTTAGCTTTTATCACCAAGTCATCAACATATACCTCCGTGTTCTTCCCAATTTGTGACTTGAATACAATATGCATGGCTCGCTGGTAGGTAGATCCGGCATTCTTCAACCCAAAGGGCATTCGAACATAACAATACACACCAAAAGAGGTCACAAAGGCCGTCTTTTCTTCGTCTTCCTGCGCCATTCTAATCTGATGATATCCTGAGTAGGCGTCTAGGAAACATAGAGCTTCACATCCTGCCGTAGAATCGACAACGAGGTCAATCCTTGGCAGAGGGTAAGGGTCCTTAGGGCAGGCTTTATTGAGGTCGGTAAAGTCTATACACATTCGCCACTTCCCATTGGACTTCTTCACGAGTACGGGGTTAGCCAGCCATTCAGGGTAGGCGGCTTCCCGCACAACTCCGGCTTGCAATAGCTTCTCCACTTCTTCCCGAATGGCTTCTTGTCGCTCTGGCGCCTGCCTCCGGATCTTCTGTCGGACTGGGTGCGCTCCAGGTAGCGTTGCCAACCGGTGCTCGATCACCTCCCTAGGAACCCCGGTCATCTCAGATGGTTCCCAGGCGAACACATCTAGATTAGACCGGAGGAAGGTGACGAGCGCGTCTTCCTATTTGGCGCTGAGATCAGCGCCAATTCTCACAGCCTTGCCCGAGCCTTCCTCACCCACGGGGACCACCTTCACCTCACCCGAGGGACTGGGTGAGCGGGCCTTGGCCGAGAGGCGCTAGAGGATCTTACATTGCCACGCGCCCGAGCAGGCGGCTCCAGTAGAAGTCACTGTGCCCCCTTTGAGGCGCAAGGCTTGAGCTTGTCCACCTTTACCACAATTGGGCCCTCTGGCCAGTGGATCTTCATCGACAAATAAGCATGATGCGTAATCGCCATGAATTTGACTAGCTGGCCCGGCCAAGCGAGCGTTGTAAGGGAGGTCGAAGTCGGCGACCTCGAAGTGGATGAGCTCCGTCCGGAAGTTTTCGGGCTCCGAACGTGACGGGCAGCTGGACTTGTCCCGAGGCATTAGGCCCATCCGAGGGCAATTCCATAAAAAAGCGGTCGCGCAGCGATTCTTCATAAGGTATTTGGAGTGCTTGATACGCCCGATCGACAAAGCAGTTGATGGCACTTCCTCCATCAACTAGTACTCGCCCAAGCCGCATTCTGACCGTGAAGCGACCACGATCGGGAGATGGTTTGGGCCTGAAGTGTTCGCCGGGTGGTCGGCCCGACCGAAAGTGATCGATTGATCCGACCACTTCAAAGCCGACTCGTCCTGCTCTGGCATGGTGGCACACACTGTCTCGGCTCGCTTGTACTGCGAGTTGGAAGAGTAGGTGGCCGAACCCCATGAATGTATGCCACCGTGTGCTCGGCTTGTTGGAAAGCCGGTGGGGTGTCATCTTAAATGCGTCATCATCTTCGCGATCCTTTTCGCGGCGCTTCTTGAGCCGCTTTTCCACCAACTTGGACACAACCTGGCAATCTTCCAAGTCGTGCCCATTTGTGCGGTGGATGGGGCAGTATGGCTTGCCCACTGCCGTCTTCATGGCGGGAGAACGGCGGTCCCTGCGATTGTCTCGGCCGGTCGGCGATCTCTCCTTCGCTCTCTGATCGTCGCGCCCCGAGGCTTGGCTTGGATCGGCCACCAAAACCTCTCGGCGACGGCCTTCCTGCGCTTCTTCTTTTACGGTCGGAGGACTTCGACGCTCTGCTTCGTCGGGGTTTGAGGGCCTCTTTGCACCTTTCCGAGCCTCACGCCGGGCACACTTGTGAGCCAGGGAGAAAAGCTCGGAAGTGGTAGCGATCGCGGGTAGCCATCTTCTCCCGCATCTTGATCCCTAACCCCCTCCGAACGCAATAATAACCGATCGCTCGGAGATCCAGGGGATCGTGTTGCGGCAATGGCTAAACCGCCGAATAAACCCCTCGAGGACTCCTCCTCTCTGCTCCAAAGCGTGGAGGTCGTCCTCCACACCCGCTGAGCGTAGGAGCCTGAAAGTTAGCGACAAAAATGTCGCACGATTCCTCCCACGAGTGTACCGAACCCCGAGGAAGGTTCGGCGGCCCGAGAACAGGCGGAACTGTCGGCGACATCGGGAAGTAGTTGGCCATAACTCTATCGACCGGCGGCCGCACCACCGTCGTATAAATCTGCAGGAATTCTTCAGGGTTGGTGGTGCCGTCATACTTCTCGATGGGCGCGGACGAAATCTTTACAGCCACGCCGATTGGCGTGAGACGGAGGGAAAACGCTGGCACCCAACATTATATGGGGAGTAGTGTCGCCCGCCACCCCTAACCCTGAGATGGGGTCGAGGAGTGCGAGTCTACACTCTCCCCGCAGTCGGAAGAAGCCACCGCCGGCCGGCGGCAGCCGGGGTTCGGTAGCGTTGTTGCGGATAGCGCCTCAGAAGAACTTGACGCAGATCGTCGCCTGGCCGAGCCGCCTCGTTGAGGCGTGCCCTTAGATCCCAGCGGTTCTCCTCCCGGCATGGGAGTACCGCGGGAAGATCTGAAGCTTGTGCACGTCCCCTGCGTGTGGGGCTGCAGCATACTCCCTTCCCTTTATCACGGCTCCTGCGGTAGGGAGAAGTCGCCAAAGAAGCGATCGGAAGCTTGTGCATCCACCATACGAACTCCTTGGCGGAGGCCTTGGAAGCCCGGCTGAAATGCCACAAAGAACTTCTTGGCCGAGTCCACTAGACGGGCAATGTCCTGGAGCCAAGGGGTGGCTGAGGTGTCGCCCGTCGCTTGGACCAGGAGGATGATCCAGGAGCAACCGGGCCGCATGAAGGCTTTGCATTGGGGTATCTTCCCCCAACAGCAAGCGCCGCTGGACCGGCTGAACTCCGGGCTTGGATGCGGCTCGCGCCTCTCCGCCATGAAGGACCGGCTGACCCGACTCCCTTCACCGAGCCGAGATCGGCCGCGCCGCTTTCCTCGGGGAGGCGCTACGGCTGGCGATGAGATTCCGCCATACCGATGATCTTCTGATTCTTGCAAACTCCTCAAAAGGAATGGAAGAAAGGAACGATCTAACCACTAAGCCCCTACTGGCGCGCCACTGCCGGCTTACTAACCAGCAGGCACCCTAAGGCCAGGGTGCTTGAGAGATTCGGATGGGGGCTTTTGTGGCAACCGCTCCAAAGACAGGAAGAACTGGATGTTGGAAGCAAGCAAGAAGACAGTCGAGTTTACCAGGTTCGGCCCTCCACGAGAGTAATAACCCTAGTCTGCTTGGTGGTTTCCTCCGGGTTCAAGGTTCTTACAAGGTCGGGAAGAAGACCCTCTGAGGTTCTGCCAACCAAGGATCAACAACCTTCTCCCATGCATCTTAGCTCCCTTTTATACTCGGGCCGGCTGAGGCGCATGGGGCTTACAAGCTTGCGTAAAGCAAGCGTCTGACACGTTACTACAGTACATTTAATGCACCTGTCATATTCTCTTACATCACATTTAATGTCTGGCCCTAGCCGACTTAGACTTCGCCTTTGGGCCCCGCCTCTGTCACCCCTGCATGCTCCGCCAGAGAGAGGGGATGTCGATTCGGCGCCACCCATCATTAATGCGCGCCTAGGGAAGACGCGCCGCCACACCACAGCCTTCATACCCTGCAATTAATGCGCACGTCTCGCATTAAATACCCTTGACCCTTCGCCCTGTAGCACAGATTACGGGGTTGATTCTCGGGAACTACGCCCCGAGGGGTGGCCTGAACGCCACCTGTCCTCTTGGCGAGCACCTTTGCTGGTCGCCCCGAGGAGTGGCCTGAACGCCACCTGTCCTCTGGGCGAGCACCTTGGCTGATCGCCTCGAGGAGTGGCCTGAACGCCACCTGTCCCCTGGGCGAGCACCTTCGCTGGTCGCCTCGAGGAGTGGCCTGAGCGCCACTGTCCCACTGGCGAGCACCTTCGCCGTCGCCTGAGGAGTGGCTGAGCAACGCCACCTGCCCTCTGGGCGAGCACCTTCGCTGGTCGCCCCGAGGAGTGGCCTGAACGCCACCTGTCCCCTGGGCGAGCACCTTGGCTGGTCGCCTCGAGGAGTGGCCTGAACGCCACCTGTCCTCTTGGCGACAGTACTTAATGCGGCTGCGTGGGTACCCCAGCGCTTAATACGCTGACACAATGTATTTTGAAATCGTGTGACGTGTTGCCGACATGATGAAGTTGATATGCGGAGGCCTTTGTGCTTCTTTAAGGAAATTGAGTTGTTGTTGGCATTGTATTGCGCAATAATCAACTGGGGTGATAAAATGATTTAGACTGGGGCAAGTGGCAAGATTTATGGTGGGCTAGTTTGGCGGTTGGGAATGTTTGAAACATGATATATGTATAAGTGATGGTGAGATGGATTTCTTTGAGAGTATTAATGTAAGTCTTGCCCTGGTCACTCTAAGGACTTAACCTTGCAAGCCTTTGAACTGAGTCAAACATACAACCACATGTCTGTAGTGGGACGGACCTAGTTGATAAGTTACTAATAACTTGCATGTGGTACCTCGGGGTGTCAACTACATCTTTTGTGTAGCTTGAAGGGGGAGTGTACCAGGGCTGCGGCATGGTACCCATCCAACGGTATGTCGGTCCCATACTTCGCCTTTGTGAAGGGAAGGGATGGTGTATGGCAAAAACCGGAGAGGTTCACTTGTGTAGTTAGAAGTTTCCGAAAGGCTTTGTTATGATCACTCATTCGCATACTCTTGTATGGTGATTCATGGCTGACGTGGTGAGTTGGTTGTATCTTGTGGGTAAAGAGTATAACCTCTGCAGAGTGTAAAATCTATTCAAATAGCCGTGTCCGCGGTACTAGACAATGCTCGGGGATTACAGTCAAGGGTTAGCTTTTCATAAAATTGATCTTGGGTTTGGAGGCAGTTTGCCTGTGGAAAAGTGATAACTGCTTAAGGATGTGGAATGGTTTACTTGTGAAATAACTGTGAAATCTATTACTGTCATTATTTGTTTTACTACTTTACAATCTATTATGTTTATTTATGATTGTTGCTTTTCTGCAAAATAACCATTCAGCCTGTTACTTGGAATAAGCCATGCATATAGTTATTAGACTTGCATTCTATGCATGACTTGCTGAGTGCTTTATGTACTCACCCCTTGCAAACAAACAATCACCCGGTGGCGTAAGTCTACATCGTCGAAGAAGAAGAAGTTCCGTGAGAAGGCGATTATCTAGGAGTCGAACCTTGTCAGTTGCCTGTGGCGTATTGATGGGATTCACCGATGTTCTTCATTCCGCTGCTGCTTATTTGGAGTTGAAGCCGTCAAGGTTTCACAAATGTAAGGTTGACCTTAAGGTCATAAATTAGTTTATATTTTATAATTGGCTTATTTTTATTATTATGTTGTGTATGATTGTGATATTCATCTATGTTGAGACTGTGTGCACTAGCGTGATCCTGGACTAGTGCTGAATATACAGAGGGTCCGGATTTGCAAATTCGGGTCCCGACAGAACGCAACATTTTAAAGTCTAAGTGAAGACAGAAAGAATTCAGCAAGGGGTATGAACAAGTGAGAAGGGGATAAGTCGAGAATTTAATCGTTATCTTAACGACTTTTATCTTTAGAAAATAGTTTTTATCCTCACTACGACCATTCGAACTAAGGGTAGTACTACAATTAGTATGGCTCTAATACGACCTCTGTCGGGATCTGAATTTGCAAATCCGGACCCTCTGTGTATTCAGCACTAGTCCAGGATTACGCTAGTGCACATAGTCTCAACATCGGTATATATCACAATCATACTCAGCGAATTAATGAAGTACTTTAATTAATTAACCAAACTGGTTGCTCGACCTTATGGTCAAGTTACAAGGATACGCCTCGCAGGGCGAAGATTTATTAAAAGAAATAACTTGCAGTGGAATATAAAGGAAACACGTGGCGCCAACCAATATGCCATAGGCAACTAATTGGGCATGCTCCCCTAGTTCGTTGGCTCCTCCTGGAACTCCTCCACCAGTGCGGGCGTTGTTTCTTCTTCTTCAACCGATGTTGTGTTGTTGCAAGGGGTGAGTAATTGGTACTCAGCAAGTCATGCACAGAATGCAAACTAATATTCTATATGCATGGCTTATTACAAAGGATAGGCTAACAGGTTTATTTGCAGTAAAGCAACATGTGTAAATACAGTAATAGATTGCAAAGCGGTAAAACAATAATAAATAGAGTACTTTCACAATGATTTCGTAAGTAAATCATTTTCCAATCCTAGGTCCAATTCATCATTCCAAACCCAAGTACTTTCCAAAACTCAGTTATTTTCATGAAATCTAACCCTTGACTGTAATCCCCGAGCAGTGTCTAATACCGTGGAATCGGCTATTCGAATAGGTTGTACACTCTGCAGAGGTTATGCACTTTACCCACAAGATACAGCCAAACACCACAAAGGCGAGTGACCGTAAAAAGGTCTTTCGGAAACTTCTACCTTAACAAGTGTACCTCCCCCGGTTGCGGAGGCGAAGTATAGGACCGACACACCGTTGGACGGGTACCATGCCGCAACACTTGGTACGCTCCCTCGTACAACTACACCTAGTATAGTTGACACCCCGAGGTATCACAAGCAAGTTATCAGTAGCCTACTCAACTAGGTCCGTCCCATTCCAAACATGTGGTTGCACGATGAACTCAGTTCAAAGGCTTGCAAGGTTAAGTCCTTATGTTGACCAGGGCAAGACTACCCAAGTAACAAAACCAAATCGACATCCCCGATGCCACTCTTGGCCCACCAGAACAATCTTGCCACATGCTCCAGTCTAAATCAGTTAAACACCCAGTTGATTACCATGCACCACGTGCCATCAACATCATCAACAGCATATGACACTTCTCGAAACCATGTTCCATATCTCATTAAGGCAACATTAATATTTAATTATCATGTCATGACTACGCGGCAGGGCTATAAGCATAATACAAACGTGCTAATTAACCTATGTTGGCAATTTAATAATGTCCAACTACTTAAACCAAGCTAGGGTGACAAGGGTTCATGGCATACAATTATTTATGTCAAGGTGGCATACAGCAAATTGGCGTTTCACTAATTCCCAGAATTAATCAAAGCATTTTCTAATTAAATTAACATGCAATAATTTGAATCAAAATAATTTTCAAAAGTGGTCTTGCCTTCAAAAACGCAATATGCCTCCTTAAACCCTAAACAAAATATGATCAAAGCATAACTTACCTTCAAAAAGTACTTGGTCAGGGTCTTGAGCCCTGGGTCAAAACTTCTCCTTTGAAGCCTTCGAGCACTTCAACGTCTACTCGTAACAGATAAATAAACACCAAATAAATAATAACATAAAAAAACTCATGTCCAAAAATTGAATAAAATTCACCATTAAATATAGCTCAATTTTGTAAAAAAATAGAAATTGGAATAGCTCAAATCGGAGTTAAAACGCAAAAGTTATAGCCGTTTGAAGTTTGAAAAAACAAATAAAAGAATAAACCGAATTAATTCATTTATTTTTCTATTGAAAAATCCGGAATATGACATCAGCTGATGTCAGCGGCGAAATCGAATTTCCACCGAATTATTTTTCTAAAGAAAAATCGAATTATGACGTCATGCTTGCGTCATCCGGTCCATGGACTCGGTCCAGGGCTCGGGATCGGTCCACTGTGGACCTGGTCCACGGGTGCACGTGTCACTCACATGTGGGACCCACTGGATGACGTCAACGCTGACGTCATCATAGCTCGGCCGAACGGCTCTGACAATTGGACCCCACCGTGACGTCAGCATGACATCACGGGTGACTTCATCGTGCGGTTGGGCCAGACGCTGGCACGCGGGCCCATGCTAACATCACGCATGACGTCAGCGATGACCGGGCGACACCCGCGTGGACCGCGTCGCTCCAGCTTCCGCACATGTGGCACGATCTGGGCCGTCGGTTTGAAATCCGAAGGTCCAGATTGGATCTAATCTCGCTACTGTGGGTATACGTGGCTCAATCTGGACCGTGCGATTTGGATCGGACGGTCGAGATTGGATCGGGTTTTCGCATCACCGTGGGGGTGACATGGCCTGATCCGGGTGGTGACACATGGCACGATCTACACCATTCGATCTCGATCGAACGGCTGAGATCGCATCTAACGCTACAACGCGGAACGAATCTAACCGTATGATCTAGATCTAACGGCTAAGATTAGATCTAGCACGGTGCAGTCAAAGGGCTAAGTGGCTCAACCTAAAATGTTGGATCTAGATCCAACAATTGATATTAGATCTAAAACCGTAACGTGGATTTCGTACGGGGGTGACGTGGACGAACCTGAGCTGTAACACCCCGACATCTAGTATGCCCGAATGCTACCAAACATAGACTAAACATCAACTAAATACCATACATGAAGACAAATTTCAGCAAAAGCACAAATGCTAAACACCGAAATTTCGGCAACATCTCCTTTGTTTTTTCATGATTTGAACAATAGCAATATCATAGCAAATTATTTCATAACATAAGACATCTAACTCAGCAATATATAATGGATAAAACATTATCATAAACAATTAAACCAAAACCAACCACACAAACATCTATAGCTAAGCAAAGAGGATCAACAACACATTAAAATTATTCCATACACCTAGTTCAGGGCACTATTATCATGATCATGACTCAAGGTTGGTAAATGTGACTGGAACTACGTGAAGATGTGTAGCTAATGCCCTTTCCCACATGCCGGTGTCATGGTACCTAAAAAAACAACATAAACACAAGCGTGAGTTCATCATTCAGCAAGTATATTGCAATGGTACAAACAAAAACAATTACATGGCTACAACAACTCACACCATGAATATCATCTCATTCATGTTCACAAATCATTATCATCATCATTATGTATGCAATGCGATGCGATGCTCATATCTTCTTGGAAACTCATACCGGTATGGTTGAGTACACACCCGTCGGTGTGCACCCTCTCCCCCCTTCCATCCCGAAGATGGAGGGTGCCTACTCCTCGCTTCCCCACACCGCGGTGGATGGAATCACGATGTAGGACTTACTCATTGGCTCTCCGGAATAGTCATAACTTTCTCACCGACCTTCCCCGGACTAGTTATGACTTTCTCACCGCCCGGGCAATGTATCTTGCCATGTATGCAAATATGCCAACATCATGAATAACTTGTACATTAACACATGGCATCATCATGGATAACTTGTACATTAACACATGGCATCATCACTTAATAAACATATTCGTCATATCAATGGCAAACATTAAAGCATGGCATGTGAACATATCATATATTCAAATTTCAATCTCAATCAATCAAACAAACTACAACCCGCTACCCATTCCAATACACTTGCCTCCACCACGGGCGACGGATTGGCGAGAAGTAGAAGGCATTCCCGGGGTCGCACCACCTGCACATAGGGACCACACACTCACAATCATGTCCACAAAACAGTACGCAAACCCTCTTCTACCCCGACATCACCAACTACTCGCAAAACCCAAAAACAGAGGTTCTGTCCCGTCGGGACAGCAGCCTTCCAAAAGGCATAACTCGGGTTCTAAGACTCCGAATCAATTAAACGAGTACATCCTCGCATATCTTAGGAAATTTCCCAACTTTTTCTAAGTATATGGAAAAGCTGATTCGGATTCTAAAGTTGTTTAATCTACAAAATACCGTGATTTGTTCCAATCACGTCACAGATTTTAACACGCTCGGTAAAACAGCCATAAATTTCAAATGGCTGGGCCGAATTGGACGTTCTTTATACCCACGGAAATATATTGAAATTACCTACAACTTCTTCAACAGCCGTACGACCAAATTCCGATTGTAAATTGGCGAAAACCCAAACCCTAGGTCGACTGCTCATGCTGCCCGAAACAGAGAACGTGGCAACTTCTAGATCTAATCCAATCTACTCAATTCCAGCACCACCAATTGATCTAAAAACTTGATAATCACCCTTAGAACAGTACCTAGACCAACCCCAAGGATTCCCATGGCCATACCTTCGCCCAACGCACGAGAACCCAATGGATCTCCTCTCGGTTCGCGCGATCTCCTTCCTCGCTCCAAATCCACCGGATCTCCTCGTCATGAGCGCCTCAATGGACGGATCTTGAGGTGTTGAGGTGGAGAACTCCCTAGGGGCAGCAAGGGAGGTGGAGATGGGAGGAGAGGGGTGAGTGGCGCCATGGGGAAGATGGAGAGGAAGGGGAAGGGTGGAGGCGCATGGGGGCTGGGGGTGGCGGCTAGGGTTGGGAGAGGGAGTTTGGGGCGCACCAAGGGGTGGGGGCCAGATTTGGCTGCCCAAAAGTCCCCCCCTTGGGCCCAAACCCTTCCACCGGAGGCCCAACTCAACCCCCAAGGCCAAAAGTCCCACGGAGAGGCCCAAACACCCGAAAACGGCCCAAAAACACGCTATAAACGGCATAACGTAATGTTTTAACCTCCATTTACATATTTTATAATGTTTTGACCTCAACATCCACATTTTATAAGATTACGACACTCCGTAGTGTCACATGAGCCCTCGGATCACGATCGGACGGCTGACGGAGCTCGCGGGTGCGGCAATGTCCACGGCGGAGTAGAGGTGGCCGGAGCTAAGGACGACGACCTAGCCAATGGTGCTTGAGTGCGATTCTGGCGAGATGAGTGGTACTCCCAGACACGTCTCATTGCGACGGTTCCGGATATGGGCACCAACGTGGCGGAGGATGGCGGAGACGACGGGAAACGACGAAAAACGGCGGCGGAGCACACTCCCAACTTTGGCGAGCGATTAAGGGCGGGTGTCGGCGGCTGGGGCTCAGAGACCTAGGGCTACGGGTGCGCACGGAAACAGCTGTCATGACACGGGTGGCGGCGCATTAAATACGCCCCTCGACGTCCGTGAAAACCGCGGAAGACGAGGCCCACACGCGCGCGGCAGCGGAATCCGGCGGCGGCTCAGACTGGGGGGAGTGGCCGCATCCGGGCCGTCCACGTGTGCGCGATTAATGGCCCAGATTCACCCGGCGCGAACGGGTCCGATCCGATCCGCGCGGGGCGACGTGGCGCAATCTCGGCCGTTGGATCTCGATCCAACGGTCGCGTGAATTAAGGTTTGGTTGGGCTCGGGTTTGGCTCGAACGTGGTTCGGTCGGACTCGAGACAGACTTGAGGCTGACTCGGATCGGATGAACAGTGAAACCCGGTTGGGTTTTTCCAGCGATTTAATATTCAAATTAATTCCTAGAAATTCAAATAATTCATGAAAAATAGCAAAATAATTAGAAAAATTCTAGAAAAATTTTGAAAAATACTTTAAGACATTTTGAACTCAAATAATAATATTTCCACCAAAATTTCATTTAAAACTTTTAATTATTTAATTATCTCAAAAGGGAATAAATTCAAATTAAATCCAAATAAGTCCAAATAAATCCCAGAAAATTCCAAAAATTCTCAAAAGTGCAAAATACCATTTAAGTACATGAAAAGTAAAAATTGGGGTGTTACATCCGCCTGCTTCACCTAATCAGCTGACCATCATCTCGGAACCCGTGGTGCACCATGGTGGACTTGATCTACACAACTTTGACTAGTTTCCTACCCAATCGTCTCCTATGAAGGCTCCCTATAGTAAAACGAAAGGCAAGGGCAAATCTAAGATCACGAAGACCGTCGACTATCCAATTGCCCCGTTGGCCCAGGTATACAAGCTAGGAGAGCATTGGCTAACGACAGATCACCTAAATTCACTTTGTTTGGCTTGCCGTAAATTGCATTCTTGGTACATTCAAAAAACTATGAAACCAGTGCAAGAACGTATGACATATATCATGGTTAGCTTCAAGCATAAGCATCTGTTGAACGAGACATCGGGGGGCTTCTTTGCGATCGATTTTCAGGACTTGTTCCATCTCTACAACCTCGACGCCCTCGACGCCGCGCTCTTGAGATGCTAGACATTGTAAGTGTGTGCTATCACAGTCTACATTCGTCTCATAGCGATAAATGTCTGCCAATATATATATATATATATATATATATAGGAAACCTCTTTTCTACTCCCGGGAGTAATTACTCCCTATGCCGTATCTCACAACGTAGGGAGTATTTCACGCAACGGAGAGTATGTACATGTAGTATATAAGTATATAAGATCATCTAGGTGGTATCTACATTTTTTCAGAAGTGGTATGTACACTTTTTAGACATACTTCTTTTTATATGCGTATATGAAGGTATTTGCAAAATATGCTAAAAACTATGTACTCGCTTGCAATTTTTTCATGTGGATCTCATTGGAATATCTTATAATTAGTATATGAGTGTATCCAAACTGATAAAGGAGTATTTCAAGTACGTTTGGGTGGTATTTCAAAGATGGGAGTAATTACTCCCGAGTACTGCAGTATTTTTCCTATATATATATATATATATATATATATATATATATATATATATGTAGGATCGAAGTACGAATATAGCAATCAGAGGGGGGTGAATGATTATGCGGAAGCTAAAACAAAATTTTTGATCTACTGGAAGAACACCCCAACTCGGATTCAAAAGATTGCCTCGAAATCAACAAAAACAGATTGACAGACGCTTGGTAAAATGAGAATTCCCGGAGATCTAACCGTCGAAACGATCTGAAATTTGGACACAAGAAACTAGATTCAAATACGAATCAAACCCAAAAAGAATCAGCTCGATCGGACTTATGGATCAAAAGTTATGAGCTTCGCAAGCTTGCTGATCCAGAACTTGACGAGAATTGATCTAACGTAAACTAGAAAGTTTTAACAGAACCGACAAAAGTTTAATCAACTAGACTTTGAGGAACTCTAAAACAATACCCTAGAACGGTTTTTGATGGATCAAATCAAGATGAAACTCAACGATCAAAAACCAATCTAGAATTAGAACAAGCATGCAAACAACAACCAAAACATAAAACACTGTAGCGACGTGGTTACTGTAGCATGCAAAAATCTTGGAAGAATTGAACTTTATTTCTTTTGTCTAAAATACTCTCATCAAAAGAGTACAAACCCTAAAACCAAGCTCAAGGCTTGATGCGCTCAGCTCTACTTGATACCCTTCAACAGGAGACAACCCCTCCTATTTAAAGGACCAACCCACAAGGAGTTTTGAATACAATTCCTATTCCCTAGAAGGAATCCGTATCCAACACAACTCTACTTGGCCCAACCTGGCCGAGTACAACTCTTGCACGCGTATGGTAACCCTACCATACTCACGTGACTAACACTTTGCACGCGTATGGCCACCTGCCATACTCACGTGACTAACACTTTGCACGCGAATGACCTCCTGCCATTCTCACGTGACTAACCATTCTTCATGTGCACCATTCTCTTAGCCCGAACGTCCCGCATGACATCCTTGACCATCAAGACCTCAGTTCCTCCTGAACCTAGTCCCGAACCTCAGTTCCTCCATGAACCTAGTTCCGGTCCCGTCATCGACCACATTCGTCTTCAAGCAATACCTGCACATGAACAAACCACAAAACAAATCCGAGCACAAGTCCACGACTTGACTCAATGTCAATCCATGCAACTACTCACATGAGCATTGCATAAAGTCCACTTCAAGCATCATGAAATTCTTACAAATTTCATAATCTCAAAAACAAATCAAACACAATTCAAGTTTGCTCAAAACCGCCAAAAGCATGTGTATGACAGACCAAACTCTTTGGTCTGTCATACATGGGAAAAACAAATTCGCCAAAAGCATGTGTATGACAGACCAAACTCTTTGGTCTGTCATACATGGGAAAAACAAATTCGCCAAAAGCATGTGTATGACAGACCAAACTCTTTGGTCTGTCATACATGGGAAAAACGAATTCGCCAAAAGCATGTGTATGACAGACCAAACTCTTTGGTCTGTCATACATGGGAAAAACGAATTCGCCAAAAGCATGTGTATGACAGACCAAACTCTTTGGTCTGTCATACATGGGAAACCAAGCTCAAGGCTTGATGCGCTCAGCTCTACTTGATACCCTTCAACAGGAGACAACCCCTCCTATTTAAAGGACCAACCCACAAGGAGTTTTGAATACAATTCCTATTCCCTAGAAGGAATCCGTATCCAACACAACTCTACCTGGCCCAACCTGGTCGAGTACAACTCTTGCACGCGTATGGTAACCCTACCATACTCACGTGACTAACACTTTGCACGCGTATGGCCACCTGCCATACTCACGTGACTAACACTTTGCACGCGAATGACCTCCTGCCATTCTCACGTGACTAACCATTCTTCATGTGCACCATTCTCTTAGCCCGAACGTCCCGCATGACATCCTTGACCATCAAGACCTCAGTTCCTCCTGAACCTAGTCCCGAACCTCAGTTCCTCCATGAACCTAGTTCCGGTCCCGTCATCGACCACATTCGTCTTCAAGCAATACCTGCACATGAACAAACCACAAAACAAATCCGAGCACAAGTCCACGACTTGACTCAATGTCAATCCATGCAACTACTCACATGAGCATTGCATAAAGTCCACTTCAAGCATCATGAAATTCTTACAAATTTCATAATCTCAAAAACAAATCAAAGAGTTTGGTCTGTCATACATGGGAAAAATGAGTTCGCCAAAAGCCTGTGTATGACAGACCAAAAACTTTGGTCTGTCATACATGGGAAAAATGCGATTTCTTGAACAAGCGTAAAAGCATCAAAATCACGTTTATGACAGACCAAAAAGTTTGGTCCGTCATACATGCGAAACTCACTGTTTTTGGATGTTTGGTCCTTCATGCAAGCAATTTTGCAAGATTAAACCTCATCACTTTTTCAGCACATTATCAAACCAATTTTTCATCACATGATTCACAATATATATATATATATATATATATATATATATATATATATATATATATAGAGAGAGAGAGAGAGAGAGAATGGCTAGTGTGAACTCGAATGGACGGATCACTCCTGTGAACTCGACGGGTTTATGAAATCTAGCACTTTTTAGATCGATCCAAACCATTCACCTTGTTCGTCTCATCAAAATCAATCTAGTGATCAAATTTCGTATTTTTTTGAATTTTTTAGTATTTGTTTTGTATTTTTGAAAATCAGCTTTTTTGGACGCTCCACAGCTAATTAGAAGGCTGATTTTCAAAAATACAAAACAAATACTAAAAAAATTCAAAAAAAATATACGAAATTTTGTCACTAGATTGATTTTGATGAGACGAACAAGATGAACGGTTTGGATCGATCTAAAAAGTGCTAGATTTCATAAACCCGTTGAGTTCACGGAGAGATCCGTGCACTCGAGTTCACGCTAGCCATTCTCTCTCTCTCTCTCTCTCTCTCTCTCTATATATATATATATATATATATATATATAATTCTCCTTTGTATATATAGAAACATGATACTTGAAGCGAGAACGAACAAACAATCAGTGGTTTTTCTCAATCCACACATAGTCTCAAAGCAAACAATGGTTGACGATATAAACATGGTCCAAGAATACGTGAAACAGGCATTGCTGGCTCAAAAAGATAAATATTTCATATTTATACCCCATAACCCAAGGTAAATGCTACACAACTTGCTATACTTTGATTCTGTGCACACAACTCAGATTTGTTCATTGACCATTGTGACCTACCTGTGAAGGTTTCATTGGGTTCTAATTGTAATTCATCCAGCCACATACTGGGTTATGTACCTTGATTCCTTACAGAGTGACAGCCACGACTTGAATTCTATTGTGAAATTACTCAGCAAGTAATCACGTTTCCTCCATAAATAACATATTAGTCATGTAAGTTCTTCCAGGTTTGCTCCTAGAATAGCTGAGGCTAACCTTTTGCAATCACATAGGGCGTTCAAAATGTACAAGGACGGGGCGAAACTGCAGCACGATTTTAAGTTTTTGGTATCCGCTATGCACAATAATTATTTATCAAACTCCGTAATAATGACTCTGGAACTAACCTATTCTATATTTTGTAGTGCCACCAGCAAGGAAAGGGAAATAACCTATGTGGCTTCTACGTTTACCACAACATGGAACTTCTCATCACTAAAAAAAGAGCAGTGAGGTTGTAACTGCGTTGAAATAGACCGAGTTAAGCAACATTCGAGTGAAACTTTGTTTCTTCCTACTCACTCAAGTCATAAATAAAAAAGGCGAGTTCCATGCTGCCAATTAGGCTGGAGTTGTAACCTGAACTACCACTTGGGTTCATTTATTTCTTTTTATTGTGATGTGAATTTGTGAATTGCAATTGTCCATTCAATTAATTGGTTCATAAAATTGAGTTCCATATACTAATATCAAACTTCATTTCTGAAATGGATGTGACATACATGCTATGATGTAATTGAGTTAATTGCTGAAATGGATGTGATCAATATATGCTTGTGATGATTTGTAGTATGTTTGTTGTTTCAGAGGGCATGCCTAGCATTTTCCTGAGGCTAGCCAATACAAAGAAAAATGAACAACTGTGTGTAGGCACATCACATACGGTTCTAAATAGGAACTGTCTGTGGGGTTCTAAATAGACGGTTCCTATTTAGAACCGTCTGTGATATATATTTCCACAGACGGTTGAAAATCCGTCTGTGATGATTTCTTTCATCACTGACCCAGTTTTACAGACAGTTCACAAAACCGTCTATGATGAGGTTTGTGAATCGTCTATGATGAGTTCTCCTGCACTAGTGGCATGTGTAAGCAAATCGCAGAAACTAAAAGAACATTTAGCACAATTTGATTCAACTGAATAAAAAACCTTTATATGTGCATAAGCACAAACCCACTTTATATATGCATAAGTGCAACCCACCTTGAGACTCCTTGCACATTAAATTCTCTCATCTCTACCTTTTTTACCTTTAGAGTTCTCTTTTTATTAAATTCTTTTTTTTCTTATTATGTGTATACTATTCTTTTCTATGCTCAGTTCTTCCTCTGCTTTAGATGTACAAGAGGTTCTTTATATAGCCAAGAAGAGAAGCCAGAGCAATTCCTGACACTAAATATATCAGTTTCCATGCACTAAATACGTCAATTTCCATACACTTAATTAATGAAACTGACTATCATTTCAATGCCATGCCAAACTTACTGTCATTTCAAAGCCATGCCAAATGGACTGTCAATTCAATGCCATGCACTAAGTATTAATTCTTATTGCAGTTATGCTTTAATACATGCATGGAAACTGATGGTTAGAAGCAATTTCTCCTTAGCATTATGCTTAATAATACTAATTAGTACACAATTAAATATTTAGAAGGGAGAGGAGAGGGATTTTAAACCCCATAATTCTTAATCTTTTAGTCCTTTTTATTATAAGAACCATTCTGTAATTGTAACGACCGAAACCTTGTTAAAGGAAATAAAGCTTCCTCTTATGCTTTGCTAAGCTAAGTATATCATATTTGTATGAGCTTTTGTTCAACCGAAACAACAATTGAGGTTTCCATCTTCAGCAGATCCAATTCGACAGTCCTTCAGCAGTTGAGGCAAAGCCGAATGCATTGCTATCAAATGAAATTCAGAATACCCAAAACTTTGTTAAATAAAATGAAGATTCATTTCATGCTTGCCCAACTAAGCATTTCTTTTAGTGTATTGCACTACCTTTTGGAGCAGAGAGGGAGTGATTCCAAAACCTCACTTCCATCTCTCCTAGCTACAATATTTCCTAGATGACCTTGGCCAATCCAGTATTCGAGCTAACTACTCTTTGTGGCAATCAAGTGCTGCAATAACTAAACTTTGCCGTTATAATAAAGTTTCATTCCAAGACCTCCCAAGGTAGCACCTCAGTCGGCTCTGATCAAAGGATTGAATGCTCCTGAATTATTTCTCCCATGCCTTTGGCTCAAGATCTCCCCAAGTCCTATTGGACCACACCAATGCAGAAACTTGACAATACAACCTTCTGGATCCACAGCTCCTTGATCCAATAACTTCCTCTGCATTGCCTGATCGAGTGGGCAGTACTTGAGATCTGACAACTCAAGGTGGCAATTGAGCATTGCATTGTCTTTGTGCAAAAATGGAAGCATTCAAAACTTCCCCAAAGGCCTACCAACTTAGCAGTATTCAGGTCATCTAGCTCCAGCCAAAAGCCTAATCTAGGCAACCCAAACACTCACTGTTGTCATTTCTGATCTATACTGCAATAATGAAATGCCCTGTACCGACAAAACTATGATCCATCCCATTGCACCTGCTGAAAAGCACCTGCTGAAAAGCCACTGCATCATCTGAATCAAGGAGCAGTGCAATGACTGGAAGATTCAGGTCTTGGCAATTCCCTGATCAGCGCCATATCGATGATTCAGTGCAATGCCTGGGATTGACTACCAACTAAAGTCACTGCAATTTTCTGAATTGTCTGAGCTTACACTGTAGCTGGTTTTGGCAAATCTTGGAGTTCTTCAACTTCTCTGAAATGTCTAAATCGCAGCACAGTGCAGTGATCGTGGGACTGAAGCTTGGGACTGTACTTGACCGTTTGGGTGCTGTTGTCGCCGTTGCTTGCCTTGCCCCCTCCGCCCGTACGCTAAGGCATCGCCAGCTTCCCGCCGTCTGCGCTAGCTCACGGCGTCGCCCCTCCTTCCACCTTCTCACTCCCCCGGCCATGTCGCATGTCAGGCCCCGAGCGCCACGCGGCCACGCCGCCCATACCTCGCGCGGCCACCTCGCTCGCTCCGTCGCGACTGCCTTAAAACCCTTCTGTCCTTCCCCGAGCACCCCATTGCTCGCCCGTGCCTTGCTCCTTGGTACTGCCCTGCATTGCCGTGAAGCTACTGCAGAGCCGGCAAGCCCCTCTCCGCACAATCCTCCTCCTCGGTGAGCTTCCGCCAAAATTCTCTGAGGCTCAAGCTTCTTGGCCCCTTGCTGATCACCGTGGAGTGCGCTATTGCAGGTCCAGTCGGCCGAAGCGCCGCCGCAGCTCCGCCCTTCTTCCCCGCGTCCGGGCGCTCGGTGCCAGCCGGTTCCTCCGGCCCCTAGACCCTCCAAGGTACTCCGCCTGGTTCACCCTCTCCCTTTGATCCTGTTTATCTCCTCGGCCGAGCCTAATGCCCCTTCTCCTTCGACGCCGGCAGTTCCCGCCCCCGAGCTCCGCCCTTCCTCACCGTGGGACTCCCTCGTCGCTGCCCGACCTCAATCAACCGCGCCCCCAGGTTTTCCCTAACACCCTCTTACTCTACCTGTGGTCGCCGGCCTCCCTCCGCCGCTGCAGCGCCACCAGTGAGCTCGCTCCCGAGCGGCTCTGCCCCGGGTCGCTGGCATGCGGGCCCGATTGGTTAGTGGCGCGCGCGAGAGTCCACTGACCTATGGACCTCGTTGCCAAGCGGCTGAAGCCTTTGGAGCACGTGAGCTCCAGCGAAAATACGTCTTCCCTTCTAGGAAACGTATTCTCCCATTTTCCATACATTTTCTGACCGAACCAACTTCAAAAATGTATTACTTCTGCTACACAGCTCCAAATGAGATGAAACCACTTCCTAAATTTTTGTAAAATCATTTACTTTATGAATATGTAAAAATATTTCATGTTGGTTTAGTGTACAGCATATGATCTCAATTAAATGCTTTAGGTTAGTAGATGCTTAATATGCAACTTTTGCAATTCAATTCCAAATTGCATGAAACCAACTTCATCTGAATTATTGGTCTATAAGAATTCCAAATTTGTGATTATATTTGAATTTGGACTAGATTTGCCATGATTGTGATGATTGCTATGCTTCAATGCTTAATCATATTGAAATGCTATTAACTAGTGCAACTATAAATCAAATGCATGATAGCTTGTTCCCAGGACCTTGAAATATCATGAGCATGCTGTCATATGACCTGCTTAGGTCTTATTTACTGCTTTTGCATGCTTTAGTATTAATTTTGTTTCATGCTCACTAGGGAGAATGGAATAACAATAAGGCTCTTAAGCTCAAGTAAGCTTTAACCTTGCAAATAGATTAAGAATAATAAAACCAACCCTAGGTTATCTTCATATGCTTCCTTTAACAATTTAAGAGTTTGAGTAAACCATTTACCATGTTATTATCTCAACTTAAGCATGCAAGTCAGAACCATATACATGTGCAAGTGTACCCTTTTAGGCCTAAGTATCATGATTAACTAGCATTGCTTAAATAGCTAAACGATCTTAGCTTTTTGAATTCGATACTGTAATCACTAAATTACATAAATGTAACCTGCTGTGTGTGTGTGTGGAACTAGTATGCTAGCCGTGTGATGATTTTTCCTAGAGCTGTTTGTTTTCTTATTGAGATTTAAGTTGTTATTGCATCTGGTTTCCTTTTGCTCCATTTTGATTCATGGTTATTTGCTTTTGTTCCGGGTTTCTATCGTTCGTGGGCGTAGCCGACGACGTGTCGGAGTCCGTTGATAACGACCCCGACTACCTTCCCGAAAACGAACTAGAAGAAGAGCAAACAAGCAAGCACCATCCTTTGGACATGTTGATCCTATATTTTACAATGTTATTTTGTTTTAATCAAACTATTATGCATGCGTTTAAATTTCTGTAAAGTTGCTATATTGTGGGTCTGGTAGTTATATTCCTATCTTGTGGGATCGCCTTAATTACATTGCCATGAAAACTTGTTAAAACCTAGGCTAGGGTTATTCATGCTATGAAGTGAAAGATGGGTATTATCGTTATTAATTTCCATGCTTAGCCATGCTCTAGTTATGGATAGGAGGTTAGGCTTGATTCTTCATAAAACTTTGCAAATGTTGAAAATGGCAATAAAGGATACTGATATGTGGTTAAAAATGGAAATAAAAGTATATTTTAGACACGGGCGAGTTATATATACGTAAGAGTGCAAGGGTTGGCTTGTACTGTACGAGGAGCGCACTCGTAAAGTACAAGAGATGGATTTGTGTTGTGAGGAATTGGAAATTGCACGTAGATAGGGGGAGTTACTCGCCTGAGTCAATCTAAGGACCGAACTTGATAATATCGACTAAGTTAATTGGTGCAACCACATGTGCTAGTATGGGATAGCCTTAACTTAGTAGGCTAGGTGAAGTTTAATCTTGCACGTCGGTAGGCAGAAGAGTATGGACGAACCAAGTGAGTGGTGTCGTTCGAGGGCGCTCCCTTCACCAAGGTGTTGGGGTCAAGTGACCCGATACAACGGGTATGCCTTGCTATGGGGAGAACGAGGGCGATGGCTAGCGGGACCATCGTAACTGTTGAAATTCTGCCGCCATAGCAAGGATAGGTCATACTCGGGCTAGTGCAAGGTTAGGCTTTAGCTAGTCGAAAAGTTTCATCATAGTCTAGCAAAACGGATACTTGGGTATCGCGTGGAATGATTGACATGATTGCTAGAATATGTCATGTGGGTAAAATGTACAGTCTCTGCAGAGATATAAATAATCTAATCGATTAGCCGTGCTCACGGTCATGAGCGGCTCGGAAACATAATGTCAAGTATAGTGTTTTGGTTTCGGTTTTGCAAATGACTTGGAAAAATGGTGGTCTAGTATGTTAGTGAAGGACATGGTGGGTTGGTTACGTTCGGATATCATTCATGGCCATGGAGGGTCATGAAGGATTGCTCAAAGTACTTATATGTTACCTGTAGTTTCTATCAAATGCTCATTTCAAATATTAGCGTTGTTTATCAAATTGCATGATTACAAATAAAACTTGCCTTATGCTAAAATTTGAACTTAGAATAGAAGCCTTCATCCTTTGAATAGCCTAGCATGTATAATTACTTCCAAACACTAAAGTCTTGCGAGTACATACGTGTACTCACCGTTTGCTCTACTTAAAAATGTTTAGAGGAAGGTAATGACGACATTTCTGACGATGAGTACCTCGAACCGGGTTCCAACGAGTTCTTTGATGGTTGAACCGGGTCTTTCCCTAGTTGGATGCCTTTTGGGTTATGGGCGGGGCATCTGTAGTCTTCCTTTTGGTTCTTATGCTTCTTCCGCTGAACATGCTCTTTTGGTTATGTAAATTTGGCCGGTCGGCCCTAGACTTGTAATCTAAACGCTTGTAATAACCGCCAGATTACTTTAAGTGTTGTTTATATGTGTATGTGTGATGTATCATCTCAATGTGCTAAGTATGTGAGTGCTAGGCGTTGATCTTGGGAACTAGCACGGATCACATATGCGGGAAGCTTGGATTGTTTCCAACCAGTTGGCAAGGGCACGAGAGTGGCGCCGATTGGTTGATCTCAATCCGAGTACGGTCTCAGATAAGCGATTGGAACTCTTAGGGTTGCATCACCATCCAATCCGATGGAACGGTAAGATTCGTTAACGCTTATCCAAGATCGGAGCCCCCACAGTAATTTAATTACATATGCCACATTATATTAAAATAATTTAACAACATGTGCATTTTTTACACATGCTAAAAAATAATTAAAGATTGTAGACGCTAAGAAAATGATTAAAGATTGTAGACGTAGGAACACACTCTTCCATTTAATATGAACTCATGTGTGTTCATGTTCTTAATCACCGGAGTGAGAGGAGTTGGATCAAGGATGAACCCATTGATGTCAGGCCGGAGGGACCAGCAGTCTCGCTTCATCCCACTGAGCTGTGGCTATTTTTAGACGGAGTAAGTATGTAGTTGTTGATTATGGTGAGAACATTTGACGCTGCAACCACTCGAGGAGGCTAATACTATGTTTACTGGATTGTCTCCCGTAATTTTTTTCTTCTTCGTATGGTTTTTCATGTTAACAAGTGTATCAGTCTAACCCTAACATTAATTTAGCTTGGAGACTTTCTAGGGTACTTGAGATACCTCTCAAAAACATATATATCATTGATGTACGAAGGGGTAACTTATGACTATATATATTCTTTTCAAGAGTAGTGCTCTATACATCACCCTCTTAATACAAGTTAGATTGTGTGAAATTGTAGATGACTCTAAACGATAGATGTGTAGCCATAGTACTCATACCAATACCAGATAAGCTAGGTTGGGAAATTATCAGATGTTCAAAATGGGAAAGACATGAGTATTGGTCCGGAGACGGTACATCTGTTATTTGGTTGTCGATAATAAGTCCATGTGTCAAAACCTTACGTACATCCATCCCCTTTCTCCCTATTCCTTGCGCGTTTCCAATTTTCTCCATCCAGCCGATCGAGACGTGCAACGGTAGTGTTACTACTGTGCTGCTTTTTATTCCCTATTCCCCTCTTCCGGATCACTCCCTCCACCCCCCAACCCTAACCACACACCCCATTCGTATAATACCCTCATTATATGGCCTCCGCTTCTTCTACGTCTTCTTGAATGCTCGGATTGGATTCTTGAACGAGTAAATTTCACAAAATTACATGTTTTTTGTTTAAACTATTAAAAAACTACAGATTTTAGTTTTTATTTTACAAAACTATTTTATAAAAATTTGTTTTACAAAACTGCAGGTCTTGTAAAAATTATCAGAAAAAGGCAGATTTTAGCTTCTATTTCACAAAACTACATATTTTAAGAGAACTTGTATCACAAAACTATAGGTTTGAGAAGAACATGTTTCACAAAACTATAGGTTTTAGAATTGGCCTTTTTTTGTAACGGGCTTGACAGTGTGGGCCCACAAGGTAGTTACAACAAACGGTTAATTCTAAAATATATAGTTTTATGATACAAGTTCTTATAAAATCTATAGTTTGTGAAATAGAAACTAAAATCTATAGTTTGCTGATAATTTGTACAAGAAACATATAGTTTTGTGAAACAAGTTATTCTAAAATCTGTAGTTTGTAAAATAATAACTAAAATCTATAGTTTTCTTATAGTTTGTATAAGAAACATGTATTGATTGACTTGACTGTCTGCATGGCTAACCAACGAGTCTTATTAAAATACTAGATGCGTGGGCATGCCGCGCCAGGCACAACATGCTCACGCATCAATAGAATTCAAAGACTTTCCATAATTTTAAAAAATTTCAGGGGCTTTTGATGAAAAAGCTTTCGAAACGCAAATTTTTTGGTTGTCTTTTCATAAAAAGGATCTATATATAATTTCCCAAATTTCCTGGGTCTTTTTCGTTTTTTGGGTCTTCTCGGGAAAGGGATCTGCATGTAATTTTTAAAATTTTCAGGGGCCTTTTCCCAAAAAGAGCGAATTCGAGATTTTTTGGGGGCCTTTTATGTAATTTTAATAAAATTAAGGGGACCTTTCCAAAAAAGGATTTGCATGTAATTTTAAAAATTTTCGAGGGCCTTTTCCCAAAAAAGTGACTACATGTAATTTTAAAAAATTCCGTGGCCTACCCCCTCCCCCCAAATGGCAAATTCAGATTTTAGGGGCTTTTCGCAAAAAAATGGACCTGTGAGTAATTTCTAGAATTTTTGGGGGGGCCTTTCTGCAAAAAATCCGACTCAACGTGCCTTGCCACGCTTCGCACGGCAAAAATCAGCCAGCCGACGAGCGCGCCTGCGTGGCTGAGGCTCAAAACCGCGTCTCCAGCTTCGCACCAAGAGGTGTATCGTACCATCGTTACGGCGCCTTAGCGGTAAACAGGGTCGGCAAAAATATTTAAACATATGAATGGGAACGCAAACGGGCAACACAACGCAACTTGGAGTGGCCACATCGGCTCGAAATCGATGTGACTGCGTGGTTTGTGTTAGGAAACCTGTTGTCGTATCCTATATAGACTCTTCCTTATCTCTAAGCAGAACCGCTATATATAGGAGGCAGGGGGTCACCCCATTGTACACAAGCATACAGAATAATAAAGCAGACCCGTTCCTCCTCATATTGTGTCTCTCGCCCTCTCTCTCTGTTCTCCAACTTCAATCTATTAGGCAACCCCGGACTATTCGATAGCGAGGTTGTCTAACACGTTATCAGCACGAAGCTCTACTGCAGGAACAGATTGAAAGGTGAGAAAAAGACAAGAAGCGAAGGATCGTCGACTACAACGAACATCTGCTACCGGCGATTGATCGTCCGATCCGATCTGCAATCAAATCGCCATCAAGCCAGCATCCACTCGGATTGCCGAAAGAAAAGTCTTACGCGACTCTATCCTACGCGATAGTCTACCGGAGAATAGATCGAAAAGGTGAGAATGAGGATTGAATCTAATCGCTCGTTGAATCTATGCATGCATCTAATCTACGTGGCATGAAGCTACGAATCTGTATTATTTTCTTTCGATTACTAATATACAGAGTATGAATGCATCTGCACGACATGAAATTGCACAATCGTAGCATGAAGCTACAGTGCCCCGACCCCGACGACTTGAAGCCGTTCGGCCAGCGCACGAAGTCGCTTGGACCCAGCCGTTCCTTGGCTCGAAGCCCTCCATGGCCGAAACGCCGCAATTTTACAGAGGTAGCACAAAGCTACAGTAAAGAAAAATAGCTATGGCCTGTTGGAATTGAGACTCAAAATCTTTGAGACAATTCTCTCTTTTATTCTCTCTTATTTTTCTTTCTTGCTTCTTGCTTACAAACATTAACCCTACCTCTGTATTTATACTAAAAACTATAGCCAAATAACGGACTAGGATTCCGGTCCTTTTCCTAAGAGCATCTCCAAAAGACACCCTATCCAGCTCTCTATCTCTATTTTCTAGCGAGTCAGCCCATTCTTCCTCCTCCAACAGCGTCGCCATCCTCTTCCCCAAAAGTTGCGAGCGGAGAGAGAATCTCCAAATTTAGCGATTCTCTCTCCGCTCGCTATCCTGGCAGCTGTTGGGCAGCCTCGTTCAGCGCGGCGAAGGGACTTTGCCCCTCCTTCTTCCTCGCCCATCGGCCGACCAGGCGGCATTGTCTCCACCACGACCTCCATCCGAACCCGAAGCCGGAGCCGGAGCTCCTCATTTCGCCCCTCCCCGAAGAAGCCCTCGGCGGATCTTGAACCCCCCAAGAGCAATCGCCGGTACCCGAAGCCCCCACGAGGCACCCGACGGCAGATCGGCTACTGGTATTGTCTGCACTGGGTGAGATTTGGTTGCTTCTTCTCCCGTATTTGGTAACTATCTCCTGTTTGTTGGTGGCAGATCCGCCCCACGAGGCACCCGGCGGCAGATCCCCACCCCACGAGCACCGTCGGCGTCGGTGCGGTAGAGACGTGGAGCTTGCACTGGGACTGCCGTGGAGTCGCCAGCTATTCGGATTTGGTACAGGTACTGTCTTTGCTAGCTCTGCCGTTGGTTCTTCCATGTGTTAGGGAAAACAACTAGTAAGTTTGTGAAGCAATTTATTTCCTGCAAAAGAAGCAATGAACTCTTCAAATCATCCTTCTAGATCGTTATAAATGAAACATGTTTGATCACAATTTCCAGTGACCAAGAATCGTTCATAGACCAAAACACAAGTACCCTTATTAAGCAAGTAATGTTGTCTCATGTCTTAGATCAGAGTACTGAACTCCAGAGATACGTAGCCACTTTTTACAGCAGATTAGTTTGCTCTGACAGTCTTTTAGCTGTAACACATAATTTTGACCTATGTTAGATATCATTGACATCAATGCAATTGCAAAATCAGGGCAGAAGTTCGTATCCCTATTTAATTTAATTACCTAACTGAACTTGAATTCAAACCTTGCACAAATCACAAGTATAAACATATATGTCGGCAGAAAGCAGCTCAGCCAAACCTTGCAATAGCTTGCAATAATCCCGCATTTTCCGAAGTTCAGTGGGAGGTGATATGGATATCATGTTGATTGTTGCTAAGTTAAGATAGCAATATGGTGAAACTAATATCAGACTTCTGAATATGATGAAACTAATATCATCCTGATATTTGTTTCAATAATGCCGCATTTTCTGAATATGATGAAACGGCTCCTTTTTATTTCCTGTTGTGTCTTGTAGTAGTTATAGTCGCTCCAGAAGTTTTGCTCTGTTGTTGTTCACTCCAGAAGTCTAGCTCAGTGTTTTCCAGACACAGCCTGTCCATCTGAGCAATCTGTGATGAAATCATAAGGTCCAAATCCACAACTTTATTTACTAGTTCATCATTTTTCTCTGCAACCTCTACCACAGAATTATCAGTCTCTTTCTGAAAGTATTCCTTGATTGTATCTACTATTGCTTGCAATTCAATTTCCTCCCGCTTCATAGAGTACACATCGTCAATCTTAACACTAACATCATTTCTCACATTCTCGTCAAGAGAATATCCTGGATATGATAGGGATTGACCATTGCTTGGCTGAAACAGAACTCCTCTTGGAAGTGGGAAACTTCTTCCTGCATGTGATTAATTTGCTTTTCAACATCCCAGTACTTTGCAATTCCACTCCAAATAAGAGCTTTTGATGAACTCTTTCTCAGTCTGCAGCACTAATATCTCTTTCTGCAGCCTGCTGATCTTTGCTTGTGCATTCTCCTTGTTATTTGGAGCGGCAGAATTCTTGCCTCCATCCTTCAATCCTGAACCTGATCAGGGAAGGCAGTTGCAAAAGTGTGGTTTGCTTTGTGTAGCTCTCCTCATATGTGGTCATAGCGTTCTGCAAGTGGTTGAACCTGGGCAGGAAACGATCCTGACTGCTCTGTATGGCAGTGTTGCTTAATTTAGCCCACAGGGATTAGTTCGCTTTGCAAAGAATGAATCAGTATATGCCCACATGGATTAGTTTGATTTGCAAAGAAAATCTTCATATATGGCAGTGTTGCTTTATTCGCAAGAGATGTGTAGCAGCAACTATCATTGCTCATGTTGATGTTGATGCCCACAGGGGAAGAAGCCTAGCAAGGGAGGTAACCGCTTCTGGAAGAATATTGGCCTCGGTTTCAACTTTTTCCCCACACTACGACAAGTTCAAGGTAAGTAATTGCCACCTGCCCTACTTTTTTTTCAGCTAAGAGTGCAATCACAGTGGTCCTTGATAGTTTTGTGCCTGCTGAATGGAAGTCAACATGGTAGCTATATTCTCAACATGGTACCTATTTTCTCAACATGGTAGCTAGCATACAGTCGTTATATTTTCTCATTAGTAGTTATAAATGAAATGCCTGCTGCAACTCTAAATGAATTCGATGAGGAGGTTTGATTTTGAACTATTAGTGTTTATGGTTAATCACTTAATTCAAGAACAAACTGACACTATTAGTAATAGCTTGAATAACTTTATTTGACAGTTCATAGATATGTCCTTAACTAAGGCAAGCAAAATTTCATATGCTGTTACATGCTTACAAGTCTTCAATTTGATGACTGTGATGTATTCATCTTAGTGTACAATTTACTTACATATAGATGGATAAAGATTCAAAGAAAGTTGGTGAAGTGCATGCTTGGACAATTAAGTGCATAGAGGAAATTGCAACTGATATTAAGAACATAGTGAACGATAATGACGAGTACCCGTACCATGGGTACCCCCATCAGCCCGGAAGCACGAACGGGCTGACCTATCACGACGGAAGTCCGGTACCACCGAAAGGTACTTGGGCCGCAAAGAACGAGTCCCGACCTGTGCGGGGCCGACCCCGGACGGTCGGCGGACTCTGGTTCCAAGCGGTCGGCACCTGCCCGGCCACTTAGTATCAGCTCAAGCTCGCCCACGCACAAGTCAGCGGGGCCACGCCCGATCTCGGTATTGCCTTGTGCGCAGCGTCCCCTGACATCCGTACCAGGGTAGGCGGCTCCTTCCCAAGGTTGTCAGAAGAGCCACCGAAGAAGTCAAACCCCCATCCCGTCGCCTGGCACACCGCAGAGGAGTACGCCCACTCCCGAGGCCTAAGCAAAGTCAAGCGCCATTAAAGTCACCAAGGCTGACAAGAGCACCACGCAACACGCCACCCTGGCGATTACGCAAGGCCCAGACATGCAGAGCCACCAACCCCACCTCGGGACAGGCGAGGGTTGGCCGGACAAGACAGAAACCAGACCTCAAGACATGCGAGACCCCTCTCCTCGTAGTCTTCACAACTCCAGTGTAACCGCCTCCTCCGTCTATATAAGGAGAGGCGGGGCCAGAAGGAGAGGCGCGGAAAAAGGAAAAGCAGTCTCAGAGGTAGCCTCGACTCCCTAGCGAAAACCTCAAGGGATCGGACGGCCCGACCGTCGCCTCGCTGTACACCCCTGTCCGTCTCCCAAAGATCAATACATTCACACCGCCTGAATCGGAGTAGGGACATTCGGCCCGAACCAGTATACATCTTCTGACTCCACGAGTCGACCATTCGGGGAGAGGGAGCGCGCGACCCCATCCGACCATAAAATCGTATTGCCGGTGCACGAAACACCGACAGTTGGCGCGCACCCAGGCTCTTTTCTAGGCTGGCGCGGCTCCCAGGCAGCCACACCGACCTCCGGGTCGACGGTTATCGCCGCCAGGTTAAACCCCCGAGCGGCTCTCCGACCCGCTCCGGGGCTCGGGGGCTCTTGGCAGTACCGTACCATGGGTACCCCCATCAGCCCGGAAGCACGAACGGGCTGACCTATCACGACGGAAGTCCGGTACCACCGAAAGGTACTTGGGCCGCAAAGAACGAGTCCCGACCTGTGCGGGGCCGACCCCGGACGGTCGGCGGACTCTGGTTCCAAGCGGTCGGCACGCCGGCCGCTTAGTATCAGCTCAAGCTCCGCCCACGCACAAGTCAGCGGGGCCACGCCCGATCTCGGTATTGCCTTGTGCGCAGCGTCCCCTCGACATCCGTACCAGGTAGGCGGCTCCTTCCCAAGGTTGTCGAAGAGCCACCGAAGAAGTCAAACCCCATCCCGCCGCTCGCACGCCGCAGGAGTACGCCCACTCCGAGGCCTAAGCAAAGTCAAGCGCCATTAAAGTCACCAAAGGTGACAAGAGCACCACGCAACACGCCACCCTCGACAAGATACGCAAGATCAGACGCCACAGAGCCACCAACCCCACCTCGGGACAGCGGGGTTGGCCAGGACAAGACAGAAACTGCACCTCAAGACATGCAGACCCCTCTCCTCGTAGTCATCACAACTCCCGTGTAAAGCTGCCTCCTCGTCTATATAAGGAGAGGCGGGGCCGAAGGGAGGCGCGGAAAAAGGAAAAGCAGTCTCCGAGGTAGCCTCGACTCTAGCGAAAACCTCAAGGGGATCGGACAGCAGACCGACCGCCTCTCCTGAACACCCCCTGTCCGTCTCCCAAAGATCAATACATTCACACCGCACGAACTGGAGTAGGGACATTCGGCCCGAACCAGTATACATCTTCTGACTCCACGAGTCGACCATTCGGGGAGAGGGAGCGCGCGACCCCATCCGACCATAAAATCGTATTGCCGGTGCACGAAACACCGACAGATAATTTTTCCCCTTCCTCATGCGAGAGTGCAAGTGAACTCAATCGACTCTTACTTGAGATCGAACACACTGCTCGCCGTCTTGATGACCTTGTCATACAATCAGAAGACTTGATGGGGACAGCCGGTGTTGATCCACTGGAAGAAGAAGTAGACGAGCAGCATAAAATGCGAACACATAAACAACGAATACTTCCATACCTGCGCCGAAAGAAGGTTGGGCCATAGATAGGAGGATCAGCAAAATAGTCTTCGAACAGTCTAGCATGTCCTTCTTGTCTATTGCGATGAACGACTTGATGGCCAGGAGTAGAACCGCCATGGTGTCGAACATTAACATCCTGATCTTCCATGTGTGCTAGGTATCCTGTTGTCAAAAGAAATACGTACTCATCATTTCTCTCAGACTCCTCATCTTCCGAGAGACATTCCGATACTAAATTTCGATGACTCATCTCGGTATTGTTAGTAGTGAACAACAAGAAACGTGCAATACTTCGAAGACCAAATGGGTATGTATATATAGACAAGAATAATATAGCCGTTGGAATTTACCCGTTGAAAAATATAGCCGTTGAAATATAGCCGTTGGAATTTAGCCGTTGGAATTTCGAATTTTAAATTCCCGCATCGAAAGATAGCCGTTCGAATTTACCCGTTAAAAAATAGCCGTTGCAGCGTTGTCGTTACAATATATTCCGAATTTTAAATTCCCGCATTGAAATATAGCCGTTCCAATTTACCCGTTGAAAAATAGCCGTTGCAGCGTGATGGTTACAATAAATTCCGAATTTTAAATTCCCGCATTGAAAGATAGCCGTTCGAATTTACCCGTTAAAAAATTCCCTTGCAGCGTTGTCGTTACAATAAATTCTGAATTTTAAATCCCCGCATTGAAATATAGCCGTTCGAATTTACCCGTTAAAAAATAGCCGTTGCAGCGTTGTCGTTACAATAAATTCTGAATTTTAAATCCCCGCATTGAAATATAGCCGTTCGAATTTACCCGTTGAAAAAAAACCGTTGCAGCGTGGTGGTTACAATAGCTGTTATGGCGGTTATGGAATATGATTAAAATATAGGGGAGAGAAAATAGAGAGTGTGATATGGAGAGTGCTGTTGGAGAGAAAGGAGATATAGAGAGTCAAATTTTTAGGGAACTCTCCAAATATGGCTTTTGGAGAGTGAGATTTGGAGAGTGCTGTTGGAGATGCTCTAATCCACCTCCTTGTCCTACTCGGACTCTTAATCATAAACTTCCTAATCAAACTTTCCTATTACAAGATTACTTCCAACATGGCCGTAGTCACCGAACACCACTGCGCGCGTCTGAAGCGCCGTAGTCTCCGCCGGCCACGCACCGCCGTAGTCTCCGCCGGCCACGCACCGCCGCGCCGCCTGGTGCCTCGACTCCACGTGCACGAAGCCACCGAGGAGCACCCGAAACACCCGCGCAGCCAGCCTGGCTCCGGCGGCACGAAGCCATCGTCCGAAGCTGGTCATAATCCCGGCCGCTGTACGGCACAAAGCCGCCCACACCGCTGTCGGGCGGCTGCTGACGACCATCGCTTCTTGCCGCGATGAAGCGTGTTGTTGCCGCGACGCCGCTGCCCGACAAGCGCGCCAATATCGCGTCGCTGCCGGCATCGCGACCCGCCGTCAAGCCGCCGCCAGGCCGGACGGCGCCGCCAGCCCTCTACTTCCCCCCACGCGCCCGGCCGCTCGATCTGTCCGATTGAAGTGGGCGGAGTCCCCATCAGCGCTTCGCGATGCAGCGCCTGGCCGGCAACCCGCAGCGCGCATGCCACGGCCCTAAGCTGCTCGCCAGGCGCCGGCTCGAAGGCCAGCCCTTGCGCGTGGCGCCTAGCCACCGCCCCGGCTCGGTTTCTGCACACGGCCGCCTGGATCCACCGCCGAGGAGGCAAGCACCGCAGCACCTCACTGGTTTTCTCCGTTGGACTTGAAGTCCTGGAACAATTGGAAAGGACATGAAGTCCACAAAATCAGGAAAGGACACGAAGTCCAGGAAGTGGCATTGAAACCAACGAGCATTGAGTGGTGCACGTGGTGGGGGGCAAGGGGAAATTACCCCTTTGCCCCCTAGTTTGATTCCCTTTTGGTTTTTTTTTTTCTTTTCTCTCTGAATTATTAATCAATTTGAAAAATAGAAAAACAAAATATGAAAATTCTTAGAAAATTGCAGAAAATTTATGGATCTGTTTTTATTTTGTACTTAGCCTTATTTTCTGCATCTATGAATATTTACAATAATTGCCCTATTTAGAATACCGGAAATTCATTAGAATTTATTTTCCGCATTCTGAATTTATGATTTGTGCAATTATTGTTTATTATAAATTCATGAATTGTGCAATTATTGTTCTGTTCCATGCATTATATTTATTGCCATAATATAGTTCATGAGAAATTGAAGTACGCCGCACGAAGCGGCCACCGTCGCGCCAAGAAGGCCGACGCGCATGGAATTGAATGCGCCGCGTGCATGAAGCCGCGCTAAACCAATCGCACGAAGCCGATCGCGCATATGAATCTGATCTCTTGCGCGAAGCCAATCACCTACATGCACAAAACTGTATTTCTGAATATTTATGAATATTTATGAATCTGTGTATATATGAATCTTGCAGTTATGAATTATGTATTTATGAATTCTATATTTATAAATCTTATATTTATGAATTCTGTATTTATGAATCTTATATTTACGAATTCTGTACTTATGAATCCTACATTTATGAATCTCGCACTTATGAATCTTGCACCTATGAATCTTGTATTTATGAATCTTGAAATTATTGTTTTCTTTTAGTTTACTGGATATTCATGGGAATTTGATTTATGCATTTATAAATTTTTGCAACCACTCTCTATTAGATTACACGAAGTAATCTAATGAAAGAATCCTATGAATATGTAAATACCTGGCATTGTCATATGTGAGTTTTGAAAAACTGGCCCGAATGGTCAGAACTATCTCACATGGGCATCAAATGTGAAGATCGTGCTTATGAGCAAGAAGCTCTGAATTGCCATCGGTTTAGGGTCCTCGAAGGATAAGTAACCTACTGCCGAGCAAAACGATCAAGTTTTGTACTCCCCATGTATCACTTTTCAGCCACTGTGAAGAATGAATACATGGCTGAGGTGAGTACACTTGAGTTACGGACTGCACTTCAGAAGCAGTTCGAGAAGCTCAAGTCCACCATCTTGCTCCAAGCACAGCAAAATTGGGTTCGCCAGAAGTTTGCACGCTACAGAACAGTGGTTGTTAATGAATTTTCAATAATGAATTGTAAGCTCTCGAAGAGCATACATTTTTTTTCTCATGAATAGAATTTCAATTTATTCTTTATTCCAGTATTCTATATTTTTAAGCAATATTTGAATTACTTTGCCACTATATGATTAGAATTATATTTCTTTTCATTGAGAAATTGTGTAGCGCCCAAATAGAGGAGATATGCATTGTTGATAGTGGCACAACAAATACCATCTTAAGAGAGTCGAAATACTTCCAGACGATCACGAAGAACGCTGGAAGAATTACGACAATCGCAAGAAGCGATACGCATATAATAGACTCAGGAAGAGCCACAATTATATTGCCAATAGGGTACAACTTTGGTAATTAAAGAAGCCATTTTTGTATCCTGAATCAACACGCACTCTTTTAAGTTTCAAAGATATCCGCGCCAATGGGTTTCACGTAGAAACCAATGAAGAAAATGGCAAAAAGCATTTGTGCATTATGAAGCACGCGGTATATGAAAAATGGTATTAGAAAAATATTCCTCATATGAATTTGGGTTGTACTACACAAGAATAAATGCACACGCAGTGTATACTTCTTTAGAAGCTCTGAATTATTTCTTTATGGCATTGTATATTTAGGTCATCCTGGTCATAGATTGATGAGAAACATAGTTAACAGCTCATAAGGTCATGGCATTAATGTTAAAAAATTTCCCAAATCATGAAGATTTTGTGTGCCATGCATGTGCCACCGGGAAATTAATAACAAGACCCTCTGTTATGAAAGTGCAACATGAAATCCCTGCATTCCTGGAACGCATTCAGGGGGATATTTGCGGCCCGATTCAACCCTTGTCAGGGCCGTTTCGATACTTTATGGTGCTCATTGATGCTTCCTCGAAATGGTCGCATACATGTTTGCTGTCAACAAGGAATCATGCATTCGCAAAACTGATCTCACAGATCATCAGAATTAAGAATGCTTTTCCTGATCATCGCGTTAAGTCCATTCGAAAGGACAATGCCGGTGAATTTACTTCCAAGGCATTTGATGATTATTGCACAGCAACTGGAATAACTGTTGAGCACTCTGTACCGCATGTCCATACGCAAAATGGACTAGCTGAAGCACTAATAAAGAGGATTAAGTTCATAGCCCGGCCGCTCTAGCAGAGTTGTAACTTGCCCAACACTTGTTGGGGACACACAGTCCTGCACGCAGCAACACTCATCAATTATAGACCATCGTCCTACAACATCCATTCACCTATACAATTAGTGCAAAGGGTCATCCCGAAGATTTTCCATCTTAGAAAATTTGGTTGTTTGGTATATGTATCTATACCACCCCCACAACGAACTGCAATGGGCCCTCTCCACAAGTCTGGGATATACGTTGGTTATGGGAGTGCATCCATAATCAGGTATTTGGAACCCATGACTGGAGACTTGCATACAGCCCGATTCGCTGGCTGTATTTTTGACCAGGATCGTTTTCCCGTCATTAGGGGGAGAGAATCAACCATTGAATGAAAAATGACGGAAAATCATATGGCATTCCATTGGATCCCCGCGCATGACCATGCACTAATGAAGCAAATCAAGAAGTCAAGAAGACAATCGATTTGTAGAATTTAGCAAATGAACTGCCTAATCATTTTTGTGATCTGAAGAGCATGGTTAAGTCGCATGTACCAGCAAGAATTGCACCAGAGAGGGTTGAAATACCAAAGAAAGAAGAAGGTATCCCTCATCCTGTTCAGAGGCCTCAAAGAAAAAGAACAGGAAATATGGCTTCTCAAACCCAAAGTACCCGGAGACGTCTGGGGAAAACTGGGCAAGAGGACTTACCACAGCCAATCACAAAAGTGCCCAAAGCAAGAAGGGGAGCCAGTTGAGACCTGGCACTGGAAAGAAGCCTGTGGAAAAGGCAATTCTAGATTTGAATCTTCTATTGGAAGAAGCCGCCGGAAATAATGTGTGCGCACACATTGGCGGAGAAAAACTAAAGGAACTTGCTCCTGGAATGGAAAATAGAAATGAAGAGCAAGTAGAAGTGCATGAAGCACTCCATGACAAAATGGCCATAAATTTTGTAACAATAGGAGAATCCATGAATAGAGCAACAACAATTGCAAGGCTTGTTGTTCAAGGTTTCACTCAACGTCCTAGGGTTGATTATGAAGAAACCTATTCTCCGGTCATGGGAGGAATTACCTTTAGATACCTGATCTCAATGGCAGTCAACTTGAAGTTGAGAATGAAGCTAATGGATGTTGTCACAGCATATTTGTATGGAAACTTGAATTCGGAGATATACATGAAAGTACCGGAAGGTATCCCTATCCCGAACCAAGACAGAGCAAACAGAGACCTATACAGTGTGAAATTAGAGAAATCACTGTATAGGCTGAAACAGTTAGGAAGAATGTGGTACAATCGCTTGAGTGACTTTCTCTGCAAGAAAGGCTACACGAACAGCGAAGATTGTCCATGTGTATTTATACAACGATCCACGAATGGATTTTGTATAATATCCGTCTATGTAGATGACTTGAACATCATTGGGACGGATGAAGAAATTGAAGAAGCATGCACATACTTGAAATCTGAGTTTGAAATGAAAGACTTGGGTAAAATCAAGTTCTGTTTAGGCTTGCAGCTTGAACATGTCCAAGGCGGAATTTTGGTACACCAAGCATCCTACACGCAGAAAGTGTTGGAGAGATTTGGCTTTGAAAAGGCATACCCCGCAAAGACCCCAATGGTCGGAATGTCACTCCAAGCAGACCTAGACCCGTACAGGCCTAGAGAAGAGGGGGAGGAAATCCTGGGAGCGGAATTCCCATACTTGAGTGTAATTGGAGCGCTCATGTACCTTGCGAATAGCACTAGGCCGGACATTGCGTTCGCCGTGAATTTGCTAGCGCGGTACAGTGCAAAACCCACCAAAAGGCATTGGAAAGGGGTGAAGGACATCTTCCGTTACCTTCAAGGAAGCAAAGACATTGGCTTGTTTTACAGAAGAAACAATTAATTGAATTTGGTTGGCTATGCCGATGCTGGGTACCTATCGGACCCGCATACTGGCAAGTCACAAACTGGGTATGTTTTCCTTTGCGGTGGAACAGCAATTTCGTGGAAGTCATCTAAGCAGACTCTTGTCTCAACGTCGACAAACCACTCAGAAATAATTGCCTTATATGAAGCCTCTCGAGAATGTGCATGGCTTCAAAGAATGGTTCACCACATCCAGAAGTCATGTGGTTTGAACATGGAACAAACCCCCACCATTATCTATGAAGATAATGCAGCTTGTGTTGCTCAAGTGCAAATGGGATATGTGAAGAGTAACCTCACAAAGCATATCAACCCCAAGTTCTTTTATGCTCATGAATTGCATAAGATGAACGAGATAAAAATACTGCATACTAAGTCGTGTGAAAATCTCGCAAATTTATTCACAAAGTCACTCCCGGCATCTTCCTTTGAAAGATGTGTTAGAGGAATCGGGATGATGAGGCTTAGAGAAGTGCAGATTTCAGGGGGAGAATTTTCACATACTCCTACATAAATCTCGAACATGAAGTTTGAGTATCAAACGTGAATCTTGAAGATTAACATTGAAGTTTGGGTGGATTGTACTCTTTTCCTTAAGTAAGTTTTTCATTGAAGTTTTCTTACATAAGGTTTTTGATGAGGCAATCCGTGCAACACAGCAAGCGTGTGCTATGTACTCTTTCTCCAATTATTTTTCCCACTGGGTTTTTATGGAGTTTTAATGAGGCATATGCATCTCGCAGTGAAGAGTCCAAGGGGGAGTGTTAGGAAATCTGTTGTCGTATCCTATATGGACTCTTCCTTATCTCTAAGAAGAACCGCTATATATAGGAGGCAGGGGGTCACCCCATTGTACACAAGCATCTGAGAATAATAAAGGCACTGCTCCTCCTCATATTGTGTCTCTCGCCCTCTCTCTCTGTTCTCCAACTTCAATCTATTAGGCAACCCCGGACTATTCGATAGCGAGGTTGTCTAACAGTTTGGTCGAAAACTTTCCGGCTATAATATATGGAGTATGCCAACTTGCTTGGGTGGTACGTGAACTGCACTTAATAATCACTTTAATACCATGACCAACAAGCAATTTAGAGGCCAATAGTCGAAAATTCGGTCATCCTTTATGCATAAAAAAACATTTTGTCCTCCTTTGTTTACTCACTGTATTGTTCTTAGATGTTTTGTGTTACTTTAGCCCTTAAGAGTACATAACGTTGGAAATAGAACTAAGATGGGTATGCAAATGAAAAATAAAGTAGAAAAGTTACCTCAAAAGTGTAGAATGATTTGTATTTAAGAATAAAATTTGAAAATTAGAATGACATGTACTATCTCTGTTCCCCGAAAACATGGTATTCTAGTTTTCATACTTTGTTAATACATGTTAGTCTACAATTTTGAAATAAATTTGTACTTTTTTTCTTATATTTCTCTTTAGCTTTGTGCAATGTCTTTTAATATCATGGACTAGAGTAAGACACACCACCCAAAAATATAATAAGAGAGGTAATATAATCTTTTGTATGTGTGACTTAGTGAAAGTGCAAGAATGTATAATAACATCTATTGAGAAATGGAGGGAGTATTAAACAAAATAATTGAAAATGAATTTGATTACAAACAATATGTTATCTGCCAGTTGTGATGTCGGGCATCCCAACTCATAGCATATCTAAGGACAAAGTCAAATTTGTACACCTCACGCAAATTGAAGAACTGGTTACGAATCTTCCTGGAGGGTCTCCATTATCTAATCTGATGACTGCTTAATAAATGAATTGTTTTCTTGACTTGAACATGCCTATCCACTGGGTTAGTCTATTTTAAAAAGTGCCAGATCTGGATCCACCGCAGTCTACTTTTAACTATTATCTAATATATTACTTCACTTTCTCTGGTCTAAATAAATTTACTTCCTCCACTCAGAAAAATATGTCGATTTAGGACACCTTACGGTCAAAATCTTCAAACTTTCTTTTTAAAAAATTAGATTGAATACATGAAAACAATCGTTCGTATAGATTTGTCTGGAAAGTTACTCTCATAATATTATAATTTTATTGGGTACTAGTGCGGTGCCCGTGCGTTGCAATGAGATATCAAACCTTACAGTAAATAGCACTTTTCTTTTATACATATATTAAGCGAATCAACTAACTAAAAGAGGGCAAAACATATATATCCAGTGGCATATAGTATAACATTTAGACATAATGATCACATTCTACAAAATAAAGTGATTGCTACAATATTTTGTATATTATAAGAGTCAACACCCAAACGTAAAAAACTTATACTAAGTAATAAACAAATTGAAACCACACACACACAAAAAAGTTCTGCATTCTACCAAAGTGCTCACAACATCCAACTTGTTCTGCTTGACGTGAATGCTAGCACACACCTTCAGTAATAACACTACGCATTCTTCTCAAAAACAGAGATGAAGCTCGAGTGTAAAACAGAAGTCATCAAGACTGGAGGGTACCAGTACAAGAGATTTATTAACCTTTCCACTCTTCTCATTTGGGACAAACCACCTTCTGCTCCATTCATTATTTTTTGCACTCTTCTTCAAAAGGAAACCTAAAGAGTAAGAAAAATATGCTTCTGTCTCAAGAAATCAAACCACAACTATTGGAAAAAAAATCACCAAAACCATGTACAATTACATTTTTACATATGTATGCATGTATTGTATGCTAAAAATGAAAGATTATGCTACAATTCTGCATAGAGTTAATAAGCAGCCAAAGAGGTTGATTCCTATGAAAATGCTTCCATTTTAATGGAGAAAAAATCATATTGGAGCAACATGAAATCAATCTTCAATGGTTCCAGTTTCAATCACAGTAGAATAGAAGCAAAAGTGATGCCAAATTGCTTTGAGAAAAGATGAAATTATGCCAACCTGTGGCGTACTATTATACCTACAGTTATTTCACCCCAGGCCCAGTTACCTGCAAATTCAATCCCTCTTTTGTATCTTTATCTTGCTGATTGGATTTTTCTTTCATTGATTTCAGGCTACCACCAGCTTGCTCAGATCCTGTTTGGGGGCTTGAAACCTAATATGAAAGACAACCAACGTTAACAACCAGACCAACATAAGTACAGAGAATCTGGCGATCATTACTTTTGAGTACAGATTTGTAGCATGTAGATTTGTGCATCCTAAGCAAGGAGGCAGAGGTTCTACCATCACGGACTGTTCTGCATCTTGTGCTTTCTTCGATGATCTATGTTTCACCTCATCCTCACGACGCTACCTTTCCATTCTGCAATTATCATACAAAGCCAAGATGATCATTGGATCATGTAATCGTTAAAACTATGTAAAGGCCTCTCAACTTACAGACAACCGATAGTAGGACATACCATTATCCATTTCATCCAAGGAAAGAAACAATACTTGAATACTGCAGAAGTTAAAAACTGAAGTGGTACACTTCAGTAGTGCATCACTTTCTAAAAAAAATGTCTCTGCCTTTTGGCATTGTTCTTCATCATTAGCTTTTCTGGTGAAAATAAATTTAAGAATATAATAGAGCAAAAACTTCTCTTGTTAATTTACCAAGTAAAAAAAGTGCAAGGTAGGAAAACTGGAAAAAGAACAAATTATTTGCCAAAGTTACATTAAAGTGGATTAAATAAGAAGAAACCAACTATTATTCGTTAAGAGCGTGACTGACCTTCTTTGTACTAAACAGATGAAACGTTGTGGGGGGGCAAAGGCACGCTCTATGTCATGTGGGGCCTTAAATATGGCAGACGCAAGAAGAAATCCAGCCCTGATCTTCAGGGGAATCCGGTTTAGAGCCACGGCAAGGAATAAACTGATTGCAATCAGAGTTAGTTGGAATCAATCTATTAGTTTCCTTGTTTGTTAAGATATTTCCTTCCAATAGTTATTACCTTACTTGTTAGGAGCTCTCTCTATTTAAGAGGGCTAAGCTTTTACCTTTGGGATATATGAGAAAATTGCCTCAACTCCTGTGTTCCTCCACCCTGAGACTTACCGTCATAGCCACCTTGCCGCGCGACAGGTGTCACGGCTGCCTCGTCGCGCCGCCGGTGGGCTAGGGCGCGCCCTCCTCCCTCTCACCACTACTCCCTTCGTTCCAATTCTGCTCGCGGGTCCCCGTCTTGTGACAACTTGGTATCAGATTCTTCCGCTGTTTCGCCAACCATGTCCAGCGAGGATCCCACCAACCCTCTTCTGGCGAAGTTGGATGATATTCTTCAGCAACTGACGGCTGACAAGGCGATCCTTCATGCAAAGATGGATTCCCTTGCCAACTCCGTTCGGTACATCGACAACCAGCAAAGGGCGCACCACATCGACTGGAGCAGGCGGATGGACAGGGCAGCAACCTCCATGAACCCCTGCTTCCACATCAAGGCGGCATCTTACCGACGCCGCCCGGATTACCACGACAGGAGGATCAGCGACCACTGGGGGCTGCTCTGCTCGGGACTGCGGTTCGGCGTGAACCAGGAACCGAGCACCACCACCGTGATCCACCAGCACACCTCCAACCGGATCGCGGCGGTGCCCCTCGTTTTTACAAACTCAATTTCCCAACCTTCGACGGGAAAGAGGATCCTCTGCCTTGGCTCAATCGTTGCGACCAATTCTTCCGCGGCCAGCGCACCATGGAAGAAGACAAAGTATGGTTGGCCTCTTTTCACATGCTTGGTACCGCGCAATTGTGGTATCGTAAATGCGGAAGCGCGATATGGGTACCGCTTCCTGGCGCCACTTCGTCGAGCTCGTCAATACTCGATTCGGTCCACCTGCGTTCTAATTCCTTGGCGAATTAGTCGCGTTGCTAAATCACGGGTTCCGTGTCGACTTCGGAACAATTTTTGGCATTATTGTGTCGCCCGATCCTCTCGAACATCAACAGTTCAATTATTTATCACGGATTAGGGAATCCTCTCCAAACCGACGTCGAGCTCCAAGCTCCGTTGACTTTGGAATCTGCTATGAGTCTCGCTCGTGCCTATGAGCGCCGATTCTTGACAAGCTCGTCCCAGGCTGCGCCTTATCGCCGACCTTGGCGCCCCCCGCCGGCGTCCGTTCCAGGAGGATCCACGGCTTTGTCCGTAGGCAGTCCGACCGAAGACTGCGGCAAATCCCAGTTCCCGCCCTATGTTGCCACGACGCACATTATCTCCCGCTGAGATGGATCGCCGCCATACGTTGGGTCTCTGCTATCATTGCGATGAAAAATTCACGGCCGGCCACAGATGCAAGAAGCTCTTTGTCCTGGAAGTACTGGACGTCCTTGATGAGTTTGAACCCGAGGCGCCCACTGAACCGGCCATCTCTTTGGCCGCCCTCACAGGAATCACATCTCGGTCGGGCCAGACCATGCGCCTTCCAGTGACTATCGCTGGCCATTCTTTCGTGGCCCTCTTGGATTCAGGCTCCACACACAATTTCATCGCCGATCGCGTCGCGAAGACCGCCGGGGTTCCTCTTCGTCCGTGTTCCAGTCTCCAGGTCCTGGTTGCTAACGGTGATCGCATCTCCAGCCCCGGAGTTTGTCGTAATCTGCAACTCGCAATCGATGGCGTCCACTTTGCTTTGGACTGTTACGTCCTTCCTCTGGATGATTTCGACATCATCCTGGGCGTTCAATGGCTTGGTACCCTTGGTCCAATTGTCTGGGACTTCACTCATATGACCATGTCTTTCAGTCATGCAGGGCATCATATCATTTGGTCTGGAGTGCACAACTCCTCGCCCACGACCGCCCTCCAGGCATGCACCGGACAGGAGCTGCTGCAGACCTTGTTGGATGATTTTCAAGCTTTATTTGCTGAACCATTCGGCCTGCCTCCTGTTCGTGAGAGGTACCATCGCATTCACTTGAAGCCAGGCACCGACGCCATCGCAGTGCGGCCATATCGGTACGCTCACTTGCAAAAAGATGAGCTGGAGAAACAATGTACCATGATGTTACAGCAAGGTGTGATTCGCAAAAGCTGCTCGGCGTTCTCGGCACCAGTCTTGCTTGTCAAAAAATCTGACGGATCATGGCGGTTTTGTGTCGACTATCGAGCCCTCAGTGACCGCACCATCAAAGACAAGTTTCCCATTCCCGTGGTGGATGAGCTTCTTGACGAGCTTCGTGGAGCCAAATTCTTCACCAAGCTCGATCTCCGCTCCGGTTATCATCAAGTGTTAATGCACCCAGCTGATATCGAGAAGACGGCTTTTCGCACACATCAGGGCCTTTTTGAATTCTTGATCATGCCGTTTGGCTTAACCAATGCACCGGCCACTTTTCAAGCCCTTATGAATGAGGTGCTCCGCCCTTTTCTCCGCCGATTTGTTCTCGTGTTTTTTGATGATATTCTGATCTATAGCTCCTCATGGTCGGAGCATCTGCGCCACATTCGGACTGTATTCCAAGCCCTCCAGCACCACCGGTTATTCTTGAAATGCTCCAAATGTTCTTTCGGGGAACCATCTGTGGCTTATCTCGGCCACATCATTTCAGCCGTAGGGGTTGCTATGGATGCCCAGAAGGTGGCAGCTGTACAAGATTGGCCTACTCCCTGTTCTGTCCGAGCGGTCCGTGGATTCCTTGGCCTCGCCAGATATTATCGCAAATTCATTCGTGGCTTTGGTGACTTAGCCGCCCCACTCACCAAGCTGCTCAAGAAGGAAGCTTTCAAATGGTCCGATGAAGCAACCACTGCATTCTCCACTTTGAAGTCCGCACTGATGTCCGCACCAATCTTGCAACTTCCGGATTTCAATGTCGCCTTCACCGTCGAGTGCGATGCCTCGGGTCATGGCATTGGCGCCGTCCTTCACCAGGGCACCGGTGCTATTGCTTTCTTCAGTCGGCCAATGGTCCCTCGGTACGCTTCCCTACCGGCATACGAACGGGAATTGATTGGTCTTGTGCAAGCAATGTGTTTTTGGCGACCATACCTCTGGGGCCGCCCATTCTTGATCCGGACAAATCACTACAGCTTAAAATTCTTGTTGGATCAACGCTTATCAACCATCCCACAGCATCATTGGGTCAGTAAATTATTGGGGTATGATTTCACTGTTGACTACCGGCCCGGCAAATCCAATATTGTCGCAGATGCTCTCCCGCCGGGACACAGAACCAGCAGCCATCAGTTGTGCCATCTCCAGTCCTCATTTTGCCCTCTTTGATGGATTTCGCCAAGAAATAGAACAGGATACAACCCTTCGGGATTTACGGGACAAGATTCGTACGCACTAACAGCAGGGCCCTTGGAGCATTGTGGATGACCTCATCGTCTTCCGCAATCGCATTTTCATCTCCCCAACCTCTTCTTTCTTACCAGAGATCTTGGCTGCCGCACATCAAGCAGGTCATGAAGGGGTCCTGAAGACACTTCACCGCCTGCGAGCTGACTTTCATATCCCCAAGGGCCGCACCTTGGTCCAAGACTTTGTTCGGTCCTGCACTGTCTGCCAACGCAATAAAGGCGAACAGCTCCACCCGGCCGGCCTCCTCCAGCCTCTGCAGCTTCCATCGGCAGTTTGGTCTGATATCGCCATGGACTTCGTTGAAGGGCTTCCAAGAATTGGTGGCAAGACGGTCATCCTCACCGTCGTCGACCGTTTCTCCAAATCCGCACATTTTCTGCCACTCAGCCACCCCTATACGGCACATTCAGTGGCCCGGGTTTTCTTCGACGAAGTGATTCGCCTTCATGGGATTCCTACTTCCATTGTTAGTGACCGTGATCCGGTTTTTACTAGCAATTTTTGGACCGAACTATTCCGTTTGGTTGGTGTCAAACTCTGTTTCAGCTCTGCCTTCCACCCCCAGTCCGATGGTCAATCTGAAGTGGTCAACAAAATCATCGTCATGTACCTTCGCCGCTTAATCGATCGCCCACGACAATGGTCATACCTGGTTACCCTGGGCCGAAGTTTTGCTACAACACGGCTTCCAAGCTTCGCTCGGACATCGCCATTTCGTGTGGTGTATGGTCGCGACCCCCCCTCATGGCGGCAATACAACCCGGGTGATTCAAATTTGCCGGCGGTGGATAGCCTCCTCACGGATCGCAATGAATTTCTTACAGAAATACATGGACGTCTACTGCAAGCCCAACAACACTACAAGACCCAAGCCGACAAAGGCCGCCGTGACTTGGAGTTTGCTCCCGGTGACTGGGTCTGGCTCCGCCTCCTTCATCGTCAAGCATCGGCCATTACTTCCCAGGGTCATGGCAAACTCGCGCCTCGCTACTATGGGCCCTACAAGGTCGACCATCGTATTGGTTCGGTGGCATACAAGCTTCAAGTCCCTCCTCGTGCCAGGATCCACGACGTTTTTCATGTTGGCCTCCTCAAACCATTTGTGGGGGACCCACCAACAGCACCTCCAGCGCTTCCACCCATTATGCATGGACGGGCATGTCCAGCTCCATCCAAGGTCCTGCGGGCACGGCTAGCACGCGGTCAGCATGAGCTCTTGGTCCAATGGGATGGGTTGCCATCTGCCTCCACTTCCTGGGAACCGCTCGACAAGTTTCGCCACATGTACCCCGATTTCAAGCTTGAGGACAAGCTTTTTGAGGAGGAGGGGAGAGATGTCATGTGGGGCCTTAAATATGGCAGACGCAAGAAGAAATCCAGCCCTGATCTTCAGGGGAATCCGGTTTAGAGCCACGGCAAGGAATAAACTGATTGCAATCAGAGTTAGTTGGAATCAATCTATTAGTTTCCTTGTTTGTTAAGATATTTCCTTCCAATAGTTATTACCTTACTTGTTAGGAGCTCTCTCTATTTAAGAGGGCTAAGCTTTTACCTTTGGGATATATGAGAAAATTGCCTCAACTCCTGTGTTCCTCCACCTCTGAAACTTACCGTCATAGCCACCTTGCCGCGCGACAGGCGTCACGGCTGCCTCGTCGCGCCGCCGGTGGGCTAGGGCGCGCCCTCCTCCCTCTCACCACTACTCCCTTCGTTCCAATTCTGCTCGCGGGTCCCCGTCTTGTGACATATATATCAACAAGCATAACCTTTATGTTTTTCGCATCATTTTTAAAAGGGTCCAATGTATTAGATGCAATTGCAATGACCTTGAGAAAAGAAATGGTAGAATTTATACTCAGAAATCAGGTTGACTATGACTGTACAATCCAGATACAAGTAAAAGGGGAAGTAGATTGCAGTATAGAACAAAGTGGCACCTCGCGTTTGAATGGAGGATATCTTCCCAGACCTGCCGTAGCATTTGCAGAAGCATTTACTATGTCTAACAATACACGGTGTACCTAGTGTATTGAAAAAAAATTAATTGATGAATTGATGTATCATAAGCTACATAGACAGTGTCTACCAATACACAGTATACCGTATTGATGAACATAATAATTAATAAACTACATAGACAGTTACATGTTTGTGCAGGTGCAATAGTTATAGATAAATTGAATATTAGCAGATTTTTATATTTTACCATTTTTATTTTATTTCACAATCTTTTCATAATCCAAACTTTCGTTGCACCCAACCGAGCTCCGCTATATTATGTTTACTCAGCTAGTATTTGTTGTAACCAAAGAATGAGTTATGCAAGATTGCATACAAAGCAATTGCATTTATATATGGATACAAAGATGAGAGGCTAAAAAGTAATACCTGACAGAATATTTTCACAGGTTCTGGTGTAGCAACAACATTAAAGAGTTTCCCAACAACAGTGTTCCTGACAAATACAAAAGACATTATAAGAAATAGCTAGTGAGTGTTAGAGATAGAGTCCTAGTATATCTGTATAGGTATTCTACTAGAGATAGAGTCTTGTTTCCTGTCCCTCATGTACATGTATATATACTGGCCCATTGGCCTCATAATGAATATAAGTGCTATTCATAACATGGTATCAGAGCCAATCTAGGGTTTATTTTCTTGGGCGTTGCACTTGCGCCGTCTCCTACCATCAACACTCAGCGATTCTTCCCGTTGCCTATTGTCGCCTCTGCCTTCCTGTTGTCCTTCGCACAGAGGACTCAGCCGCCGAGGCGAAGAAGCTGTTGTTGCTGGTCGTCTTCCGCCGACGATCTTCGCGCGCCGAGCCAGGCCGCCTTGTCTCCTCGTCTCTGCCGCGTGTAGTCGCCGAAGCCCATCCGGCCCCACGGGCCGTCGCGGTAGACGGACGCGTCAAGCCTGCCGCCGCGATGACGGCCGAGCGGCGCTTGCCGCCCGCTGACCGGCGTCGTCGCCTCGGCCGTCGTGTCACCTTCGTGCCGCCGTGCACGGCCGCGAGTCGCGTCACCTCGGTCGACGTCTGCGAGGCTCCGTCGCCGCGGGCGTGTGCCTTCGGTACTGCCGTGGCGGCGTCGCCCTCTGGCGGACCTCTCGCCGCCTCGTCATGCCGACGACGTCTGCCGAGCAGAGCCGCCCAAACAAGATCCCTCGTGCCGCTCCTTTGTGGGGCCCTTGTCCCTCGGTTTCGGTTGAAGGAGCGTAGATCGGAACTCAAAAGTCATGTGGCCAGTTAATTAGAAGGTTGGGTTCCGGTAAAAAAAAAAAGATATCTTCTTCGGGCACAGTTTCTGTTCCTCGCTGCCCAGTCATTTTTATGGTCTCAATTATCGAGACTGGATTCTCCATATGCGTCTTCATATGCACGGTCAGCGTCTCTGGGAGTTTCTTACTGGCGAGCTATCATGTCCGCCTTGTCCTGCTCCCACTGCCCCGCCTGTTATCCCCAAAGAGGCCGATGATGCTACTCGCCAGAAGGCCGCTGATGCTGTAGAGTCTTTTCAGACTCAATTTACTGCTCACAAAACATGGGTTGAAGAAGATGCTCGTGCCTCTACTATTTTGGTTGCTAGCATGGAGGTGCATCTTACTGGGGACATTGTCGCTTTATCTTCGGCACAGTTGATGTGGGCGCATCTTCGCGATCGTTATGAGCCAGCTGGAGACTCTTTGTACCTTGCTATTGTGCGACAGGAACAGTCGCTTCAGCAGGGTGATTCTACTGTGGATGAGTTCTATGCACAGCTGTCTTCGGTGTGGCGTCAGCTTGATTCCTTGGGACCGGAGGTTTAACAGACCTGCCAGTGATGTCAGCGTCAACACTCTCATTTGGAGCTTCACCGCATCTACGACTTCCTGACACGTCTTCGGACTGAGTTTGAGCAGATTCGTGCCCAGCTGCTTGCTCGTCATCCTCGTGTGACTCTGTTGGAGGCCCTTGCCGCTATTCGCACTGAGGAGACTCGTCTTCGTGGCGCAGGCCTACTGGTGTCTCCCTCAGTTTTGGCGGCACCTCGCTCTACTCCTCCGACAGTGACGCTTGCTCCAGTTCCAGCCACCGGTGGAGGAGGCCTTCACTGCACCTACTGCAATAAGAACGGACATGTGGAGCAATTCTGCTACAGGAAGAAGAAGGATCTTGCTCGTCGAGGGGGACGCCCTTCTAAGGGCCCTGGACTCTTGGGTGCCTCTCCTCAGCAGACTTCTGTCGGTTTTGACTCTACTCAGAGATTCTTATGCTACTGCGTCGCATGGCTGCCACTACACCGATAGGTTCCGCTGGTTCTGCTACTCAGACTTCTAGTGAGAAACCACCATCAGGTATCACACCATGGATCCTTGACTCTGGAGCTTCTTTTCATATGACATCTGATCCTTCGAGTCTTCATTCCATTAGTCCTCTTGTTGCTCCTATCACTGTGCAGACCGCAGATGGTACTTCTCTTTCTGTTGCAGGACGAGGCAATCTTTTGTCATCCTCTTTTCATGTTCCTGCTGTTTCTTATGTTCCCAAACTGACCATGCAGCTCATATCCGCTGGCCAGCTCACTGATCATGGTTGTCGCATTATTATTGATTCTGACTCTTGTTGTGTTTAGGATCGCCGCACGGGGGCTCTAGTTGCGACTGGCCCTCGCCGCCATGATTCTCAGCGTCTTTGGGAGCTTGACTGGCTTCATTTTACCTTCCGCTGCCTCTGCCAGTCTCTCTGCTTCCTCCACCGCCTCAGCATCCGTTGCTTCTTCTACCGGGACTTTTGCTCAGTGGCATCACCGTTTGGGCCATCTTTGCGGTTTGCGTCTGTCTTTTATAGTTCGTCGAGGTCTTTTAGGCTCTGTGTCTAGTGATACTTCTTTACACTGTACGGGTTGTAAGCTTGGCAAACAGCTACAACTCCCCTACCATTCTAGTGAGTCTATATCACAGCGTCCTTTTGATCTTGTTCATTCTGATGTTTGGGGTCCGGCTCCCTTTGTTTCAAAAGGGGGTCATCGATACTATATTCTTTTTATAGATGATTTCTCTCGCCACACTTGGATATATTTCATGTCCTCTCGTAGTGAGGTTTTATCCATCTATAAGACCTTTGCCATCATGATTCGCACTCAGTTTGATTCAACCATTCGTGTTCTTCGTGCTGACTCACTTCTGGGCTGAGGCCGTTTCCACTGCTACCTACTTGACCAATATCCAACCTTCTTCTGCTCTGATGGGAGGGATTCCAGTTGAGCGTCTTTGTGGCATGCTTCCTGATTATTCTGGACTTCGCCTTTTTGGGTGTGTGTGCTATGTTCTTCTTGCACCTCGTGAACGCACCAAGCTGACTGCTCAGTCTGTTGAGTGTGTTTTTCTGGGATACAGTGCTGAGCATAAGGGATATCGTTGTTGGGATCCTGTTGGCCGACGGATAAGGACCTCACGAGATGTCACTTTTGATGAGTCTCGACCCTTCTACCCTCGTTCTTCTTCCTCTCCTACATCCCTTGTTGAGCCACTGTCTTTTCTGACTTTTCCTGATACTCCGGTTGTCACTTTTCCTTCACAATCGGCGTCTCCTTTATCGCCGGTTTCTTCACCACCGTCCTCTCCTACCCAGGTCTCTTCAGATGTTGTTTCTCCCTATCCTCTCCACTACACTCGTCGTCCGCCAGCTGAGGACTCTTCTGATGTGCCATCTTCTTCTTCTTCTGATGAGCCATCTTCTTCAGTGTCTCCTCCTCGTTATGCTCTTCGCGATCGACAGTCTATTCGGCCTCCTAAGCACTTTGCTTTTGTTGGTGCCGCTTTGGCCGAGCCGACTTCTTACCGTGATGTTGTTATTCATCAGGAATGGCAGTATGCGATGGCAGAAGAGATTGCTGCCCTTGAGCGCACCGGCACGTGGGATCTTGTTCCACTTCCTCCACGTGTCCTCCCCATTACTTGCAAGTGGGTATATAAGATTAAGACTCGCTCTGATGGTTCTCTTGAGCGCTACAAGGCTCGTCTTGTGGCGCGTGGTTTTCAGCAGGAGCATGGTCGTGATTATGATGAGACCTTTGCACCTGTGGCTCACATGACCACTGTTCGCACTCTCCTTGCTGTGGCCTCTGTCCGTGAATGGTCCATCTCTCAGCTTGATGTCAAGAATGCCTTTCTTAATGGTGAGCTGCATGAGGAAGTCTGTATGCAGCCACCACCGGGGTATTTTGTTCCAGAGGGCATGGTTTGTCGCCTTCGTCGCTCTCTCTATGGGCTCAAGCAAGCCCCTCGTGCTTGGTTTGAGCGTTTTTCTTCTGTGATCACTGCAGCTGGTTTCTCTGCAAGTGCTCATGATCCTGCGCTTTTTGTTCGCACTTCCTTCTCGAGGTCGGACTCTTCTCCTCTTATATGTTGATGACATGATCATTATTGGAGATGATTCTCAGTATATTGCCTTCGTAAAGGCTCGTCTCAGTGAGCAATTTCTCATGTCCGATCTAGGTCCTCTTCGATATTTTCTTGGGATTGAGGTTTCTTCTACCTCTGAGGGCTTCTTTCTCTCCCAAGAGAAGTATATCCAGGATCTTCTTGATCGTGCTTCTCTCACTGATGAGCGTACAGCCGAGACTCCCATGGAGCTCAATGTTTATCTTCGACCTACTGATGGTGAACCTCTTGAGGATCCTACTCGCTATCGCCATCTTGTTGGGAGTCTTGTTTACTTTGGTGTCACTCGTCCTGACATTTTTTATCCAGTCCATATCCTGAGTCAGTTCGTTTCTGCTCCCACTCAGCTCCACTATAGTCATCTTCGTGTTCTACGATATCTTCGTGGAACCACCTCTCGCCGTCTTTTCTTTCCACACTCCAGCTCTTTACAGCTCCAAGCATACTCTGATGCTACATGGGCCAGTGATCACTCTGATCGTCGATCACTTTCTGCTTACTGTGTTTTTCTTGGTGGTTCTCTCATTGCTTGGAAGACTAAGAAGCAAACCGCAGTTTCTCGTTCGAGTGCTGAGGCTAAGTTGCGGGCTATGGCTCTTTTGACAGCAGAGGTTACTTGGCTACGGTGGTTACTTGAGGATTTTGGTGTTTCTGTTTCTACACCGACTCCTCTTTTATCTGACAGTACAGGGGCTATCAGCATTGCTCGAGATCCAGTGAAGCATGAACTCACCAAGCATATTGTTGTTGATGCTTCTTATATGAGGTCACAGGTACAAGATGAGGTTGTGGCTCTTCTGTTGAGGAACGCGGTATGCTACTCTAGCACAAATTAAAAATTTCTACCGCGCAACCAGAAAGCTACTCGCAAGAATAGGATCATAGATCAATTACCACTAGACGCGCAGTTGCGGAATCCTTCGCGCGTCGATGTAGTGGATCGTTCCCGCTGCAGTCGTGGATCGTCCTCGCCTCGTCTGGCCGCGGATCGTCCTCGCCTCGCCGTGGATCGTCCTCGCCTCGCCGTGGATCGTCCTCGCCTTGTCTGGCCGCGGATCGTCCTCGCCGCCGCGATTCTGGCGGCGTCACCACGTAGTCCACACGTCCAGGGATGGGACACCGTGCGTCGGTGTGCAAGCACCGGATCGCTCGGCGAGGCGGCGAGAGGAGGTGGCTAGGGTTTCGCGAAACACCTCTAAAACGCACGGAAAGTCTCAGATTGCGCCCAGCCTCCTCCTCCTCCTTATATAGCCACGAGGTGAAACCCTAGGCGATCGGGGCCCATCTACGCGCTTAAGCCCACGAGGTCCATTAATTACGGATCTAATCCGAATTGATGCGTCGGCGTTAAGTGTGTGACCAGAGGTTCATGCGCATTTGGACATGGATTCGGAAAACCCTCTTCTAATCCAATAGTCGGTAGCGGCTCCTTGCAGAGCATGCCAACTCCCAAACGCATATGATTAAAGTACCGATGTAATAATCCCTTTGCCAAACTTATATGAAGATCGAACTCAAGGCGAGAAGCATGTCATCCTTTGACAGTTCAATCCATCTCTCGTATCCGTGATATATTAATAAGTTGTGATTGACTTCTCAATCACGGCATGGCCATGCACTTCCTTAATCATATCACACGAGTGGCCTAGATATATATCTCCGTTACATTGGAGTGGCAAATTCCATCTCGACTGCTCACTTCCCTCTGCATGTTTCATAGTAAACATGAAAGCTACCTTTATAACTATCCAATCAAGAAATAGTGTTTGGTAACCCCAAGGTAAACTATTACACATGTAGGGAATATGACAATCTCAGGTCTAAGGATCATACATCTACTATGTATGAGATACACTGATGACACATAAGAACGTAACATTCTCGCAGTGTCCCATTGTGGGTCTATCTAACCCATGTTCTTCAACATGCGTCCACAATGTATTGATGATATCTCCATATCCCATGATCTATGAAACATGATCATCGAACAATACATGTGTTGATCTATTCATCGTTGTCCCATACGATGATATCCGATCAGAGACATTTATCGAATTATATCAATAAGTAAAGAGCTTCATAAACAAGTCACACACTTGTTGATCAAAACAATGATATACATTCATTGGACCAATAATCATATTATTATTCATAAACATAGTCATGTTACAATCATCCATATGATTGCCTCAAGGGCATAACACTATCATCTTCAGTATGTGCCTTTAGAACTCCAGTTAACAGATTTCTTCACGAAGACACAGACTAGAGCTTATCATAATTTTTTCCTCTCCAAACTCAGTGTTGCTGATCCACCATGAGTTTGAGGGGGGTGTTAGAGATAGAGTCCTAGTATATCTGTATAGGTATTCTACTAGAGATAGAGTCATGTTTCCTGTCCCTCATGTATACGTATATATACTGGCCCATTGGCCTCATAATGAATACAAGTGCTATTCATAACAGTGAGCACCAAGATCCTGTAACGAACTATGAAATATGAGTTATCTTAGGAGACAAAAAAAAAGAGGAAAAACATATTTCCTCTTGAAAAGAAAAAGAAATCCATTACCATTTTGATTTTTTTATGCACAGTTAAACACTGAATACACGCCATGTTCCTTTACTTCAAATAGTTGTCTAGCTATCACAGTGCTAAATAAAAACAGTACTGTGTATAAAGTTTAATCAACCAAATTCAATATTAGCTACTTGCATCAGAAAATTTCTCCTAGTATTTATGGATGATATATTGATATACAGTAGAAATTGGAGGAGCCCAAGGAACAACTGGACTACTGCTTTCAAAATATAAGACAACAGGACATAACATATTATATATCAGAATACAATTCTGTTTTTGTGTTGGTTTTGACTTCCCATGTGTAGAATTACACCAGATAGCTTTAGCACAGGGGCAGTGGAACAAAATATGATCATCTGTTTGTATTTGACCACATCAATAGCATTTGTCTGAAATTTTATCTAAATGACCTATATAGCAGCAACAGTAAGAATTTAATAGCATCACGCTAGGTGAAAGTCTGGATTCTAGGGAGGATGTTTTCATTGATTGGATCTCTTAGTATGTTCAGACTAATCATCAGTGCAATACCGTTGGTTACATTGAACTTGATCAAAACACTAATAATTGTTGGTTACATTGAACTTGATCAAAACACTAATAATAGAGTGTTCATGTAAAGAAAAATGTTTTACCCAAGCTAACAATATTTCACATACTTTATTACTTGGCGTCACAGTTTGAAGGTCTTCATACATAATAAAAGAAGTCAAATTGAAGACAGGGAAGCAATAATATTAAACAATTCTTTTCCCAAAACCATGAAAAATAGAAGAACAATGCAAGCCAGACAGGAAAATGCATAACCTATCAACAAAAGATTGCATCGCTATATGTTGTTTTAATATAATAAAACAAGTTAGTAATTTCTGAGATAGAAGAAAGGGATGGATAATTGATAAAAAAAAGTAATATCATGTCAAAGGACACAAATCTAGCTATCGCAGCAAAATAGTTGTCTAGCTATCACATTCTCTGAGCAAAATAGATCTTACTTGGTTTTCATGAAGGAAATGGCCAGAAAGCTGCTCAATGAAAGTTAAATTATGGAACATCATTCTAGTGTTTGCTTAAACAAATTTCTTTGTGTCAATAAGAAGATACAATCGAAGTGTACCAAGTTACAGGCCAAATCAATGTGGCATCGAAGGGAAGCCTACTACCAGCTTAATCAAAAAGGAAATTATCATATAGGGTGAAATTTTTTTAAAGAAAGTTGTATTTTTTACATCGAAGAATCAATCTTTTTTATCAAGTAATTGCTGCTTCCCTTTAATTTGTTCCTCAATATGCACGGTTCACAGATAGATGGTGAAATGTATGTCTGGTTAACAAAAATGATTTGAAGCAAATCGTTTGAATCAATATTGGGTATTTGGGTATAGATCATAGTTGACCAACCTATCCAATGTATGAGACTTCAGTCTAGCGGTATCACTTGCCCATGCCCTCTCCCCAGTTGAACGACCTGCCCCTTCAACGTGCAACATCTCCCTCCTCCTGGATAACCCTGAACCACCAAGAAAAGGTGCAGTCACCAAGGAAAAAAAATGTATCAAACGGAGAACAAAAGGAGACGAAGAGAAAGGAGAACATTGCAGACAGAGAGGCATGGAAAATAGATATAAGAGGAAGAGAACCTAGTGGTGGTGCAGTGCAGCAGTGGCACCGCTGGTATTACTGGATGGTGCGGAGCGTGGATTACCTCAAGATAGGGCAGCCAATTTGCAAATGGAGCAAGATAGGGGAAGGTTAGTATAGAGACGAACACAAGAAAGACAAGGAAATGATAAAAATGCAAATGGGCTTACCTCAGCACAACTGCTAGTCAAACTCAAGCTTGCTTGCAAGTGCTGAGTTTGCGGCCACGATCATTGAGGTTCGACAGTTGGGAAGTAGCTTCTCCCACAATAGTCGGTTGGTTTACCTTGTGGAGATGGTCGGGCTGACCTATGGAAATTATGGAATGGTGGCGTCGACCATATCCGATTGGATTTGGACGGGCGCGGGAAGGAACGATGGTGGAAGCGGTGGCGGTGGAGGGGGCGACGTTGGATACGTGTGGGTGAAGAGGGAGGTGGCTGCACATGGGTGGTGCTGGGCATGGGGGGAGTAGCAGCTTCATCTGGAGGTGTAGAGGCGAGCGGGTGAGGAGGGCCAGACCAGGAAGGGGGAGCGGCGTGGGGTGAGCTGAGGGGGGGAAGGGTGGGCGGCCGCCCAGGGCCCTCAAAGTTAAGGGCCTCCAAACTAATTAAGCAAATTGTCGGTCTATATATATGACAATATATTCGGTCTGATTAAAGTTTTAGATCTGACAGCCGTGCAACCCTACTAAAAAAAGTTTCAAAAAATTATTAAAAAAATCATGGACGTACATCTCAACTTACCCCATCTACGAATAAATTTTCATGATCAAATTCGTCCTATGCTAGAAGTTACAAAAAAAACAAATTTTGGTGTGCATTTGAATCAAGTTTGTCCAAAATTTGTCTTTTTTGTAACTTCTAGCATATGACGAATTTGATCATGGAATTTTATATGTAGATGGGGTAAGTTGAGATATACATCCATGATTTTTTCAGAATTTTTTGAAACTTTTTTTAGTAGGGTTGCACGATGGTTGCACGAAAATCAGCTTGTACTGCAATTTGACATTGGACTAGTTATGCTTGTGCAGGACGCCAGGGCGTAAGCGACTAGAAGTCTTTTGAGGAAAGAGGGTTTCCATCAAAAGAATGCTTCCTGATGGCTGACAGCTAGGGGTTTCGTCCAACAAAAAAGTAAAAATAGGAGGGGCGACGGGTGGCCGATCGCCCGGACGTGACGACGTATAGAGAGAGAAAAAAGGATATATATATATATATATATATATATATATATATAGTACAATTACTTAGGACACCATGGTGCTTGGGCACCATGATCTAAAATGGATATTTTCCATATGTATTTGTATGCGAATTTTTTTGAAATTTTTAGGATGTTGAGTTCAACCAGTTTACTAACTAGTTCAAACAAGTTTGAACTAAAATTCAAACTAGCGTTTCCTTTTTTGATGATAGTTTGATTGTAGGTATGTGCTAAGCATACATATAAATCAGCAAAGTATGTAATCTGAATTCGTTCAAATCTTAAAATTCGAGTATATTTTTTAAAAGGTATGTGTTTCATTTGAATTCTTATAGATGGGTATATACCCTAAAACTGAAAGTTTTGAAAAATATATCCGAATTTGACTTGAATTAACGCATTTAAAATCATGGTGCCCAAGCACTGTGGTGTCCCATTCCGTCATCCTATATATATATATATAAGAAGGTGAATGGTGCCTCCATATAAGTTTTCGCTCTGAGCCCCCAAAATACCAGGACCGGCCCTGGGTGAGCGAGGGGGGCGTGGGCCAAGGAAAATGGGCGGGCGTAGTTGCACGCGTTGAAAAACAGGTAAACCTCTTCTTTTTACATGGTGTTGCACTAACTGCATATCGATATTTGTAAAACCACGAGCAATTGACCTGCTGAAACAGCGGCTGGGCTGGGCTTTGGGCTAAGCCCTGGAAAAGCCTAGGCTGACAAGGTGTTAACGCTAGAGATGTGTAATAAAAAAAACTACGGCAAGCGGATGGGTAAATTGTAGCGTTTTGCCTATAAAATTTCAGGGTTTATCGAATCCACCAGGAACTTATGTATCGATCATCTAAGGTTTACAAACAATCATGTAACTACTGTGACCCCTGCTCCTGCTCTCCCTGCGCGCCGCCGCGCCAACGGCCGCCCGCCCTTCCCGCGTCGCGGAGCCGCCCCGCCCGCCGTGCCATAACGCCGCGGCGTGATCCGCTGCGTCGTTAAACCAGCTGCGCCCCCTCCCCATAAACCCCCGAGGACTCCCCTCTCTTCCGTGCCCTCCCGCCTTCCTCTCCTCTCGCATGCCTTTCCGCCCGTCTTCCTCTCGGCTCCGGCTCAAAGCCGACCCGTCGCCGCGCGCCCGCCTTCTCCAGCCTCTCGGCTCCGCCGCCACTTCCCAGCCGCTCGCCGGCCGGCGCACCACCGCTTCTCCTTCGCCGCCCCAGCGACCACCGCCGTGCCGCCATGGACTGCTGCGCGCTCGCACCAGCCACTGCAGCGTCGTGTGCCGGTCCACGGGTCGCGTGGACGTGGTCCACGGCCCGAGCCGGCCCCACATGTCAGTTTTAATAAAAGAAAAAAATTTCAAAATTTTTTTATGATGTCATAAAGCGGTTTTTCTTTTAAAAATAATTCAAAAACTGAATTTTGTGCGCTGACATCAGCGTGCGCAATAATTCTGAATTTCTTTTAGAAAAATAATTCAAAATTCCAGAAAATTTCGTTTTAATCGTTTTTAAACTTCCGGGAGCCCGTTTTCACCCGTTCGAACTCTGTTTAGTTCCGTTTTACTTCCTAAATTCATTTTAAATCTTAAATTTTAGTTTAGTGCTAGTTTGAAATTTAATTTGAAATTATTTTAATTTATTTGGATGTTATTTGAATTTTGGTGCTTTTCACGCATAGATTACGGAGAGTCCGAGGAGTTCCCGAGTGACGATGAGCAGCAACTCGTCGAATCAGGCAAGTCACACCCCCTTGACTATGTTGCCCCCAGTTTGTGAATTTGTATGTTGAATTTTAAATTATTACATGCTTATTTGTTATAGATGTTAATTTCCGGCCTAGATTTTTTTTTGATCGAAAGGGTAATACAATACCCCAGTTTCAACAAGAAACCATATTGTCTTATACAGTCCAGTCAATACAAGTGCAAAACAACACCACATCAAAACCGGGATACATTCCCAAAGTCATCCAACCTGCCTCAAACTCACAGTACCAAAAACCTGACCAACCGTTCAAGCTATTCTTAAGGTATAGATGAAATTTTGTTGCAGATCTTCAGGAGTTTCATTTATCAACAAGATCCGACACATCTTTCATGCCCAAATCGACTAAGTCTCATCCAGACATAGTGGCGCTTGACACATTTGCTCCAGTCTTGAGCAAGACCGGTTCAGTAGCGCCCCCATTTCCTCTTTGAACAGCGGCTTCCAGTTTCTTAGCAACATGATTATTATCCTGTAAAGAGCTTTCATATCTGACCAAATCTGCGACAAAAAGATCATGTTATTCCTCAATTTCCAATACCCCACATTACTGCTGCACAGATAGTGTTCAAACCAGCATTTTTTTTATTGCTAATCCAATAGCGAGCAACCGACTCAAAATTATATCCAATCTTCATATCAAAGAAGCTATTGATCAAGTTCCAAATATCTTTAGCAACAACACACTCAAAGAAAAGATGGGAAGTAGATTCATTATCAGCACAGAAGCTACAGCTAGCACCCTTATCAATACCTCTTTTCAACAGATTATCCTTGGTCATAATCTTATTATGTGACAGAAGCCAAAGAAACAAGTGAATTCTCGGAGGAACCACTAAACTCCAAATTGAAGGAATAAAAACAGGCAAGACTCCTCTAAAATTGATAACAGCATATAGAGATTTTACTGAGTAAACACCCTTACTATTGTATTGCCAAATTAAAGCATCATCCTCATCAACAAACTTAATACTATCTATTACTTCTTTTAATTCCATCCACTTAATCATTAAGCTGACCGAAAAGCTCCTCCTAAAAGTGCATTTAACATCGGTACCATCCCAAATTTCCGCAATAGTGAGACCTTTCTCATTAGTTATAATGTACAACTCCCAGAATTGAGTAGCTAAGCACGAGTTACTGAACCAAATATCTTCCCAAAATCTAACTTTAGTGCCATTCCCAACTTTCCATTTGTAACCCAACTTGGTAGCATGCATAGCCCACAAAACCCCTTTCCAAAAGTTTGAAGCATAATCCGAATCACAACAAAAGATATTTGGTCTTTCAGTTTTATATTTAAATCTAATCAGATCTTTCCACTGTCTAGAGTCATCAGCACAGAATCTCTTTATCCAGGAAGCCAAAAGGCACAGGTTCAGATCTCTAATATTAGGAATACCAAGACCACCAAAATTTTTCTCCATACAAACCAAGTGCCAACTAGCTAAGTGAAGCTTGTTGTGCCCCCTCAAAGTCATTCCAAAGACAATTCGCCATATGAGAATTGATTATATCTAAAGCCCACTTGGGAAATTTAAAAAACGAAAGGAGATAAAGGGGAATACTAGCTAGGCAAGCTTTAATGAGCATGACCCGACCCCCATAAGAGAGAAGTTACCTTTGACATTTGAATTCCGATACTCTTGTAACCTTAGGAAAAATATGAGCTATGATTATGGTAATAATTAGATATTGCTTAGACATGCTTAGAACTAAACTTAGGAAGTTTTGGGAACTTTATGCCAAAAGGATATCATGTTTAAATGGAAACTTATGATGATCATTAGTATTGATGTGGAAGTAGTATGGTTAAAATGAAAATGACTTAGACCGGGCAAGAAAGGGTTGGAAAGTGGTGTGGTTATCATATTGAGTTTGTGGAAAGTCTCGTCTAGTCAATTAAGGACCGGTCTGAGTTTCGCCGAATGTAAAGCCTAACCGTACTAGCACGAGTCTTGAATAGGACAGACCTAGCTAGCCATATTAAGTCATAACATGGACAGTCATGCCATATGGAGGTAGTAGTATGGCGAAAGCGTGAGGCTGCCACGTTGGCGCAAGAGGGGGCTTCTGAATAGAGGGATTCTTTCGGCGGTGAAATCTTAGCGGGCATGACTACATGTATGAATTATTATAGGGGCCTTGTCATGATTTTCTCTATCACTCACCAAAGGAAGTGTGCTGACACAAGGAGAATATCATGTCTTGTGGGTAAAGTTGCACAACCTTTGTAGAGTGTCAAACTAATCGATTAGCCACGCCCACGGTCATGGGCATGCCGAGCAAGCCATTCTCAGATTAGACTTTGGTAAACTAAAACTTGGTTTTCAAAAATGATGTTGGATGGAAGGAGTCCATCATGGGTAAAACTTAGACAATTCCAGGAGAGATTCCTGAGTTATAAAGAAAATGTATAGATTTGAGCTTCATTATAAATTGTGCCACTTTAAAATTTATTTAGAATGTTTACTAAACTATTGCTTTACGCTTAAGTAAACCATATAGCCATCCTTTGAATGCCCGTACATTTATATTGCATTATCGGTGCGATTTGCTGAGTACGCTAGTACTCACCCTTGCTTAATCTGCTGCTTCAGAGGAGGAATACCACGATGGTGAGGACCAGTTGGACTAGGTCGTGCCCCCAGTCGATTGCCTATGGCAAATAAATTGGGTTCTATTTATTGTTCTTCAATTCCACTACTTTTATTTAGTCGTTTATTTATTTGTTGGCCTGCGCGCTGTTTCATTTGTAATTCTAAATATTTATTATTAATAAAGAACGATGGATATGTTATGGTTTCATTTTTACTGTATGTACTAGTATTTCCTGGACTAGTACAGAATACACAGAGGATTTCGAAGGTGTTATTCCGGGGTCCGACAAGAGATGGTATCAGAGCCATATCGATTGTAGGTCATAGCCATGGTTTAAACTTAGGGACTATATTTTAAAAGATAAATAATTTCGAAAACTTTTACTTCTTACTCTCTCTTCACTCATCCCCTTCTGTTTATAAAAATTCATTTCTAAGTCGTCTCTCTCTCAAAATTTGTAGATGGCCGAGATCTCGACTACGGTGTCGTATGGACTGTACATGGAGAGCTGGACTAGGATCTTGCTGGATATGACATGATTCCTCGGATTCACACAGAGACCCATCTACCATGGCTTCCGGACACGGGCGTTTGCACAGGATCAGTGGAGAGTCGAGATTCACATCTACGCCCAGGACCAAGGCAGGACTATCTCCCACATCTATGAGGCTCCGATGATGAGAGACACTTTCGCGCACGGGCATCCAGGATGCAGCCCGTGAGGCAGTACGAACGATGGGGAGACTCTATGAGGTGCAGCTGAGGCCCTCTGAGTTTCTCTACTACCCTATCAAGTATCAGTGCAGCTCATATAGTGCCTTCCTCCCCCCTACGACGAGCAGCTCCACCGTCTTGCTTCAATAGACGGAACTTACAGAGGCTATGGACATGAGCTACCAGGACACACTTGACGAGCTGTTGACGACCCAACAGAGGCTCCGTGAGGTGCAGTAGGAGCTAGCCATGTACAAGGCCGGCAGTGAGGGTTCGTCCATCCAGGGAGAGACTTCAGAGTACTCAGAGCCTGTCCACGTCCCGAAGAAGAGAAAGATCGGCGACAAGAAGACTTACTTGAGCTAGTTCCGTGGACCTCAGTAGGATTAGGTTCCTCTTTAGATAGTTTAGACGAGGATTCTTTCGATGTGCGAGCTGTCGTTACTTCTTGTGAACAGTCGCCATCTTTTGCATGAGGTTTAATAAAGATTTGATTCATTCATTCATTTTTATTGGAGTTTTGGCTTATTTATACTATTATAGCTACATCTCACCTTTCCTTTAGACTCTAAAGATGTGTTTAATAAATTTTATTTCAAAAATTTCTACTCTCAACTTATGCTATCTTATCCTCACCTTAATTCATTACCTAAAAGGACTTTACTATTATTTCTTTCCTTTCAAAATTTTAGATGGCTAGTGGCAATTTCACCGCAATCCACGGATGGACGCGTGTTCTTCAGTACCAGCTACGCTACCTAGGAATCAGGCGGCGACCAGCCTACTACATAGGAGAGGAGAATTACGAAGGAGAAGTCATTGGCCACTACACCAACCTGCTCATCACCATGCCAACACGATATGGGAGACCTCACTTCGCCTTCAAAGGACATGGCCCCAAGAGCTATGATGCGAACGACGTAGCTGCCCGCAAAGCAGTGCGACGGTTCTATCGTCTCTTCGGCATTCGACTTCGAGGAGCGAGACCTCACTTTGTTCCCCGTAGGCGCTAAGGAAATTAGAACCAATGCTTAGAAGCTCTTAGAGAAAACCATCCCTTTCTTTAGGAATATGTGAGCTGTCTTTTATTCTTTTGTGGTAGCCACAACGAATCATTATGTTAATAAAAGAATGATTTGGTGTTTATTGGAGTTTATTGCTTGTGTGTGGGGTTTTGGGTAGACCTCTATTCTTCCCTTTCCTAATCTTGTCGTCGACCGCCAGATGGTGAACACTCGTCGCAACGCCGACAGTCCCCCTCCGCCAGGATTGCCCCCTCCTCCCGCAGATGGATCCACCTGGCAGCAGATGATGGAGAATCAGAATCAGCTTATCCAACTGGTAGCTCAGAGTATCACCAATAATCAAAATGCTTAAGCTGCTGCTCCCCAGCATCACCAGCAGAACAAGTTGCCAGAATTCATGAGGAGCCAGCCTCCAATTTTCTCCAGCAGTGCAGAGCCTCTCGATGCAGACGGCTGGCTCAGGACCATCGAGAAGAAGTTGGACATCATTCAGTGCAGTGACCGAGAGTGAGACTTGTTCGCTTCTCATCAGCTGAGTGGACCTGCTGCTGAGTGGTGGGATAACTTTCGAGTTACTCACCGGGACGCTCAAGCTATCACGTGGGATGATTTTGTGCGAGCCTTCCGTCGAGCTCACATCCCTACTGGTGTCATTGCACTCAAGAAGAAGGAGTTCCGTTCCTTGCGCCAGGGAGGATGTACTGTGATAGAATATTTGTACAGGTTCAATCACTTGGCTAGATATGCTCCAGAAGATATAGCCACCAATGAAGCAAAGCAGGAGCGCTTCATTTAAGGATTGAATGATGAGTTGGCAGTTTAGCTCATATCTCATTACTACGTTGACTTTCAGCAGTTAGTCAACAAGGCTATTCGCTAGGAGGGCAAGCATCAGGAAATGGAGAGCCGCAAGAGAAGGATGGCTTTCCAGAGGAACAACACCGGAGGACACTCCAAGCATCAGTTTGAGCTTGATTTGAATTAGATTTGAAATTTGAGCAATTGGATGATTATTGCATATTATTTTGGACATCGTTTTGTGATGTGTTTCCTTATTTTTGATGGTTTCAGGAATACGGTGCTAGGTCATGGTAATGTGGAGGATGACAGAGACTAGGCGAGGTGTGTCGAGGTCCAGACAGTCGAAGATTACCGGAGGATGATCGAAGACGAAGTTGCTGCGAGCCTAGAAGACAAGGGAATGGGTGAGATGCTAGCTTGGAGTTGCTCGGATCAAGGAGAGTCGTTGGATCACGCTTTAGAGAATAGAGTAGCGATCAAGTTAGCTAGCTTTGAGAATTGTGCAAAACCCGTTATGTTATTGTGTTGAGGGTTAGCCTATGTTTGAGTGAGTGAATATCAACCCTTGATGAGGTTTCTTGTGGGCTAGGAAAGTATCAAGGGTGGATATTGCTCCGAGGTTACTATAAATAGAGGGGTAGAGGTATGCCTCTCCCTTTAAATCTTTGGAGAAGAATTTTAGTTGTGCTCCTTTGAGTTTTGCCCACTCTTGTTGTGAGGCTTTGTTAGCCATTCCCCTTAAAGCAATGAAAATTTAATTTCATTTTCTATTCTGGATTTACTTTCCGCATTTACATTATGTCCTAAATTCCGTATTTAAATTCCGCAATTTACTTTCTACAATTTACTATTCCGCACATTTGGATTTGCCTCCCCTCTTTCTAAATTATTGTGAATTTTATGCCAAAGATGAATTATTGATGGATGAATCTCCTTCAGATCATATCCTTATCATCTAAGCAATATTTTGCAAGAATTTGATCTTTTTGCTCAGTCTTTGAGACATCTTTTTGTAGATCGTGTTTGAGTTTTTTTTCTTGTGTTTTTTATTGCTGGGACAAGTGGGTGACTATCCAAGATCATTTTGATCATCAAAGCCCCACGAGCTATTTTAGAATAAGGATTTTTTTTGTTTCTTTTGCTTCTCTGAACTTTGATTGGCTTTCTTTTATTTAGTAGGTGGGAGAAAAAATTATTTAAGATCATTCACTCTCTCCTCTGATCACAATTCCGCTCCTTCAATATTCACTCTTGAACGGTGTATAGTCATGGAGCTCGGTTACACTGCATTGTCCATCTTCTCCAAAGAATTCAAGTAGCTCACGAACACATACTTGTGTATCTGAGAAATCTCAGTGCAAACTACTGAAGAGGTGCTGTACAGTTGTAGAGCGGAAAAAAATAATTGACAGAATGCTAGTACTCTGAGCTATTCGTCAACTTAAGTCAACAGAACTGTCGTCAAACTAGAATGATTAGATCTGCTTTCCTAATTCTGCTGCAAAATGATGAGCTCAGGAAGTCGTGTGTCTCGACTTTGAGACATGCTTGCAGAGTTGCAGGAGCTGCAAGAAAGCAAGAAGGAAGGTGTTAGGATATGACTCAATATCTAATCTTACTAAACTTGGAGTCCTTGCCTTCTACGATACGGACTCATTGGCTATATAAGCCACCCCCATGTACTTGTAATCTTTGAACCTTCATAGTGGATTTTCGTCTCCCGTGGTTTTCTCCCGCAAGGGTTTCCACGTAAATCTCGTGTCCACCATTCCAATCTATTGTGTGCGTGTGCGTGTGCAACCCTAACCCTAACAAGTGGTATCGGGCGCACTGGGTTTCCACGCCGCCGCCATCGCCTCGCTTCCGCGCCACGCGCTGTTCGGCCGCGTCGCCGCCCTCGGATCCGTGCCGTCTTCGCTGATCGCTAGCGCCCGTGCCAACCCCGGCCGCCGCATCAACTTCGGTCTCCGTCGCACTGCACCTGAACCGGCTGCGCTCCGAGCTTCGTTGGGCCCTTCATCCGCGTGTCTTCCGCGCCATTCTTCGGATCTGCGACGTCGTCTCCAGCCGGCTCTCGAGCTCAATCCGAGAAGAAGAAGCAGGCCCGAGCCAGCCGCCTTCGGCTCTCCCCAGATCGGACCAGGGTTCCAATTATCGTCGGTAATCGACCGATAATCGTCGATTATCGCCTTATCGCCGGCCAGCGAAATCATATACCGAGCGGAAAACCGAGGATTTTCAAATTCAAATTCAAAAAATATGTAAAATTTGAAAAAAATTATCCAAAAAATTTCTAAAATTAGTGTTAATATCTTTGTGTCATTTGAGATGAAAGTTTTTGAAAAAAATTGAATTTGACAGACCTTTTAAACCAAATTACGAAATTACAAATTAGAAAATGAAAAATGTTGAATAGTATGGGCTGTACAGTATTTGGCCCATTCGGCCCACCAAGCTTTTGCACATTTTTTAATGGTCTATATTGCTTCTCCAACCAGGCAATCAAACCCCTAGACACAAGGCAAAGCAATTTCCCCAAACCCCCGGTCAGATCCGGCGAAACGCCACCCTTTTTCGCTGCCACGGCAACGATTTTCGAGCTCACGGCGGCGATTTTCGCTGCCACGGCAACGATTTTCCCCAGCGGCAACTGATCCAGCGGCGGCGTCGATTACCCATGTCGCGGCACCGATTTTCGAGCTCACGGCGGCGATTTTCGCTGCCACGGCAACGATTTTCCCCAGCGGCGGCGTCGATTACCCTTGCCGCGGCTGCGATTTTCCTTGACGCGGCGGCGATTTTCGGAAGCGGCAACAATACGTCGGCAGCAGCGATTATCCTCGCCGTGGCAGCGATTTTCGTCGCCTTTATAGCGATTTCCGCCGCCGCGGCAGAGATTATCGACGACGCGGCAGAGATTATCGGCGCGCCACCAGATTTATCTTCGGTGACGATTTCTGATGCCGCGGCAGCGATTTTCTCCTCCTCGGCAGCGATTTTCCTTGCCACGGCAGCGATTTTCGACATAAAAGTGGGGATTTTCGACACGTCAAAGCTCTGTAAGTTTTTGTAGTTTGCAAATTACAGGATGTGCTTAAAGTGTTATTGTTGCAAATTACAGGATGTATTGACTTCATTTGTGCCCACTAACTGTTGAAGCAAAAGAATAACTGACATATTATTGAATTTTAAATCAAATATGCATAGACGGGAAGTATTTAGATGTATTCATTCGTAATATGTATGTTGATTACTTGTTGCACATGGATGCATGCATTACAATTTAGAAAATATCCGTTATATTGTCAAGCATTATCACTTGGATATATGTACATTATGTAAAATGCATGTATGTTGATTACTTGTTGTTGCACATTAGCAGATGTCAGATCAGGGAGACGTTGTGTGGGAGCACGGCGATAAGATCGGGACTGGATTTCGATGCAAGTACTGTCACCAAGAGAAGAAAGGAGGGGGTTCAACCCGACTGAAGCACCACTTGGCGGGGCGCGGTAAGAATGTTGTCCATTGCAATCAAGTTCCTAGAGATGTTCGCGAGTACTTTCAGCGCGACCTAGACAGGATGAAGGATAAGAAGAAGGGAAAGACAGAGGAGAGGCTTAGAAAGGAAGCTGCAGCTGCGGCTTCCCCGCCTAGGAGAAGTGCATATTTAGAGTACACAGGTGATGCTGACGAGGAGAACCAACTGCAGCATGCTATGGCTGCCTCCAAGGCGGAGGCAGAATTTATCAATCGGGCAGGTGGCAGGTATGAGCACGGTGGAGGTAGTGGCACCTCTATAGGGGCTAGAGGAAGTGGCGGTGTGTTATCGAGGATGTTGCGAAGTTCGTCACAAAGGGAAAGACCGGCTGTGGGGGATTACATCATTGGTACGGTCCGTGGCCCTGTGCAAACAAGGATTGACACTGGGCAATGGTCACAAAAGGGGAGGAATGCGAGGCAGGCGATTGGCTCAGCTTGGGCCAAATTCTTCCACACGGCTGGTATCGCGGGGAGGAAAGCAGACAATCCGTACTTTGTTAGTGCTGTGAGGGAAACTCAAAAATGGGGTAAGTGAGCTTTCGATTGTGTCCATTTGTATGCCGAGTAATTGCTTAAATTTTTCATCCGTTCTCTTCATTGGTAGGCGAGGGTGTTCCATCTCCGAGTGGGAGAGATATAGACGGGAAGTATTTAGACGATAACGAATCAGACATACGGGAGAAGATGTCGAAGTTCAAGAAGGAATGGCCTACGTATGGCGTAACAGTAATGTGCGATTCTTGGACTGGGCCAACACGCATGAGCATTATAAACTTCATGATATATTGCAATGGCACTATGTTCTTCCACAAGTCCGTTGATGCAACGGGCCAAACTCAAGATGCCTCATACTTACGCAGGGTACTTACTTTCATTGTTGCTCTTCTAAATCTATTGTAACTTGTAAGTATGCATCATGTAATGCAATAAATCATTTTGTTTGTTGATGCAGGAAATTGCTTCAGTCGTTGATGAGGTTGGTCCGAAGAATGTTGTGCAGATTGTCACCGACAATGGTTCTAACTATAAAAAGGCATGCAAACTCATCACACGGGAGCACCCCAACATCGCGTGGCAACCTTGTGTAGCCCACACTATTAATTTGATGCTTAAACAGATTGGAGAGTTTCCTGACCATGCCTTTGTCATTGAGAGTGCAAGGAAAATCTGTCGATGGCTATATAACCATGCGAAGTTGCATGCTATGATGAAGAAGCATATCGGGGGCGAGTTGGTCAAGTGGAATGCTACGCGCTTCGGAACAAACTATATGTTTTTGGATAGCTTCCTTCGTCGCAAGGACAAGTTCTTGCAATGGATGGCCTCGGAGGAGTTTCTATCATCGCGCTTCATTGATACCGTCGAGGGGAGGTCTGTATACTCTAATCTATCGAGTTTGGACTGGTGGGATAACCTTCGGTCGGTTGTTGCCTCCGTGGAACCGTTGTATGCATTCTTGCGTTTCGCTGATCAAGACAGGGTGCCTACGTTGAGTGAGGTACTATTACGGTACAACATCATGCGGCAGGAATATGATAGCTTATTCCACGATATTCCCCAAACATTCAACAAGTACATAGCCGTCGTGGACCGAAGAATGGCTGACTTAACGCAAGATACTTACATTAATGCCGGTAATACATTCTTCTTCGACAAAACTTCATGTATGCTTGCAGATGTACTTGTAATGAAATGTTTCGGTCAATTTCATGTAGCTGCTGCCTTGAACCCCCGGACGCACTATGCGTACGGTACGACAAACACTTTCTTGCCTAATCTACGAGATGCGTTTGAAGTGTTGGCGGAGGATACTGATAGCGCTGCTCAGGCTATTCTCGAGGCTGAAGTTTTCAGAAGGAAGATTGGCACGTTCGCGGGTGCACTAGCTGCGAAGATGGCACATGATAATAGAACTTCTCCTTGTATGTTCTTTTTGGCATCTAATTAAATATAATACCACTCTCATTGGTACTTACTGTGCTCTTTGTTAACTTGTAGCACATTGGTGGGGTGTGTTCGGTTCGGACACACCGACACTCCAGAAGCTTGCCATGCGGATTGTTTCGCATTGCGCTTCTTCCAGCGGGTGCGAGCGCAATTGGAGTACGTTTGCGTTCATCCACACCAAAGTTCGCAACCGCTTATCCTACAAAAAACTCCATAAGTTGGTGTACGTTAACTACAATCTTCGGCTACGAATTCAAGCTGAAGAAAATCAGAGGTGCACAGAGGCAGATGATCCATTCCAGCGTCTTATGGAGCTTACACTATGCGATGCTGAAAATCCAATCCGACAGTGGATGGAGAAAGGGAGGTCCAATGCTGATCCCTTGCTTGATGAGGAGGACACAGAGAGTGACACCCCCCTCCCATCGCACATTGTGACAGACCCGGTTGACCCTGTTACATTGCGAAGCATATCTTGGCGCTACAAGCATCCCTGAATGGGCCGACAAGACAGTGGGTGATAGTCACACTGGGAAGAGGAAGCACCCAACAGTTACGACAAGGTTTTCCGCTAAAAAAAGAGCATCCAAAGGAAAGGGGAAGGGTCCCAAGGATGTCGGGAGTGATGACTCCACTGATACCACTCCTAGAGACCGTCGAAGCCCCCCGTACCAAGAGTCCAATGATAGCAGCTCCAAGACGGACAGCGATGGGGGTACGCCCGATGATGATACCCCTGTCGCTCCCACTACCCACTCAGAAGGACAACGTCCTATAGAATTTACAGGAGAGTCCCAGTACACTCATGCTACACAAGACAGAGACCATGGTGCTCCTCAATCACAAAGGACGACTACTGCAGGAAAGGAACATCCGCATAGCCATGCCGCACTGTCGGGACCCCGAATTTGCAAATCCGGACCCTCTGTGTATTCAGCACTAGTCCAGGAACGCGCTAGTGCACACAGTCTTAACATCGGTAAATATCACAATCATACCACTCGATACTAATAAAGTACTTTAATTAAATAATCAAACTGGTTACCCGACCTTAAGGTCAAGTTACAAATGTACGCCTCGCAGGGCGGAACTTATTAAAAGAGAGATAATAGCAGCGGAAAATAAGATAACTTCGTGGCGCCATCCAGTATACCACAGCAACTGATCGGGCTCGCTCCTAAGTAGACGGTTCCTCGTGGAGCTCCTCCTCCAAAGCCGGTGTAGTCTCCTCTTCAACTGGTGTTGTATTGTGGCAAGGGTGAGTACTTGGTACTCAGAAGTCATGCATGTAATGCAAGCTAATATACTATATGCATGGCTTGGTACAAAGGAATAGCTCAAGGTATATTTGCAGTAAACAACATTTGACAAGTATCATAAGTAGATTCGAAAGCAGTAGAAACAAGTATAGCATAAATAACTGTTCAAGGAGTTTAGTAAACATCTTTTCCCATCTTAATCCACATGTCCATCCACATCATTATTTAACCCAAACCAACCTTTCAAATCCAAGTTATTTTCAGAAAGTCTAACCCTTGACTGTAATCCCCGAGCGATGTCCAATACCGCGGACTCGGCTATTCGAATAGATTTTATACTCTGCAGAGGTTATGCACTTTACCCACAAGATACAGTCAAACACCACAAAGGCGAGTTCCCGTAACAAAGCCTTTCAGAAGCCTCAAACAACACAGGTGGTCCTCTCCGGTTCGTGCTCTACACCATCCCTTCCCTTAACCAAGGCGAAGTATGGGACCAACACACCGTTAGATGGGTATCTGGCCACAGCCACGATACGCTCCCCCGTACAATCACACAAACGGTGTAATTGACACCCTGAGGCTCCACAAGTGAGTCCTTAGCGACTTAGTCAACTAGGGCCGTCCCATTCCAGCTATGTGGTTGCAAGTATGACTCAGTTCAAAGGCTTGCAAGGTTAAGTCCTTAGAGTGACCAGGGCAAGACTACCCGAAGAACCAAATCAACATCCCCAGTGCCACACTGGCCCACCTGATCATTCTTGTCACATGCCCCGGCCGAAAACTATTTATCAAAACCCCAGTTGATTACCAAGCACCACGTGCTATCAACATCACATGATACCTTTCCAAAACAGGTTCAATATATCATTAAGTCAATATTAACATTTGATTGTCCAAAATCATGTCATGAGCACGTAGCAGGTCTAAGCAATATGCTACAACGGTCTAAAACCCATGTTGGCAATGTGATTATGTCCAACTAGTAAACCACAACTAGGGTGACAAGGGGTCATGGCACATATTTAATTAATCAAGGTGTCATACAACGAATTGGTATTTATCTAATCTCCCATATTTAAATAAAGTATTTTCTAATTGAACTAGCATGCAATAATTTGAACCAAAATAGATTTCAAAATGGGATCAACATGGTCAAAGCATAACTTGCCTTCAAAGAGTACTTGTTCTTGGTCTTGAGTTGGATCCTGAGTCAACACTTCTCCTTCGAATCCTTCCGGCACTTCAACGTCTACTCGTTACGCGTGCAAATAGCAACAAATGAATAAAACAGTGGACAAAAAGTGTCCAAACATCCAAATAAAATCCAAAAACAGAGAGAACATAATTTTCTGGATTTTTAGGAACTGGAATCGTTCAAATCGGAGTTAAGATGCAAAAGTTATGATTATTTAAAGTTTAAATAATCAATTAAATAATTTTACAGAGAAAAACTTTAGTCCAAAAATTAAATAAAATTCATATTTGAATAGATCTAAATTTTATACAAGTTTAGAAATTTGAATCACTCAAATCGGAGTTGAAACGCAAAAGTTATAAGCGTTTGAAGTTTTGAAATTCAAATCAATTATTTAACCGAATTATTAAATCATTTTCTTTTTCGAAAAATCAATTATTGCGTCAGCAGAAACATGTGGACCAATCGGGTGTTGACACGTGGCCTCGGGTCCATGGACCCGGCGCACGGCCTCGGCTCGGTCCACCGTGGGCTCGGCCCACGGCTCGCTGATCGACAAAGCGGGCCCGCCCTATCGGGCCGCTTGACTCATGGCCGGCGCGGATGCGGCTGACACATGGGCCCTCTGACACGCGGCCCCCGCGTGTCAGAGACACGCGCCCGCATGCGCACGGCGCGGCTAGGCACACGTGGCTCGATCGTGCCCGTTGATTTGAAAATCAACGGCCGCAATTAGATCTAGGATTTACGCGTTCTAAATCAGCACCATCGATCTGGGCCGTTCGATCTAGATCGGACGGTCCAGATCTAACCCTAAAGCTACAACGCAGCTAACCTCCGCCGTAGGATCTAGATCTAACGGTCTAGAACAGATCTGGGTTTTACGGATTCGGGAAACACGTGATCTCACCGTTGCCGTTCGATTTAGATCGGACGGTGGATGGAGCTTGCTGACGGCGATGGCAGTGCGGCGGCGAGGGCAGACCGGAGGTGAAGACGACGACGATTGCGACGGCGTTTCCGCGTCCTTCCGGCGAGGTGAAAGGTCCTATCTGGTGCGCCTTGACCTGGGAATCTCGGATCCGAGCTCAAGCACGGCGGAGACGGCTTGACGGCGGCGGAATCCGGAGTTAACCGCGGCGGGAAGCTTCCCCAACTACGGCGAGCTCTTGCGTCTAAACGGCGGCGGCTCAAGCGTGAAAGGTGAGGGGCACGGGTGCGCACGGAAACGGGGATTCTCGGGCGACCACCCACGCTTTAAATAGCCTCGGCTTCCGGGCTCAAATCGAAACCCTACCGAGCTCGACCACGGCGCGGCGGCGGAGGAATCCGGCTCGGATTCGGCGGGGAAGACGAAACCATGGCCGTACACGTGGACGATCAACGGTCCAAATCGCACGGCGCCACGGGTCCGAGTCGAACCCGGTTGGACCGGTGCGGACTAAATCCGACCGTTGGATTCCGATCCAACGGTCCGGATCGATCGAGGTTCGATCGGATCGCGTGGCCCGGGTCGGACTCGAGTCTGACTCGAGTCGGGCTCGAGTCAAATGAACAGTACTTGACCCGACTTGGATTTTCCAGCGATTTAATATTTAAAATAATTCCCAGTAATTCATTTAATTCATTAAAAATAGTAAAATACTCAGAAAAATTCCAGAAAAATTCTGGAAAATATTTTAGGGCATTTGGGACTCAAATAAAATATGTCCAACAAAACTTTATTTGAAAATTTAATTTCTTTAATTATTTCAATATGGAATAAATTCAAATAAATTCCAAATAAATCCAAATAAATTCCAGAAAATTCCAGAAATTCACAAAAGTGCAAAATAATATTTAATTTCATAAAAAGCAAAAATTGGGGTGTTACACGCACCACATGATAGCTGTAGCTCGTACAGTGCCACGGAGATGCAAGAGAGTTGTGGCTCATATGGTGGCTATAACTACGCCATCCCAGATGCTCATGCACAAACTCCCACCCGATGGGTCTATGAGTGGCAAGATCCCGACTTTTATGCCTTGTTGTACCAACAGTGGGAAACGACTAGCCCTTGGACGGGTCAAAGTTGGCACGAATACAAGGCGGAGTTGCTAGCTACACGAGGATTGCTGATGATGTCTACTGAGGAGTACAACACGGCCAACCAAGTGTACACTCAACAATACTACCCGTAGCCCGAAGGTAATGTTTTATTTGTATATTTCATTTTATTGCAACTCCATTTTTACTAATGTAGCATTCATATAGGTCCAACACGATATTTCTATGACAATGGAAGGACGACAAAGCTATGCCAATTGGAAACTTCCATTTTCGGTGAAAATGTGAATGGTAAAATATGTTAATAATATTATGATGGAATGCCTATTCTGGGACAAAGCTATGCTATTTGGAAATTTTCATGTTGGATTCATGTATGAATATGTGAATGGTATTAACATGGAATGCTATTTATTGAGATATTGTTGCTAAATGTCTATTTTACAACTTTAAATTGTCTAGAATATAGCAAAGGTCATGCCAAATTTTTTTATATTTTACCATCGTTGTGCTATTTATATTCTCCTATTCTTTCCATATTTTTTTTATGCATTTATAACATTTATTGTAATTTTTTGTACTTAGCTTGTTTTTACAAATTTCTAATATTTTTTCAGATTTTTTCAACTATTTTTTATAAATTTTCCTAAATTTTACCATTTTTCCTTCACATCGTCGATTTTCCCTGATTTATCGTCGATTTTCCCTGATTATCGCTCGATTATCGGTACAAAATGTCGATTTTTCTATTTTTTCAAGCGTTTTTGTTCGATCGAGTTGTTCATGCGATTTCTAGCGATTTTCCCACGAAAATTGACGAAAATCGATACCGCCGGAGATGCGAAAATCTGTCCCAGAACGGTAATGCAAACCCTGGATCGGACTCAAGTTGCTCTGTCCTTCTCCACATTGAAGCAAACTATCCTTGTCTTCTCGTCCGTGAGAGAGTGGAAGGGAAGGATAAGTCTTCACGTTTCAAGTTCCAAGAATCTTTTGGACTTGTGTGTTGGTTTCTTTCAAGTCTGCTTAGTGGAGAAGGCAAAAGGCTCACGTCCGTGACAAAATCAAGTCTTCAGTGACTTTCAAGTCCGGTCCAAAGAGAAAAGAAAGGGGTCGGCAACAGAGAAAAAAAAATCGGTTTTCAGTAGAATCTGCTTAGTGCATCCCGCGCAGTACAGAACAATTTCTTCGCGCACTCAGAGCGCATCAGGAATTTTCTTCTTCTTCAGAATTTATCATACTGTTTGATCTGCAATTTTTATTCTCATTATGTCGTCCACTAAATTTGACATCGAGAAGTTTGATGGCAAGATCAGTTTTGCAATATGGCAGGTTCAGATGAAAGCCGTTCTTACACAGGTGGGTGCCAGAAAAGCATTGACAGCTAAACCGGCGACAATGACAGATGAACAATGGGAAGAACTTGACCAGAAAGCCCTTTCCGCCATTCAGCTCAGTTTGTCTACAGATGTTTTGCGTGAAGTTATCAGTGAGACCACTGCCGCACAACTGTGGAAAAAGTTGGAAGATTTGTACATGAAGAAAAGTCTTGCCAACAAATTGCGTCTCAAAGAACGTCTGTACACAATTCGCATGGCGGAAGGTACCTCTATTCAGTCTCATCTTAATGAGTTTAATTCTCTCATCATTGATCTTGAGAAATTAGAGGTAAAAATTGATGATGAAGATAAGGCTATTCTGTTGGTCGTCTCTTTGCCTGCTACCTTTAAACATTTCAAGGAGATTATGCTTTATGGTAATCATGACACCCTTAGTTTTGAGAATGTTAAATCAAATTTGTTGTCTAAAGAGAAGTTTGATATTGATTCTCGTTCTGAGGTTAAGGCTGAGGGTTTAATTGTTAGAGGTAGATCACATCATAAAGGCAATTCTGATAGATCAAAGTCTAGATCTAAGTCAAGAGGACGTAAACCCAACAATTTTTGCCGTTATTGCAAGAACTATGGTCATGATGTTTCCAATTGTTACAAGCTGAAAAATAAGACAGATAAAGATAAAAGGCCACAATCTGATAAACCTGCTGAGGCTAGTCTTGTTCAAAATGAATCTGATGGTGAGGCTCTAATTAGCACTTCCAACTTGAGGAATCGAATTGCTTGGATTATTGATTCAGCTTGCACGTTTCATATTTGTCCATTTAAAGAGTGGTTCTCTACTTATGATTCTGTTGGTAGTGGTGATGTTGTGACTGCTGATGAGTCTCCACTTGAAATTGTTGGCATCGGTTCTATTCAAATTAAAACTCATGATGGCATCAAGTAGAACCCTCACAAATGTTCATCATGTTCCTGCATGAAAAGAAATCTTATTTCTTTAGGCACTATTGAATCTTTGGGTTATAAGTATACTGGTGAAAATGGTGTTCTTAAGATTTCCAAAGGCAATCTTGTTGTCATGAAAGCCAATCGAATCAATAGTCTTTATTACTTGCAAGGTTCCACAGTTACAGGTTCTGCAGCTGTTTCAACGATTGCATCAAATTCTCACATCACCAAGCTTTGGCATATGCGCTTGGGTCACATGAGTGAGAAAGGTATGCATCTTTTATGCAAGAAAGGACATTTAGATGATATTGGCAAACTTGATTTCTGTGAATATTGTGTTTTTGGCAAACAAAAAAGGGTCAGTTTTTCTGTTTCAACTCATCAGTCCAAAGGAATTCTTGATTATATTCATTCTGATCTTTGGGGTCCTTCTAAATTTCTTTCTATTGGAGGATGTAGCTACATGATTACCTTCATTGATGATTTTTCTCGCAAAGTTTGGGTTTATTTCTTGAAACATAAGAATGAAGCTTTTTCAGTATTCAAGAATTGGAAAGCTTTGGTTGAAAATCAAACTGGCAGAAAAATCAAGAAATTTAGAACTGACAATGGATTAGAATTTTGCAATGGTGAGTTCAATCAGTTTTGTGCTAATCATGGTATTGCAAGACATTTGACTGTTCCAGGTAAACCTCAGCAAAATGGTGTGGCAGAGCGTATGAATCGCACTCTTCTGGAAAGAGCCCGTTGCATGCTTTCAAATGCAGGTTTGTGGGACAAGCGTGCTTTGTGGGCTGAGACTGTTTCTACAGCCTCTTATTTGGTTAATCGCTCTCCAAATTCAGCCATTGATTTTAAGATTCCAGAAGAGGTTTGGTCAGGTAAACCAGTTGATTATTCAAACTTGAAAATATTTGGTTGTCCTGCTTATGCTCATGTGAGTGATGGAAAATTAGAGCCTAGAGCAAGAAAATGCATATTTGTTGGATATGGTTCAGGTGTCAAAGGATATCGTTTATGGTGTTCTGATGCTCGCAAATTATTCATTAGTCGTGATGTTACTTTTCATGAAGATGCTTTACTTTCATCTGGTAGTGATAGTAATGGTTGTTCATCCACAAATGAATCTGAAATTTCATCTACAACCGAATCTGAAATTTCTGAAGTTGATGCAAGAAATGCAGAATTTGAGGTAGTTTTACCTACCATTGATAATGATTCATCTAGTGGTTCTACTTTACAACCAATTTCAGCACCAAGTGGTCCTACTTCACAGCCAGTCTCAGCATCTCCTAGTACTAATGATCCTTGTATTGCTAGAGATAGAACACGAAGAAATATTCAATTGCCTGCTAGATATCGTGACACTGATGATATGGCCTGTTATGCTCTTCTTGCTGCTCAAGATATTTGTGATACTTTTGAACCTTCTTCTTATTCTGAAGCTATCTCATGTGAAAATTCTTCTAAGTGGTTGACAGCTATGGATGAAAAAATTTTGAGCCTTCATAAGAACAAAATATGGGATTTGGTTGAGCTTCCAAAAGGTAAGAAACCTTTAAAGTGCAAATGGATTTATAAGAAGAAGGATGGTATTGCTGGAATTGAACCTGCAAGATGGAAAGCCCGCTTAGTGGTAAAAGGTTTCGACCAAAGGGAAGGTATTGACTTCAATGAAGTTTTCTCTCCTGTTGTTCGCCACTCTTCAATTCAGGTTATGCTTGCATTTGTTGCTTTATTTGACTTGGAATTAGAGCAACTTGATGTTAAAACTGCTTTCTTACATGGAGATTTAGAAGAAGAGATTTTTATGACACAACCTGAGGGTTTTGCTACTCCTGGAAAGGAAAATTTAGTTTGTCATTTGAAAAAGTCTCTCTATGGTTTAAAACAAGCTCCAAGGCAGTGGTACAAAATGTTTGATTCTTTTATGATTGCACAACAATACTCTCGCAGCAATTATGATAACTGTGTTTACTTCAAACAGTTCCCAAGTGGTTCATTTGTTTATTTGTGAAAGACCGAGATGGCGATCAGAGGGGGGGTGAATGATCCCAAATAAAAATATCCCCTACTCAACGTACTCCAAACAATCCCGCAAAGAAAACCGATGCTCCTTAAAATCGCGAAACCCACAAAAATCGGAACGACTTGACAACTATGTGTATCCCTAGCTTACATGGATAGGAACCATGAATCATGTGAGGGATATTTAAATCACAAATTCTGGTTGTCAAGTGTCCAAAGCAAGGAGGAATCAATTCAAATACTTCTTTTCTAAAAGAGATCAAGCCAAAACACAAAAGCCTCTTTTTAGAAAAGCAAAAGCAGATTTTCAGGAATTGTCCTCAATTAGAGCAGGTGGATGGTGGACTTCTGTTGCTCCAAAAATTTGGGAATTTTTCAGCCTGTGAGCTGTTGAGTCGTGAAGCACTCCACCAAAAATCACCACCAAACACCTTCTACAAAAAACAGGAAAAATCAAGAACTACGAACAGTCAGGATTTTCAATCAGGAAATTTGGGGCTCGGTTTTCACCTCACAGCTCCCAAATGGTGCATCCAGTGGACTCCAAAATTTTTCCACAGATTGGTATATGAGTCAAGCACCTTCTCCAACAAGAATCAATCAAGAAAGATTTTTCTATATTTTTCTAAAAATCAAAGACTTACTGCTGCGCGAAGAACAAGTTCAGGACAGATTTGCAATCTTGATAGAAACTTGATCTCTAGTCTATCCTAGGGTGCAAGAAAGATGTAAAACCAAATGAGCACCCTCAAGACCTCCTTGATCAACAGCATTTAGAAGGAGAGGAGCAAATCCAAATTATGAAAGTAAATTAAGTAGAATTTACATGCGGGAAAGTAAATGCTGAATTTAAATTGCGTAAAGTAAAGACATAATGTAAATGCGAATTTAAATTCACAAAAAGTAAAGAAAATCTTTGTATTTTCTGGTTGGAAGGTTTACAAAGCCTCACTTCATGTGGGCAAAGCTCAAAGGAGCAACTCAAACCTTCAAGTGAGGAGGACACCCTCCCCTCTATTTATACTACTCTAGGGCCACCTACCACCCTTGGATGAGTCCCAAACCCTAGGGCACTCCACCAAGGGCTAGGATTAACCTCTCATTTCAACCCACACATGGGCTTTACATGGGCCACATTGGCCATACATGGGTTTTAAACAAAACCCGATCAACCCGATGCAACGGGCCTTCATCCGCCGGACTTGACCGCTCAGTTTCCTCCTCTTCGAGCCTCCAACCCGAACCGGAAACCTTGAGCCACCTCAAGTCCATTTCCATGACGTCCAAGTGAACCTGGTTTGAGCCCAACCATCTCGTCGGCATCCTCGACCGCTCTGGACCTCGGTTCTCCCAACCTAGTCCCGGTACTCACCAACGACCATAGCTGCCTCAGGAACCTGTACCACAAGGAACAAACCATTTTGCACATACCACAATGCACATACCTTTTCTTCCTGCATGTTAGTCCACAATTATCATTAATTGAAACATGCAATACCGAGTCAAATCAAACTCAAGCCTGAGCACACCTTGCTCAAATAAAGTCAAATACTCATCACAAACATGGATGGACCTCCACATGGTCCTTCAATTTGCTGCTCTATGTTGATGATATGCTCATTGTTTCTCATGACAAGTCATTAATTAAACAATTGAAGGCTCAACTTAGTCATGAATTTGAGATGAAAGATCTTGGTCCAGCAAAGAAAATTCTTGGGATGGAAATTCAGCGTGATCGCAAAGCTGGTACATTATTTCTATCTCAGAAAAGTTATATTGAGAAGGTACTTGGCATATTTAATCTCAGTGATTGCAAACCTGTTTCTACACCTTTTGCACCTCACTTTAAATTATCTTCAAATTAGTGTACTGTTAATGAAGAAGACAAATGCTATGTGTCTTGTGTTCCTTACTCTAGTGTAGTTGATAATATCATGTATGCTATGATTTGCACTAGAGCAGATTTAGCTCATTCTGTTAGTGTTGTTAGTAGATTTATGTATAATCCTAGCAAAGAGCATTGAAATACAGTTAAATGGATTCTTTGTTATTTGAAAGGCACTTCTAATTTTGGCTTGATGTTTGATAAAAATAACGTGAAGAAAAATGATGTTCTTGGATTTGTTGATTACGATTATCTTTGGTGATCTTGACAAACGAAGATCAATTTCTGGTTATATCTTCTCTTTGTGTGGTTCTGATCGATTGGAAGGCATCCTTACAGCCTATTGCCGCTCTTTCTACTCTCAAGCGGAATATATTTCAGCTCTTCAAGGCGTTAAGGAAGCTATTTGGTTGCAGTGCAGTTTTACGAACTTGGTATTAAGCGAGATGTTCTTCTTGTTTATTGTGATAGCCAGAGTGCTATTTGTTTGACCAAGAATGATATGTATCATGCTAAGACCAAGCACATTGATATCAAGTACCACTTTATTCGCGACATTGTTGCTGAAGGACATATTATTGTGGGAAAGATACACACTGATGATAATCCTGCAGACATGCTCACCAAGTCTCTCTCTAATACCAAGTTCAAGCATTGTCTTGACTTGGTTGGCATTCATGGTGCTTAATTGCCCTTCGGGGTTTCTTGGAGACAAATTTTCATTCTGGATTTTGAGTCAAGGGGAGGTTTGTTAGGATATGACTCAATATCTAATCTTACCAAACTTGGAGTCCTTGCCTTCTACGATACGGACTCATTGGCTATATAAGCCACCCCCATGTACTTGTAATCTTTGAATCTTCATAGTGGATTTTCGTCTCCCGTGGTTTTCTCCCGCAAGGGTTTCCACGTAAATCTCGTGTCCACCGTTCCAATCTATTGTGTGCGTGTGCGTGTGCAACCCTAACCCTAACAGAAGGTTTCCAGAATTTGTGAGGCATGCTAACCGGGTCAAGGCCTGTAACACTTACCAGTTTCATCAGCTTCAGACTGGTGCTGATGCGCTTCTATCGTCCATTCAACTCCCTCTCCAAGCCGGCCGGGACGACGTTCGCACACCGCCTCCTTCTCTCCACTGCTGCTCCTCTCCCTCCGCCGAGACATGGTGACTTGCACATCTTGATCCATCAACTCGACCTTCCTCTGTCGCCTGATCGAGATTTCCGGTGGGCTCTCTATGCTACGTGACCGATGACGTCTCGAGGCTGGAGTAGAACTTCTCGAACAGCTCTACGACCGCGACAGCGACGACCAGGAGCACCAGTGAGAAACTTCAGACCGCGGCAGCGACGACGCAAGCCGTGAGGCTCCCGTTCGTCCTTCTCCTGTTGTTGCATGGTATTCTCCGGCAGCTTGTGATTGAAGTACTTGAGCTTCTTTTTCTCTGTTTTTTTTCTGAGATTTTTGGAAATTTTGAGAGATCGGGCTCTTTCCTACCGCCCGCATCCAAACGCAGACAGGGTTTCTTTCTCCGGTGGGTGGTTTTGCAAGGGAGAATTGATTATTTATTCTGTTTTAGTTTGTATAATTGATCGTTTTTGTTCTGTATATGTTATTGACATATGGCATCAAGATTTGTATATCAATAAAATACTACAGGACAAATGATAAATAATACAAGTAATTAAGAGTAAATCATTAATTATTCCTTTTGTCAATGGGTTAGAGGGGCCCCACCAAAATCCCTGCTTGGATTATTTCCCACGGGAAGATTCTGCTTCTATCATCCAGCCGAATTTCCTTGAGGCTTGCGAGAGATAGTATTCCAAAAATTTCCTCCAAACCTGACAGTGGAGATTGGGGGGCTCTAGGTACTCTACGACACCTGGTTTGCGTCGATGCTGCTGCTGGTAGCCCATCGCCCGACCTGCCTGGCTCTGCCGTACGCCGCCGGTTGCTCGAGCCCGACGTCGCCTTTTAAGAAGATAGCCTTAAGGAACCTAAACATGTAGAGCAATGGGAAAGAACCATAACTTTCACCTATCTGCAAAATGCAGGCTCATATCACCAGGCGACAGCATGGAATTATTTTTCAAATAATTTTTTTTAAAAAGTTTACAAAAATAATATGCCGAATCAAAAAATCGTAAAAATATCCACTTGTCATCACTTGAATTGTCGATAGGTCTCTATCACCAATTGAAATAGCGACAGATCTATCACTATTTTAATTGGCGACAGAGAGCTGCAACCATTAGAGTTAGCCCTCTCTAACCGTCCATTTGAATTGGCGACAGGTCTCGGTCGTCATTTCAATTGTTTCAAATGGCGATGGGCATGTAGTTTTATAATTCTTTGATTTGGCATATTATTTCTGTAAATTATTTTTAAAAATATATTATTTAAAAAAAAATTCCAACAGCATGTTTGCAAAGCGCTAAAAAGGGAAAAAGGGCATCTTCGGCATATCCACACAAGACAGTTCTCAGATCCTACTTTATCAGACCAAAGAACAAGTGTTACACTTGGCTTCATCAGAACTAAAATTTATAGCATGGTACAAAATAGTTCGTAGCAAATGGCCGGCGATACTAATTGATGTAGTAACATTTTTGGGAAGTGAAGAAGAATAATCTCACCTCACGCAGAAACCGGTGCATGATAAACTTTACAAGATTACAGGATAAATGTTATAGCTCAATTACTACACTTAGCAGTTGGACGTGGAAACATAGTAAATGACATCGATAGATCGAAGACACTGGCGCTTGGTAGTACGGTTACTAGTACCCTTATTGTTCTTATCTTGACGCTCACTACCTGATCACAACGTTGGACGGAGCAGCAGAGCGCCCAAGCTGACTAATAAGACTGACGGACGTATGCGTACAATTTGATGGATAAGCATGAAAATAATTAATGAGATATACATACAGAGTGAGTGCCGCGTGTCAGGTTGCTCCAGCTTGTTGGGTCAATACCAACAGTACTAGTCTCAGTCACATCAGAGTCAAAGCGACACTGTTTGGATGCTCCCGGAGTTTGCACCGCACCCTTTCCTGCAATTCCTCTGATTCCTGCATATCCATATCTGATCTAGCAAGCTCAATGTTCCTGAGAATTGTGAGAAATGCTAGCCCGGAGAATCCCTCCACGCGCTGCAACCAGTCATCCTGTAGCAGACTGAGCTTAGGCATTGCATGTTCTTCAAACCCCACCGTTCTGAGGGCACGTAATTCATGAAGCTGCAGCACCTCGAGACTCGGGAAAGATGGGCCCTGGAATTGGAGCTGTTCCCCCACAAACGACTCCTTCCTCAGACGTAGAACCGCAAGTTTTGGTACCTTCCCAATGGCCTGTACAGCATCTTCATTCAATTTTGTTCTCTCTAGCTGCAGCTTTGATAGATTCTGAAGCAGATGGATCCATTCCGCTGCCTTCGTTAGCTTGCCGTCAAGCTTGAGGCTCTCAAGGCACTTTGGAGGCGACAAATCCCCGCCCAAACAACCATCTAACTCCTGACTCCCTACCAGCGTCTGCTGCACTGATAAAGACCGCAGCGCATTGCAACCAGCGATACCAGACCAGAACTCGTTGATGTTTTCCCTGTCAATACCAGTCACGCCTAATTTGCGCAGCTGAGTAAGCTTTTCGAGCTCTTCCAGAGTGGCCTTTCCCCATTTAACATTGACGACGGTGAGTTCCATAAGGGCATTCAATCTCCCAAACCCTCTGGGAAGCTCCACGCCGACCCGCTTCACCAAAGGAGTGGTACAGAAGCGGTACAGTTCGAATACATCCTGCCTGCTGAAGCCATCCTCCAGAAGATGTGGTCCGTGCCTGCCCAAATCAGCCTCTGCAAGTCCTGGTTTGCAAAAGAGACGGCAAAAGAACGGCAACAGGCACGCCCGTAAAATACATTTGCCACTGCTGGATAGCGAAGGAGAAATCGATGTTTGCACGAGTGCTAATATGTCGTCCTTTACCTCGCCGTCTTGTACCAACAAACCAGTCGGTCCAGTACGAAGGTATTGTAGCTTTTCAAGGTTGGTGACAGTTGTTGGAAATGCGCATATGTGTGTATTTCTAACATCTAATGTCTGGAGTTGCCTCAAATTCCCCAACGAGTCAGGTAGCCGGAATATACTCTTACATCCTTGCAGAGAAAGGTACCTGAGGTGACGAAGGAGCTCGCAAATTCGATCAAGATGATGATCTCTTAGTCCTAAAGCATCTTCCAGATCCAGCACTCGGATGAACCTTGTCTTATCGGAAATGAAAAACGACCTCCACTCTCCATAGATGGTCAGCGATCGTACGTGTGATAAGTCCAGCATGCTCTCAAACTCATCCTTATCTCCGTGCCAGGTATCACTTATGGAAAGATGATGTACTGTGCATTTTGTGCTTGAACTGCACCCTTCTGTCAGTGTGGAAACAAGTTTCTCCTCCACTGACTTCGAGATGCAGATATCATGGATAAGGTCATGGAGTTCACAATAATAAAATTTCCCAGTGCTACTTGCCCTTTTTCTTGGTTGGATCATACTCCTGTCACAAAGCTCAGAAAAGTGCATGTCTCCAACTTCCTCTGCAGTCATTTGATACATTTCTTTTGAATAACCCTCTGCGATCCACCGCCTCACCAAACGTTTTCGCCTAATTCTGTAGTCTTCAGGGAAAATGGACATGTATAGAAAGCAAGACTTGAGATGATAAGGTAAACCATCGTAGCTCTTCATAAGGACTGTCCTTATGGTCTTGAGTTCTGGATTCATCTCCAGCTCATCACTAATGTGCTCATTCAACTTCTTCCATTCAATAGCAGTTTTAGGCTTATCAGACAGAAAGCCACCTATGGTCGATATTGCAAGGGGAAGTCCACTACACTTCTTTAGGATAAGTTTTGCTTGCTCAAACAAATCAGGAGGTAAATCAAAATGATCATTCCGCTTAAATACCTGTGAATATAAAATTTTACATTTAGTACTCAAAACTACAGGCTCTTCATATGCATGCGATAATTACTGCACCGTACCAGAAAAGGGAAGTAGTGCACTATGAACAACTCATATACTCTGGATGTATTATTTGTATTTTTTTTCAAGTGCCATAGATAAATTTAGTATATTTTGGAGCAATGTTCATTACACTTTTCATTAACAGGGTTGTAAACACATTTTGACCAGTAATTTATATGCAATTCTATTATTTGGAATAAAATAATTGTACTTTATGTAAGTATATTTCATGATGGACCTAATAACATCAATTTCATAAAATGTTTGACCACATGGATCCTAGAGCAACTTATATTTTGACACAGAGATAGTAGTAAAAATTATTTAAATCCAATAGTATAGAAGTACTTTTAATGATAAATCAACCAATATGATTAATATGTAGCTCAGCACTAAGTTATACATCCATTCATATAGCCAATCAGAGGAGATCAGCCAAACCTTGATGTGTTCTCCATGAAATAGCAAACTAGCTTTTTTTTTTGTTTTGACAAAACCGGTGGCTAACTTTACTCATGGAGAATATTGTTGTCATTATCATGTTACTACCTACAGTCACAAAAGAAAATTGTTTTGGACATCAACACACTAGTACAGAATGATACAACACTATGTTGTTATCTGGGTCGGTTCCCAACTTTTCAAAAAAAACTGATAGTGATATATGATTCAGTATGGGTGAGAAATATGGTGCAAAACATCTCTATCGGTTTGACCTCTATCGGTTCTGATGTCAGAACCGATAGTGATGTTATAGGTATCACTATGGGTTCTAAGGTCGGAACCGATAGCGATATCGTACTATCGGTTCTGATATCAGAATCGATAGTGATTACTTGGTCAACATGATCGGTTTTTAAGGTTAGAACCAATTGTTATAGTAAACATACCAAACGCCTCCTTGCGCTTGACCTCTCGGCTTCTTCTGATCCATTCAAATACGAAAAACCGAGGTGCGAATACCAAAAGCCAAAGTGTCCACCTCGCGCTTGACCTCTTGACTTCCCCTCCATTCTATAAAAAAGGAGTTTACTCTTCTCCACCCTCGCGCCCCTCCGCCATCCCTCGCCCGTGGCCCGTCCCTCTGCCTCCCCTCGCCTACGTCGCCCATCTGCCTGTTCGACGCTCACATATTCCATCCGTCTCCACGATGCATGCGTCCCCTTCCGTCTCCACGGTGCCTGCGTCGCCACTTTGCCTCCTCGGCTCTCGTGGCGCACCCCATCCCAACAACAAGGAAGGTGTCAGTGCGATAGTGGAGCACCATATATGGCCTTCGACGTCTCCGTCGTCACAACCAGCCATCGCACCGCCCCTACCCATTGGCTGCCCTCCACCATTGTCTTTGCTGGCTACAGCATTAGGCCAAGGTCAGTCGCATCACTGTCGATTGTATTGCTACCGGTCGTATGCTCAATGATGCTATGAGTCTATTGATGAACTAAAACAATTAAAGTAGTGAATGTGGCCTTGAACTATATAGTTGCTTCATGTTAATGCTAGAAAATATTGTTTTTATTTCATTGTCTTTGAGCTTGATCATCATATTCAGTATCTAGTTTGATACTCGTTTGATTATTGCTGAATATACTTATTATGATTGCTTAGCTTGCGCTGTTCACAGCCTCTGTTAGTTAGTTATTGCTATAACTGCTTGGCCAAACTCATCATAATCTGATTTTGATCATTTTAAATAGTGAAATTGTCTTTAAATACTTTATACCTGTTTGGCCGAAATGTGCATAATTTTGGAAGGTTAAGAGTTCAAGGCCTTATTTGTTTATGACCCTAGTATAGTAGAGGTAAGAGATTAGTCTCTATCAGCCCTATATGCCTTGTGGCGAGGAGGTTGAAGGTTTAATCTTAGTCTCTTACCTCTACTCTTCGGTTCTCCTCCTTTCTACCCTGGCCGACACTTCTCCTCGATCTCTTCGATTCTCCTCCTATCGCCTCTACTGGTCGACGCCTCAAGCTCCCCTCTACTCGGCGCCATCGCCGCTGCCTCCTCTCTTCGGCCTCTCAGTTCCCCCTCATTTCCCTTCTCCTCTCCCTCCTCTGCTCTCCTCCTAGGCCGACTGCCTCCCCCTCTCCCTCTACGTTATTCTCTCCTCCCTACTCCCTTCCTTCTTCTACCTCCAGATCCGGCCTCTACTCCTCTCGCCAGCCAACAGCTCGCTAGCCTTCCTTCCCCTATTCTCCCTTCTCTACTTCTCCAGCTACCTCTCTTCTCCTCCTAGCCCTACTGGCCAAACCTCTTACTATAGCCTTGTTCTTCAATTTGCATTCATTTTGCTTTAGCTTACATTTTGATTTGCTACGGTTTTTGGTCTATAAGCATTTGGGGAGTGAAGCGCTATAAGTGCCTTGAAATTCTCAATCCATTAAGTGCATCATTAAGCTCTAATTAACAGCAAAGCATTGCAATCAAATAATCAGATCAAATGTCAGTGGGTGAAATTGAGTAGGGCAAATGTGTAGCAAGAGAGTAAAAAGGACATTTCTGCCCTTAGCTGTTCAGTGGAGCATAGAGGGTAGAAAAGTAATTTCGCAACCGGTAAAAGGATAAGACTCGATTCACTGGGAAGATTCACCGCACTTCTCATTTCACCACTTAGAGCCAGCTCTCCCATCGCTTTCCCCAGCCAACCAAAAGAGAGTGAGAGAGAGAGAGAGAGAGAGAGAGAGCAAGAACCGAGGGACAATAGCTGGCCAAGAAGAGAAGGCCTCAAGGGTTGCTGAACCGGGGTTCCCCAAGCTGAACCGAGCCAGAGGTGGAGCCGTGCAAGCTAGGGTTTCGGCCACCACTACTCCAGCTCCAACCCGTCTTACCCAACCAAACCGATCCGCGGGAGCACAAGTAAGCCGACGAAACCAGTAGAGTAGTAGTAGAGTAAAATGTAGTATGCAAATTAAGTAGCTCTAGTAGAGACAAGTGTTGATCGGAGTTCTTTCTCGTGGTCTCAGTAGGGGAGTTACCTAGGGGCACTTGTGGTTTGTCCCAAACTATTCCCAAGCCCTTACCGGTGAGCTAGCAACCGGTCTCGGCACCACAACCCCCAACCTAGGTCCTCTCAACCCTAGAATCATCCTTGACCCAAACTTACTGTGGAGCACCGTATTCGGAGCCAACCAAGCAACCAAACCATAGATCGGCTAACCAAAGCCCAGATCCAAACAAGGCAACATAGAACCGAACCCCAACGACCAGCAGCAAGCAACCAAGAACCCTAGAACCGAGCCACTGCAACTTTTCCCCAAAGATCCGAATAGCAACAACCCTAGAACAATCAAACCAGTGGAGCCTCGGGTAGGAGGAGCGGCCGGGCTCGGCTGCGGGCTGGCCGTCTGTGCTGTCGCAAGGCGGCAGCAAGGGGAGGGGCGCAGGCCTCGTGTTAGGTCGGTAGACCAGAGGAGTTGGGGAGTGAAGGAACCGGCGCCGAGTTAGGCAAGGCGAGGTAGAGGGAGTGTCGCTAGTGGAGAGGGAGGTGAGGAGGCGTCAGGTTAGTTGAGGGGGAGTAGGAGAGGCGGCATCGGGTTGGCAGAGAGAGGAGGCGGAGAGACCGAGTGTGCGGTCGGGAGGAGTAAGCAAAGAAAAGAGGGGAGAGGGAGAGACTGGGCTGAAGGCCTAATCGGCTGGTAGAGAAAAGAAAGAGAGAGAGTAAAGAGAAAAAGAAAAAGTAAAGAAGAGAAGAGAAAAGAGAAGAGAAAAATAGAAAAGAGGGAAATTTTGGGTTTTTTGTTTTTTTAAGATTTCTCTGCAATCTGTAGCTAGTTGCGTTAGTTAGTCGTTCATGTGTTAAATCAACTAAACCCGGATTCAATCATTAGAGTTTAGTATTTAAATTAGGGTCTAATAGTTATCATTAAGTGGTTGGACGCCATCAATCAGATTCAAAAGCTAAGTATTAGCAAAACTAATAGTTGGTAATAATTTCAGACCTGGACCTGAATCAACTAGATCATAACCCACCTTTGAGCGAGGATGTACATTCCAATACTATACCAGGTAAGTTTCCTTGATCATAAGTTTCTAAATGTTTTCATATTATAAATGTCATCATTGCATTGGAAAATCTATATTATAAATAGAAAATGAGAAGATTGATGGTTGGAAAATGGAATGTGAAAAGGTTGGATAATGGAGATGATGAATGGTGTGGTTAAATGAAAGGGCAATGGGAATGATAGATTATTAAGTTGGGATAATATTGGTGGGTAGAGGATGCCGATGAGAAGGGTTGTAGGCCGGCGGGGTCCTCTACATAGGTTATTATATAAGGTCAAACAATCTAACACTTGGGCAATGAGCCGTAAATGAGTATTAATCATAGTGTGAGAAATTCAATCAGACAAGGTTATCCTAGAAAGGTATTAATATCTTCACCATGTGTAAGTTAAGGGGCACGCCTCTAGGATATGCCGGTAGGCCCAGAGGACTGAAGCCAATTGAACGGCGGTATATTTGAAGCTAGTGGGTTACTGCCGTTGGAGCAGGGTAACACCTGTATCTACGAGTTGTGGATGGCCTGGGTGGGTGTCCCCAACTTGAGTGCAGGGGTGGAGAATTAATACTGGATCAATGATAAACATTCTGGGGCATCATAATGTCACTATGGGTAAAGTGGTATAAACCTGCGCAGGGTAAATCATGAATTCATGGCAGTCTCTTGGATTGAAGACTACGGAAGCTAAGTCTGTCTCATATACAGTGTTAGTAGTGTTTTCGGGAAGTTAAAATGAACCACTCTTTAATAAAACTATCTTTTGTAAAAACTTAGTTGGAGGGAGGTGATAGTTTGGTGGATTTCACTAATCATGAGAGAAAAAAATTCATATAATGCATTCCCTGCTATTAATACTTGCTGAGTACTCCGTACTCACTCTTGCTTAAACCCCCCTTTGCTTAGAAGGTGAGTCCTATGGATGCGCCTCAGAGGCAAGGGGTGAGGATCGTTCGTAGGGTCAGGACTTATCGGAGGCAGACTAATACTACTACTACTATCTACAGGAGGACTATGGTGTCTAGTGGACCATCTCCTAGTGGATCTTTCCCTAGGGGACCAATGCCTCATCCTGAGAGGTCCCCGGGGTAATAAAGATGTATTATATTTTGTTGTATCGGTCGGTTGTATAAGTAACCTTTCGAACTTGGAGCCCTGCGTGGCATGATGGTATGTAATAAAGGTGACAATTAGTCTCTAATTATTGTTCTGTTGTAACACTCTGAATACGGTGTAGTAACTGATAAAGTATCGGGTTGCCTGATAATTTGCTAGCCACTATACCGAGATCCGAGTGATTATCTCAGCATAATAGCAGTACAGCTGTTAATTACCTGGACTAATTACCGGGTCGTCACAGGTGCTAGGCTTGAACCTTAGGGCTCCTCCCCACAGAGGCCACTACCAATTCCCCATGCCGATCTACTCAGCTATGTGCTTCTACAAGGTACTACTATTGCTACTAGTGAGTTTGCTTTGAGGTTGTGCACCTGGTGGTTGGGTTTGGGGTATTTGGTGTTGTTGATGAGGTGCTCTTGGGGATCTCCTTGCTCAGGCTTGCTCTTGGGGATCTCCTCGCTCTGTCTTGCCCATGGTGATCTCCTTGCTCTGGCTTGCTCTTCGGGATCTCCTTCAGTTTGGCTAGTTCTTGAGGCTGGATTGAGGAGAGGGACTGGTTGTACTTGGGTTTGCTTTGGCTCTGGAGTGGCTATTGGTTGCCTTGGCTCTGGACCAAGGAATGGAAATGGGGGTCTACCCTCTAGTTGCTTGGCTGGATTGGGGAGTAAATGAAGTGCTTGCTGCCTTGCTTCTCTCGGCTGTAAATGAAGCATGGCTCCATGTCCTTGCCTTGACTGATGTGGGAGACAAGGGGGGATGCACTTGCTATGCTTGCTTGTGGCTTTTGGGCTAGGCTGGTCAAAGTTACCAAGCCTCTACTCTTGCTTCATTTACTGAATTACTAAATGTTCTCTACTATTTGGCTTCAAAATGCTATGGATACACATAATCCGAACAGGTAAGTTAGGATTACCGAGTGATGAATCCGATATAGCGAGAGGTGCCGACCTAGCCCCAATAGGTCTGGTATCTCAGTGATCGATATCTCACCTGCGGGTCTGACGGTAATCCTTAATTCTTATTCTATTCATTCTACCCGCAATTAAAATATGCTAATTACTATTCTAATTACGATCTAATACTCTTAATTCTTTATTTAATATTCTAGGTTGTTTCAGTATGACGTATATCTCTATCAGGCGAAAACCGACAGTGATAGCTGCTCGTCATCACTCTCTAAGGACTTTCTATCGCCACCAAAACCAACCTAGATGATGAAAAAGAACCGACCTATCTAGCCATTTCTATAGTAATGACATAGTCCCCAAAGTATAACTTTGACCACTCATTTCTATAGTAATGTGTTTATAAACACCAATAAAACTTTAATACTATGAAAGTACTTTTTAGACAAATCTATTTGTATCATTTTCATATGTCCAATCTAAATATTCAAAAATATATTTGTAGTTAAAGTTTAGATTAATGTTTGGCTGCACGTGACACAAAATAACTTCATTTTGTGACGGGAGAGAGTATAAAGGATCCCAAATTATCCCTCCCTTATAGTCAGGAGAAAGGGAGCTCAGAGAGCCCCTCCACCTGTCCCACCCCCCTCTCTCTCCTCTTTTTGCAAAAAAGCCCCTCTGGTTCTTGAAATTACGGATAGGTCCTTTTAATTTGCGTAGGGGTCCTTTGCGATTTTCTGTGAGGGGGAAATTTTTTCCCTGGTTCGCATTTAGGTCCCTTGCTCGCCGTTTTGCAGAAAGAGCCTTCCGTTAAATACGAATCGCGGACGAGCCCTTTTATAGTTTTTCGAAATAGCGAACAGGTCCAAAATCATAACAAATAGGTCTTTGCACTTTACGTTCATGTCCTTTCTCCGTTTTTCTCGGAAAAAATGTTTTCGTGGTCCGTTTTTCCTCCGGAGCATGGGAAAAATATTTTCGTTGTCCGCTTTTTCCTCAAAAAAAAATGTAAATTTATTTTCCGTTCGATGTTTCTTCGTTTTTGATGGAAAGAATATTTTCGTTGTTCGCTTTTTCTCTGGAGCATGCGAAAAACAACACAATTTTTTTTTCGTTCACGTGCGCATGTCGTTTCTCCATTTTGCCCAGAAAAAATGTTTTCGTGGTCCGTTTTTCTCCGGAGCATGGGAAAAATAGTTTCGTTATCCGCTTTTTCCTAAAAAAAAAATGTAAATTCGTTTTCCGTTCGACGTTTCTCCGTTTTTGTTGGAAAGAATATTTTCGTTGTTCGCTTTTTCTCCGGAGCATGCTAAAAACAACATAATTTTTTCCCGTTCACGTGCGCGGTGGTCCTTTCTCCGTTTTGCCCGGAAAAAAGGTTTTCGTGGTCCGTTTTTTCTCCGGAGCATGGGAAAAATATTTTCGTTGCCCGCTTTTTCCTCAAAAAAAAAATGTAAATTCGTTTTCCGTTCGACGTTTCTCCGTTTTTATTGGAAAGAATATTTTCGTTGTTTGCTTTTTCTCCGGAGTATGCAAAAAACAACATAATTTTTTTTCCGTTCATGTGCACGGCGTGCCGCCGCGCTCACTTTCCTAGTTCAACATACTGATCATCAACTCGAGTAGTTGCACGGGATAGACATTCCAAGATATCTTTATTCTTCTTGCTAAATCGTACCAACATTAAAGCCTTATTTTGTTAAAGGTTAACGAAACCGGAGAAGTACAGCATCTACAGGTGTGCACCCCTTTTGCTATGGTTTGGTTTTGTTATGTCAGAGAATGAAATTGTAGCTAGACCGAGATAATTGCTAGTCCTGCAATGAAGAATGTTCAAGCCTACATCTAAGATTTTTTTTAATTTTCTAACTATTATTTAATTGTTATTACGATTTTTTTATTTATGGATGTTACGTTTTTAATTTCTCTTTATTTTTTATTACAAACTTATTTAATTTGGATTGTACTTCGCATCAACTCTTTCTTTTGGTTGCTAATTTTAATTTAATTATTATTTTTGAATTATTGTTATTTACGGATGTTATTTTGAAGTCATATGGAAATCAATTTGCTAATTTTCCTTTATTTTATTTTGAATGACAGCTAGTTTGGATTGTAACTAATATGGACTCTTTCTTTTAATATAAGCTGTTATACTTTGGGTTAACATGGGAGCTTCATCGGAGTGCCTAATTAGTAAATAAAACATGTGTTGGTGCAATAGGGAAAAAAACTATAGCGTCATTGAAAGAAATTGTACAAAAGCTAGCCACTTTGCTTGCTTGACTAATTAGGAAATAAAAAGTTGGTGGCTTAATGTTGCATACTAATAGTTGCCATAGTAATTTTTAAACCTAATTTAATTCCTCCATCTATTTCTAATTACCATATCTATATTTAGATGTCTTCGTTCTTCTCCTAATTAACACAAAAATTAGGTGATTTTTATTTTAATTTGCTAATTTTCATTTGATTTTTATCTCTTGTTTAGATATATATGTATTTTTACATGGAATTTAGGTGGGAATCAAATTGCTAATTTTTTTTATTCCCAATTTCCATTAATTTGGATTGTAGTTAGCAAGGACTCTTTTCTTTTAATCTAAGCCGCTATAACTTGGGTCTATTAGATTGATGCTATATTCTTTCTTTTTTTGTCAATTAATACAGAAATTTCCTTGCAATTTATAATTAGCATAGGTGTGTGTGTGTGTGTATCTTATTATGATTTTGACGTCTTTGGAGTTTAGCTTTGGATTTTGCGTACAAGTCAAATCTCTAAATATCATTTAATTTTTATTCCAAATTGCTTGTTTTCGGAAATACTGGAATTTGTGTAAAATTCATATTTATATTCTCATTAAATTATAATTCTGAATTTTAGTTTTTTATTTTACTTTGAAATTCATATATAGATCAAATTATTATTTTTTATTTATTTTTAATCAAATTTTAGTTAATTTGGATTGTACTTGACATGGACTCTTTTTTTAATTAGCGAATTTTGTCTAATTATTAATACGAATTTTAGTTATTTGTGGATGCTACCTTGCACTCCCTCCGGTAACAAATAATTATCATTTTGGACATCGACACGGTCTTCAAAACATAACTTTGACCACTAATTTTTATTATAATATATTTATAAAACTTAATAAAATTATAATATTATGAAAATGCTTCTCGAGACAAGTCTATACATATAATTTGCATGTATCCAATTGAAATATTTAAAAATATATCGATAGCCAAAGTTTCGGAAGTTTGACCATCACAATGTCCAAAATAACAACTATTTGTGACCGGAGGGAGTAAGTCATAAGGAAATGAAATTGTTAATTTTTATTTATTTTATTCTAAATTTTAATTAAGTTGGATTGTACTTAACATGGACTTTTTATTCTAATATGAGCCATTGTAGCTCGGGAGTCGAGTCCACCACATTCATAACTAAATCTTTCTGGTTAACGTGGGAGCTTCCTGAGAGTGGCTTATTAGTATAGATAATTTTTATTCCGAATTGCACGTTTTCATATTGTATTGAAATTTATGCACAAATCCTATTTTTATTACCATTTAATTATAATTATGGATTTTAATTTTTTAGCGATTTTACTTTGAAATTCACATAGAGATCAAATTGTTATTTTTATTTATTTCTTATCTGAAGTTTGGTTAATTTGTATTGCAGTTGATATGGTCTCTTTTTTTATTTGTAAATTTGTTTTTAATTATTATTACAAATTTTAGTTATTTGTGGATGTTATTTTGGAAGTCATAGAGAAATGAAATTGTTAATTTTCTTTATTTTTATTATGAATTCATTTAATTTGGGTTGTACTTGACATGGAGTCTTTCTTCTAATCTTAGGCATTGTAACTTGTGAGTCGGATTCGCCGGATATATGGCTAGATCTTTATGATTAATGTGGGAGCTTTCTCGCAATGCCTAATTAGTATAGATGTATGTATAGATAGATATTTACTTATTATAAATTTTAGCCCTTTATGTATTTTTATTTATAATTCTTATGGAAATAGAATTGCTATTTTTTATTTTTTTATTTGCAATTTAGACTATAATTCGTACAAAACTTCAATTTACATTTCATTTAATTACTATTCAAATTTTATTTTTAGGGATATTACTTCGGAAACTGGCATGGACTCTTTCTTTTAATTTTCTACGTCCATTTAATTATTATTTTGAATTTTATTTATTTATAGATATTACTTTGAAAGTCGGATGAAAATAAAATTGTTAATTTTACTTTATTTTTATTTTGAATGTCAATTTATTTGGATTGTGTTACGTCATTTATTCTTGAGCAACATTATTGGAGCCATTTATGATGTTCCTTGTTTTCCTTTGCGACCGTTTATAGGATTTTAACTTTTTGTTTACTAAAACTACCCCTCGATAATCAATGACCAGGATTTCACTACTCATCCTACCAGTAAAGTCATGTTTGGATAAGAGATGATTGCTTGGGAGGTTTTGGGACTTAGTTTAAATTTAAATTATATCACGAAACATTTCAATAAAATACCCTAATCAAAACACTGCCAAAGGGGCACTATTTGTTTAATTGGAGGAAGGTGTGCAGGCCGAAATCACTAGGTGGATTAGGGATCAAAGAATTTGACAAGTTCGGCAGAGCACTTAGGTTGCATTGGCTATGGTATGAATGGAAAGACCAATGGCGGCCTTGGGTGGGCACGAGGCTGCCGTGTGATGATGTTGATCGTGCTCTTTTCAATGCAAGCACCACAATCACGCTCGGAAATGGAGCATTGGCAAAATTCTGGACATCTAATTGGCTACAAGGAACCTCCTCGAAACTCATTGCACCACTTTGTTACCAGCTGGTTCGAAGATAGAATAAAACAGTGCAAGAAGAGATATAGAATAACAGATGGCTTGTCCCCCTCCGAAGAATGACGACACAAGCTCAACGTCGGGAGTTCTTCACCTTGTGGCAAGCCTTACAGGAATCAGTTGGCAATCTAACATTCAAGATGAGATCACCTGGCGATGATCAACAAATGGGTTGTACTCGGCAAAGACGACATATAGGGTGCAACTCTTTGGTTCCAGACCGGAGCACAGCTACCAAATCATTTGGAAAGTGAAGACTGAAAACAAGTGTAGATTCTTCGCCTGGCTAGTTGTACAAAACAAGATTTTAATAGGCGACAGGTTGGCCATCAAAGGATGGCCCTATTGTGTGGTTTGCCCACTGTGTGGCTTCGACCCAAAAACGGCTACACATCTAATGCTTCGCTATCCTTTTGCGAGACAAATCTGGGGTAGGCTACTCCAGATGAATCAAACTCAACCATATTTGACAATGCTACCAAATACAACGGCATCTATCTACTCCTGGTGGCAGACCATCTGTAACAGCTTCCCAATAAAATATCGAAAGGATGTAGATGCTGTTCTAATTTATGGGTTTTTTAACATTTGAAAAGACCGAAATGGTTGCATCTTCAACAACCAATATCGAACGGTGCAAATGGTATTTGATCTTATTTTGCAGGATGTCGGTAACCACAATTTGGCTTGGAAAAATGACAGCTGCATTTAATTCTCACTTCAGCTCAGAGGGAGACAAATGCCAATTACGACCTTCTTACAAGGGTCAAGTTCACAAGCTCTAGAAATTGTATGGATTCGACAAAAACTGTCTATTACTATTTTTGAGTTTTTTTCAGACTCCTCTTTTTGTGCTTAGTGATTTCTGTATATTCTAACGTGTCTATAGCCTAACAAGTTTCTATGTTGCGTCGTTTTTTGCGGTCCATGCTGGCCTGCAAATTGTACATTCAGTTGTTTACAGACCCGTTTGTCTGGACCCCTTTCTTAATGAACGGTAGAGCTCCCACCAGCCATTCGAAAAAAAACACCCCCCAAGTTATTCAGTGGTGTACCTTAAAAAGCTTGTGAAGAGGGAAGAAATAACAGTAGTTTTAAAATTACCTTCTCTTTGAAGAGGTCAAGTGCCGTATGATCTTCTAGACCACTAAGTCTGTACATGTTCTTGTCTTCTCTTGAACAATGTTTGGCAATATTTTTTTCCCTTGTGGTAACTATGATCCGTCTAGCATTTTCCAAGCAATTTTTGACCAAATCCCATTCTACAGTGGATGATATATCATCAAGAACGATGAGGCACTTGTGTGTTTTTAGAAGCTTAATTAACTCGTCAATCAAATCTTCAAGTCTCATTGTTGCAATGTTTTTCATTTGTGTTCCACTAGCTCCATTAGGATCTTCCTGAACATTTTTCAATTGCAGACTAGCTCCATTAGGATCTTCCTGAACATCTTTCAATTGCAGAGCTAAGCTTCTAATGAGAACTTCAGGGTTGAAAGGGCGCAATGCAGTGGCCCAAGCACGCTTCCAGCCACCAAGCTGTTGGCTTCGGTAGACGCTTCGGATGAGAGTGGTTTTCCCAATACCTCCCATTCCCCACACCGAGATCACCCTACAGCCTTGCTCGTCCTCCGATTGACGAATTAGTTCAATCACTCTATATTTCTCTGTTGCTCGCCCAACGAGGGTTTCTTCAATGGCTAGAATTTCGTTATCAACGGAGATGAGCTCATCAGAATTGGTTGTAGGCTCAACCTGAAAACAAGCAATAATCAGGTATATATCTTTCACACAAAAACAGTTGGGTATCTGTAACAAAGTGCATAATTGTGCTTTGTGCAAATCCACAGTTAGTTGTTTGTATTTTAAAATAACATATCCGAGTGAATATGTTTTTTTGTATTATACTCATTTTACAAATATTTTTTCCAATTAATGTACAATACACGGCGGAGAAATGAAACAAAAAAGTGAAAAAGGTTGGAAACTATTTCGTAGTACGAAAGTGCCTGCACTATAGCCATCTCTTTCAGTTATTAATGACTTTTCAAGTATACATTTTTAATGGAGCAATATCACCAACAAACTATATATCTTCAGGGTCGTTAAGCAATCAAAACGAAAGCAATTTCCACTGTACTATGGAGACAAGTTGGTGTGTGTAGTTTACTCCTAAATACCGAAGTTGTCTCAACAATTTTTATTAAATGATGTAACATCCCGATTTGTACCTTCTTGTAAAATGCATAATTTTCATTAATTTCAAAAAGTTTTGCTGCACACTTGGAGTTATCAAAATCTTTTTGCTTGGAATTCAAAGTTTAAAACAAATTAATAGGTACCAAAAACCAAAAATTATAAAGAGCGTTAAATTACAAAGTTTAAAACTAATGAAGAGGAAAATTTTATCATTTATACATGTGACTTGGTTGAAGTGAAAAATTCTAAAACGTCGTTTATTCAGAAACAGAGATCAGAACTATATAAGTAAATACTCCCACGTCCAAGTTTATGACATCTTTTGTAAATGATTTTATTTATAAATATAAGGCTTACTTCATATCCCAATACAAAATTAGTGTGCAATGTTTCCTCTATATCTCTAATAAATAACCAACTTTACTTTATATTCTTTATATGCATGTATTGAATATAGTGTTTAGAGATAATAATTAAGAGTAGTATACTAATTTTTAGTATCTCTTTGATATATGTGAAAAGAGAACATACAATCTATAATCTTGACAAAGGTGGTAACTGTAAAACGTGTAGTATTATTAAAATACCTTCTTATGGAAGAGATAAAAAGCCTGATCTGAGGTGGACACCTTGTTCTCTGAAATTTGGTAAGGTTTCTCCGTGCACAAGCTTGCTATTTCAACACGCTGCGTAACGACGATGATCCGGCTCCCTTTCCTCTCGTCGGGGAAGTATGGTTTGACCGAATCCCACTCAACCGTGGAGGATATGCCGTCGATGACTATGAGGAATCTTTTTTCACGCAGATGGGCTTTAGCCAGAGAAGCAAGTTCCCTCGTCGTCTCCAGCTCGTTTACATGGCTGCCCGAAGTATTTGTTTCTATTCCTCCAGTCACTTGAGCGGAATGCGTGCGGAGCTGACTTACCAACTCGCTTAAAAATTCATATGGACTGAAAGGACATCCCAATTTGACCCAGGCGCGGCAATCAAACATGTTATGTACTTCTTGATCAAGGCCAAAGGCCTCCTCCATGGCAGACAACTTCCTCAGATCGCTTCTTGTTCCCCACATCACGATCACTCTTAGGTCCTGCACCTCGTCGGTGATCAGCTGCCGGAGGTCCACCTTTGATTTGCCCTGCCCCGCAGCACCGGCACGCCCTGCTTCATCAATAGCAACTATTGCAGCGAAATAGTCAGAGTCAGACTGCTCTGCTAGAGTGGTAGGCAAGTCGGAGCCCTTGACGATGCGGCCGTACAGGTTCCTCTTGCTAACATGTGCCACGTCCGCGACCCTGGCCAACAGATCCTTCACATCCAAATTGGCCCTGCGCCGCTCGCACACGCTGCGGGGGATGCGCCACCGGGACGGCTTCTCCGACTGATCCATTTTAGCAGCAACATCCTGGAGGCTGTCCACCACGTTGTAGGCCAGGTCGCGGACCTTCCTCAGCCAGGTCCGATCTTGCTCGCTGTCCCCGGTCATCAGGAAGTATTTCATCATCTCGAGCTGCTCTGCGATGATGGCAACGTCGCGCTGCACGCCCAGCTGCAGGACGATCTCCTCCGCAACGAAGGATTTGGCGTAGTTGAGCGCTCCATCCAGCGCGGACTTGCACAAGCTCAACGCCGTAGCCTCCATCTCTCTCGCACATAATCTCGCGCTCTCCCCTCTCTTATGTATGATTTGGGGATATAGATCTGATAGTGTTGATGCTAGATGCCGATGGAGTTCTTTCTCTTACTGGCCTGGGAGATTTAATAAGTTCAGCTCCCCAAACCCGCAAGCGTGGAAAAGTGCATTGTAACCCTATACTCTTCGGGTTCTCCAATTTGGACCTTCAAATACAAAATTGCTGAGCTATTAATATATTCCCTCGCATCCTAATCCACTACTAGGTCTTCGACCACGTATTTCATCCCTGAACCTCTACAATCGGAGCGAACACTGCCACCGGCCACAAATAATTGTCATTTAGATATAGGTACTGTGAAACATTCAAAGTTTTAACTATCAATATATTTTTAAAATATTTAAATTAGTACATCAAAATTATATATGTAGATTTATCTTACAAAGTACTTTTATAATATTATAATTTTATTGGGTTTTATTGTAACATCCCAAAATTTTTAAAAGTTATAATTTATGTTTCAAAATCATTTTCTGTATTTTCTTTTTTATGTTTTAGCATTTAAGAAAATTATTTTCTTAAATCTAATTGTTGTTTCTCAATTTTAAAAGTTTATTTAATTTTTTACAAAGCCTGAAAATAATTTATTTGGGTTCTAAATAATATCAAGAGCCTCCAAAAATTTTCATATTTTTTAATGTTGGTTCGCTAATTTTAGAAATTCAAACTTGTTTTATGTGTTTTAATCAACTAAGAGAGCAACTAAAAAATCAGTTTCGTGCAGGTGGGCCAAATATTTTCCTTTGGTCTGGCTCATCACTATTTCGACCCAACCCCATGTGCCTACCCACCCTAAGTCACCTTCCTTTTTCGCCTTCTTCGCACGAAAACATCTTTCGCCGAAGTCGCTTTCTCTCTTACCCTCTTGCAGCGATTGCTGACACCCTAGGCCCACTCGTCAGTCGTCTTCTTCCATGCGACCACGCCTTCAATGGAGAGCTCTCGAGCGCATTGTTGAACTTGTGGATTTTGACTTCGCAGCGCATCATTTTGCCTATCCGACAATCGTCGTGTTGTCCCCTCCTCTCAGCCGAAGATAGCATCGATCGCAAACCACTGCCATTCAAGAATTTTGCGTTTTCTCCCGTGTAGCCACAAGTTCTTGCCCAGTAGTTCACCCTCATCTCGCCCTTTAAAACCCAACCGAGAGCGTCATCCTTCTTCCCCAAGCTCACCGCCTCCCTTTTGCTCGGTCAAAGCCCATACCTTTCATTGAGCTACTCGAAATGCCAGTATTGTCCATAACACCGATGTGCACCCTCTACCATGCCCGGCTGTAGACCACACACTTCCCTGTTGTGGGGGCGCCGACCCTGGAACAGTGATCCGAGTCGTTACAAAAAGGCCCCAATAAAACCAGATTTCACATGTTTTTTGAAAAAGGCCATCAAAAATACCAAAAATTGCACAGATTTATTTTTAGTGTTACGTATAAGTCCATTTTTTTATGAAAAGCCCTAACAAAAGCGGATTTTGCATGTTTTTTCAAAAGACCCCGAATATACCAAAAAAATGCACAAATTTATTCTCAGTGCGTACCTTTTTGCGAAAACCGATCCTAAACTTTCCAGAATTACATATTACTCTATTTTTTCGCGCATAGACTCTCGAAACTCTGATCATTTTTTACCGCTTGACGTGTAGCATTCGGCGCGGCGCGCTCCACACCCACGCATCTAATTTGATTTTACAAGTCGTCGCTATGATTGCCATTCATGTCAGCTGCCATAACGGGCAAATCACTTTCACGACCGCTCATGAGTCTTTCTTACCTCTAGTTTTGGATGTTTTAATGAGTTTTATTGTTAAGGAAGCTGAAAACTAAAGAACACTATCCCAACGGTATACATTTCCACCGTTCGATACGTCAAGAGATTCGTCACTTCTGTCATGATGCATGCACTCCAGTTTACTCGTTTGCTTAAGTATGATCTGAAATCCTTCAATCATCCGTGGCTCTCTCTTCTATCCATCCCCTTGGCAATTTTTTAATACAGTATAATTTACATCTCATATTTTCAACTTGATACAACAATTTTACGTATTTACAAAAAAACCAACCGTAATCGTAGCACGAAATTGCGAGTACATGTAATAGCAGTACCAAATTACGAATACAGGTTAAATCCAGCACGAAATTGCGAATACGCTGTATTTGCAAAACAGGGTAGCGAATTCACCTGTATTAGCAATTTCAAATAGCAAATACACCCTACTGCAAATAGTGATTAATAGTGACCTTGCATGCATGGTGGAGAGGTGTATTCGCTATTTGAAATAATGAATACACCCTAGGGTGTAATCGCTACCCTGTTTTGCCAGCACGGTGGAGAGGTGAATTCACTACCCTGTTTTGCAAATACAACATATTGGCAATTTCGTGTTGGATTTAACTTGTATTCGCAATTTCGTACTGCTATTACATGTACTCGCAATTTTGTGCTGCGAATACAGTTGTTTTTTTTTTGTAAATACGCAAAACTATTGTATCGAGTTGAAAATATGATATGTAAATTATACTGTATTAAAAAATTTCCATCCCTCTCCAACAAACTTAGCATCCTAGTTTATCAATCCTTTCCCGCACACATCCAACTATGGCCCTGTTTGATAGAGCTCCAGAGCCCAGATCCATCTCAAAGCTGAAACTTATAGTTTGAAATAAAATGACTTAAGTTTATAATTTTATTAAAAAATGTAAACAAAATGATCCACCTAAACACTTTTAATATACCCACAGCTCCAATTCCATGAATCTAATGGAGCTAAAAATACCTAGCTCCACCAACTTCACGACGAATTTGGTGGAGCTGAACTCCGCCAAACATCTCCTACGAAAAGCACGAGTGGTGGCTGTGGGTGAGGGCAGCAGCGAGTGGCAAGCAGCCAAGCAGACGAGGTGGTGAGGTGCAATCAGACAAAGCGAGGTGACAGGCTGCAAGATGTCGTACTCGTAGCGGCTATGTACATGTAAGCACGACAAGCGGCCAAAGTTAGACAGGTGCGAGCAAGTGGCGACTGATGGGTAAGTGCGGGCAAGTGGTAGCAGTTGTAGATGATGCTAGCTGCACAGTGGTGGCTTTGGAGAGCGAGGCGTGGCGGTGGCGGCTAGTGGAAGCTATGCGAGCGACATTGCTGTTCGATAAGTTTGTACAGTCTGGCATGGAGGTAGGGTACTTTCCTTGATTTTTGCATCCGAAACATGAAGTTTGGAAAATTTGATGATTTGCTTCGAAGTTGGTTGGCCTTTGATGATTTGCCCTACGTTATTTTACTGACATGCGGATTTTGGGCCACATGTCAGTGAGATATCACAGGGCAAATCATCAAAGGTCGATCAACTTCAGGGCAAATCAGCAAATCGATGTAAAATCTTCTTAAATTTTGTCTCGACTCATCTTCTTTGCAATCCCTGTTGAAATCTGTTTAGAAACTTGATTTTGTTGAAACATACTTTTGAAACTTCAAGTTTCAGTCTAGGTTTGAAACTATATAAAACCTTCCAGTATTGAAACTTCATGAAGTGACAATGCAACAGATGACTATCTAGGTGGTGTGGAGGCGAGCTCAGCCCAACGGGGTGGCAACAAGATAGAAGGTGTATCTGCTCCATGAACGTGGAGAAAGAAAAGAACCAGGAGAGTCCAATGGAGGAGTTAGTTAATCTTTTCATTTCTTATTTTCCATTTTGATTTGTTGTGAAAACTATTCATCTTTTTGTTTTCCACTGATTTTTTACGCATGAACTCTCCCCAAACTTCATGTATCATTGTGATCATCTTTTTTAAACTTGTTTGAAACTGTTTCGGAACTTAGAAGCGGTAGCATATTTTTTTTACGGAACATGTGTGAAACTCGATAAAACATCTGTGAAGCATATGTGGAGCTTAATGAAACTTTTGTGAAACTCTCTGAAACTTGTATGGAATTTACTAAAGCTTGTACAAAATATGTCAAAACTTTTTTGAAACTTTGTTGAATTATAACTTAATGTTCTTTAAATCTTGTTGAAACTTCACTATAACACAATGAAACATCCTTGATATTTTTGAAACTTGTGAAACCTTGATGAAAGTTGCTTGAAACGTCTGTGAAATATGTGTAAAATTAAATAAAATTTCTATATTTGAAGCATGATGGAGCTAGATGAAACTTTTGTCAAACATGCAATGCAACTTTATGAAGTTTGCATGAAGCGTACCAAAACTTTGTTGAATATCGATCTAATATTGTTGAAATCATTTGAAACTTCTCTTGAAACTTGCAACTTGCCGAAACATGCATACAACATGAAACTTGCTTAAACTTCTTTGAAACTTGCCGATGCATGAATGAACTTTGGCAGAAACTTTCCTAAAACATAGGTGAAATTTGCAAAACATAGACGAAATTTGGTTTAAACTTATGAACTATACAGAGCTTTGATAAAACTTAGTAAAACTCACCTATACAATTGAAAACGTTCCTAACGGTATACTGTCCTATAGCACCGTCCAAGAAGTCAAGTGCTTGGAGCATCAAAATTAAAGGGGTAATAAAACTCAAGGGAGTATATGAATATTTTCTAGTAAAAAATAATCACTCGATGTGTTAACCTTTCCTTCTATACACATGCATGTCGCTTTCTTTCTATAGAAAAACACAATCATTCCCTTAAAATTTCATTTTTCAATCCCGAGCTATTATTTAGGTCCGAAAAACAACCTTCAATTTCAAAACCATCTATTTTGCATCATCAAACTATAAAAATGGTTCACTTTTCACTTCCACCTCTAGGCTGGTTTCATGAATGATTTTTGCTATGTTGGCGGTCACATACTTCACTTTTTGTTGTGGTGACATCCTCGTCGTCAAGAACAAATTAAAAAGTAAATAATTCCTCAAGTCATAAATAATTGTCATTTTAGATATCGACACGGTATCTAAAACAAAGCTTTGATAACTAATTTATCCATAATATATTTATAAAACCCAATAAAATTATAATATTATAAAAGTACTTTTCGAGACAAATCTACACATGATTTTTATGTATCTAATTTAAATATTTAAAAAGATATTAACAATCAAAGTTTTAAAAGTTTGACTACACCTATATCCAAAACAACTATTTTTAACTAGAGGGAGTAATACTTTAAAACTTAGACCACACTTGTCATACTCTAATACCTCATCTTCTTCTTCCTTCCTCTCTCCTTCTGGCTAGGTGGGTGGGTAAGCCAAATCTATTATATCGCTACCAAAATGGTGAAACGACTGATGAAATCAACCTAGGTGGTGAAAAGTGAACGGTTCTAATAGTTTAAGGATGAGTGAAAGATCATAATGGCGATCAGAGGGGGGTGAATGATCTCAAATTAAAATTTCTCACACCTCCTAGTGTCGGGATCCGAATTTGCAAATCCGGACCCTCTGTGTATTCAGCACTAGTCCAGGATCATGCTAGTGCACACAGTCTCAACGTCGGTAAATATCACAATCATACTCAACGAAACCACAAGTACTTTATTTAAAATAACCAAACTGGTTGCTCGACCTTATGGTCAAGTTACAAAGATACGCCACGCAGGGCGAAAACTTATTAAAGAAAATAAACTGTAGCGGAATAAAAACATCAACGTGGCGCCATCCAGTATACCACAGGCAACTTACTGGGCTCGCTCCCTAGTTAGCCGAATCTTCCTGGAGCTCCTCCTCCAAAGTAGGTATAGCTTCTTTTTCAACTGATGTTGTAGTTGCAAAGGGGTGAGTACTTGGTACTCAGCAAGTCATGCACAGAATGCAAACTAATATTCTACATGCATGGCTTAGTACAAAGGAATGTTTCATGGTTCATTTGCAGCAAAACAGCATTTAACAAGTAGCATAAGTAGATTCGCAAGCGGTAAAACCAAATATGATATCAATAATTTTCCAGGAGTTAAGTAACCACTTTCCCTTTCCTAATCCACATTTCCATCAATATCATCAATAAACCTAACCAAACTTTTCAAGTCCAAGTTGTTTTCATGAAAGTCTAACCCTTGACTGTAATCCCCGAGTGGTGTCCAGTGCCGCGGACTCGGCTATTCAAATATATTTTTACACTCTGCAGAGGTTATGCACTTTACCCACAAGATACAATCAAACACCACAAAGGCGAATGATCGTAACAAAGCCTTTCAAAAACCGCAAACTTTACAAGTGAACCTCTTCGATTTTTGCTATACACCATCCCTTCCCTCAGTGGAGGCGAAGTATGGGACCGACATACCGTTGGACGGGTACCATGCCGTAGCCCTGGTACGCTTCCCCTTCAAGCTACACAAAAGGTGTAGTTGACACCCCGAGGTCCCACAAGCAAGTTATTAGCAACTTATTCAACTAGGTCCGTCCCATTACAGACATGTGGTTGCACGTTTGACTCAGATCAAAGGCTTGCAAGGTTAAGTCCTTAGGATGATTAGGGCAAGACTACCCAAAGAACCAAAACGACTTTCCCGATGCCACTCATGGCCCACCCGATCATTCTTGCCACTTGCCCCGGTCTAAATCTATTTATCAAACTCAGTTGATTACCATGCACCACGTTCCATCATCAACATCACAACACATGATACTTTTCAAAAATAGGTTCAATATCTCATTAAGTCAATATTAACATTTGATTGTCTAAAATCATGTCCTGTGTACGTAGCAGGTCTAAGCAATATACTACAACGGTATAAATACCCAATGTTGGTAATTTAATAACGACCAACTAATATGATACCCAACTAGGGTGACAACAATTCATGGCACATAATTAAATAGTCAAGGTGTCATACTGCAATTTGGCATTTACCTAATTCCCCGAAATAATTAAAACAATTTCTAATTAGACTAGCATGCAATAGTTTAAATCAAACTAATTTTCAAAAATAGGAGCAATATGATCAAAGCATAACTTGCCTTCAAAAAGTACTTGTTCTTGGTCTTGAGCTAGCTCCTGGGTCAAAACTTCACCTTCGAAGCCTTCGGCCACTTCAACGTCTACTCGTAACGGATAAATAAACACCAAATAAAAACAGAGAAAAACTCATGTCCAAAAATTAAGTAAAATTCACCATTAAATAGATCTCAATTTTATAAAAATTTAGAAATTGGAATCGCCTTAATCGGAGTTAAAACGCAAAAGTTATAAGCATTTGAAGTTTGAATAATTCAAATAAAAGAATAACTGAATTAAACGAATTATTTTTCTACTGGAAATCCTCAAATTAACGCCCGGCCGACACGTGGACCAATCACAACGTGCCACGTCGCTTCGGTCCATGCGCCTGGTCCACGCGCAGCTCGAGTCTACGGTGGACGCGGCGCACGGCTCCACTGCCACCGGCACGTGGGTCCCACCTGTCGGTGTCCACGCACGCATGGTGCGGCTTGGTGCTACATGGCGGCCTCTGATTGGCTATGGTTCTGATGCGATCCGGCCATTCGTTTGAATTCCAACGGCGCGGATTGAATCTAACAGCGTAATTTTGCAGCCGACGCGGACAGTCCCGGAGAACGCCACATGGCTCGATCCTCACCGTACGTTACTGATCTGACATTCCTAAACAGATCTACACTAACTACTCGATCCAATCTAAGCCGTTTGATCCAAATCTAACGGTTGAAAACGCATCTAGATCTAAAAGCTAGATCTAATATGGACCTATGAATTCCGATCAAACGGTCTAGGTCAACGTAGATCTATGGTCATAGTACTACTATGCGTCTCAATCCTGGCCCTTCGACCCAGGTTCAACGGCTTAGATCTCATCTAGGCCTCTATAGGGCTTGGTTACGCGTGGGCTTACCAGACGGTCCGATGGAGATCCAGTGGTTGATGAAGCTTGACGACTCCGATGGCGATGCGGGGGCGCGGCTTGATCGGAACTAAGGACGACGACCAACGCAACGGTGTTTCGGCGTCGATCCGGCGAAGTGAATCCTCGACTCCGAAGCGTCTCGTCGCGGCGCACCCAAATCCGAGCACGGGGACGGCGGGAACGGTTGGCGTCAGCAAAGACCAACAACCCGCGGCGGTTCCTTCCGAACTTCAGCGAGTAATCGGAAAAGGGCTACGGCGGCTTTAGCTCTGGGAGTTAGGGCAAACAAGGCGCACGTGAAAGGGAAACCTGGTGGCGGGGTCAATCATTAAATAGGCCTCGGCTTCCGCGCTTAAACCGGAAACCCTAACTAACGCAGCGGCCCCATGGCGGAGCAATCCGACCGGGACTCGGCGAGGACGAAGCACTCCCAACCGTACACGTGTCCTGATCCGGCGGATCGCGCGCGCTTGCAACGCGGCCACATCGCAGCCGCTGGAGCACAATCCAATGGTGCGATCCCGCAGTTGGCTGGGTCAGACCGAATGGTGCGGGTCGGACTCGGGTCTGGCTCGGTCGCTTGAACAGTACTTGACCCGAGTCGGATTTCTAGCGAATTAATATTTAAAATAATTTCTAGAAATTCAAATAAATCGAGAAAAATAGCAAAATGCTCAGAAAAATTCCAGGAAAATTCTGGAAAATACTTTGAGACATTTTGGACACAAATAAAATATTTCCAACAAAGTTTTATTTAAAAATTTTAATTATTTAATTAACTTAAAAGAGAATAAATTCAAATTAAATCCAAATAAATCCCAGAAAATTCCAAAAATTCTCAAAAATGCTAATTATCATTTAAATTCATGAAAAGCAAAAATTGAGGTGTTACAAACCTCCCCCCTTAACAGAATCTCGTCCCCGAGAATCAGTGCTGACTAAGTAATAGGTTCGAAAATTCCTTTCTCAAATCCTCCTCGCGCCCCCAAGTGGATTCACTTTCTGCATGGTTGCTCCACTAGACTCTGCAGAAGCGAGTTGACTTATTCCTCGTCTCTCGATACATCGTGTCCAAAATCTTCACCGGGTGTTCCTTGTAGGACAGATCTTCTTGCAGCTCTATTGACTCTAGCTGCGTCTATTCCTTAGGCACTCGAAGACACTTCTTTAGTTGTGACACGTGGAACACATCATGCACTCCCGCTAAAGACTACGGTAACTCTAACTGGTAGGCAACTTCACCTTTGCGGCTCAAGATCTTAAATGGTCCAACGTAACGCGGTGCAAGTTTCCTTTTGCATGGAACCTTCTAACTCCCTTGAGAGGTGTAACCCTAAGGTACACGAAATCTTCTGGTCCAAAACTCAAGTCTCGGCGACGGTTATCCGCGTAGCTCTTTTGTCTTGACTGAGCTATCTTCAATCTCTCCCTGATCATGGCAATCTGTTCTTCAGCCTCTTGGAGAATGTCCGGCCCAAGGACATGGCGTTCGCCTGTCTCATTCCAATTTAATGGTGTCCGACAGGGTCGAACATATAGTGTCTTAAATGGTGACATTTGCAGACTGGCCTGATAGCTGTTGTTGTAGCTGAACTCGGCATACGGCAGACTCTTATCCCAAGAGGTAGCATAAGCCAATGCACAAGCTCTCAACATATCTTCCAGAATCTGATTTACTCTTTCCGTTTGTCCATCCGTTTGCGGATGATAGGCGGTACTGAAATTCAAACGGGTTCCCATGGCTTCATGCAACTTGTTCCAAAACCTTGAGGTAAATTGGGTACCTTTGTTCGCTACAATCTTCTTCGGCACTCCGTGCAAATAGACGATCCTGGTCATATACAACTCTGCTAGCTTATCTCCTGAGTAAGTAGTCTTTACAGGGATAAAATGAGCGACTTTAGTCAAGTGGTCCATGATGACCCATATGGAATTATATCCTCCTTGTGTCTTCAGCGAACCGGTAATGAAGTCCATACCGATTTCCTCCCACTTACACTCAGGTATCTTTAGCGGCTGTAGCAATCCTGCTGGCCTCTGATGCATTACCTTGACTCTCTGATATATGTCGCATAACGCAACATGTTCGGCAACCTCGCATTTCATGCTCAGCCACCAGAATCTTCCCTTCAGGTCTTGATACATCTTAGTGCTTCCTGGATGAATGGAATACTTGGAATCATAGGCTTCTTCCAGAATCAGCTGTTTCAGCTCCTTTTTGTTCGGCACACAAATGCGATCCTTAATCCACAATGTGCCTTGCTCATCCAATCTGAAGTCTTTTGCCTTGACTTCCTCCATCTTGGACTTAATTCTCTGAACCTTGAAATCGTCCTTCTCGGATCTGATCTTCCAGAGTAGGCTTTATTTCCAAAGCGACTAAAAATCCTTTCGGTACCACCTCAATCTGCATCTTCTGAAATTCCTTGCATAACTCGACCTGACTTTCATCGATCAACATATTGACAGTGTGGCTTTTCTGGCTCAAAGCATCAGCTACCATATTGGCCTTCCCGGGATGGTAATGGATTCATACATTGTAGTCCTTGATCAACTCTAACCATCTCCTTTGCCTCATGTTCAGATCCGATTGGGTGAATATGTACTTAAGACTTTTATGGTCTGTATACACTTCATATCTGTTTCCAATCAGATAGTGATGCTACAACTTTAAGGCATGTACTACGGCTGCTAACTCTAGATCATGCGTCGGATAGTTCTCTTCATACGGCCTCAACTGCCTCGATGCATATGCAGCGACCTTCCGATTCTGCATCAGCACGCATCCAAGTCCCTGGCGCAATGCATCACAGTATATATCAAAACTCTGGTTCACATCCGGTAGGACTAATACCGGTGCTGACGTCAAACGCTTTTTTAGCTCTCGAAAACCCTTTTCGCACTCCGGCGTTGTTGGGACCTGAATTTGCAAATCCGAACCCTCTGTGTATTCAGCACTAGTCCAGGTTCACGCTAGTGCACACAGTCTCAACATCGGTAAATATCACAATCATACTCAACGAAATAGTAGAGTACTTTATTTAAAAAGGAAGTATAACCGGTTGCTCGACCTTATGGTCGAGTTACAAAGATACGCCTCGTAGGGCTAAAGTCTTACTCAAATAAAACTGCAACGGAATATAAAGAAAACACGTGGCGCCAACCAATATGCCACAGGCAACTGACTGGGCTCGTCCCTAGCTCGTCGGATCTTCCTGGAGCTCCTCCTCCAAAGCAGGTATAGCTTCTTCTTCAACTGATGTTGTAGTTGCAAGGGGTGAGTACTTGGTACTCAGCAAGTCTTGCACAGAATGCAAACTAATATTCTACATGCATGGCTTAGTACAAAGGAATGGCTCATGGTTCATTTGCAGTAAACAGCATTCATAAATACAATAATAGATTGTAAAGTAGTATAACAGTAATACAGATAATAAGTTTCATAGACGTTTCATAAGTAAAGCATTTAACATCCTAAGTCCGACTCACATATCCCAATTCCAGTATTTTCCAAACCAAATTATTTTCATGAAAGTCTAACCCTTGACTGTAATCCCCGAGTAGTGTCCACTGCCGCGGACTTGGCTATTCGAATAGATTTTTACACTCTGCAGAGGTTATGCACTTTACCCACAAGATACAGTTAAACACCAGGCGACTGACCGTAACAAAGCCTTTCAGAAACCGCAAACTATACAAGTGGACCTCTCCGGTTTTTGCCATACACCATGCCTTCCCTCAGTGGAGGCGAAGTATGGAACTGACATACCGTTGGACGGGTATCATGCGTAGCCCTGGTATGCCCCCCCTTCAAGCTACACAAAAGGTGTAGTTGACACCCCGAGGTACCACATGCAAGTTATTAGTAACTTACTCAACTAGGACCGTCCCATTCCAGTCATGTGGTTGCATGTTTGACCCAGTTCAAAGGCTTGCAAGGTTAAGTCACCAGGGCAAGACTATCCGAAAAACCAAAAACGACTTCCCCGATGCCAATCATGGCCCACCGATCATTCTTGCCACTTGCCCCGGTCTAAACCATTTATCAAACCCCAGTTGATTACCATGCACCACGTGCCATCAACATCATCATTAATAACACATGACACTTCTCAAAAACAGGTTCCATATCTCATTAAGTCAATGTTAACAAATAATTGTCCAAATTCATGATGTGACTACGCGGCATGGCTAAGCATTAAGCTTTATCGATCTAATTACCCATGTTGTCAAACTAATAATGTCCAACTAAATAGTCCATAACTAGGGTGACAAAAGGGGGTCATGGCACATAATTAAATAATCAAGATGTCATACAGCAAGTAGGCATTTAACTAATTCCTAGAATTAATTAAAATCAATTCTAATTAAACTAGCATGCAATAATTTCAAATAACATAATTTTCAAAAATGGGATCAACATGGTCAAAGCATAACTTGCCTTCAAAACGTACTTGTTCTTGGTCTTGAGCTGGCTCTTGCGTCAAAACTTCACCTTCGAAGCCTTTGGGTACTTCAACGTCTACTCGTAACATGTGAATAAAGAAATAAATAAATAAAACAGTACATACACATTGCTCAAAAGTTCAAATAAAATCCATAAACAAAAGAAGCATAATTTTACAAATTTTTAGAAATTTGAATCGCCTCAATCGGAGTTAAAACGTAAAAGTTATAGCCGTTTAAAGTTTGAGAAATTAATTAAATAAATATAAATAGAGAAAAATTAATGTTCAAAAATTAATTAAAATTCACCATTAAGTAGAGATCAATTTTATAAAAAATTAGAAATTGGAATCGTCTAAATCGGAGTTAAAACGCAAAAGTTATAAGCGTTTAAAGTTTGAAAAATCAATAAAAGAATAAAACGAATTAATTCATTTATTTTTCTATTGAAAAATTGATTTATTGCGTCATCACGACACGTGGACCAATCAGAAGCCGCCACATCGCCTCGAGTCCGTGGACTCGGTGCACAGCACGGCTCGGTCCACCGTGGACCCGGTCCACGGGTACACGTGTCACTGACATGTGGGACACCCCCAGATGACGTCATCGATGTCGTCATCGCCCTCAGCCGAATGGCTCTGACAACCGGCCCCACCGTGACGCCAGCATGACATCACGGTTGACGTCATGGCGCAGTTTGTGCGGTCGCTGACACGGGGGCCCCACGCTGACGTCCCGCATGACGTCAGCGACGACCGAGCGCGTCCGCATGGACCGCGCCTGTTCGGCTCCCGGACACGTGGCTTGATCCGGGCCGTTGATTTGAAAATCAACGGTCCAGATTGGATTTGGGTTTCGCACGTTTGGGTTAACGTGGTCGATCTAGACCGTACATGTCGGGACCCGAATTTGCAAATCCGGACCCTCTGTGTATTCAACACTAGTTCAGGAACGCGCTAGTGCACACAGTCTCAACATTGGCAAATATCACAATCATACTCGACGAATAATAGGGTACTTTAATTAATTAACCAAACTGGTTGCTTGACCTTATGGTCAAGCTACAAATATACGCCTCGCAGGGCGAAACTTATTAAAAGAGAAATAACTGCAGCGGAAAAAAAGAGAGATAACTTCGTGGCGCCATCCAGTATACCACAGGCAACTGACTGGGCTCGCTTCCTAGTTAGATGGATCTTCTGGGAGTTCCTCCTCCAAAGCTGGTGTAGACTCCTCTTCAACTGGTGTTGTATTGTGGCAAGGGTGAGTACTTGGTACTCAGCAAGTCATGCACAGAATGCAAACTAATATACTACATGCATGGCTTAGTACAAAGGAATAGCTCAGGGTATATTTGCAGTAAACAGCATTTGACAAGTAGCATAAGTAGATTCGAAAGCAATAGAAACAAGTATAGTATAAATAACTTTTCCAGGAGTTAAATAAACATCTTTCCCGATTCTAATCCACATTTCCCATCAACATCATTATTAAACCAACCCAACCTTTCAAGACCAAGTTATTTTCATGAAAGTCTAAACCTTGACTGTAATTCCCGAGCGATGTCCAATACCGCGGACACGGCTATTCGAATAGATTTTACACTCTGCAGAGGTTATGCATTTTACCCACAAGATACAGCCAAACACCACAAAGGCGAGTGTCCATAACAAAGTCTTTCAGAAACTTCTAACAGCACAAGTGGTCCTCTCCGGTGTTACACGCTAACCCTTCCCTTAGCAAAGGCGAAGTTTAGGCCAAACCACCGTTAGATGGGTACCTGGCCGCAGCCCCAGTACGCTCCCCCGCACAACTACACAAAGGGTGTAGTTGACATCCTGAGGTCCCACAGGTACGTTATTAGCAACTTAATCAACCAGGTCCGTCCCATTACAGACATGTGGTTGCACGCTTGACTCAGTTCAAAGGCTTGCAAGGTTAAGTCCTTAGGGTGACCAGGGCAAGACTACCTGAAGAACCAACACAACGTTCCCGGTGCCACATCTGGCCCACCCGATCATTCTTGCCACATGCCCCGGTCGAAAACTATTTATCAAACCCCAGTTGATTACCATGCACCACGTGCCATCAACATCACAACACATGATACCATTCCAAAACAGGTTCAGTATATCATTAAGTCAATATTAACATTTGATTGTCCAAAAATCATGTCATGAGCACGTAGCAGGTCTAAGCAATATACTACAGCGATCTAAATTCCCATGTTGGCAATTTAATAATGTCCAACTATTTAAACCTCAACTAGGGTGACAAGGGGTCATGGCACATATTTAATTAACCAAGGTGTCATACAGCAATTTGGCATTTATCTAATTTCCCAAAATTAAATAAAGTATTTTCTAATTAAACTAGCATGCAAATAGTTTAAATCGAATTAATTTGGAAATTGGGATCAACATGGTCAAAGCACAACTTGCCTTCAAAGAGTACTTGTTCTTGGTACTGAGCTGGCTCCTGGGTCAACACTTTAACTTCGAAGCCTTCGGGCACTTCAACGTCTACTCGTAAAGCGTGCAAATAGCAATAAATAAATAAACAGAAGAAAAAAGTGTCCAAATATCCAAATAAAGTTCACAAACAGAGAGAGCATAATTTTATGAATTTTTAGAAACTGGAATCGTCAAATTCGGAGTTGAAACGCAAAAGTTACAAGCATTTAAAGTTTAAATAATCAATTAAATAATATTACAGAGATAAACTTTAGTCCAAAAATTAAATAAAATTCATAATTAGGTAGATCTCAATTTTATACAAATTTAGAAATTTGAATCACTCAAATCGGAGTTAAAATGCAAAAGTTATAAGCGTTTGAAGTTTAGATCAAATTCTGAAATCAATATTTCGAATTAATAAATCATTTTCTTTTTTAAAATTAATTATTGCGTCAGCATGACACGTGGACCAATCAAGAGCCGCCACGTCGCCTCGGGTACATGGACCCGGCGCATGGTTTGGCTCGGTCCACCGTGGACCCTGGCCCACTACCACGTGTCTCACCGACAGCGGGCCCCTCGGATGACGCCGTGGCTTGGCTACGTGGCCGACAGCGGTTCCCACCGGTGGCGTCATGGGTGACGCCACCGCGACGGTTGGGACGACCATCGACACGCGCCCGGCGTGTCAATCACACGCTGGCGTCGCGCTAACCGCGGCGACCTCCGCCACGTGGCTAGATCTCGACCGTTGATTTGAAAATCAACGGCCCAGATTGGATCTGGCTTAACGCAGTAGAAAAACTACTCGGCTGATCTGGACCGTTCGATCTTGATCGGACGGTCAAGATCTAATCTAAGGATTACAACGCGGCTAACCCTAACCGTTTGATCTAGATCTAACGGCTGAGATCTATCCTTGCTCGGTGCGGTTTAGGCTACGTGGCACGATCTAAACCGTTGGATCTAGATCCAACGGTTGGAAATAGATCTGGGGATTTCAACGTGGAACTCACCGGGGGTGACGTGGCGCGATCTTGGCCCTTGGATCTGGATCGGACGGCTGGGGAAGTTCGCGAGGCGGCGATGGCGTGCGGCGGAGCTCCGGCTGCCGGTGACGAAGATGACGACCACGGCAACGGCGCTGCGGGGCTCCTCCGGCGAAGTGAAGGGTCTCCTCTGGCGCGGCTTGACCTCACGGTTCCGGATCTGGGCTCAACGGCGGCGGAATCGGCGAACAACCGCGGCGGAGCGCATGGTCAACTCCGGCGAGCGATTGTGGCGGCTACACAGCGGCTTGAGCTCAGCGGGCTAGGGCTACAGGTGCGCACGGAAGTCGGCAACACGGCAGCGGCGGCGACACATTAAATAGGGCCTTCGGCGTCCGTGAAACGCGCGGAAACCGAGGCCCACTCCGTTGCGGCGGCAGAATCCGATAGGGATTCGGATTGGGCGACGTGGCTCAACGTCAGCCGTTGGATCAAGATCCAACGGTGCGAGGGTTTGGGCTCGGGTCTGACTCGGGCGAGCTGGCTGGCTCGGTCGGGCTCGGGCTCGGGTGACGTGGCTCAATCGTGGCCGTTGGATCAAGATCCAACGGTCACGCGGTTAGGGTTCGGCCGAGTGGGTTCGACCGGGTCGGTTGGCTCGGGTCGGACTCGAGTCTGACTCGGACTCGGGTCCGGTCGGATGAACAGTACAAACCCACTCGCATTTTCCAGCGATTAAATAATCCAATTAATTCTCAGAAATTCATTTAATTCACTAAAAATAGCAAAAGACTCAGAAAAATTCCAGAAAAATTCTAGAAAATATTTTGGAACATTTTGGACTCAAATAAAATATTTCCAACAAAATTTTATTTGCAAAGTTAAATTCTTTAATTATTTCAAAAGGGGATAAATTCAAATAAATTCAAAATAAATCCAAATAAATTCCAGAAAATTCCAAAAATTCACCAAAGTGCCAAATCACACATGAATTTAAGAAAAGCAAAATTTTCGGATGTTACAGTACGGTTTAGATCGAATGGTCGAGATCCGGTAGGGTTTCACCGCACCGCAGGGCGACGCGGCATGACGCGGGTGGCAACACGTGGCATGCTAAACGCTGTTTGATCTTGATTGAACGGTGGATATCGCATCTAACGCTACAACGCGGGTTAACCCTAACCGTACGATCTAGATCTAACGTCCTAGATCTAATCTAAGCATGGTGCAGTTTACGGGCTACGTGGCTCAATCTAGGGCGTTGAATCTTGATCTAACAGCTGACATTAGATCTAAAACCGCATCATAGAATTACATGGGGGTGACGTGGACTCACCATGGCGGTCGGATCACGATCTGACGGTGGAGGAGCTTTGTGGGTGATGATGGCTGCGCGGCGGAGCTACCTGACTAGAGACGAAGACGATGACCAAGCCCGCGGCATTTTGGCGCAGCCCCGACGGAGTGCGTGGTCGCTTCGGGCGCGGCTCGACGCGAGGAACCCAGATCTGGCCTCGATGGCGGCGGGGGACGGCGGACGCAGCAGGAAACGGCGAAAAACCGCGGTGAACTTCCCCTCCAACTTCGGTGAGCAATTGCTCGGCGACGACGGCGGCTTGAGCTCGGCGGCTTAGGGCAAAACGTGCGCACGGAAGAGGAAAACACGGGGGAGGTGGCAGCGCATTAAATAGGGCCCCCAGTGTACGTTTAATCCGCGGAAACCGAGGTCCACCCACCTGCGATGGCGAAATCCGACGAGCTCTCGGACTAGGTGACGTGGCGCTATCCTAGCCGTCCACGTGTCCACGATCGACGGTCACGATTCAACCGGCGCAACCGGGTTCGAATGGGACTCGGGCTTGGGTGACGTGGCGCAACGCTGGCCGTTGGATCTCGATCCAACGGTCACACAGCTTAGGGTTTGGGTCTGGCTCGGGTCTTGCTCGGGTCGGATTCGAATAGGGCTCGTGTCCGGCTCGGTCGGGTGACGTGGCACAACGCTGGCCGTTGGATCTCGATTCAACGGTCACGCGGGTTAGGGTTTGGTCCGGCTCGGGTCGGGCTCAGGTCGGGCTCGGGTCGAACTCGAGTCGGACTCGGTCGGGCGAACAGTGAAACCCACTCGGGTTTTTCCAGCGATTTAGTATTCCAAAATAATTTCTAGAAATTGAAATAATTCAAGAAAAATAGCAAAATAATCAGAAAAATTCCATAAAAATTTTGGAAAATAATTTGAGACATTTTAAACTCAAATAAAATATTTCCAAAAAAAATTTATTTGAAAATTTTAATTATTTAATTATCTCAAAAGGGAATAAATTCAAATTAAATCCAAATAAATTCCAAAAAATTCCAAAAATTCTCAAAAGTGTAAAATTTCATTTAAATTCATGAAAGCAAAAATTGGGGTGTTACAAACCTCCGCCCTTAACAGAATCTCGTCCTCGATTCAGGGCTGACTAAGGAATAGGTTTGGAAATTCTTTTCTCAAATCCTCCTCGCGCTCCCAAGTCGCTTCACTCTCGGAGTGGTTGCTCCACTGGATTCTGCAGAAACGGGTTGACCTATTCCTGTCTCCCGATCTATGGTGTCCAGAATCTTCACGGGGTGTTCTTTATATGTCAGATCTTCCTGCAGCTCTATTGAGTCTAGTGGCATCTGTTCATCTAGCACTCGGAGACATTTCTTCAGTTGGGATACATGGAACACATCATGCACTCCCGCCAACGACTGCGGCAACTCCAACTGATACACAAATTGTCCCTTACGGCTCAAAATCTTAAAGGGTCCAACGTACCGCGGTGCGAGTTTCCCTTTGGCATGGAACCTCTTAACTCCCTTGGGAGGGGTGACTCTGAGATACACAAAATCTTTCGGTTCAAAACTCAAGTCTCTGCGACGGTTATCAACGTAACTTTTCTGTCTCGACTGAGCCATCTTCAGTCTTTCCCGGATCATGGCGATCTGCTCTTCGGTTTCTTGAAGAATATCTGGCCCAAAAACATGGCGTTCACCTGTCTCATTCCAGTTCAATGGTGTTCGACACGGTCGACCATACAGTGCCTCAAAAGGTGACATCTGTAGACTGGCCTGATAGCTGTTATTGTATCTGAACTCAGCGTATGGTAGACTCTTTCAGTTTGTCCATCCATCTGCGGATGATATGCCGTACTGAAGTTCAAACGGGTCCCCATGGCTTCATGCAGCTTGTTCTAGAATCTCAAGGTGTTCGCGTTAAAAACGTGAAGCAGGGTTTCTAGCCTCGAACACACAAGACAAACACCGAGTTTGCAAGGCGTGCCAGTCAATTTGACCTGGAATTGACAAGGTAGAGATGGTAAGTAATCAAAGCCGATAAGAACGAAGATTATCGGCTTAACACTGGTCGACTAAAAGCTGTTCAGGGGATAACTAGATCAACCTGGCGGTTAATCCGGGTACAAGGCAAAATCGACTTTGAGAAGGCGATGCGCAGCAAAACAAAGCAGATCGAACCTGGGGCGAAACCGGCCAAAACCAACAATCGGCGATGCGCAACTCTGTTGATTTCGTCGATTTACAGAGAGATGTTTGTAAAACTAAAATGATGTAAAAAGGAACTGTAAAAAGTAGATGCGTATTGTGTTGAGATTGATTCATCCTGGTTCATCCTACGGCCGGTCCCTTTTATAAGGCCTTGGTCGATCCGAGTCGCGTAAGGACACGGCGCCTAAATCCGTATCGGTCTTTGATCCGATTCCTTGTTCGGAACGGACTCCTGATTCTTAGGCGCCAGTTTTTTCCCATAAAGGGCCTGTATATCCGAATCGGGCCGATTTTGCTATAAATGCCGAATTTTGGTGCAAACATATGCCCCCCGTTTTTTGGAAGATAACTCGGTTATTTTCCAAAAAACTTATCGGCTTTACATCCATATTGGCTTACGGAGGCATCTATTTCGGGAACCACCCCATTAACTGCGCCGTAAAAATTTCGGTGCGTTTTAAATGCACAACTGTTCCCGCCCGTTCGCCTTTTTTCACCGCAGTATAAATATAGGGGTCCCCCACGGTCATTCGCACGCCTTCGAGCTCTCGGATCATCGATCGTCGGCTTTCTTCCTCTTCCCTTGTCCTCCCTTGAAATTGGCTGAAAATGGATCCTTCGCAGGTATTCATCCCGATCCCCCAAAGTACCGATAAGTTTTTTCTTGGGCCGGTAGGTACCATGCGAACCGATACGGTGATCAATGATGAGATCCCTAGACTCCCATTGTCGGCTGCTGGGTATAACATTTCTGAGTGGGGGAAAAGTTTTAGGGCCTGGCCTACGCCTTTGAAGGGGTGGAGATCTTGGTTTATAAGGATATCGGCTCAAAAATGATAGAGTGGGAGAGGATGGGAATAGCCGAGTCCCTTTCTTTGAGTCTAGCCGATCCCGAGGCCAATGAATCCCTTCTTGCTGCGGCCTGTTACTTTTGGTCGGATTCCTTTAATGCATTCCTTTTCCCGTCTGGCCCGATAGGCCCAACTTTGCTTGACGTGGCCCAACTGTGCTGTCTTAGACCAGACGGGGATCAGCTGTCGGCTTTCAGTGGTAAACCCAACTTTAAGTTGATCCAGAAGAAGGGTGAGGGCTGGCACAAGTACATCCAGAACAACAATAAGGTCAACGATGCAGTATCAATTTGAAGAGCATGTCGCCTTTCTCAACCTTTGGTTAGACCGATACCTTTTTTGTGGAGCTTCCCTTGGCCCTACCCAATCTTTTCAGCTGATAGCAGAGCGCTTAGTGGAGGGTCATCGGCTTGCTCTCGGCAAGATGTTTCTAGGTGCGGTGTACCAGATGATGTATGTCATTTGTAGCCGACTTTTTTCTGGCTTTGCCAAATTTGTTATTGGCAATATAGGGGGTCCCTTATGGTTTATTCAGGTTTGGCTTTATTGTATGTTTAGCCGATCTATTCTATCTGAGCCTTCGGGGAGCCTAACCTTCCCCAGAGAAGATTACCCAGAACACGTAGTTCCCCAGTACAGGTATAGCCGATCTTACGGGGAGAGATTTATTATGTCCTCCGCCGGTGAGTTAAAAATGGAACCAGCAGGTTTGCACAAATACCTCAATTTTTTCCTGACTTTAGATAGAACTTCTTTTAATCAGCAGGACTTCTTCCGCTATACTGATATAGTCGACTATCCATATCATTCCTTTCTCTATTTAGATGCCGACAGTTCTTTGATGCCCCAGTCTACCTTGGACTTGTATAGAATTATCATCTCCCCTTGCATCATTCATGTCGGCTTGAATACCCGTAATCGAACGTTTCAGCCATCCTATGAATTCTATCACCCTTCGGTTTATGCCCGTCAACTGGGTTTTGGGCAGACCATCCCTTCTTTTCCTTTGCTATCCTGCGTTGAGCCCCGATCTCGGGTGACCAACGGTGTTGCCGCGGAAATTGTGCTTGAAGTAGCCGACAGACTACAGGTTCTCTCGACGCCACGCTTTATCCTCAACTCCCGTCGGTCGGCTACTTTCTCGCGGTGGTGGTCCAAAATATCAGAAGCGCTACTTTTGGACAGAACTCCGTCGGCTATAATCCTTTTATTTTTACCTGACTTCCATGAGCCGACGGTAGTCTCTGATTCCAGCGAGAGCTCTGGTTATACCAACTCTTCAATAATTTGTGAGAGGTCTTGTGCGCTGATATTTCCTTATGAATTCCATTGGTGGTTGGTTTTTCTCTACTAAAAAAAATTTTCGACTCCTTTCAGGCTGAGACCGCGGCGGCTACTGGAGAACAAGCAGTCAACCCCCCTGTCTCTGCCGGTGATGGCCAATGACAGCCAAGCAAGCGATTGGTACTATGGGGTATACTTCGGGTACTTTGGGCATCCGGAGTCCTTCTCTGTTGGACCTTGCTCGTCAACGCCCTGCAAGTAAGTCGCTGTCTTCGTATCGGCTTTTATGCTCCCTGTCTTGCCGATATTAATCAATATTTTTTCAGAGAGAAAGAAGAAGTCGACCAGGCGGTCGCCAAGTTCTGCGAGACCCTGAGCCGATCGTTCCCCGGAGCACTCAGCTACTGATGTAAGTGTTGTTTTAGCTTTATCCTTTTGAATGGTTTTATGGCGTTGATCATCGTCTTCTGCTTTTTATTTTCAGCAATCGCCATCAGTGCAGGTGGCAGGGGTTTTAACCGATCTTCAAGGCACCTCTTCGGCTCTTCCGCCTGTGATATCTCCGACACCCCCTGCTGTGCCGCCTCCGTTGATCGACGTATCTGATTCTCCGGCGTTGTTGATGGACCCGATCGATCTCCTGAGCTTTACTTTGGACGACCTTGATGACCCAGAAATATTGGCCACCGATGACTACCCGGCAGATATTCAACGTATAATAGCTGCCTCTGCACCTGCATCGGCCACTGTAACTACTGAACCAGGCATGCAAGAACGCCTCAATCGTCTTTTCCACAAAGTAATGCAGTCGGAGGCAGCTCTTTTGGCAGATACGCAACCTTTGAGAAATGCCATGGCGGCCGTGCAAGCCGATCTCCCGCCTGCGGCCATGAATGCACTTCTAGAAGTTTGTCACTTAGATGCTCGTTGATCGGAGGTTGAGTCGGCCAGGCTCAGGACTGAACAGAGGAAGGCTCAACAAGCCGATCAACAAACCTTGGACAAACTCATAGCTGATGCCAAACTTCGAAAGAATGCATTTGACCAGGGTACTGCCGCCCTCAAGTTGGCCAAAGGCAGGGCTCAGGAGTTGGAATCGACCAAAAAACAGCTCGAAGAGCAACTGGCCTTGGTCAACAAAGAGCTTATAGACTGCCAGATGAACATCACCGACTCGACGTCCTCGCTGGCAACTTAGAGGCGGCAGATAGGCGAAGTCTTCGCCCAAGTCAAAACTCAATCGGCCAAGATAGCCCCTATCCCCGGTAATGCAACGGCCGATCAGCAGCTGATTGACAGCGTTCAAGCCACCATTGGCAGGGCATCGGCGGCATTATCGGCTTTGGGAGCCCACTTGCCTGGATCCGGTCTGCATTGATTTAAACATTCGTCGATCGACTGATTTTGGGTGAAACTGTTTGATGGCATTGGCTGTATAGCCGATCTTTTCATAAACAATATTCTTTTCCGCCGTGATGTAAACAATGTTTTTAACTTTTGCTGTGATGTTGCGGTATAGGACGGCTTTTGGATGATTAACTTGATCGGCCGTATAACCGATCTTATATGTGCTTTTTTGCAATTGGTTTCTCACCGATCTCTATCCCTGTGGTTAGGATCCAATCCATATGCTAGGGTAATATGCTTTCAAATACTTCCCGTTGATCGCTTAGGTAGTATGAATCCCTCCAAGGACTCTAAAATGTACGAGTTCCCATCAACCGGTCGATTTATCTTATAAGGCCCTTCCCACGTCGGTGACCATTTGCCAAATCGATTATCTTTCGAGCCGATCGGCAATATAGTTTTTCATACTAAATCAGTTTGACTAAAGGATTTTGGCACAACCCTCTTATTATACGACCTAGCGACCATTTCCTTGTTCCTTTTAAGCCGATCCAATGTACTCAACCTTAATTCGGCCAAGTCATCTAGGTTGTCCAGCATCGCTTGCTTGTATTCGTCAGTCGGTAGCTTCTCTTGCTCAGATACCCTAATCGAGCCGATGTTAATTTCCACGGGCAAAACGGCTTCTTGTCCATATACTAACTGAAAAGGTGATAATTTGGTCGACCCATGGTAAGATAGTCGATAAGCCCATAAAGCCTGTGATAATGTTGAATGCCATTTTCTCGGCTCTTCCTCAATTTTTCTTTTTATCAGTTTTATCAGTGTCTTGTTGGATGACTCGGCCTGTCCATTGGCTTGAGCATAATAAGGGGAGGAGTTGAGTAATTTTATCCCGAGACTTTCTGCAAAATCTTTGAACTCTTTAGACATGAACACAGTCCCTTGATCGGTAGTGATCGTCTGTGGGATTCCAAACCGATAGACAATATGTTCGTTTACAAAGTCGATTAGCTCCTTGGTAATTACCTTCCTGAGCGGTACAGCTTCAACTCATTTTGAAAAATAGTCCGTGGCGGCAAGGATGAACTTATGACCTTTACTGGAGTTCGGGAATATTTGGCCGATGATATCTATACCCCATCCTCTGAACGGCCATGGTTTGATAATCGGGTATAAAGCCGCTGCTGGTGCCATCTGTACGTTGCCGAACTTTTGACAAGTCTGGCACCCTTTATAGTACTTGAAACAATCTTCCAACATCGTCGGCCAAAAGTACCCTGTACGTCTCAGTATCCATTTCATTTTGTGAGCCGACTGGTGTGACCCACAGATTCCCTCGTGGACTTCTCCCATTGCTATTTTGGCTTCTTCAGTCCCCAAGCACCTTAATAGCAAGCCTTCTATGGTTCGAAAGTATAATACGTCTTCCAGTAGAACATATTTAAGCGCTTTACGCCTGACCTTCTGCTCAGTCGGCTTAGAGGGGTCTGATAAATAATCCCTTATTTCTATTCTCCAGTCGACAGGATGGACACACAAGATCGGCCACACGTTCAGCTCGATTGGTTCCTGTCGGCCTTTGCTCCTATATCCCGATGCACATTGTGCCAGTAGGTTTGCCTTGTCATTAGTTTCTCTAGGGACATGTTCTATGGAGAATGTAGTGAACGTCTCGATAACTTGGAGGCATTGATGTAAATATTGAGCTAGCGTGCCATCGTTGCATCGGTATTCCCCTTTGACTTGCTGCACAATTAACATCGAATCCCCAAAGGCTTCGACGTCTTTTGCCCCGATGCTGTCTAGCAATTGTAGCCCTCTTAGTAACGCTTCATACTCTGCTTGATTATTTGAGCATCGGCCATTTAGCCAATACATGAACTCATACTCCTGTTTTCTAGGTGAGATTAATACTATGCCGATGCCTTCGCCCTCTTGGCAAACGGATCCATCGAAATACAATTGCCAAGGAGTCACATCGGCCGTTCCGGTTAACGTTTCGCTCCCTATGATAAAATCGGCCACAACTTGCCCTTTTACAGATTTAGCCGATTCGTAGACCAAATCAAACTCGGTTAAGGCGTATGCCCATTTACCAAGCCGACCTCGCAAAATTGGTGCGGATAGGATATATTTAACTACATCAGTTTTGCAAACTATAATACACTTTGACGCCAAAATATAATGTCTTAACTTAGTACAAGCAAAATATAAAGACAAACATAACTTTTCCACCTGGGGGTACCTGGTTTCTGCGTCTAAGAGGCGTCGGCTTAAGTAGAATATGGCTCGTTCCTTCCCATCGGCTTCTTGTGTTAGAACCGCCCCTACTGTATCTCCTTCAGCCGATATGTACAATTTAAAAGGTATACCATGCTTTGGTGCGGCCAACACTGGTGGACTCATCAGATAATTTTTTACATCATCGAAGGCTTTCTGTTGATCGACTCCCCATTTGAACTCTTGGTCGTCTTTAATTTTCAGTAGTGGCGTGAAGGCCCGAATCCATACGACAAGTTTGAAATGAAACGTCGCAAGTAATTGATTTTCCCTATCAACACTTGCAATTCTTTCTTGTTCGTCGGCGGTCTAGTATCGGCTATAGCTTTTACTTTGGCTTGGTTTACTTCAATCCCCCTCTCATGTACTATAAATCCAAGGAATTGTCCAGCCGATACTCCAAAAGCGCATTTGAGCGGGTTCATTTTTAATCCGTGTGCCCTTGTATTCTCGAACATCTTTTCCAAATCGGCTAAATGTTGCCAATCTTCTTTGGATTTTACTACTACATCGTCAATGTATATTTCCTCAGTATTGTCGATTAAATTATGAAAAATATGGTTCATAGCACGCTGATAAGTGGCGCTGGCATTTTTTAAACCGAATGTCATAACAGTCCATTCGTATAACCACAAGGCTCCTGGGCATCTGAAGGCTGTTTTAGGTATATCGGCTTCTGCCATGAATATTTGATTATATCCGGCATTTCCATCCAAAAAACTAATGATTTTGTTCCTAGATGCAGCATCGATAAGCATATCGGCTATGGGCATTGGGTATTCGTCTTTTGGTGTGGCTTTATTTAAATATCTAAAATTGACACATACCCTGAGTTTGCCGTTTTTCTTTCTCACAGGGACGATATTCGAGACCCATTCAGCATATCGGCAAGGCCGGATAAACTTGGCCTCTAGTAATCGTCCGACCTCTTCTTTTATAGCGTCATACAATGCAGGATTAAATCGTCTGGGATACTGTTTGAATGGCCGATACCCAGGTTTTATGGGTAGCCGATGTTCAACCAACTGTCGGCTTAAACCCGGCATCTCATAATATTTCTATGCAAAGCAATCTCTATATTTTTTGAGTATTTCGACCAACTTTGCTTTATAATTGGGTTCTAATTTTGCACTTACAAATGTTGGTCTTTTTCTGTTGTCTTCTCCTATGTTGATTTCCTCAAGCAAATCGGCAGAGTTAAATCCTAACCCTTTCCTTTCTTCTTCAAAGTCCTCGACAGCCTCTTCGTATTCTTCTTGCCGATAGCTTCTTACCCTTTCTTGTAATCTTGCTATTGTCTTGGACTCCATCTTCTTACTACTTCGTTTGTCCGATCAAATGTACTAGGTCTAACGCTGATCGGCTTGAATCCTGACTTCTCGATGCAGATGAAATCACAATCGTCTAAGCTTTTCCCTGATATACATTCGGCTTCTTCATGTGGCCAATTGGTATCAGGGCTGGCCGTGGCGATATGAGCCGACGTATCGGCAGGCACAACCTCAACTGCATCATCGTTCCATGGCACCAACTTCTGATGCATAGTCGATGGTATGCAGCAATTAGCGTGGATCCAGTCCCGCCCAAGGAGCACACTATAATTACCTTTGGCTTCTATCACAAAAAATGCAGTCGGCAAGGTTTTACTGCCGACTGTTAATTCTGATATCATCACACCTTTAGCTTCAGTAGGATCTCCCGTGAAGTCATTTAATACCATATTCGTTTTGATCAAGTCTTCGTCGGCTTTACCCAAATTTTTGAAAGTACTTAGCGGCATCAGGTTAACTGTTGCCCCGCCATCGACCAACATTCGGGATATTGGTCGGCCATTAATATACCCTTTTAGGTATAACAGCTTTAGATGCCGATGCATGTCTTGTGGTTTCTCAAACAAGGCATCTGGTGCAACGAGGCATAGTTGGGCAAATACTTCTTCAGCCGATTCCTCATTTTTGAACTCAGCGGGTAGAGTGAATACCATGTTTATCTCCATTGGCGGTGTGTCATCTCGGATCATCGGAGATCCAGATTTGACCGATTGATCCGAATCGCTATCGGCCTATTCCTTCTTCCTCCATTCCTGTTTCGCAACTGGTATAGGCCTTAGCTTATTGAATACTTGATCCCTTTCCTTCTCCTTTTCGGCTTCCCTTTCTTCTTGTGTCTTCAGTCGCTGAAGCCGTCTGCGCTGTGATTTGCTAAGATCTGAGGGACACCACCGAGGTTTAGGCTCTATCGGCTCTCTGATTTTTCCAGCCAAGCTACTCATTTTAATGTCTGATTCTATCCTGATCTCGTTGTGAGAAGCCGATATTTCTTGCGTTCGGGAGGACTCGCCTTGTTCGGATGTTGACAATCTTTCATGGATCGGCCTCCTGTTCCTCTCTTCTAGCCAATCATGTACTGGTCTGGACAATCTGTCTTTTACCGACAGGTTTAACCGATGCATAGATGAGTGTTGCATAGGACATGATTGTACTGTTGGCAAGATCATCCCCTTCTCCCAGCAAAATTGCCAAAAGGGACATTGCCGGTGTTTTTCCTCTTCAGTAGTTGGCCGATGTGGCACCTCTGGCTGCCAGTATTCGTATGTCCTTTGATCTGGCCGATGCAAATTATTGGTTTGTCGGTCATTGCGTCTTTGACTTATCCTTTCATACTTCCCCAGGAGTTACGAGAAAGTCGGTTTTGGCTTGAAGTTGGCTTTTCTTGGAGCCCTCTCGGCTCTATACCATTTTTCGACTTCCAAGTCTCCTCTTGGTTTCACTGTTCTCGAGTTCTGCCTGTTCTTATCGGCCTCTATTTGTATAGAACCGATAGTAATTTGCACTGTTTCGTCTCCCTTTGACCGCATCTCAACTTTTTTAGTCGGCTTGATATCTTCTGCAGGTTCCTTTCCTTTCCGTGAACATTGAACCATGTTGACTTGAAAAGGATTCACATCTATTTGCATAGCCGATTCTTCTGCGAATTTCAATCTGCCATCGGCGATAGCCGATTGAATCTGTTGTCGAAAAATATTGCAATCGTTAGTATTATGTGAAAAGAACGGTGCCACTTACAGTACCTTCGCTTTTTAATTTCCTCGGCCGATGGGATGATGTGTCCTTCTGGTAGTCTTATGAGTTTTTCTTGTAGCAATAAATCAAATATCTTGTCACACTTCGATACGTCATAGAATACTTGACTTCTGCTTTATTTTTTGTTGGCTTGAGTAAAGAGCACACGAGCGACCTTTTGGAACCCTTAGTCCACTCGGCTATGTTTATTCCTGCCTCTTCGTCCTCAGACGTATCGCTTGAATTATATTCTACCATGTTTACCTTTGCTTTTTCATTACCATTTGATCTAAATCTGTCCTTAAACCCTTTGTTTTCTGCATATCGGCTTTCATGTGCCGATACGCGATGGAGTAAGTGGCCTAGATCGGGAAATTCTTGGCCTGACAGTTTCTCTTTTAATGCTGGGATCAACCCTTGAAATGCTAAGTCGGCCAATTGATCATCGGGTAATGCCACACTGAAGCATCTATTTCGCACGCCTCTAAACCTTCTGATGTAGTCGGAAACCGATTCGCCGTACTTCTGTCGGATTGAGCTAAGATCAGAAATTCTAAGCTCCATAGTTCCCGAGAAGAAGTATTCATGAAATCGGCTTTCCAAATCGTTCCAAATATGAACCGAATTTGGAGGCAAATTGGTATACCAAGTAAATGCTGCTCCGGACAGTGATAAAGGAAATAGCCTAATTTTTAATCCATCGGATTGTGCAGCTTCCCCACACTGAGCCATAAATCGTCCGATATGCTCGATGGTGGTAACATAATCATCACCCGAAAATTTAGCGAAATCTGGTATTCTAAAGTTGTGTGGGTATGGCATACGATCTATGTAATCGGGATACGGCTTCCTGTAGCCGATTACCCTTCCTTTAGGCTGTAAGCCGAATTGTTCTCTCAAAACATTAGCAATTTGTTCCGCCCAATTGACATTTTTGGCTTGCGGTGCAACCGGACACTGCCAATTTTCATTGTTTACGCCCTGCCCCCCCCCCCCGAGTGCGAACTCGGGTCTTTGTCCAAATCGCGCTACAGGGGGTCTTGGTACTTGATCATAATCGTGGTTTCTAAAAATCAACGTATCGGGTACCGGTGCGAGAGGTTCAACGTATGGCACTACCCTACATGGTGCTTGATTCATAGCTGCGGCTCCCCGTGATTGTGGAACCTGATCTATTTCAATCGGCTGAGAAGCCGATAAACCAATGCTACTAGAAGGTCCGTTTGATGGAATAGGTATGCTCATTTTTGCCCCATCCGTGTGCCCATGGTAGTGTGTAAATCCACCTTTCTGTGAACTAGGTTTCAAAACAGTAGGCTGAATCGGCATCATGATAGGTGTTTGAGCCGACACGTTTACTGTGTTGGTGTTGGGCGTTACGGAGTATGCTGGGTATGTAGGGAGGGTTTGTAATGGATCTAGTAGGCTCCCAGATACAGCCAATTCCTGAGCAATCGTTTTCACACTATTTTCTATCATCGGTTTCAATGTGGATACTAGAGACGATGACTGATTAATTAAAGCGTGATGCACAGATTGTTCAATCATATTTGACAGATCGACTTGAGCAGGCGCATATCGGCTTACCGGTTCAGATGATGAATCGCCGATAGGGTTGATACTTGGGAGTGCGGTCCTTTGGGTAACGCCACGGCGTGTTTTCTGGAAACACTGCAGCATCATTTCTTCCAAAGCCGCTTTTCGGTCTTCGATCTCTTTCCGCTGCTCGGGGGTTAGATCGGCCATCTGAGGCGCTATTATAGCATCCGTGTTGATTTCAGCAGTGACCGCAGGTTTATCGGTTGATGTCATTTTGATTTTCTCTGGTCCCACCGGGCGTGCCAAAATATGTTCGCGCTAAAAACGTGAAGCAGGGTTTCTAGCCTCGAACGCACAAGACAAACACCGAGTTTGCAAGGCGTGCCAGTCAATTTGACCTGGAATTGACAAGGTAGAGATGGTAAGTAATCAAAGCCAATAAGAACGAAGATTATCGGCTTGACACTGGTCGACTAAAAGCCGATCAGGGGATAACTAGATCAACCTGGCGGTTAATCCGGGTACAAGGCAAAATCGGCTTTGAGAAGGCGATGCGCAGCAAAACAAAGCAGATCGAACCTGGGGCGAAACCGGCCAAAACCAACAATCGGCGATGCGCAACTCTGTTGATTTCGTCGATTTACAGAGAGATGTTTGTAAAACTAAAACGATGTAAAAAGGAACTGTAAAAAGTAGATGTGTATTGTTTTGAGATTGATTCATCCTGGTTCATCCTACGGTCGGTCCCTTTTATAAGGCCTTGGTCGATCCGAGTCGCGCATGGATACGGCACCCACATCCGTATCGGTCTTTGATCCGATTCCTTGTTCGGAACAAACTCCTGATTTCTTGGCGCCAGCTTTTTCCATAAAAGACCTTTATATCCGAATTGGGCCGAGTTTACTATAAATGCTGAATTTTGGTGCAAACACAAGGTAAATTGGGTACCTTTGTTCGATACAATCTTCTTTGGTACTCCATGCAAATATACGATCCTAGTCATATATAGCTCTGCTAACTTGTCTCCGGAGTAGGTGGTCTTTACAGGAATAAAATGAGCGAACTTAGTCAAGCGATCCACTATAAGCCATATGGAGTCATATCCTCCTTGAGTTTTCGGCAAACCGGTGATGAAGTTCATCCCGATTTCTTCCCACTTCCCCTCAGGTATCTTTAATGGTTGCAGCAACCCTGCCGGTCTCTGATGCATCGCCTTGACTCTCTGGCATGTGTCGCACAATGCAACGTGCTCGGCGACTTCGCGCTTTATACTTGGCCACCAGAATCTCTCCTTCAGGTCTTGGTACATTTTGGCACTTCCTGGGTGAATAGAATATTTGGAATCATGAGCTTCCTCCAGAATCAACCGCTTCAGCTCTTTCTTGTTCGACACACAGATGCGGTCCTTCATCCACAATGTACCCCACTCATCCAGCTTGAAGTCCTTAGCCTTGCCTTCATCCATTTTGGACTTGATCCTCTGGATCTTAGAATCATCCTTCTGCCCTTCTCGAATTTGGTCCTCTAAGGTAGGCTTTACTTCCAAAGTGGCTAAGAATCCTTCCTGTACTATTTCAAGCTTCAGCTTCTGAAACTCCTTGCACAGTTCATCCTAACTTCCTGCTATCATCATATTCACAATGTGGCTCTTCCGGCTCAAGGCGTCGGCTACCACGTTGGCCTTTCCGGGATGGTAATGGATCCCGACATTGTAGTCCTTGATCAATTCTATCCATCTCCTTTGCCTCATATTCAGATCCGATTGGGTGAAGATGTATTTAAGACTCTTATGGTCTGTATACACTTCACATCTGTTCCCAATCAGGTAATGACACCACAACTTTAAGGCATGCACCACGGCAGCTGTAACACCCCAAAATTTTGCTTTTCTTAAATTCATGTGTGATTTGGCACTTTGGTGAATTTTTGGAATTTTCTGGAATTTATTTGGATTTATTTGGAATTTATTTGAATTTATTCCATTTTGAAATAATTAAAGAATTTAAATTTGCAAATAAATTTTTGTTGGAAATATTTTATTTGAGTCCAAAATGATCCAAAATATTTTCCAGAATTTTTCCGAATTTTTTTAAGTCATTTGCTATTTTTAATGAATTAAATGAATTATCGAATTATTTTAAATATTAATTCGCTGGAAAATCCAACTCGGGTCAAATCTTGTTCATCCGACCGAAGTCGGACTCGAAGTCCGACCCAAGCCGATTGACTCGACCGAACCCACTCCTAACCACTAATCAATCCCAACCGTTGGATCAAGATCCAACGGCCGAGATCCGTCGACCAGACGAGCCGTGTCCGGACCGGACGGTCGCGCCAGCGATCGTGGCCGTTGGTTGTGCCACGTGGGCGGGATTTCATCGTCTCGCCGAGTCCGAAGCTGGACTCCGCGCCGCGATGTCCGGGCCGTGGAGAGCTAGGTCTCCGTTTTTTGCACGGACGCCAGAGGCTATTTAATGCCCGGCATACCTCGAGATCGCCATCCCACGCCGGTTCCGAAACCTAGCTCGCGCCGCGCTAGGATCCCACCGTCTCGCCGTTATTGCTCGCCGGAGTTGGAAGTCTGTTCGCGCGATTAAACGCCGATATTGCTGCCGTCCGTCGTCCTCCGCCGTCATCAAGCCCGGATCCGGATTCCCCAAGGCGAGGCTGCGTTCGAGTACCCTCACTCCGGCCGGAAGCGTGCGAGAAACGCCGACGGCAAGGTCGTCGTCCGTCTCGGTCAAACCAGCGCCGCGCCGCGTGCCATCGCCGTCCACGAGCGCCGTGCCGTTGGATCCAGACGGACGGCAGCGGTGAGTTCACGTGTTTCCCAAACCCTAGAAACCCGATTAGATCGGGACCGTTGGATCAAGATCCAGCGGTTCACAATTGCCACGCGTCAGTAGCGGTGCGATTATAGGATTAGATCTGGACCGTCCGATCTAGATCGAGCGGCCCCACGAGCATCGAGTAGTTTCAACGTGTTAACCCTGGATCTAATCCGCGGTTGATTTTCAAACCAACTGGCGAGATTGCGCCACGTGTCGGGAAGTTGGACCGACGCGGTCAGCTCTGTCACGCGCGCGTGCGTGTGACGCTGACACGCGGGGCCCGCGTGTCAGGGGGCCTGCATGTCGCTGGCTAACTTGACCAGCGGCGTCGGCGATGGCGTCGCGAGCGAGCCCACATGTCGATCCACGTGAGCCGTGGACCGAGTCCACCGTGGACCGAGCCGAAGCGTGGACCAAGCCCATGGACCGGCTGGCGTCGACCAGCCAATCAGAGGTCGACACGTGTCCATGCTTTGACGCAATAATTAATTTCGAAAAAGAAAATGATTTATTAATTCGAATAATGATTTCAAATTTAGATTCAAACTTCAAACGCTTATAACTTTTGCGTTTCAACTCCGATTTGAGCGATTCAAATTTCTAAATTTGTATAAAATTAAGATCTACCTAAATATAAATTTTATTTAATTTTTGGACTAAAGTTTTTCTCTGTAAAATTATTTAATTGATTATTTAAACTTTAAATAATCATAACTTTTATGCGTTTTAACTCCAAATTTGATTTATTCAGTTTCTAAAAATCCAGAATATTATGTTGTCTTTGTTTATGTATTTTATTTGGAGTTTTGGTATCTTTTTGCATAGTGTTTATTTGTGTATTGCTATTTGCACGCTTTACGAGTAGACGTTGAAGTGCTTGGGAGGGATTGAAGGAGAAGTATTGACTCAGGATCCAACTCAAGACCAAGAGCAAGTGCTTTTTGAAGGCAAGTTGTGCTTTGACCATGTTGATCCTATTTGAAATCTATTTTGATTTAAACTATTGCATGCTAGTTTAATTAGTAAGATACTTTGTTTAAACATTGGGGTTAGATAAATACCTATTTGCTATTTGACACCTTTATTACTTTAGTATGTGCCATGACCCTTTGTCACCCTAGTTGTGTTTTATTAGTTGGACATTATTAAATTGCCAACATGGGTTTAGATCGTTGTAGTATCTTTGCTTAGCACACTACGTGCTCATGACATAATTTTGGATAATCAAATGCTAATATTGAATTAATGATATATTGAACCTGTTTTGGAAAAGTATCATGTGATGTTGATGGCACGTGGTGCATGGTAATCAAGCGGGGTTTGATAAAACGCTTTTCGGCCGGGGCATGTGGCAAGAGTAATCAGGTGGGCCGATTGTGGCATTGGGGATGTTGATTTGGTTTTTCGGGTAGTCTTGCCCTGGTCACTCTAAGGACTTAACCTTGCAAGCCTTTGAACTGGGTCATACTTGCAACCACATGGCTGGAATGGGACGGCCCTAGTTGACTAAGTCGCTAAGGACTCACTTGTGGAGCCTCAGGGTGTCGATTACACCGTTTGTGTGATTGTGCGGGGCGTATCGTGGGTGTGGCAGGTACCCATCTAACGGTGTGTTGGTCCCATACTTCGCCTTGGCTAAGGGAAGGGATGGTGTAGAGCACGCACCTTAGAGGACCACCTGTGTTGTTTGAGGCTTAGAAAGGCTTTGTTATGATCGCTCATTCGCATACTCTTGTATGGCGATTCACGGTGACGTGGTGAGTGGATTGTATCTTGTGGGTAAAGTGCATAACCTCTGCCAGTGTAGAATCTATTTGAATAGCCGAGTCCACGGTACTGGACAATGCTCGGGAATTACAGTCAAGGGTTAGATTTTCTGAAAATAACTTGGATTTGAGAAGTTGGGTTGGTTTAACAAAGAAGATGATGGAAATATGGTTTAGGATGGGGAAAAATGTTATTTAAACTTTTTGAAAAAGTTATTTATGCTTTACTTGTTTTTACTGCTTTCGAATCTACTTATATTACTTGTCAAAAGCTGTTTACTGCAAATATACCTTGAGCTATTCCTTTGTACCAAGCCATGCATATAGTATATTAGCTTGCATTCTGTGCATGACTTGCTGAGTACCAAGTACTCACCCTTGCCTCAACACAATACCAGTTGAAGAGGAGACTACGCCAGTTTCGGAGGAGGAACTCCAAGAGGACCCGTCTACTTAGGGATGCGAGCCCGATCGGTTGCACTGTGGTATCTTTGGATGGCGCCACGAAGTTTATTTGATTTTCCGCTGCTATTATTTCTCTTTTAATAAGTTCTGCCTTGCAAGGCATATATTTGTAACTTGGCCATAAGGTCGAGTAACCCTTTGATTATTTAAATAAAGTACTTTGATAGTATCGTTTGGTATGATTGTGATATATACCGATGTTAAGACTGTGTGCACTAGCTGCGTTCTGGACTAGTGCTGAATACACGAGAGGGTCCTGATTTGCAAATTCGGGTCCCGACAGAGGTGGTATCAGAGCCATACTTGACCGTAGGCTCAACCCTAAGCTAGAATGGTCGTAGTGAGGATAAAACCTATTTTCTAAAGCTAAAAAGTTTGTCAAGATAAGAAATGACATCTCGACTTATCCCCTTCTCTCGTTTCGTGTCTCTTGCTAAAATTTTTCCTTACCTTGTCACAATTCAAAAATTCCGAGTTCTTACGTAAAGCACTCTTGTGACAGATGGAGGAAGAGTTCAACTACGTTGATCTAGGAGTTGGTCACGCCATGAACTTTGGCACATGCTACAAACTCTCGGAGATTTTGAGAAGCCCCAATACCAAGTGGAAGTGATCGACAAGCGAGGATTGATCAAGGCTTGTGACGTGAGGATTGAGGTACTGTCGAGGAAGAGGGCCAGGCAATCGCTCGATACAACTGCCCGCTAGAAGATCTACAATGCAGATGGGTATCCAAGAAGTTTCACGACGAGCAATGCGGCACATTACCGATATCCACGCCAGAGAGTTGGAAAGCACGGTGTTAGTTATCATCATCGCAAGCGATAACCTTCTTGACCGAAGACGATTCAGGATGAGAATGCCACGGTTACACGATTGGCACGATTCGTCGTCGCCAGGAAGATGTACTAGATAATACAAGCAAGGAGCTACTGAAGGCCCGCAAGGAGATCACGACAGAGAAGAACAGATGGCGGGAAGCTCAAGAGTATGTGGCACACCTTCTACGAAGGATTGACGAGTTGGAGATGACTTTGTACGGACCGGACCCGGAGCGATTACTCGAGCTACGAGCCAGATCCAGAGGAGTCGGATCTCGATGAGGACACCGCTTCTTCGACTACCACAGATGACATAGTCATTTGGACATGGCGATCGTTTCGCGCCTATGCCGCAAAGACCCGTACCAGGCCGTGGAGGTTTTCGATGAGTGAGCTTAGGTTCTATAGTGAGACTCCTTCGCCGAGTCGCGTCATAAAATAAAGAGTCACCCTTTAGGCGTTAGGACTCCGAGTTAGTTCGATTTGGATTTGCTTTGTTTGCTGAGTGTGCAAGATGTGTTGCAAGGCCCTTAGGCATTGTAAGCAGCCATACCAAGTTATTAATAATAAAGAGGGACCTTAAAGTTACCCCTTTCGCCGCATAAGTTCCATATTACTTGTCTATTCTTGTTTCCCTCTCATCTCTAAACCTAGAGCAAATCGGCAGATGGTGAACACCGTGGGAACTTTGGAAGCAATGGGAGTGGACCTCGCCCAACAGAAAACCCCAATGATGGAGCACCAAAGACCGCCATCGGATGTGCAGAATTTTGGAGCATTTCTTGCTTTGCTCAGACCAGTTGATGCATGCTATGATGCAACAAATGCAGCACGTCCTTTGCTCAGGCCACCGCTAATCAAGTTAATCGGGGACCACGCCGTAATACAAGGTCGTCGAGTTCATGAGGACTCACCCACCCACTTTCTCTGGGAATGCCAATCCGTTGGAGGCCGGCGATTGGTTAAGATCAATTGAGAGGAAGCTACACATAGCTCAATGCATAGGGAATGAGAAGGTACTTTACGCTTCTCATCGGTTGGAAGGAAACATTGGCGAATGGTGGGAGAACACGTGCCACGCAGAGAACCCTCAAGATATCACTTGGGAGGAGTTCACAAATGCATTCGACAGTATCACGTGCCTGAAGGAATTATGGACCTTAAGAAGGAGGAGTTCAGAGCAATGAAGCAAGGTAATCATCCATTGGCCGACTACCTGAAAAAGTTCACACAGATAGCACGCTACTCACCTGAGGATTTAGAGAAAGATAAATCCAGACAGACTCGTTTCATGAAGGGACTTAACTCATGAGTTCAAGTAGTATTGATCACCAACACCTTTCCAGATTTCCAAGAGTTGGTGAATATGGCGCTTATTCTTGAGGTCAATCGCAAGGAACCGATGATGAACAGAAGCGCAGGATGCAACAAAGAAGGATCACGTCGAGGAACGCAATACCGAGAGTTGCACCAAATCAATTCTTGATTCCAACCACGAGAATGCAACAAGGACACCATCCCCAGCACCAAGACCGCCAATCAAAACTACTGCACCCGGCCCCGCTAGAAACGCTACCCCAGGCAAACCAAAGAAGGAACAGTGAGACGCCGCTACAACCGCAACGAGCCAGGACACTTTGCCAACAGCTTGTCCAAAGAAGACAGCGAGGCGACCCGGTTCGCTTCAATCTAGGAACCACCCCAGCGAGCACGCCCGCACCAGGAGCCACACCCCAGCCCGGGGTGAGAGGCCGAGTCACCCACGTCACCGCGGATGCACCGCAAAATGCTACGCGTCGTCTTGGGTAAGTTACTTGTTAACTCGATGCACACCTGTGATTTTGTTTGACTGAGCTTCGCATTCGTTTGTTTCGCAAGGCTTTGCTACTAGAAATGACTTGAGAATGGCAAGACTTAAGTGCATGCTTTGTTAGTTCAAACCCACAGTTCCGAACTCCGAGCGGAAGTAGGATGTTCCGGTGAGAATACTAATAGATGGAATAGAGTTCCTAGCAAACCTTATAATTTTGGAGACCCAGACCTTAGATGTTATATTGGGAATGGATTGGTTATCCAAACACAAGGTCTGTATTGGATTGTGGACGAAGAACTATCTCGATTGAGAGCCCGTGTGGGAAGAAAGTGGAATTTCAAGCCACCGCAGCTAGAGATGGACAGTTGATGGTTAACAGTACCAAGGCAATCAGCATAGAGGATGTCCCGATGGTGAATGAGTACCCGATGTTTTCGAAGATCTACCTGGTATGCCGCGACGAGGACATAGAGTTTGTGATAGAGCTTGTACTGCAAAGACCGATAGCAAAGAGACCCTATCGGATGTCTACCGAGGAGTTGGTAGAGATGAAGAAACAATTTGGAAGAGTTAATGGATAAAGGATTTATCGGACCAAGTTCGTCACCGTGGGGAGCACCGCTTTGTTTGTCAAGAAGAGGGACGGGAGTTTCAGGATGTGCATTGACTACCGTGCACTCAATGAAGTCACCGTGAAAAATGAGTATCCGCTACCCAGGATTGATGATTTGTTTGATCAGTTAAGAGGAGCCGGAGTTTTCTCCAAGATTGATCTGAGATCGGGATACCATCGATTGAAGATCCGATCGTAAGATATTCAAGAAAGCGCATTCTCGTCAAGATATGGACATTACGAGTTTCTGATTATGTCCTTTGGGGCCGATTTAATGCGCCGACTTATTTCATGAATATGATGAATAAGGTGTTCATGGAATATTTGGACAAGTTTGTCGTCGTGTTCATAGACGATATCCTAGTCTACTCCAAGACAGGAGGATGAACATGCCGAACACTTAAGGCGAGTTTTGGAAAAGTGAGGAACGACAACTTTTCGCCAAGTTCAGCAAGTGTGATTTTTGGAAGGACAAGGTGGAGTTTCTTGGACATGTAATGACCGCATGAAGGAGTCGCCGTAGATCCAAGCAAAGTAGAAGCTGTGTTACATTGGGAGCACCAAGACTGTGACCCAGTTCGGAGTTTCCTTGGAATGGCAGGATATTACCGCCGTTTCATCGAAGGCTTTTCGACAATTGCGAAACCTCTTACGCAATTGCTGAAGAAGGAAAAGAAGTTTGCATGGGCGCTTGAGAATGTGAGGAAGGATTTCAGGAGTGAAGAAGCGATTGACATCAAGACCGGTGTTAGTTCTACCGGATGTTGCTCAAAGCTTCGATATTTATTGTGACGCATCGCGCCAAGGACTTGGATGTGTCTTGATGCACGAGAATGGAAAGGTCGCCGCTTATGCATCAAGGCGATTGAGGCCGCATGAGGAAAATTATCCGACACATGACCTAGAGTTAGCCGCCGTAGTGCATGCTTTGAAGATATGGCGTCACTATCGATTGGAAAGCAGATGTGAGGTGTATACGGATCATAAGAGCCTTAAGTACATATTCACCCAGTCGGATCTGAATATGAGGCAAAGGAGATGGCTAGAGTTGATCAAGGACTATAATGTTGGAATCCATTACCATCCCGGGAAGGCCAACGTGGTAGCCGATGCTCTGAGTCGGAAAAGCCATACCGTGAGTGCGTTGCTAGCCACAAGTCAGGATGAGTTATGTGAGGATTTTCGAAAGATGAAGATTGAGGTTGTACCTAGCGGATTCTTGGCCGCATTGGAAGTAAAGCCTACCCTAGAGGATCGATCCGAGAAGGACAGAAGGATGATGACAGATCCGCGAGGATTAAGTCCATCAAGGAGGAAGGCGAGGCAGGACTTCAAATTGGATGAACAAGGCACGTTGTGGATGAAGGATCGCATTTGTGTGCCTAACAAAAAGGAGTTAAAGCAACTGATTTTGGAAGAAGCCCATGACTCTAAGTACTCGATTCATCACAGGCGCCAAGATGTATCGGGATCTGAAGGAGAGATTACGGTGGCCGAGTATGAAACGTGAAGTTGCCGACCATGTTGCATTGTGCGACGTATGCCGAAGAGTCAAGGCAATGCATCGAAACCAGCGAGGATTGCTACTGGCTAAAAATACCTCGAGTGGAAGTGGGAGGAAATCGGAATGGATTTCATTACCGGTTTGCCAAAGACTCAAGGAGGTTATGACTCCATATGGGTTATAGTGGATCGCTTGACTAAAGTAGCCCATTTATCCCGTAAAGACCACTTACTCGGGAGATAAGTTAGCAGAGTTGTACATGATCAGGATTGTCTGTTTGCACGGAGTGCTAAAGAGGATTGTATCGGACGAGAGGTACCCAATTTACCTCAAGGTTACGGAATAAGTTGCATGAGGCCACAGGAACCCGTTTAAACTTCAAGATCTGACTTATCATCCACGCAGGACGGATGGACAGGCCAGAAAGAGTCAACCAGATTTTGGAGGATATGCTAAGAGCTTGTGCATTAGCTTATGCTACCTCTTGGGATAAGAGTTTGCCGTATGCCGAGTTCGATTACAACAATAGTTATCAGGCTAGTTCTGAGATGTCACCTTTTGAGGCCTTTGTATGGTCGACCTGTCGGACACCATTGAATTGGAATGAGACCGTGGCGCCGTGTCTTTGGGCCTGATATTCTTCAAGAGGTCAAGAAGCGGTCGCCATAATTAGGGAAAGGTTGAAGATAGCCCAATCTCGATAAGAGTTATCTTGACAACCGTCGCCGAGATTTGAGTTTTGAACGAGAAGACTTTGTATACCTCGAGTTACGCCTCTCGGGGAGTTAAGAGGTTCCATGCCAAAGGGAAACTCGCACCCGTTATGTTGGACCATTTAAGATTTTGAGTCGCAGAGGTGAAGTTGCCTACCGTGAGTTGCCCGCGATCGTTGGCAGTAGTGCATGACGTATTCCATGTGTCCCAGTTAAAGAAGTGTCTCAGAGTTCCTGATGAACAGACACAGCTAGAGTCAATTGAGTTGCAAGAATATTTTACTTATAAGGAGCATCCCGTGATGATTCTAGACACAATGGATCGAAACTAGAAACAAGTCAACCCGATTCTGTAGAGTTCGATTGGAGCAACCATGAAGAAAGTGAAGCGACTTGGGAGCCTTGAAGAGGATTTGAAGAAAGAATTTCCAAACCTATTCCTTTAGTAAGCCACTGAATCTAGGGACGAGATTCTATTAAGGGGAGGTTTGTAACACCCCAAAATTTTGCTTTTCTTAAATTCATGTGTGATTTGGCACTTTGGTGAATTTTGGAATTTTCTGAATTTATTTGGATTTATTTGGAATTTATTTGAATTTATTCCATTTTGAAATAATTAAAGAATTTAAATTTGCAAATAAATTTTTGTTGGAAATATTTTATTTGAGTCCAAAATGATCCAAAATATTTTCCAGAATTTTTCCGAATTTTTCCGAGTCATTTGCTATTTTTAATGAATTAAATGAATTATCGGGAATTATTTTAAATATTAATTAGCTGGAAAATCCAACTCGGGTCAAGTATCGTTTCATCCGATCGAAGTCGGACTCGAGTCCGACCCAAGCCGCTTGACTCGACCGAACCCACTCCTAACCCTAATCAATCCCAACCGTTGGATCAAGATCCAACGGCCGAGATCCGTCTGGACCAGACTGAAGCCGTGTCCGGACCGGACCCGGCCGCGCGCGATCGTGGCCGCTGGTTGTGCCACGTGGACGCCACGATTTCATCGCTCCGCCCGAGTCCGAAGCTGGACTCCGCCGTGTCGCCGCCGTAGTGGAGAGCTAGGTCTCCGTTTTACGCACGACGCCGAGGCTATTTAATGCCCGGCATACCCGAGGATCGCCATCCCACGCCGGTTCGAAACCTAGCTCGCGCCGCTAGGATCCCCACCGTCTCGCCGTTATTGCTCGCCGGAGTTGGAAGTCTGTTCGCCGCGATTAAACGCCGATATTGCTGCCGTCCGTCGTCCTCCGCCGTCATCAAGCCCGGTCCGGATTCCCCAAGGCGAGGCGGCGTTAGAGTACCCTCACTCGCCGGAGCGTGCGAAACGCCGGCGGCAAGGTCGTCGTCCCGTCTCACGGTCAAACCAGCGCCGCGCGTGCCATCGCCCGTCCACGAGCTTGCGTGCCGTTGGATCCGAGATCGGACGGCTTAGCGGTGAGTTCACGTGTTTCCCAAACCCTAGAAACCCGATTAGATTCGGACCGTTGGATCAAGATCCAACGGTTCACAATTGCCACGCGTCTTTAGCAAGGCGATTATAGGATTAGATCTCGACCGTCCGATCTAGATCGAGCGGCCACGAGCATCGAGTAGTTTCAACGTGTTAACCCTGGATCTAATCCGCGGGTTGATTTTCAAACCAGCGGACGAGATTGCGCCACGTGTCGGAAGTTGGACCGACGCGGTCGGCGCCGTCACGCAGCGTCGCGTGTGCCCGCATGTCGATGGCTAACCGGCCAAGCGCCGACGCCGATGACGCTACCCGAGTGGGCCCACATGTCAGTCACGTGAGCCGTGGACCGAGTCCACCGTGGACCCGAGCCGAGCGTGGACCAAGCCCATGGACCGGCTGACGTCAGCCAGCCAATCAGAGGCTGACACGTGTCCATGCTGACGCAATAATTAATTTCCGAAAAAGAAAATGATTTATTAATTCGAATAATGATTTCAAATTTAGATTCAAACTTCAAACGCTTATAACTTTTGCGTTTCAACTCCGATTTGAGCGATTCAAATTTCTAAATTTGTATAAAATTAAGATCTACCTAAATATAAATTTTATTTAATTTTTGGACTAAAGTTTTTCTCTGTAAAATTATTTAATTGATTATTTAAACTTTAAATAATCATAACTTTTATGCTTTTAACTCCAAATTTGATTTATTCCAGTTTCTAAAAATCCAGAAAATTATGTTCTCTCTGTTTATGGATTTTATTTGGAGTTTTGGGATCTTTTTGCATAGTGTTTATTTGTGTATTGCTATTTGCACGCTTTACGAGTAGACGTTGAAGTGCCGGAGGGATTCGAAGGAGAAGTATTGACTCAGGATCCAACTCAAGACCAAGAGCAAGTGCTTTTTGAAGGCAAGTTGTGCTTTGACCATGTTGATCCTATTTCGAAATCTATTTCGATTTAAACTATTGCATGCTAGTTTAATTAGAAAGATACTTTGTTTAAACCTGGGGGTTAGATAAATACCAATTTGCTATATGACACCTTGATTACTTAAGTATGTGCCATGACCCTTTGTCACCCTAGTTGTGGTTTATTAGTTGGACATTATTAAATTGCCAACATGGGTTTAGATCGTTGTAGTATACTGCTTAGACACTTTCGTGCTCATGACATAATTTTGGATAATCAAATGCTAATATTGAATTAATGATATATTGAACCTGTTTTGGAAAAGTATCATGTGATGTTGATGGCACGTGGTGCATGGTAATCAAGCGGGGTTTGATAAACGATTTCGGCCAGGGCATGTGGCAAGAGTAATCAGTGGGCGGTTGTGGCATTGGGGATGTTGATTTGGTTTTTCGGGTAGTCTTGCCCTGGTCACTCTAAGGACTTAACCTTGCAAGCCTTTGAACTGGGTCATACTTGCAACCACATGGCTGGAATGGGACGGCCCTAGTTGACTAAGTCGCTAAGGACTCACTTGTGGAGCCTCAGGGTGTCAGTTACACCGTTTGTGTGATTGTACGGGGGAGCGTATCGTGGGTGTGGCCAGTACCCATCTAACGGTGTGTTGGTCCCATACTTCGCCTTGGCTAAGGGAAGGGATGGTGTAGAGCACGTCTTAGGAGAGGACCACCTGTGTTGTTTGAGGCTTCCAAAGGCTTTGTTATGATCGCTCATTCGCATACTCTTGTATGGCGATTCACTACCGACGTGGTGAGTGGATTGTATCTTGTGGGTAAAGTGCATAACCTCTGCAGAGTGTAGAATCTATTTGAATAGCCGAGTCCACGATCTTGGACAATGCTCTGAATTACAGTCAAGGGTTAGATTTTCGAAAATAACTTGGATTTGAAAAGTTGGGTTGGTTTAACAAAGAAGATGATGGAAATATGGTTTAGGATGGGGAAAAATGTTATTTAAACTTTTTGAAAAAGTTATTTATGCTTTACTTGTTTTTACTTTTTTCGAATCTACTTATATTACTTGTCAAAAGGTCATTTCTTTGCAAATATACCTTGAGCTATTCCTTTGTACCAAGCCATGCATATAGTATATTAGCTTGCATTACATGCATGACTTCTTTGAGTACCAAGTACTCACCCTTGCCTCAACACAATACCGCTTGAAGAGGAGACTACGCCGGTTCGGAGGAGGAACTCCAAGAGGACCCGTCTACTTAGGGATGCGAGCCCGGTCGATTGCTGTGGTATCTTGGATGGCGCCACGAAGTTTATTTGATTTTCATTTGCTATTATTTCTCTTTTAATAAGTTCTGCCTTGCAAGGCATATATTTGTAACTTGGCCATAAGGTCGAGTAACCCTTTGATTATTTAAATAAAGTACTTTGATAGTATCGTTTGGTATGATTGTGATATATACCGATGTTAAGACTGTGTGCACTAGCGTGTTCCTGGACTAGTGCTGAATACACAGAGGGTCCGGATTTGCAAATTCGGGGTCCCGACAGCAGCTAACTCCAGGTCATGCGTCGGATAATTCTCTTCATGCGGCCTCAACTGCCTTGATGCATATGCAACGATCTTCTGATTCTGCATCAGCACGCATCCAAGTCCCTGGCACGATGCATCACAGTAGATGTCATAGCTTTGATTTACATTCGGTAGAACTAACACGGGTGCTGATGTCAATCGCTTCTTTAGCTCTTGGAATCCTTTCTCACATTCCGGCGTACAGTTAAACTTCTTCTCCTTTTTCAACAATTGTGTAAGAGGCCTTGAAATTGTCGAAAAGCCTTCGATGAAGTGGCGGTAGTAACCAGCCATCCCAAGGAAACTCCGAATCTGAGTCACTGTCTTCGGCTGTTCCCAATGTAACGCAGCTTCTACTTGGCTTGGATCAACAGCGACTCCTTCTGCGGTCATTATGTGTCCAAGGAACTCCACCTTGTCCTTCCAGAAGTCGCACTTGCTGAACTTGGCGAAGAGTTGCTGTTCCCTTAGCTTCTCCAACACTAGCCTCAGGTGTTCTGCATGTTCTTCCCTTGTCTTGGAGTAGACTAGGATATCATCTATGGATACAACAACGAATTTGTCCAAATACTCCATGAAAATCTTATTCCTCAAGTTCATGAAATAAGCTGGCGCATTCGTCGGACCAAATGAAATAACTGTGAACTCGTAGTGTCCATATCTCGACGAGAATGCGGTCTCCGGGATATCTCCTTGATTGGACCTTCCGATGATTTTATCCCGATTGTAGGTCAATCTTGGAGAAGACTCCAGCTCCCCTCAATTGGTTACATCTCTAACTGTAGACCGAGATTGCCTTGCGCACGAGTCACTAATCTAATTCACGGGATATCATGACAAGCATGAGTTTCCAATGTGATAAGCTTTATTAAAGACTTAATCTTAACAAGAGACAATTTAACTCTCAACATCCTCTAATAATTATGATTTTCTCTCTTTTTTTCAGTACATCATCTGATGCTTCTAAGCTTCATCAATCTTGATGCGGTTGACATGGTCTCTCTCTAGCTCTGCGGCATGGCTTCATCTTGAGCTTCTTCACCGTTCACTTTCTTGCGTAGATATCTCTGTAGGTGAAGGACTAGGTTTGAAGTGGTCAGCTTTAACATCCTTTTTCCTAGGACAACTATTTGCAAAGTGTCCTGGCTCCTTGCAGTGAAAGCAACGCTTGACCGACGTCCGTTGGTTTCCTCCTGACATGGCACTAACCCGTGTAGGGGCAGAGCTGGAATTCACATGGTCCAAAGTGTTCACTTTCCTCTGAGGGCATCGATTGGTGAAATGTCCTAGCTGACAACAAGCAAAGCAGACTTTAGTGGTCAGGCTTCCTCCTTGAGAACTTTTCACCGGGGTGGCGCTTTGGAAAAGCACAGGTGAAGGCATCTCAAACAGAATCTGGGCAGTATGGCAACTGGGTTGTTGGGGTGCACTCTTCTTTTGTTGTTGCGGTGGCCCTTCATGACAAACTTCATGACGCTTGCGGTTGTCTTCCAATCCTTTGCGCTCATCTTCTGGATCGGGGGTCCTGTTAACCAATTCCCTTCGCTTCAAATGACTCCTTGAGCAAGTTGCTTCCATAGTCTTACCACTCCCTTTCGATGCTGTAATCTTTACCGAAGTAATTTCTGGAATGATCATGACCTCAGGGATTGCTTGATCTTTCTGTGGGCATTCCTTAACAAAATGACATAACTCACCACAGTTGTGGCAGGAATGTTTGGGTCATCTTGCTGGATTGAGGGGGCATTCTCTAGCCCAGTGTCCTTGTTTATCACACAAGAAACAGTTCCATGGTGACCAAGTTTCACTGATTTCCTGAGGTAGATGGATAGGGTTGACATGTTTCTTCTTCATTTGTTCACGTGGAGTAGCAAGTGCGGATGACAGTCTTTCTCTTCTTGCTAACTCTTGAGCAATGACAGCTCGAAAATCCTCTTGCCGACGCCGAGTCACAGCGGTCACTATTGGATCCAGGAGGCATTGAGCTGGACAATGATCATGGCCTTCACAAAGATAGCATGTGATGTTGTTCATGGGACATTCTCCCGGTAAGTGGCTTCCTTCACAGCTAGAGCAATTAATTGCATGTTCATCAGTAGTGTGTCCTATTTCTCCACAACGAATGCATGCACGGTCTTCTGATTTGTTTGGTTGACAACACATCAAAGAACAACTTCCAGGTATGGTATCTAGTGCGGAGGCACCATTCTTCCTTGGTTTTACTGTGGTTCCTCTGTCTTCTGACGATGTGAAGAGCCGACGAAAGGCGGTGGAAAAATCCATCCAAGTGATGGTATGTCCATCCTCAAAGGTGGCGTAGAAACCTTTCCACCAGGCTAATGCATCTCCTTCTAACTGGCAAGTAGCATAGGGAACCTTATCTTCATTTTCACATTGCACCAAAGCTAGCTTCTCTTCTATGATTCGAAGCCAGATTTCTGCATCTTTGTGAGCGACCGACCCATCGAACGTGGGTGGTTTGGTCGTCATGAACCAGGCAAACTTTGACTGTGCACAGTAGGTTGCGACTTTAGTGGTGCAGGGATTGATTTGGGCACTAACAACATTCATCTGTTGCATCATTGTCAGCATAAGCTGAGTCTGGGCGGTGAACAACTGATCCAAGTTTTGAACTATCACAGTTGGTACAGGGAACGGCTGCTGGTCACTATCTGCTTTATCACTGACACCACAAGATACTTTACTCACAAGATACAGTCAAACACCACAAAGGCGAGTGACCGTAATAAAGCCTTTCGAACACCGCAAACTATACAAGTGAACCTCTCTGGTTTTTGCCATACACCGCCCTTCCCTCAGTGGAGGCGAAGTATGGGACCAACATATCATTGGACGGGTACCATGCCGTAGCCCTGGTACGCTCCCTCTTCAAGCTACACAAAAGGTGTAGTTGACACCCCAAGGTACCACATGCAAGTTATTAGTAACTTACTCAACTAGGACCGTCCCATTCCAGTCATGTGGTTGCATGTTTGACCCAGTTCAAAGGCTTGCAAGGTTAAGTCCTTAGGGTGACCAGGGCAAGACTACCTGAAAAACAAAAACGACTTCCCCGATGCCAATCATGGCCCACCGATCATTCTTGCCACTTGCCCTGGTCTAAACCATTTATCAAACCCCAGTTGATTACCATGCACCACGTGCCATCAACATCATCATTAATAACACATGACACTTCTCAAAAATAGGTTCCATATCTCATTAAGTCAATGTTAACAAGTAATTGTCCAAATTCATGATGTGACTACGCGGTAGGGCTAAGCATTAAGCTATATCGATCTAATTACCCATGTTGTCAAACATATAATGTCCAACTAAATAGTCCATAACTAGGGTGACAAAAGGGGGTCATGGCACATAATTAAATAATCAGGGTGTCATACAGCAACTAGGCATTTAACTAATTCCCAGAATCAATTAAAATCAATTCTAATTAAACTAGCATGCAATAATTTGAAATAACATAATTTTCAAAAATGGGATCAACATGGTCAAAGCATAACTTGCCTTCAAAAAGCACTTGTTCTTGGTTTTGAGCTGGCTCCTGGGTCAAAACTTCACCTTCGAAGCCTTCGGGTACTTCAACGTCTACTCGTAACGTGCGAATAAAGCAATAAATAAATAAAATAGTACATACACATTGCTCAAAAGTTCAAAAAAAATCCATAAACAGAAGGAGCGTAATTTTACAAATTTTTAGAAATTTGAATCGCCTCAATCGGAGTTAAAACGTAAAAGTTATAGCCGTTTAAAGTTTGAGAAATTAAATAAATAAATATAAACAGAGAAAATTTTATGTCAAAAAATTAATTAAAATTCACCATTAAGTAGAGCTCAATTTTATAAAATTTTTGGAAATTGGAATCATCTAAATCGGAAGTTAAAACACAAAAGTTATAAGCGTTTAAAGTTTGAAAAATCAAATAAAAGAATAAACCGAATTAATTCATTTATTTTTCTATTGAAAAATCGATTTATTGCGTCATCACAACACGTGGACCAATCAGAAGCCGCCACGTCGCCTCGGGTCCATGGACCCGGCGCACGCCTGGGCTCGGTCCACCGTGGACCCGGTCACGGGTACACGTGTCATTGACAGGTGGGACCCCCCAGATGACGTCATCGATGTCTTCATCGCGCTCGGCCGAACGGCTCTGACAACCGGGCCCCACCGTGACGTCAGCATGACATCACGGATGACATCATGGCGCAGTTTGTGCGGTCACTAACACGGGGGCCCCACGCTAACATCACGTGTGACGTCAGCGACGACCGGGCGCGTCCGCGTGGACCGCGCCTGTTCGGCTCCCAGACACATGGCTTGATCCGGGCCGTTGATTTAAAAATCAACGGTCCAGATTGGATTTGGGTTTCACACGTTTGGGTTAACATGGTAGATTTGGACCGTACGATTTAGATCGGACGGTTGAAATCCGGTCGGGTTTCACCGCACCGCGGGGCGACGCGGCATGATGCGGGTGGCAACACGTGGCATGCTAAACGCCGTTCGATCTTGATCGAACGGTAGATATCGCATCTAACGCTACAATGCGGGTTAACCCTAACCGTATGATCTAGATCTAACGACCTAGATCTAATATAAGCACAGTGCAGTTTACGGGCTACGTGGCTCAATCTCAGGCATTGAATCTAGATCTAACGGTTGACATTAAATCTAAAACTGCATCGTAGAATTACACGAGGGTGACGTGGACTCACCGTGGCGGTCAGATCATGATCGAACGGTGGAGGAGCTTCGCGGGTGATGATGGCTGCGCGGCGGAGCTGCCTGACCGGAGACGAAGACGACGACCAAGCCCGCGGCAGGTGGCGCAGCCCCGACGGAGTGCGTGGTTGCTTCGGACGCGGCTCGACGCGAGGAACCCTGATCTGGCCTCGGTGGCTGCGGGTGACGGCGGACGCGGCGGGAAATGGCGGAAAACCGCGGCGGACTTCCCCTCCAACTTCGGCGAGCAATTCCTCGGTGACAGCGGCGGCTTGAGCTCGGCGGCTTAGGGCAAAACGTGCGCATGGAAGAGGAAAACACGGGGGAAGTGGCGGCACATTAAATAGGGCCCTCGGCGTCCGTTAAATCCGAGGAAACCGAGGTCCACCCACCCGCGACAGCGGAATATGGCGAGCTCTTGGACTGGGTGACGTGGCGCAATCCTAGCCGTCCACGTGTCCACGATCGATGGTCACGATTCGACCGGCGTAATCGGGTTCGAACGGGACTCGGGCTCGTGTGACGTGGTGCAACGCTGGTCGTTGGATCTCGATCCAACGGTCACGCGGGTTTGGGTTTGGGTCCGGCTCGGGTCTGGCTCGGGTCGGATTCGAATCGGGCTCGGGTCCGGCTCGGTCGGGTGATGTGGCGCAACGCTGGCCGTTGGATCTCGATCCAACGGTCACGCGGGTTAGGGTTTGGTCCGGCTCGGGTCTGGCTTTGGTCGGACTCGAGTCGGACTCGGTCGGGCAAATAGTGAAACCCACTCGTGTTTTTCGAGCGATTTAGTATTCCAAAATAATTTCTAGAAATTCAAATAATTCAAGAAAAAGAGCAAAATAATCAGAAAAATTCCAGAAAAATTTTGGAAAATACTTTGAGACATTTTGAACTCAAATAAAATATTTCCAACAAAATTTTATTTGAAAATTTTAATTATTTAATTATCTCAAAAGGGAATAAATTCAAATTAAATCCAAATAAATTCCAGAAAATTCCAAAAATTCCAAAAATTCTCAAAAGTGTATAATTTCATTTAAATTCATGAAAGCAAAAATTGGGCTGTTACATGCGTCCAGGTAAGCTTCTTTTCTTTCTTCAGCAATTGCGTGAGAGGTCTTGCAATCGTCGAAAATCCTTCAATGAAGCGGCGGTAACAACCTGCCATTCCAAAATACTACGAATTGGGGTCACTGTCTTCGGCTATTCCAATGTAACAGGGCTTCCACCTTGCTTGGATCAACTGCAACCCCTTCCGCGGTCATGACATGTCCAAGGAACTCTACCTTGTCTTTCCAGAAATCACACTTGCTGAATTTGGCAAAGAGTTGTTGTTCTCTCAGCTTTTCCAGAACTAACCTCAGATGTTCTACGTGCTCTTCTCTGGTCTTGGAGTAGACCAAAATGTCATCTATAAATACGATGACAAACTTATCCAAATATTTCATAAAAACCTTGTTCATCAGATTCATGAAGTATGCTGGCGCATTCGTCAAACCAAAGGACATAACCGTGAACTCGTAATGTCCATATCTCGACGAGAATGTGGTCTTCGGAATATCTTCTGACCGGATCTTCAGCTGATGATACCCCGATATAAGATCGATCTTGGAGAAAACCCCGGCTCCTCTTAGCTGATCAAACAAGTCATCGATCCTGGGTAACGGATACTTGTTCTTCACGGTGACTTCATTGAGTGCACGGTAATCTATGCACATCCTGAAGCTCCCGTCCTTCTTCTTGATGAACAGAATAGGCTCTCCCTACGTTGATGAACTAGGTCTGATGAACCCTTTTACCATCAGCTCCTTGAGCTACTTTTTCATCTCCACCAACTCCTCGGTTGACATCCGATAAGGTCTCTTTGCTATCGGTGCTGTACCAGGTACTATCTCAATTACGAACTCTACATCTCTATCTGGCGGCATATCAGGTAAATCTTTAGGAAAAACGTCCGGGTACTCATTCACTACTGGAACAACTTCCACGTTGACTGCTTCCATGCTGTTGACCATTAACTGCCCATCACGAACGGCGGTCGCGTGAAACTCCACTTTTCTTCCACAAGGGCTCTCAACTGATATGACTCTTCGTCCACAGTCTAACACGACCTTGTGCTTAGTCAACCAGTCCATTCTCAAGATAACATCTAGAGTCTGGGTTCCCAATATTATGAGGTTTGCTAGGAATTCTACCCCTTTTATTAATATTCACACCCCAGAACATCCTACTTGAGATCGAAGTTCTAACCCAGGGGTTTGAACTATAAGCATGCCTTTAAGATCCACAATTTCCAAATCATTTCTAGCAACAAATTCTCAAGAAACAAACGAATGCGAAGCTCCAGAGTCAAACAAAACTGTTGTGGGTACTGAGTTGATAAGTAACTTACCCAACACGACGTCCGTAGCATTCTGCAGTGCCTCTGCGGTGACATGGTTGACGCGACCTCTCACCACTGTCTGGGTTGTGCCTCCGGGCTGTGCGGCTCCACGGTTTGTTCCTGGTGCAGGTGCTCTTGCTGGCGTGGATCCCAAATTGAAGCGAACTGGGTTCACTCCTGCTGTTTTCTTGGGGAAATTGTTGGAGAAGTGCCCTGGTTCATTGCATGTATAACAATGCCTCACTGTGCCCTTCTGGTTGCTTACAGGGGCATTCCTGGCTGGAGCTGGTGTCTGATAGTTCTGGTTGTTAGGTCTTGGTGCTGACGACGGTGTTCTTGCAGCATTCTGTAGCTGGAATCTGAAGAATTGATTTGGTACAACTCTCAGGCGTTGCCCTCCTTGGTGTGCTCCCTGCTGTCGGGACCCGAATTTGCAAATCTGGACCCTTTGTGTATTCAGCACTAGTCCAGGATCACGCTAGTGCACACAGTCTCAACATAGATGAATATCACAATCATACACAGCGGAATAATAAAAATAACCCAATTATAAAATATAAACTATTGCACGACCTTAAGGTCAACCTTACATTTGTGAAACCTTGACGGCTTCAACCCAAATAAGCAGCAGCGGAACGAAGAACACCGGTGAATCCCATCAATACGCCACAGGCAACTGACAGGGTTCGACTCCTAGATAATCGCCTTCTCACGGAACTTCTTCTTCGACGATGTAGACTTTTGCTCACTAGTGATTGTTTGTTTGCAAGGGGTGAGTACATAAAGCACTCAACAAGTCATGCACAGAATGCAAGTCCAATAACTATATGCATGGCTTATTCCAAGTAACAGGCTGAATGGTTATTTTGCAGAAAAGCAACAATCATAAATAAACATAATAGATTGTAAAGCAGTAAAACAAGTAATAACAGTAATAGATTCCACAGTTATTTCACAAGTAAACCAGACCATAACCTTAACCAGTTATCTCTTTTCCACAGGCAAACTGCCTCCAATCCCAAGTTCAATTTTGAGAAAAGCTAACCCTTAACTGTAATCCTCGAGCATTGTCCAGTACCGCGGACACGGCTATTCGAATAGATTTTACACTCTGCAGAGGTTATACACTTTACCCACAAGATACAATCAACTCATCACGTCAGCCGTGAATCGCCATACAAGAGTATGCGATTGAGCGATCATAACAAAGTCTTTCGGAAGCCTCTAACTACACAAGTGATCCTCCCCGGTGATTGCACACTAACCCTTCCCTTAGCGAAGGCGAAGTTTAGGCCAATCCACCGTTAGATGGGTACCTGGCCGCAACCCCGGTACGCTCCCCCGTACAACTACACAAAAGGTATAGTTGACACCCCGAGGTACCACATGCAAGTTATTAGTAACTTACTCAACTAGGATCGTCCCACTCCAGTCATGTGGTTGTATGTTTGACTCAGTTCAAAGGCTTGCAAGGTTAAGTCCTTAGAATGACCAGGGCAAGACTACCCGAAGAACCAAATCAACCTTCCCTGTGCCACACCTGGCCCACCCGATCATAATCTTGCCACTTGCCCCGGTCTAAATCATTTTATCACCCCAGTTGATTATTGCGCAACACAATGCCAACAACTCAACATCCTTGAAGAAGTACGAATACCTCCACATATCAACTTCATTGTGTCGGCAACACGTCACACCGTTCCAAAATACATTGCATATTCCATTAGTCAATATTGAGCTTTTATATTTCCAAAACGATGTCAAAGGTTCGTTGCATGGCTAAGCAAACTACTGACGGTCTAAATAATCCATGTCGGCAAAGTATTTAAAGCCGACTATTAATCAAGAAACCTAGGGTGACAAATGATTCATGGCGTACAACTATTATAGACAAGGTGGCAATAACAAGTAGGTTAAATATCTAATCCCAAATTAATTGAAATCAAGACAAGAGTTGTAATTTTCATTTTATATTTGTGTCTTAAGGATAGCCGTACTATTAAGAGGATACGACGAGAAATCGCCTTTAGGATGTGCATGTGCTCAACGTCAAGACTTGCATCTCAAATTAGCACTCATGCATTTAGTTTGCAAAAGATTTCATTTCCAACCGAGCTGGGTAACCCGGACTCTCCGGATATTCAATCCGGAGTATCCGGACAATTTGTCCGGAGTCTCCGGGTTGGACCCCTCGGCCACTTTGAGTTCCAGGTTGTCCGGAGTCTCCGGATAACCCGGAGTCTCCGGGTTAATTGTCCGGACACTCCGGTCTGTACAAAAACGAGAGTAACGACTAGTTTTTGAAATGACTATTTAAAGCCTCCACTCTCTCCCAACGGCTAGGATCTCTATTGAGCTCATTCATAGCAGCATTCAAGCCATCTCTAACACTTTCCAAGCATTCAATAGAGCCCTCTCTTCCTCCCACCTCTAGATTTGGTTGTTGATCTCTTTGGTGAGGAGAGGAAGAAGTAAAGTGCTAGGTGCATTCATTTCAAGTTCTTGAGCACTAGTTCATCCTCCAAGCGATTCTTCATGGTGTTATTGCTCTTGGAGGTTAAAGGTCTCCTAGACGGCTAGGAGTCACCGGGAGCACCCGACGCGTGTGGTGTGCCCGGTCGTTTGTGAAGGCGTGTCTCGCCTCCGAAAGGGAAGAGACAAGAAGTGAAGCCGGCGAGTGCATTTGTGCAACACCGGGAGGAAAGCGGGTTGAAAGAGACCCCGGCTCAAGTGTGACCGAGACGTAGGATTCCCTTCAAGAATCCGAACTTCGGTGAAAAATAGTGTCTCCACTTCTCCCTTTTGCATTCTAGTTTACTTGTGTGAATTTGCTCTTGTAGATCTTTGCTCTAGTCTGTTTTACTTCATTGCTCTAGATCTACTCTTGCTTAAGTTACTAGATTGTCTTTCGGGTTGTTAATCGTGTATCTAGTCGCTTGCTTGACTAGTTCTAGTTTCGTTCCCGAGCCCCCCAACCCGGAGTATCCGGATAAAATACCGGACACTCCGGACAAGCCGGAGTATCCGGACATAATACCCGGAGACTCCGGATTGACTTGCTCCGGGAAGTTTAATTCCGCTGTAAATTTCAATTCGCCTATTCACCCCCCCCCTCTAGGAGACATCTTTGATCCTTTCAATTGGTATCAGAGCCAAATCTCCTTTGTTTAGCTTAACCGCTTGGAGAATCTAAGATGTCAGGAATAGAGAAGACTACCGAAACCCATGACCAAGAAAAGGCCACGGGTTCTGGTAAAGGGGTTTCGGTCGCAATTCCTTTCGGTTATTCCTCCATTGGAGTCTCAAACTCCTCATCTTATGTCTCCGTGTCCTCCGGCCGAGCGCCTCATTTCGATGGCACTCGCTATGCGGCATGGAAACATAAGATGAAGATGCACTTGAGATCACTTCACCCTTGTATTTGGAAGATTGTTGAAACAGGTTTCAAGCCCGTTGACCCCAACAATCTCACATCCGAAGAGGACAAGGCTCAACACTTCAATGACCTGGCCGTCAATGCCTTATTCAATGCTTTGAGTTATTCCGAGTTCAACCGGGTTGATGGCCTTGACAATGCTAAAGAAATATGGGAAAGACTCATGGTGACTCATGAAGGAGTGTCAAGTGTCCGTGAGTCCAAGATAGAGCTCATCATCGGAGAATTGAGTCGGTTCACCTTGGAAGAAGGAGAGTCTTACACGAAGATGTTTGATCGCTTGATGGTACTAGTAAATCAAGCTAAGGGTCTTGGAAGCACCGAGCTCACCGACAAGGCGGTTGTGAAGATTATACTCCGTGTGATCACTCCAACCAACCGCAATCTTGTTCAACTTATCCGAGACCGGCCAAACTTCGACACTCTCACGCCTCATGATGTGATTGGCCGGTTGATGATGGATGAGATGATGATCAAGGAGGCCGAGGTTGTAGAAGAGCTCAAATCCGGCAAGAAGAAAGGTGTGGCCTTGAAGGCCGTCAAGGTAGCACAAGAAGCCGAAGAGAGCTCAAGCGATGAAGAAGAATCGAGCGGCCCCTTGACAAATGAAGACATGGCCTTGCTCGTAAGAAGATTCAACAAGTTCTTGAAGAAGAAGGGCTACAAGTCGGGAAGTCACTCCAAGAGCTATGGCAACAAGTCGAGAGGGCGGCACTCAACAAGGAAGTGCTATGAGTGTGGAGAACCCGGTCACTTTATCGCCGAGTGTCCGCACAAAGAGAAGAAGGAAGACAAGCCCTACAAGAAGGACACGTTCAAGAAGAAGGACAAAGACAAGAACAAGAAGTACAAGGGCAAGGGTCATGCATACATCGGCAAGGAGTGGAACTCCGACTTCGACTCCGACTCCGACTCCGAATCCAACTCCGACAATGAAGATGGACTTGCCACCGTCGCCATTGCTACTCCACCAACAAAGTCAAAGGGTCTCTTTGACAACTTAAGCGACGGCGAAGGAGATGCTCCAATTTGCCTCATGGCAAAGGGGCACAAGGTATCATCTAAGAGCCCCATTCCCTCTATTGTTGATTATGGCTTAGATGATTGTGATGATGCTAGTGATGATGAGGAAGTAGTATTTAAGTCTATGAATGATTTTGATATTGAAAAACTAGACTTGCTACTTAAAGACATTGAAAAATTGGAGGAAGTGATAGAACAAAAGGAGGCTACTCTTGAAGCTCAAGAGGATCTCCTTATTTTTGAAAAGGAGAAGAATCTTGAGCTAGAGAAGAGCCTAGCTTTTGAAAGAAAGAAGAATGAGGACTTAGTCAAAAACTCAAATTTGACTAAGAATGAAATAGTTAGTCTTGAGATCACCAATGCTTCACTCGTAGAGCAACTTGCTCAAGCAATGGATGCTTGCAAGTCTCTTGAAGTGAAGCTTGTTGATCTCTCGAATAATGCTTCCACCTCAATTAACAACTCCAATGCTTCAATACCTTCAACGGCAGCGGATCGCTAGATGTTATAATGTTGATGTTGCTACTTGTGCTACTAACCGTGAGACTTTGAAAGTCTTGGCTCATGAGAATGAGAAGCTTAAGGGGATGCTTGAAGATGGACTTCAAAAGTCCTACAAGGCTAGCAAGGGTTTAGAGGAGTATCTCGGTAAGCGCCAAGGTAATCCTAAGAAGCATGGGCTTGGGTATGTTCCGCCTAAGGGCAAAAAGAGCAACATCGTGGTTGCTCCTTTAAGCAAGCCGATTCATTTTGTAAAAGGCGAAGGAACATCCAAGCACAAGGCTCACTCCGAGTTCTTTGCTTCATATGTTCTTAAGAAGACTAACCTTGGTCGTGTAGTTGCTTGTCATATTGGGCGTAAGCCAAAGAATGCTCCTATTGTTCGCTCCATTTGGGTCCCAAAATCTCTAGTTGCTAATGTGCGTGGACCTAACCAAGTTTGGGTACCAAAGAGCAAAAACTAAATATGTTTTTGTAGGCCTATATCTCCGGTGGAACAAGTTGGATTTTGGATAGCGGTTGCACGCATCACATGACCGGAGAAAAGGCAATGTTCTCACACTTGGACGCAAATGGGTCAAATAGTGAAAGCATTGTCTTTGGAGACAATGGAAAAGGAGAAGTAATTGGATTGGGTAAAATTTCTATCTCAAACAATTTTCAATTAAATAATGTTTTGCTTGTTGAGTCATTAAGCTACAATTTATTGTCCGTTGCACAATTATGTGAAGCGGGCTATAATTGTTTGTTTAATGAAAAGGGTGTGGAAGTCATTAAGAGGTTTGATGGTTCAATAGCCTTTAAAGGACGTTTAAAGGGCAAGCTCTATCTCGTAGACTTCAATACGGATAGACTTAATCTTGAAACGTGCTTAATGGCTAAATCTAGCATGGGATGGCTATGGCATCGCCGACTAGCTCATGTCGGTATGAGGAACCTTCACAAACTCGTTAAAGGCAATCACATTCTTGGACTAACAAATGTTGTCTTTGAGAAAGATAGAGTTTGTAGCGCTTGTCAAGCGGGAAAGCAAGTTGGTGCCTCCCACCCCGCCAAAAACATAATGACGACCACAAGACCTTTGGAGATGCTCCACATGGATTTATTTGGTCCCGTAGCTTACATAAGCATCGGGGGAAGTAAGTATGGTTTAGTTATTGTTGATGACTTTTCTCGATTTACTTGGGTGTTCTTCTTGCATGACAAGGGAGAAGTCCAAGTGACATTAAAGAAATTCATGAGAAGAGCTCAAAACGAGTTTGAAGTGAAGATCAAGAGAATTCGGAGCGACAACGGTATCGAGTTCAAGAACATTGGTGTGGAGGAGTTTCTCGATGAGGAAGGAATCAAGCACGAATTCTCGGCTCCCTATTATCCTCAACAAAATGGGGTGGCCGAGAGGAAGAATCGAACCCTCATCGAGATGGCGCGGACGATGCTTGACGAGTACAAGGTTTCGGACAGCTTTTGGGTGGAAGCCATCAACACCGCATGCCACAGCTCCAACCGCCTCTACCTCCACAAGATTTTGAAGAAAACAGCGTACGAGTTGCTCACCGGCAAGAAACCAAATGTCTCCTACTTTCGAGTCTTTGGGAGTAAATGTTATATCCTTAACAAAAGAGCTAAGTCTTCTAAATTTGCGCCTAAAGTAGATGAAGGTTTCTTACTTGGTTATGGAACTAATGCTTATGCGTACCGAGTTTTCAACAATACCACCGGTGTCGTTGAAATCTCGCGTGACGTAACTTTTGATGAGGCTAACGGTTCTCAAGTAGAACAAGTTGATCGTGCCATAATTGACAGGGAAGAACCTCCGTGTGAAGCTATCAAGAAGTTGGCAATTGGGGAGGTGAAACCTCAAAGTTTGGAATTCATCCCGAACTCCCCAACCCGGAGTGTCCGGGTTGAAGGCCGGAGTATCCGGACCAACCCGGAGTCTCCGGGTTTAATACCGGAGTCTCCGGGTCTGGGAGGTTCAGATGAATTTCAAACTTCGTCCATTCAGGCTCAAGATGGTTCCAATGCCACCCAAAATGATGAAGGCCCTATTCAAGCTTTGGACTCAACCGTACCTCACCCGAGAGTTCATCAAAGCATTCAAAGGGATCATCCAGTCGACAACATACTTGGAGACATTAACAAGGGAGTATCTACTCGATCTCGAGTTGCAATTTTTTGTGAATTTTACTCGTTTGTTTCCTCTCTTGAACCTCTTAAGGTAGATGAAGCACTTGAAGATCTAGATTGGGTGATGGCTATGCAAGAGGAACTGAACAACTTCAAGTGCAATCAAGTCTGGGAGCTTGTCAAACGACCCAAGCAAAACGTCATCGTCACTAAGTGGGTCTTCCGAAACAAGCAAGATGAAAACGGGATCGTGACAAGGAACAAAGCTCGTTTGGTTGCTCAAGGGTACACTCAAATCGAAGGTTTGGATTTCGATGAAACATATGCTCCAGTAGCTAGGCTTGAATCTATTAGAATATTACTTGCCTTTGCTACTCACCATGATTTTAAGTTGTACCAAATGGACGTCAAAAGCGCCTTCCTAAATGGACCACTCTCCGAGATGGTCTATGTCGAGCAACCACCAGGCTTTGAAGATCCAAAGTACCCGGACCATGTCTACTATCTACACAAGGCACTATATGGACTAATGCAAGCACCAAGAGCATGGTTCGAGTGCCTACGAGACTTCCTTCTCGAACAAGGTTTTGTAGTCGGAAAGGCCGACCCTACTCTCTTTACTAAGCATATTGATAATGATTTATTTGTATGCCAAATATATGTCGATGACATCATATTTGGATCTACTAATGAATATTTGTGTAAAGAGTTTAGCAAGATTATGACTAAAAGGTTCGAGATGTCCATGATGGGAGAATTGAAGTTCTTCCTCGGCTTTCAAGTCAAACAACTCAAGGAAGGAACCTTCATTTGTCAAACCAAGTACATCAAGGACATGCTCAAGAAGTTTGGAATGGAGGACGCCAAGCCAATAAAGACACCTATGCAAGCCAATGGGCATCTAGACCTTGACAAAGAAGGTAAACCAGTCATCCAAAAGGTATATCGCTCGATGATCGGTTCTCTTCTTTACCTTTGTGTATCTAGGCCCGATATCATGCTTAGTGTTTGTATGTGTGCACGTTTTCAAACCGCTCCTAAAGAGTGCCACATGGTGGCCATTAAGAGAATTTTACGATATTTAGTGCATACTCCTCACTTTGGCCTTTGGTATCCGAAAGGATCCTCTTTTGAGTTAATTGGCTATTCCGATGCGGACTATGCCGGTTGTAAAGTGGATAGGAAGAGTACCTCGGGGACTTGCCAATTCTTGGGTAGGTCTCTAGTCTCGTGGTCTTCCAAGAAACAAAACTCCGTAGCCTTATCCACTGCCGAAGCCGAGTATATAGCCACTAGGAGTTGTTGTGCCCAATTACTTTGGATGAGACAAACTTTAAGTGATTATGGCCTATCCTACAAGAGTGTTCCACTTCTGTGTGACAATGAGAGCGCTATAAAAATAGCCAACAATCCTGCTCAACATTCCCGTACCAAGCATATCGATATTCATCATCATTTCCTAAGAGACCATGCAACCAAGGGCGAAATTGATATACAACATGTGAGCACAATAGATCAATTAGCCGATATATTTACCAAGCCCCTTGATGAGAAAAGGTTTTGCGAGTTGAGGAGTGGTCTAAATATTTTAGATTCTCGTAATGTGGCTTGAGGAATGCTCACATATTGTGTGTTGAATGAAAAATGAAATTCAAAACTTTATTTATCTTTTTCTCTGAATTTATCATGTGTTATTGGCTCTTGATCTTAGGATCGCATCATTACTATGTGACTACAGTCTGATTGCTTGATTGTTAGCTAGTCACATGGTGGATGGATGCCCTAGGATTCCTTCCTATCTCTCTCCGCGGGTCTCCGAAGCTTTCCTTGAAAAATTCCTTTTCCTCCTGAGCTGGAGAACCCGGAGTATTCGTGGTTTTAAGCCGGAGTATCCGGACGTTAAACCCGGAGTCTCCGGGTTACCCGGAATATCCGGACTTATTATCCGGACTCTCCGGGTTGGGGGGTTCGGTTATACCCCCTCAACCCGCGCGGTTCATATCTCTTCTCCATTTCTCTCCGCGCCTCTCCCTCTCCCGTGCTCTCCTCTTGGCTAGGGCGATTTCACACCTTCCTCTTCATCTCCAAGGCTCTTGGAAACCCTTCCTCTCCTTGGCATTGAAGATCTTGGTAAGAATCTTTTGCCCTAACCCTCTCCTCTTCGAAATTGGAATCATTTCTTCAATTCTTAGGGTTTCCTTTGGATCTCCTTGTCTAGGGCGTGGCTCTTCGCCCTCTTGGCCATCAAGATCGAAGGATCGACCTCGTCCTTCCTCAAATTTCACTCGATTTCAAATCCTCTTGAGGTAAGTTCGAGTTCTAGCCCTCTCCCGCGAAATCTATGGCCATTTGTTGTTGTTATCTGCTATCTTTTCACCCTTGTGGCCATCTAAATCCATTACTTGTTGATTTTGGGTTGGATTCCTTGAAATCCTTCTTGCCATGCGCGATTTCTGGCGCATCAGGAGTGTTCGGACCTTTTGTTCGGAGTCTCCGGGTTCTATCCGGAGTATCCGGACATTTTGTCCGGAGTCTCCGGATGCAGTCCGGAGTCTCCGGATATTTTGTCCGGACTCTCCGGGTTGTATGGCTCGACCAGTTTTCAATCTTCACTGTTTCGAGTCGTTTCGCGGCTAATCCGTCTGTATCGCTTTGTCTGGCCAGATGGATCCTTCCCCGGGGACGTCAGGTGGTGGAGATCCTCCTCGGAGTCCTCCACCTCCTCCTCAGATTCCTGCAGGCGCGCCCCCTCCAGGCTCGCCTCCTCCGGACACCCCTCCGGATCCTACTCTACCTCCGGCTCCCAAAAGGCTGAGGCGCACTGTGATGAAGCGTGCTACCTCAAAAGGGCCAAGGGGTGGGATCCCCTCTGGTTCTCAGTCTCAGCCTCAGTCTCAGACTCAGGCTCAGTCTCCTCCTCTACCTCAGCCTGATCCAGATGAGCACCCTGCAGATACTCATGCCGTGATGCGTGATCAGAAGAGGAGAGAGTATCGGGACTCGGGTCATTTCATTGGACCCTTGGTCAGGGCCAAGCCAGTCTGGAGGTACCCAGCCTCGGTCAACCCCATGAGGATTATTGATTATCGGTCTGGGTCAGGCAAGGGCAAAGCTATTGTTGAGCACAGGAAGAAAGATCCGCTTGAGCACTATCAAGACGAGTATGTGGACCGCTTGGGTTACGGAACCGGTTTGATCGAACTATTATGAGACGGCCCTCTACCCTCTTGAGCACCCAATGGTCAGAATGAATACTATAGACTGGGAGTACATGGCAGCAGCTGGCAATCCTGTCTTTGCTGAGATCATCCAGATCTATGAGATGCATCAGATCAAAAACATAATGGCTTTCAAGTATGATTGGAATAATGAAGTGATCATGCAATTATATGCTACTCTGTACTTCGACAAGAATGAAGAAGCCATTTGGTGGATGACTGATAAAGTCTGGTATGTGTCAAACAAGAAGAGGTTCGCCAGAGTGCTCCATCTCCGATACAATGCGAACCCTAAGCTGCATGCCAAGAAGGTCTTGACTCCCGAGCAGATTGAGGCATTGTATGACACCTCGAAGGGCTTCACTGTTGGGACGATCAAGGGACTAAAGGAGGTGCCTGCTATGCTGAACAGGATCCTCAGGGTCACTCTTTGGCCCAAGGAGGGAGATGCTTCTACCATCAGTTCCTATGGAAGGAACTTGCTCTTTCACCTCGTTGAGCGCACCCACCCGTTCGACATTGCTGATTTTCTGTGGGAGACAATGAGGCAGAATGCTCAGAGCAACATGGCTAGTTGCAGCTTCGCTCCTTATGTGATGGCACTGATTGTGAATGTGACAGGTCTGAACTTTGTCAGAGATGTGGAACATCTATCCTACAAGGTTCGACCTCCTACTGCTCCTCCTACTCCTGCTGTCCCCGGACCTGCCGCTCGGACGCGCAGAGGTCGCCCGTCCAGCTCCTCCTCCGCTCCAATTGTTCCACCAGTTGTTCCTTCTGAGCAGCAGTCAGAGATACCCAGCGGCACTCTCCAGAAGATGTTGAAGCACATCTTCTGCCTTTGCCGTGACATCTCTACTTCTCAGAAAGAGATGCGTAAGGATATAAGGGAGAACAACAAGGGCATCCGCGACATCCGCCGTCACCTTGGAGAGGCTCTTTCTCCTAGTGACTCTTCTGGATCTTCCGAGGAGAGCAGCGAGACTTCTGCCGACAGACTTTTTGGGATAGCCCCCTCCTCAGCTCCTCGGCGCTGGTAGCGATGGCGGCGAGGGCTCCAGTCTGAGGCCTCCAACGGTGAAGATGACGAGTGATCTCTTCAGTGTCCTTCTCTCCTTTTGGTGTCTTGATGCCAAAGGGGGAGTGTTTAGTAGTCTTGTCGTGTAGTCGTGGGGTTGTCGTTGTCGTTTTGTCCCGTGTTATCCTTTATTGTTTATGGTTGTTGCTTTTGTCGTTTATGTTCTGAACATTGTGTTATCCATGTCATGAATTATGCTTATTGCCTCTATGATCGGTTGTCTCTTGCTATTTGTTTCATTTATGCAATTTCTCGCTTGCAATGTCTTAGGGGGAGCTCTTGTTTTTTTTCTTTCGTAAATATGTGCATTTGTTTCCTCTCAAATGTTATCTAATGCACACATTTAGGGGGAGCTCTTCCGTATAGACTATATCTTGTTTACATTCCATTTTGCATTTAATTGTGTTGTCATCAATACACCAAAAAGGGGGAGATTGAAAGTGCATCTAGGCCCCCCAAATTATTTTGGTGATTAATGATGACACAATTAAAGTGATCTAATGCTTCAACTAAGATTAATGCAGATATCGAGATCATATCAAGTTGGAATGGGATTGGATGCCCCCACAACCTCTCAAAAGTTGAAAAGACAGCATCAAGACAAGAGTTGTAATTTTCATTTTATATTTGTGTCTTAAGGATAGCCGTACTATTAAGAGGATACGACGAGAAATCGCCTTTAGGATGTGCATGTGCTCAACGTCAAGACTTGCATCTCAAATTAGCACTCATGCATTTAGTTTGCAAAAGATTTCATTTCCAACCGAGCTGGGTAACCCGGACTCTCCGGATATTCAATCCGGAGTATCCGGACAATTTGTTCGGAGTCTCTGGGTTGGACCCCTCGGCCACTTTGAGTTCCAGGTTGTCCGAAGTATCCGGACATTTTGTCCGGAGTCTCCGAATAACCCGGAGTCTCCGGGTTAATTGTCCGGACACTCCGGTCTGTACAAAAACGAGAGTAACGGCTAGTTTTTGAAATGACTATTTAAAGCCTCCACTCTCTCCCAAAGGCTAGGATCTCTATTGAGCTCATTCATATCAGCATTCAAGCCATCTCTAACACTTTCCAAGCATTCAATAGAGCCCTCTCTTCCTCGCACCTCTAGATTTGGTTGTTGATCTCTTTGGTGAGGAGAGGAAGAAGTAAAGTGCTAGGTGCATTCATTTCAAGTTCTTGAGCACTAGTTCATCCTCCAAGCGATTCTTCGTGGTGTTATTGCTCTTGGAGGTTGAAGGTCTCCTAGACGGCTAGGAGTCACCGGGAGCACCCGACGCGTGTGGTGTGCCCCGGTCGTTTGTGAAGGCGTGTCTCGCCTCCGAAAGGGAAGAGACAAGAAGTGAAGCCGGCGAGTGCATTTGTGCAACACCGGGAGGAAAGCGGGTTGAAAGAGACCCCGGCTCAAGTGCGACCGAGCCACCTCAACGGAGACGTAGGATTCCCTTCAAGAATCCGAACTTCGGTGAAAAATAGTGTCTCCACTTCTCCCTTTTGCATTCTAGTTTACTTGTGTGAATTTGCTCTTGTAGATCTTTGCTCTAGTCTGTTTTACTTCATTGCTCTAGATCTACTCTTGCTTAAGTTACTAGATTGTCTTTCGGGTTGTTAATCGTGTATCTAGTCGCTTGCTTGACTAGTTCTAGTTTTGTTCCCGAGCCCCCCAACCCGGAGTATCCGGATAAAATACCGGACACTCCGGACAAGCCGGAGTATCCGGACATAATACCCGGAGACTCCGTATTGACTTGCTCCGGGAGTATCAAGAATCAAGATCGGTGACCAGCGAATTGGGATGGTGCTCCGTAGGCACTGCTTGCAGCACCATGAAGTAGAGGACCAACGACGCCCCTCGAGGAGGGGATGGACGCATGCTGGTGGAGCAAGCGGGTTGTGCAAGATGACTTGAGTGTTAATGTCGCTAAGGCCCTAGAGGACGCTGGCCTATAACCGCTTGGCCTATAACCGCGCGGGGTACTATGCTAGGTTCTACTAATGCCATCCAGTGGCGTACATTGGAGAAAACTAGAGGGAGTGCTCAATATTACTACACTTCCTTGCGTTCATAGTAGACAGTTGGTGCGATGCTTCGAAGACTACCGAAAAAAGTGTAAGGGACTAAGGACTACCAGGGGCACAAGAATCTAAGCCGGTGCTCTAGTCACTTCGTGCATCCTCCTTACATATGCCACTGCCCATTAGTGCCATCACTATGGCCATCATTGATTGTGAGATGCCTTAGAGCGTCAGAGCGATTCTAGGGTTCCTTTTCCTGGTTTTGTTTCGGGAGGAATGAGGGAAATCGTTGGGGAATTAAATAATTGAAGTTTATGCGGCGTATTAATATTAAATTTGGAGTATTCGGGCTAGAAACAGTGGGCCGAGGAAAACTTGGGCCTAGGCCGGGAATTCTTCTCCCACCTCCCCCTCCCCACGCCCTAAGTGGGCCGGCCCACCTTCCCCTAAAGGGGTGGCGCCTCCCCATGTGGCCGGCCACCCCACCCCAAACCCTAGGGCGCCTCCCCCTCTCCCCCTAGCAGCCACCCCACTCCACCTCTTCCTCCCCTTGCGTGGTGGCTCAAGATCCACCGCGAAACGCGAAGGAGAAAACGAGAAGAGGATCCGGGGAGGCGAGGAGGACGAACAGATTTCCGTTACGGGGATCGTCGCGCGTTCTTCGTGGGTTCGCAAGGGGGAACTCAAGGTAAAATTCCCAATCTTTTACCCCTGTTCTACCTAGGGATTAGGAGTGTATTAGATCTGGTGGTGAGTGGTTTGGATGGATCTTGATGGGGGAGATGGGTAGATGTTCACGTGGTGCTGTTTTTGGAAGGGAAGATTGTGCAGCACGGATTGTTTCGCGTTTTACGTGGCATAGATGATTTTTCCTGCAAAAACCTATAACTAGAACGTTGTAGATAACGTCGAGACCTAGCTTCTGTAATTTTTTCAGAATTTTTGGGGCGTCGGTCTGAGAGTTATCGCTGTTGGAAGATGATGAACAGAATCTGGAAACAGATTTCGTCCACTGTGTTGGACGGTTGTTTAGGCATATTTAACTGCAGAATTGAAATTTTTGACATTCATGAAAGTTGTAGATCTCGTCAATATCTAGCTACTGTATTTTTTTCTGTATTTTTATGAACAGTATAAAAAAAGATACGAAATTGGGAAGAGAGGGTGCTGCTGTTCGATCCGGACAGATCGGGGTTTTTGGAGTTTAAATGGGAACAGGGAGTAGGAAGCGTGTGTTTGAATTGTGTGATGAATTGTGATGTCGCTATGTACTGAAATAATGTTTGTTTAGGTGGTGCCACTGCTGGGCGCAACTAAGTTCATCGTCCACGTCGGTAAAGGCAAGTGGAAGTAGTTGTTTTGTTTGTTAAACATATCATCTCTATGATATTTGCTTTTTATCCATGCCATATGATGAGATGCAAACATGTGGACACAGTGGGAGGTGTTATGAATGAATTCATGCATGAAGCATTAACTGCATAATCATGCATTGGAAGTTTGTCGGCGCCCGTCTTGGCGACCGTGCGATACAACACCGTGTGTTCCTGAGAAAGGGCACGGTGAGGAGGAACATGGCATAAGCATGTGCATCAATTATATGCATTTTACTGAAGTGGTGTGGTCTATTTGATGTGGTATTGTATATGAGGAATGTGGAATGCTATTTATATGGTGGATGTTATATTCGTATTAGTTGTTAAAACTTGCTGAGATTACCCAATCTCACTACTTGCTGTTTTGATGTTTTCAGGTAGCGCACGTGAGTCGTAAGCATGAAGGGTGGGCTAGCAGCACAATAAAGTTTCTGACGTCATCACGACACATGATCTAGTGCCTTAAATAATTCATTAGTTGAATGAAGTTTTATTATTTATAGACCCATTGTTGTTCACTTTAAACTTGTTCTCGTTTATGGTTGTCACACTAGAGATGTGTTTTATTTATGGTTGATACCTGGTTGATTTAGACTCGTTGTCTCTAGTACTAATGTCGTGATATTATTCCTATTTGAATTGCTTCCGTATTGTCTTGTTTTAGGGGAAATGCTGTCGATTTATTCTTATGCAACAGTTGAGATTTATGGGGTGTTACAGATTGACTTTGTTGGGACACGAATATGCAAATCCGAATCCTGTGTGTATTCTGCACTAGTCTAGAATCACGATAGTGCACACAGTCTCAACATAGATGAATATCACAATCATACATAGCGAAAACATAATAAAAGATGAATAAGAGATATTTGAATAACATTAAGGCCAATCTTACACTTATTAAGCCTCAATGGCTCCAATTCAAAATATGTGAACAACAATGGAATGAAGAATGTCAATGAATTCTATCAACATACCACAAGCATTTGACAAGGTTCAACTCCTAGATAATCACCTCCTTGTAGAGCTTCTCCTCCAACGCAGATGTAGATTCCTATTCAACTAATGGATTTGTGGTGGCAATATATTATAACTACATACAAGGCTTATTCCAAATAAATGGCTATTATGGCTATTTTGCATAAAGCAGAATTTACAAATGAATATTGTAAATAGATTGAAAAATATTAAAAATAAATAACAATAGTAATAAGTTTCTCAGTTGTTTCTCAAAATAACTGGCACACATACCTAAATCAATTTTCATACTTCCATCAGCACACTGAATTCTTTTCCCATGTTTTACATTAAAGTCTAACCCTTGGATGTAATTCCTGAGCATTGTCTAATATCCAGACACGGCTATTCGAATAGGCTTGACGCTCTGCAGAGGTTATACACTTTACCCACAAGGCATGATCATCTCATATTGCCACATGTAAACACACTTCCTTAGGTGAGCGGCGAAGCGATTATGATAAAACCTTTTGGAAACTCTGTCCGAACATAAGACCCTCTTAGATAGGCCTGACTCACTATCCTTCTATTACCACCTAAGCAGAAGAATAGGAGAGACGTATCGTTGGACCAATGCAAAGCGGCCACACAGGCATACTCCCCCAACCACACTTTGTGTTGTTCACCCTGAGGTATCATATGCCAAGACTCGGTAACTTAGTTAGGTCTATCCCATACCAGAAATATGTTTACATGTTTAGCCCGGTTCAAATGCTTGCAGGGTTAAGTCCTTAATTGACCGAGGTAAGTCTTACAAAAATTCACAATAACCATTATCCCATATCATCAACTCCCATATACTTTTCCACCAAAAATAACAATGCAACCGCCCAATGCCATACTAGCCCACCATAGTTCAAAACTCTTGTCATATGCCCCAATCTAAATCATTTTGCCACCCCAATTGATTACCATGTACCACATGCCATCAATAACATTGTGTGACAACACCTGACACATCTTTTCATAAATATGTTCCATATTCCATTAATCAAGATTAATTTTGATATTCCAAAAGACATGAGTTAACATGGCATGGCTAAGCAACTACACATGGTCTAACCAATCCACGTTGATAATTAATAGTTACCGACTTGTAATGAACCATTCTAGGATGACAAATGAATCATGTTATACAAATGACAAGGTAGACATAAATTCAATTAGGTTGAATAGCTAATCCCAAATTAATGGAAACAATTATACTTTGAATTAGCATGCAATAGTTTAAAATAATATAACTTTTAAAACATGGGCTTAATATAATCAAAGCACAACTTGCCTTCAAAAAACACTTTTCCCTGCTCCAGACTTTGCTCTTGAGTCGGCTCCTTGCTCACGAACACCTCGGGGGCTTCAATTTCTATGTGAAATGAATAAATAAAGCAATAAATATAACAAAGAAAGAAAAAATCAAATCCAAAAATTAAATAAAATTCACCATTAAATAGAACTTAATTTTATAAATTTTTAGGAACTTGAATCACCTCAATTGGAGTTTATACGAGGGAGAATGAGCTCTCTAAATTTTGAAATAAAAGAAAAGGATTAAAACCTATTTAATCGAATTACTTTTCTACTAGAAAATAGGATTTATGATGTCACGCTGATATCATTGGCATTTTTGGGTTTTGACTGAATTATTTTCCTATGGTAAAATGCAATTATGATGTCATGCTGACGTCATAAAACAGAATTAACAAAATAAAAACTTATTATGGAAATCCTCTATTAGACTGACATGTAGGCCTGCGGTCTATGGACCAGGTCCACAAAACAGTGCATGTCTATGATAGACTCGGTCTACGACTCCTTGGTTACCGCACCTGACGTCAGCACTGATGTCACACAAGCTGACGGCAGCGAGGATGCGCGGCGCAACATGGGACGCAACAAGTGGCCAAATCATGACCAACCAATCTAGATCCGACGGTGGAAAAAGCGGTGACCAACGGAGACAACCACACGAACATGTGGCATGTCCCGGTGCACGACTCCTGGCATGATCTGAACTACTCGATCTATCTAATGGCTGTAGCTACGCGAGCGGTGTAACACTCGTGTTTTGTAATTAAACTTAATCAGGCTAATTAAGTGTGGAATAGTGCTCTGAATTGTTTTCGAACCTTAATTTGAAGTTATTTGCTTTCGATTCCCATTTTGTCGTTTCGTCTGTTCGATTTCCCCGATCGGAGTCCCTGAATTCGAATTCGGGTGAAATTTCAATTCCCATAAGTTAGAACCCAAACATAAATTTCTAGACATTCAATAGGATTCCCTGAACTTATCCCAAAAGTCCTCAATGTATTTGATCAAGCGCCGTGGCGAAACTCGCTAAATCCAGAGTTTCCAGCTGCTAGGCGGCAGTACTGCATCCCTGCTCGTGGTACTACCGACCGAGCGATAGTACCAGCATTTTCCCGTCGGTACTGCCGGCCGTCGCGATGGGAGCGAGGTGTTGGGGAACGCGGTATGCTACTCTAGCACAAATTTAAATTTCTACCGCAAACCAGAAAAGCTACTCTCAAGAAGGGGATCATAGATCTATTACCACTAGACGCACAGTTGCGGAATCATTCACACGTCGTTGTATGTAACATCCCTATTTTCGGTTTTCCAAAAAAAAATTAAAATTAATTAATTTAAAGTTTTGGATTTTATTTGGAGTTCTAATTAACCTGGCATCCTTATCCTCCCGAAATTGGAGCTTAATTTCGAATCGTCCGAAAAGTCGAATTTTCAAATTCCTATCCTTACTCAAAATTTCACCTGAGTCCCAAAATGCTCCAAAAATCCCGAAACCTATTGCATTAGGTTCCAAATATTCCAAAATGATTTTGAGAATTTTCCTAAGATTTTTGGAAACCCTCTGGTATTTTATTGCTCGCGGCCTCTCGTTAAAAGCCCTTTATTCGTCCTGAAATTTTCTAAATTCCAAATTTTATCCAAATTCAATGAAACCAATTTTGTTGGGTTCCAAATATTCCCTAGTATTTTTAGGAATTTTTCCGGGATTTTTAGACCATTTTTGCTATTTTATCTCGCGCGCATTTCTCCTCACCTACTTTCGGCCAATGGGAAAGCGACAAGTGTCCAAACACTGTTCATCATCCCCAACCTCCAGCCAAGTCAACAGAGAACATCTCCTCTCTCTCTCTCCACCATTGTAGTACAACAAAAGCTTCATTTCCCTTCCGATTAATGCACCAAAAATTCCGAAAAAATGATATTCGTAATCCTCGTTGCATTTGTAACGTTCCAAAGTTAATTCCCCAATTAAATCCTTCATGAATTGCAACTTACTCTCGTGCAAGAACGTGTTTCCGTTACTCCAATGAATACACCCACTACGGACCTCCTCTTGCCCTATAAAAAGGGGGCTTCGGTGCCTCTCTTCGTTGCCAACCCGTCCCTCCACTTCCCTTGTGCTACTTCATCTTCATTTCGACGAATTTTGGGTTTGTTCATCATCAACCGAAGAGGTTGCGACCTCGATTACTTCCAATCCGGTAGTCCTCTTGAAATCAACACCACTTGGGGTGGATTCGCGTCGCCGAGACCTTTCCGGTGCACACCTTCTCTAATCCCGCAAACCCTTCCATTGCAACATCATTTTTTTCCAAACCCTAGTTCATACTGCTCTGTTCTGGACACAAAATCCGCGATTTTTTACCGTAGCTACAGTAACTTTTCTCTTTTTCTTGATTTTCCATCATTTTCAAACTTCGAACGCTTATATCTTTTGCGTCCGAACTCCGATTCACCCCGTTCAAATTTCTAAATTCATCTAAATTCAAGATCTATCTGCCAGTACTAATTTTATAATTTTTAGATTTTATTTTATTTTTGGTTATTTATTTGTGTCTCGTTTTGCGCGTAGCCGAAGAATCCATCGAAGCCGCCGCCGCCGCTGAGCATCAAGTCTTCGATATCTTAGCTGCTGGTGGAGGCAAGTTGTAGTCCTTGACCATGTTGGACCTATGTTTGCAAAAGTATTTTTGTTTCATACAAATGCATGCTATTTGTTTACAAGTATTATTTACGGGAATAGTTAAATACCTGATTGCCATAATGACACCTTGAATCATTGAAATGCCATGTATCCATTGTCACCCTAGGTTGGATCATTTACTAGTTGGATATGATTGCAGTACCAACATTGGGTTATCGTAACTATGCTTAGACATGCTTAGTTGTACGATGGGTTCATGTCACATGATGAATTAATAATATTGACTTAATGAGATATGAAATCGTGGTGGGTAGCCACTGTTGTAAAATTTGTTGTACCATGGCAGGGTATGCCATTGGTCTTGGTTATACAAAGTTGTTTTCACTCGGGCAAGTGATCGTGCAGTAAAGGGGGTGCTGTTAGCACAATTGGGATGTGGTTGTCTTGCCTGAGTATACTTAAGGACTTAATCTTATGCGCCATTGAACTGGGCCTAACCGTACAACCACATGTCTGGTGACAGACCTGGCTGAATAATTTGCAATGTCTAAATTTAAGTACTGTTGTGGTTGTGTGGGTTCGGAGACCAGACGGAGTAGACTCACAAGGCGCAAGAGGGGGCCCTGAGGGGTGAAACCTTAGCGGGCAGTACTGGGTTTATACAGAGCATTGTAAAGGCCTTGTTATGACCTCTCTGCCAACACACCATAGGAAGTGTGTTAATTACGTATGGCAATAAGAGTTGATCATATCTTGTGGGTAAAGCTGTACAACCTCTGCAGAGTGTGTGTTAAACTATTCGAATATCCGTGTCCGCGGTCATGGACATGCCTGGGAATTTCACACGGGGTATAGTGTTTTTTAGAAAATGTTGAAGGTTGGGTTTGTTGGAAGTGAACGGGAAGTTCACTATTGTTTTCGATGTCAAATTATTAATACTGTTGAGTTTAGTGGTTGATAAGGATCTAGTTGGTGACAGGTGATGCCTCACCAATCTTGTGTTGTTGTTTACCCTTGATTTATCAGTTATTATTATCTTTGTCAATTAAGCTTTGAATCTATACATTGTATTTACATTCAAGTTATCGCTTTCTGCAAAATAACCCTATGGTTATCCTTTGTCAAGCCATACATTATTTGCATCATTCCCTGCGGCTTGCTGAGTACTTTTTGTACTCACGGCTTTATGCCTTTGTTGATCGATTCTTTGAGGAAGAACGAGGAAATCTGAGTTCTACGAGGAGGAGTATTATGAAGACTACGTGAACTAGGATGGCGTTTCCCCAGACGATTGCCTGTGGCATGTCGTATGGTCCCAGTTATTGTTATTTTCCGCTGCAAGAGTTTTATTTGTTTCTTAAGCCTTAAGGCACAGTTATGTAAACTTGACCATAAGGTCTGTTGCTACTATTTGCTACTTTCATAGTTAATTCGATAAATGGAATGATATGTCAATTTTGTTGCCACTGTGTGCACTAGCGTGATCCTGGACTAATGCAGTATACACAGAGGGTTTCGGATTTGTAAATCCGGGTCCCGACAAAGTTGGTATCAGAGCCATCTCGACTGTAAGACGCACCCCTAGTTAGCAGGGTCTTCTTAGAAAGAACTTCAAAATTATTTTCTAAATTAAACCAACGAATTGGTGCTTTATAGTTGTCTTCTCTTATCTCATTCTTAGGATCTTATTTCTCTCCTTTGCTGGAATATTGTTTTGGAAAGTTTAAGTTGATCTCATCTCATGAAACTTTTCAAGACAGCCTTCTACGACATTGCCAATCAAGAGAAGGAGGATATGTAAATTTCAAGATTGTGAAGGAGCTACTGGAAGGATCAAGATGACGAGAGTATGTTCGAAAGGCCTCCCATATAGGATTAAGTTATAGTGCTCTTCTGCATCGGAGCATACCATTTCCTTTTTAGTGACGTATATACCGCGTGTATTAGGGTTTTGTTGCTTGTGTGTTAGGTGTGTTGTGCACTTGCCCGAGGTATTGTGTTGCAGCCACCCCTTTGATCTGAAAAGTTTATTGTCTCTTTGTTTCGTAGCCTTTTCGGCTATGTCTCATGTTGTCTGTTGTCCTTGGGTATTACCTGCTCCCCTTAGATGACCTTACCACTCCTCTATGGCTCTTCCCTCTTACCTATCAACCCTGGCCCTTCTGCAGATGGTTGACACCCGTTCAGGAGCCGATCGCAGTTCTCCAATGGATGCAAATGTCAGTGCCAATCCCAATGCACCACCTCCACCACCGTTAGTGACAGATCAGAATTTGGGACACTTCTTGGCAGCTCAGACTCAGCTCATGAACACCATGATGTAGAACATGACCAACATGATGAATCAGCAGAATCAGACTGCCGCTGCCCTGGCTAATCTATTGGCTCAACAAAATCAAGCCGCTGTTGCACCTCCTCAAGCTCGTCCGCAGTCCAAGCTAGCAGAGTTCATGAGGACTCATCCGCCTACCTTCTCCAATTCTTCAGAACCCTTGGAGGCAGATGACTGGATTCGCTCTGTGGAGAAGAAGCTTTCCATTGCTCAGTGCACAGATCATGAGAAGGTTCTCTATGCCGCACATCAGTTAGAAGGCACCGCCGCTGAATGGTGGGAAAACTATAGTGCCGCCCATGATGACCCTCAGACCATCACTTGGGCAGAGTTTTCCGCTGCTTTTCAGCACTCTCATATCCCAGATGGGAAAGTGGAAATAAAGAAGAATGAGTTCCGGGAGCTCAAGCAAGAAGGGATGTCTATGAGTGAATATCTCAATAAGTTCACTCAACTCGCTCGCTATGCGCCAGAAGATGTTGCTACTGATGATGCCCGCCAGAAGAAGTTTAAGCGTGGACTCAACCCAGGCCTAAAGATGCAAGTCATTGGCAATGACTATGCAGATTTTCAGCACCTGGTGGACAAAGCTATGCTCATAGAGGAATCCCGCCGTGAGTTAGATGAATCTCGTAAGAGGAAGATGATGCAGCAAGGAGCTCGTCCGAATCAGCGGCCAGAGTCCGATGAATGCACCCACGTACCTGCACGCTTCACTCCTCCGACTGCATTCAGGACACCTGCACCTGCACCAGCACCAACACCTCGCCCAACTGCTTCAGGCAACCGCAACTTCAACACCAACAGCAATCAGTCTCAAAGGACGAACAATCCAGCTACAGGAGTCACTTGCTTCAGCTGTCATGAAATGGGGCACTATGCCAACAGTTGCCCAAAGAAGCAAGCTCCAACACCAATCCGTTTTAACCTGGGAGCTACACCAGCCAGGACCCCTGCACCAGGAACAGGACGTGGAGCGCCCCAGACTCCCAACCCAGCTACTAGGACTCCATCGACTGTTGGAAGAGGCCGTGTGAACCACACTACCACCGAGGATGCCTAGTCTGCACCAGATGTGATACCAGGTAAGCTCCTAGTTAACTCCGCACCTGCCATGGTTTTGTTTGATTCTGAAGCTACGCATTCGTTTATTTCTCGAAGTTTTGCTGCAAGCCATCATTTGAAAACAAAGCCTCTTAAAACTGCTTTGTTAGTCAAATCACCTGGTTCGGAGGTGAGAACGAACCAAGGCTGCCCTGAAGTTAAAATATTAATTGGAGGGGTAGAATTTTTAGCAAACCTCATTGTCCTAGACACCAAGTCCCTAGATGTGATACTAGGAATGGATTGGCTATTCAAGAACCAAGTAGTTCTGGATTGTGGGAATAGAGTGATCACCCTAACCAGTCCAAGCGGAGCCAAGTTAAAGTTTCAAGCTGCTACAGACAAGCCAGATAGTATAAAGGTTTGCAGTGCCAAAGGAATAAGTTTGGACGATGTGCCAGTCGCTAGAGAATTTCCTGATGTGTTTCCAGATGAGTTACCGGGGATGCCGCCAGATAGAGACATAGAATTTCTGATCAACCTAGTTCCGGGAACTCCACCCATCTCCAAGAGACCCTATAGGATGCCTGCGAATGAGTTGGCTGAAGTGAAAAGGCAGATTAAGGAGCTACAAGACCCATCTCCAATAGACCCTATATTTTATTTGAGTCCAAAATGTCTCAAAGTATTTTTCAGAATTTTTCTGGAATTTTTCTGATTATTTTGCTATTATTCGTGAATTAATTGAATTTCTAGAAATTATTTTGAATATTAAATCGCTGGAAAAATCGAATCGGTTTTACTGTTCAACCGACCGAGTCGGAACCCGAGTCAGACTCGAGCCCGACCTGAGCCACGTTCGAACCTGACCGAGCCGGACCAAACGCTAACCCACGCAACCGTTGGATCGAGATCCAACGGCCAACGTTGCGCCACGTCAGCCCCGCGATCGCCGGTACGGATCGAGCCACGCCGGATCGGATCTGGGCCGTTGATCGCACCACGCGGACGGCTCCGCGTCATTGTCTCCGATCCGAAAACCTCGCCGCGGCCGTTGCACTCCGCCGCCGAGTCGGACTCGACTTCCGTGCTATTTAATGTGTGGACCCCCTCCTGAGAATCGCCGTTTGACTCCGCGCCTGTTGCCCTAGCCCACATCTATTGGGGAGCCCTAGAGCCACCGCAATCGCTCGCCGAAGTTCGTTAGCGCCGCCAAGGTCCACCGTGCGAAACGTCGTCCTCCGCCGTCCCCCGGCGCAAACAAGGTCAGATCTGGGACCCCCACGACAAGGCGAACCTGTGCGCACCATTCACGTCGCCGAAGACGCACGGAAACGCCGTCGGCTAGGTCGTCTTCCTCGGTTTCGGCAAGCCAACGCCGCCGCGTCGACATTAGGGTTCGCAAACTTCGTGAACCGTCCGATCAAGATCCAAAGGCTCAAGTTCGTCCACGTCACCCCCGTGCAAATCCCACATTACGGTTTAGATCTAATATCAACCGTTGGATCTAGATCCAACGCTCTAGATTGAGCCACGTTGCCCTAGAATTGCACCGTGCTAGATCCAATCCCAGCCGTTAGATCTAGATCGTATGGTTAGGATTAACCCATGTCGTAGCGTTAGATGCGTTAGCAGCCGTTCGATCAAGATCAAACGGTGTAGCTTGAGCCACGTGTCGCACGCCGGGACATACCACGTCGCCCCTTGATGCGGTGAAACCCGATCGGATCTGGACTGTTCGATCTAAATCGTACGGCCCAGATCAACCACGTTGCCCCAAACGTGGGAGATCCAGATCCAATCTGGACCGTTGATTTTCAAATCAATGGTCCGGATCAAGTCACGTGACCGGGAGCCCGACGGTCGCGGTCCATGCGGGTGACGCCGGTCGTCGCAAGCATCACACGTGATGTCAGCACGGGTCCGCGTGTCAGCGGCTGGACGCACCGTGCGATGGTGTCACCCGTGACATCATGCTGACGTCACGGTGGAGCCCGCGTGTCGACCATCCTCGGTAGAGATGTCTTGGCGTCGGCAATAATGACGCCGATGGAGTCCCGATCGAGAGACCGTTGTGCGCATGAGCCGGGTCCACGGTGGACCGAAGCCGAACCGTGGACCGAGTACATGGACCGGCTGACGCAAGCTGACGTCATAATCCGATTTTTTCAATAGATATTTAATTCGGTGAAAATCGAATTTCCACGCTGACGTCATAATCGAATTTTTCAATAGGAAAATAAATGAATTAATTCGGTTTATTCTTTTAAATGCATTTTCAAACTTCGAACGCTTATAACTTTTGCAATTTAACTCCGATTTGAGCGATTCCAATTTCTAATTTTTTATAAAATTGAGCTCTACTTAATGCATTTATTTAATTTTTAGGAATATTTTTTCCTCTTTTTTTATTTATTTAATAGTTTCTTCAAACTTTAAACGATTATAACTTTTGCGTTTTAACTCCGTTTTGGATGATTCAAATTCCTAAAAATTTGTAAAATTATGTTCTTTCTGTTTATGAATTTTATTTGAATTTTTGAATACTTTTGTCTATTGTTTATTTGTTTATTGCTATTTGCACGTGTTACGAGTAGACGTTGAAGTGCCCGAAGGCTTCGAAGGTGAAGTGTTGACCTAAGAGCCAGCTCAAGACCAAGTACAAGTACTTTTTGAAGGAAAGTTATGCTTTGACCATATTGATCCCACCCTTGAAATTAATTTGATTTAAATTATTGCATGCTAGTCTAATTAGAAATTGTTTTAAATTATTTCTGGGAAATTAGGTAAATACCAAATTGCAGTATGACACCTTGATTAATTAATTATGTGCCATGGACCCTTGTCACCCTAGTTGTAGATTATTTAGTTGGACTGTATTAACTTGCCAACATGGGTTGGTTAGCACGTTTGTAGTATGCTTAGCCCTGCCACGTGGTCACGACATGATTTTGGATAACTACATGTTAACATTGATATAACGAGATATGGAATGAGTTTTTGAGAAGTGTCGTGTGTTATTGATGATGATGATGATGGCACGCGGTGCATGGTAATCAACTGGGTTTGATAAATAGATTTAGACCGGGGCATGTGGCAAGAATGATCGGGTGGGCCAGTTGTGACACTGGGAAAGTCGATTTGGTTCTTCGGGTAGTCTTGCCCTGGTCACCCTAAGGACTTAACCTTGCAAGCCTTTGAACTGAGTCTAACGTGCAACCACATGTCCGGAATGGGACAGACCTAGTTGATTAAGTTACTAATAACTTGCTTGTGGAACCTCAGGGTGTCAACTATACCTTTTGTGTAGTTGTACGGGGGAGCGTACCGGAGCGATGGCTAGGTACCCATCTAACGGTTGGTTGGCCTAGACTTCGCCTTCGCTAAGGGAAGGGCTAGTGCGCAACAACCGGGGAGGTCCGCTTGTGAAGTTAGAGGCTTCCGAAAGACTTTGTTACGGACACTCGCCTTGGTGGCGTTTGACTATATCTTGTGGGTAAAGTGCATAATCTCTGCAGAGTGAAAAATCTATTCGAATAGACGAGTCCATGGTATTGGACAGTGCTCGGGGATTACAGTCAAAGGTTAGACTTTCATGAAAATAACCTGGTCTTCGGAAAATGTTTAGGTTTGAAATGGTGAATTGGAAATAGGATTGGAAAAATGCTTACTTGTGAAATTATTGTGAAAGTACTCTATTGTTTATTGTTTTACTGCTTTGCTATCTATTATTGTATTCCCACTTACTGCTTTACTGCAAATGAACCATGAAGCTACCCTTTGTACTAAGCCATGCATATAGAGTAATAGCTTGCATTCTGTGCATGAGTTGCTTAGTACCAAGTACTCACCCTTGCCACAATACTACATCAGTTGAAGAAGAGTCGACGCCCGCTTCGGAGGAAGAACTTCAGGAGGAGCCGACGGACTAGGGGCGAGCCCAGTCAGTTGCCTGTGGCATATTGGTTGGCGCCACATGTTTTCTTTATATTCCGCTGTAGTTTTATTTGAGTAAGACTTTAGCCCTGCGAGGCTTACTTTTGTAACTTGACCATAAGGTCGAGCAACCAGTTATAACTCCTTTTTAATAAAGTAACTTACTATTTCGTTGAGTATGATTTTGATATATACCGATGTTGAGACTGTGTGCACTAGCGTGATCTTGGACTAGTGCTGAATACACAGAGGGTCCGGATTTGTAAATTCGGGTCCCGACAAAGCACCGGGTCGCTCGACAGGGGCAACGAGAGGAGGTGGCTAGGGTTTCTGGCGAAACACCTCTAAACCGCACGAAAGTGTGTTCTGCGTCTGGCCTCCTCCCCTCTTTATATAGCCACGAGGTGAAACCCTAGGCAGTTAGGGCCCATCTACGCGCTAAGCCCACGATGTCCATTAATTACGGATCCAATCCGAATTAATGCGTCCCAGCCCATTAAGTGTGTGACTCTATAGGTTCATGCGCATTTGGACATGGATTCGAAAAACCCTTTTCTAATCAATAGTCGGTAGCGGCTCCTTGCAGAGCATGCCAACTCCCAAACGCATATGATTAAAGTACTGATGTAATAATCCCTTTGCCAAACTATATGAAGATCGAACTCAAGGCGAGAAGCATGTCATCCTTTGATAGTTCAATCCATCTCTCATATCCGTGATATATTAATAAGTTGTGATTGACTTCTCAATCACGGCATGGCCATGCACTTCCTTAATCATATCATATGAGTGGCCTAGACATATATCTCCGTTACACTAGAGTGGCAAATTCCATCCTGACTGCTCACTTCCCTCTGCATGTTTCATAGTAAACATGAAATCTACCTTTATAACTATCCGGTTAGGAAATAGTGTTTGGTAACCCCAAGGTAAACTATTACATATGTAGGGAATGTGACAATCTCAGGTCTAAGGATTATACATCTACTATGTATGAGATACACTGATGACATATAAGAATGCAACATTCTCGCAGTGTCCCATTGCAGGTCCATCTAACACATGTTCTCCAACATGCGTTCACAATGTATTGATGATATCTCCATATCCCATGATCTATGAAACATGATCATCGATCAGTATATGTGCTGATCAATTCATCGTTGTCCACTACGATGATATCCGATCAAAGATACTTACAGAATTATATCAATGGGTAGAGAGTTTCATAAACAAGTCACATATTTTACTGATTAATATAATGATATACATTCATTGGACCAATAATCATATTATTATTCATAAACATAGTCATGTTACAATCATCTATATGACTGCCTCAAGGGCATAACACTAACACGAGGGCAGAGCCCTGTTTTGCTCCTGTACTCGTGTTTATCCCCTCACCTCGGGGTTTGTGATCTCCTACTCCATCTTAAACGCCTTGGGAAGGCTTCTTCTTCCTCCTCTTCCATTTCCTCTCACTCCCTCACTTTCTTCTTCCTCTTCTCTCTCTCCCATGTGAGCTCTCACTCCTTCTCGTCACTTCCGGCTGGATTGGAGCTCAAGGGGACCAAGAGGAAGAAAGAGCAGGGGTGGAGAAGTGCCTCTAAGCCATCAAGGAGCTCCACAAGAGGTAGGTTCATGAGTTGAGCTTAAACCCTAGGTGCAAATGTAAACCCTAGCTTCTTCTCCTCATTTCTCCTTTCATTTCTCCTTTGGTTAAACCCTATAACCCTAGTTCTATTAGTGGATTATTGTTTCTCTAGTGGTTAGACCTAGGTCGGGGTTAGAAGAGTCTTTTTGTGTGGTTGGGTCATTTTGAAAACCCTGATCTACCTTTCGTTAGATTTATCCGCCTCAGAAAGTCATTTCTCGAGTTTTCGGAAACTCCCTTTTGGAACCCTAGCTCTAGAAAGTCGAGAAAGCGACCCACGAATATTTTCCACACCTCGAAGGTCGATTCTTGCGGAAGAATCGAGTTTGAACTCGATTTGGGGCGAGAGTCGAATTCGGGAGTAAATTGAGGTTTTCGAGTTTCCGAGGTTCGAACGTCGTGCATCGAGGGTTGTAGTCGACCTCTCGGCCGTGTGGAATCTTAGCGCGCTAACGGTGCTTATATGTGCGTTGCAAATCCGCTACTCCGGTAGATTTGCATAAGTTGCACTTTGGGCATTCAGAGTGATTTTGCGTTCGGAAGTCCCAAAGCTCTCAAGTCTAACGCGTATGAGTGCCTAGTGCTGTAGGAATCCCGTTGCCATGAGGAAACTCGAGTTTCGACACTTTTTGGGTCGAAAGCTGTTATCGTGCCGTTTTTGGGGTTCGAAGGGTCAAAAAGCGAGATTTTGAGCAAATTAACTCGAAACTTGACGAAACCAGCAAAATGGGTCCCTTGAGTCCCGAGGAACCTATCCATGCCCTTGCGTCGAAGTTCCGAATTCAAATGTGCAAAATCTCACTTTTTGGGAAAACTTTCCCTAGAAAGCCGGCACTACCGTAGGCTTGGTACTGCCGGAGGGCCGGAACTATCGAATTTTATCCACCGGTAGTAAAAAACCAGAGAAGTCCCCTTCTCGTTCTCTGGCGACCGGTAGTACCGGGCCATGAGGCCGGTATTGCTGCCCGTGCGGTAGTACCATACGTTGCATGCCGTAGTTAATTTCGAAGGCGCCCAAATTCGATTCCATCGCGGCGGCACTACGAGCCGAGGCGGTCGGTACCGCCCGCCTCGAATATAACACTACCGCGGATTTAACGCCCAGATCTTTGCCGGGCTCAGGGCGAAAATTTAGATTTCTTCGTTTAAGTTTTCCAATTTCCGTTTTTGGATCTTATTGGTGCTTCATTGCTTCTTTATCTGTTTTGGTCGATAATTTTGGTCTTTTGCTTTTCGTGTAGACGTAGATGCGTCAAACGTCGCCGATGATCCTGACTATGTCCCGGAGACTGATTTCACCGAAGAGCAAATAGGCCAGCACCTCCTTTGATCATCTTGAATCGCATATTTGCAAATCATAATTTCTGATTGTCAAAACTATTATGCATGCTTGTATGTTCATTAAAATACTAGTTTGTGGGAATTGGTAGGTAAAGCTAGAAATGGGTGGATTTTCCCAATCTGAATTGAACAGTGAGCCTTGACAGACTTTAGACCCATATTAGACATACTAGCGAATGTCAAGGGGTAATAATGAATAGTAATTGCATACGCTTAGTTGAGCAGTAGAAGTTGGTTGCAGGAGATCGTGATACAATCAGTTACAAACTCCTGGAACTAATTGAGTGGATGGTTGGATTTTGTTCGGATTAATGGTTTTTCTTTGGAAAGGTTTGTCACTATCTAGCAAAACGGGTACTTCTGTATCGCGTGGCATGGTTGACATGATTGCTAGAGCATGTCATGTGGGTACAGTGTACAGTCTCTGCAGAGATGAATAAACTAATCGATTAGCCGTGCTCACGATCATGAGCAACATGGGAAGTACTGTCAAGTATAATTTTGGGGATTGGTTTGGTTTTGGAAAACTGTTAGTTTTGAGCTGGTTTGGTGTGAGTTCGGTTGCGGGAAAGAGGATTGGTCTGGGTGAATGGCTTGTGGAAAAATGGAAAGGTTGGTTATGGGTTGGTAATGGAATGGTTGGATGTTGATTTCGGTAAAATGGATGAATATTGTTACTTGCTCTGAAATGTTTCCAACAACTACTTTACAATTGCGGCTGTTTGAATCTATTATCATTTTGTAACTAAATCCTGCTTTATGCTCAAACAGACTTAGGGTAGAAACCCGATTACCTTTGTCATGACCTGCATTTATATATATATATATATATACTAGTTACATGCCCGTGCGTTGCTACGAAAAACAAAATTGATAACGAAAAATAAAGATTAAAAAAAAATTATTTCACAAAATCAAACATCTATCTTTGACGCTTCGTTTCTTGCGAAAGCTGGCTAATTAAAGCAACGTTTCGTTTCTTGCGTAGGGCAATTAAGCAGGGCAATTAAGCGGCAATTAATGACGTGGGAAGAACGTACCACTGCCACCAAGTGCTGCTTTAGAATAGTAGATATATATATAACTTCCATACACTAAAGTCTTGCGAGTACATACGTGTACTCACCGTTTGCTCTAACAGATTTTGGCCAGAGGAAGAAGAAGGTAATGAAGGCAACCCTGACGAGTCGCAATTCGTTGGGGAATCTGATGATTTCGCGGAGGGTTAACTGGACATCATTCCCAGGCAGTTGCCTGAGGGTGGAAGGCACACTGCGTTTTCTTTTGGACTTCCGTTGGGTTCCATTCAGTCTTTTGGATTTGTTCAGGCTGTTAGGCTGCGTTTTCTATTGCACGTGTGCTATCCTGGAGGGCTCTGCTCAGGCAACCCTTTGGGAGATGATGCGCCGTGTTGGTTTTATTGAGCCGCTGGAGTATATGATCTCGTGCGCCGGACTCAGTCCAGCTTCCTCTCTCTATGTGGCGGAGGTCACCATTTGTGGTCGCCACGAAGGAGAGCAGACTTGCCTCTACCACGGCACGGCTCCAAGTCCTCTAGCTGCTTTGCTAGATGGATCGTACATGGCGATCCTCCGACTTCATTTTGACCTTCCGGAGATGTCCCAGATGTTCCCTAGCTGTCCCTTGTCGGGACCCCGAATTTGCAAATCCGGACCCTCTGTGTATTCAGCACTAGTCCAGGAACGCGCTAGTGCACACAGTCTTAACATCGGTATATATCACAATCATACCAAACGATACTATCAAAGTACTTTATTTAAATAATCAAAGGGTTACTCGACCTTATGGCCAAGTTACAAATATATGCCTTGCAAGGCAAAACTTATTGAAAGAGAAATAACGACGGAAAATCAAATAAACTTCGTGGCGCCATCCAGTATACCACAGGCAATGATCGGCTCGCATCCCCTAAGTAGACGGGTCCTCTTGGAACTCCTCTTCGAAGCTGGCGTAGTCTCCTCTTCAAGCTGGTATTGTGTTGAGGCAAGGGTGAGTACTTGGTACTCGACCAAGTCATGCAGAATGCAAGCTAATATACTATATGCATGGCTTAGTACAAAGGAATAGCTCGGGGTATATTTGCGATGCTAAACAGCTTTTGACAAGTAATATAAGTAGATTCGGAAGCGGTAGAAATAAGTAAAGCATAAATAACTTTTCAAGAAGTTTAATAAACATTTTTCCCATCCTAAACCATATTTCCATCATCTTCCTTGTTAAACCAACCCATCTTTTCAAAACCAAGTTATTTTCGTAAAATCTAACCCTTGATTGTAATTCCCGAGCATTGTCAGTCAGTGGACTCGGCTATTCAAATAGATTCTACACTCTGCAGAGGTTATGCACTTTACCCACAAGATACAAATCAAACACCACAAAGGCGAGTTCAGTAACAAAGCCTTTCGGAAGCCTCAAACAACACAGGTGGTCCTCTCCGGTACGTGCTCTACACCATCCCTTCCCTTAGCCAAGGCGAAGTATGGGACCAACACACCGTTAGATGGGTACCTGGCCACAGCCACGATCCGCTCCCCCGTACAATCACACAAGCGGTGTAAGCGACACCACTGAGGCTCCACAAGTGAGTCCTTAGCGACTTAGTCAACTAGGGCCGTCCCATTCCAGCCATGTGGTTGCAAGTATGACCCAGTTCAAAGGCTTGCAAGGTTAAGTCCTTAGAGTGACCAGGGCAAGACTACCCGAAAAACCAAATCAACACTCCCAATGCCACAAGCGGCCCACTGATTACTCTTGCCACATGCCCTACCGAAATCAGCTTTATCAAACCCAGCTTGATTACCATGCACCACGTGCCATCAACATCACATGATACTTTTCCAAAACAGGTTCAATATATCATTAAGTCAATATTAGCATTTGTTTATCCAAAATCATGTCATGAGCACGAAAGTGTGTCTAAGCGTCATACTACAACGATCTAAACCCATGTTGGCAATTTAGTAATGTCCAACTAGTAAACCACAACTAGGGTGACAAAAGGTCATGGCACATACTTAAGTAATCAAGGTGTCATACAGCAAATTGGTATTTATCTAACCCCCATGTTTAAACCAAGTATTTTTCTAATTGAACTAGCATGCAATAGTTTAAATCAAAATAGGTTTCAAAAATGGGATCAATATGGTCAAAGCATAACTTGCCTTCAAAAAGTACTTGCTCTCGGTCTTGAGTTAGATCCTGAGTCAACACTTCTCCCTCGAATCCTTCCGGCACTTCAACGTCTACTCGTAAAGCGTGCAAATAGCAAATACACAAATAAACACTATGCAAAAAGATCCCAAAACTCCAAATAAAATCCATAAACAGAGAGAACATAATTTTCTGGATTTTTAGAAACTGGAATAAATCAAATTTGGAGTTAAAAGCATAAAAGTTATGATTTATTAAAGTTTAAATAATCAATTAAATAATATTACAGAGAAAAACTTTAGTCCAAAAATTAAATAAAATTTATATTTAGGTAGATCTTAATTTTATACAAATTTAGAAATTTGAATCACTCAAATCGGAGTTGAAACGCAAAAGTTATAAGCGTTTGAAATTTGAATCTAAATTTGAAATCATTATTCGAATTAATAAATCATTTTCTTTTTCGAAATTAATTATTGCGTCGGCATGGACACGTGGCAGCTCCTGATTGGCTTCTTGGCGTCGGTACCGTCCATGGGCTCGGTCCCACGCTCGGCTCGGGTCCACGGTGGACTCGGTCCACGGCTCCACGTGAGGCCCGACATGTGGGCCCACTCGGGTAGCGTCATCGGCGTCGGCGGGGCTCGGCCCATGGTGGCGGCAGTGGGGTCCCTTTGTGGCGTCATGGGTGGCGTCGGCGCTTGGTGGGTTAGCCCAGCGACATCGCGGGCCCTACGACACGCCAGGCCCGGCGTGTCGGCGTCTACGCCGCGTCGCGTGGGCCAGCGACCGCCGCGTCGGTCCAACTTCCCGACACGTGGCGCAATCTCGTCCGTTGGTTTGAAAATCAGCGGCGCGGATTAGATCCAGGGTTAACACGTTGAAACTACTCGATGCTCGTGGGCGTTCGATCTAGATCGGACGGTCGAGATCTAATCTATAATCGCCTTTGCTGACGACGCGTGGCGATTGTGAACCGTTGGATCTTGATCCAACGGTCCAGATCTGTCGGGTTTGGAACACGTGATCTCACCTCAACCGTTACGATCTGGATCGGCGGTCCTCCGAGCTCAGCGGACGGCGATGGTTTCACTGCCGGCGGCGCCGCTTGATTGAGCCGAGACGATGACCACGACTCTACGGCGCCCGCGGGGCTTCTCGGCGAGATGAAACCTCCCTTCGGGCGTCTCGTCGCGGGGACTCCGGATCTGAGCTCCTTCGGCCCGGAAGACGACGGACGACGGCAGCGAAAACTACAAGAACTCGCGGCGGAGGAAGAGACAACTCCGGCGGCGATTGCGGCTCAACGGCGGCTCGAGCGAGATGGCTCGAGGAAGCGGTGCGCAAGGATGAGGGCAACCTCGGGGACGTCTCATGCTTTAAATAGCCTCGGCGTTCGTGCCCTAGGCGGAAACCTAGTTAAATTCTGGCGGCGCGGCGGCGAGTCCGGCCGGACTCGGCGAAGACGACGAAATCGTGGCCGTCCACGTGGCACGATCGGCAGCCACGATCGCCGACGGCGCGATCGGATCCGTCTCGATACGGCTCGAGCCGTCTGGTGATCTCAGCCGTTGGATCTTGATCCAACGGTTGGGATTGATTAGGGTTAGGAGTGGGTTTGGTCGAGTCACGTGGCTCGGGTCGGACTCGAACTCGAGTCTGACTCGGGCTCGGTCGGATGAAAGAATAACCGACCGGTCGGTCCTTTTCAGTAATTAATATTTAAAATAATTCCCAGTAATTCATTTAATTCATTAAAAATAGCAAATGACTCAGAAAAATTCCAGAAAAATTCTGGAAAATATTTTGGATCATTTTGGACTCAAATAAAATATTTCCAACAAAAATTTATTTGCAAATTTAAATTCTTTAATTATTTCAAAATGGAATAAATTCAAATAAATTCCAAATAAATCCAAATAAATTCCAGAAAATTCCAAAAATTCACCAAAGTGCCAAATCACACATGAATTTAAGAAAAGCAAAATTTTGGGGTGTTACATCCCTCCCGTGAGCCGGATGGCCAGGCGAACCTCTATGCGTCGGTGAACCCTTTGATGGACCTCGCGGAGGCTTGGCAGATCGGGTATGTGAGAGCCCTTGACCGGTACCTACTTCGCCTTCGAGATGAGCTTCTACTAGCTCGTTGCCGCATTTTGGAACTGGAGAGCCACATGGCACCGTTCGTCAACCATGGCTTTTTCCCCACCGAGATGATCTACAGGGAGCTTGAGCTAGCAGAGGAGCTTCCTCGCTCCTACGAATCCTACCGCCGGGTCTCCCGCAGCGCCAGGGCGTCCTTAAATTTTTCAAAGCAATTTAAAAATTTTGTATTAGAGAATAAGAAAGAGATGTATGGAAAGCGAGTAGAAAAGATAGAAAGAGGAAACGTGTAGGCGAAGGTCGACAGGCAAGATGGCGAGGGATATGTCCGGAGAGCGTCCTTAAAGTTTTCAAAGCATAATCGGGTACGGTAAATTGTATGGTGGGCTCTACTCTTTGTCTCGTCGGTAAATATCACATACTCTCTCTGTCCCACAAAGAGTGCATGTCTGGTGTTTAAAATTTATCTCACAAAGAGTGCATCTTTAGTTCTTAGGGCCCACCAAAAACCCATTAATTTCCCTAACTCCACGGCACCTTAAGCTCTTTTGCATGCTTAGTGGCTTAGCGTGAAGTAATATCCCGCTAATCTTCTGCATGTAGAGCTGTAAATGTATGCATACGCATTTAAGTGCCGGTGAAAACCAAAGTATCAGCATGCTTATGTATAAAGTAATGAGAATCACATTAGTTATTTGCCTTGTACACTAATCTATCTTAAAAAAAAACTAGAAATACACTCGTGTATGATCTGGTCTTGGAAGGAAACGAAAGAATTGTTTATTTAGGTCGTGATCTGGTGTATGATCTGATTTTGTGAAAGCATTGTGATCCTACATGTGATCGGTGGTCCTATGACCAAATACCTAAGATAGTGTCATCGACGATAGGTCCCACCTTATGGCCAAAGCATGCTAAAAGGCTTGCACCCATACCATGGGCCCACAAAACTAACGCACTGCGACCAGGCTCGGTCTTCGAGAAGTTTCGGCTTTTCGAGCCATCTAATTTTTTGTACAAATTTGATCTGCATTTACGAAACTAGCCCTACGAAAAGTACAGCAGAATACGTATCCTGCAACAAGGCAGCTTAGCAGGACCTCGTCGGTCGTCGCCGCAGCTGGTCGCGCAAGATCATGGTAGCGTAAGTAGGGATGTGATCGGATCGGATACGGTCGAATATCGTTCTATTCATATCTGTATCTGTATTTTTTATCGAATACAGAATCGAATACGAATAGTGTCGAATACAGAATCGAATACGAATTATACAGGATAATATCGGTTACGAATACAGATCGAATACGGATCGGAATCAACACGGATACGAATAATATTAGTCAGATATTTTAAAATCCAATTTCAGTTTTTTTCCAAAATCAGTGCAAATTTAAATTCAAAATTCCAAAAGAAATATATTTGTATGTCTTTTTTTTGCCTTTTTATCCCTAGATTGTCATACATGTGACTCTGTGAGTAACAATGTACCCCATTACAATAATTGAACCAAATGATTTGCAATTTGGCATTTCTTCTTTGAATCTTAAGTAGCCCTCCTGAAACGCCACTTGCCAATTTACGTACCACCTTTACCCAAATATCTCCAAATTAGTATCTAGCACACATGAACACATTATATCTTGTCATCCAATACAGACCGATCCTAAAGCGATGAAACATGTTAAATTGTTAATGTGTTATTCTGAAATGTGCTATTCGGATAATATCCGTATGTCATATTCGGATATTATCCGAACAAAAACTCGGATATTCCGTATCCATCGGATAATCAGTGTTCCATATCCGTATCCGTATCCATGTAAATTATCTGTATCCATATCCTTATCCGAGAAATCAACTGGATATCTGTGAAACTATCCAAATCACCATCCAAATCAATTCGGTCGGTCGGTCGGTCGAAAAATATCCGTACCAGTTCCATCCCTAAGCGTAAGGGGCCCATGGCAGCCGGCATGCTTAGAGAGGATTTTAAAACAAACTATTCGATAGCTTACTATAGGATCCCACATTGAATTAGTAGTAACAACATCCCCAATTAATGAGTTGGGAACATTAATTTTTTTAGCAAGCTCCCGAAAGCATTAGGGCATGTAAAATGGTGTAGACAACAACTATCTATAATACTTTTTCACATCACCTATAGATAGAAATGGCAACGGGGATCCGAAACCCGATGGGTATTTACTCTATTAGGGATCGGGTATGAATAATTTTTCATACCCGCGGGTCTATTAATAGGCAAAAATTATTACCCAACGGGTACGGCGGTTACGGGTAGGGGTGTAAATGGGTCGGGTAATACCCGACCCGTACCCGTACCCGGACACAAAATTACCCTAATGAAAACTATTTTACACTACCCGTCGGGTACGGGTAGTACCTGGAAAGGTTAGGTTCGGGTACGGAATCGACAATACCCGGCGGGTACGGGTCGGGTTCGGGTACCCGGATAATTCTCACAATCGGTACCCGGATATACCATGCCAAATTGCTAAGTCCATGCGTGCGGCCCACTGGGCACTGCGTCGGCGGCCCACTACGATATTCCATGACGTCACAGCAGTTTACGCACACCACGCGCACGTATATCTATTTGTAGCCTGTAGGTAGATACATGCACGTCTGGCACACAATGTGTAGATGATCAACTTTGCTGTGACGTCATGGTAGTCAGCACCGTAGTAACAAGAAGGTCAGCGCCGTAGCCACAATAAGGCTTTGTTGGGCTTGAGTCCATCTTTCACTGGCCAATAACTCTACGCAAGGTTATCTCAATTGTATTTTATTTTTTATTTAATTTATTTCTTTTCTATTTATGTATAAATTTGAATTGTACAATACTATATTTTTTTATGTGTGTCTTAATTTACCGTAGTTCTTTTCGGTTTTTTGTAAAAAGAAAAAGAAAAAGATAGAGCTCTTCTACGGTATACTAAATTTAATATGAACCATTCACTCTTTTCGATCCAATAGATCATATTAGCTAGTATTTATTTATACTTCCTCCGGTAGTAGTGTAGTAGTGATATCCTCAAAAAATCAATGACTGTATCTAATTTCTCCTAACTACCATATACTATTAGTATAACGTACCGTAAAATTTCTATAAAAAAATAAGTTTAGTGCTTTGAAACCCTCTCTATTGTTTTCATCACATGTTTTGATCCTAGGTATTTCGTGCACTACCCGATGAAGTACCCGTTGTCTGTATTACACCCGTCCGCACACTACCCGGAACCCAATTTCTACCCGTTCGTAGAAAATCCTACCCGTTACCCGTACCCTACCCGATTTTTACTACCCGTGACCGTACCCGTACCCGGAGAAAAAATAATAGGGTAGGGTATGGGATGACCTACTACCCGCCCGAACCCGACCCGTTTACACCCCTAGTTACGGGTCCGTTCTACTATTACCCGTACCCGTTCACCCGCGGGTACAAGTCAGAAGTGTGTACATGTGGAATTGGTTGAGAAAAACAAAGTTCAGGAGAAGCTCAAGAATTTTAATGAGTTGCTCAATGCATCCATTTTCTACATGGAAGTAAGCTCAATTGGATCACCAGATGAACTAAAGAATTTGGTTCCAAGTAATTACTGTCTTATAATCCTTACTTTTTTCTGTTTAACTTGCCCATTTTCTGACCCAGTGATACTTGGCAAGCTTCCTGAATTTCTATTTCGATACTATTATCTATCTTTTGAGGTAGGGCAAAGTAATATATCTAAAGCATTTAGTGCCTTTTGGTATGGGTGATAATGTAAAAAGTTCACAGTTTGTTGACATGATGTAAAAACAAAAGGAAGTTGAAACAAAGTTCTTCAAATGGGTTTGTATCATGTTTTACTCATAGTTACAAAAAACACGGGTGCGGGTTACCCGTTGGGTCCTCGTTACCCGCGCGGGCACGGATACGGGTAAATTTTGTACCCGCGTGCGGGTTTGGGTATTGTAGCGGGTGAATTTTACTAACACGGGTACGGGTACGGGGTGGTGATACCCGTCGGGTATAGACAACACTAAAGACAGCTCGTACAATGGATTGTTTTTTACTTGTCTGTATAGACCATACAATCTTTTAATGCTTGCCTTGATTTGAGAAATATGGTGATCAACTCTAATTTTCATCTTTGTGGGCTACATGTTACGCTTTATTTTTTATTTAAATTATGATACGCGAGTGTAAGAAAATGAATATGAATAAATACACAATAATGATAATTTGTATGAAATGGTAATTGGGCCACATTAATATCGAATTAAAATTATCGAGAACTAGTACATAAAGTGAAATAATATTTTGGGTACATTAATATGGCTTAATGTGATGCCCTAGAATTTGAGAGCAATCCTAGGGTTTTCTTTCTTGATTGTTCCGGAAAGAAAGAGGGTTTTGTCGGGGAATGAAACAATTGAAGAATATGCGGCAATTTAATATTAAAAATTGGAGTTTTGGGCTAGTTTCATTTGGTGAGGCAACTGGGCCGGGGCCGGGAATGCCCTTTTCCCCCGCTCCTCCCCATGCCTTGGTGGGCCGGCCCACCTTCCCCTTTAAGTGGCGCCCCCTTCCCCCAAACCCTAAGGCGCCTCCCTTCCTCCCCCCTAGCAGCCACACCCCCTCCTCTTCCTCCCCTGCGTGGTGGCTCAAGATCCACCGCGAAACGCGAAGGAGAAAACGAGAAGAGGATCTGTGGAGGTGAGGAGGACGAACAGATTTCCGTTACGGGGATCGTCGCGCGTTCTTCGTGGGTTCGCAAGGGGGAACTCAAGGTAAAATTCCCAATCTTTTACCTCTGTTCTACCTAGGGATTAGGAGTGTATTAGATCTGGTGGTGAGTGGTTTGGATGGATCTTGATGGGGGAGAAGGGTAGATGTTCACGTGGTGCTGTTTTTGGAAGGGAAGATTGTGCAGCGCGGATTGTTTCGCGTTTTACATGGCATATATGATTTTTCCTGCAAGAACCTATAACTAGAAAGTTGTAGATAATGTCGAGACCTAGCTTCTGTAATTTTTTCAGAATTTTTGGGGCGTCGGTCTGAGAGTTATCGCTGTTGGAAGATGACGAACAGAATCTGGAAATAGATTTCGTCCACTGTGTTGGACGGTTGTTTAGGCATATTTAACAGTGGAATTGAAATTTGTGACCTTCATGAAAGTTGTAGATCTCGTCAATATATAGCTACTGTAAATTTTTTGTATTTTTATGAACATTAGAAAAAAAGATACGAAATTGGGAAGAGAGGGTGCTGCTGTTCGATTCGGACAGATCGGGGTTTTTGGCGTTTAAATGGGATCGGGGAGTAGGAAGCGTGTGTTTGAATTGTGTGATGAATTGTGCTGTCGCTATGTACTGAAATAATATTTGTTCAGGTGGTGCCACTGCTGGGCGTAACTAGGTTCATCGTCCACGTCGGTAAAGGCAAGTGGAAGTAGTTGTATTGTTAAGCTATACATTGTTGTTTGCTTCGCCTTCATTATAAACTCCAATTACAGCAATCATACACGGTTTAATCACTTGCTTTGAGGTAAGGTGAAGAATGATGTTGTTTACCAGATGAATTGTCTAAACATTTCATCTCTATGATATTTGTTTTCTATCCATGCTATATGATGATATGCAAATATGTGGACTCGATGGGAGGAGTTATATGATGATATGCAAACATGTGGACTCAGTGGGAGGAGTTATGAATGAATTCATGCATGAAGCATTAATCGCATAATCATGCATTGGAAGTTTGTCGGCGTCTGCGTCTTGCGATCAGTGCAGGTACAACACCGTGTGTTCTGAGAAAGGGCACGGTGAGGAGGAACATGGCATAAGCATGTGCATCAATCATATGCATTTCTTGAAGTGGTGTGGACTCTTTGATGTGGTATTGTATATGAGGAATGTGGAATGTTAGATATATGGTGGATGTGGTATTGTATATGAGGAATGTGGAATGTTAGATATATGGTGGATGTGGTATTGTATATGAGGAATGTGGAATGCTAGATATATGGTGGACGTTTTATTGGTATTAGTTGTTCGCTTGCTGAGATTACCCAATCTCACTACTTCTTTGTTTTGATGTTTTCAGGTAGCGCACGTGAGTCGTAAGCATGAAGGGTGGGCTAGCAACACAATAATTTTTTTGATGTCATCACGACTCTCATGATCTAGGGCTTTAAATAATTCATTAGTTGGATGCAATTTTATTTCATATAGACCCCTTGTTGTTCCCTTTAAACTTGTTCTCGTTTATGGTTGTCCCATTAGAGATGTGTTATATTTGTGGTTGATACCTGGTTGAATTAGACTCGTTGTCTCTAGTATTGATGTCGTGATATTATTCCTATTTGAATTGCTTCCGTATTGTCCTGTTTTAGGGGAAATGCTGTCGAATTTTTCTTGTACATCAGTTGAGATTTATGGGGTGTTACACTTAAACATTTATATTGTTCCCATAGCGTTGCCAGATATGCTCAACTAAATCTCTCTTCAGTTGGAGATGTGTTGGTCGGACACGAATAGCGGAATTTCTTTGTAGCACATCCGCGAAGCAAATATTAGGACCATTGTTGACCTCCGGTGGTAAAACAAAAGATGTCCGTGCATTCTCATTCAAGTCCAAAGGAGCGGTGACCATTTCTCGTTCATCTTCAACAATCATATTATGAAGAATAATGCAAGCTTCCATGATTTTGCCGACAGCGACCCATCGCCACAACTATGCCGGGCGACGCACGATGTTAAAACGAGCTTGCAATACCCCAAATGCCCGCTCAACATCTTTCCTAGCCCCTTTTTGATGTTGTGTAGATAATTTGTCCTTCTCTGTTTGTGGAAGCGAAATTGTCTTCATGAAGACAGCCCACTTTGGGTATATACCATCGGTAAGGTAATAACCCCTATCATACTATGTCCCGTTGACAGTGAAATGAACATGTGGAGATTCCCCTTTCAATGCTTGAATGAATAATGGCGACTGATTAAGCACATTGATATCATTGTTAGACCCGGCGACACCAAAATACGCATGCCATATCCGAAGGCCCTTGCAAAGCAACTGCTTCGAGGATCATAGTAGGGACACCATGGTCACCACGAGTGAATTGGCCCCTCCATGCAACTGGACATCAGCTTAAATCCTACGTGGCAGAGGCTATAGACAGCTGATGGTGGACTGTTGTACATGCTCTTAGTCGGTGCTCCCACCCTTCGTTTCTTTTTAAGTGACACCTAGAATATGTGTCATCAAACTTTTTGAAGTTTGATCATTAATATATTTAAAACTATCTAAATTAATTACATAAAAACTATATTATTAAAGTTGTCATTAAAATACTTTCGTAATATTTTTTATTATTATATTATAATATAAAGTTACAAAAAGTAACTATCAAAGTGCATCTCAAAGACTGTGAAAAAACACCAGTTAAAAAAGTAGGGTAGTACCATTTTTTTATTTTCTAAAAAGGCATCGTACCAGATATAAAGATCGGAGAAAAGCTCGCTGAGGAGCTTGGCTGCGCGTTTTGCGAAAAAACCCTCCTGTTCTTCCAAATTACGGATAGGTCCTTTTGAATTTACGAATAGATCCTTTGCAATTTTCTATGAGGCCAATTTTTTATTCTCGGTTCGCGTTTAGGTCCCCCATTCGCCGTTTTATGGAAAGAGGCTCCCGTTAAATACAAATCGCGAACGAGCCCTTTTCTAATTTTTCAGAATAGCGAACAGGTCCAAAAATATAACAAATAGGTCCCCGCACTTTACGTTCTGGTCCTTTCTCCGTTTTGCCCGGAAAAAATGTTTTCGTGGTCCATTTTTTCTGTGGAGCATGGGAAAAATGTTTACTTTGGCCGTTTTTGACGGGACCCGAATTTGCAAATCTGGACCCTCTGTGTATTCAACACTAGTCCAGGATCACGCTAGTGCACACAGCCTCAACATCGGTACATATCACAATCACACTTAACGAAATAAAAAAGTACTTTATTTGAATAGCCAAACTGGTTGCTCGACCTTATTGTCAAGTTACAAAAGTACGCTTCGCAGGGCAAAGATTTATTGAAATAAACCATTGCAGCGGAAATAAGATAAACTCCGTGACGCCACTCAGTGTACCACAAGCAACTGACTGGACTCACTCCCTAGGTAGGCGGCTCCTCCTGAAGCTCCTCCTCCAAGGCTGGTGTCGATTCTTCTTCAACTGAGGGTGTTTTGTTGCAAGGGGTGAATACTTGGTACTCAGTAAGTCATGCACAGAATGCAATTCTAATATTCTACATGCATGGCTTGTTACAAAGGATAGCTACAGGTTCATTTGCAGTAAAGCAGCATTCATAAATACAGTAATAGATTGCAAAGCAGCAAAACAATAGTAAAGATAATAACTTTCACAATATTTGCACAAGTAAAGCATTTCACAATCCTAAGTCCAGTTCTCCAACTCCAACCCAAATATTTTCCACAAACCAAGTTATTTTCATGAAAGTCTGATCCTTGACTGTAATCCCCGAGTAATGTCCAATACCGCGGACTCGGCTATTCGAATAGATTTTACACTCTGCAGAGGTTATGCACTTTACCCACAAGATATAGTCAAACACCACAAGGCGAGTGTACGTAACAAAGTCTTTTGGAAACCTCTAACTATACAAGTGGACCTCCCCGGTTGCTGAACACTAACCCTTCCCTTAGCAAAGGCGAAGCCTAGGACAACCAACTGTTGGACGGGTACCTAGCCGCAGCCCCGGTACGCTCCCCCAACAACTACACAGAGGCATAGTTGACACCCCGATGTACCACATGCAAGTTATTAGCAACCTACTAAACTAGGCCTGTCCCATTCCAGACATGTGGTTGCATGTTTGACCCAGTTCAAAGACTTGCAAGGTTAAGTCCTCAGGGTGACCAAGGAAAGACTACCAAAGAACTAAAACGACTTTCCCGGTTCCAATCATGGCTCACCAGATCAATCTTGCCACTTGCCCCAGTCTAAAGCATTTTATCAATCCCCAGTTGATTACCATGCACCACGTGCCATCAACAACATCATCAATTACACATGACACTTTCCAAAATAGGTTCTGATGGGTTTCGAAGCATGGAAAACAAAAATTTTCCTACGATTGCAACCAAACACCAAGATCATATCTAGGAGATGCAAGTAAACGGTTTCAGAAAGACTCACCCTCGTAGACCGAAAGCGGGAATAACGTTCCCGCAAACAAACGTGGTTGATGTAGAGGTACACTCCCGACTTCGAAGTCGCGAAGATGAGCGCCACAAACGGCAGCGCCTCCGTACTTGGTCACACGTACGGATCAACGATGACCTCCAATCCCTCGTTCCAGCGGGGCAGCGGAAGTAGAGGATCTCCAGAAAAACTCCAACAACACTACAGCTTAGTGGTGGTGGTGGTGGAGAAATAATTTCAGCAATAACCGCATAAGCCACGGCTCGAAAAGCGGATCAAAGGAGGAGGGAGAATGGACCAACCAAAGGGTCAAATGGATGAACAACAAAGAGAGGAGCTCCTCCCTCCCTTTTATAGGAGGAGGAGGAGGAGGAAAGGCCAAGGGGTGGCCGGCGCATGGGGTGCCCCTTGCTCTCCCTCTCTTCATGTGAGTGATCTCTCCACTCACTTAAAACAACCCACTTTGGTTTCCATTAAAACCCCACTCAAGAAATGAAAGGGTTTTCTCCATAAATAAATAAACATTTTTATTTCAGATATTTTAATATTTGTTAATTCTTTTAATTAACAAACATTAACATATACCCCTTTAACTATTCGATATCTCAAACTATTCCTAAGCGATACTCAAATACAGTCCTGTCTTGTCCATATTTTTCTCCGTTGTTTCGTATCCACTCAAATGCATCGATGAACCTTAAGTGTGTCACCCTACGGTTCGTGAATAAAATGGACATGATTGAGACACCTCTCGGATCAATAATCATCACGGGATCCGGAGATCCATAATGACTCCCATTCACTCAACGATGAACTAGTGATCGCGTGAACTAGAAACGACATAACCAATTCCTTTTGTCTCACGATATTTTACTTGTTCTGATCCGATCATCATTATCAACTATACCTAGTTCAATCCCGTTGCATCGACAAGTACTCTTTACTCGTTCCGTGATATGACATTCTTGTGACCTAGTCACATGCTTGCAAGCGATGTCTATGTAATATCACCGAGAGGGCCCAGTATATCTCTCTATCATCCGATGGACAAATCCCACTCTTGATTCATGAGCCTCAACTAATACTTTCATAGTACCTAAATCCATCTTTATAATCACCTTGTTACGGAGTGACGCGTTTGATGTCATCAAAGTACTCTTAGGAGTTAGTGATTGACATGATCTCATGGTCTAAGGAAAAGAGCTATTTCGTATGTGTTTGATACAGCAACAAACTAAATGACTTGATCGTATTTGCTATACCAACTTGGGTGTATGTTCATCACATCATTCTTCTAATGACATGACCCCGTTATTAACAACATCCAATGTTCATGATCAGGAAACCTTGATCATCAGTTAATCAACGAGCTAGTTTAAAAAGAGGCTTTACTAGGAACCCTTTTGTTTATTAAACACACATGTATTAACGTTTCCGATTAATACAATTTTAGCATGAGAAATAAACATCTATTATAACACATGGAATATGATAATAAACAATTTATTGTTGCCTCTCGGGCATATTCCCTTCAGTCTCCCACTTGCACTAGAGTCAATAATCTAGATTACATTGTGATGATTCTAACACCCATTGAGTTCTGGTGCTGATCATGTTTTGCCCTTGGGAGAGCTTTAGTCAACGAGTCTGCCACATTCAGATCCGTGTGTACTTTACAAATCTTTATATCACCATCCTTGACATGTTCACGGATGGAGTGAAACCGGCGCTTAATATGCTTGGAATTCTTGTGTGGCCTTGGTTCTTTAGCATTGGCTATGGCACCATTGTTGTCACAATAGATAATCATCGGGTCCAACGCACTCGGAACCACACCTAGTTCGGATATGAACATCTTCATCCAAACCGCTTCTGTGGCTGCTTACGAAGCGACAATATATTCCGCCTCTGTTGAAGATCCTACCACCACAGATTGCTTGGAACTTCTCCAGCTCACTGCTCCTCCATTCATTTCAAAAATGTACTCGGATTGAGACTTAGAGTCATCCGGATCAGTGTCAAAGCTAGCGTCGACGTAACATTTTGCGACGAGCTCTTCTTCACCACCATATATGAGAAACATATCCTTAGTTCTTCTTAAGTACTTAAAGATATTCTTGACCGCCGTCCAGTGTTCAAAACCTGGATCAGGTAGTACTGCTAGTCAAACTAATAGCATGTGCCACATCCGGTCTTGTACACAACATAGCATACATGATAGAGCCTATGGCTGAAGCATAGGGAATCTTATTCATTACTTCTCTATCTTCTGCTGTAGCTGGACTCTGAGTCTTACTCAATGTCTTGCCTTGCATCATAGGTAAGAACCCTTTCTTACTTTCGTCCATTCTAAACTTCTTTAGAATCTTGTCAAGATATGTACTTTGTGATAGCCCAATCAAACGTCACGATCTATCTCTATAGATTTTGATGCCTAAAATATATGCCGCTTCACCAAGGTCCTTCATTGAAAACTTCTTTGTTTAAGTAATCTTTTACACTTTTCAAAAGTTCTATATCATTTCCTATCAACAATATGTCATCCACATATAATATCAGAAATGCTATAGAGCTCCCACTCACTTTCTTGTAAACACAAGATTCTCCGTAAGTTTGGACAAATCCAAAACCTTTGATTACCTCATCAAAACGGAGATTCCAACTTCGTGATGCTTGCTTCAGTCCATAAATGGATCGCTGAAGTTTGCATACCTTATCGAGATACTTAGGATCAACAAAACCTTTGGGTTGTATCATATACAACTCTTCCTCAATGTTTCCATTAAGGAACGCAGTTTTTACATCCATCTGCCAGATTTCATAATCGAAAAATGCAGCAATTGCTAACATTATCCTTACAGACTTTAGCATCGCTACGGGTGAGAAAGTCTCATCGTAGTCAACTCCTTGAATTTGTCGAAAACCCTTTGCGACAAGTCGAGCTTTATAGACGGTCACATTACCATCAGCGTCTATTTTCTTTTTGAAAATCCATTTGTTCTCAACGGCCTTACGGTCATTGGGTAGGTCCACCAAAGTCCATACTTGGTTTTCATACATGGATCTCATTTCGGATTTCATGGCTTCTAGCCATTTGTCGGAATCTGGGCTCATCATCGCTTCATCATACGTCGCAGGTCATCATTCTCAACTACCATGACATTCATAGTAGGAACATAAAAGTCGGGAGCATTATGCGCTCTTGTTGACCTGCGAGGTGCGGTAGTGTTCTCTTTCGGAGTTTCATGATCCTTATCATTAGTTCCCTCTTCATTTGGTGAAGTCAACTCCGAAACAACTTCCCGGCCACTGCACTTGCCATTCCTTGAAGTGAAGGTTCAACATCCTCGTCGAGTTCTATCTTCGTACTACTCTCTCCTGTCGAGAGATACTCTTTCTCCATAAAGGATCCATTCTTGGCAACGAAAACCTTGCCCTCGGATCTGTGATAGAAGGTGTACCCAATTGTTTCTTTAGGGTATCCTATGAAGACGCATTTTCCGCTTTGGGTTCGAGTTTATCAGTTGAAGTTTCTTCACATAAACATCGCATCCCCAAACTTTTAGAAATGACAGCTTAGGTTTGTTGCCAAACCATAATTCATACGGTGTCATTTCAACGGATTTAGATGGTGCCCTATTTAAAGTGAATGCAATTGTTTCTAGTGCATGACCCCAAAATGAAAGTGGCAAATCTGTAAGGGACATCATAGATCGAACCATATCCAATAAAGTACGATTACGACGCTTCGGATACACCATTACGTTGTGGTGTTCAGCGAGTGAGTTGTGAAACTATTCCACATTGTCTCATGTGTGTGCCAAATTCGTAACTAAGATACTCTCCTCCACGATCGGATCGTAGAAATTTGATCTTTACATTACGATGATTTTCTACTTCACTCTGAAATTCTTTGAACTTTTCAAATGTTTCAGACTTGTATTTCATTAAGTAAATATATCCATATCTACTCAAATCATCCGTGAAAGTAACGAAGTAACTTGATATCCACCACGCTACCGACACACTCATTGGACCACACACATCGGTATGTATGATTTCCAATAAGTCGGTTTGCCCGCTCCATTGTAATGCGAAAAGCGGGGTTCTAGTCATCTTGCCCATGAGGCATGGTTCACATGTTTCAAATGATTCATAATCAAGTGATTCTAGCGATCCATCGAATGGAGCTTCTTCATGCGTTTAACAACAATATGACATAAGCGGCAATGCCACATATATGCAAAGCAATATCATCATTCAACTTAATTCTTTTGGCATTCACATTATAAACATGTGTACTATTATCAAGATTCAAAATAAATAAACCATTCTTTTCGTGCATGACCATAAAAGATATTATTCATATAAATTGAACAACCATTGTTCTCGGACTTGAATGAATAACCGTCTCGCATTAAACAAGATCCGGATATGATGTTCATGCTCAACGCAGCACTAAATAACAATTATTTAGGTTTATAACTAATCTGATGATAATTGGATAGGTAGCGTCGACGGCGATCACATCAACTTTTGATCCATTGCCGACGCCGCATCATTACCTCATCCCTTGCTAGTTGTCGCTTATTCCTTAGCTCCTGTTTGAGTTACATATGTTAGCAACCGAACCGGTATCAAATACCCAGTACTCATCGCGAGTACTAGTAAGATACACATCAATAACATGTATATCATATATACCTTTGCTCACTTTCCGTCCTTCTTATCGGCCAGATATTTTGGGCGATTCGCGCTTCCGAGGCCCAGTGCCCTTGCGGTAAAACATTCAAGATGTCGACTTAGGGCCAGCCTTGGTCTTCTTCTCAGATGTGGCAACAGACTTGCCCTTCTTCTTGAAGTTTCCCTTAGCCTTGCCTTTCTTGCCATTCTTCTTGAAACTGATAGTCTTTTGGACCATCAACACTTGATGTTCCTTCTTGATCTCCACTTGATTTCGGCATTGTGAAGCTCGGGAGAGACTTCTTCATGCCCTGCATGTTGTAATTCATCACAAAGCTCTTGTAGCTTGGTGGCAAAGACTGGAGAACACGATGAATTCCTAGCTCAATGGGGATCGTTATTCCCAAAGCTATGAGTTTATCGGCGTACCCAGACATTTTGAGTACGTGCTCACTAACGGAGCTGTTTTCCTCCATCATGCAGCTAAAGAACTTTTCTGAAGCTTCATAACTCTCTACTGCGGCATGGGTGTCGAAGATCATTTTCAACTCTCTCATTGTATCAAAAGCATTGCTGTGCTCGAAACGTTTTCGCAGCTCAAGCTCAAGGCCGTACAAAATGCTGCAGTGAACTAAACTGTGGTCCTCCTTGCGAGTCAAGAAAACATTTTTCTCCTCCTCGGGGGCATCATCGTGGCGGAGCACCAGTAGCGCTTCTAGCACATAGCTCCTTTGAGCAATACGAGGAGAATCCTCAGGTTAAGGGCCCAGTTGATAAAATTGCTACCATTGGTGGCTAGTTTCTCTTTCTCCATGAACAGATTGAAATTGAAAGTAGGGGGTGCCATCTACAACGTATTTGCAAAGTTATTTAGACTAAGTTCATAATAGATTAAGTTCAAAGTTAATTAAAATTACTACGAGAACTCCCACTTAAAAACAACATCCCTCTAGTTGTCTTTAGTGATTACATGAACCAAATTCACTATACCGAAACCGATCATCACGAGAGACGGCATAGTTTCAAAGGCGAACATCAATATGTTCATCATATCATCCATATGACTCATGCTTTACCTTTCGGTTCGTGTTCTGAGGCCATGTCTGTACATGCTAGGCTCGCCAAGTAGAACCAAAGTATTTGCGTGTGTAAATCTGGCTTACACCCGTTGTATGCGGACGTAGAGTCTATCACACCCGATCATCACGTGGTGCTTCGAAACGACGAACTTTCTTAACGGTGCATACTATGGAAGAACACATTATTATCTTGATATTAATTTGGAGGGATCATCTTATAGTGCTATCGACGTGATCATATTCAAGCAAAATAAGATGCATAAAAGGATTAACATCACATGCATGAATAAAGTGATATGATATGGTCCTTTCAAAGACTTGATCTCCATCTTGTGCGACATGGTATGATCTCCATCATTCCACCGGCATGGCACCAAGGTCCATGATGCTGCCATCTTGATTGTCTTCCTCCATTACAATATATCACATGGACATATACTTAGCACGCAGGCCATAAAAAGAAAAACAACCAAATGGCTCCTGCCAGTTGTTTAAATTTACAATAAATTTCATTTCATACAACAATCTTTGTATCAATGACCATATCACATCACAAGCCCTGCAAAAACAAGTTAGACGTCTCTAATTTATTTTTGCATATTTTACGTGGATTTGGGCTTTCTAGGAAAAACTGTTCTTACCTACGAACAAGAACCACAACGGTGATAAAAACATTATTAGCAAACCGTTGTAAATTAGATCATGACTATAGTAGGAGAAACAGACACCCGCAAAGCCACTTATGCAATACTAGTTACATGTCGAGCGTGGAACAAGTCTCATGTGCGAGGACATGTAAAGTTAGTCCGGGCCGCTTCAAATCCCACTATGCCACCATGATCCAAAATACACGAAAGTATGCAATAACATGATCATCAACGCCCACATCCACATGTGTTTTAAACCGTACAAAACATCTACGCATAGACCTGGCTCTGATACCACTGATGGGTTTCGAAGCATGGAAAACAAAAATTTTCCTACGATTGCAACCAAACACCAAGATCATATCTAGGAGATGCAAGTAAACGGTTTCAGAAAGACTCACACTCGTAGACCGAAAGCGGGAATAACGTTCCCGCAAACAAACGTGGTTGATGTAGAGGTACACTCCCGACTTCGAAGTCGCGAAGATGAGCGCCACAAACGGCAGCGCCTCCGTACTTGGTCACACGTACGGATCAACGATGACCTCCAATCCCTCGTTCCAGCGGGGCAGCGGAAGTAGAGGATCTCCAGAAAAACTCCAACAACACTACAGCTTAGTGGTGGTGGTGGTGGAGAAATAATTTCAGCAGCGCTTCGCATAAGCCACAGCTCGAAAAACGGATCAGCAGGAGGAGGGAGAATGGACCAACCAAAGGGTCAAATGGATGAACAACAAAGAGAGGAGCTCCTCCCTCCCTTTTATAGGAGGAGGAGGAGGAGGCAAGGCCAAGGGGTGGCCGGCGCATGGGGTGCCCCTTGCTCTCCCTCTCTTCATGTGAGTGATCTCTCCACTCACTTAAAACAACCCACTTTGGTTTCCATTAAAACCCCACTCAAGAAATGAAAGGGTTTTCTCCCATAAATAAATAAACATTTTTATTTCAGATATTTTAATATTTGTTAATTCTTTTAATTAACAAACATTAACATATACCCCCTTTAACTATTCTGATATCTCGAAACTATTCCGGCGATACTCGAAACAGTCCCTGTACTGTCCATATTTTTCTCCGTTGTTTCGTATCCACTCAAATGCATCGATGAACCTTAAGTGTGTCACCCTACGGTTCGTGAATAAAATGGACATGATTGAGACACCTCTCAGATCAATAATCATCAGCGGGATCTGGAGATCCATAATGACTCCCATTCACTCAACGATGAACTAGTGATCGCGTGAACTAGAAACGACATAACCAATTCCTTTTGTCTCACGATATTTTACTTGTTCGGGATCCGATCATCAGTATCAACTATACCTAGTTCAATCCCGTTACCGACAAGTACTCTTTACTCGTTCCGTGATATGACATTCTTGTGACCTAGTCACATGCTTGCAAGCGATGTCTATATAATATCACCGAGAGGGCCCAGAGTATATCTCTCTGTCATCTGGATGGACAAATCCCACTCTTGATTCATGAGCCTCAACTAATACTTTCATAGTACCTAAATCCATCTTTATAATCACCTTGTTACGGAGTGACGTTTGATGTCATAAAAGTACTCTTCCGGAGTTAGTGATTGACATGATCTCATGGTCTAAGGAAAAGAGCTATTTCGTATGTGTTTGATACAGCAACAAACTAAATGACTTGACCGTATTTGCTATACCAACTTGGGTGTATGTTCATCACATCATTCTTCTAATGACATGACCCCGTTATTAACAACATCCAATGTTCATGATCAGGAAACCTTGATCATCAGTTAATCAACGAGCTAGTTTAAAAAGAGGCTTTACTAGGAACCCTTTTGTTTATTAAACACACATGTATTAACGTTTCCGATTAATACAATTTTAGCATGAGAAATAAACATCTATTATAAACATGGAATATGATAATAAACAATTTATTATTGCCTCTCGGGCATATTCCCTTCAGGTTCCAAATCTCATTAAGTCATCATTAATAATTGATTATCCGAAAATCATGATATTAACACGTGGCAAGGCTAAGCATACTACAACGGTCTAATTAACCTATGTTGGCAAATTATTCAAGTCCAACTATTTAATCCACAACTAGGGTGACAAGGGGTTCATGGCATACAATTATCTATAACAAGGTGTCATACATCAACTAGGCATTAATTTATCTAACTCCCAGAAATATTTAAAGCATTTTCTAATTAAATTAGCATGTATAACTTGAATCAAAATAATTTTCAAAAATAGGATCAATATGATCAAAGCATAACTTGCCTTCAAAAAGTACTTGTTCTGGTTCTTGCACTTGCTCCTGGTTCCAAACCTCGCCTTCGAAGCCTTCGGGCACTTCAACGTCTACTCGTAACGTGCACAAATAACAATAAATAAATAAACAACAAGCCAACAAGGTCCAAAAATTCAAATAAAACCCATAAACAGAGAGCTCAATTTTACAAATTTTTAGAAATTGAAATCACACAAATCGGAGTTAAAATGCAAAAGTTATAGCATTTTGAAGTTTGAAAATATATTTTAAAAGAATAAACTGAATTAATAAAATAATTTCTATTCGGGACCACTGCCTCGTGTCAGCACCACAGCCCGACATGTGTCCTCGCTGACGTTAGCCCCGGCCGAACCCCCAGATGATGTCAGCACGCCACGTTGCACGTCCACAACATGCCACGTGTCTCGTACTGTACCGTGGGCTCGGCGCAAGGCCTCGGCTCGGTCCACGGTGGACGCGGCGCACGGCCAATGGCCACTGATATGCGGGTCCCATCTGTCGTGACCCACGCGTGCCCCGCCTGATCGCGGTGCGGGCAGATACGCAGCGGCCCGGCGGTGATTGGCTAGGGTTGGTGCGATCTAAACCATCTGTTTGAAATTCGACGGCATGACCCGGCACACGACACGCGGCGCGCTCTCGTCCCTTGGATCCAAATCCAACGGTCGCAAACGGATCTAACCCGATCTAACATGAACCGATCCAAGCCGTTGCTTCTAGATCTAATGGTCGCTAACAAATCTAAATAGTAAAACCTAGATCTAATCCGACCCATACAAACTAGATCCAACGGATGAGATCTAATATACCGAGGCGAGGGCGTGGATGAACCTTAACGGTGCGATGCGGATCCGACGGCCGATGGATTTCGCGGCGTTGATGGTGGCACGGCGGAGCTGGCTGGCAGGGGTCGAAGACGACGACCTGGCCAACGGCGTTTGGAGCATCCCCCGGCGAAGTGAGTTGTCCCTCTCGACACGGGTCGGCACAACGGGCCCGGATCTTGGGTTCTTCGTGGCGGGGACGGCTCGACGGCGGCGGAAACACGCCACAACCGAGGCGGTACAAAGCTCTACTTCGGCGATAAATCCGAGTGCGACGACGGTGACTCGGACGTTGGAAGCTAGGGCCAACGACGCGCGGTCAGCAGGCGGTCCTCTGGCAACCACCTGGGCTTTAAATGCCGTCCCAGACATCGAGGTAGGCACAGATTCCCTGGACAGGCTGATACGGGCGGTGGTGTCCGACGCGGATACGTCTTGGCCAATGTGGCAGCCATCCGTGCGCCCACACGCATCGATCTGACGGTCTCCCACACGCACACACGCGGTCGAGCGGCGGCCATTGGATCGAGATCCAACGGTCGCACAATTAGGGTTAGGGCGGCGGCGCGGCTGCCGGGCTGGCTCACGCACAGTACTAGGCCCGGCCCAGTACTGTAGCTGAGATTTTCCTCGCGATTTTTATTTAAAAATAATTGCAGAAATAGTTTAAATCATTTTGGTGCATTAAAAATACTAGAAAAAATTCGAAAAAATTCTTAAAAATACTTTAGGACGTTCTGGACTCAAATAAAATATTTCCAATAAAAATTTATTTGTAAATTTTAAATATTTAAATAATAAGGTAAATAACTTAATTCAATTTAAATCCAAATAAATTCCAAAAATTCCCAAAATTCATAAATACACTTTGAATTCAAGAAAAGCAAAAATTGGGGTGTTACAAACCCCCCATTAACGGAATCTCGAACCTGAGATTCAGGGCTAACTAAGGAATAGGTCCGGGAATTCTTTCTTCAGATACTCCTCGCGCTCCCAAGTTGCTTACTTTCTGAATAGTTGCTCCACTGGACTCTGCAAAAGCGGGTCGACTTGTTTCTGGTCTCTCGATCCATCGTGTCCAAAATCTTCACCGGGTGCTCCTTATAGGTCATATCTTCTTGCAGCTCGATCGACTCTAACGGCGTCGGTTCATTTAGCACTCGGAGACACTTCTTAAGCTGGGACATATGGAACATATCATGCACTCCCGCTAATGACTGCAGCAACTCCAGTTGATAAGCAAATTCACCTCTGCAACTCAGGATCTTGAACGGACCGACATAACGCGGTGCAAGTTTCCCTTTGACATGGAATCTCTTGACTCCTTTGAGAGGGGTAACCCTGAGATACACATAATCTTCCGGCTTGAAGCTCAATTCTCTACGACGATTATCCGCATAGCTTTTCTGTCTTGACTGAGCAACCTTCAGTCTTTCTCTAATCATGGCGATCTGCTCCTCAGCTTCTCGGAGAACATCTGGTCCAAACACATGGTGCTCTCTGGTCTCATTCCAATTTAATGGTGTCCGACAGGGTCTTCCATACAATGCTTCAAATGGTGACATCTGCAGACTCGACTGATAGCTGTTATTGTAGCTGAACTCGGCGTACGGCGAAGACTTGTCCCGTGAAGTAGCATAAGCCAATGCACATGCTCTTAGCATGTCCTCCAGAATTTGGTTAACTCTTGTTGTTTGTCCATCCGTCTGCGAAATGATAAGCTATACTAAAATTCAGACGGGTGCCCATGGCTTCATGTAACTTATTCCAAAATCTTGAGGTAAACTGGGTACCTCTATCCGATACAATATTCTTCGGCACTCCATGCAAACAGACAATCCTTTACATATACAACTCTGCTAACTTATCTCCTGAGTAAGTGGTCTTCACAGGGATGAAATGGGCAACCTTCGTCAAACGATCCACTATAATCCATATGGAGTCGTATCCACCTTGAGTCCTCGGCAAACCGGTAATGAAGTCCATACCGATTTCCTCCCACTTCCACTCAGGTATCTTCAGCGGTTGTAGTAATTCTGCTGGCCTTTGATGCATTGCCTTGACTCGCTGGCATATGCCGCATAACGCAACATGCTCGGCAACTTCACGCTTCATGCTTGGCCACCAGAATCTTTCCTTTAGGTCCTGATACATCTTTGCACTTCCCGGATGAATGGAATACTTGGAGTCATGGGTTTCTTCTAGAATCAGCTGCTTCAACTCCTTTTTGTTCGACACACAGATACGATCCTTAATCCACAACGTACTTTGCTCATCCAGTTTGAGGTCTTTCGCCTTACCTTCCTCCATCTTGGACTTGATCCTCCGAATCTTGTCATCATCCTTCTAACCTTTGCGGATTTGGCCTTCCAATGTAGGCCTCACTTCCAAAGCTGCTAAAAATCCTTCAGGTACCACTTCCAACTTCATCTTCTGAAAATCATTGCATAGCTCGTCCTAACTTTCCACTATCGACATATTCATTGTGTGGCTCTTCCGACTCAATGCATCGGCCACCACGTTGGCCTTTCCGGGATAGTAGTGGATTCCAACATTATAATCCTTGATCAGCTCCAACCATCACCTCTGCCTCATGTTCAAGTCCGACTGAGTGAAGATATATTTAAGACTCTTATGGTCCGTATAAACTTCACATCTATTCCCAATCAAATAGTGACGCCATAACTTCAAAGCATGCACTACGGCTGCTAACTCTAGGTCATGCGTCAAGTAATTCTCTTCATGCGGCCTCAACTGCGTTGATGCGTACGCAACGACCTTTCCATTCTGCATTAGCACGCATCCAAGCCCTTGGCGCTATGCATCACAGTATATATCAAAGCTTTGATTTACATCCGGTAAAACTAACACTGGTGCGGATGTCAATCGCTTCTTCAACTCCTGGAAACCTTTTTCGCACTCCAGCGTTCATGCAAACTTCTTCTCCTTTTTCAACAATTGCGTAAGGGGTCTCGCAATCGTCGAGAATCCTTCAATAAAGCGGCGGTAATAACCAGCCATTCTCAGAAAACTACGGATCTGGGTCACCGTCTTCGATTGCTCCCAGTGTAACACTGCTTCTACCTAGCTTGGATTGACTGCGACTCCTTCAACGGTCATTACATGTCCAAGAAATTCCACCTTATCCTTCCAGAAGTCACACTTGCTAAACTTGGTGAAGAGTTGCTATTCCCTCAGCTTCTCCAGAACTAGCCTCAAATGTTCGATATTTTCTTCCCTTGTCTTGGAGTAGACTAGAATGTCATCGATAAACACAACAACAAACTTGTCCAGATATTCCATGAAAACCTTATTCATCATATTCATGAAGTATGCAGACGCATTCATCAGACCAAAGGACATAACAGTGAACTCGTAATGTCCGTATCTTGACGAGAATGCGGTCTTCAGAATATCTTCTGATCGGATCTTCAGTTGATGATATCTCGATCTCAAGTCAATCTTGGAGAAAACTCCGGCTCCTCTTAACTGATCAAACAGGTCATTGATCCTAGGTAGCGGGTATTTATTCTTCACAGTAACCTCATTAAGTGCACGATAATCTATGCACATCCTGAAACTCCCGTCCTTCTTCTTGACAAACAGAACTGGCGCTCCCCACGGCGATGAACTGGGTCTTATGAATCCATTCTCCATCAGCTCCTCGATTTGCTTCTTCATCTCCACTAACTCTACGATGGACATCCGATACGGTCTCTTTGCTATCGGGGCAGTTCCAAGTACTAACTCAATCACAAACTCGATATCCCTGTCTGGCGACATACCAGGTAGATCTTCAGGAAATACATCTGGGTATTCACTAACAATTGGTACCTATTCAATACTAACGGTCTTCATGCTGTTGACCATCAACTGTCCATCCCGAACGGCGGTCACTTGAAATTCCACTTTTCTTCCACAAGGGCTCTCAACTGATATGACTCTTCGTCCACGGTCTAACACGGCCTTGTGCTTGGATAACCAATCCATTCCCAAGATAACATCTAGGGTTTGGGTACCCAATATAATGAGGTTCGCTAAGAATTCTACCCCATCTATTAATAGTCTTACCCTAGAACATCCTACTTTAGATCGGAGTTCTGACCCAGGGGTTTGAACTATAAGAATGCATTTAAGATCCACAATCTCCAAATCATTTCTAGCAACAAAATCCTGAGAAACAAATGAATGCAAAGCTCCAGAGTCAAACAAAACCGTTGCAGGTACTGAATTGACAAGTAACTTACCCAGTACGACGTTCGTAGCATTCTGCAGTGCATCTGCGGTGACGTGGTTGACACGGCCTCTCACCATAGTCTGTGATACGGCTTCAGGCTATGCAGCTCCATGGCTTGTTCCTGGCGCAGTTGTCCTTGCTGGAGTCGTCCCAAGGTTGAAGCGGACTGGTGTCACACCCCCTCCCTTCTTGGGGCAATAGTTGGCGAAGTGTTCTAGTTCCTTGCAGTGATAGCGACGTTTCACTGTGCTCTCCTGACTCCCTGTAGCTATGTTTCCTGCTGGCGCTGGAGTCTGGAAATTTTGATTTGCAGGTCTCGGTGCTGGCGACGGTGTCCTTGCCACATTCCTCAGCTAAAACCTGAAGAACTGGTTCAGTGCAACCCTCAAACTCTGTGCTCCCTAGCGTGCTCCCTATTGTGCCATCCTGCGCTTCCGGTGGTCCTCTAGCTCTTTGCGCTTGTCCTCCAGAATAAGCGCCTTGTTCACCAACTCTTAGAAATCAGGAAAAGTGTGGGCAATCAGTCCCAACTGAAGTCCAGAATTCTGTCCCTTCATGAAACGAGACTGCCTTGCCCTATCCATCGCTACATCTTCAGGTGCGTAGCGAGCTAGCTGTGTGAACTTGTTCAGGTAATCGGCCACTGACTGGCTGCCTTGCTTTAAAGCCCTGAACTCCTCCTTCTTGATATCCATGATACCTTCTAGCACATGATACTGACGGTAAGCTGTGGTAAACTCCTCCCAAGTGATCTCCTGTGGGTTTTCCTGCGTAGCGTAGTAATTCTCCCACTACTCAGCTGCAGTGCCTTCCAACTGATGAAATGCGTAGAGCACTCTCTCATTCCCCATGCATTGGGTAATGTGCAGCTTCCTCTAGATCGACCTCAACCAGTCATCCGCCTCCAATGGATTGGCGTTCCCAGAAAAGGTGGGCAGATGGGTCCTCATAAACTCAAAAAGTCTTGAACCTTGTCGCGGTCCCTGATTGGCATGGTTATTCTGATTTGCCATGGCCTGAGCAGTGAACTGCTGCATCTGCTGCATCATAACATGCATCAACTAAGTCTGCGCAGCAAGGAAAGCTCCAAAATTCTGCATATCCACGGGTGGTGCTGGATGGGGCGCAGGTACTCCATCACTGGGGTTTCCAGCCGGGCGATGGCCACTTCCATTGCTTTCATTGTTTCCACGAGTGTTCACCCTCTGCTGGTTGCTCTAAGGTTTAGAGATGAGATGGAAACAAGAATAGACAAGTGGTAGAAACTTATACAGGGGTCAAAGGTATAACACAAAATCCAACTTTATTATTAATAATAACTGATATGGTTGCTCACAATGCCTAGTGGCCATGCAACACATACCAACACTCACAAGCATGAAAGAACTAAATCAACTAGCACACTAGAGCGTAACGCCTCTAAGGGTCTCTTTATTCTATGACGAGACTCGACGAAGGAGTCTCAACTGCTAAACCTAGCACTCACTTGTCGATCCAACCTCCGCGGGAACTCCCCGGCGGGTACGCTGGTGGGTGCGGTGGCATCGGTGCAAAGCGGTCACCGTGCCCCTTGACAACGGTGGAAGACGATGTGACATCATCCTCAGGCTCTGGCTCCTCTGGCTATGGTGCCGGTTGTGGCTCTGGCTCCTCGGGATCTGTGTCGTGTAGCTCAAACACTGGCTCCGGTGCTGGCCCATACAGTGCCATCTCTAACTTGCCGATCCTCCGTGAAGCATGAGCAATGTACTCCCTAGCATCCTGCAGGTGCTTCCTCACCTCCTTGACCTCATCGTGAGCCTTTTGCAGCTCTTGCACCGTCTCATCAATAACGTCCTCCTTGGCAACAACAAACCTCGCCAGGCGAGTGACCGTGGCATCCTCCTCCACTATCGGCTCCCGATCAATGCGGTGATCTCTGCGCTGATGGTGACGAAACACGGTGCCCTCCAACTTTGCGGAGTAGGTGCAAGCGATGTACCGCATCGCCCAACGCGACACCTCCTGGATCCCGATCTGAAATGTAGACCTCCTGGCTGTGAAGTAAAATGGACGACTGGCCTTCGTCTTCTCTCGGACATACACAGTGATCTTGATATCCCATGCCTGGACCAATCCTGCGTGCACTATGGTGGTCCCTCAATAGAGCGGCCTCTCAAAACCTCCAAGCAATTGCAACATACGCCACAACTCGGCGGCTAGCCTCCCTCACGTGCAGCATACTTTTGCTCATCTTCATCTGCTAAAAGACACTCATGTGAGAACTCAACAATTTTAAAACAAGTGAGAACAAGAAAAATTCAGCAAAAGGGTATGAAAAGAGAGAAGACGATAAGTTAAGATTTCATTCATCATCTTGGCAAATGTTAACTTTAGAAAATAGGTTTTAACCTCCCTACGACCATTCTAACTAAGGGTAGTCCTACAATTAGTATGGCTCTGATACCACCTCTGTCAGGACCCAAATTTGCAAATCCGGACCCTCTGTGTATTCAGCACTAGTCCATGATCACGCTAGTGCACACAGTCTCAACATCGGTACATATCACAATCATACTTAACGAAATAATAAAGTACTTTATTTGAATAGCCAAACTAGTTGCTTGACCTTATTGTCAAGTTACAAATGTACGCCTCGCAGGGCAAAGATTTATTGAAATAAACAATTGCAGCGGAAATAAGATAGACTCCGTGACGCCACTCAGTGTACCATAGGCAACTGACTGGACTCGCTCCCTAGGTAGGCGGCTCCTCCTGAAGCTCCTCCTCCAAGGCTGGTGTCACTTCTTCTTCAAATGATGGTATTTTGTTGCAAGGGGTGAGTACTTGGTACTCAGCAAGTCATGCACAGAACGCAATTCTAATATTCTACATGCATGGCTTGTTACAAAGGATGGCTACAGGTTCATTTGCAGTAAAGCAGCATTCATAAATACAGTAATAGATTGCAAAGCAGCAAAACAATAGTAAAGATAATAACTTTCACAATATTTGCACAAGTAAAGCATTTTACAATCCTAAGTCCAGTTCTCCAACTCCAACCCAAATATTTTCCACAAACCAAGTTATTTTCATGAAAGTCTAACCCTTGACTGTAATCCCCGAGTAATGTCCAATACCGCGGACTCGGCTATTCGAATAGATTTTACACTCTGCAGAGGTTATGCACTTTACCCACAAGATACAGTCAAACACCACAAGGCGAGTGTACGTAACAAAGTCTTTTGGAAACCTCTAACTATACAAGTGGACCTCCCCGGTTGTTGAACACTAACCCTTCCATTAGCAAAGGCGAAGCCTAGGACAGCCAACTGTTGGACGGGTACCTAGCCGCAGCCCCTGTACGCTCCCCTAACAACTACAGAGAGGCATAGTTGACACCCCGAGGTACCACATGCAAGTTATTAGCAACCTACTAAACTAGGCATGTCCCATTCCAGACATATGGTTGCATGTTTGACCCAGTTCAAAGGCTTGCAAGGTTAAGTCCTCAGGGTGACCAAGGCAAGACTACCAAAGAACCAAAACGACTTTCCCGGTTCCAATCATGGATCACCAGATAAATCTTGCCACTTGCCCCAGTCTAAAGCATTTTATCAATCCCCCAGTTGATTACCATGGACCACGTGCCGTCAACAACATCATCAATTACACATGACACTTTCCAAAACAGGTTCCAAATCTCATTAAGTCATCATTAATAATTGATTATCCGAAAATCATGATATTAACACGTGGCAAGGCTAAGCATACTACAACGGTCTAATTAACCTATGTTGGAAAATTATTCAAGTCCAACTATTTAATCCACAACTAGGGTGACAAGGGGTTCATGGCATACAATTATCTATAACAAGGTGTCACACATCAACTAGGCATTTATCTAACTCCAAGAAATATTTAAAGCATTTTCTAATTAAATTAGCATGCAATAACTTGAATCAAAATAATTTTCAAAAACAGGATCAACATGATCAAAGCATAACTTGCCTTCCAAAAGTACTTGTTCTGATTCTTGCACTTGCTCCTGGTTCCAAACCTCGCCTTCGAAGCCTTCGGGCACTTCAACGTCTACTCATAACGTGCACAAATAACAATAAATAAATAAATAGCAAGCCAACAAGGTCCAAAAATTCAAATAAAATCCATAAACAGAAAGAATTCAATTTTACAAATTTTTAGAAATTGGAATCACTCAAATCGGAGTTAAAATGCAAAAGTTATAGCATTTTGAAGTTTGAAAATATATTTTAAAAAATAAACCGAATTAATAAAATAATTTCTATTTGGGAAAATCATTTATGACGTCATCACTGCCACGTGTCAGCACCATATCCCAACACGTGTCATCGCTGACGTCAGCCCCGGCCGAACCCCCAGATGACGTCAGCACACCACGTGGCACGTCCACGGCATGCCACGTGTCCTGTACTGTGCCGTGGGCTCGGCGCACGGCCTTGGCTCGGTCTGGTCCACGGTGGACGCGGCGCACGGCCAACGGCCACTGACATGCGGGTCCCATCTGTCAGCGGCCACGTGCGCGCCCGCACGGTGTTGTACGGTTGTGCCAAGCAGTGGGCGGTGATTGGCTGCGGGTTGGTGCGATCTAAGCCGTCCGTTTGAAATTCAACGGCGCAGATTAACCCCAACGCGCGCGGGTGAGATGCCACACGGCATGACCAGTCGCACGACACGCGGCGCGCTCTCGTCCCTCGGATCCGAATCCAACGGTCGCACACGGATCTAACGCGATCTACCGTGAACCAATCCGAGCCGTTGGTTCTAGATCTAGCGGTCGCTAAAGATCGAATCCAACCTGTACAACTAGATCCTACAGATGAGATCTAATATACCGAGGCGAGGACGTGGACGAACCTTAACGGTGCGATGCGGATCCGACGGTCGAGGGAGTTCGCGCCGTTGATGGCGGCACGGCGGAGCTGGCTGGCTGGGGTCAAAGATGACGACCTGGCCAACGACGTTTGGAGCGTCCCCCGGCGAAGTGAGTTGTCCCTCCCGACGCGGCTCGGCACAACGGTCCCGGATCTGGGGTTCTTCGCGGCGGGGACGGCTCGACGGCGACGAAAACACGCCATAACCGAGGCAGCGCAAAGCTCTACTTCGGCGAGAAATCCCGATGCAATGGCAGCGGCTCGGACGTTGGAAGCTTGGGCGAATGACACGCGGTCAGCAGGCGGTCCACCCGGGCTTTAAATGCCGCCCCAGATGTCGAGGTAGGCGCGGATTCCGTGGGCAAGCCGGTACGGGCGGCGGAGTCCGGCGCGGATACAGCTTGGCCGATGTGGCAGCCATCCGTGCGCCCACACGCATCGATCTGACGGTCTCCCGCACGCACACACGCGGTCGAGCGCTGGCCATTGGATCGAGATCCAATGGTCGCGCAATAAGGGTTAGGGCGGCGGCGCGGCTGCCGGGCTGGCTCACTCACTGTACTGGGCCTGGCCTAGTACTGTAGCTGAGATTTTCCCTACGATTTTTCATTAAAAATAATTGCAAAAATAGTTTAAATCATTATGGGGCATTAAAAACTACTAGAAAGATTCTGAAAAAATTCTCAAAAATATTTTAGTGCATTCTGGACTCAAATAAGATATTTCCAACAAAAATTTATTTGTAACTTTTAAATATTTAAATAATAAGGTAAATGACTTAATGCAAATTAAATATAAATAAATTACAAAAATTTACAAAATTTACAAATACACTTTGAATTCAAGAAAGGCAAAAATTAGGGTGTTACAGTTTTTCCTAAAAAAATGCAAATTCGTTTTTCGTTCGTCGTTTCTCCGTTTTTGTTGGAAAAAATATTTTCGTTGCTCATTTTTTCTCCGGAGCATCGGAAAAATGTTTTCGTTGACCATTTTTCCTTAGAAAAAAATGCGAATTCGTTTTTCGTTCGTCGTTTCTCCGTTTTTGTTGGAAAAAATGTTTTCGTTATCCGTTTTTTCTCCAGTCCCCTGGAAAAACGTTCTCGTGGTTAATTTTTTCTCAGAAAAAATGAAAATTCATTTTTCGTTCATCCTATCTTCGTTTTTGCTGGAAAAAATTTCGTAGTCCGTTTTTTCTTTGGATCCCAGGAAAATTGTTTCCTTGGTCCATTTTTCGAAAAAAAAACATAAATCTGTTTTTCGTATGCGCACGCGGCGTGTGCCGCTTTTGGGTTTTTGTGATCTATTTTTTCTTAAAAAAACACAAGCCCGTTTTCCATTCGTCTTTCCTCAGTTTTTGGCGCAAAAAATATTTTCGTGGTCCGTTTTTTCTATAGAGCCCAGAAAAAATGTTTTCGTGGCCCATTTTTCCCTAAAAAAAATGCAGCTTCGTTTTCCATTCATGCGCGCGGTTCTGTCTCTACGGTTTCTCGAGCCTCCAAAATTTTTGAAGAAACGTCTGAGTCTATTTTTTCACCCAAAAAAATGCATAGTCATTTTTCGTTCACGTAAGCGCACGCTTACGGCCTAGTAATACTTACATAGGCAACAAACTTCTTCTCTCTCTTCTCGTCACGGAAAAGTTGATGTGGTATAAGTATAGTAACCAATTGGAAAGCGTTGCCACAATATATTAGGGGACCCCAAAAAAGTATATCTGGCAAAATTATTTATATATTCATTTGAAAGCTGAGCAACAACGAAGGCATATGACTACACATTTGTTCAATTTCTTTGGTTGCGTTATTTGCTACCTATGCCCTTTTATTTTAGGGACCAGAAAAGATGTATGGCCAATCCTTCATAATTTTGTCACAATCGGTAGCATTATCCGTGACAGTAACGAGCAAACATGATCTTCTACATGTATTTGTTGGAAACCATCTCACCCATGAAGATCTATTATGGTCCGTTTACCGAAACCTTAAAAAAGAGGCTATAAAAGGAGGAGAGGTACCCTTATTGTACACACAAAAAGAAAAATAATAAATCAATCTCTGTTCCTCGACAGTGTCTCTCTGTTCATTATTTTAGATCTGTCAGGTACCCTGGGCCATCTAATCCACGCATGAAGAACGCCGCCGTGGCACGAATCCACAGTGCAAGTTTCCATGTGCGGCCCGCAGCTGTCGGTCACCTCCATGCCCCTGGTTGGCTGAAGTCGTAGCCTCCCCATCACCGGTGCCTGACTCGCCTCCGTCCAATGGCCGGCTCACAGGCCTGCAGCGCTGCCACCACGGCTCAAAGCCGCCGCCCATGGCCCCGGTGATCTCCGCGCTCAGCTCGCAGCCGCTGGCTAGCCTCCTCCCGCGCGGCGATGCCTCGGCTCCACCTGTGCGGCACACAGCCGCCAGCCGATCCCCACGTGCATGGCACATAGCCGTCGACCGGCCCTCACCCTTGCAGCCCGCAGCCGCTGGCAGGCATCCGCCCGCGTGACAAGCAGCCGTGGCCGAGCTCCGCCCAAGCATCCCACAGCCGCCGATTGGCCGCCGCCCGCTTGCCCGACCCCTTGGCTTCCCCGCACCAGCAACGCGGCGCGTCACCTTGGCTCCCCGCTCGGTCGGCCAACACCTTGTATTCTCTATGCGCAGCCCGCAGCCGCCGACCGCGCTCCACCGTCTCAACCCGAAGCCATTTCCCTGGCTCTCCGCTCGGACTCCGCGGCCACCGGCTGCTTTGGCTGCCCACAACTACCGCTGTCGGCCCATTCGACCCCTTAGTTTCCATGCGCTCACAGCGCGACGCAATTGCGTTGTGGCCCGCATGCCATCGTCGCATCCTGGTGGCGAGCTCGGCCCCGCCGCGCCGCGCCTACCCCGCAACCGGCCGCCGCCGCTCCCCGCCGGCCACCCATATCCTCATAGAGATCGGACCTAAAAATCTAGCGCTAAGTTTATCCACGGTCAAGTCCGGATAGATGAGCCTAAAAGTGAGGGAAAATTACCCTTTTCTCCCTGAATTTCTTTTGTCGAAAATCATTAGTAAATTCTGAAATTTGCCTAAATATTGATAAAAAAATTATGAAAATTGCTAGAAAAGTCTAGAAAATCATGAAAATTGCTAGAAAATTATAGAAAATCATCATGACACATTGTTCATATCTTGGCTCTAGTTTTATTTTCTTTAGCCTTCTTTTACTATTTTTATTAATATTTATGAATTTTGTACTTATTCCTTTCTTTAGTTTACTGAAAAATCATGAGAATTTAAGTATGTACTTTTGTATAAATCTAGCAACCACTCTCTACTAGATTGTATGCAGCAATCTAATGAAAGAATCTTGTGAATATGCAGATGTCTGGCATTGTGAACCATGAGTTTGAGGAACTAGCCCCTCATGGCTAGAACTATCTCACATGGGTATCAGATGCAAAAGATCGTGCTTGGTAGCAAGAAGCTTTGAGTTATTATCGGCTTAGGGTGCTCGAAAGACAAGCAACCTATTGCCGAACAAAATGATCAAGCTTTGCATTTCCTCAGGCACCACTTCTCAGCTACTATGAAAAATGAATATATGGCCGAGGGGAGTGCACTTGATATATGGACTGCACTCTAGAAGTGGTTCAAAAAGCTCAAGTATACTATTTTGCCTCAAGCACATCAAGATTGGGTTCGCCTGAGGCTTACATACTACATATCAGTGGCCAAGTACAATTCTACCTTGCACAGAATTTGTACCAATCTCTCTGTATGTGACAAGATCACCGAAGAAGAGAAGATTGAAAAAACTCTTTCCACCTTCCATCCTAGTGCTATCCAGAGTGCCTACAGCTATCATCAGAATACATACAAGGACTATTGCGAACTGATTGTGTTATGCACATTTGCGAAGTCACAAGATGATGTTCTTCACAAAAACTTCATCTTACAACCACTTGGAAGAAGTATTGGCACAGAGGTCAATGCCAATGGCTACAAGGTGAGGAAGCTCACTCAGAGGAAGAGGGGCAAGAAGGGTGGAAAAGCAATGCCCAAGAGAAGCAGAATGGCAAGGAGAAGCCACCCGCTAAGTCGTATGGATAGCAGAACCAGACGTGCTTTAGCTGTGGTACTTGCGGACTGTAACATCCCAAAATTTGGGTTTTCAAAAAATTTTGGTTTAGTTTAGCTTCCCAAAAAAATTTGTTGTTTTTCTCGTGTTAATAAAGCTTAATTTGTATTTTCTAAAAGCTAAAATAATTTAATTTTATTATTTTATAATTCAAATAAAAGAAATTCAGTTTTAGTTAGGTTCCTTGTGCTTCAAAGAATTTTTCTACAATTTTTGATATTTTTCGGAGCTCATTTGCTATTTATCGTATTTATTTGGAATTGATTTGTATTAAGCCCTTTTATGGAAATTAATTGGTTATTTGAAAATTTTGTATAAATTTTTGTTGCAAATATTTTATTTGAGTTCAAAATATCTTAAAATATTTTCTAGAATTTTTCTAGAATTTTTCTGGTATTATTATTGTCCTAAAAAATTAGTTTTAATTTTTGGATTTATTTCATTTTGAAATGCTGGAATTTCGGATTTTGGAAATGGGCTCAATCCCCTCTATTCTCTCTCGCCACCCCACGCCGCCACCCAGGCTCTCTCTCGTGCGCCAGGCCGCCCCCGCCCACTCCTTCCCGCCTTGGCCCATCTCCCCGTGCCCACCTAGGCCGACGCCACTCCGCTTCCAAAGACGCGCTGGCGCCAACATTGGTGCCTCGCCCGGGCCACGCGTCGCCCCTTCGGCCCAGCCGCATCCCCGCCTTGATCTCGACCACTGATCGCCGATCTGACGTCTCTCAACGCGCCACGTTGTCGAGTCCTGCTCACGCCCGCCACCTGCTCGATAAAATGCCTACTGGACCTGGTTTCGCATTTCTTTTGGGTTTTCGTGACCTAGCCACCTCCCCAAGCCCTAATAGACCTCCCATGACCTCTCCCACGCATATGCAACCCCATGGACATCATCCAAACCCTAGAAACTCATCCATCTTCCTCCGAAGCGCGGCCCAACATCGACCGAACTTTGCATCACATTCCTTGCTGGCTCATCATCTTTTTCTGAGATCCACCTACGTCACATCGTGCCCTATGGTACCCTCTATCTCCTCTCCAAATTTGGTGCAATTTCGTCCAAGGAATCAAAAGTTATGCCCGTTTCAATCTCAAATCTTGCCGAGGCCTGTTGTCCCTCGTTTTTGCGATTTTGACCGTGGAATTTTTTGTGGAGACTTCTGTTGATACCCGTTACATGGTGCTCACCCTAACTCATGGTTTTGCCCTCGGGATTTGCGCAGAAAAATTCTTTTCCTCGATCAGACTGCGTTGCAGACAGCCAAAAACTTCCTCGCGCGTTCCCCGTTGATCCAAAAGGTAAAACTTAAATCCACTCATGTCAATTTGTGCATTAGGGTCCCAAATAGCTCTCTGTAAAATTTGGTTAGGTTCCATGCATTATTCTAAAAGTTATAGCCGTCTAAACTTTAGCTCCGAAAACCGTTCATCGGCAGTTTGTGATCAATCCGTTCGATCGCAGCCAAATCCGCCTATACCGTTGAGTTTGTCTCGTCGTGTTTTACGTGATGGACATTTCCCCTCTACTGTCCCATCCTTTGAAAAAAAAATTATTCCTCGATACCGCCTTTTTGCCGCCGCCAACCCTCCTATTCCGCCGTGGCCGTGTTGTCATGTCCGGTGGGTAGGGATGAAAACGGATTGGATAGTTTTCGACCGATCTGGATAATTTTCGGATACAGATTCTGTCGGATCGGATATTTGTCGGATAGTATCGGATCAGATACGGATACAGATATTTTTTGTCCAATACGGATTCGGTAGCTCACTATCCGTCGGATACAGATACGGATTCGGATAATCCGGATAGTGATGGATCGGATATCTAGATATACATGTGGGCTGGCCCAAGTTACTCTTTTGGCCCAAAAAGGTTACTAAATTTTAACTTGTTTTCTAATTTAATTAATCCATAAATCAAGTTTCAATTATTAAAATTAGCAAACTAGCTTCAAAAATTATGAAATTTTTTGATAAAATTCCTAACATAGTCTATAATTTTTTTAAAAAATATTTTTAAGATTTTATCATATTTTAAATTTTCTAAAAAATTCAAAAATTATTGTATTTAATAGGAAAATATTTTAAATAAGTAGCTAAAATGCATAAAAACTCCTAAAATACATAATTTATTATTTTAAATATAATTTAACAAATAAAACAAATCTTGGGGTCATTACATATAAGTGTTTTATATGTTTTCTAGAGATATGGTAATTAAGTATTATCAAACTTTTTGTATGTTCTATATTTGTTTCCATTTGTTTCTCTTAACTAGGATCACATTTATTTTGTGTTTTGATCTACATGTATGATGAATTAATCGTATGTACGTGATGAACTAAGTCTTACATAATTTTATTTGCAACATGGTATCTAACTATTGTCTAAGTGAATGAAAATACTTATATTTATTCAATTTTCAATAATATTTTAATCAAATCAACTAGTTATGTATTTTCGTTGATTTTTTATGTACAATCTAAGGGATTATCATGTTCCGATAAATATTCATAACAGTATCCGTTTCGATTCCTATTCGATCCGTATATGTATTCGACATTATTCGTATTCTTATTCGTATCCAAACTATCCATATTCGTATCCGAATCCGAGAAAAAAATATAAAAACAAATATGGTAGAGCCATTATCCGTCCGTATCTGATCCGTTTTCACCCCTACCGATGGGCCATCATTCACTATTTTAGTCCATCCTTGGAGTCCATTTGATCTCCGTTTCCCGACAAAGCCTTGTTCAGGCTTAAAGTCGTCATCTTTCAACCTAGTCCATTGTTACCGGTTCGTGTCTCAGTTAGCTATCCTTGGTAGCGCTTTATCGCGACCATGTTGTTGCACCGACGGTCGATACCTTGATTCATGTGCATCCTGTCATCGCTTCATGTTCGTCGATAACATTTCGTCGTTAACGTACGCCGTTAACGCTCCACCGTTAACGTTCCGCCGTTAACGTTCGCTGTTAACGCTCTGCCGTTAACGCTTCACCGTTAACGCTCTGCTCTCGCTTCGCTATCATCGCATGCGCGCACATAAGTGAAAGCCCTAATGCGATGTCCTTATCTTTTCTATTGCCTTGTTATGATCTAGCCCCTCACATTGAGTTCAGCCTCGTATTCTTGTCATCACCGCCTCGTCATCTCGAGTCCCTTCCTCGATGTATGACTGAATCTCAGGTCGGATCGCAGTAGATGTCGATCCCATCCGTCTATGTCTTATCACTGAGCATCCAATCCGCCATTAACCTAGAATTCATTTGTGGACTTGGTCGATAGACCATTGGCCATGTGTCGTATCCTTGTGCCCAAATCTAGTCTATCAATCTCTCTCTTTTGTTTGACTGTGTATCTGTTTAGTCAACAAAAGTCAACCTTGAGCCTCAGCTTAGTTCACTGTGAATTAACATATCTTTATGGACCCGGTCTATAGATCGAGAGCCCATATGTCATCATCTATCCAATCAAGATAATAACTTCAAAAGAAATATTCTTCGGGATATTATTCTTTCTTTCCCAGTTATTAGTCTTTCCCTTTTTAGGATATTTTTCGAAAGCTCGTTCTCTTTTGTCTAATCTCCGGTTCAATCCATTCGAGTTCCTGAATTCATCCAAGCCGTTGTTCCCAATGCTATTCCCTCTTAATTTGGAGTTTACTTGATTTGCCTTTTGAGTTTTGTTGTATTTGTGTTTGTTTAATCGTTAGACGCATCGTCCGAAAGTCGCTCGAAGGAGCTGAAGGTCAAGGAAGTGGAAGATTGAAGATCCAAGAATCGAAGATAAAGAGTAAAGAACAGTAAAAATTGCAAGGGCCAGGCAAGGGCATGCTAGTTTAAGTTAATCTAATTTCAATTAATTTGGGATTAGATAATCAACCTACATGTTATTGCCACCTTGTCCATAATAATTATATGCCATGCTTGATTTGTCACCCTAGGATTGTTGATTAATAGTTGGTGACTAATAAATTGCCAACATGGGTTAGATAGAACGCATTAGTTTGCTTAGACTCGCAACGGGCCAGTGACATCATTTTGGAAATACAAAGTTCAATATTGACTAATGAAATATGCAATGTATTTTGAAATCGTGTGACGTGTTGCCGACACGATGATATTGATATGTGGAGGCCTTCGTGCTTCTTCAAGGATGTTGAGTTGTTGTTGGCATTGTGTTGCGCAATAATCAACTGGGGTGATAAAATATTTTGGGACTGGGGCAAGTGGCAAGATTTATGGTGGGTTAGATTGGCGGTGGGGATTGTATGAAACGTGATATATGTACGAGAGATGGTGAGGTGGATTTCTTGAGAGTATTGATGTAAGCCTTGCCCTGATCACTCTAAGGACTTAACCTTGCAAGTCTTTGAACTGGGCCAAACATACAACCACATGTCTGGAATGGGACATACCTAGTTGAGTAAGTTACTGATATCTTGCATGTGGTACCTCAGGGTGCCAGCTATACTTCAGTGTAGTTGTATGGGGAGCGTACCGAGGCTGTGGCTAGGTACCCGTCCAATAGTTTGTTGTCCTAAACTTCGCCTTTGCTAAGGGAAGGGTTAGTGTTCGACAACTAGGGAGGTTCACTTGTTAAGATAGAAGTTCCCGAAAAATTTTGTTATGATCACTCATTCGCATACTCTTGTATGGCTATTCACGGCTGATGTGATGAGTTGATTATATCTTGTGGGTAAAGTGTATAACCTCTGCAGAGTGTCAAAACTATTCGAATAGCCGTATCCTCGGTATTGGACAATGCTCGGGGATTACAGTGAAGGGTTAGCTTTTTCTTGAAAGTGAAACTTGGGCTTGGAGGCATTTTGCCTGTGGAAAAGTGATAACTGGTTAAGGATGTGGTATGTTTTACTTGTGAAATAACTGTGAATTCTATTACTGTTATTATTTGTTTACTGCTTTGCAATCTATTATGTTCATTTGTGATATTGCTTTTCCGCAAAATAACCATTCAACCTGTCATTTGGAATAAGCCATGCATATAGTTATTAGACTTGCATTCTATGCATGACTTGCTGAGTGCTTTATGTACTCACCCCTTGCAACAAACAAATCACCAGTGAGCTGAAGTTTACACCTTCGAAGATGAAGTTACGAGAAGAGGCGAATATCTAGGAGTCGAACCCTGTTAGTTGCCTGTGGTATATTGATGGGATTCACCGACGTTCTTCGTTCCGCTGCTGCTTATTTGGACTTGAAGCCGTCAAGGCCTCAGAAGTGTAAGGTTGACCTTAAGGTCGTTCAATAGTTTATATTTTATAATTGAGTTATTTTATTATTCCGCTGTGTATGATTGTGATATTCATCTATGTTGAGACTGTATGCACTAGCTTGATCCTGGACTAGTGCAGAATACACAGAGGGTTTGGATTTGCACTTTCGGGTCCCGACAGGGACACTGGTCGAAGATATGTCCGGAACCCAACGATGTCATAAATGCATATCAAGCCAAGAAGAAGGCAAAATGTAACGCCCCAACAGAAGCACATTTCACCAAGGTAGGCGATGATGATGCCATAGACGAGGACACCCACTAGCATCGTCCTCCCAGTCTAGCCATGGACGAGGACACCCACTAGTAACATTACTTGTGAAATTATTGAGAAAGTTACTATTGTTATTACTATTTTACTGCTTTACAACCTATTATTGTATTTGAGAATGCTGCTTTACTGCAAACGAACCACATTTGCCTATCGTTGGAATAAGCCATGCATGTAGCTATTAGTTGCATTCTGTGCATGACTTGCTGAGCGCTTTAAAGTACTCACCCCTTGCAACAACACAACATCAGTTGAGGAAGAATCAACGCCAGTTTGGGAGGAGGAGCTTCAGGAGGAACCCACGAACTAAGAAGCGAGCCCAGTCAGTTGCATGTAGCATATTCGTTGGCGCCACGAGTTATTTCATTTCCGCTGTAGTTTATTTTATTTAAGACTTTGCCCTGCGTGGCGTAACTTTGTAAGTTGACCATAGGGTTGAGTCAACCGCTTTGCTATAAATAAAAACTTAATTTATTATTACGCTGTGTATGATTGTGATATTTACCTGTCTTGAGATGGTGTGCACTAGCGTAATCCTAAACTAGTGCGGGAAACACCGAGGGTCCAAATTTGCAAATTCGGGTCCCGACATAACCAATTGTGGGCCCCCAAAACTGCTTTCCGGATTCCCCTATGTATTTATGTACTAGTCCCAGATCAACGCTAATACACACAGTTCACAGTGATGAATCATAACCAAATAGATCGAAATATTAGAATAAATATTATGTATTAGCCACAAGGCCATTTATTACAATATGTGGTCACATGACCAAAGTTTACTGCAGTGGAAATAAGTAACAAAAGGTAAAGCCAACAAAACACCATAGGCAGACAACTGGGAACGTGCGCCTAGTTTTCTTGATGACCTTTATCAAACTCCTCAGTGAAGTACTCACCATCTTCAGCGGCATCTTGAAAATTTTCTAATGATAAAGTTGAGTGTAGCACGTGAGTACAAACGTACTCAGTAAGTCTGGAAAATATGCATCATACAGGGCTTTTCAAGGATGGCTTATTAGGGTTCTTTTGCACAAAGCCAAGTTTTAATAAACCTTACTTAGTATTAGTTTTCACAAAGCATGTTTTAACAAATATCTGTACAGTAGAAATTATTTATAACTTTTGGTGAACGTTCTAGCCACAAACACTAGTATACAGGCTCTATCCGCACATTTTGAAAGATCAAGATTAACCAACATATGACTCCATCCGTCATGATTTAAAACAGGTTCCAACCTTCTGACTGGCTCAATCCGCCATATACACATCCGAGAGTTCTAACCACTCCTGGATCCCAAAGCTCCAGTATTTAAAACCAAAAAACAACTCTACCAATATGAAAGCATTCTTTGCTTGCCCTTGACCGTAGGCACGACTATTCGAATAGTTTTACACTCTGCAGAGGCGTACATCTTTACCCACAAGACATGATCGTCTCTTATTGTCAAGCTATTAACGCACTTCCTTTGGTGTGTCGCCAGAGAGATCATGACAAGGCATTTACAATGTATCAATCTTACCCAACTCCACCCGCTAAGGTATCACCGCTGTTAGGGTTCCATCCACCCAGTACAGAAGCCCCCACTTGCGCCGTGTGGGAAAAATTACTTGCCTCCATCCGGCACCCACATCCCACCATCCGGTGAGTCTAATTTAGATTGCTACAAATTATTTAGACATGTGGTTGTACGGTTATGCTTAGAATGGACAATCACAAGCGTCGATCCTTAATTGACTTGGGGCGGTACTTGCACAAACAAGGACTAGTGCTCCATCCTCACCCGCCTGACATATCATTCCGCCCAAGTATAAACCATTTTTATTTTATTTTTATTTTGCAAATTAAAGTAGCAGATACATTGCTACAATTCTCTAAAACATATTTTTAACAATAGTAGATACCCACCTCGACCGTCCGTTGTCGCCCCCAGGCTTGATGGGGACAATGGTGTTGGTGTCATAGCCCCCAATATCGATGTGCGGCGACCAGTGCCCGACATTGGCCAGTGGCGTTCAGCTTCCGATGGTGGCGAGCGGCCTTGGGCCCACATTTCTAGAGCGGAGCCAGGGGAAAAGCTTGGCCAAGCAGCGTACCCAGGCGACCACCGCGTGGTCGCCGCGCTTGGCCGGGAAGAAGAGTGAATAGGCCCCATCCTAGCCTTCCTGCAAGACCAAGTGATTCTAACACCCTGGCACCTAGTATGCCACGAATGCCACCCAAACAATACCAAAAGCAACCAAAAACACATATTTAACCATAAATTACAGCAATTACACTAATTGCTTAAATGAAAAATTCGGCAGCACAACCTTTGTTTTTCCAAGGTTTTAAACATCAACAATATCAACATAACAAGGTAGCATAATGGGAAAATAACAATAGCATGGGAATCTAAGATTTTAACAATTATTTAAGTCTCAAACACAATTTGACCATCTCAATAATCAATGAGGAATAACGATAAACTGAGCACATGGTATAACCAAGTCCAAGCTTAACGCAAAAGAATAAAATATCACATCTACGATTGAGGTTATGCAGTTGTCTAGTTAAGTGCAACTAGGTGGAGACGTGACGCTAATTCCCCTTCCCGTATGCCGAACTCATGGTACCTAAAAACAACATAAAACAACAAGTGTGAATTCATCACTCAGCAAAGTGTATTGCAATGGAGTAAACAATAACAACATTCATAAACATCTTCATTAACCTTTCATACATCATCATCATAAACATTTCATAAACATCTTCATAAGCATCTCATAGAACAACATAAGTATCTCATTAAACATCCCATTCATGCAATGCAATGCACATGTCTCTTTGCTTAGCACATACCGATATTGTCGAGTGCACACCGATGGTGTGCGCCCCCTTTTTCCTTCCATCCCGTGGAAGGTGCCTACTCTTACTAACTCGTTTCCATTCACAACTGTGGATGGAACCACGAGGTAGGTCTTTCTCAATGGCACTCCAGATTAGTCATAACTTTCTCACTAACCATACCGGACTAGTTATGACTTTCTCACCAACCTGGCCAGTCCTCATGCCATGAATGCAAATATGCCATACACATGAATAACTTGCATATAAACTCAATTTAACCATTGTATAGCCTCATAAAAAATCATTTCATCATGTCACATGAAAGAATCAATCATGGCATCATATTATAAAACATGTGTAAACTATCTCATTATCAAACATTATGGCTCCCTAAGCCACAACCACTACAATACACTTGCCTTCACCCACGTGGGACGGATTGACGAGACGTTGAAGGCACTCCCGGGGTCATACCACCTGCACAAAGGTATAATACACTCAAAACATGCCCACAAAACCACACAAGAACAATCAACTACATTGACTTTGCAACCCACCCCCCAAACCCGAAAAAAAGAGAATTTGTCCAACGGGACAGCAGGCTTCCAACAAGCATATCTTGAGTTCTACAACTCCAAAACAGATAAACGAGTACATTTTCTCGAACCTTAGGAAATTTCCCACCTTTTTCTAAGTATTCGCGAAGACTGATTTGGCTTCTAAAATCCTCTAATCTACAGTTGAACACATAATATATCATTCACATCACATATTTGACAATGTTCGGTAAAATGAGCATAACTATTAAACGCCTGAACAGAATTTAGTGATTTTGGTGCCCAATTAAAGGTAATTCAATTACCTACAACTTTCGCAACAACTAGCTGACCATATATCGAATCTAAAATTATCTAATTCGCATCCGAAGACCAATGACCTAATTTGTCCGAGGACAGAACACATGACAGATTTGCAATCACACTAAATCCTCCTAACCACAGCACCTAAACACCAAATTTAAACATGATCTCTCCCATATAACCAGCGCCAAAACTCTACAAATGAATTTACCATCACTTACCTCGCTTGAAGAAACCGACGAACGATGAAAACCTTCTCTTCCCGGCCCCCGATCTCCTTCCACACGCCGAATCCGCAAGATCCTCTCTGTTGCGAAGCTTCCGAACGGAGAGATCAACGGAGGGCAAGGGTGTGGCAGTAAGGGAGGGGATGATTCCTAGCTAGGGCCGGCTAGGAGGTGGAGGGGAGGCGCAATGTGGAGAGGAGGGGGTGGCTAGGGTTTGGGCAAAGTAGGGGCGGCTAGGAGGTGGGAGGGATTGGGAGGCGCCTTAGGTTTTAGGGTGGGCGCACAAGGGCAGGGCAGCAGGGCTGCTGTCCAATTTCTACCTGCACATGGGCCAAGGATGCTCCATCTTCGGCCCAAATAGATCCCCCAAGGCCTGAACTATTTCCCCCAAGGCCCAAACACCCGGAAACGGCCCAAAATCACAATATAAAGCCGTAACGTATTACCACATCTATAAAGTCACATTCTATAATGTCACATTTTGTCCCCCTTAACAAGATTCGACCTCGAATCCAAGACACGCCACTACACAAACAACCAAAAAAAAAGAGCTAGGCTTCGTGGTTCGTACATGATGAGAAAAGCTCTGGGTATTTCTCGCGCATGCGAGACTCCAATTCCCAGGTCGCTTCTCTCTCAGTCTGATGAGACCACAGGACTTTGACAAACTTGAGCGTTCTGTTCTTCAACACTCGCTCCGAATTCCCCAGAATTTTCACAGGCCTGGACTCAAACGTGAGATTCTGATCAAGCACCAATGGCTCCAAATGAACCTCCAACTCTGAGTCATGCAAGTACTTTCTTAGCATCGAGACATGAAACATATTGTGAACCCCTTGCATCGACTCCGGTAGCTCCAAGCGATAAGCCAACTTACCAATTCGAGCTGTGATAGGGAATGGCCCAACATACCTTGGACTGAGCTTCCCTTTGGTGCCAAAACGAACCACACCCTTGGTGTGAGATACTCGCAAGAGTACACTATCACCCACCACAAACTCCAAATCTTGCCTTCTCACATCAGCATAGCTTTTCTGTCTACTCTGAGCTGCAAGAAGGTTCTGTTGCACCTCAGCCACCCGATCCACAGTTCGTTGAACCCAATCTGGTCCAAGGACTGCTCTCTCTCCCACTGCATCCCAACAAAGCGGTGATCTACACTTCCGGCCATACAGCACTTCATAAGGGGCGGCCCGGATGCTGGAGTGATAGCTGTTATTGTAAGCAAACTCTGCTAGTGGAAAATGATCTTCCCAGCTACCTTTCCATGTCATCACACAAGCCCTGAGCATATCCTCCAAGGTCTGAATGGTACGTTCAGATTTCCCATCAGTTTGAGGATGAAAAGCGGTGCTAAGGCGAAGCTGTGTGCCCAAAGCACTATGTAAACTCTCCCAGAACTTAGAGACAAATTTTGCATCCCGATCAGAGATAATCGTCTTGGGCACACCATGCAGCCTCACGATTTCCCGCACATAAATGGGAGCCAACACGCTCGCTGAATTGGTAGTGCGGATAGGAATGAAGTGAGCGGACTTGTTAAGACGGTCCACCACAAACCCAACAGCATCCTTCCCTCATGGAGTACGAGGTAGGCCAACCACAAAGTCCATAGAAATGTCATCCCAGGGCCAGACAGGAATCTCCAGTGGCTGCAACAGACCGGCAGGACGCTTGTGTTCAGCTTTAACCTTCTAGCAAACCCCACAAGATGCCACATACTTAGCAATGTCAACTCTCATCCTTTTCCACCAGAAGTTCTTTTTCAAATCCCTGTGCATCTTGGTCTCCCCAGGATGGACCGTGTACGGGGTCCGATGAGCCTCTTTCATGATATCATCTTTGACTTGGGATTTCTGAGGTACGCAAAGGCGACCCTGAAACCTCAGAGCTCCCGCATCATCAATGGAAAAATCTCCAGTCTTACCATCCTCAAGGCGTTTCCTCACCTACTGGAGCAACCGATCATACTGTTGTGCTTCCCGCACACGCTCTTGGATTGCTGACTCAAGAATCAATTGAGTTTTAGCTTGCATGGTCCCCGCAACAATAAGAAACTCCCAGCCGCTCAAAATCAGCAATAAGGCAATCAATGATAGGGGCATTGTCTTGCGACTGAGGGCGTCAGCCACCACATTCGCCTTGCCCGGATGGTACTGGATTGTGAGGTCATAATCCTTTATCAATTCTAGCCACCTCCTCTGCCTCAAATTCAAATCTTTCTGAGTAAAGATGTACTTGAGGCTCTTGTGATCATTGAAGATATCACAAGACTCACCATACATATAATGCCTCCAAATTTTCAAGGCGAAGACCACAGCGGCCAACTCAAGATCATGGGTGGGGTAATTCTGCTCATGCCTTTTCAACTGCCTCGATGCATAAGCAATCACCTTGCCATCCTACCTGAGCACACAACCAAGTCCCATTCGAGAGGCATCAGAATGGACTGTGAAGCGCCTCCCAGGCTCGGGGAGGGTAAGCACAGGAGCAGTCACTAACTTCTCCTTCAAAGTGCAAAAATTGTGCTCACACTCAGCCATCCACTGAAATTTCACTCCCTTCTGGGTCAACTGTGAAAGTGGCTTAGCAATGATGGAGAAGTCCTGCACGAAACACCAGTAATACCCAGCCAACCCGAGGAAGCTACGCACCTCTTTAACATTAGAGGGTCTCTTCCAGTCCAACACTGCTGAGACTTTACTAGGATCCACATAAATGCCCTCTGGATTGATGATATAGCCAAGAAAACCCACCTCTGAAATCCAGAACTCGCACTTCTTTAATTTAGCATAGAACTGATTCTCCCTCAAAGTACCTAGTACAAGCCTCAGATGTTGTTCATGTTCTTCTTCTGATTTAGAGTAAACCAGAATGTCATCAATGAAAACTATCACAAAGTCATCATGGTACTTGTGTAGCATATTGTTCATTGCCTCCATGAAAACAACAGGAGCATTACTTAGTCCAAAAGACATAACTTTAAATTCATAGTGCCCATACCTATTGGAGAAAGCAGTCTTTTCAATATCCTGTTCCCTCACAAGAATCTGATTATAGCCAGACTGAAGATCAATCTTGGAGAGCACCTTTGCTCCCTTCGGCTGGTCAAAGAGATCCTCAATGCGAGGCAATGGATACTTGTTTTTTACGGTTGCTTGATTGAGAGCACGATAGTCAATGCACATGCGCCAACTATCATCCTTCTTCGAAACGAAAAGGACAGGTGCTCCCCATGGCGACACACTATGCCGAATGAAACCATTTGCCAACAGATCCTCCAATTGCTTTTTCAACTCGTCTTGAAAAGGATGAGCCAGACGGTATGGAGAAATAGAAATAGGTCGAGTGCCAGGAAGATCAATTCTAAACTCCACATTCCTTTTAGGAGGCAAATCGAGCATCTCATCTGGGAACACATCAACAAATTCCTTCATCACAGGAATCTCCCCAATTGATACTGATGAAGATGGCTTTTCTAAAATAGCCATGAGAAAACCCAACTGCTGCATACGACGACCAGAAAACAGACTAGCCAAAGCAAAGATGGAACTAGAGGGTATGCCACCCTGAAAAGTCAATTCCACTCCTGACGAAGCCTGCAAGGCAATTGTCTTCCAAAAGCAACAAATCTTGGCACGATACTGATGCAACCAGTCTATACCCAAAATGACATCAAAAGGGGCCAACTGAATCACCATAAGGTTGGCGAAGAAATCCTCATCATCAATGCTAATGGTGCAACCCGGGCAAACCAAAGAACTCGCAATAAGACCCCCCGGAGAACTGATTAACACTGACTCAGAAATTCGCTGCAACCTCAACTAAGCTCTACTAGCAAACTCAAAGGATACGAAAGAATAGGATGCTCCAGAATAAAAAAGAACAAAGGCATCAACTGAATCCACAAGCAAAGTACCTGATACCACCTCCGGGTGCCTAGCTGACTCAGCAGTCAGCAAGGCGTACACTCCTGGTCGCGCCGGGGCAGCAGGAGCCCCGACACCCGGCTGATGCCCTAGCATAACTGGGGGCGGTGGGGCGAGCTGAGGAGGAGCCGACGGCTGCGGGCACCAAAAGGCCGCGGGTGGCGCCCAAACAGAGGGCTGCGGGGGAGCAGTAGCTGCTAGCATCTACACCGATCCCCTGGAAGACGCAGCTGTAGTGGGAGCAGGAGGCACGGGCTCCCACTTAATGATACTACCGGGATTCATCCAGCAGACTCGCCCCATATGGCCAGGTTGGCCACAGTGGTTGCACTCCCTAGTCCAACCACACTCAGCAGCACAGTGTCCCTTACCGCACTTGAAACAGATCATGCCCTGCCCTGGAGCAGGACGAATAGCCACCCGCGAGGAAGATGGCTGGGGCGGCTTCATCTTAGACCATGAGGAGGAACTCTGTCTCCCCTTGAACTTCTTGAAGGTAGGTCACTGAGAAGACCCACCTCCTCCACCAAACGTCCTCTTCTGGCCACCGCCAGGGGCCACTGGAACCCCTGAACCCCCAGGGTTTTGCTTATCCCTAGAGAACTCGAACTCGAGTTCCATACCCTTCGCCTGCTCCACCACGGAGCAGAAGTCACGAGGGACAGTCGCCTCCATGACAACTCTGAACTCCTGATTAAGGCCCCTACGGAACCTCCTTGCCTTCTCCCTGTCATCCGCTGCCACAGCCGGCACAAAGCGCACCATGTTGTTGAACTCCACTTCATACTCTGCCACCGACTTCTTCCCCTGAGTGAGAGTTGACAAAGTATGCTCCATCCTCTCCAGAAAGGACTTCGGGTAGAACTTGGCTTGGAAGTGAGCCACAAAGTCCTCCCAAGTGACCGGTCCAAGAGCGGGGGCCCTCGCAGCAAGAACCCCCTCCCACCAGATATCCGCTTGGCCCTTCAGCTGAAAGGCCACAAAGCGAGCTCTCTAGACCGAAGTCAACTCCAAGACCTCGAACTGTCGCTCCATGTACCGCAGCCAGTCTGCGGACTGGGCCGATGTGCCCGCTCCATCAAAAGTGTCGAGGCGGAGGGACATCCACTCTCAGAGGCTCATCCACAGCTCCGGCACTATGGGGGGCCACAATGGGGACCGCTGTAGGGGGAGGCACAACAGCAGGGGCTGCCTGAAACTGCTGGCGTAGCTCCTGAACCTCCCTCTGCAGTGCCTGCAACAAGGCTGTAGTGGTGGCTGGCACCTCAACCCCCGACTGTGCCGCCGGGATCTCCTCCTGCGCTGGCTCATGAGCATTGAGCGAAGCGCTTCCCACATCAACTGATTCAGCAACTCCCTGAGATGGGTGACTCCCACCTCGACCCTGGCCTCCACGGCCACGGCGACCACGACTTCTACCCCTCGGCATAGCTGCTACAGTCACACAACCATACAATCAACATAATCATAAGCACGACATCAATATATTCAGGATCAAAGATCAAAGATCAACATACACACAATCTACATCAAGTAGGCAAAACGTAATGCAATGAAGAACCATAAACCCATCCTACTGTGCATCCAAGTGTGTCAAATTTTAAATTAATTATTCACTTACACAAGTTTTAATGTTGCTATCCTATGGCAAAAATTGAAGTATATCCTAAGCCATGTTTCTAGGTTATCCCACATCACATTTTAGTTGAACCTATGGTATAACACTAAATACATGTTCCACGGACCTAAAGCCCACTCTGATACCAACTATAACACCCCGGCACCTAGTATGCCGCGAATGACACCCAAACGATACCAAAAGCAACCAAAAACACATATTTAACCATAAATTACAGCAACTACGCTAGTTGCTTAAATGAAAAATTCGGCAGCATAACCTTTGTTTTTCCAAGGTTTTAAACATCAACAATATCAACATAACAATGTAGCATAATGGGAAAATAACAATAGCATGGGAATATAAGATTTCAACAATTATTTAAGTCTCAAACACAATTTAACCATCTCAATAATCAATGAGGAATAACGATAAACCGAGCACACGGTATAACCAAGTCCAAGATGAGCGCAAAAGAATAAAACATCACATCTACGATTGAGGTAATGCAGTTGTCTAGTTAAGTGCAACTAGGTGGAGACATGACGCTAATTCGTCTTCTCGTATGCCGAACTCATGGTACCTAAAAACAACATAAAATAACAAGTGTGAGTTCATCACTCAGCAAAGTGTATTGCAATGGAGTAAACAATAACAACATTCATAAACATCTTCATTAACCTTTCATACATCATCATCATAAACATCTCATAAACATCTTCATAAGCATCTCATAGAACATCATAAGCATCTCATTAAACATCCAATTCATGCAATGCAATGCACATGTCTCTTTGCTTAGCACATACCGGTATTGCCGAGTGCACACCCGTCGGTGTGCACCCCCTTTTTCCCTCCATCCCGTGGAAGGTGCCTACTCTTACTGACTCGTTTCCATTCACAACTTTGGATGGAACCACGAGATAGGCCTTTCTCAATGGCACTCTGGATTAGTCATAACTTTCTCAGTATTCGCGAAGACTGATTTGGCCTCTAAAATCCTCTAATCTACAGTTGAACACAGACTGTATCATTCACGTCACAGATTTGATAATGTTCGGTAAAACGAGCATAACTTTTAAACGGCTGAACGGAATTTAGTGATTTCAGTTCCCAATTAAAGGTAACTCAAGTACCTACAACTTTTGCAACAGTCGGCCGACCATATCTCGAATCTAAAATTATCTAATTCACGTCCGAAGACCGATGACCTAATCTGTCCTAGGACAGAACACATGACAGATTTGCAATCATACTAAATTCTCCTAACCACAGCACCTAAACACCAAATTTAAACATGATCTCTCCCATCTAACCAGCACCGAAACTCTACAAATGAATCTACCATCACTTACCTCGCTTGAAGAAACCGACGAACGACGAAAACCTTATCTTCCCAGCCCCCCGATCTCCTTCCACACGCCGAATCCGCCGAATCCTCTCGGTTGTGAAGCTTCCCAACAGAGTGATTAATGGAGGGGAAGGGTGTGGCAGCGAGGGAGGGGATGATTCCTAGATAGGGGCGGCTAGGAGGTGGGAGGGATTGGGAAGCGCCTTAGGGTTTAGGGGGGCGCACAAGGGCAGGGCAGCAGTGCTGCTGTCCAATTTCCACCTCCACATGGGCCAAGGATGCTCCACCTTCGGCCCAAATAGATCCCCCAAGGCCCGAGCTATTTCCCCCAAGGCCCAAACACCCGAAAACAGCCCAAAATCACAATATAAAGCCGTACAGTATTGCCACATCTATCAAGTCACATTCTATAATGTCACAATGATCCCCGACGATGATGCCACAGCCGAGAAAATCGCATGAAAGGCCAAGTGCTATACTCTGGTAGGTGGGGACCTATATTGCCAGAGTAGAAACGGGCTTCTACTAAAATGCATCACTCGGGAAGAGGGGAGTCAGCTACTCTCTGATATCCATCGAGGCATGTGCGAGAGCCACCTATCCGGCCGGACGCTCGTCGGCAAAGTGTTCCACCAAGGATTTTATTGGCCTACTGCCCTCCAGGATGCCTGCGAGCTGGTAAGATGGTGTGAAGCATGCCAATTCCATGCCAAGCAGATCCACCGCCCCACCCAGGCTCTCCAGACCATTCCCCTCTCGTGGCCGTTCGCGGTCTGGGGGCTGGTCGCATATAGTTATTAGACTTGCATTCTATGTATAAGCTATGCATATAGTTATTAGACTTGCATTCTATGTATAACTTGATAAGTACTTTATGTACTCACCTCTTGCAACAAACAAATCACCAGTTGGTCAGAAGTCTACACCTTCGAAGGAGGAGCTCCACGAGGAGGCAAATATCTAGGAGTTGAACCTTGTCAAATGCATGTGGCATATTGATGGGATTCACCGACGTTCTTTGTTCCGCAGCAGTTTATTTATTTGGAGTTGAAGCCATTAAGGCCTCACTAGTGCAAGGTTGACTTTAAGGTTTTTCAACATTTTTGTATTCAATAATTGAGTTACTTTTTATCCGCTATGTATGATTGTGATATTCATTTGTGTTGAGACTGTGTGCACTAGCATGATCTGGGACTAGTGAGGTATACACTGAGGGTCCGGGTTTGCACATTCGGGTCCCGACACCCTGTCCCAAACCAAGATAGAGCAAACAGAAACCTATATAGTGTGAAATTAGAGAAATCACTGTACGGGCTAAAGCAGTCAGGAAGAATGTGGTATAATCGTTTGAGTGACTCTCTCTCTGCAAGAAAGGCTGCACAAACAGCGAAGATTGTCCATGTGTTTTTACACAATGATCATCGAATGGATTTTGTATAATCTCCATCTATGTAGGTGATTTGAACATCATCGGGACGGGTGAAGAAATAGAAGAAGCTTGCTCATACTCGAAGTCTGAGTTTGAAATGAAGGACTTAGATAAAAACAAATTTTGTTTAGATTTGTAGCTTGAGCATGTCCAAGGAGGAATTTTGGTACACCAATCGTCCTACACGCACAAAGTACTAGAGAGATTTGGTTTTGAAAAGGCATATCCCGTAAAGACCCCAATGGTCGGAAAGTCATTACAAGCAGACCTAGACCCATACATGCCAAGATAAGAGGGGGCGGAAGTCATGAGAGCGGAATTCCCATATCTGAGTGCAATTGGAGCGCTCATGTACCTCGCAAATAGCATAAGGCCGGACACTGCGTTCGTTGTGAACTTGCTAGCCAGGTACAGTGCAGAATCCACTAAAAGGCATTGGAAAGAGGTCAAGAACATCTTCCGTTATCTCTAAGGAAGCAAAGATCTTTGCTTGTTTTACAGAAGAAATCATGAATTGAATTTGGTTGGTTATGCCAATGCTGGGTACTTATCGGACCCACATATAGACAAATCTCAAATTGGGTATGTTTTTCTTTGTAGTGGAACAACAATTTCTTGGAAGTCATCTAAGCAGACTCTTGTGTCGACGTCGACAAACCACTCAGAAATTATTGCCCTATATGAAGCCTCCCGTGAATGTGCATGGCTTTGAAGAATGGTTCACCATATCCAGAAGTTGTGTGGTTTGAACATTGAGCAAGCCCTTGCTATCATTTATGAAGATAATGCAGCTTGTGTTGCTCAAGTGCAAATGATCTATGTGAAAAGCAACCTTACGAAGCATATCAACCCCAATTCTTCTATGCTCATGAAATGCATAAGATGGACAAGATCAAGATACTACACACTAAGTCATGGAATCTTGCCGATTTATTCACAAAGTCACTCCCAACATCTACTTTTGAAAGATGCATTCGAGGAATTGGGATGATGAGACTTAGAGAAGTGCATATCTCAGGGGGAGAATATTCACATACTCCTTAATAAATCTTGAACATGAAATTTGAGTACCTAACGTGGATCTCGAAGATTAACATTTAAGTTTGGGTGAGTTGTACTCTTTTCCCTTAGTAAGTTTTTCACAGAAGTTTTCTTATGTAATAATGAGGCAATTCGTGCAATGCAGCAAGCGTATGCTATGCCCTCTTTCTCTAAGTATTTTTCTAATTGGGTTTTTCTAGAGTTTTGATAAGGCATATGCATCTCACGGTAAAAGACCCAATGAGGAGTGTTAGGAAACCATCTGGCGCATAAAGGCCTATCATGGTCCCTTTGTCAAAATTCTATAAGGTGGCTATAAAAGGAGGGGGGTCCCCCATTGTACACACATCAGAAAAGAAATAATAGATCAATCTCTGTTCCTCCACATTGTCTCTCTCTGTCCATTGTTTTATATCTATTTGGAAACCCTGGACTATATCTGGTAGCGTAGTTTCTCAACAGTATTAATGTATACCTTGTTTTAATACCTGTCGAGGGACTAAGGGTGTGTTTGGTTCTTAGGATAAGGTTGAATGGGATGGGATAACCCTGTACCATTTGGTTCCATTATTTTGGGTGAATGAGTTGGTTCAGCATCTAGAGAGAATATTCCTCAAATTTGTATCACTTTCAGGATGGGATGGTTCCATTCAAGCAACCAAACGCATACATGATTTTTTTTAAACCATCCCATATATGTACCACTTGGTACAGAAAACCAAACGCCCCTTAAGAAGTAGACTGCAAGTAGAAATTGATTGACTTACGGAGGCCTGTTCAGCCACCTAGCTAGCAGCTAGTCCTCTTAAAAATGGAAAATTTGCTAATTTGCCCTGAAGTTGATGAGCATTTGATCATTTGCCCAAAGTTGATAGATCTTTGATCATTTGCCATATAGTGTCTCACTGACATGCGGGTCCTAGGGCCACATGTCAGTGAGACATCGTAGGGCAAATCATCAAAGGCCGATCAACTTTAGGTAAATGATCAAAAGCTGATCAACTTTGGGGCAAATAATGAAATCCCCCGCTTAAAAATATGCCCACTTCTGCAGTCTATTAAGTGATCTGCAGTTATTAATTCATCCTGAAGAAGAGCAAGAGCTGGCCTCAATCTGCATCCAGCATTAGTGTTACCACCACTATCGCCTCAGATCTACGCAACAGCGGAGAGCGATGGAGGCGACGGTGGTGAGCATGGGCAAGTCCGTGCTGAATGGTGCTGTCAACTACGCCAAATCCATGGTCGCGGAGGAGATCGCCCTGCAGCTCGGTGTCGACCGCGACGTGGGCTTCATCGCGGGCGAGCTCGAGATGATGCAGTCATTCTTGATGACCGCAGATGACGAGCAAGATCAGCACAAGATGCTCAAGACCTGGGTGAAGCAGGTCCGCGATCTGGCCTACGACGTGGAAGACAGTCTCCAAGTTTTTTCCCTTCACTCTGACGGGAAGCCATCTTGGTGCTGCATCCTCCGCACCATGTGGGAGAGGCGCGGCATCGCCAACGGGGTGAAGGGGCTCAAGGCCAGGGTTGAGGACGTGAGCAGCAGGAACCTGCGCTACCGCCTCATCAAAGATGGCTCAAGCCCCAACTCCAAGCCCGCCACTGCCGTGGAGGAGACCACCGTGGCCGATGCGGCGGTGTTTGGCACTGAGGAAAAATCCAGGGCGGACCTTCGACAGCTGATCACCAGCGAGGAGGAGGAACTTAGAGTGATCGCGCTGTGGGGAACAGGCGGCGATCTTGGGAAGACGTCCGAGATCAGGAAGGTGTACGACTGTGACGAAGTAAAGAAGAAGTTTGGTTGCCGCGCGTGGGTTAGGTTGATGCGTCCTTTCGATCCAAAAGAGTTCCTCCAAAGCCTTGTCAGGCAGTTCTACCAAAATTCTCCTGACAAAATTGGAAAGACACAAGAAGGCACTACTGTAGGGGCTAATGTTCTAATGAAGATGGGCAGCATGGAGCAAATTGATCTGGTGATCAATGAGTTCCACGAACAAGTGAATGGCAATAGCTACCTGATTGTGATCGACAACCTGTCCACAATAGTTGACTGGGATTGCATCAAAACATACTTCTACCCTTACAAGAAGAATGGAAGCCGCATCGTAGTTTCCGCACAGCAAGCTGAAGTTGCAAGTTTGTGCACCGAGCAACCATACCAAATGTCAGAGCTCAAGTGGGTGTCAGCTGATCAAACTCTCTATCTCTTCTACAAGAAGGTAACACAATGAGGACATACTAACCATGAACCATCTAATACGGGCTTGTTTCAGTACCCACTTTTTTTTTAAAAAAAAGAAGTTACGAAAGTATAATAGTTAGTTTATGGTAGCGGCAAATCTATAAACATAACGAAAAAAAGATAGGTTTCTGTTAGTGAATTTGTTTATGGGTAACTCATTAGATAGTTGTATAACAAAGATAATTGTATCACAATATCTAACCGCGCAATTGCGTGAGTAATTCCACTAGTGTTTTGAAAGGATTAACGAGATTGTTCAGGGAGAAGAATTTGCCATTTTTTCCACTTGTACACACTAGTTGACTATTGGTTGTGTTCAGGCCGAGCCTGCAAAAAGTTCTGTTGGTGCCGCGGCTTCCAGCTCAAATACTACTACTGGTGAGAATGAGAAAACCTCAATCTCTTCCAGCTCAAATCATCCTAAGGGTCTGGATGGAAACAAGGATCCCAAGTCGGAGGATCGAGATAACCAATCAGTGGTTAACAAAATCATTTTCGAGGAAGCCCTGCTTGTTGGGCGAGTAAAAGAAAAGAATGATGTCATTAACAAAATCAGTGGTGAACAAGGGGAACGTTTGGTGGTCACAGTTTGGGGAATGGGAGGCCTTGGCAAAACCACTCTGGTCAAAGGCGTCTACCAAAGCCCAGAACTTGCTGGCTTGTTTCGGAAGCATGCTTGGGTCACAGTAAAGCATCCTTTCAGTATTGAGGTGTTTCTTAGGGGATTAGCTGAGCAATTGGAAGGAAATGTTCATGCAATTTCTGATGGAGAGAACAAAAAGGCAGACGTTACTGCGATTGCACGGGGCTCGGGAAGAAAAAGTCTAACAGCGATGAAATATGAAGATTTGAAGCGTGAGTTAGCTGGACTTCTACAAGAGCCGGAGTGCCTCATTGTTCTTGATGATGTATCATCCACCTCAGAATGGGATTCCATCATAAGACACATGGGGAAAACTAGACGGATCATAGTCACTACAAGGGAAGGAACTGTCGCCAAACATTGTTCCAAGAAAGATGAGAACATGTACCAACTTCAACCTATGGGAGAGGCTGATGCACTCAACCTCTTCAAAAACAAGGTACATACATCGAACTACTGTCCTTTCTCTATTGATTTTGCGATTGTCGGTAACAGAATAGGATAAATACTAAGAAGTAAGAATAGTAACTACGAAGAGAATATGTAATTTGAAAACATTCATATCTAATTTTGAAATTCAAATGTTGATTATCTGAAAACTAAATATTGAATTTTGTAGCTTAGGATGACATATTCCGTATATATTGATTTAAAAGATTGAATAGTAACAATTGGTGGAAAAATAAAGATCAGATTGACTCTATTATCTGATGTACTAAGGATGCTAGGATTGGGATCATGGATTGAATTTGATATGCTTTGACAGCTTCGAATCGTAGAATCGAATATTTTACGTGATCCTACCAAAGATACATATATTAAATCCGCTATGTATTTCAACAGCAATACATTTCTTGAATTATATTTTCAAAGCCTTTATTCACAAAAGTATAGTCTAAAAGAAAGATCATTTGTTGTTTGAACAAACAATAGTAGGTATGAATATAAATAAAAGATGAACGTATACAAGGACATAGGCAAGTACTCATTCTGTCCACAAAAATAAGTCACTCAAATGCAAAATTATGATTTTGAATTTTTATTGTAATATACTAGAAAAATAATTAAAATGCAACGAAAATGCAATGGCATTTGTTTTATGCAATCAATCTAACATAGTTTTATATATACTAGTCATGGTTTCAAAGGTTGACTGCATGGATCCCAACCCGGTCAGGTCTGTAGTTTGTCGCTTTGATCAAAAGTTGGAGTTTGGTTAAGTCCTCCAAATGAGTCCATTCGCCTTTTTTTTTGTGATATACATTTAGAGATGGGTAGCATCAATTTGGATTGTAAGTAAATTTTCGATCATGACCCAAATTTTTGCTAGATTCATAACAATATATTAAGATTATACAAATCAAAACTCTATCTAGGATCGAATGAGTCCTTCAAGTATATTGCGTTCGAATCATAAGACTTTAAAACTTAATGAGATTCTAACAACCTTTCAATTTTAAGAGTGGTAACAATTTTTTTTGAAGGCAGACAAGGCCAAGATTAAATTAATAGGGAAGGAAGACAAAGTTACGAGTTACAAGGCGCAGGAGACTGCACCTACACGAGTTACAAAGCTATGAGTTACAAGGAAGAAGGCCGGAAAAATTTAGACTTGTTGATGCAGAGTGGGAACAATTACCTAGCACAGCCATCTTGATCGCTCATAACCCACAGAACGGGATCAAATCTTGGAAAAATTATAGTGGATAATCCACATAAATAACACACTCAATACACGGTTGGTGGGTGTCAAAAATGGTATCTAGAAGGAAAAACGAGGATATTATGATTAAGAATTGAGTTTGAATTAGTTTGGAAAAACATGAGTTTTAGTTTATGTTTGGATGGGTTGAGTGGGAGTATAGTTATAAATACCTTTAATTGGAAAAAAAGAGCAAAACACAAACATACTTTGCCTTAGGAACATGCAAAAATGAAAATGGACTTGTTATCTATCTCTCAAGTAATTATTGTTCAGAAATCAATAGAATTTCTAGCCGTTGGATCATGCATACATTCATGCCCTTTGTAGTAAACTGCACCAGCAGTGATGATGGCTCACTGCCACCCTCTGCTAAATGCCCCTCCTTCACCCTCTATTGGTTATGGATTTTGAGTAGTTCAATGTGGGTGGAAGTGGTGAGTAGGTGTGGTGGTGGTGGGAGGATGTGTGGCTGAGGGAAGAGGCGGAAGGAGTGGTACAGGGCCAACCGGGCTGTTACGGTTGGGGAGGGATGGGGGAGGGGTGTGATTGGAGAGAAAGTGATGACCGCCACATGATCTAAAACTAATGTGGAAAATTAGACTATCTTTTTAAACGAATTAGTATTAATGAAAACGATCGCACAGTAGTTCTTTTAATTTCAAGATCAATACAAAACACATAATCGAGTATCAAGTCCTTGAGGAATTTCCTCAAAAAAACACTTGAGGAATTAATGTAACAACATTTCAGTTCGCTATTTTGCACGATGTGATGATAGAAGTGCATGTGATAGGTGAAATTGGTTTCTCAAATTTTCAAATCTATAACAATCATCCATTTTTTTGTTTGAGTACAATTAATGGTATGCCATTAATCACAGGTATTCAGGAAGGATGAAATTTTTGATTTACGATCTGATCTGATGGAGCAAGCAAAACTTATCCTAAAGAAGTGCCATGGACTTCCCCTTGGAATATCGACAATTGGCGGGTTTCTATCTGATAAACCTAGAACTGCACTTGAATGGAAGAAGTTAAATGATCACATTAGTGCTGAGTTGGAGATTAATACAGAACTTCAGATGATAAAGACAATCCTTATAAAAAGCTATAATGGATTGCCATATCATCTCAAGTCTAATTTCCTGTACATGTCTATTTTTCCTGAAGACCACAAAATTGGGCGAAAACGTATGGTGAGGCGGTGGATTGCAGAGGGCTACTCAAGTGAAATGCGACACATGACTGCAGAGGAAGTTGGGGACAAGCAATTTGCTGAACTTTTCAACAGGAGTATGATCCTACCAACGAATAGAGTAACTCATAGCACTGGGAAAATAGATTCTTGTCAACTTCATGATCTCATTCGTGACATCAGTATATCCAAGTCAATGGAGGAAAATCTTGTCTATATACTGGAGGAGGGCTGCAGCTTAAAGGCACAAGGTACAATACGTCACCTTTCCATAAGTAGCAATTGGAAAAGAGATAAGGATGTGTTTGAGAGCATATTGGATTTGTCCCACGTACGATCATTGACAGTATTTGGAGAGTGGCAATCATATTTAATTTCCGACAAGATGAAGTTGCTTAGGGTGCTGGATCTGGAGGACACATCGGGTCTACGAGACCATGATCTTGCTAAGATTGGGAATCTCCGTCACCTCAAATATCTTTCTCTCCGAGGATGCAGGGGTATTATGAACCTGCCAGATTGCTTGGGGAATCTGAGGCATCTCCAGACACTTGATGTCAGAGATACCTTCATAATGATGTTGCCAAAAACAATTGTCAATCTTGAGAGGCTACAGTATCTGCGTGTTGGTTTTGAACGCCAGGACATGCATAAAGACGACATGTATGAAGAGTTCGTGCACAAAATTTTGCAGCAGATATCTGGTAGGGGGATATGCCGCAATTGGTGTTGTTTCTACTCTTGCTCGTTGCTGGACCTGTGTAGATCTTTCTGCAGACCACATCTCCTACATGCCGGCGTGAACAGGCATGACATAGTGCAATTCGGTCGCTTCTTTCTAACTGCTGGTTGGATGCAGTATATTCTGCATGGTGTCAGAGTTAACAAAGGAATCGGGGACTTGAAGGCCCTGCACACACTGAGTGTTGTCGATGTTGCATGGGGAAAAGGCACTATGAAAGTGCTTAAAAAGCTTACTCAGCTGCGTAAGTTGGCAGTGACTGGCATCCACAATGAAAACAGCAGGGACTTCTGGTCTGCAATTGACCTTCATAATCAGCTGCGATCTTTATCAGTGCAGCGGATGTCTGAATCAAGGGAGATCTCACCAAACTTAGATGGTTGTTTGGGTGAGAGCGACATCAGCGACGGAGGCAACCATGGGTCAGTTGGGGAGAAGGCACCGGCTATGGCCGCCGGCCTCGGTGAGAGTGAGACCAGGAGTGGATCCACCGAAAGGGCAGCTGGAGGAGCCCGTAAGATCGCCAATCCCAAGGAAGTCCGTACACTGCTACCTCCAAAGTACCTTGAGAGCCTCAAGGTGGAAGGCAAGCTAGTCTGGACACCACGGTGGATCCACCAGCTTCATAATCTATCCAAGTTGCAGCTATGCTACACCCGATTGGACCTGGATGCCATGCAAGCCATTGGCAGGCTATCAAATCTTTCGATCCTGCGTCTGAGGTCTCTGTCGTTTCTGGGGAAAGAACTCCATTTCTTGCGCTCGTCGTTTCCAAGCCTCCTGGTGCTGGAGCTCTCCGACTTACCGCTGGTCCAGTTGGTGTATTTCGAAGCAAATACAATGCCTAACCTTGAGCTGCTGCAAGTTTTCAGCTGCCTGAGCAACGGTGTATTGTGTGGGCTTCGACTTCTCAAAAGCCTCAAGGAGGTTTCACTGACAAGGGTGCATTACTCATCAATTGTGCGAGTACAGAATCAACTCAAAGAGTGTCCAAAGACTGTCAATTTGAAGGTGAACTTTGGAGATAGCTTATAAATCAATTTGCAGGAATGTGAAATAGGTTCCATAATTGAACTAGAAAGACTCGTGTGTGTGTTTTCCCTCATACTGTGGTCTTGTATTTAGTAAAATATGAAGTTTCTCTGGATAGGACGAAATTTCTTTCTTCTGTATTTTGGAAGAATTCTAGCTCTATGATAGTTCTACTGGGTTGAGTTGATAGATTGATCAATGTACTAGCGTGCTGTAAATTACTCTGGTGCTCTCTGAATGTTACGCCTTTTCAGTAGCTTGCGTTCAACCTGCTTGATACGCAAGCATTTGATCATGAGATGCTTGAATTCACTGAAGAACTTGGGCCGTTCAATTTGTCCATGTTCCTTAAACAGCGACTTTAAATCCTGTGGCGAGGTCTACTTATCTAAACATGTGTACATTGATACTACAGAAGAAGTTGCTTGATTTCAAGTTCCCCGAGCACGCTACTACATACACATATCATCCTAGTTTGTCAAACTGCCTTAGTTCGCCCCTGACGTCCTTACAGACTTTGCAGGTCTTGTCTAGAACTAGCATAAAGCTAACAGATAAGATCTACTTGCCTAATGCCGCTTCTATGTGATGAGTTCAGAGGACTTCTGCCTTCGTGGTAGTGGTGAGGCTCCGTGTGATAGCTTCTCCCTCCGTCCTTTCAGTTCAAAGTTGCAGAGTTTTGGGGTACACTTCGGTTGGACAGAAGTCTGATGCATCCATCCATTATGCTAGAACAGCCCACGGTCGCTGCACGTTTCTGCTGTCATGGGCAGCATAGGCTGTCATAGCCTCGTAAAGCACATAGATTACATTCAAAAAGAGGGTAGCATCCATCTAAGTATACGCCCAGAGCAATTCCTTCATGACAGAAAACAAAAAGGGCTGTATTCATCAACAAATCCTCATATATGAGCTAACCAAGGCCTACGAACAGGCAAATGAGCAATTCAATCACCAAATTTCCTGTCCAATCAATTGTGGTAGAAAATAGGGCTCCATAGAAAAAAGTTATGTTCCACAGATGCATAATTTAGCCATAAGCAATAGCTGTGAAACATGAATTTTGTCGATCTGTGGCAACTCTATGAACGTATGCAGTTCAAACATCAAATTGCCTAGCAAAGTAAATTCATGTGCACGCAAGCGTGGAGAGAACATTTCTACAGTAATTATCCATGCATAGCAATACTTCTTGCACCACACGAATCTCAGAAAGACATGCCATCTACAATGGAGCACAGTTTTCAAAAATTCAATATAGGCACATTCCTTGGACAGACAAATCACTCTAATATTTATCGAATCTCTAAGTTCGTTAACATCAATGTGCGACGGGTCATTTGTGTCCGTCTTCTCCTATGGATGGGCCATGTCAAAGAGCACAGATTTGTTGAACTGCACAACATTGCGCTGCGTTCTAAAAACCTGGCCATCATATATGAAGTCAGGTCCCAAAAATTGGATTACACTACAGAACTGACATTTATCGCAGCTAAATAGTTATATCAGTGATGTAGAATTACCCCAAAACCGAACATCATGCATTATATTATTATTGACATATTCCATCTACTAAAACAGCAAAGAAACAGGCCAGTCAACTAAATTAGTACCTCTAAATTATTAAAAGAACTGAGACTTCCTCTAACCCATCTCTTCCTATTGCTCCATATACTGCAACACTAAAACAGAATAGAGAAGCTAACACAAGGGCACATTAGAAATATAAGAGCTAATCTGCACAGCTATTACTGCCATACCACTTCTGGCCACGGCCGAGCTCAACAAAGGTGAGGGGCAGTGCATGTCCCAGCCTGCTTGCCTGCAGATTACTGCACACCCCTTAGATCTCAGTTTCCACGACTTTTCCAAATTGTTAGAAAAAAAAATGCTATGGTGGCAGAAGTAATGAATTCAGATACTTTAAATTTGTCTTTTCGACGATCCATTATGAGTCATAATTTGAGGGATTTGCGTAATCTCATTACAAAGGTTATCAGGGTAAATTTAACTCCAAGAGAGATATTTTTAGATGGAATCTTCATCAGAATGGATAGTTCTCTGTCCAATCTTTAAATCAAACTTTGATGAATCAGGATGTTTCTTTTACAAACAGAAATTTGTGGAAGCTAAAGATACCTTTAGAAATAAAAATCTTCATTTGGTATCTTCATAGGGGATAATTTCGACCAAAGATAATCTTGCAAAAAGAAACTGGAATGGTAGTAAAATTTGTTGCTTTTGCAATAATGTGGAAACCATGGTTATTACGGTGTCGCCTAGGCGCCGCCTAGGCGTCCGGTCACCGGAGGAGGACCACTGTGAAACGTCGCCTCGCCTAGAGAAGCAAATCCGCCGTCCTCACCGTTGCCTGTCGCCAGCACATCGCAGCGCGGGAGGAGAACCAGGCGCGCTCGCGGAGGAGATCCGAGCGGCGGCGCTCGCGAAGGAGGAGATCCGGGCGGCGGCGACGCGGGAGGAGGGATCCGGGCGGCGGCGCTCGCGAAGGAGATCCGGGCGGCGGCGGCGCGGGAGGAGCGGTTGGTTGGCGGCGACGCGACGCGGGAGGAGTGGCGCGGCGTGGGAGGAGCGGCGCGGGAGGCGTGGAGGAGACAAGGCGCGGGGGCGACGAGGGAGGCGCAGGCGAGGCGCGGAGGAGACAAGGCGACGGGGGAGGAGTCGAGGAGGCGTGGAGGGGCGGCGGCTGCACGGGGGAGATGGGGAGACAGAGTAGGGTTAGGGGGAGACAACCGGCTGGGCTAGGCTACCAAGTGGGCCGAAAATAAACACTTACAGGGATAACCATGGGATAAGCTTCACTGGTAGAGGCCTATTAATAGAGTAGAGACAAGTATTGTCTTCATTTTTCTGTGGTAGAGGCCTATTAATAGAGTTTTTTAGGTCGCCTAATCTTCGCCTAGGCGCCCCGGAGGCGACTCGCCTCGCCGGGGCGCCTGATAACCATGGTGGAAACTATACAACATCTTTTTTTTTTAATTGCCATGTTGCCCGTTTAGTGTGGCGAGTCATTCAAGTAGCTCTTAATATATATTCTTACTAACGGTCTATACTACGCTGTTACCCACTTTTTATGAATTGTTTAATCTAATTTTACGAATTTAAGAAGCTAAGATTATTTAGATTCATAGAATTAAGACATTAGTTAAGGCGTTACTATTTTTCGGCAGTACCAACTCTTGGATTGCGGTATCACCAACCTTCGGTAGTACTGTTTTCAAGCTCCGGTGATATCGACCTTAAGTATTAAAAGGGTGTTACTGTATTAGTTACTTGCTAAGCCTACATGGTTTTCAGATGATTCTTGCCATGTAAGTACCTTAGCTAAAGGCCATTCTATTCTTAACTATCCTCAGCATGCACTGTCGAAAATCATAACACTTAGGGCTTTTACTCTAATAAGATTCAGATGCAAAGCAAGATGTAAATTAAATATTTTTCTAGAATATGGTAGTCTATATACTAGAGAGCATATTCATCCTAAAATTCTTATTTAAACGAGATATTCTACGGGCTACCAAAAAAGCTTAAGTGTTACTAAAGTCTACACAATACATCTCAGTTTTTGTTTTGTATTTGCAAATGCAATTTATATAGTTAGGTAACTATTCTCGTAGCATTGGTAGGTCTTGACTTTACGAGCGAATTGAACCTGATTTTACATGTTTTTAGCTTTCATCGATATTTTAGTTTCTACGCACGTTATGTTTATTTTAATGACTGTTATAATGGATTTATCTTATGGGATGTTTAAGAATTATATACATATATGCTCTGCAAAAGTAAAGTAAAGTAATTCGGAATCTTGGTTTAAACTGAGCTAAACGTCATTTATCTTTACAGGATAGTTGAGTTAGCCCTATAGCGTGCTAAGTCAAGACTGTATATGTATAAAAGACATACTTAAAGTTAAAGATTAATCTGATTGGGGTTTTTTTCTCTATTTTAGGTCTTCATTCTCAGAATCAAAGATTCGTTGAATGGGGTTTCTAATTAATCCCTTTTCAATTATAATGCTATTCACTTTAATCTTTACTTAGAGCGTGAATCATCTCATCGAGGGTCTCGACATTTTTATGTCAGGGTTTTAAGTACTATGAGTGACTAGACATTTTGTATCTTTATTTCATATTTCTTTAAAAGCCAAGATTCATATGGGGACCTTACGTAATATACATGCGCATATGTATATATATTCGAGATAAAGATTATTTACCTTTCTTAAGCTTGCTTAAGTTAAAGTGTTAATATAGTTTTAATTATTAAACCAATTGGTGTTGTTCAAGTTAGCTTCATTGAAAAACCCTTACTGTCTTTGGGTTCTAAAGATGTATATAGTAGTTGAGCCCACTTGTCATGTAGTTAAGAAAGTAAAGGTGCGTTTGGTTCATGGGATGAGATGGTCCTTACTATTTGATTCTATTATTTTGGGTGAATGAGATGTTTCAACATCTAGAAAGAATATTCCTTAAATTTGTACCACTTGATCCAGGATGGAATGGCTCCATTCTAGCAACCAAACGTATGGATGCTTTTTTTCTTGAACACACATATACCACTTGGTACAGGCAACCAAACGTATTTTTTCTTAAACACACATATACCACTCGGTACATGTGGGCTATGTACTAGAGAAAGAAACAAGGAATAGAGGAGCTTATACCTTCAGCTGGGGAAAGCACTGATCAGAGGAATGAACATAGAGAGGAGCTTTGGCGCTACGGTGCCCGCCACATCCGAATTGGCCCCACCTACCATAGGGCCAAAAGGGGGTGGGGGGCGTAAATGAAGTTATACGATTGCTGTGCAATCGGATGGCCACAAATTAGATAATGAACCCATGAAACAGAGTGTTGAGCCCAGGGTTAACAAAACCGAAACAAAAAAAAAACGATGGAAAACCGAAATTTGAAATTCGAAAATATCGAGCTAAAAATCGCTGGAAAACCGTTAGAAACCGAAGAGTTTCAAAACCGAGCATTTGAACAAAAAACATTCAAAACAAAATTTAAAAAAAAAACGAAAACCCATCGGTTTTCTCGAAAAACCGCTTGATTTTCTCGAAAAACCGCTCAGCGAGTTGAACCTTTTGAACGATCGGTTTCTTGAGCGGTTTTCGTCAGTTTTCTCGAAAAACCGCTCGGTTTACATAGCATAAATTTTTTTAAATTTTTTGAATTTTTTTTGTACTGGATCGGTTTACCGGTCGGTTTTATATTTCGGTGGGGCTCGAAATCTCGAAAACCGAACGGAAATCGAGAATTTCGTTCGGTTTTGTTAACCCTGGTTGGGCCCTTCTTCAGAGCGATGGATGGGCGAGTGTAGCCGGACAGGGCGAGCACGGGTGGCCGTGGCGAGCTCACGAGGCTAGGAGGGGGCGAGGCGAGCTATGGCGGCAGTCGGACGGCAGCGGTGGTCGGCTCGGACGAGTGTTGTAGCCGGCGGAAGAGAGCCGGAGTTGGGCGACCGGTGGACCGAGGAGCTGAAGAGGGTCGAGGTGAAGCCAATGGAGTGCTTGGTCAGAGCCGAGGTGTCCCGAGGCGGTGGCGCGGCGAAGAGGAGGGGCGGCGACGGCGGCTCCCGTGGCGGCGACGCACAGGTGAGGGAAATCTTCAAATTGAGTTGGGGGTCTTGCTTGGTGAGTGATGATGATACTCTATGTATGTTGAAATGGAAAATGGCGCAGCGAGCTGGGAGTTGGCCGGCGGAGGAACTTACGGCCAATGCTATGCAAGGAGGCATGGCGCACGGAAATTTCAGCTCGTTTCTGTGTGTGGGAGCTCTAGGAACTCTCAAGGTGTGATTTAGAGAATTCAGCTAGTGATTTATAGTCACGAAGGGTGGTGGAATTGATGGCCGGTGCATTTCTTCATGGCGACAAGAAATCAGAGAGAGGAGCCATCTGTGCAGCTGCGTGGTGAACATAGGAGTGGTAAGCGCATGCATAGAGACGCGTGGGCCGCGACGTGGCTTGAACAGAGACGGGGCAGTGGCAGAGAGTGGCTTCGGCGGTGGGGTTTGGCCTACTCGTGCTCATGCCGTGGCCGTGAGAAGGACGAAGAAAGAGATGAGGAGTGGCAGGGGTCTCGGGGTCCACCAGCAGTGAGAGGGAAGAGAACGAGTGTCTGCACTGGTCGGTGGTCCCCCACACTGGCCGGGCCAGCAAGGAAGTGAAGGAAAAGTCAAAATCAGATCGAGTCATTCCAGACAGCGGCAAAGATCAATTAATTCACCTGTTATTTTGATTCAAACTTTGATGGAAATTTTAATATAGTGTTCTTAGTCTATTGTCCGTGATGTTTACAAGTTCAGTTGTACAACTGCTACTACTAGTTGTTATGTACATTAGTTGATTCAGGTGAGAAGATATTTTGGTTATTGCTTAATTTGTGTTAGCCGCTAGCACTAGCTGTTATGGTCGTGAATTTGATGTCTTAATGCACTGTCCCCGGTTTTCGAACAAAGTATTGTGTCCATGTCGTATTAAGTTCATGTTTTGATTCGATTTGTTTGTAGCAGTAGGTACTCAAGCTCTTGCAATCTTGGGTCTATATAAGTGAAGGTGAATTAAAAGAGATATGCGCACTAATGTATATTGCAAAATCTTTATTTGTTTGTTATTAATTTTGGGTTTTACAATTTTTAAAGAGAAGACAATTGATATAAATGATTATTTCCAAACATATAGAATTTCATAAAAATTCAGGAAGAATGGAAATTCAAGATTAAGATCATCTGCAAGATTTAGTTAATAGTTTGTTCGTTTTTTTTAAAAAAAAATTCAATGTCATAGTTGTTCTTTATCAGGATTCAAGAACATGAGGAAAAGATGATATTTTAAGTTAAAATCTTGATTTCAATTAAAATATTCATTCATTTTTATTTTTAAAATTTAAAATTTATATTTTTCCTATTTTTAAATTTTGAGGATGTTACAGAAGCTACCCACCATTTGCAGTGGCTGCCTCCACCACCAAGAAGGCATGACTCACTATCGGATAGGGTGCACCAAGAGCTGCGCTGATGATAATTTTCAACTTTCTGCAAAAAAAATTTGGATTCAGAAACAATCAGCTTTCCAGTAATACAAAAAATGAACATTGTTGCATCATCCTCTAGAAAGAGAAGCAAGATTGCAAGATAGCAAACCATTTTTTTCATGAACAAAACTAAACATGATAGAATAAAAAAATATGGATCAATCTGAAAAATAAATATATATTACTCAACATCACAACTATTGGTTAGGACATAACAGCCAATTCCTTCAAATTATGAACTGAGTATGATGCACAATAGTATTATTACTCTTAGGCATTTTTCCAAACACATGGCACTATGGCATGCACATCACTATAAAGCAAGGGTGAGCAAGGGAAAAAAGGCTGGGGCTGAAGACAGGAAAAAACTGATCGGAGAGAGAGCCTCCGGTTTATCTGGACCAACACAATTAGCACAGTTCATCAGTCAGCACGCACAGCAGACCATCTCAAACTGAAGGACAGCACCCAGATTTTTGGGCTAATCCGACGGTAACAATTGCTATCTTCGGGTACAATCCAATGCTTTGTCCCTTCTTCTCTACACAGTAACAGCTGCAAAGCAAAAAAAAAAAGGTGGAAAACAAAGAAGGTTCAAGGTAGAATTACCAAAATACACAAATTCATTTCAAACAATTGCATCTATTGAAGTGGGTGTTATATATCCAAGATGAATACCACACAAAGCATAGTTCAAGTGATGTAGAACCAAATCTCTAATCTTGTGAGGAGGGCCATGAGGCCAACAACTCCAGGTATAGTTTTGGCTCTAGCAATTCACACTAATCTCATAACAAAGAAGCCGTTCTAAAGCATCAATTGGTCATTTGTACCCGTTCTATTCCGACTAATTAAGCTGCTAAGCAATTACCAAATTATCTAAATCTCACAACTACTAATTTCTACTCTTCCGGATACTAACAACCTGAACAAATAGAAGACTAAACCAATTAACTAAGTTGGTAAGTAATTACCAAATTCCAGATCCAACCACGAAAATCAGAGCACAATTTGCAAAGGACAATACTAACTACTAAGTAGTGGTAGGAGGGGAGGAAGAACTGCAGCAGTAGGGGCTCGCTATAGAGGATGCAGAGCTCGCCGGAGTGATTGACGGAGAGGACACAGTGGTCGCTTGCAGATGAAGAGCAGCAACAGGGACTCGTCAGACCGAAACCCCAGCCTCCACAGAGCCGCCTCGACTGCGCCACGACGAGCCCACGCTACAACTCCTTCGCTTTGTGCTCCACCGCCGCCTTCTTCCCCTCTCTTGGCGCCTTGCCACTGCCGGCTTCCAAGACCGTCGAGGGCGACAGATTGTTTCGGCCTTCCATATCTGCCTTGCTAGGGCGGCTGCTCCAGCGATGGTGGGTGGCAGCGCAGGAGGTAATTGGTAGTGCGGCATCCAGCTGCGGGTGAGGGGGCGACCTGCGTTGGCTCGACCCCGGCCAGATCTGGCGTGCTCGGGGCGGCCGTCGCGTGACGGGCTAGGTGGACGGCCGGCGGAGGGGCAGGCGCACCCCGCAGCGGTGGCCTGGGTGGGGGATGGACTGGAGACGACCGCACAATAGACGGGGGCGACGCGGACGACGGGGGTGCGGGCATGGAGGACATCAACGGTGGCTGTGCAGGCGAGGCGGCGTCGCGCGTAGAGGGGAGGAAGGAGGGGGTGAAGACTAGTGACGGCGGCGAAAGGAGCCGGCGGCGGTGGCGGTCAACACGAAGGGGAGGAGGGGCGCCAGATCTTGCCTAGATCCAGCACCATCGGTTGATTCCGGACCATCGGCGCGAGGCGGCCGGGAGCGGCGGCGCCGGGAGGAAGACCGGGGAGAGGGAGAGTGCGGCGCGGGAGCGGTGAGTGAGCGCGGCCAAAAAGAAAAAAAGGAAATCATCACTCCCTGTTTAGTTTTTTTTCCCTTCAAATTTGGCATTCTTTCGCAGCTAATTAAAAAATAACTCTACCCTAATCGTAAAAGCATACAAAAGATGACACATATCACCTTAGGTGCTCCCTTAGCAAGCCACCAATGCTACCGTCCAAAATTCGGCGAAATTCGGCGAAATCCCGGCGAAATCTCGGATTTCGGATCCCTCCGAGATTCAAAATCCCGGAAAATTCAAAAAAATTTAAAAAATTCAAATCTCGGATTTCTCGGCGAGATCTCGGCAATTTCGGGCGAAATCTCGGCAATCTCGGGCGAGATTTGATATTTTTTTACCGGATTTTGATTTTTGTTCATTGTATTTGCTTGGGTTTAGGATCAAGATCATCCACAAAAAATTTCAAAAATTTTTAACATGTTTTTGACCATTTTTTGGTCGGTTTAATTTGTCGGTTAGGAGTTTCCGAATTTTTTAAAAAATTTCAAGATTGATTATCTTCTGAAAATTTTATGGGAATATTATGGATGTGTTAGGACCATTCACAAAAAATTTCAAAAATTTCTAAAGTGGTTTGAACTTTTTTAATACATAGGAACTTTTCTAGTGCATTGAAACAACATAGAGAAATGATATCTGATACTGACATTGATAGTTGGAATCAATCTGTGTATGACTATGAAAGAATAGTGGAGTGGAAACAGTGGTACAAAACCCACTTCAAAATTATTGAATGACATATATTGAAAAACAAAATTTAAAACCTAAGATAATATGTATTTATAAATGGGTACAATACTAACTGACCTATGTATATATGGGTGGGGATTCACATATACATGATCAGTGCTCATATTTATGGCATTGATCTTTTTTTACCGGTCAAAATTAAAAACTACAGGTGGTTTCAAAGAAAGAATCTTCCTCAGAACTGCAGGTGGTTTCAAAGAAAGAACCTCTCTTAATACATAGGAGCATATATAAAACTTTTCAAATGACTTGAAGTTCATTTGTTACATTTGAAAAATCAAAAACTGATTTTATATACGGTTTTTATCATGACTTTACCACTGTTAGATTTTTTTAAAATTCCTCATGATTGATCATCATCTCAAATTTTTATGAAAACATTAGTGATGTGTTAGGACTATCCAAAAAAAATTTCAAATTTTTTTGACGTATTTTGAACCATTTTTTAGCCGGTTCAATTCGGCCGAGATCTCGGTGATTTCGTCCGAGATCTCGGATTTCCCGGTAGAAAAAAAACCGGATTCGAAATTTGGTTTTTGCAATTCGTCCGGATTTTATCCGAAATTTCCGAATCTCGCCGAAATTTCGGATTTCGGAAACCTCCGAGATTTGACTCAAAACGAGATTTGAAACCTTGGGTAGGGGAGAGCAGTAACTTTTTCCGCGATAGGGAAATGCAGAAGGTGATACTTAAGGCACTTCTACAGCTATGGATGAGATTATTTTTGTAATTGTGTTCAGAAAAGAACCAAATTTACCAAAAACAAAAAGTTACACGTGGAGCTAGAAAAACCAATCATTTCGAAAAAGAGGGGTGGGAGGGAGGCGGGTATGGGCGTAGGGGATCTAGCGCTTCGGGCTAGGGTAGGAGATCCAAGCCATTCGTTCCCTACAAGCCGATCGAATGGTCCCCCAAAGGCTGCACCGCACCCACCCCTCACTTGGCGCAGTCACGGGCACGTGGGACGATCACGTCACCCAAAATAAAGGAGGTTGCACCCCTTTAGCTTGAGCACGTATCAAGTGCATGTGGCTTACAACCGGGTCCTAAAAATGGATGATACATTTCATCTAATGTAATCTAAATCGCACAATAAGTATTAAAATTCTTATAGACAAAATCAAGCAAAGTATACATTCAGTAGTTAACGTCATTTCTTGTCCAATATGAATACAAAGAAAAATACTATTTATTACATAAGACATCTTGGATGCAAAACATCTTTGTAGTCGAATGCATGTGCGTTATGACGGGTTCACAGAAACACCCTGATCCATAAAAACATCATCCCCTCTTACTCTCTCTCTCTCTCTCTCTCTCTCTCTCTCTTCTCCACCAACAAGCAGTGAAGTAGTTTCATTGGTCGGCGGTAAGCAACGGCAACACGAAGGCTAGCGACAGATGGTGACATGCCGACCATGAAGGCGACGCCACCAGCGCATCGAGCGAGAGCCACCCACATATTTCATAATAAGTTGCATCAAGAACCAAGCTCAAAGTAGTGGTTGTATTAATACTGGTTTGATTACAAGTAAATAAATTACAAGAATAAAACACAGCCGGCTGGCTGGAAAACAAAACAAGAAAAACTAAACTGCAACAGCGGCAGCGGTATGCCTTCCCATACCTAGAGGCAACCGACTGGGGGCGAAAGTCCCAGATAACCGCTCAAACTCGACACCCGCCTCGAGGGACTCATCGACCGATGCGTTTTCATTGCCTTCGACGCTGTCTTCTATGCATGTTGTTAATATAGAGCAAACGGTGAGTACACGTATGTACTCGCAAGACTTTAGTGTATGAAAATATTAATATAGATGCAGGCTATAACAAAGAATACAAGTTTCTACACTAAGTCTGTTTTGAGCACAACGTAAGATTTATTTGCAATAACATAATAAATTCGAAACATTTGCAATTCGTAAAGCAATTGCAAAGAGAATGTTTTAATGAGCACAATAAACATAAACATTCATCCATAAACCAAAATTTCCAACCAATCCATTCCCATGAACCAGTAGCCAAACTAACCTACCAAGCCAAATCCATTTTCCAAAGCCAAGCTCCGACCATACCCATTAACCAATTCAACACCTAACCAAGTTCCAACCAAAACCGTTACAGGTACCGAACTGAGACCAGACCAGAACTGTGGGCCCCCGGATCGGCTATCCGAAATCCCCTGTGTATTTCTGTACTAGTCCCAGATCAGTAGCTAGTACACACAGTCAAACAGTGATGAATCAACAACCATATCACGATTTCATATAACCAAATAATAATAACACCAAATAAAAGCAAAGACCTTATGGTCGAGGTTTACCATTGATGCCTTTACAGGCTGAACAACTTGAATAACTGCAGCGGAAGACGATAACACCAAGTGATGACCCATCCGTATGCCCACAGGCAATCGAGTGGGGAGCACGTCCTAGTCCTTGGAGATTCCTTTGACAGCTTCAATCACTTCTGAGATATGTTTAGAATGTAGCACGTGAGTACATAAAGTACTCCGCAAGTCTGGGAAAGATGCATAATGCAGGGCTATCCAAAGATGGCTTAATATGGTTCTTTTGCACAAAGCAACACTTTCAAAAACTTTACATATAATAATTTTCACAAAGCCATTTTAACAATTAATTGTACAGTTGAAATTATTTAATACTCTAGTGAAGGTTCTAGCCACCAATCACTAGTATACATGCTCTATCCGCCACAACTCAAAAAGATCAGGATTCAATCCATCCACATGGCTATGTCTGCCATGGTTCACAAAAACAGGTTCAATCCACCTACCTGGCTCTAGCTGCCAGAAGCACACCCAAGAGTTCTAACCACCCCCAGATCCCAAATCATCAGTTTTTAAAACAAATAAATAAAGTCTACCAATATGAAAGCATTCTTCGCTTTGCTCTTGACCATAGGCACAGCTATTTGAATAGTTTTAACTCTGCAGAGGTGTACAGCTTTACCCACAAGACATGATATTCTCTTAGTGCCACGCGATTAGCACACTTCCTTAGGTGTGCCGGCAGAGATATCATGACAAAGCTTTTATAATGTATACGCCTAACCCGACTCACCCGCTGAGGTTTCACCAATGTTAGGGTTCTATCTACCCAGTACAGAAGCCCCCTCTTGCGCCGTGTGAGAAAAATAGTCTTGCCTCTATCTGGCATTCATATTCCACCATCTGGTGAGTCTAAGTTAGGTTTCTACAAATTATTCAGCCAGGTCGTGCCCACTTTGACATGTGGTTGTACGGTAATGCTTAGAATGGAGACAGTCATAAGCGTCGGTCCTTAATTGACTTAGGGCGGTACTTGCACAAACCAGGACCAGTGTTCTATCTGCACCCGCCAGACAAACCATTCCGCCCAAGTCTAAACCATTTTTCATTTTATTTTTATTTTGTAAACCAACGGCAATACTCTTTGCCTATAACTTCCAACACAAGTTTTCAAGAGTTACAAGAAATTCCCACCCATAGGTGCATACTGACCGATTGCGGGTCTAAGCATTTCTACCGAACTATTCTATTCCACCATTAGTTTATTGATAATTTTCAAATCTCCGTGTTGATAAAAATTAATTATTATAATCCATTTTGTAACCTCCCGAATCATGGAGTCACCAAGAGCTCACATTATTATCACGGCATTATATAATCCAGCCCAATCTAGTTCTCCAACACGTAGAGTCTTTGACATATGCAATCATGACTCCAAAATCATGCTAAGCTACTGACATCATTGTATATGAAATAGTCTCCTCAAAATATAAGTCACACTATTGTTTACTCATCATCCAAACATCGATTAATCTTGTAATCTACTTAATTCTCAAAGAGTAATTCATAATCTCGTCCCCAAACATCTTTTAACAAAGATTCCTCAAAACCAAGGTCTCATTAATTCCCCGACAATAGTGGTTTCCATAAATAATGATACCAGATCGACTAAACAAATCACACATTATCCAAAATTCCACACAAATGGTTATCGCGAGACTATATTTCACAAAATCATCAACTAAACCACCGAGTATGATTCTCAATATCATCCACTTACTCCATCGAGTGTATTAGATAATTTCATGTACTAAATCACCGAGTATGATTCTCAATATCATCCATCTAACCCTTCACAATGTCATCTCTAGATCACATAGTATGCTTGTTAAAATGTCCCAAATATGATTCTCCACTTACTCTTGTTTGATCCACAAGGATGATCCTCAATGTCGTTTATTGAATTTATCGACTATTATTCATAATATCATACATCTTACAATACTTCCCCAATCCATACTAATTACATTGCGAACTGTTATCACAGTCCAACTCCTCACTATTTCAACTATCACAATTCCTAAGTCAATTTCATAATGACTACCCTCACATCATCACTAATATCCATCTAACTCCAACTTACATTCCATACTATTTGTTCCATCCAAAATGTCTTCCGAATAGTCATTCCCCTAACCAAAGAATATTTTCCCAAAAGTAGTTGTTATAGTGGATTACTGTGCTAGGACGACAAAGGATCATGGATAACAATATCAAGGAGGCATAATCAACAGGTATAACTAACAGCCTAACGTTAACATTATCCTTTTATATAAATACCAATGCAATTTGTAAAACATTTATAAATCATGGGATCAACATGCATCAAGGAGACTTGCCTTCGGTCGCAGTGTGAGTCTCACAATCTTGCGGTTCGGCAACGGCGTCGACGGATCCGGTAATATCTTCGGCTACGCACAAAACGATACAACTAAATGGATAAAATAAACTAAATAAAATCTAAAAATTACAAAATTAGTACTGGCAGGTAGATCTTGGTTTTAGATGAATTTAGGAATTTGAACGGAGTGAATCGGAGTTCGGAAGCAAAAGATATGGGTGTTTGCATTTTCAAAATTCTGGAAAAAGGAAACCGAGGAATATTCCTTGGCGTCTTTATTTTTCCTCATTTTGTTGATTTGCTTGCTCACTGTCATGTGGGGCCAAGGCGTCATGGGCTAAGCCCTTCTTCCCCAAGCTACCAGGGAACAGAGGAGCATGGGGAGCTCCTGTCGCCGGCAATGGAGGGCAAGGCGGCGGCCGGCGGGTGGGGAAAAAGAGAGAGGAGGGGGCGGCGACCTCATGGCCGGCGAGTGGTGGCCAGAGATGAACCAGAGGGGCAGCTGCACACAGCGCCGGAGAGGGGACGGCGTCGCCGGTGAGGTGGCGCGTGCATGGGCTACGCCCGGATGCGGGGAGGCCAGCCGGTGGCTTGGCTTGGACCAAGAGGCAACGGAACTGCGGCGCGACAGGGAAGGCATGGCCGGCCGGCGTGCACACGGTGCACTGCCAAGGGAGGCGGCGCCGGTGGGGACCGAGGGGTGCACGGGCTGCGCCCGACCATGCCGGAGCTAACCGGCCAATCGACCGAGGCGAGAAGTGTTGGGAAACACGGTATGCTACTCTAACACAAATTAAAATTTCTACCGCAAACCAGAAAAGCTACTCGCAAGAAGGGGATCATAGATATATTACCACTAGACACGCAGTTGCAGAATCCTTCGCACGTCGTTGTAGTGGATCGTTCTCAGCGTGGATTGTCCTCGCTGCGGATCGTCCTCTCCACGCCGTAGTAGTAGCAACGTCACCACAGCAGTCCACACGTCCGGGGATGGAATGCCGTGCGTCGGTGTGCAAGCACTGGGTCACTCGACAGGGGCAACGAGAGGAGGTGGCTAGGTTTTCTGGCAAAACACCTCTAAACCGCACGAAAGTGTGTTCTGCGTCTAGCCTCCTCCCCTCCTTATATAGCCACGAGGTGAAACCCTAGGCAATCAGGGGCCATCTACGCGCTAAGCCCACGAGGTCCATTAATTACGGATCCAATCCAAATTAATGCGTCCCAGCCAGTTAAGTGTGTGACCCTGTAGGTTCATGCGCATTTGGACATGGATTCGGAAAACCCTTTTCTAATACAATAGTCGGTAGCGGCTCCTTGCAGAGCATGCCAAATCCTAAACGCATATGATTAAAGTACTGATGTAATAATCCCTTTGCCAAACTATATGCAGATCGAACTCAAGGCGAGAAGCATGTCATCCTTTGACAGTTCAATCCATCTCTTGTATCCGTGATATATTAATAAGTTGTGATTGACTTCTCAATCACGGCATGGCCATGCACTTCCTTAATCATATCACATGAGTGGCCTAGACATATATCTCCGTTATATTAGAGTGGCAAATTCCATCTTGACTGCTCACTTCCCTCTGCATGTTTCATAGTAAACATGAAAGCTACCTTTATAACTATTCGGTTAGGAAATAGTGTTTGGTAACCCCCAAGGTAAACTATTACACATGTAGGGAATATGACAATCTTAGGTCTAAGGATCATACATCTACTATGTATGAGATACACTGATGACACATAAGAATGTAACATTCTCGCAGTGTCCCATTGTGAGTCTATCTAACCCATGTTCTTCAACATGCGCCCACAATGTATTGATGATATCTCCATATCCCATGATCTATGAAACATGATCATCGAACAATACATGTGCTGATCTATTCATCGTTGTCCTATACGATGATATCCGATCAGAGATATTTATCGAATTATATCAATAAGTAAAAAGCTTCATAAACAAGTCACACACTTGTTGATCAAAACATTGATATACATTCATTGGACCAATAATCATATTATTATTCATAAACATAGTCATATTACAATCATCCATATGATTGCCTCAAGGGCATAACACTAACAATCTCTCACTTGCACTTGAGTCAATGAATTAAGTATCTAATACCAATAGACCTCGTGTGCGACTCATGCTTAGGCTGTGGCAGTGGCTTTGTCAATGGATCAGCCACATTGGCTTCCGTATGTACTTTGCATATCTTCACGTCACCTCTATCCACAATCTCGCGAATAAGTGAAAGCGTCGGAGTATGTGTTTGGACTTCTGATGTGATCTAGGCTCTTTTGCTTGTGCAATGGCACCACTATTATCGCAATAGATGTCCATTGGACTAGAGGCACTAGCGACCACACCAAGCTGAGATAAACTTCTTTATCCATACAGCTTCTTTTGCGGCATCCGAAGCCGCAATGTACTTCGCTTCTGTCGTAGAATCAGCCTTTGTGCTTTGCTTGGAACTCTTCCAGCTTACTGCTCCTCCATTTAGTGTAAACACAAAACCGGATTGTGATCGAAAATCATCGTTGTCTGTTTGGAAGCTTGCATCGGTGTAACCTTTTACAACCAGTTCTTCCTCACCTCCAAAGACTAGGAACATACCCTTAGTTCTTCTCAAGTACTTTAGGATGTTTTTCACAGCTATCCAATGACCATCACCGGGATCCGCTTGGTATCTACTTGTGACACTTAGAGCATATGAGACATCTGGGCGCGTACAGATCATGGCATACATGATAGATCCAATAGCCGAAGCATATGGAATCTTGCTCATCCTGTCTCGCTCATCAATTGTCGAAGGACACTGATTCTTGTTAGACTGATGCCATGTGACATTGGCATGAAACCTCTCTTAGATTCATGCATATTGAACATTTTCAATACTTTGTCAATGTACGTTTCCTGGCTTAATCCAATCAACATTTTTGATCTATCTCTATAGATCTTTATGCCCAAGATATAACATGCTTCTCCCAAGTCCTTCATTGAGAAACTCCTTTTCAACAAAGTCTTAACGTCTTCAAGCATAGGAATATCATTCCCGATCAATAATATGTCATCCACATATAAGATCAGAAACACAAGTGCACTCCCACTAGCCTTCTTGTAAACACAAGGCTCTTCTTCATTTTTGATAAAGCCGAATCCTTTGACCACTTCATCAAAACGAATGTTCCAACTCCGAGATGCTTGCTTTAACCCATAAATGGATCTCTGAAGCTTGCATATCTATTTAGCATTTTTAAGATCAACAAAACCCTCAGGTTGTATCATGTATACATCCTCAGATAGATTCCCATTAAGGAAAGTTGTTTTGACGTCCATCTTCCATATTTCATAATCGAAATATGCAACAATTGCTAAAATGATCCGGACAGACTTGAGCATGGCTACCGGTGAAAAAGTTTCATCATAGTCAATTCCTTGAACTTGTTTGCCACCAACCGTGCCTTATAGATCTGAACATTTCCATCTACGTCTGTCTTCTTCTTGAAAAATCCATTTGCATTCTATGGTTTTTGCACCATCAGGAGGATCGACCAAGTTCCAAACTTGATTGTTATGCATGGATTAAATTTCGGATCTCATGGCTCCAAGTCATTTTTCGGAGTTTGGGTCCATCATGGCTTCTTCATAAGTCGTGGGCTCATCATTATCCAACAATAATATGTCATGTACATATCTTATAGGTTCATGATGCGGCCTCCCCGACCTACGTGGGGCTGGTGTCTCTTCCACAGGTTGTACAACATTTTGTACATCATGTGATGGTTCAGTGGCAGCTTGAACATGTTCATGTGATTCTCGAACTTCATCGAGATGCACATCACTCCCACTGATTTCTTTTGAAAGAAACTCTTTCTCCAAAAAGACACCATTTCGAGCAACAAAAACTTTGTTCTCATTTCTTTTGTAAAAGTAATATCCTTTTGTTTCTTTAGGATCCCTACAAAGAAGCATTTTTCTGATTTAGGTGCGAGTTTATCTGATTGCAAATGTTTTACACATGCCTCACATGCCTCACATCCCTATATCTTGAGAAATGACAACATGGGACTTCTCCCAGTCCATATCTCATATGGTGTCTTCTCAACGAAATTTGATGGGACCCTATTTAATGTGAACGCAGCTGTCTCTAGAGCGAACCCCCAGAAGGATAATAACAGATCTATTTGGCTCATCATTGACCGAAAATGTGAACGCAGCTGTCTCTAGAGCGAACCCCCAGAAGGATAATAACAGATCTATTTGGCTCATCATTGACCGAACCATATCCAATAAAGTTCGATTCCGTTGTTCGGATACGCCATTCCATTGAGGCGTTCCTGGCGGAGTAAGTTGTGGAACGATTCCATATTGCTTTGATCACCAAACTCTTGGCTCAAGTATTCGCCACCACGATCTGATCGTAAGTGTTTTATTGATTTGCCAAGTTGATTTTGTACTTCGTTCTGAAACTCTTCGAACCTTTCAAAGGTTTTAGACTTATGCCTCATTAAATAGATATATCCATATCTACTAAAGTCATCAGTAAAAGTTATAAAGTACTAAAACCCACCTCTAGCAATCGAGCTCATTGGTCCACATACAAATGATTCAAAATCAAATGAGGTGAGAAATCTATCACCATGGAGCTTCTTCATGCGCTTCCAATTTATGTGACCCAAGCGATAATGCCATAAAAAGGTAGGGTTCAAATCATTTGGTCGAGGCCTTTTGACATTAATGTTATAGACATGTTTTTCTTTAAGTTCAAGGACGTATAACCCATCCACCATGGGACAACGACCATAATACATATCATTCAAAAATATTGAACAAATAAAGTTATTTATTCTGAATTCATAACCTTCATGTTCCAAACAAGAAGATGAAATAATGTTTCTACTCAAAGCTGGAACAAAATAACAATTATTAAGTTCTAAAACTAATCCTGAAGGCAAATGCAATGGGTAGGTGCCAACGGCAAGACCAGCAACTCTTGCTTTATTCCCCACGCGAAGATCCATTTCTCCTTTTGCCAAGTCTCTACTCTTTGTCAGCCCCTGCATCGAATTGCAAATGTGAGCAACCGATATGGTATCAAATACCCAAGAGCTGGAATAAGAAGTAGCAAGATTAATTTCTATAACATTAATACCTGAAGTGGAAGTCACACTCCCATTCTTTTTATCTGCCTGTACTTCTCAGCCTCCGTTTCCAATGTCCTGACTTCTTGCAATAGAAGCACTGGGTTTCGGGTTGAGGGCCGACTTTGAGCTTTTGAAGTTTAGTTTTGAGGCTCGTGATCTCATCTTGAGCCTTGCCCTTGCCCTTGCCCTTTCCTTTTCCCCAAGCCTAAGCTTTCCTCTTTTTGAAGGCAGTTGTCTTCTGAACCATCATCACATGATTGGATTTCTTCTTAATGCTTTCCTCGGCAGCCTTGAGCATCCCATGTAGCTCGGTCAGGCTCTTCTCCATACTATTCATATGAAAAATTCATAATGAATGGCTCAAAGCTCTGAGGCAGAGACTGGAGAATTACGTCTGTAGCTAGACCAATGCTAAGGGGAAACTCAAGCTTTTCCAATCTCCCAATGTAGCCAATCATCTTGATTACATGTGGGCTGACCGGACTACCTTCAGCTAGCTTACAAGCAAACAGAAGCTTTGAGATACCATACCTCTCAGCCCTTGCTTGGTTTTCAAACATGCCCTTCAAGCCCACAATCATATTGTAAGCATCCTGGTCCTCATATTGCTTTTACAGCTCAGAGTCCATGGTGACAAGCATGAGACAGCTGACCTCTATGGAGGCATTAACATGTTTTTCATAATCAACCTTCAAATTTCGAGGAGCATTTTCAGCCGGTTCATCAGGGATTGGATTCTCTAGAACATACTCCTTTTTTTCATGCTTGAGAACAATTCTCAAGTTGCGATACTAATCAACAAAATTTGTTCCATTTAATTTTTCTCTTTCCAAAACCGATCTCAAAGCAAATCCAGGTGCAGTAGTAGGAGCAGCAGGAGGTGCCATTGAACTACAACAACAACATGCAAAGTTTCTAAGCACTATGTTTATGTAATACTTTTATTAAACATTTTAACAAAAGAAACTCCTATCATGTGCCCCCTTTATGGACACATGGTCAGTATTCAAGATCCATATTCATCAAACACTAGTGAGCTTTGGCATCACTGCTAGAAATCTAATGACATAGGTAAGCAACATCTTTTCTAATTACATTTTATGTAACTCTTGTTGGTTGAGCATGAAAACAAGTAATGAATGCCTCCGTCAACTTGAGTCATGGCCAGGTCAACTCGCCCCTAGGGCTCACATGAGGGAGGGAGCACTTCCTGTTTTCGGGTGCCAATTAAGAAACTTAGCCTCATGTGTGTTTTCCTATACACCAATGTCTTGTATCCGTTCCTTCATTACTGAAATCATATTCCAACCACTTATGTCCTTAAGCCCAAAACCGTTTTGATAGCTCAGTTAAATCAACCATTATTATGCGCGATGTGTCCAACACATCCCTATCATCTATTAAGATAGTCATTGATATACTACTTTGGTAGTCATATCAATAATGATCTAAATTCTTGATGGATGCAACAATTGGATGGACATATTTGATTTAAAATTTTTATAACTCTGGGGACGAACAATATCTACTATGAACATGGCATCACATGCAATGAGCATAAAGAAAATAGCAAGTATTAAACACACATCCACAGAAAATCAAAATTAAGCTGTGAAATAGCATGGCCCTTAGCATTATGATCTCCATCATCATGGTTGCCTATTCACGTAGCCATCTTGCTTGATTGTCCACCTATCCATCATGCTCGATGCCATCATCTTCATTATTGTAGATGCAACTCATTACAACTTTTGATAATGAATTTTACATAAAGGTTCTAAGCATCACAAGTCGACACGCGGGTCGTTATACAACTTTTGATAATGAAACAGCCTTATGGCTTGACACGGCACGCATGCCATGTGAAAATTACATGCATCACATACACATAGGCCATACTATTTCACATAATTTCCTGCAAAAAGAGTTAAACAAAGTGATCCTACGGTTTTGGGGTCCTAGGGGCAACGCCCCTAGCGGGGTTCCAAGGGGCAGCGCCCAAGGCGGGGTCCAAGGGGCAGCGCCCCAGGCGGCGGTCTCGCTGGCCGGTCAGCGAGCGGGTTGAGAGCAGTGCCCTGGGAAATTTTTTCAGAGGCATGTCTCCTATCAAAGGAAAACGCACTGAAAATTGCCACGGATTAATCAAATTGACCCAATCCGATTCAATCTGATTTGGTCACGATTCGTGAACCCTGATGGCGGTAACCCGACCGGTAAGGGCGACATCGTACCATGAACAGACTCACCCAAATCAAGATTGATTCAGTTCGCACTTTCCTCAAACCCTAAACCGATCGATCTCATCGATGGCTGCCTCCACTAATTCATCACATGAACCGGTTGAACAAGTAATAGATCCAATCTACTATCCTCACATACCATATGTGCAACATTCAGATCACAAATCTACGCGAGATGGCTATGATACCACTATTGGGAAACGCGGTATGCTACTCTAGCACAAATTAAAATTTCTACCGCAAACCAGAAAAGCTATTCGCAAGAAGGGGATCATAGATCTATTACCACTAGACGCGCAATTGCGGAATCCTTCACACGTCGTTGTCGTGGATCGTTCTCTGCGTGGATCGTCCTCGCCGTGGATCGTCCTCGCCGTGGATCGTCCTCGCCGCGGATTGTCCTTGTAACACCCCGGCATCTAGTATGCCCGAATGCTACCAAACATAGACTAAACATCAACTAAATACCATAAATGAAGACAAATTTCAGCAAAGGCACAAATGCTAATCACTGAAATTTCGGCAGCATCTCCTTTGTTTTATCATGATTTGAGCAATAGCAAAATATCACATGATATATCATAATGGAAAACATCCAAGGCAGCATCAAGCAGCAATTTAAGTCTACCATAATGGAATTAACCAACTCATAATCTAATACAAAGTGAAGGATGTAATCAACCATACGAACAAATCATAATCCTAGTTTCCTCACACTAGAATCATGATCACAACTCCGAAGGGTAATTATAGTCTAAATGTGTGGAAGATTATGTGATGAAGTGCCGCTAAGCCCTTTTCCCGCATGCCGGTGTCAAAGTACCTAAAAACAACATAAAACACAAGCGTGAGTTCATCACTCAGCAAGTATATTGCAATGGTACAACAAGAACAATTATATGGCAATAGTATCTCACATCATGTAAACCATCTCATTCATGATCACATAACATTATCATCATCATTATGTATGCAATGCAATGCGATGCGCTTGTCTCCTTGGAAACTCATACCGGTATGGTTGAGTACACACCCGTCGGTGTGCACCCTCTCCCCCCTTCCATCCCGAAGATGGAGGGTGCCTACTCCTCGCTTCCGTTCACCGCGGTGAATGGAATCACGATGTAGGACTTACTCATTGGCTCTCCGGATTAGTCATAACTTTCTCACCGACCTTCCCCGGACTAGTTATGACTTTCTCACCGACCGGGCCATGTATCATGCCATGTATGCAAATATGCCAACATCATGATTAACTTGTACATTAACACATGGCATCATCATAGATAACTTGTACATTAACACATGACATCATTCACATAATAAACAAATTCATCATATCAATGGCACACATTAAAGCATGGCATGTGAACATATCATATATTCAAATCTCAATCTCAATCAATCAAACAAACCACAACCCGCTACCATTCCAATACACTTGCCTCAACCACGGGCGACAGATTGGCGAGATGTAGAGGGCACTCCCGAGGTCACACCACCTGCACATAGGGACCACACACTCATAATCATGTCCACAAAACAGTACGCAAACCCTCATCTACCCCGACATTGCCAATTACTCGCAATAACCAAAAACAGAGGTTCTGTCCCGCCGGGACAGCAGCCTTCCAAAAGGCATAACTCGGGTTCTAAGACTCCGAATCAATTAAACGAGTACATCCTCGCGTAGATTAGGAAATTTCCCAACTTTCTCTAGCTATATGGAAAAGCTGATTCGGACTCTAAAGTGGTTTAATCTAAAGAATACCGTGATCTGTTCCAATCACATCACAAATTTTAACACGCTCGGTAAAACAGACATAACTTTCAAACGGCTGGGCGGAATTGGACGTTCTTTATATCCACTGAAAGATAATGAAATTATCTACAACTTCTTCAACATCCGTACGACCTGATTCCGAATCTAAATTGGCGAAAACCTAAGCCCTAGGTCGACTGCTCATGCTGTCCGAAACAGAGAACGTGGCAACTTCTAGATCTAATCTAATCTACTCAATTCCAGCACCACCAATTGATCTAAAAACATGATAATAACCCTTAGAACAGATCCTAGACCAACCCCAAGGATTCCCATGGCCATACCTTCGCCCAACGCACGAAAACCCAATGGATCTCCTCCCGGTTCACGCGATCTCCTTCCTCACTCCAATCCCGCCGGATCTCCTCGTCGCAGAGCGCTCCAACGGATGGATCTTCGAGGTGTTGAGGTGGGGATCTCCCCTAGGGGAAGCAAGGGAGGTGGAGAGGTGGTGGAGGGGTGGTGGCGCAATGGGGAGAGGAGATGGGGCGGCTAGGAGGGAGATGACAGGTGTGGCAGCTAGGGTTTGCAAAAGGGGAGAGGTGGGGCGCACAAGGGCAGGGGGAGGATGCCCCAAGGCAGGTTATCCTGCCTCTCCCTCCCTCATGGGCCCAAAAATCCTCCCACCAAGGCCCACGACACAACCCCCTTGGGCCCGAACTCCCCCGGAGAGGCCCAAACTCCCGAAAACAGCCCGAAAATGCGAATAAACCTCACAGCGTATAGTTTTAACCTCCGATTTCATATTTCATAATGTTTTTAACCTCAACATTCACATTATATAAGGTCTCAGCATTCCGTAGTGTCACAGTCCTCGCCGTGGATCGTCCTCGCCACGGATCGTCCTTGCTGCGGATCGTCCTCTCCACGCCGCAGTAGCAGCAACGTCACCACAGCAGTCCATAGGTCCGGAGGTGGAACGCTGTGCGTCGGTGTGCAAGCACTGGGTCGCTCGGCAGGGGCAACGAGAGGAGGTGGCTAGGGTTTCTAGCGAAACACCTCTAAACCGCACGAAAGTGTGTTCTGCATCTAGCCTCCTCCCCTCCTTATATAGCCACGAGGTGAAACCCTAGGTAGTCAAGGGCCATCTACGCGCTAAGCCCACGAGGTCCATTAATTACGGATCCAATCCGAATTAATGTGCCCCAGCCCGTTAAGTGTGTGACCCTGTAGGTTCATGCGCATTTGGACATGGATTCGGAAAATCCTTTTCTAATCCAATAGTCGGTAGCGGCTCCTTGCAGAGCATGCCAACTCCTAAACGCATATGATTAAAGTACTGATGTAATAATCCCTTTGCCAAACTATATGCAGATCGAACTCAAGGCGAGAAGCATGTCATCCTTTGACAGTTCAATCCATCTCTCGTATCCGTGATATATTAATAAGTTGTGACTGACTTCTCAATCACGACATAGCCATGCACTTCCTTAATCATATCACACGAGTGGCCTAGACATATATCTCTGTTACATTAGAGTGGCAAATTCCATCTTGACTGCTCACTTCCCTCTACATGTTTCATAGTAAACATGAAAGCTACCTTTATAACTATACGGTTAGGAAATAGTGTTTGGTAACCCCCAAGGTAAGCTATTACACATGTAGGGAATATGACAATCTCAGGTCTAAGGATCATACATCTACTATGTATGAGATACACTGATGACACATAAGAATGTAACATTCTCGCAGTGTCCCATTGTGGGTCTATCTAACCCATATTCTTCAACATGCCCCCACAATGTATTGATGATATCTCCATATCCCATGATCTATGAAACATGATCATCGAACAATACATGTGCTGATCTATTTATCGTTGTCCTATACGATGATATCCGATAAGAGATATTTATAAATAAAGAGCTTCATAAACTAGTCACACACTTGTTGATCAAAATAATGATATACATTCATTGGACCAATAATCATATTATTATTCATAAACATAGTCATGTTACAACCATCCATATGATTTCCTCAAGGGCATAACACTAACAAGAAGCGGCTGGGGCGGCAGCTCGGGCACGGACGACAGTGGCCGAGGCAAGGATGAGGGGCGGCGCGACGAGGGGATCATGATGCTTGCGCCGGTTCGGCCGGAGGATCGCTGGAATGGCGCCGGGCACGGCCATGTCGACGGCGTGGACAACCAAAAGACATAGAAATAGGGAACTTGACTAGAGCAAAGAAATTTCACGAAATTGAATGAAGCACCGCGTAGAACGCGATGAGACGAACCTAGGAGTGCTCCCAGATTTTGGAGAGGATCGACGGTTTGCGAGAAATTGACGACGAACGACGTTCCAATCGCCGACTTCAATCGCAAAATTCATCGTGACCCTGCCACAAAAAGTGAATTTGGTTGAGGGATTTTGCTCGTGGCACCGACGCGTACACGATGGTGCGAACGGAATTGAGTTTGGCTCACCGGAGCAAAATGTGACGCGGTGATGTCGGCGGACGACGTTCGGCGTCGGTTTTCTCGAGCTCCCGGCCGAATGGAGAGGAGAGGCAATGTAAGGGTGTGAGTACGGGATGGAGGCCTCCGAGACGAAGATTAGAGAGGTGGAAGCACGTCGTTTGGAGTTGTAACGGTCGAGTTATGAGCAAATGAATGAGTTTCTATTTTTCCTCGATTAAATTGTCTCCAGCGTGATTGAAAGCGAATGGATACCCGGAATGAGTTCTCCTCGTCTCCCTCTTTCCAACGGTTCAAACGGATCGCGATTTGGTGGATTAATGGAGAAGTTATGACTATTTGAAATCAATACCATTAGAGGGGAGAGAGAGAAACGTTTCTCTGGAAACGAATCGTTGGAGAAGACGACGCTACAGTAACCGCCACATGGCGTTCTCCTATTTGCTGGAATTTGAATAGTGATAAAACAATGGCGCGCGAGATAAAATAGCAAAAAGGGTCTAAAAGTCCCGATCAAATTCCTAAAAATATTAGGGAATATTTGGAACCCAATAAAATTGGTTTCATAGAATTTGGATGAAATTTGGAATTTAGAAAATTCCGGGACGAATGAAAGGCATTAGACGAAAGGCCGCGAGATATAAAATACCAGAGGGTTTCCAAAAATCTTAGAAAAATTCCCAAAATGTTTTTGGAATATTTGGAATCTAATGCAATAGGTTTTGGTATTTTTGGAGCATTTTGGGACTCGGGTGGAATTTCGAATAGGTACCGGAATTTTGAAATTCGATTTTTCGGACGAAGAAGGATTGAACTCCAGTTTTGAACAGGAAAGGATGCCAAGTTAATTTAAACACCGAGGAAAATCCAAATTTTGAATTTAGTATAATTTAAATTAGATTTTAACAAAAGGCCGAAATTGGGGATGTTACAAGAACCAACACCAGAAATTCTATACTTGACAGTACTTCCCAAGCTGCTCATGACCGTGAGCACGGCTAATCGATTAGTTTATTTATATATCTGTAGAGATTGTACACTTTACCCACATGACACGTTCTAGCAATCATGTCATTGAAAGGAGCGGGATGTCGGCCTAGAGGGGGGTGAATAGGCAATTACAAAATTATACCCAATTTAAACTACATTATCAGAGATAATGTGGAAGCAATGAGTATAATTAAATTTTGCAATTTAGACAATTCAGCCCGAGACAGTCAACTCGGATACACCGGATATTTGATTCGGATATTCCAGTATAACCGGATACTCCGGATCAATGTACCGGATACTCCAGGTTGCCTGGTTCGTCCAGAACAGAGTATGAGCAATAAAGTTAAGCACTTCTTCGATTCTAGAGATACAAATCACTCTACTGCAACAAAGTAAGGATACACGCAAGAATAGATGCAGTAGATGCAATCTAATTAATCTAATCACAAGAATCGAGAGCAAATTAAGCGGATGAACAAAGAGGATAAAACCGAAATAAAGGAGACACGAAGATTTTATCCCGAAGTTCGAATCCTTGAGGGGATCCTACATCTTCGTTGAGGCGGCACCAAGCCGGGGTCTCTTTCAACCCTTGTCCTCCCGGTGTTGCACTTTGCACTCGCCGATGGCCCGGTCACTCAAAACACGAGGGTCTCTTTCAACCCGCTAGCCGCCCGGTGTTGCACCTTGCATTCGCCGGCTGTAACACCCCAATTTTTGCTTTTCATGAATTTAAATAAGATTTGGCACTTTTGTGAATTTTTGGAATTTTCTGGGATTTATTTGCATTTATTTGGAATTTATTTAAATTTATTCCCTTTTGAAATAATTAAAGAATTTAATTTTGCAAATAAAATTTTGTTGGAAATAATTTATTTGAGTCCAAAATGTTCTAAAATATTTTCTAGAATTGTAACACCCCAAAATTTTGCTTTTCTTAAATTCATGTGTGATTTGGCACTTTGGTGAATTTTTGGAATTTTCTGGAATTTATTTGGATTTATTTGGAATTTATTTGAATTTATTCCATTTTGAAATAATTAAAGAATTTAAATTTGCAAATAAATTTTTGTTGGAAATATTTTATTTGAGTCCAAAATGATCCAAAATATTTTCCAGAATTTTTCTGGAATTTTTCTGAGTCATTTGCTATTTTTAATGAATTAAATGAATTATCGGGAATTATTTTAAATATTAATTCGCTGGAAAATCCAACTCGGTCAAGTATCGTTCATCCGACCGAAGTCGGACTCGAGTCCGACGAGCCGATTGACTCGACCGAACCCACTCCTAACCCTAATCAATCCCAACCGCTGGATCAAGATCCAACGGCCGAGATCCGTCAGACCTGCAGAAAGCCGTCCGACCGGACCCGGCCGCGCTGCGGCGATCGTGGCCGTCGATCGTGCCACGTGGACGGCCACGATTTCGTCGTCTTCGCCGAGTCCGTGGACTCAGCCGCCACGCGCCGCCAGAATCGAACTAGGTTTCCGCTCAGGCACGAACGCCGAGGCTATTTAAAGCGTGAGACGTCCCCCGAGGTTGCCCTCATCCTTGCGCACTCGTTTCCCCGAGCCATCTCGCCTGAGCCGCCGCCGTTGAGCCGCAATCGCTCGCCGGAGTTGTCTCTTCCCTCCGCTGCGGTTTGCGCCGTTTTCCGCCGTCGTCCGTCGTCTTCCGCCAAGAAGGAGCCCAGATCCGGAGTCCCCGCGACGAGACGCACCCGAAGGGACCCTTCATCTCGCCGGAGCAACCCCGGAACGCCGTTGGGCTCGTCGTCGTCTTCAACTCCGGCAGCCGTGCGCCACCACGAAGCCATCAGCCCTCGCGAGCTCTGTGCACCGTCGGATCCAGATCGGACGGTTGAGGTGAGTGCACGGGTTCCACCCCCGATTAGATCTGGACCGTTGGATCAAGATCCAATCTGCTTCACAATCGCCACGCGGTCTTTGTGGGCAAAGGCGATTATAGGATTAGATCTCGACCGTCCGATCTAGATCGAACGCCCACGCAGCATCGAGTAGTTTCAACGTGTTAACCCTGGATCTAATCCGCGCCGTTGATTTTCAAACCAACGGACGAGATTGCGCCACGCGTGTCGGGAAGTTGGACCGACGCGGTCGGCCAGCGCCCACGCAGCGTCGCGTGTAACGCCGACACGCGAGGCCCGGCGTGTCGAGGGCTCGCGTGTCGATGGCTAACTTGACCAAGCGGCGACGCCACCCATGACGTCACGGTGGAGTCCCACTGCCGGCGCCGTCGGATGAGCCCGGCCGACGTCGGCGATGACGTCACCGAGTGGGCCCACATGTCGATCCACGTGGTAGTGGGACCGAGTCCACCGTGGACTCCGGTGAGCATGGACCGAGCCCATGGACCGGTGGCGTCAAGAGCCAATCAGAGCTGCCACGTGTCCATGCTTGACGCAATAATTAATTTCCAAAAGAAAATGATTTATTAATTCGAAATATTGATTTCAAATTTAGATTCAAACTTCAAACGCTTATAACTTTTATGCGTTTCAACTCCGATTGAGCGATTCAAATTTCTAAATTTGTATAAAATTGAGATCTACCTAAATATAAATTTTATTTAATTTTTGGACTAAAGTTTTTCTCTGCAAAATTATTTAATTGATTATTTAAACTTTAAATAATCATAACTTTATGCTTTAACTCCAAATTTGACGATTCCAGTTTCTAAAAATCCAGAAAATTATGTTCTCTCTGTTTATGGATTTTATTTGGAGTTTTGGGATCTTTTTGCATAGTGTTTATTTGTGTATTTGCTATTTGCACGCTTTTACGAGTAGACGTTGAAGTGCCTAAGGATTCGAAGGAGAAGTATTGACTCAGATCCAACTCAAGACCAAGAGCAAGTACTTTTTGAAGGCAAGTTGTGCTTTGACCATATTGATCCTATCTCAAATCTATTTTGATTTAAACTATTGCATGCTAGTTCAATTAGAAAGATACTTTGTTTAAACATGGGGTTAGATAAATACCAATTTGCTATATGACACCTTGATTACTTAAGTATGTGCCATGACCCTTTGTCACCCTAGTTGTGGTTTACTAGTTGGACATTATTAAATTGCCAACATGGGTTTAGATCGTTGTAGTATCTTTGCTTAGACACTACGTGCTCATGACATGATTTTGGATAATTAAATGTTAATATTGACTTAATGATATATTGAACCTGTTTTGGAAAAGTATCATGTGATGTTGATGGCACGTGGTGCATGGTAATCAATCGGGTTTGATAAACAGATTTCGGCCAGGGCATGTGGCAAGAGTAATCAGGTGGGCGATGTGGCATTGGGAGTGTTGATTTGGTTTTTCGGGTAGTCTTGCCCTGGTCACTCTAAGGACTTAACCTTGCAAGCCTTTGAACTGGGTCATACTTGCAACCACATGGCTGGAATGGGACGGCCCTAGTTGACTAAGTCGCTTAAGGACTCACTTGTGGAGCCTCAGGGTGTCGATTACACCGCTTGTGTGATTGTACGGGGAGCGTATCGTGGCTGTGGCCGGTACCCATCTAATCGGTGTGTTGGTCCCATACTTCGCCTTGGCTAAGGGAAGGGATGGTGTAGAGCACGAACCTGAGAGGACCACCTGTGTTGTTTGAGGCTTCGAAGGCTTTGTTATGATCGCTCATTCGCATACTCTTGTATGGCGATTCACTACTGACGTGGTGAGTAGATTGTATCTTGTGGGTAAAGTGCATAACCTCTGCAGAGTGTAGAATCTATTTGAATAGCCGAGTCCACTCGATCTTGGACAATGCTCTGAATTACAAATAAGGGTTAGATTTTCTCAAACTAACTTGGATTTGAAAAGTTGGGTTGGTTTAATAATGAAGATGATGGAAATGTGGTTTAGGATGGGGAAAAATGTTTATTAAAATTCTGAAAAGTTATTTATGCTTTACTTATTTCTACCGCTTTCGAATCTACTTATATTACTTGTCAAAAGTCAAGCATCGCAAATATACCTTGAGCTATTCCTTTGTACCAAGCCATGCATATAGTATATTAGCTTGCATTCTCAGGCATGACTTGCTGAGTACCAAGTACTCACCCTTGCCTCAACACAATACCGCTTGAAGAGGAGACTACGCCGGTTTGAGAAGGAACTCCAAGAGGACCCGTCTACTTAGGGATGCGAGCCCGATCAGCTGCTGTGGTATACTGGATGGCGCCACGCAGTTTATTTGATTTTCCGCCGCTATTACTTCTCTTTTAATAAGTTACGCCTTGCAAGGCATATATTTGTAACTCTGGCCATAAGGTCGAGTAACCCTTTGATTATTTAAATAAAGTACTTTGATAGTATCGTTTGGTATGATTGTGATATATACCGATGTTAAGACTGTGTGCACTAAGCGCGTTCTCGACTAGTGCTGAATACACGAGAGGGTCGGATTTGCAAATTCGGGGTCCCGGCAGAGGTGGTATCAGAGCCATACTTATTTGTAGGCTCAACCCTAAGTTAGAATGGTCGTAGTGAGGATAAAACCTATTTTCTAAAGCTAAAAATTTGTGAAGACAAGAAATGACATCTCGACTTATCCCCTTCTCTCTTTTCTTGTCTCTTGCTAAAATTTTTCCTTACCTTGTCACAATTCAAAAATTCCGAGTTCTTACGTAAAGCACTCTTGTGACAGGATGGAGGAAGAGTTCAACTACGTTGATCTAGGAGTTGGTCACGCCATGAACTTTGGCACATGCTACAAACTCTCGGAGATTTTGAGAAGCCCCAATACCAAGTGGAAGTGATCAGACAAGCAGGATTGATCAAGGCTTGTGACGTGAGGATTGAGGTACCTGCTAGGAAAAAGGGCCAGTGCAATCGCCGATACACTGCTTTGCTAGAAGATCTACAATGCGGATGGGTATCCAAGAAGTTTCACGACGAGCAATGCGGCACATTACCGAGATCCACGCCAGAGAGTTGGAAAGCACGGTGTTCCGTTATCATCCGCCAGCGATAACCTTCTTGACCGAAGACGATTCGGGATGAGAATGCCACGGTTACACAGATTGGCACGATTAAATCGTCGCCCAGGAAGATGTACTAGATAATACAAGCAAGGAGCTCTGAAGGCCCGCAAGGAGATCACGGCCAGAGAAGAACAGATGGCGGGAAGCTCAAGAGTATGTGGCACACCTTCTCACGAAGGATTGGCGAGTTGGAGATGACTTTGTACTGACTGCACTCCGAGCCAAGATTCCTGAGCTACACGCAGCCGATCCGTGAGGAGTCGATCTCGATGAGGACATCGCTTCTTCGACTACCACAGATGACATAGTCATTTGGACATGGCGTCGCTTTCGCGCCTATGCCGCAAAGATCCGCACCCAGGCCGTGGAGGTTTTCTCGATGAGTGAGCATAGGTTCTATAGTGAGACTCCTTCGCCGAGTCGAGTCATAAAATAAAGAGTCACCCTTTAGGCGTTAGACTCCAGAGTTAGTTCGATTTGGATTTGCTTTGTTTGCTGAGTGTGCAGTATGTGTTGCAAGGCCCTTAGGCGTTGTAAGCAGCCATACCAAGTTATTAATAATAAAGATGGACCTTAAAGTTACCCCTTTCGCCCCGCATAAGTTCCATATTACTTGTCTATTCTTGTTTCCCTCTCATCTCTAAACCTAGAGCAATCAACAGATGGTGAATACCCGTGGAAACTTTGGAAGCAATGGGAGTGGATCTCGCCCAGTAAAACCCCAATGATGGAGCACCAGACCGCCACTTTGGATGTGCAGAATTTTGGAGCATTTCTTGCTTTGCTGCAGACCCGATTGATGCATGCTATGATGCAACAAATGCAGCACGTCCATCGCCATCCACTGCTAATCAAGTTAATCAGGGACCACGCCAGAATACAAGGCTGTCGGAGTTCATGAGGACTCACCCACCCACTTTCTCTGGGAATGCCAATCCATTGGAGGCCGATGATTGGTTAAGATCAATTGAGAGGAAGCTACACATAGCTCAATGCATAGGGAATGAGAAGGTACTTTACGCTTCTCATCGCTTGGAAGGAACGATTACCGAATGGTGGGAGAACTTACATGCCTGCAGAGAACCCTCAAGATATCACTTGGGAAGAGTTCACAATGCATTCCGACAAAGATCACGTGCACGAAGGAATTATGGACCTTAAGAAGGAGGAGTTCGTAGCATCAAGCAAGGTAATCGGCCCGGTGGCCGACTACGAACAAGTTCACCACGGCTAGCACGCTACGCTTTGAGGATGTAGCGACAGATAAATCCAGGCAGTCTCGTTTCATGAAGGGACTTAACTCGGGATTGCAAGTAGGATTGATCACCCACACCTTTCCAGATTTCCAAGAGTTGGTGAATAAGGCGCTTATTCTTGAGGACAAGCGCAAGGAACTGGATGAGAACAGAAGCGCAGGATGCAACAAAGAAGGATCACGCCAGGGAACGCCAGCGGCGCTTGAGAGTTGCACCAAATCAATTCTTGATTCCAACCACAGAATGCAACAAGGACACCATCCTCAGCACCAAGACACGCCAATCGGAACTACCAAACCCAGCCCCGCTAGAAACACTACTCGAGCGATCGGCGAATGCAGTGAGACGCCATTACAAGCGCAACGAGCCAGACACTTTGCCAACATTGTCCAAAGAAGACAGCAGAGGCGACCCGATTCGCTTCAATCTAGGAACCACCCAGCTAGGGCGCCAAAGATCAGAGCCACACCCAGGCCGTGGTGAGAGGCCGAGTCAACCATGTCACCGCAGATGCACTGCGAGATACGCTACTGACGTCGTCTTTGGGTAAGTTACTTGTTAACTCGATTACACAGCTTTGTTTGACTCTGGAGCTTCGCCGTCGTTTGTTTCGCACGGCGTGGCTCCTAGACAGGACTTAAGGAGTGCAAGACTTAAGTGCATGCTTTTAGTTCAAACCCACAGTTCCGAACTCCGAGCGGAAGTAGGATGTTCCGGGTGAGAATACTAATAGATGGAATAGAGTTCCTAGCAAACCTTATAATTTTGGAGACCCAGGACCTTAGATGTTATATTGGGAATGGATTGGTTATCCAAGCACAAGGTCAGTATTGGATTGTGGACGAAGGACTATCTCGATTGAGAGCCGTGTGGGAAGAAAGTGGAATTTCAAGCCACTGCGATTAGAGATGGACAGTTGATGGTTAACAGTACCAAGGCAATCAAAGCATAGAGGATGTCCCAATGGTGAATGAGTACCCGATGTTTTCCCGAGGATCTACTCTGGTATGCCTTGGACGAGGACATAGAGTTTGTGATAGAGCTTGTAATGCACAAGACTGCACCAGTAGCAAAGAGACCCTATCGGATGTCTACCGAGGAGTTGGTAGAGATGAAGAAAAGCAGTGGAAGAGTTAATGGATAAAGGATTTATCGGACCAAGTTAAATCGCCGTGGGAGCACCAGTTTTGTTTGTCAAGAAGAAGGGCGGGAGTTTCGGGATGTGCATTGACTACCGTGCACTCAATGAAGTCACCGTGAAGAATAAGTATCCGCTACCAGGATTGATGATTTGTTTGATCGATTAAGAGGAGCCGGAGTTTTCTCCAAGATTGATCGAGATCGGGATACCATCGATTGAAGATCCGATCGTAAGATATTCAAGATCGCATTCTCGTCAAGATATGGACATTACGAGTTTACAGTTATGTCCTTTGGGTAACGAATGCGCGGCTTATTTCATGAATATGATGAATAAGGTGTTCATGGAATATTTGGACAAGTTTGTCGTCGTGTTCATAGACGATATCCTAATCTACTCCAAGACAGAGGATGAACATGCCGAACACTTAAGGCGAGTTTTGGAAAAGGCGAGGAACAGCAACTTTTCGCCAAGTTCAGCAAGTGTGACTTTTGGAAGGACAAAGTGGAGTTTCTTGGACATGTAATGACCGCAGTAAGGAGTCGCCGTGGATCCAAGCAAAGTAGAAGCGGTGTTACATTAGGAACAACCAAAGGCTGTGACCCAGATTCGGAGTTTCCTTGGAATGGCGAGGATACTACCGCCGTTTCATCGAAGGCTTTTCGACGATTGCGAAACCCCTTACACAATTGCTGAAGAAGGAAAAGAAGTTTGCATGGACGCCGAATGTGAGAAAGGATTTCAGGAGTGAAGAAGCGATTGACATCAAGACCGGTGTTAGTACTCTAGGATGTTGCTCAAAGCTTCGATATTTATTGTGACGCATCGCGCCAAGGACTTGGATGTGTGATGATTGAGAATGGAAAGGTCGTCGCGTTTGAATCAAGGCTGTTGAGGCAGCATGAGGAAAATTATCCGACACATTACCTAGAGTTAGCCGCCGTAGTGCATGCCTTGAAGATATGGCGTCACTATCGATTGGAAGCAGGATGTGAAGTATATCACGGATCATAAGAGCCTTAAGTACATATTCACCCAATCGGATCTCGAATATGAGGCAAAGGAGATGGCTAGAATTGATCAAGGACTATAATGTTGGAATTCATTACCATCCGGGAAGGCCAGCGTAGTAGCCGAGTGCTCGAGTCGGAAAAGCCATCACCGTGAGTGCGTTGCTAGCCACAAGTCGATGAGTTATGTAAGGATTTTCGGAAGATGAAGATCGAGGTTGTACCTAGCGGATTCTTGGCCGCATTGGAAGTAAAGCCTACCCTAGAGGATCGGATCAGGAAGGGCGGAAGGATGATGACAGGATCCGCGAGGATTAAGTCCATCAAGGAGGAAGGCGAGGCGAGAGGACTTCAAATTGGATGAACAAGGCACGCGTTGTGGATGAAGGATCGCATTTGTGTGCCTAACAAAAAGGAGTTAAAGCAATCGATTTTGGAAGAAGCCCATGACTCCAAGTACTCGATTCATCCCGAAGCGCCAAGATGTATCAGATCTGAAGGAGAGATTACGGTGGCCGAGTATGAAACGTGAAGTTGCCGAGCATGTTGCATTGTGCGACGTATGCCAGAGAGTCAAGGCAATGCATCGAAACCAGCAGGATTGCTACACCGCTGAAAATACTCGAGTGGAAGTGGGAGGAAATCGGAATGGATTTCATTACCGGTTTGCCAAAGACTCAAGGAGGTTATGACTCCATATGGGTTATAGTGGATCGCTTGACTAAAGTAGCCCATTTTATCCCCGTGAAGACCACTTACTCGGGAGATAAGTTAGCGAGTTGTACATGATCAGATTGTCTGCTTGCACGGAGTGCCAAAGAGGATTGTATCGGACAGAGGTACCCAATTTACCTCAAGGTTGGAATAAGTTGCATGAAGCCATGGGGACCCGTTTGAACTTCAAGATGCCTTATCATCCATGCAGACGGATGGGCGAGGCATCAAAGAGTCAACCAGATTCTGGAGGATATGTTAAGAGCTTGTGCATTGGCTTATGCTACCTCTTGGGATAAAAAGTTTGCCGTATGCCGAGTTTAGTTACAACAATAGTTATCAGGCTAGTTCTGAGATGTCACCTTTTGAGGCCTTGTATGGTCGACCCTGTCGGACGCCATTGAATTGGAATGAGACCGTGGCGCCGTGTCTTTGGGCCTGATATTCTTCAAGAGGTCAAGAAGCGGATCGCCATAATTAGGGAAAGGTTGAAGATAGCCCAATCTCGACAAAAGAGTTATCTTGACAATCGTCGCCGAGATTTGAGTTTTGAACCGTAAGACTTTGTATACCTCGAGTTACGCCTCTCGGGGAGTTAAGAGGTTCCATGCCAAAGGGAAACTCGCACCCGTTATGTTGGACCATTTAAGATTTTGAGTCGCAGAGGTGAAGTTGCCTACCGGCAATTTGGAGTTACCCACGATCGTTGGCGAGGAGTGCATGACGTATTCCATGTGTCCCAGCTTAAAGAAGTGTCTCCAGTTCCTGAGGCAGACACCGCTAGAGTCAATTGAGTTGCAAGAAGATTTGACTTATAAGGAGCATCCCGTGAGGATTCTAGACACAATGGATCGAGAAACTAGAAACAAGTCAACCCGATTCTGTAGAGTTCGATTGGAGCAACCATGAAGAAAGTGAAGCGACTTGGGAGCGCGAAGAGGATTTGAAGAAAGAATTTCCAAACCTATTCCTTTAGTAAGCCCCGAATCTCGGGACGAGATTCTATTAAGGGGAGGTTTGTAACACCCCAAAATTTTGCTTTTCTTAAATTCATGTGTGATTTGGCACTTTGGTGAATTTTTGGAATTTTCGAATTTATTTGGATTTATTTGGAATTTATTTGAATTTATTCCATTTTGAAATAATTAAAGAATTTAAATTTGCAAATAAATTTTTGTTGGAAATATTTTATTTGAGTCCAAAATGATCCAAAATATTTTCCAGAATTTTTCTGGAATTTTTACGAGTCATTTGCTATTTTTAATGAATTAAATGAATTATCGAATTATTTTAAATATTAATTCGCTGGAAAATCCAACTCGGGTCAAGTATCGTTTCATCCGGATCGAAGTCGGACTCGAGTCCGACCGAGCCAGTTGACTCGACCAACCCACTCCTAACCTAATCAATCCCAACCGTTGGATCAAGATCCAACGGCCGAGATCCGTCACCTGCATTCGAGCCGTGTCCGATCGACCCGGACCGCGTCAGCGGCGATCGTGGCCGTCGATCGTGCTGCCACGTGGGCGGCCACGATTTAAATCGTCTTCGCCGAGTCCGAAGCTGGACTCATGCCGCGCCCGCCGCAGTAACGAACTAGGTTTCCGTCTAGAGGCACCTAACGCCGAGGCTATTTAAAGCGTGAGACGTCCCCCGAGGTTGCCCTCATCCTTGCGCACTCGTTTCCCCGAGCCATCTCGCCTGAGCCGCCGCCGTTGAGCCGCAATCGCTCGCCGGAGTTGTCTCTTCCCTCCGCTGCGGTTTGCGCCGTTTTCCGCCGTCGTCCGTCGTCTTCCGCCGAGAAGGAGCCCAGATCCGGAGTCCCCGCGACGAGACGCACCCGAAGGGACCCTTCATCTCGCCGGAGCAACCCCGGAACGCCGTTGGGCTCGTGCTGTCGTTTTCAACTCCGGCACCGTGCGCCACCACGAAGCCATCACCGCGAGCTCTCGTACCGCCGATCCAGATCGGACGGCCGGTTGAGGTGAGTTCACGTGTTCCAAACCCGATTAGATTCGGGCCGTTGGATCAAGATCCAGCGGTTCACAATCGCCACGTCTTTGTGGCGGTGCGATTATAGGATTAGATCTGGACCGTCCGATCTAGATCGAGCGGCCCACGAGCATCGAGTAGTTTCAACGTGTTAACCCTGGATCTAATCCGCCGCTGATTTTCAAACCAACGGACGAGATTGCGCCACGTGTCGGGAAGTTGGACCGACGCGGTGGGCCCACGCCAGCGTGCGTGTGGCAGACGCCGACACGCTGGCCCGCGTGTCGAGGGCCCGCATGTCGCTGGCTAACCCAGCCAGCGCCGACGTCACCCATGACGTCACGCAGTGGGTCCCACCTGTCGGGCCGCGGATGAGCCCCGGCGTCGGCCGATGACGTCACCCGAGTGAGCCCACATGTCGATCCACGTGGCCGTGGGACCGAGTCCACCGTGGACCCAGCCGAGCATGGACCGAGCCCATGGACGGCTGGCGTCGGCCAGGCCAATCAGGAGCTGCCACGTGTCCATGCCGACGCAATAATTAATTTCGAAAAGAAAATGATTTATTAATTCGAAATATTGATTTCAAATTTAGATTCAAACTTCAAACGCTTATAACTTTTGCGTTTCAACTCCGATTGGAGCGATTCAAATTTCTAAATTTGTATAAAATTGAGATCTACCTAAATATAAATTTTATTTAATTTTTGGACTAAAGTTTTTCTCTGCAAAATTATTTAATTGATTATTTAAACTTTAAATAATCATAACTTTTGCGTTTTAACTCCAAATTTGACGATTCCAGTTTCTAAAAATCCAGAAAATTATGTTCTCTCTGTTTATGGATTTTATTTGGAGTTTTGGGATCTTTTTGCATAGTGTTTATTTGTGTATTTGCTATTTGCACGCTTTACGAGTAGACGTTGAAGTGCCGGAAGGATTCGAAGGAGAAGTATTGACTCAGGATCCAACTCAAGACCAAGAGCAAGTACTTTTTGAAGGCAAGTTGTGCTTTGACCATATTGATCCTATCTCGAAATCTATTTTGATTTAAACTATTGCATGCTAGTTCAATTAGAAAGATACTTTGTTTAAACATGGGGGTTAGATAAATACCAATTTGCTGTATGACACCTTGATTACTTAAGTATGTGCCATGACCCTTTGTCACCCTAGTTGTGGTTTACTAGTTGGACATTATTAAATTGCCAACATGGGTTTAGATCGTTGTAGTATAACGCTTAGACACCTTACGTGCTCATGACATGATTTTGGATAATTAAATGTTAATATTGACTTAATGATATATTGAACCTGTTTTGGAAAAGTATCATGTGATGTTGATGGCACGTGGTGCATGGTAATCAACCGGGGTTTGATAAACGATTTCGGCCAGGGGCATGTGGCAAGAGTAATCAGTGGGCCATGTGGCATTGGGAGTGTTGATTTGGTTTTTCGTAGTCTTGCCTGGTCACTCTAAGGACTTAACCTTGCAAGCCTTTGAACTGGGTCATACTTGCAACCACATGGGTGGAATGGGACGGCCCTAGTTGACTAAGTCGCTAAGGACTCACTTGTGGAGCCTCAGGGTGTCGATTACACCGTTTGTGTGATTGTGCAGGGAGCCGTGTCGTGGCTGTGGCCAGTACCCATCTAACGGTGTGTTGGTCCCATACTTCGCCTTGGCTAAGGGAAGGGATGGTGTAAACCTGACCGGAGAGGACCACTGTGTTGTTTGAGGCTTCCGAAAGGCTTTGTTATGATCGCTCATTCGCATACTCTTGTATGGCGATTCACGGTGGACGTGGTGAGTAGATTGTATCTTGTGGGTAAAGTGCATAACCTCTGCAGAGTGTAGAATCTATTTGAATAGCCAGGAGTCCACTGATCGACAATGCTCTGAATTACAGTCAAGGGTTAGATTTTCTGAAACTAACTTGGATTTGAAAAGTTGGGTTGGTTTAATAATGAAGATGATGGAAATGTGGTTTAGGATGGGGGAAAAATGTTTATTAAAATTCCTGAAAAGTTATTTATGCTTTACTTATTTCTCACGCTTTGAATCTACTTATATTACTTGTCAAAAGTCACATCGCAAATATACCTTGAGCTATTCCTTTGTACCAAGCCATGCATATAGTATATTAGCTTGCATTCTGTGCATGACTTGCTGAGTACCAAGTACTCACCCTTGCCTCAACACAATACCAGTTGAAGAGGAGACTACGCCAGTTTCGGAGAAGGAACTCCAAGAGGACCCGTCTACTTAGGGATGCGAGCCCAGTCAGTTGCCTGTGGTATACTGGATGGCGCCACGAAGTTTATTTGATTTTCCGCTGCTATTACTTCTCTTTTAATAAGTTCTGCCTTGCAAGGCATATATTTGTAACTTGGCCATAAGGTCGAGTAACCCTTTGATTATTTAAATAAAGTACTTTGATAGTATCGTTTGGTATGATTGTGATATATACCGATGTTAAGACTGTGTGCACTAGCGCGTTCCTGGACTAGTGCTGAATACACAGAGGGTCCGGATTTGCAAATTCGGGGTCCCGACAAGAATTTTGCTGGAATTTTTCTGAGAGTTTTGCTATTTTTAATGATTTAAATGAATTTCTGGGAATTATTGGAATATTTAATCGCTGGAAAATCGAAGCCGGGCTTGCACTGTTCATGCGACCAAGCCCGAGTCCGACTCGAACCCAAACCGCGCCGCGTCCGAGCCAGACCCAGTCCGCCGAGCACTAAACCGTGGACCGTTGGATCAAGATCCAACGACCCACATTGAGCCAAGTAGCGCACGTGTGCCCGCACCGCTCTAACCCCCTAAACCAAAACCGATCTGGACCGTTGGATCTGGATCCAACAGTCAGGATCAGCCCGTACCGATTCGGCCGGATCCGGTCTGGATCCGATCTCGCCCGCGCCATCGTGGCCGTTGATCGCGCCACGTGGACGGCTGTCCGCCTTCGTTTCCGCCCGAGTCCGGGTCGGATTCCTCCACCGCGTCGCCGCCGCATTCCGTTAGGGTTCCGATTTTAGCGCGCCTCCCGGGGTTATTTAAGGCGTGGGTCATCGCCCGAGGTTGCCCTTCTTCGTGCGCACGTATTGCCCTAGCCCACCGAGATCCAGCCGCCATAGATTCGCCGGGATTGCTCGCCGTGGTTGCGTGAAGCACCGCCACGGTTTTTGCTTCACCCCGTCGTCCTCCGCCGCGTCTGAGCCCAGATCCGGAACCCCCAGGTCGAGCCGCGTCCGTGGAGATATCTCACCTTGCCGGAGAAGCCCACAAACGCCATTGCCCGTGTCGCCTTCACCAGCTCCGGTCTGCTTCCTCCGCCGCGTTGCCATCGATGCCCTCGAGCTCAGACCACGGTAAGCCCACGTTTTCCTCAGACCCTAGAACCCAGATGCGTTAAGGACCATTAGATCTAGATCTAACGGTCTAGATTTCGGCACGTTGCCGTAACTGTAGTGACCTAGGTTAGATCCTAGCCGTTGGATCTAGATCCAACGGCTTAGAATGAGACACATTGCAGCGTTGCACCGTGCGAAGGATAGATTCCAACCGTCCGATCTGGATCAAACGTTCCAGATTAACCGCGTTAACCCCTTAACGCGCGGGATTAGATCTGATCCGGGCCGTCGATTTTCAAATCAACGACCAGGAACGTGCCACGTGTGCCTAGCCGCACCGTGCGGTGTGCGCGCGTGCGGTGTGTCGCTGACACGCTGGGCCCGCATGTCAGCGACCGAGCCAAACCGCACCGTGACGTCACCCATGACGTCACCGGTGGGGCCCGCATGTCAGTACTGTGGCCGGGCCGTGCTGACGTCATGCTGACGTCATAATCCGGTTTTCCAATAGAAAAATAATTCGGTGGAAAATTAAAATCCGCGCTGACGTCATGCTGACGTCATTAACCGGGTTTTTCAGTAAAAAATAAATGGATTAATTCGGATTATTGATTTATTTGAATTTTGAAACTTCAAACGTTCATAACTTTTGCATTTTAACTCAGATTTGAGTAATTCAAATTTCTAAATTTTTATAAAATTGAGATCTACCTAATGGTGAATTTTATTAAATTTTTGGACCAAGTTTTTCTCTATATTATTATTTAATTGATTATTTGAACTTTAAACGCTTATAACTTTTGCATTTTAACTCCGAATTTGATGATTCCAGTTTCTAAAAATTCATAAAATTATGCTCTCTCTGTTTATGGACTTTATTTGGATGTTTGGACACTTTTTGTCTATTGTTTTATTCATTTATTGCTATTTGCACGCGTTACGAGTAGACGTTGAAGTGCCCGAAGGCTTCGAAGGTGAAGTGTTGACCCAGGAGCCATCTCAGGACCAAGATCAAGTACTCTTTGAAGGCAAGTTGTGCTTTGACCATGTTGATCCCATTTTGAAATTAATTTGATTTAAATTATTGCATGCTAGTTCAACTATAAAATGCTTTAGTTGATCTTGGGAGATTAGTTAATTACCTAATTGCTGCATGCCACCTTGACATAGATAATTGAATGCCATGAACCCATTGTCACCCTAGTTGAGGATTAAATAGTTGGACCTTATTAAATTGCCAACATGGGAATTTAGATCGTTGTAGTATATTGCTTAGACCTACTACGTGCTCATGACATGATTTTGAACAATCAAATGTTAATATTGACTTAATGATATATTGAACCTGTATTGGAAAGGTATCATGTGTTGTGATTTTGATAGCACATGGTGCATGGTAATCAACTGGGGGTTTGATAAATAGATTTGGACCGGGGCATGTGGCAAGAAATGATCGGGTGGGCCAGTTGTGGGATCGGGAGCGTTGTTTTGGTTCTTCGGGTAGTCTTGCCCTGGTCAACCTAAGGACTTAACCTTGCAAGCCTTTGAACTGAGTTAATCGTGCAGCCACATGTCCGTAATGGGACGGACCTAGTTGAGTAAGTTGCATGTGATACCTCGGGTGTCAATTACACCTTTTGTGTAGCTTCAAAGGGGAGCGTACCAAGGCGATGGCATGGTACCCGTCCAACGGTATGTCGGTCCCATACTTCGCCTTTGATATGGGAAGGGATGGTGTATGGCAAAAACCGGAAAGGTTCACTTGCGTAGTTAGCCGTTTCCGAAAAGCTTTGTTACGATCACTCGCCCTTGTGGCGTTTGGGTGTATCTTGTGGGTAAAGTGCATAACCTCTGCAGAGTGTAAAATCTATTCGAATAGCCGTGTCCGCGGTATTGGACATTGCTCGGGGATTACAGTCAACGGTTAGACTTTCGTGAAAACTACTTGGACTTGGAAGGTTTGGTTTGTTTAATTGATGATGTTGATGGAAATGTGGACTAGGAATGGGAAAGATATTTATTTAGCTCCTGGAAAAGTTATTGATATTATACTTGTCTTTACTGCTTTCGAATCTACTTATGATACTTGTCAAATGCTGTTTTACTGCAATTATACCATGAGCCATTCCCTTGTACTAAGCCATGCATGTAGTATATTAGTTTGCATTCTGTGCATGACTTGCTGAGTACCAAGTACTCACCCTTGCCGCAATACAACATCAGTTGAAGAAGAGTCTACACCAGCTATGGAGGAGGAGTTTCAAGAGGAGCCGTCTAACTAGGGATCGAGTCCAGTCAGTTGCCTGTGGCATATTGGTTGGCACCACGCGTTTTCTTTATATATTCCGCTGCAGATTTCATTTAAATAAGTCTTAGCCCTACGAGGCGTACTTTTGTAACTTGACCATAAGGTCGAGCAACCAGTTTGGTTATCTTAATTAAAGTACTTTATTATTATCGATGTGTATGATTGTGATATTTACCAATGTTGAGACTGTGTGCACTAGCGTGATCCTGGACTAGTGCTGAATACACAGAGGGTACGGATTTGCAAATTCGGGTCCGGACAGAGGTGGTATCAGAGCCATACTGACTGTAGGCTCAACCTTTAGCTAGAATGGCCATAGTAAGGATAAAACATATTTTCTAAAGCTAAAAGTTTGTCAAGATAATGAATGAATTCTCGACTTGCCCCTTCTCTCTTTCCTTACCCCTTTGCTGAATTCTTTTGTCTCCCACTTTGATTTAAAATGCTGCGTTCTTACGCGAGTGTTTTGTGACAGATGGAGGGAGAGATCAACTACGTCGATCTTGAGGTTGGCCCCGCCGCGGAACTTTGCCGTATGCTGCAGTTTCTTGAAGGTTTTGAGAAGCCGCAATACCAATTGAACGTCATCAGACAAGCGGGACTGATTAAGGCTTGTGATGTAAAGATCACGGTACATGCCAGGAAGAAGGGCAAGGGCAACCGTCCGATATACTGCACCGCTAGGAGGTCGACAATGCAGATGGGAATTCAGGAGGTATCACGACGAGCAATGCGACACATCGCCCGCATCGCACGCCAAATGAAGCCGAGGGTACGGTGCACCGCTACCACCCACACAACAACAACCTTCTTGACCCGGCCGATTCGGGATGAGAATGCCACGGCCACACAAACCGGCACGACTTGTCATCGCTCAGGAGGATGTGCTCGATGATACGAACCGGGAGCTACAGAAGGCTCGCGAGGAGGTCACGATAGAGAAGAACCGGTGGCGGGAGGCTCAAGAGCATGTGTCCCACCTTCTGCGAAGGATTGACGAGTTGGAGATGGCATTGTACGGACCAGGACGAGCCGATTTCGAGCTACATGAGCCGGACCCGGAGGAGTCAGATCTCGATGAGGACACCGCTTCTTCGACTACCACAGTTGCAGGGCATGGTGATTGTTTCGCGCCAATGCCACCGCACCCTCACCCAGGCAGTGGAGGTTTTCTAGATGAGTGAGCCTAGGTCTTGTAGTTGGGACTCCTTCGTCGAGCCGCGTTATAGAATAAAGATTCACCCTTAGAGGCGTTGGATTTTTCATTGCTTACTGAGTGTGCAGTATGTGTTGCAGGCCCTTAGGCATTGTAAGCAACCATACCAAGATATTATTATGGTATAGTTAATAAAGTTGGATTTTTTAGTTACACCTCCCCGCATAAGTTACTCTACTACTTGTCTATGCTTGTTTCCCTCTTGTCTTTAAACCTTGGAGAAATCAACAGATGGTGAATGTCGGGACCCCGAATTTGCAAATCCGGACCCTCTGTGTATTCAGCACTAGTCCAGGAACGCGCTAGTGCACACAGTCTTAACATCGGTATATATCACAATCATACCAAACGATACTATCAAAGTACTTTATTTAAATAATCAAAGGGTTACTCGACCTTATGGCCGAGTTACAAATATATGCCTTGCAAGGCGAAACTTATTCAGAGAAAAATAATAGCAGCGGAAAATCAAATAAACTTCGTGGCGCCATCCAGTATACCACAGGCAACTGACTGGGCTCGCATCCCTAAGTAGACGGGTCCTCTTGGAACTCCTCCTCCGAAACTGGCGTAGTCTCCTCTTCAACTGGTATTGTGTTGAGGCAAGGGTGAGTACTTGGTACTCAGCAAGTCATGCACAGAATGCAAGCTAATATACTATATGCATGGCTTGGTACAAAGGAATAGCTCAAGGTATATTTGCAGTAAACAGCTTTTGACAAGTAATAAAAGTAGATTCGAAAGCAGTAGAAATAAGTAAAGCATAAATAACTTTTCAAGAAGTTTAACAAACATTTTCCCTATCCTAAACCATATTTCCATCATCTTCTTTGTTAAACCAACCCAACTTTTCAAATCCAAGTTATTTTCAGAAAGTCTACCCCTTGACTGTAATTCCCGAGCATTGTCCAGTACCGTGGACTCGGCTATTCAAATAGATTCTACACTCTGCAGAGGTTATGCACTTTACCCACAAGATACAGTCAAACACCACAAAGGCGAGTTCCCGTAACAAAGCCTTTCGGAAGCCTCAAACAACACAGGTGGTCCTCTCCGGTTCGTGCTCTACACCATCCCTTCCCTTAGCCAAGGCGAAGTATGGGACCAACACACCGTTAGATGGGTACCTGGCCACAGCCACGATCGCTCCCCGTACAATCACACAAACGGTGTAATCGACACCCTGAGGCTCCACAAGTGAGTCCTTAGCGACTTAGTCAACTAGGGCCGTCCCATTCCGACCATGTGGTTGCAAGTATGACCCAGTTCAAAGGCTTGCAAGGTTAAGTCCTTAGAGTGACCAGGGCAAGACTACCGAAAAACCAAATCATCACTCCCAATGCCACAACTGGCCCACTGATTACTCTTGCCACATGCCCTGGCCGAAATCGTTTATCAAACCCCGCTTGATTACCATGCACCACGTCTGCCAACATCACATGATACTTTTCCAAAACAGGTTCAATATATCATTAAGTCCATATTATCATTTGATTGTCCAAAATCATGTCATGAGCACGTAGCGAGTCTAAGCAAAGATACTACAACGGTCTAAACCCATGTTGGCAATTTAATAATGTCCAACTAGTAAACCACAACTAGGGTGACAAAGGGTCATGGCACATACTTAAGTAATCAAGGTGTCATATAGCAAATTGGTATTTATCTAACCCCCATGTTTAAACAAAATATCTTTCTAATTGAACTAGCATGCAATAGTTTAAATCAAAATAGATTTCGAAATAGGATCAACATGGTCAAAGCACAACTTGCCTTCAAAAAGTACTTGCTCTTGGTCTTGAGTTGGATCCTGAGTCAATACTTCTCCTTCGAATCCTTCCGGCACTTCAACGTCTACTCGTAAAGCGTGCAAATAGCAAATACACAAATAAACAATAGGCAAAAACATCCCAAAACTCCAAATAAAATCCATAAACAGAGAGAACGTAATTTTCTGGATTTTTAGAAACTGGAATCGTCAAATTTGGAGTTAAAATGCAAAAGTTATGATTATTTAAAGTTTAAATAATCAATTAAATAATTTTACAGAGAAAAACTTTAGTCCAAAAATTAAATAAAATTCATATTTAGGTAGATCTCAATTTTATACAAATTTAGAAATTTGAATCACTCAAATCGGAGTTGAAACGCAAAAGTTATAAGCGTTTGAAGTTTTGAAATTCAAATCAATTATTAAACCGATTTATTAAATCATTTTCTTTTTTCGGAAATTAATTATTGCGTCCGCAAGGACACGTGGCGACCTCGATTGGCTGGTGGCGTCGGCCGGTCCATGGACTTGGTCCACGCTTGGCTCGGGTCTCACGGTGGACTCGGTCCACGGCTCCACGTGAGGCCCGACATGTGGGTCCACTCGGGTGATGTCATTCTTGGCGTCGGCGGGGCTCGGCCACGGTCGACATGTGGGACCATCGTGGCGTCATGGGTGACGTCGGCGCTGGCTGGATTAGCCAGCGACATGCGGGCCCTCGACACGCCCGGGCCGCGTGTCGGCGTCACTGCTTGCGCAGCGTGCGTGGGCCAGGCCGGCCGCGTCGGTCCAACTTCCCGACACGTGGCGCAATCACGGCCGTTGGTTTGAAAATCAGCGGCGCGGATTAGATCCAGGGTTAACACGCGTTGAAACTACTCGATGATCGTGGGCGTTCGATCTAGATCGGACGGTCCAGATCTAATCCTATAATAGCAACCGCTTTCACGGCGCGTGGCGATTGTGAACCGCTGGATCTTGATCCAGCGGTCCGCATCCAATCGGGTTTGGAACACGTGAACTCACCTCAACCGTCCGATCTGATCCGACGGTCCTCGAGCTCGCGAGTCCGCGATGGCACGGCGAAGCTTGGGCACCGGAGACGAACGACGACGAGCCCGACGGGCGTTCCGGTTGCTCGGCGAGATGAAGGGTCGCCGGGTGCGTCTCGTCGCGGGGATCCCAGATTCGAGCTCCTTCTGGCGGAAGACGACTGACGGCACGAAAATCTGCGCAAACCTTGGCGGAGGAAGAGACAACTCCGGCGAGCGATTGCGGCTCAACGGCGGCGGCTCGGCGAGATGGCTCTGGAACAGTGCGCAAGGATGAGGGCAACCTCGGGGACGTCTCACGCTTTAAATAGCCTCGGCGTTCGTGCCACTGACGGAAACCTAATCCTACGGCGGCGGCGCGCGGCGGCGGAGTCCGGCTTCGGTCTCGGCGAAGACGAGCGACTCTCACCGCCCACGTGGCACGATCAACGGCCACGATCGCCGCAGCGCGATCGGATCCGGGCGGATACGGCTCGAACCGTGCAGGCGGATCTCACCGTTGGATCTTGATCCAACGGTTGGGATTGATTAGGGTTAGGAGTGGGTTCGGTCGAGTCACGTGGCTGGGTCGGACTCGAACTCGAGTCTGACTTGGGCTCGGTCGGATGAAACGATGCCTTGACCCGAGTTTGATTTTCCAGCGATTTAATATTTAAAATAATTCCTAGTAATTCATTTAATTCATTAAAAATAGCAAATGACTCAGAAAAATTCCAGAAAAATTCTGGAAAATACTTTGGATCATTTTGGACTCAAATAAAATATTTCCAACAAAAATTTACTTGCAAAATTAAATTCTTCAATTATTTCAAAATGGAATAAATTCAAATAAATTCCAATTAAATCCAAATAAATTCCAGAAAATTCCAAAAATTCACCAAAGTGCCAAATCACACATGAGTTTAGGAAAAGTAAAATTTTGGGGTGTTACAAACCTCCCCCCCTTAATAGAATCTCGTCCCCGAGATTCAGGGCTTACTAAAGGAATAGATTTGGAAATTCTTTCTTCAAATCCTCTTCGCGCTCCCAAGTCGCCGCTTTCTTCATGGTTGCTCCTTTGAACTCTACAAAAACGGGTTGACTTGTTTCTAGTTTCTCGATCCATTGTGTCTAGAATCCTCACGGGATACTCCTTATAAGTCAAATCCTCTTGCAACTCAATTGACTCTAGCGGTGTCATTCCTCGGGAACTCGGAGACACTTCTTTAATCGGGACACATGGAATACATCATGTACTCCTGCTAACGATCGTGGCAACTCCGGTGATAAGCAACTTCGCCTCTGCGGCTCAAAATCTTAAATGGTCCAACATAACAGGGTGCAAGTTTCCCTTTGGCATGGAACCTCTTAACTCCCCGAGAGGCGTAACTCGAGGTATACAAAGTCTTACGGTTCAAAACTCAAATCTCGGCGACGATTGTCGGCATAACTCTTCTGTCGAGATTGGGCTATCTTCAACCTTTCCCTAATCATAGCGATCTGCTCTTGACCTCTTGAAGAATATCAGGCCCAAAGACACGCGCTCGCCACGGTCTCATTCCAATTCAATGGCGTCCGACCAGGTAGACCATACAGTGCCTCAAAAGGTGACATCTGTAAACTAGCCAGATAACTCTTGTTGTAACTGAACGCGGCATACGGCAAACTCTTATCCCAAGAGGTAGCATAAGCCAAAGCACAAGCTCTCAACATATCCTCCCGACTCTGGTTGACCCTTTCGGTCTGTCCATCCGTCTGTGGATGATAAGTCATCTTGAAGTTCAAACTGGTTCCCATGGCTTCATGAAAATTTTTCCATAAAATTGAGTTAATTTGTGTACCTCTGTCCGATAGATTCCTCTTTGTCTCTCCGTGCAAACAAACATGTATGTTCATGTACAACTGTGCTAATTTATCTCCCGAGTAAGTGTTCTTCTCGTGGATTAAATGGGATACTTTAGTCAAGCGATCCACTATAACCCATATGGAGTCATAACCTCCTTGAGTCTTGACAAACCGTAATGAAATCCATTCCGATTTCCTCCCACTTCCACTCAGGTATCTTCAGCGGTTGTAGCAATCCTGCTGGTCTCTGATGCATTACCTTGACTCTCTGGCATACGTCGCACAATGCAACATGCTCGGCAACTTCTCGTTTCATACTCGGCCACCAGAATCTCTCCTTTAGATCCTGATACATCTTGGCGCTTCCAGGATGAATTGAATACTTAGAGTCATGGGCTTCTTCTAGAATCAGTTGCTTTAACTCCTTTTTGTTAGGCACACAAATGCGATCCTTCATCCACAACGTGCCTTGCTCATCCAACTTGAAGTCCTCTGCCTTGCCTTCCTCCTTTTTGGACTTGATCCTACGGATCCTGTCATCATCCTTCTGTCCTTCTCGGATCTGGTCCTCTAAAGTAGGCTTTACTTCCAATGCGGCCAAGAATCCGCTAGGTACAACCTCAATCTTCATTTTCTGGAAATCCTCACACAACTCATCCTGACTTGTGGCTAGCAACGTACTCACGGTATGGCTTTTCCGACTGTGAGCATCGGCTACTACGTTGGCCTTCCCGGATGGTAATGGATTCCAACATTATAGTCCTTGATCAACTCTAACCATCTCCTCTGCCTCATATTCGAGATCCGATTTGGGTGAATATGTACTTAAGGCTCTTATGATCCGTATACACTTCACATCTGTTTCCAATCGAGATAGTGACACCATATCTTCAAGGCATGCACTACGGCTAACTCTAGGTCATGTGTCGGATAATTTTCCTCATGCGGCCTCAATCGCCTTGATGCATACGCGACGACCTTTCCATTCTCGCATCAACACACATCCAAGTCCTTGGCGCGATGCGTCACAATAAATATCGAAGCTTTGAGCAACATCAGGTAGAACTAACACCGGTGCTGATGTCAATCGCTTCTTGACTCCTGAAATCCTTTCTCACATTCTCGGCGTCCATGCAAACTTCTTTTCCTTCTTCAAAGCAATTGCGTAAGAGGTTTCGCAATTGTCGAGAAGCCTTCAATGAAACGGCGGTAGTATCCTGCCATTCCAAGGAAACTCCGAATCAGGTCACAGTCTTGGTGCTCCCAATGTAACACGACTTCTACTTTGCTTGGATCCACGGCGACTCATACTGCGGTCATTACATGTCCAAGAAACTCCACCTTGTCCTTCCAAAAATCACACTTGGTGAACTTGGCGAAAAGTTGCTTTGTTCCTCGACTTTTCCAAAACTCGCCTTAAGTGTTCGGCATGTTCATCCTCTGTCTTGGAGTAGATTAGGATATCGTCTATGAACACGACGACAAACTTGTCCAAATATTCCATGAACACCTTATTCATCATATTCATGAAATAAGTCGCGCATTCTTCACCAAAGGACATAATCAGTAAACTCGTAATGTCCATATCTTGACGAGAATGCGATCTTGAATATCCTCGATCGGATCTTCAATCGATGGTATCCCGATCTCGAGATCAATCTTGGAGAAAACTCGGCTCCTCTTAATCGATCAAACAAATCATCAATCCTGGGTAGCGGATACTTATTCTTCACGGTGACTTCATTGAGTGCACGGTAGTCAATGCACATCCCTGAAACTCCGTCCTTCTTCTTGACAAACAAAACTGGTGCTCCCACGGCGAACTTGGTCTCGATAAATCCTTTATCCATTAACTCTTCCAATTGTTTCTTCATCTCTACCAACTCCTCGGTAGACATCCGATAGGGTCTCTTTGCTATCGGTCTTTGTACTAGGTACAAGCTCTATCACAAACTCTATGTCCTGTCAGCGGCATACCAGGTAGATCTTCGGGAAAAACATCGGGTACTCATTCACTCTTGGGACATCCTCTATGTGATTGCCTTGGTACTTGTTAACCATCAACTGTCCATCTCTAACCGCATTGGCTTGAAATTCCACTTTCTTCCCACACGGGCTCTCAATCGAGATAGTCCTTCGTCCACAATCCAATACTGACCTTGTGCTTGGATAAACTAGCCATTCCAAATATAACATATAAGGTCTGGGTCTCCATAATTATAAGGTTTGCTAGGAACTCTATTCCATCTATTATTATTCTCACCCCGGAACATCCTACTTCCGTTCGGAGTTCGGAACTAGGGGTTTGAACTAAAAGCATGCACTTAAGTCTTGCAATTCTCACTTCATTTCGAGCAGCAAAGCCTTGCGAAAAAAACGAATGCGAAGCTCCAGAGTCAAACAAAATCAGCATTGCAGTCTTGAGTTAACAAGTAACTTACCCGATCTGACGTCGTAGCGTTACTGCGGTGCATCTGCGGTGACATGGTTGACTCGGCCTCTCACCACGATGCAGGGTGTGGCTCCTGATCTTTGGCGTCCTAGCTGAGGTGGTTCCTAGGTTGAAGCGAATCTGGGTCGCTCTCGCTGTCTTCTTCGGACAAGCTGTTGGCAAAGTGTCACTGGCTCGTTGCGGTTATGTGACGCCTCACTGTTCCTTCTTTTGCACGGAGTAGTGTTTCTAGCGGGTGGGGTTTGGTAGTTACGATTGGCGTGTCTTGGTGCTGAGGATGGTGTCCTTGTTGCATTCTCGTGGTTGGAATCGAAGAATTGATTTGGTGCAACTCTCAAGCGCTTGCGTTCCTGGCGTGATCCTTCTTTGTTGCATCCTGCGCTTCTGTTCTCATCCAGTTCCTTGCGCTTGTCCTCAAGAATAAGTGCCTTATTCACCAACTCTTGGAAATCTGGAAAGGTGTGGGTGATCAACCCTACTTGCAATCCCGAGTTAAGTCCCTTCATAAAAGCGAGGCATGCGGATTTATCTGTCGCTACATCCTCGGTGCGTGGCGTGCTAGCTGGGTGAACTTGTTCAGGTAGTCGGCCATGGTGATTACCTTGCTTGATGCTCTGAACTCCTCCTTCTTAAGGTCCATGATTCCTTCAGGCACGTGATAATCTTTGTCGGAATGCACGGTGTGAACTCTTCCCAAGTGATATCTTGAGGGTTCTCTGCGTGGCATGTGGTTCTCCCACCATTCGTAATTTGTTCCTTCAAGCGATGAGAAGCGTAGAGTACCTTCTCATTCCCTATGCATTGAGCTATGTGTAGCTTCCTCTCAATTGATCTTAACCAATCATCGGCCTCCAATGGATTGGCATTCCCGGAAGAAAGTGGGTGGGTGAGTCCTCATGAACTCGCGACCTTGTATTACAGCGTGGTCCTCGATTAACTTGATTAGCGGTGGCCTGAGCGATGACGTGCTGCATTTGTTGCATCATAGTATGCATCAATCGAGTCTGAGCAACAAGAAAGGCTCCAAAATTCTGCATATCAAACTGGCGGTCTTTGGTGCTCTATCATTGGGGTTTTCTGCTGGGCGAGATCCACTCCCATTGCTTCCAAAGTTTCCACGGGTATTCACCATCTGTCGATTTGCTCTAGGTTTAGAGATGAGAGGGAAACAGGAATAGACAAGTAATATGGAACTTATGCGGGGCGAAAGGTGTAGCCTTAAGGTCCAACTTTATTATTAGTAACTTGGTATGGCTGCTTACAATGCCTAAGGGCCTTGCAACACATACTGCACACTCAGCAAGCAATGAAAATCCAAATCGAACTAACACTGGAGTCTATCGCCTAAAGGGTGACTCTTTACTCTATGACTCGACTCGGCGAAGGAGTCTCACTATAGAACCTATGCTCACTCATCGAGAAAACCTCCACGGCCTGGTACGGGTCTTTGTGGCATAGGCGCCGTAACGATCGCCATGTCCGGCAAGCTGTGTCCTCTATGGTAGTCGAAGAAGCGGTGTCCTCATCGAGATCGACTCCTCCGGATCTGGCTCGTGTAGCTCGAGTCTTGGCTCTGGGTGCAGTCCGCACAAAGTCATCTCCAACTCGTCAATCCTTCGCGAGAAGATGTGCCACATACTCTTGAGCTTCCCGCCATCTGCTCTTCTCTGTCGTGATCTCCTTGCGGGCCTTCAGTAGCTCCTTGCTTGTATTATCCAAGTACATCCTCCTGGCGACAATAAATCGTGCCAAGCTGTGTAACCGTGGCATCCTCATCCTGAATCTCCTTCGGGTCAAGAAGGTTATCGCTCTGCGCGGATGGTAGCGGAACACCGTACTCTCTAATTCTGGCGTAGATACGGGTAATGTGCCGCATTGCGGCGTCGTGATACTTCTTGGATACCCATCTCGCATTGTAGATCTCTGGCGGTCAGTGTATCGAGCGATTGCCTGGGCCCTTTTTCCTAGCAGTACCTCAATCCTCACGTCACAAGCCTTGATCAATCCCGCTTATGTCCGATCACTTCTACTTGGTATTGGGGCTTCTCAAAATCTCCGAGAGTCTCAGAGCATATGCCAAAGTTCTAGCGTGACCAACTCCCAGATCAACGTAGTTGAACTCTTCCTCCATCTGTCACAAGAGTGCTTTACGTAAGAACCGGAATTTTTAAATTGTGACAAGGTAAGGGAAAATTTCAGCAAGAGACAAGAAAAGAGAGAAGGGGATAAGTCGAGATGTCATTTCTTGTCTTCACAAATTTTTAGCTTTTAGAAAATAGGTTTTATCCTCACTACGACCATTCTAACTTAGGGTTGAGCCTACAGTCAAGTATGGCTCGATACCACCTCTGTCGGGACCCGAATTTGCAAATCCGACCCTCTGTGTATTCAGCACTAGTCCAGAACGCGCTAGTGCACCACAGTCTTAACATCGGTATATATCACAATCATACCAAACGATACTATCAAAGTACTTTATTTAAATAATCAAAGGGTTACTCGACCTTATGGCCGAGTTACAAATATATGCCTTGCAAGGCGAAACTTATTCAGAGAAAAATAATAGCAGCGGAAAATCAAATAAACTTCGTGGCGCCATCCAAAGTATACCACGAACAGGCAATCGATCGGGCTCGCATCCCCTAAGTAGACGGGTCCTCTTGGAACTCCTCCTCCGAAATCAGGCGTAGTCTCCTCTTCAACGGTATTGTGTTGAGGCAAGGGTGAGTACTTGGTACTCGACAAGTCATGCATGAGAATGCAAGCTAATATACTATATGCATGGCTTGGTACAAAGGAATAGCTCAAGGTATATTTGCAAGAAATGCTTGACTTTTGACGAGTAATAAAAGTAGATTCGAAAGCAGTAGAAATAAGTAAAGCATAAATAACTTTTCAAGAAGTTTAACAAACATTTTCCCTATCCTAAACCATATTTCCATCATCTTCTTTGTTAAACCAACCCAACTTTTCAAATCCAAGTTATTTTCAGAAAGTCTACCCCTTGACTGTAATTCCCGAGCATTGTCCAAAGACTGGACTCGGCTATTCAAATAGATTCTACACTCTGCGAGAGGTTATGCACTTTACCCACAAGATACACCAAACACCACAAAGGCGAGTTCAGTAACAAAGCCTTTCGGAAGCCTCAAACAACACAGGTGGTCCTCTCCGGTTCGTGCTCTACACCATCCCTTCCCTTAGCCAAGGCGAAGTATGGGACCAACACACCGATTAGATGGGTACTGGCCACGACCACGATACGCTCCCCGTACAATCACACAAACGGTGTAACTGACACCCTGAGGCTCCACAAGTGAGTCCTTAGCGACTTAGTCAACTAGGGCCGTCCCATTCCAGCCATGTGGTTGCAAGTATGACCCAGTTCAAAGGCTTGCAAGGTTAAGTCCTTAGAGTGACCAGGGCAAGACTACCCGAAAAACCAAATCATCACTCCCAATGCCACAAGCGGCCCACGATTACTCTTGCCACATGCCCCGGTCAAATCGTTTATCAAACCCGATTGATTACCATGCACCACGTGCCGTCAACATCACATGATACTTTTCCAAAAGCAGGTTCAATATATCATTAAGTCCATATTATCATTTGATTGTCCAAAATCATGTCATGAGCACGTGCTGAGTCTAAGCGACATACTACAGCGGTCTAAACCCATGTTGTCAATTTAATAATGTCAAACTAGTAAACCACATCTAGGGTGACAAAGGGTCATGGCTCATACTTAAGTAATCTAGGTTTCATACAGCAAATTGGTTTTTATCTAACCCCCATGTTTATACAAAATATCTTTCTAATTGAACTAGCATGCAATAGTTTAAATCAAAATAGATTTCGAAATAGGATCAACATGGTCAAAGCACAACTTGCCTTCAAAAAGTACTTGCTCTTGGTCTTGAGTTGGATCCTGAGTCAATACTTCTCCTTCGAATCCTTCCGGCACTTCAACGTCTACTCGTAAAGCGTGCAAATAGCAAATACACAAATAAACAATAGGCAAAAACATCCCAAAACTCCAAATAAAATCCATAAACAGAGAGAACGTAATTTTCTGGATTTTTAGAAACTGGAATAAATCAAATTTGGAGTTAAAATGCAAAAGTTATGATTATTTAAAGTTTAAATAATCAATTAAATAATTTTACAGAGAAAAACTTTAGTCCAAAAATTAAATAAAATTCATATTTAGGTAGATCTCAATTTTATACAAATTTAGAAATTTGAATCACTCAAATCGGAGTTGAAACGCAAAAGTTATAAGCGTTTGAAGTTTTGAAATTCAAATCAATTATTAAACCGATTTATTAAATCATTTTCTTTTTTCGGAAATTAATTATTGCGTCAGCATGGACACGTGGCAGCCTCTGATTGGCTGGCTGACGTCAGCCGGTCCATGGACTTGGTCCACGCTTGGCTCGGGTCTACGGTGGACTCGGTCCACGGCTCCACGTGAGACTGACATGTGGGTCCACTCGGGTGATGTCATTGCTGACGTCAGCGGGGCTCAGCCCACGGTGCTGACATGTGGGACCCACTGTGACGTCATGGGTGACGTCAGCGCTTGGCTGGATTAGCCACTGACATGCGGGCCCTCTGACACGCGGGCCCCGCGTGTCAGCGTCACACGTACGCGTGCGTGGACGGCGCTGACCGCGTCGGTCCAACTTCCCGACACGTGGCGCAATCACGACCGTTGGTTTGAAAATCAACGGCGCGGATTAGATCCAGGGTTAACACGTTGAAACTACTCGATGATCGTGGGCCGTTCGATCTAGATCGGACGGTCCAGATCTAATCCTATAATAGCACTGCTACGGCACGTGGCGATTGTGAACCGTTGGATCTTGATCCAACGGTCCAGATCCAATCGGGTTTGGAACACGTGAACTCACCTCAACCGTCCGATCTGGATCTGACGGTCCTCTGAGCTCGCGGAGTCCGGCGATGGCACGGCGAAGCTTGGGCACCGGAGACGAGAACGACGACGAGCCCGACGGCGTTCCGGGGTTGCTCCGGCGAGATGAAGGGTCCCTTCGGGTGCGTCTCGTCGCGGGGATCCCAGATCTGAGCTCCTTCTCGGCGGAAGACGACGGACGCAACGAGAAAACGGCGCAAACCTTGGCGGAGGGAAGAGACAACTCCGGCGAGCGATTGCGGCTCAACGGCGGCTCGAGCGAGATGGCTCGAGAACGGCAGTGCGCAAGGATGAGGGCAACCTCGGGGACGTCTCACGCTTTAAATAGCCTCGGCGTTCGTGCCCTAGACGGAAACCTAATCCTACACGGCGGCGGGCGCGGCGGCGGAGTCCGGCTCGGTCTCGGCGAAGACGACGACTCTCAGCCGTCCACGTGGCACGATCAACGGCCACGATCGCACGGCGCGATCGGATCCGGGCCGGATACGGCTCGAACCGGTACGGGCGGATCTCAGCCGTTGGATCTTGATCCAACGGTTGGGATTGATTAGGGTTAGGAGTGGGTTCGGTCGAGTCACGTGGCTCGGGTCGGACTCGAACTCGAGTCTGACTCGGGCTCGGTCGGATGAACAGTACTTGACCCGAGTTTGATTTTCCAGCGATTTAATATTTAAAATAATTCCCAGTAATTCATTTAATTCATTAAAAATAGCAAATGACTCAGAAAAATTCCAGAAAAATTCTGGAAAATACTTTGGATCATTTTGGACTCAAATAAAATATTTCCAACAAAAATTTATTTGCAAAATTAAATTCTTCAATTATTTCAAAATGGAATAAATTCAAATAAATTCCAATTAAATCCAAATAAATTCCAGAAAATTCCAAAAATTCACCAAAGTGCCAAATCACACATGAGTTTAGGAAAAGTAAAATTTTGGGGTGTTACAGTGAACACCCGCGGAAACCTTGGAGGCAATGGGAGTGGTTCTCGCCCAGCTGGGAACCCTAATGATGGAGCACCTGCACCCCACCCAGCACCGCCAGTTGACATGCAGAACTTTGGAGCTTTTCTTGCTGCACAAACCCAGCTAATGCATGCCATGATGCAACAGATGCAGCAGGTCACTGCTCAGGCCACCGCTAACCAAGCAAATTAGGGGCAACGGCATGGAGCAAAGTTGTCGGAATTCATGAGGACTCATCCACCCACTTTCTCTGGGAATGCCAACCCGTTGGAGGCGGAAGATTGGCTAAGGTCGATAGAAAGGAAGTTACACATTGCCCAATGCATGGGAAATGAGAAGGTGCTTTACGCATCTCATCAGGTGGAAGGGACCGCCGCTGAATGGTGGGAAAACTTCTGCGCCACGCAGGAGAATCCATAGGACATCACATGGGAGGAGTTTACGGCTGCGTTTCGTCAGTATCATGTACCATAAGGGATCATGGACCTTAAGAAGGAAGAGTTCAGGGCATTGAAGCAAGGTAATCAACCGGTGTCAGAATACCTGAACAAGTTCACACAGCTTGCACGCTACGCACCTGAAGACGTAGCGACAGATAAGGCCAGACAGTCTCGCTTCATGAAGGGACTCAACTCCGGACTACAGGTAGGACTGATCACCCACACCTTTCCAGATTTCCAGGAGCTTGTGAACAAAGCGCTTATTCTTAAGGACAAGCGCAAGGAACTGGATGAGAACAGGAAGCGCAGAATGCAGCAGCAAGGATCATGTCAGGGAGCGCAGCAGCGTCTGCGGGTTGCGCCAAATCAGATTTCGATTCCAACCGAGAATGCGGCAAGGACACCGCCGCCACACAAGGCCTGTGAATCAGAATTTCCAGACCCAGCCCAGCCAGAACGCCGCTACAAGCAACCAGAAGGCACGCGAGGCGTTGCTATACATGCAATGAGCCAGGGCATTTCTCCAACAAGCGCCCCAAGAGGACAGGAGTGACCCTGGCCGCTTCAACTTGGGCTCCACACTAGCCAGACCCCAGCCCGAGAGCAAATCGCGGGCGGCTACGGCCAGAGCCGCACTCTGTGATCGTGGTGAGAGGCGAGTCAATCACGTGATCGCAGATGCATTCCGAATGCCACGGACGTCATCTTGGGTAAGATACTTGTCAACTCAAGACTGCAACAGTTTTGTTTGACTCTGGAGCTTCGCATTCGTTTGTTTCCCGAGATTTTGTTTCTAAGAATGATTTGGAGATTGTGGATCTTAAGTGCATGCTTATAGTTCAAACCCCTGGGTCAGAACTCCGATCTCAAGTAGGATGTTCTGGGGTGAGAATACTAATAGATGGGGTAGAGTTCTTAGCGAACCTGATTATATTGGGAACCCAGACCCTAGATGTTATTTTGGGAATGGACTGGTTATCCAAGCACAAGGCCGTGCTAGACTGTGGACGAAGAGTCATATCCGTTGAAAGCCCGTGTGGAAGAAAAGTGGAATTTCAAGCGACTGTCATTAGAGATGGGCAGCTGATGGCTAACAGCGTAAAGGCAATCAGCATAGAGAATGTCTCAGAGGTGAATGAGTATCCGGATGTTTTTCCTGAAGATCTACCTGGGATGCCGCCCGACAGAGACATAGAGTTTGTGATAGAGCTTGTACCTGGTACAGCGCCGATAGCAAAGAGACCGTACCGGATGTCCACTGAAGAATTGATGGAGATGAAGAAACAGCTTGAAGAGTTGATGGAGTAAGGATTCATCAGACCGAGTTCGTCGCCATGGGGAGCGCCAGTTCTGTTTGTCAAGAAGAAGGATGGGAGTTTCAGGATGTGCATTGACTACCGTGCACTCAATGAAGTCACCGTGAAGAATAAGTACCCACTACCCAGGATCGATGACCTGTTTGACCAGCTGAGAGGAGCCAGAGTCTTCTCCAAGATTGATCTGAGGTCGGGATACCACCAGCTGAAGATCCAATCGGAAGATATTCTGAAGACCACATTCTCTTCAAGATATGGACATTACGAGTTTACTGTTATGTCCTTCGGTCTGACAAATGCGCCAGCTTACTTTATGAATATGATGAACAAGGTTTTCATGGAGTACTTGGATAAGTTTGTCGTCGTGTTCATAGACGACATTCTCATCTACTCCAAGACAAAGGAAGAACATGCAGAGCACCTGAGGCGAGTTTTGGAGAAGCTGAGGGAACAACAACTCTTCGCCAAGTTCAGCAAGTGCGATTTTTGGAAAGACAAGGTAGAATTCCTTGGACATGTAATGACCGCAGAAGGAGTTGCGGTAGACCCAAGCAAGGTAGAAGCTGTGTTACATTGGGAACAGCCGAAGACCGTGACCCAGATTCGTAGCTTCCTTGGGATGGCAGGTTACTACCGTCGCTTCATCGAAGGCTTTTCGATGATTGCGAGACCCCTTACACAATTGTTGAAGAAGGAGAAGAAGTTTGCCTGGACGCCAGAGTGCGAGAAGGGTTTTCAAGAGTTGAAGAAGCGATTGACATCAGCACCGGTGTTAGTTCTACCAGACGTCAATCAAAGCTTTGATATTTACTGTGACGCATCACGCCAAGGTCTTGGATGTGTGCTGATGCAGAACGGGAAGGTCATCGCATATGCATCAAGGCAGCTGAGGCCGCATGAGGATAATTATCCAACGCATGACCTAGAGTTAGCTGTCGTAGTGCATGTGCATGCTTTGAAGTTGTGGCGTCATTATTTGATTGGGAACAGATGTGAAGTGTATACGGATCATAAGAGTCTTAAGTACATATTCACCCAATCAGACTTGAACATGAGGCAGAGGAGATGGTTGGAACTGATCAAGGATTATAATGTGGGAATCCATTACCATCCCGGGAAGGCCAACGTGGTGGCCGATGCCTTGAGTAGGAAGAGCCATACTGTGAACATGTTGATAGACGCGAGTCAGGAAGAGCTATGCAAGGATTTCCAGAAAATGCAGATTGAAGTGGTCCCAGAAGGATTCTTGGCCGCATTAGAAGTGAAGCCTACCCTGGAGGATCAGATCCGGAAAGGACAGAAGGATGATGACAAGGTCCGCAGGATTAAGTCCAAAATGGATGAAGGCAAGGCAAAAGACTTCAAGCTGGATGAGCAAGGCACGTTGTGGATGGAGGATCGAATTTGTGTGCCAAACAAGAAGGAGCTGAAACAGTTAATACTAGAGGAAGCCCATGACTCCAAGTATTCAATCCATCCAAGAAGTGCTAAGATGTATCAGGATTTGAAGGAAAGATTCTGGTGGCCAAGCATGAAGCGTGAAGTTGCCGAGCATGTTGCGTTGTGCGACATATGCCAGAGAGTCAAGGCAATGCATCAGAGACCAGCAGGATTGCTACAACCGTTGAAGATACCTGAGTGGAAATGGGAGGAAATCGGAATGGACTTCATTACCGGTTTACCCAAGACTCAAGGAGGATATGACTCCATATGGGTTGTAGTAGACCGCTTGACTAAGGTCGCCCATTTCATCTCGGTAAAGACCACTTACTCAGGAGATAAGTTAGCAGAATTGTACATGACCAGGATCATCTGTTTGCATGGAGTGCCGAAGAAGATTGTATCGGACAGAGGTACCCAGTTTACCTCGAGATTCTGGAATAAGCTGCATGAAGCCATGGGGACCCGTCTGAATTTCAGTACAGCTTATCACCCTCAGACGGATGGACAGACCGAAAGAGTTAACCAGACTCTAGAGGACATGTTAAGAGCTTGTGCGTTAGCTTATGCAACCTCTTGGGATAAAAGTCTGCCGTATGCTGAGTTCAGCTACAACAACAGCTATCAAGCAAGTCTACAAATGTCACCATTTGAGGCACTATACGGTCGACCTTATCGAACACCGTTGAACTGGAATGAGACAGGTGAACGCCGTGTCTTTGGGCCGGACATTCTCCAAGAAGCCGAAGAGCAGATTGCCATGATCCGGGAAAGACTGAAGATAGCACAGTCAAGACAGAAAAACTACGCCGATAACCGTCGCCGAGACTTGAGCTTTGAACCAGAGGATTTCGTGTACCTTAGAGTTACACCACTCAAGGGAGTCAAGAGGTTCCATGCCAAAGGAAAACTCGCACTGAGTGTAACATCCCAAAATTTTGCTTTTCTTAAATTCAAGTGTGATTTGGCACTTTGGTGAATTTTGGAATTTTCTGGAATTTATTTGGATTTATTTGGATTTATTCCATTTTGAAATAATTAAAGAACTTAACTTTGCAAATAAAATTTTGTTGGAAATATTTTATTTGAGTCCGAAATGTTCCAAAATATTTTCCAGAATTTTTTCTGGAATTTTTCTAAGTCTTTTGCTATTTTTAATGAATTAAATGAATTTCTGAGAATTAAATTGAATATTTAATCGCTGGAAAATCAACTCGGTCGAAATCTTGTTCATCCGACCGAAGTCGAACTCGAGTCGACTCGAGCCTGCATCGAGCTGCAGGTCAGTAGAGCCCCAACCTGCGGCGCATCGTTGGATCAAGATCCAACGGCCCACGATGGCCGCGACCGTCCGGCCGGATCCGGCCCGGATCCGATCTCGCCGCGCCATCGTGGGCGCGATCGCGCCACGTGGATAGCTGCCGCCTTCGCGTCTCCGCCGAGTCCGGTCGGACTCTCCGCCAGCGTAAGCCGCCGTGTTCCGTTAGGGTTCCGATTTGTCGCGCGCATCCCGGGGTTATTTAATGCACGGGACATCGCCGAGGTTACCCTTTTAAAATGCGCCACGAAACCTAGTCCATGAGCCCTAGCCGCCGCCGCTTAGCCGCAATCGCTCGCCGTAGTAGCTCTCTTCTCCGCCTCGGTTTTTGCCTCTCCCCGCCGTCGTCCATCGTCCTCCGCCGCGTCTGAGCCCAGCTCCGAGATCCCCAGATCAAGGCGCACCAGAAGGGACAATTCACTTCGCCGGAGAAGCCCCGGAGCGCCGTTGGCTTGGACTTCGTCCTCGGCTCCGCCACCAGCCGCCGCGTGCCATCGCCCTCGAAGCTCGGTGAACCGTCGGATCTTCATCCAACGATCCAGGTGAGCCCACGTGCAATCCAAGACCCTAGAACCCAGATCGAATCTGGACCGTTGGATCGAGATCCAACGGCCCACGATCGGCCACGTCACCCGTAGCGTAATCCACGTTACGGGGTTATCGTCGTTTTCAACCGTAGGATCTAGATCCAACGGCATAGATTGACCGCGTTCACTCCAGCACGTGATAACCAGATCTGATCTGGGCCGTTGATTTTCAAATCAACGGCCGAGATCTAGCCACGTGGCGTGAGCGCGGATCGCCATGGCCGCCAGCGTGGAACGTGTCTCGACACGCGGGGCCCGCTTGTCGCTGGGGCCCCGTGTCACCACGCCGCGCCCAAAGATGAGCCCGAGCCGCCGACAGGCGGGCCCGCATGTCGGCCGACGGACTGAAGCGCCGCGTGAACGCGTCCGGCCCGACCGGACACGTGGCGAGATCCGGTCTTGCCACGTGTCACGGTGGCGTCATCTTTGGCGTCGGCAAGTCCACGTGGACCAATCGATCTTGACACGTGTCACGACCGATTTAATAAATCATTTTCCGAAAAAGAAATTATTTAATTAATTCGGTTTATTGATTCAAATTTAGATTCAAACTTCAAACGCTTATAACTTTTGCAATTTAACTCCGATTTGAGTGATTCAAATTTCTAAATTTGTATAAAATTGAGATCTACCTAATGGTAAATTTTATTTAATTTTTAGACCAAAGTTATTCTCTATAATATTATTTAATTGATTATTTAAACTTTAAACGCTTATAACTTTTGCGTTTTAACTCTGATTTCGCACGCGTTCCGAGTAGACGTTGAAGTGCCGGAAGGATTCGAAGGTGAATTGTTGACCCAGGAGCCAACTCAGGACCAAGAGCAAGTACTCTTTGAAGGCAAGTTGTGCTTTGACCATGTTGCTCCCATTATGAAATCTATTTTGATTCAATGTATTGCATGCTAGTTTAATTAGAAAATACTTTATTTAATTATGGGAATTAGATAAATGCCTAATTGCTGTATGACACTTTGGTTAATTAATTATGTGCCATGATCCCTTGTCACCCTAGTTGAGGTTTGAATAGTTGGACATTATTAAATTGCCAACATGGGAATTTAGACCGTTGTAGTATATTGCTTAGACCTGCTACGTGCCCATGACATGATTTTGGATATTCAAATGTTAATGTTGACTTAATAATATATTGAACCTTTTTTGGAAAGGTATCATGTGTTGTGATGTTGATGGCACGTGGTGCATGGTAATCAACGGGGGTTTGATAAATAGTTTTCGACCGGGGCATGTGGCAAGAATGATCGGGTGGGCCAGTTGTGGCACCGGGAATGTTGGTTTGGTTCTTCGGGTAGTCTTGCCCTGGTCACCCTAAGGACTTAACCTTGCAAGCCTTTGAACTGGGTCAAACGTGCAACCACATGTCTGTAATGGGACGAACCTAGTTGATTAAGTGGCTAATAACGTACCTGTGGGACCTCTGGGTGTCAACTATACCTTTTGTGTAGTTGTACGGGGGAGCGTACCGGGGCTGCGGCCAGGTACCCATCTAACGGTGGTTTGGCCTAAACTTCGCCTTCGCTAAGGGAAGGGTTAGTGTGCAACACCGGAGAGGTCCACTTGTACTGTTAGGGGTTTCTGAAAGACTTTGTTATGGAAACTCGCCTTTGTGGTGTTTGACTGTATCTTGTGGGTAAAGTGCATAACCTCTGCAGAGTGGAAAATCTATTCGAATAGCCGTGTCCGCGGTATTGGACATCGCTCCGGAATTACAGTCAAGGATTAGACTTTCTTGAAAATAACTTGTACTTGAAAGGTTGGGTTTGGTTTAATAATGATGTTGATGGAAATGTGGATTAGGAATGGGAAAGATGTTTATTAAACTCCTGGAAAAATTATTTATGCTTTACTTGTTCTACTGCTTTCGAATCTACTTATGATACTTGTTAAAATGTTGTTTACTGCAAACAAACCTTGAGCGATTCCTTTGTATTAAGCCATGCATGTAGTATATTAGTTGCATTCTGTGCATGACTTGCTGAGTACCAAGTTGAAGAAGAGTCTACACCAGCTTTGGAGGAGGAGCTTCCAGAGGAACCGTCTAGCTAGGGAGCGAGCCCAGTCAGTTGCCTGTGGTATACTGGATGGCACCACGATGTTATCTTATTTTCCGCTGCTATTATTTCTCTTTTAATAAGTTTCGCCCTGCGAGGCGTATATTTTTAACTTGACCATAAGGTCAAGCAACCAGTTTGATTACTTAATTAAATAACTTTATTAGTATCGAGTGGTATGATTGTGATATTTACCGATGTTAAGACTGTGTGCACTAGCGCATTCCTGGACTAGTGCTGAATACACAGTGGGTCCGGATTTGCAAATTCGGGTCCCGACACTGAGATATGTTGGGCCATTCAAGGTTCTCAGCCGTAGAGGTGAAGTTGCATATCAGCTAGAGTTGCCGCAGTCATTGGCAGGGGTACATGACGTGTTTCACGTGTCCCAGCTGAAGAAGTGTCTTCGAGTACCAGACGAGCAAACACCCTTGGAATCGATCGAGCTACAGGAAGACCTGACCTACAAGGAACACCCTGTCAAGGTTCAGGACACAATGGATCGAGAGACGAGAAACAAATCAACCCGTTTCTGCAGAGTACAATGGAGCAACCATGCAGAGAGTGAAGCAACTTGGAAGCGCGAGGAGGATTTGAAGAAAGAGTTTCCAAACCTATTCTTTAGTAAGCCCTGAATCTCGGGGACGAGATTCTGTTAAGGGGGGAGGTTTGTAACACCCCAATTTTTGCTTTTCATGAATTTAAATAAGATTTGGCACTTTTGTGAATTTTTGGAATTTTCTGGGATTTATTTGAATTTATTCCCTTTTGAAATAATTAAAGAATTTAATTTTGCAAATAAAATTTTGTTGGAAAAAATTTATTTGAGTCCAAAATGTTCTAAAATATTTTCTAGAATTTTCTTGGAATTTTTCTGAGAGTTTTATTATTTTTAATGATTTAAATGAATTTCTGGGAATTATTGGAATATTTAATCGCTGGAAAATCGAAACCGGGCTTGCACTGTTCATGCGACCGAGCCCGAGTCGGACTCGAGTTCGAGTCCGACTCGAACCCAAACCGCGCGTCAGGCCCGAGCTGCACTCAGCCGAAAGCCTAAATTGCGGGACCGTTGGATCAAGATCCAACGGCCCACATTGAGCCAAGTAGCGCACGTGTGCCCGCACCGCTCTAACCCCCTAAACCAAAACTGATCCGGACCGTTGGATCTGGATCCAACGGTCAGGATCAGCCCGTACCGATTCGGCCGGATCCGGTCTGGATCCGATCTCGCCCGCGCCATCGTAGCCGTTGATCGCGCCACGTGGGCCGGTATCGCCGCTGCGTTTCCGCCCGAGTCCGGGTCGGATTCCTCCGCCGCGTCGCCGCCGCATTCCGTTAGGGTTCCAATTTTAGCGCGCCTCCCGGGGTTATTTAAGGCGTGGGTCATCGCCCGAGGTTGCCCTTCTTCGTGCGCACGTATTGCCCTAGCCCACCGAGATCCAGCCGCCATAGATTCGTCGGGATTGCTCGCCGTGGTTGCGTGAAGCACCGCCACGGTTTTTGCTTCACCCCGCCAACCTCCGCCGCGTCAGAGCCCAGATCCGGAACCCCCAGGTCGAGCCACGTCCGTGGAGATATCTCACCTCGCCGGAGAAGCCCACAAACGCCATTGCCCGTGTCGCCTTCACCAGCTCCGGTCTGCTTCCTCCGCCACGTTGCCATCGATGCCCTCGAGCTCAGACCGCCATCCGATCCCGATCGGACCGCCATGGTAAGCCCACGTCTTCCTCAGACCCTAGAACCCAGATGCGTTAAGGACCGTTAGATCTAGATCTAACGGTCTAGATTTCGGCACGTTGCCGTAACTGTAGTGACCTAGGTTAGATCCTAGCCGTTGGATCTAGATCCAACGGCTTAGAATGAGACACGTTGCAGCGTTGCACCGTGCGAAGGATAGATTCCAACCGTCCGATCTGGATCAAACGCGTTCAGACAACCGCGTTAACCCCTTAACGCGCGGATTAGATTCGATCCGGCCGCCGATTTTCAAATCAACGGCGGGATCGATCGTGCCACGTGTGCCTAGCCGCCGTGCGGTGTCTTGGCAGCGTCGCGTGTCGCCGACACTGGCCCGCGTGTCAGCTACCGAGCCAAACCGCACCGTGACGTCACCCATGACGTCACCGGTGGGGCCCGCGTGTCAGTGCTGTGGCCTGGCCGTGCTGACGTCATGCTGACGTCATAATCCGGTTTTCCAATAAAAAAATAATTCGGTGGAAAATTAAAATCCGCGCTGACGTCATGCTGACGTCATTAATTGGGTTTTTCAGTATAAAAATAAATGGATTAATTCGGATTATTGATTTATTTGAATTTTGAAACTTCAAACGCTCATAACTTTTGCATTTTAACTCCGATTTGAGTGATTCAAATTTCTAAATTTTTATAAAATTGAGATCTACCTAATGGGGACTTTTATTAAATTTTTGGACCAAAGTTTTTCTCTGTATTATTATTTAATTGATTATTTGAACTTTAAACGCTTATAACTTTTGCATTTTAACTCCGAATTTGACGATTCTAGTTTCTAAAAATTCATAAAATTATGCTCTCTCTGTTTATGGACTTTATTTGGATGTTTGGACACTTTTTGTCTACTGTTTTATTCATTTATTGCTATTTGCACGCGTTACGAGTAGACGTTGAAGTGTCCGAAGGCTTCGAAGGTGAAGTGTTGACCCAGGAGCCATCTCAGGACCAAGATCAAGTACTCTTTGAAGGCAAGTTGTGCTTTGACCATGTTGATCCCATTTTGAAATTAATGTGATTTAAATTATTGCATGCTAATTCAACTATAAAATGCTTTAGTTGATCTTGGGAGATTAGTTAATTACCTAATTGCTGTATGCCACCTTGACATAGATAATTGAATGCCATGAACCCCTTGTCACCCTAGTTGAGGATTAAATAGTTGAACCTTATTAAATTTCCAACATGGGAATTTAGATCGTTGTAGTATATTGCTTAGACCTGCTACGTGCTCATGACATGATTTTGAACAATCAAATGTTAATATTGACTTAATGATATATTGAACCTGTATTGGAAAGGTATCATGTGTTGTGATGTTGATGGCACATGGTGCATGGTAATCAACTGGGGGTTTGATAAATAGATTTGGACCGGGGCATGTGGCAAGAAATGATCGGGTGGGCCAGTTGTGGCATCGGGAGCGTTGTTTTGGTTCTTCGGGTAGTCTTGCCCTGGTCAACCTAAGGACTTAACCTTGCAAGCCTTTGAACTGAGTTAATCGTGCAACCACATGTCCGTAATGGGACGGACCTAGTTGAGTAAGTTACTAATAACTTGCATGTGATACCTCGGGTGTCAACTACACCTTTTGTGTAGCTTGAAAGGGGAGCGTACCAAGGCGATGGCATGGTACCCGTCCAACGGTATGTCGGTCCCATACTTCGCCTTTGATAAGGGAAGGGATGGTGTATGGCAAAAACCGGAAAGGTTCACTTGCGTAGTTAGCCGTTTCCGAAAGGCTTTGTTACGATCACTCGCCCTTGTGGCGTTTGGCTGTATCTTGTGGGTAAAGTGCATAACCTCTGCAGAGTGTAAAATCTATTCGAATAGCCGTGCCCGCGGTATTGGACATTGCTCGGGGATTACAGTCAAGGGTTAGACTTTCATGAAAACTACTTGGACTTGGAAGGTTTGGTTTGTTTAATTGATGATGTTGATGGAAATGTGGACTAGGAATGGGAAAGATATTTATTTAGCTCCTGGAAAAGTTATTGATATTATGCTTGTCTTTACTGCTTTCGAATCTACTTATGATACTTGTCAAATGCTGTTTTACTGCAATTATACCATGAGCCATTCCCTTGTACTAAGCCATGCATGTAGTATATTAGTTTGCATTCTGTGCATGACTTGCTGAGTACCAAGTACTCACCCTTGCCGCAATACAACATCAGTTGAAGAAGAGTCTACACCAGCTATGGAGGAGGAGTTTCAAGAGGAGCCGTCTAACTAGGGATCGAGTCCAGTCAGTTGCCTGTGGCATATTGGTTGGCGCCACGCATTTTCTTTATATATTCCGCTGCAGATTTCATTTAAATAAGTCTTAGCCCTGCGAGGCGTACTTTTGTAACTTGACCATAAGGTCGAGCAACCAGTTTGATTATCTTAATTAAAGTACTTTATTATTATCGATGTGTATGATTGTGATATTTACCAATGTTGAGACTGTGTGCACTAGCGTGATCCTGGACTAGTGCTGAATACACAGAGGGTCCGGATTTGCAAATTCGGGTCCCGACACCGGCTTCACTTCTTGATCCCTTTCCTTTCGGAGGCGGAATTCAACCTTTACAAACTTCCTACGGCACACCACACAAAGAACCGATGGCTCGTAGGCGACCTCATATCCGTCTAGGAGTCCTCAACCTCCAAGAGCAACCAATGCTCTCGAAGAACTCACTTAGAGTCCACCTCAAGTGATCAACCACACTAATCACACTCAACCCGAGCACTACTCACTCTCACACCCAACCCTTCACTCAAAAGGGGATCACTAAGATCTAGGGTTTGATGGGTTTTTGGGAGCTCAACATCACTAAAAATACACCTCAAAGCACCAAGAAAATAGTCTCCCAACCATACTCCAACAGCTACCCAAGAGGGGGCTTTAAATAGCCAACCTAAAAAACTAACCGTTGGAACTGCGCCAGGTCCGGATACTCCTGACAAAAGATCCGGATACTCTGGACAACCTGGATACTCCTGACTCACCCGGATACTCCGGATTGACCTAACCGAGAGGATGAACCCGGATACTCCGGAAAAATTGTCCGGAAACTCCTGATAATCCGGATACTCCGGATAAATAGTCCGGATACTCCGGACAGCACACAGCAACCCGACGAAAATGGGCATAACTTTTGATCTCGGACTCCGATTTCGGTGAACTTGGACTCTACGAAAAGATAAGAACGAGGGCTATCCAACCCACAAGGTCTCACTACCCAAAACCCAATGGATAAAATCATGTTGCACAAAGAATCCACAAGGAGACATCAAATTCTCACTTTCCGATACTAACAACACTTCTATCCCTCACACCAACCCACCTACACCTAGGTGAACAAAGTGTGACTTGGGTTTCTCAACCTTAGACAAGGATAGACCACTTTGAGCACTTGAGATATGTCTAAGTAATTTCAACGATTGCATCCCTCTTAATAGTACGGCAATCCTTAGACTCAAATTTAAACACAAAAATCTAAGTCTTACACTCAGCTTACATGCCGACTTCTTCCGGATGCACTGATGTATGATGATGCTTCCACAAAGATTGATGACGCCCTTCGTCTTGTCAACCTCGACGCGATTCAACTCATGAGACTCTCGTCCTCTCGACCTTGACTTGATCATCCTCTCCGACGATCTCCACGCCAAGTTGATCTTGACTTAGTCCTCAACTTTTGGTGACACCGCCGTCTTATTAACTTCGACTCGCTTGTCATCCTTCAAACCACTTGGTCATCATACACACAACTTTGGAACCTAATTCTTACCAAAGCACTCAGCAAACATGTTAGTCCCAAAAGCTCAATAAGTATGAATTAGATTTAAATGTGTGTGAGCAAATAAAACACAACAAGTGTTCCATATAAATAAACATGACACAACTAGGAACACTTGACATAAGAAATGTTCTCTACAAAGTATATCATGATGAATATGTAATTGATCTATATGCACTAGAGAGATAATTGCCAATACGATGAATCAATTAAATTATGGGAAGGATCACATCCTTTACTTAAATGAAACACATGATAGAATATACATGAATTGTACATGTGCAAATAATATTTGGAAAGAGAGTAAATATGTGATCCAATTCTAGATTAAACTTCACTAAGAGAAGTGCATGAGAAGATATATAACTAAGACAAGTATGCACCATGTCAATCTATAGCAATGTGAAGTTTAACTCTAGTTAATACATGCATACTAAAATCAAAGTACATAATGAACTCAAACGAATAGCTCACCGCCGTCGCCTCCATCGGTCGTTGCTTCTCCCACCTAACCTCCTCCTCTCCTAAGTTGTTGTGATAGATCGGTATACGAATGCGATGTCTGGTAGTGTGGTGGACTAGTGCTACTGCTATATGTGTAGTGCTAGCATGCACATGTAGAGAAGCCGACAGGTTGAACAAAAATAAGCTTAGTACACGCTGACCGGTGGTTAAGTTTTATTTAACTAAGGGCGTAATTTAGTTGTAAGAGCATCTCCAGCAAGGGCCCCTAAAACAGGGTCCCTATTTTGAATTTAGGGTCTCTCCCTATTTTTGGGGGCCCTGTTTTCAGAGCACAAGTTCAGTAACAGCCTCTAATGGGCTGTTTGGTTGGCTGCATGTGGAGGGAATTGACTCTGTAGATGCAACATGTCTACTGTTTGGTTCACTTCTCTTCCAACTGGGCCAGGCCCCGCGCATGCAATCTTCTCCCGGAGCCAGGCCCCGTGGAAACGGAAATTTTGGGCATTTCCTTTGGGCCTGGCTCCGCTGATGCGCTCGCTCGCACGGGCATCGTCTCTCGGGAACCATCTCCCCCACGCGCCGATCTCGGGTTCCCATCTCCCCCACGCCGCCTCCTCTCGGGAACCCATCTCCCCCACGCCTCTACATCGGTCTCCGACCTCGGCGCCTCCGCCCGTCTCCGACCCCCGCGAGGCCTCCACACCCGTCTCCGACCTCGGCGCTTCTCCACCCGTCTCTAACCCCCAGGAGGCCTCCTCTCATCGACGACCCACCATGCCGCTGCCCGTCTAAAACCCCCGGGTAGATCCTGTTCTTTGCATCGATTTGACCTTGAATCAGGTGTTCAATCTGATCTTGATTCATACATAACACATGCTATTTGGTTCGTGATTAGTACTACTTGATGTATATTTAGTACTGTTGTTCGTGCTTCTGTATTACCAGAATGTATGTTATTGATGTTTTATCAACTTGGATTCCAATCGATTGGAACTCAACACAAACCTTCTGTATCTACTGTGTTGCTGCTATCGATTGTGTTATATCTATACCTTAATATGTATCTGTAACTGGACATAGTAGCAGCAACAATATGTATCTACCTTCTGTATCGATTGTGTTATATCTATACCTTAATGTGTGGTTATTATTCAAGCAATTTGTGTTGTCATGGTAGATATAGATAGAACATCCTAAGATGAATTGATAACCAGCCTTGAAACTTCATAGTTTGTGCTGTCATAGTTTGATTTACAGTTTGTCATCATAGTGATGATTGTCTTCATAGTTTGTGCTGTCATTGTCTTCATAGTGATGATTGTTTACAGTTTGTCTTTACAGTTAATCATGGTGATGATTGTCTTCATAGTTTGTGCTGTCATTGTTTCCCTCTGATTCTTGTTTGCTGCTATGTGTACTTATGGTTTGGTTTACAGTTAATCATGGTGATGATTGTCTACTTATGGTTTGATTGAAAAAACTATTTGTTAGATGGATATGCAAAGCCGACGAAGGAAGCTTATTATTCAAGCAGTTGCACTTATTACGGTCATGCATGCATTTTGTGTTAATAGACTAAGATTGGCTAGATTTACTAGACCTGCAGTCACCTATGGTCCTATGTGCCATAGAGACATTGAACGCCAAGCCAATCTAAATCTAATTTTTAACTCTAGTGATATCGAGTGTGTCAACATGTTGCGCATAAGAAGAGCTCCTTTTTTCCGCCTATGCAACCTATTTAGGGATAGGAATTTACTGCGTGATAGCATACACACATGTATAGAGGAGCAAGTTGCAATGTTCCTCCATGTAGTTGGGCATAACCAAAGATTCAGAGTTATCCATCACACATTTAGGCGATCCATAGAAACAGTGAGTCGGTACTTCAAGGAAGTGTTATATGCTATTGGAGAGCTGCGAGATGAGATGATTAGACCCCCCCTCCAATGAGACATCCGTAAAGATCAGCTCGAGTTCGAGGTGGTATCCCTATTTTAAGGTAATACATGCGACATTTTGTTAGGTTTAGTTTGAGTTGTTTTCTTATATGGTTTGTAACAATCGCTTTGATTAATATAGTACTGTGTGGGTGCTATTAACTGTACTCATGTGCGTGCAAGAGTTCCAAAGGCCAATGTTGCTGCTTTTAGGGGTAGAAAGCCATATGCCACCCAAAATGTGCTAGCCGCTGTCGATTTTGATATAAGGTTCACCTATATACTAGCTGGTTGGGAGGGATCAGCACACGATGCGACAATCCTTGCCGATGCATTAGAACACAATGATGGATTACGGGTTACACCAGGTAATATTTAACTAGTAGGTGCATTTGTTACTAAGTCCTATTCGATAACACAAAAACTAATTTATTTTGTTGAATTGATAGGGAAATGGTACTTGGTAGATGCTGGATATGCATGTCGACCTGGGTTTTTGCCACCTTATCGGGCTACTAGGTACCATTTAAATGAGTACGACGGAAGGCATTATCCTACTAATCCAAAAGAGTTGTTTAACTTAAGACATTCTAGCCTTCGTGTCACGGTTGAGAGAGCTTTGGGGGCATTTAAAAATCGTTTTTGCATTGTAGACAACAAGCCTTTTCACCCATACAAGACCCAAGTGAAGTTAGTTTTGGCTTGTTGCATTCTACACAATTGGATTCTTCTACATGGGCAAGATGAGATGGTTCCGGGAGAGGAAGATTGGGTGCCCAACAATGATATTAGTGCTGTCCAACATGCCAATGTCGAGGCTTCCTCTTCTGAAGATAACTCTGCTTGGGTAGCCAAGAGGGATGAGTGGGCTAACGCCATGTGGGCTAATAGAGGCAATTCTCATGTGTGATAAGTTCTTGTAATAATTCTAGTTATTGGACTGCATTTTGGACAACTATTGTAATAATTATTGTAATGTTTAGTTAAGACTGCAGTTGGACTACTATTGTAATTTTGTGCTCCTCTAATATGGTTAAGTGATGTCCAATGACGTTTTTGCTCTCTAATATGGTTAAGTGATATCCAATGACGTTGTTTGTCCAATCATGTTGTTGCTCAATTTATTTCAGACCATGGCTGAGGAAATTATTGATATTGGAGGTACTGCCGATGACAATGGGAAGTTTGGAAGGGTTCAAATGAGGTGGACCAATGTGATGTCTTCATTTGTCCTCCGTCGCATGAGTGAGCTTATAAAAAGTGGGGTAAGAAGTGATAAAGGATTCAAGGAGGTTCACTATAACAAAGTGGCGAAAGATCTGAAAGAGTTTTGTGGCAATGATGTGAGTGGCACACAAGTGTATAATCACCTTCGTAAGTGGCGTCAAAGGTGGGTGAAGGTTACTAAGCTTAGAGACTTGAGTGGAGCACAATGGGATGAGGCTAACCACATGATAGTGTTGGAGGAGGAGCACTATATGGGTCACATTAAGGTATGTCATTGATATGATATGATATGATGTTTTTTGTGAAATAGCAAATGATGGCTGGACTTATGATATGTTGTTTTTTTGTATTTTTAGGCACATCATAAGGATGATGAGTATCTAAACAAGCCCATCGACAACTATGTGGCAATGATGACTATATTTGGTAGTGGTATGGCTACTGGGAAGTATCCCATGGGATCTAATGAGGCACTTGGGGACCCAAGTGACTTCATGGACAATCCAAAGGACGAGCCTAGCAATGAAAGCCACGAGGTTTCAAACAAGACGAATCCACAAACTAAAGATGCAAGCAGTGTGTCCAAAGGGGATAAGAAAAGGAAGAGATCCTTTATTTCTGATGAGGAAGCACTTATGTTGTCTGGCATGACCGAGACAGTCAACAATGTCGCAGCTGCCATTAGAGAGACAACCGTGCATGAGGTGCATCCTGACTTGTATGGGGCTATCATGAACATGAATGGGTTCGCAGAGGATGTCTTGTTTGCTGCTTTCTCTTATTTGGTGGATAACAGGGCGCAAGGAGCTGCATTTGTGACTATGAAGGAGAACAATCGTGCTATGTGGCTACATTCGTTTTGTGCGAAGAATAACCTCTGAAACATGTAGGGAAATAGAAATTTGTATGGTCGCATAATCTGTCCTCTCACATGATTTCTGATAGAAATGTTTTGTTATCGTTTGTGATTGATCATTCTTGTGTATTTTTTATGCTGCAGCTTTATTATGGAGTATGACACCCATTTAGTACTGGAGCAGGAGCACATGGAGCAGGAGTACTCTTTTTGTTATTTATATGAACACTGTGATGTTTACAGCTTTATTATCGTTTGTGGCTATGGACAATTTATAATGGATGTTGTTCTGGACCATTGAGTCTGAAGCTATATGAGTCTCTGTCTTATTGTTGTTTTGGACCATTGAGTCTGAAGCTATATGAGTCTCTGTCTTATATGTTCACAAATGTCTTATATGTTCACAAATTGTTGTTCTGGATCATTGTGTCTGAAGCTATGTTGTTGTTGTCCAGAATCTGAGTTTTTCTGGACCATGGAGTTGTTGTTGTCCAAAAAGCAAAATTTGCAATTTGCTTGCAACAGGATAATTAGCTGGACCATTGAGTTGTTGTTCTGGACCATTGAGTTGTTGTTCTGAAATGTTGCAAGAAAATTAGCTGTTGCAAGCAAATTTGCTGTAGAAGCTTCTACACGATACAATATGCAATTCTGAATCTGAGTTGTTGTTGTCCAAAAAGGTAAGAAGCTATGGTTACACAGTAGAAGCTATGGTTTGTTGTTTTGGACCATTGAGTTGTCGAAAATTGATTACAATGTAGAATCTGGACTATGGTTTGGTAGACTTGAAGAAATAGTTCAGTGGTGGTAAGAAGCTAGACGTGGTACTGCTGAAATTCAGGTTATACATGGACGATCCCTCATACATAGTGAAGTTATCAATACAACATTTTTGTAGCTAACCAAACATCTTCGCTTCTCAGCCTGCACCAACTCATACAATCAACCAAACAGCATCTCTTCTTAGCCTGCACCAGCTCATACAATCAACCAACCAACATCTCTTCTTAGCCTGCACCAGCTCATACAATCAACCAAACAGAATCTATTGCATCCACTCAGCCTGGATCCCACCAGCCTGGCTCCACTCATACAACCTGGCTGAGTTGAGAAGGCAACCAAACAGCCCATAAATCTTAGCCCCTATTTTACTTTTTCTCCTATTTTGACATATCCGCTATGTATAATCTTCATTTGACACCACTAAAATTCAATCAAAAATATTTGTAATACATAAAACGTAAGCATATTAACATTTACAATTTAAAAATATGATATTTCAAATTTAAATTTAAAATTTTCAAAACATGATAAATAGATCAATAGAAATTCCGAACAATGAATCAAACTACGAAGCGCTGTGAATTGTCCACAAATGCTCAATAAGATCATCTCGAAGCCTCTCATGTATTTCTCTGTCTTCAATAATAGGGGATGTACTCGTGTCCCTGGGAATTGGGGCTGAGGAGGCATTGGGACTAAGGAGGCAAATTTAGGGGCCTCCTAATTTTAGGGGCTTGAGTTGGGGCCCTGCTGTATCTGTTTTTTTTTACTACACTCCCTGTTGGGGCAAATTTAAAGTTTAAGGGCTGGTTTAGGGGCTCTGCTGGAGATGCTCTAAGCTACATGCCAGGCTGCCATCTATCTATATTATAATGTACATGTTATCGATGGGGGAAATGACTTGAGAACAAACCATGAATATTGTTTTTTTACGGCATTATTGCACGAACAAGTAATATTTAATGGGTTTTGATAAGTTTCATCCGGATGTTTTCTTTAACAACCATCATCCAAATTCCTGATCATTTGATTTGCTTTCAGATCAATGCACGCCCTCCCTGAATTCGAGGTGGGTTGATCCTACGGATGTATGTTTTGATCGTACGGTCCAAAGTTGGGATGTTTTTTGGGACAAAAACATCCGAATGATGCCTATACACTCCCATATTTAATATGGTTGAAATGTTCAAGCGAACTAAACGGACACGCCATGAAAATATCTGCATTATAAAAGCTCTTACGCACATAACATACCTCCCCTGGATGCTGCTCTAACAGGAAGATTTTAGCAGTTTTAGTATCTTTAGCACTACAAAGACTCTTGTCAGAGAGATCCTTTGGGGCTGTTTGGTAGGCTGCATCCAAAGAGAATTGCATCTACAAATACAAAACACACTTGTTTGGTTGGCTGCACGAGGGGTGGAGCCTGTCCCCCGAGATGCAATTGCATCTGCTGAGCCAGGCTGTGGGGAAACGTAGATTTTGGTCGCTTCCTATGGGCCTGGCTGGTGAGATGCAAGCTGGGGTGCATGCAAGGCATGGGGAGGCACATAAATAGTCAACCAATTAAACACATTCTTCATATTCTTCTCACAGCCTGACTCAACTCATGCACTCAACCAAACACCATCTCTTTGCATCTACACAACCTGGCTTTCACCAGCCTGGCTGACTCGTATGAGCTAGACTGAGATAAGAAGGCAACCAAACATCCCCTTTATTTCTATTTCTAGACAACTCCTTGTTCTTCGCCTTCTTCTTCCTCACCTCTAGCTTCACCACGCCCCCGCCTTGCGCACCTGTGCCACCTACGTCATCGTTTTGCCCACTGCATCGCCCACCACCGACCCGTTCCTTGTGTGGATGCGCACTGGTCCATGGGCGTCATCAAACTCCCTTGCCAAGCTTTTGCCGCGTTCGTTGCAAAGCCAAGGTGGTGGCAAGGGCCTACGCTCTCGGCCGGAAGCAAACCTGCTGCAGTAACCATTGGATCAAGAATAAACGGCTGAGATTGCTCCAGGATTGGAAGAAAAAGATTATTATAGTTAACAGTTAGAAAAAGTACGCTGTAGAGAGTACTGTGTCGGATCACTCGACTGAAAGATCTTGTCCGCGCGCGCGCGTGTATATATATATATATATATATATATATATATATATGAAAAATACTTTGTACTCCTGGGAGTAATTACTCCCATCTCTGAAATACCGCCCAAACGTACTTGAGATACTCCTTTATCAGTTTGGACACACTCATATACTAATTATAAGATATTCCAATGAGATCCACATGAAAAAATTGCAAGGGAGTATATAGTTTTTAGCATATTTTGCAAATACCTTCATATACGCATATAAAAAAGAAGTATGTCTAAAAAGTGTACATACCACCTCTGAAAAAATATAAATACCACCTAGATGATCTTATATACTACACGTACATACTCTCCGTTGCGCGAAATACTCTCTACGTTGTGAGATACGACATAGGGAGTAATTACTCCCGGGAGTAGAAAAGAGGCTTCATATATATATATATATATATTCGAATTTGGCTTGAATTAACACATTTAAAATCATGATACTCAGGCATCGTGGTGTCTCGTTCCGCCATCCTATATATATATATATATATATATATATATATATATAGTACAATTACCTGGGACACCTCGGTGCCTGGGCACCATGATCCAAAACTGGTATTTTTTCTATTTATTTGCATTCGAATTTTTTAGGATGTTCAGTTTAACTAGTTTACTAACTAGTTCAAACAAGTTAGAACTGAAATTCGAACTAGAGTTTCTTTTTTTTATGATAGTTTGATTGTAGGCATATGCTGAGTATATATATAAATCATTAAAGCATGTAATCTAAATTCATTCAAATCTTTGAATTCGAGTATATTTTTTTAAAGGTATGTGTTTCATTTGAATTGTTATAGATGGGTATATACTCTAAAACTGAAAATTTCAAAAAATATACTCGAATTTGACTTGAAATCGTGCATTTAAAATCATGGTGCCTGGGCACCATGGTGTCCCATTACGGCGTCCTATATATATATTAGAATATATTTTCAAAACTTTTAGTTTTAGAGTATATACCCATCTATAAGAATTCAAATGAAACACATACCTTTGAAAAAATATACTCGAATTTGAAGATTTAAATGAATTTAGATTACATACTTTATTGATTTATATATATAATCAACACATATCTACAATCAAACTACCATCAAAGAAAGGAAACTTAAGTTTGAATTTCAGTTCAAACTTGTTTGAACTAGTTAGTAAATTGGTTGAACTCAACATCCTAAAAATTTCAAAAAATTTCGCATGCAAATACATATGAAAAATACCTGTTTTGGATCATGGTGCCAAGGCACCATGGTGTCCCAAGTAATTGTACTATATATATATAATTAAATTACAGCAACTACACTTACTACTTAATCAAAATTTTGGCAGCATGTCCTCTCTTTTTCCATGGTTATAAGCATCATAAATAAATTCATAGCACAATAGCATAATGGAAGATAGCAACATCATGGTAAACAAGGATTTCAACATCAATCCATGCCATCAATCCATGCTAAGGATATAAATTTAAATATCACAAGAATAATTACGAAATAAACATTCGATCATAGTAACCAAGATGATAATAACCACACTATTGTTCAATAAAGTAGACAATCACAATGGGAAAATGAATATGAAATTGTCTAATGATGTGAGGCTAAGTGAAGTAGTAAATCTAGCTCCCTTTTCCAAATGCCGGATTCAAGGTTGAAGTTGCCGGTTGGAGCTTCGTTCATCGTCGATTATTCTCAATCCGATGACCCCCTCTGAAATCCGACCACACCCCTAGGTTCGTCTCGTCGCGTTCTACATGATGCTCACTTCCCCTTTGATGTTTCATCCTTCGAAATTTTTTTATTCGTTAGTCGTTGTCTTTTGTCGCCACCTGTAGCGCTCACCATGCTTTGCCCAGTCCCCCAGCCCCGGCCCGATCGACCAAGCGCCCTCCTCGCCGTGCGCCTCGCCTCACTTGCCGCCTTCGCCTAGCCTCGGCCTTCCTTCTTTGGCGCCATGGAGCTTCACCTCCTCCTCTGTTCTTGCCATGGAGAAGAAGGCTTAAGCCAATGACATGAGGGCCCCAATTGCCATAGAGAAAGAAAAATCAGAAATTGGGGAAAAAGAAAAGATTATGAGAATATTCCTCCATTTTCTATTTTCCCGGATTTAGAGAATTCAACCGCCCATATCTTTGTCGTCCGAACTCGGATTGGATCCATTCAAATTTCTAAATTCATCTAAATTCAATATCTTCCTGCCAGTACTAATTTTATAATTTTTAGATTTATTTTATTTTATTTTATTTATTTGTGTCTCGTTTTGTGCGTAGCCGAAGAACCCGCTTGGATACATTGTAAAGGCCTTGTGTTGTTTTACTTTGTTGCACGCCAAAGGAAGCGTGTAATGGCCGACATCAAAAGTAAAATAATTCTTATGGGTAAAGCTGTACACCTCTACAGAGTGTAAAACTTTTCGAATAGCCGTGCCTACGGTCCAGGGCAAGCGAAGAATGCTTTCACATTGGTAGACTTGGTTTTTTTGGTTTTAAAAACTAGAGTTTTGGGGTCGGGAACAGTTATAACTCTCGGATGTGCATTTGGCGGATTGAGCCAATCAGGTGGCTGGAACCCGTTTTTGATCATGACGGATGGAGTCATGTGTTGGATTACCTTGATCTTTCAAACTGTGCGAATAGAGCCTGTATACTAGTGTGGGTGGCTAGAACCTTCACTAGAGTTATAAATAATTTCCACTATTCAAATAATTGCTAAAACATGCTTTGTGAAAATTAATACTAGTATGGTTTGATGAAACTTGGCTTTGTGCAAAAGAACCCTAATAAGCCATCCTTGCGAGTTGCGAAGCCTTGCATGATGCATGTTTTCCCAGACTTGCTGAGTACGTTTGTACTCACGTGTTACGCTCACATTTGTCATCAAAGAATTTCCAAGATGCCGCCGAAGATGGTGAGTACTTCGCTAAGGAGTTTGATGAAGGACAACAAGATATCTAAGCGCTCGTTCCCAGTCGTTCGCTTGTGGCGTCTTTTGGGCTTTACCGTTTTGTTATTTGTTACGCTATTATTAACTTTGGTCATGTGACCGCATAATGTAATAAATAGCCTTGTGGCTGGTACTTAATATTTATTCTGAAACTTCATTCTGTTTGGTTATGATTCATCACTGTGAACTATGTGTGCTAGCATTGATCTGGGACTAGCACAAAAATACACAGGGGATTCCAGAAAGCAGGTCCGGGGTCCCACATTCACCCTAGCAGACCGCTACGCCACAGCTTTAGACACCCTGGCGGAATGCCAAGATGACCGCCCCCGACAGAAGGACAAGAAGGACCACCCCAAGTCCTCAAAGCAAAGGGATAAGAAGCGGTAGGGCGAGGAGCTAGTCGTGGTAGCAGACCACGGCTGTCGGCGTATGAGCCAACAGACCCCTTCCGGTGAGGGGTATACTAAGTTCTAACCGGGGCTTTCGTGGAGATTGCTCGGGAAAGAGAGAACCAGGGGCGAAGTATGCAAGGAGAGTCCGGCGTTTTATCAGGTTCGGGCCCTCCTGAGAGTAATAGCCCTACTCCTGTGCTCTTGTATTTTGGTATGCTTGGGGGGAGCTGGAAGATGAACAGCCACCCGAAGCCGCCCAGATCAGCTCACCCTGAGCGGAAAGTCTAATCTGAGCAAAAATGATCGAACCCCTTCTCCCATGCACCCCGACTCCCTTTTATACTCGGGCTCGCCGGGGGCGCATGGGAGGCTTACACAGCAAGGTATACTCATTACCCTGCTCTTATGGCATTAAATGCCCCGGCAACACATTTAATGCCCTAGTGCAGACATCCTCTCCCCCGCCCATGAGCGCCGCGCCTGCCGGCTTCGCCCGCTCCACCGGGGTGGGAAATTGCACCCTGACGTCGCTCGTCATTATGGCGCGCGTTGGGGACACGCGCCGCCATACTGTGGCCTTCATTGCCCCCATTTAATGCGCACGACACGCATTAAATATCTTTGACCTCTCGGATGGCCGCGCGGGCCATCAAATGGCCTCGGGAACTGTGCGCCAGCAACATGGCCTGACCGCCACCTGTCCGCGAGGTGGCCACGAAGCTGACCGCCAGAGGCGTGGCCTGATCGCCACCTTCCTGCTGGCGATCACTCAGCTGACCGCCAGAGGCGTGGCCTGGTCGCCACCTTCCCGCTGGCGATCACTCAGCTGACCGCCAAAGGTGTGGCCTGGTCACCACCTTCATGCTGGCGATCACCGCTAGCCGCCAGCGACGTGGCCTGGCCGCCACCTGTTCGTTGGACGGCGACCTCTCCGACCGCTAGCGGCGTGACCTGGAGGCCACATGTCCGCTAGCGGAGGCTTTTACTACAGTGCCGTGGGCACCCTGGTGTAGAATACACCGATAGTAGCCCCCGGACCCACCTTGGAGCGCTTTTTTTACCTTTTTCCGTCTCCTGGGTGGGTCCAAAAAAAGTGCCTACGAAACGTTGCGGCTTTTTGAATGCCGCCGCCGTTTCCGGGCCCGAGGAGGATCGTGCGGCCGCCTTTGCCTCGTAACCGGCGCAGGTCTGAGGAGCATGGCCGCGCCTCTTCTGATTCTTTCGGGTTTCCCGCCAGCGAACTGTCGCGCCTCCTCGAGTATCCCGCCTTTCCAACTGCCACGCCTCCCCGCTGAGGCGCTCCTTCGCGTGTATAAATAAAGGTGCTCCGGGGGGAGGCGGTCCGTTTGCTTCTCAGTCTTTTACTTGCTGCACACTGCTTCTTCAACCTTGTTTGTTGCGAACCGCCTCTCTGCCTCTGTTTTCTGCACATTGCTCCTTTGCTCATATGGCGCCGCCAACACCCCTGCTTCCTCCCTCAACCGTCGAGGAGGTCGACGCCGAGAGGTGCTCGATATGTTGTCGGCATGTCCAGACTCGGATCGCCGCGCCCGGCAGCCGCCAGGGCGAACTAGTCTTCTTCGGCTGGGCGATGCTGGCGGGCCTTCTTTCGCCAATTTTCGACTTCTACCTTGCCGTCCTCAACTTCTAATCCATCCACAACCTTCATCTTCCTCCTAACTCCATCGTTCTCCTCGCTGTCTTTGCCCACTTCTGCGAGATGTTCGTGGGAGTGGCCCCTAATCTCCCCCTCTTCCGCTTCTTCTATTCCTTGCGCGCGGCCAAGGATCTTTCCACCGTGACCGGCTCCTGCCACTTCCGCCTTCGCGACGGTGTAGTTTCCCGCTACATTTCGCTGGACCTCCGTTCCAACTAGAGGGCTTGGCGCAATGGGTGGCTCTACGTCGAAGACGACAGCGGCTTAGAGGTCCTGGAGATCTTGGCCAAGACGGCCAGTCGGCATCCCTACAGGGAGCTCATGTCTACGAGATGCCCGAGCTCCAGGTGATCTTTGGCCGCGTGGACCAGCTGCGGCAGCCGGGCTTTGGCGGGGCCATGGTCGCCAGGACTACATCTCCCGAAGAATTAGTCCCTGCCGCCCAGTGCTGCCTCGCTGGCGATGCCACGGGCCCTGACGACATGACCCGGACAACTCCCGGAGGTAGGTTACTTTTCACTTTGCTCTCTTTGTTTTCTTCTTCTTTCTTTCAACTGCTACCGGACAGACGACGCCTTCACTCCCTTTTCTTATTATTTTTTCCCTAGCCACGGGGAATTTATCCCTTGCCAAAATTGACGCGTGGCAAGCGCAGCTGGGTGTCTTCGGCCCCGTCCCGCCCTTTCCAGCGGGCGCACTCCCGCTCTGCCAGGTGGAGCCCCGGGAGCGCGTGGCGATCACTCATGCCATGCCCGTCATGGATGCCATGGGGCCGGTGACCACGCCTCGCCAGACGGCACTAACCATCCTGGCCCTCACTCCCGGCGAGGAGGGACAAGCGCCTAACGCCGCCCGCCGACGCCCGGCCTTGACCCAGCGGAGTCGCGCCGCTTTGAAGCGCGCGGCGACCACAACCGGAAGCGGGTAGCTCTACAGTGGCCGCCGCTTCAACCTCGGCCGGTGTCGCCCCGCCAGTAGCTCCGCCAGCTCCGGTTCCGTCTCCGCTGCCGTCGGTGTAGGCCGATCCGCCCCTGCAGCCGCCACCGGCATTGGGCGATCTGCCTCCGCCACCGGAGCAGGTAGATCTACCCCCGCCGCCGGCTCCGGCACAGGGCGATCCAACTCCGCCGCCGGCACCGTGGCATGGTGATCCGCCCCCGCCGCCGGCACCGATCCTTCCCCCATCGCTGCCGGCGAGGGTCGCTCACGGCCGGGACGGCGCGCGCAGCGAGGAATAACCCTTATCCTGAACGCGCCCGGTTCGGGAGGCCTTCTGCTGGTACACACAAAAACACGTAGCAAGCTTATCGAGGTTCATGTAACTTTGAGAGACTTACCCCTTCTTCTTTTTCTTGAGGCATCTTCTTGAGGGCTTAGTGAGTCAACCAGTGCAGTGTGTGCCAGCGCCGCGGTGATCGAACACCAAAGCGACCCCTAGCGACCACCCGGTGCCCGCCGGGCCGACGTCTTACCGCCCGGTGGCGGGTGGGCTGCCCGGCCACTCCGAGGCCCACGGCGCCCCAATCCCCTCGGAGGCCAGCGGGCGCTCTGCTGGCCGCCCTTGGCGAGCTACACTCCAGCGTGGCGGCGCCTCATGATGGCGAGGAGAGAGGCGAGGAGGCTGTCGCGGAGATCGCCCGCCTCCGGGCAGAGGTGCAGGACTGGCGCGGCCGGTCGGAGAGGTTGGAGCTAGACCTGCAGCGGGAGAGGGAGCAAGGTGCCCTCCGTGTCGAGGCGATCACCCGAGAGCGCGACGAGGAGAAGGGCGAGCGGCTCCGCGCGGAAGTCGAGGCCACCTCCATCTTTGCGCCCGACCTTCGGCCAGGATGGTGGCGGCACCACTGCAGGGTTGGAGCAAGCCGAACCGGTTGAGCAGACGACCCGGCACTATGCCTTCGTGCATGGGCGGATCGCCGATTTCCTCACCTTCTGCCTGGCGCCCTAGCCACTGCGGTCCCGACCAAGAAGAGGCGGCGATTCACGGCTGACCCGCAGCGTCGTGCGTGCTTGCTCTGTTGCGCCACCGACGCTAACCGACCCACGGTCGCCATCTAGGGGTGGAAGGAGAATGGCCCACGCCAGCGCAGTCAGCCAGCGCCAGCCAAAGGGTAGCCGATCAGCTCGAGATGGTCAACCCGGCGCTGGAAGCGATGGCCGAGGACGTGGCCCTCGAGCTGGACGTCGCCCCGCTGGAGGACCAGGAGGCTGCGGAGGCCGCGGTGGATGAAGACTGAGGGACTTTTCTTTTTCTTTTGCCGTTGTTTTGCCTTCCCTTGTAGCGGACTTCTGCAAGTTAGGATCTATATTCATGAAAATGTGTATTTCCCCTTCGCACGCCTTACGCTTGGATGCCTGTTCGTGCTTTCACCACGCTAGTTACGGCCCGAGCGAAAAAAGGCAGCGCCAAGACGTTAGGGGTTAGTTGGAATGCAGGGCCAGGATCCCTCGTGCCGGAGAGTCGCGGTCTCAGGGTATTAGGGCCCTGTGAGATCAGTTATCCTCGCGACCTCTTAGGGCCGAACACTCGGTGAAGTGGGGCAGGGCAGTAGGCCTTCGGAAATGGTGTTTGAGTCACCGGTTCTCACGGGGACACCCTGAGCGTCATGACCGTGCTGAGAACCGTGCCAAACCAACCACCCGATCACCCATCCCTGCACGCCATGCTCACCTAGTGAGCCAACTTTTTGCCGTCGAGAACTCAAAGGGCCTTAATGTACTGAGGGCGAGTGCGCGGTCACGGCCCCACGGGGCGCAAACCAAAGAAGGGAACGAAAGTGACAACTGCTTTGAATAAAGACTAGACATTGGATAAAACAGAGATTTCCCGCGACCAGCCTGCGGAGAGGAGGATTCAACGTAGCTGGTCAAGGGGCGTAACCCTATACTTACAACCTTTTCAAGGATAGAACTTGCACAAAAGTTCTATGTTCTGGGAGTTCACCAACTCCTCTCCGTCCTCAGTGGCCAGCCTGACCGCCCCGGGACGAGAGACTGAGACCACCTTAAAGGGGCTCCCCTTTCAGCAGGGAGACAGTTTAGGCAACCCGGCATGCGTCTGGATTCTGCGCAAGACCAGGTCGCCCACTGCCAGTGTCCTCTCGCTGACCCGGGTGGCGTGGTACCGCCTGAGACTCTGTTGGTACCGGACGGCGCGCACGGCTACGCGGTCTCGCACCTCTTCCAGGAGGTTGACATCCTCTCAACGCTGATCTTCCTGGGCTTCCTCGGTGAACGCTGCCACGCGCGGTGACCCTAAGGCCAATTCTGACGGTAGAACTGCCTCTGCGCCGTAGACCAGGAAGAAGGGGGTTTCTTCAGTGGCCCGGCTGGGAGTGGTATGAAGCGACCACAGCACTGCAGGGAGCTCTTCGGTCCATCGAGCTCCACGCTTGTGGAGTCGATCAAACGCCCTGGTTTTGAGGCCCTTCAGCACCATCGCATTGGCCCGCTCAACTTGGCCATTGCTTCTTGGGTGAGCCACCGAGGCAAAACAAACTTTGGTGCCCATCTCTTCACAGAATCCCAAGAAAGCGGCATTGGCAAACTGCGGGCCATTGTCGGTGATGATGCGGTTGGCGACCCCAAAGCGGGCGAAGATACCTTGTATGAACTTGATCGCAGCGGCGGTGGTGATCGTCCTTACCGCCTTGGCTTCCACCCACTTGGTAAACTTGTCGACGGTGACAAACAGATGGGTGTAGCCCCCTGTGGCCCGCGGGAATGGGCCCAGGATATCCAGCCCCCGGACCGTGAAGGGCCACGAGAGCGGGATGGTTTGCAGAGCTTGGGCCGGTTGGTGGGTTTGCTTAGCGTGGAACTGGTACGCCTCGCACTTCCTCACCAGCTCGCAAGCATCCTGGAGGGCGGTTGGCCAATAGAACCCTTGGCGGAAAGCTTTCCCGGCCATCGTTCGACTTGAGACATGGCTCCCGCACACGCCTCCATGGATATCAGAGACCAAAGTGCTCCCCTCTTCCCGAGTGATGCACTTCAGAAGAATTCCGTTTTTACCTCGGCGGTAAAGGTCCCCGCCCACCAGGGTATAGCACTTGGCCTTCCGCGCTATCTTCTCTGCTGACGCATCATCGTCGGGGCACACTTGATCCCGCAGGTAGGCCAGGATCGGATCCATCCATGTGCCTTCCCGGTCAAGTGTGGCGACCACGGGGTGGCCGCCCGGGTACTCCGCCTGGCCGGGCGTTTCCACCGGTACCGCTTCCCCTTCTGGAGCAAGGGATGGAGCAGCATCACCATCTTCCCCACCGGAAATGGGGGCTGCGATGGACGGTCGCGGAAGCCTTTCTTCAAAGACTTTGACCGGAACGGGAGACCTTGTCGAGGCGAGCTGGGCGAGCTCGTTGGCCAAGTAGTTGTCGCGCCGGGGGATATGGGTATATCCTAGCCCGTCGAAATGTTGCTCCATTTTTCTGACCTCCGCCAAGTACTGGGCCATGACAGGATCAGAGCAGGAGAACTCCTTTCTTGCCTGGTTGACGACTAGCAAGGAGTCACCCTTGACTTGCAGACGCTTGACTCCGATGGCCGCGGCGCGGCAAGTCCCGCCAAAGAAGCCTTCAGACAAGAACGTTGTTGGTGGCCTTGAAGTCCAAGACGACCGCGTACTTAAGGAGGTCCCCGGTTGGGGAAACCAGGAGGACCCCAGCCCCCGCGCCCTCGTACCTGAAGGAGCCATCGAAGTAGAGTGTCCAGGGGGAGGGCGCAGGCGTTTCATCGACTTCAGGCTCGGCAGGAGTCCACTCGACAACGAACTCCGCCAGCCTTTGACTTTTGATCGCCGTGCGGGGGGCAAACTTAAGACCGAACTCCCCCAGCTCTAAAGATCACTTGGCGATGCGGCCTTCTGCTTCGCGGTTGTGGAGAATGACGCGCAAGGGATAGGCGGACACCACCTTGATCTCTCTTCCTTGGAAATAATGCCGTAGCTTCCTGGACGCCACCAGCACATCATACACCATCTTCTGAGCCTGCGGGTATCTTATCTCGGCGTTGTGCAGTACCTTGCTGACGTAGTAAACTGGCCGCTGGACCCCTTCACACTCCGCCACCGATCTACGCTCACAACCGCCGGCTGGCGCTACGTCTGCAGATGGCGGCTCGCCGGCTCGGGGCGACCAAAGACCGGAGGAGGAGAGGTATTTCTTCAGGTCTTTGAATGCTTGCTGGGCTTCTGCAGTCCACTCGAAGGAGTTAGTCTTCTTCAGCAGCTTGAAAAAGGGGAGACTCTTTTCTCCCAGCCTGGCGATAAACCGGCCGAGAGAGGCCAGGCGACCAGCCAGGCACTGAACTTGCTTGAGCCTTGTGGGTGGTTGCATGCGCTCGATGGCCGTGATTTTTTCCGGGTTGACCTCGATCCCGCGGTGAGAAACAAGGAACCCGAGCAGCTTTCCGGACGACACACCAAACACACATTTCTCGGGATTCAACTTCAGACAATATTGCCGGAGGTGGGAGAAAGTCTCTTCTAAATCTTCAACGAGCCCAACGGACTTTTTCGTCTTCACTACCAGATCATCAACATACACTTCGAGATTTCTCCCAATCTGCGATCGGAATAGAGTATGCATGGCGCGCTGGTAGGTTGAGCCCGCATTCTTCAACCCAAAGGGCATGCGGACATAGCAGTAGATGCCTAGGGGGGTCACAAAGGCGGTCTTCTATTCGTCTTCCTGCGCCATACTGATCTGGTGGTAGCCGGAGTAGGCGTCTAGGAAGCACAAGATCTCGCATCCTGCGGTGGAGTCGACGACAAGGTCTATCCGCGGCAGGGGATACGGATCCTTGGGGCAGGCTTTGTTGAGGTCAGTGAAGTCGACGCACATCCGCCACGTTCCGTTCGACTTCTTGACGAGTACAGGGTTGGCCAGCCACTCGGGATAGGCGGCCTCCCGCACAATCTTCGCCTGCAGCAGCTTTTCTACCTCAACCCGAATGGCATCTTGCCGCTCTGGTGCCTACCTCCGGACTGGGTGCACTCCAGGGAGCGTCGCCAATCGGTGCTCGATCACCTCCCTAGGGATGGTTCCCAAGCGAACACATCCAGATTAGACCGGAGGAAGGTGACGAGCGCGTCTTCCTATTTGGTGCTGAGGTTGGCACCAATCTTCACGGCCTTCCCAGGGCCGTCCTCGCCCACGGGGACCACCTTCACCTCACCCGAGGAACCGGGTGAGGCGCGAGCCTTGACCGGGGGGAGCTCCGGGTAGTCTTCCTCATCTCGAGCCGTGCAGGTGGTGCCGGCCAGGTCCTGCACCTGCTTACTGAGGCGTAGGGCTTCCAGCAGATCCACCTTCATAGTAATCGGGCCCCCAAGTCCGGGGATCTTCATCATCATGTAGGCGTAATGTGTGGCCGCCATGAACTTGACCAGAGCTGGCCGGCCAAGCAACGCATTGTAGGTAAGATCGAAGTTCGCGATCTCGAAGTTGATCTTTTCTGTCCGGAAGTTCTCCACACTTCCGAACGTGACGTGCAGTCGGACCTGACCCAGAGGTGTCAAGCCCACTCCAGGGGCGACTCCGTAGAACAGAGGGGTTGAGCGCAGCTCCTCGTAAGGGATCTGGAGCACCTTGAACGCCCCTACAGACATGAGGTTGATGGAGCTCCCTCCATCGACAAGCACCCGCCCGAGTCTCGCATTCTGGACTGTGGGAGAAACCACGATCGGGAGATGGCCCGGGCCTACGGTGCTCTCCGGGTGGTCGACTTGGCTGAAAGTGATCGGCTCCCCCGACCATTTCAGCAGCTTGCTCGCCCCGGGAGTTGGTACGGTGGCACATACCTCTCTTACCTCTCGCTTGTACTGCGAGTTCGAAGAGTAGGTGGCGGAGCCACCATGGATGAAGGCCACTGTATGCTCCACTTGCTGAAAGGCCAGCGAAGCGGGGTCCTCGTCCGCGTCATCGCGGTCATCTTCACGGCGCTTCTTAAGCCGCTGCTCCACCAGTTTGGACACGACTTGACAATCCGCCAAGTCATGTCCATTGGTCCTGTGGATGGGGCAGTAAGGTCTGCCTCCGTCGTCTTCTTGGCGGGGGGACCGGCGATCCCCGCGATCACCTCGCGGGCCCTGGCGATCACCCCTCCTGTCTCGGCGGTCGCGCTTCTGGGGCTTGTCCTCCGGTTCGGTGGTGAGGACCTCTCCGGCGCCGACCTCCTTGCGCTTCTTCTTCTTCTTGTGGCCGGAAGCTTTCAAGGTTCCCGCCTCGTCGTGACCGGACGGCCCTGCCGTGCGCTCCCGGGCCTCCGCTGCCCGGGCACACTTATGCGCCAGGGAGAACAGCTCGGAGGTAGTGGAAATGGTGCGGGTAGCCATCTTCTCCCGCATCTTTTGATCTCGGACCCCCCTCCGAAAGGCGATAATCACCATTTGCCGGAGATCCGGGATCGATTCAGCGATGGCTGAACCGCCGAATAAACTCCCTCAGGGACTCCCCCTTCGTCTGTTCCAGGGCGTGAAGGTCATCCTCCATGCCTGGTTGAGCGTAGGAGCCCTGAAAGTTGGCGACGAAGATGTCGCACAATTCCTCCCACGAGTGCACAGAGCCTCGAGGGAGGTTCAGCAGCCAGGAGCGGGCGGAGCCCGTCAGCGATATCAGGAGGTAGTTGGCCATGATCTTCTCAGACCCTCCCGCAGCGCGCACCACCGTGGTGTAAATCTGCAGGAACTCCTCCGGGTTGGTGGTGCCGTCGTACTTCTCGATGGACGCGGGGCGAAATCTCTCCGGCCACGCAGCTTGGCATAGGCGGAGGGAGAACGCCTGGCATCCAACGTTATAGGGGGAGCAGCGCCGCTCGCCCGCCCCTCGGCCCCGGGACGGGGTCGAGGAGTGCGAGTCTGCGCTCTCCCTGGAACCAGGGGGAGAGGTTTCCCCCCGGCCTCTAGACATCGGGTGGCCCTCGCGGTGCTGCACATCTGCACGGTGCCCCCTAAGGACGTCGCGCAAGTCACCACCGCGCTGGGACCTCCTTTCGTCTATGCGGGCCCTCAGATCCCCATGGCCCCCCACCGCCTTGGGGGAACCACGGGAAGAAGTGGGAGCGCGTGCACGTCCCCCTGCGCTTGAGGGGGCTGCAACCGGCGCACCCTTTCCTTTGTCCCGGCCCTCACAACCGGACCAAACTGGAGCCGTGCGGCTAGAGGCTTGCGCGTTAGCCACACGTACGCCCTATCGTCCGACATCGGAAGCCCCCGGTCGATTTGCCACCTCTACCTGTCGTTGGGCGGCCTCCACCAGGAGGGCGATGTCCCGCAGCCATGGGACGGCTGGGGTTTCGCCCTCTAGCGCAACCGGGGGATGATCGAGAAGCAGCCGGGCTGCATGAAGGTTCCGCTCTGGGGTGTCGTCTCCCATCAGGAGACGCCGCCGGACGGGCTGGGCCCCTAGCGCAGAAGCACCACGTGCCCCTCCCTAGGCGGATGGACCCGGGAGGTCCAACGCCCTGGGCGAGCGTCGAGACCAACCGCGAGCGCTGCTCTCCTCAAGCAGACCGTCATGCTTGGAGCCCGAGGTCACCATGCTCGTAACCGTCGGAGCTTCTCGCAAACTTTGCAAGAAGATGGAAGAAGGGAGAACAATCCAACCACTTAGCCCCCTACCTGGCGCGCCACTGTCGGCGTATGAGCCAACAGACCCCTTCCGGTGAGGGTTATACTAAGTTCTAACCGGGGCTTTCGTGGAGATTGCTCGGGAAAGAGAGAACCAGGGGCGAAGTATGCAAGGAGAGTCCGGCGTTTTATCAGGTTCGGGCCCTCCTGAGAGTAATAGCCCTACTCCTGTGCTCTTGTATTTTGGTATGCTTGGGGGGAGCTGGAAGATGAACAGCCACCCTGAAAGGACCGGGATGTCGGCCTAGAAGGGGGGGGGGTGAATAGGCGATTACAAAATTATACCCAATTTAAATTAATCTATCAGAGATAATGCGGAAGCAATTGGGATAATTAAGTTTTGCAACTTAGACAATTCAGCCCGAGATACCAACTCGGAGACTCGGATATTTAGTCCGGATACTGCAGTATGTCCGGATACTCCGGATCAATATACCGGATACTCCGGTTGCCTGTTCGATCGAGAATAGAGAGTGCAACAAAATTAATTACTCCTTCGATTCAAGAGATACAAATTACTCTACTGCAACAAAGTAAGGATACAAGCAAGAATAGATGCAGTAGACACAATCTAATTGATCTAATCACAAGAATCGAAAGCAAATTAAGCGGATGAGCAAAAGAGGAAACCGAAGTAAGGAAGGAGACACGAAGATTTTATCCCGAAGTTCGGATCCTTAAGGGGATCCTACGTCTCCGTTGAGGCGGCTCGGTCACACTTGAGCCGGGGTCTCTTTCAACCCTCTTCCTCCCGGTGTTGCACAATGCACTCGCCGGTCTTCACTTCTTTGATTCCTTTCCTTGCGGAGGCGGAATCGGCCTTCACAAACTTTCGGTGGCCTTCCACACAAAGCTTGGAAGCTCACCGGCAACTCCTAGCCGTCTAGGAGACCTCAACCTCCAAGAGCAACAAATGCTCCCGAAGAACTCACTTAGAGTCCACCTCAAGTGCTCAACACACTAATCACACTCAATCCGATCACTACCCACTCTCACACCCAAACCTTCACTCAAAAGGGATCACTAAGATCTAGGGTTAGAGGGGCTTTTGGGAGCTCAAGATCACTAAGAATAACACCTCAAAGCACCAAGGAACTAGCTCCACTCCTCAAATCAATCCTCAATCCAAACACCTCTCTCCACTACCCAACCCTTCACAAAAGGGGCTCAAACACTCACAAAGAACACCTCTAATACCCAGCAAAACATCCCCCAACGGCCCCTTTGAAGTGGGCAAGAAGGGGGCTTTAAATAGAGGAACCCCAAAAACTAGCCGTTTGGACCGAACTGGGCAACCCGGAGACTCCGGATATTTAACCCGGACACTCCGGATCATCCGGATACTCCGGATTGTCCAGATCATCCGGAGTCTCCTGACATTTAATCCGGAGTCTCCGGATCTCCCAGGCAGCACGCAGCAGCCGGACGAAAACGGGCATAACTTTTGATCCCGGCCTCCGATTTCGACGAATTCGGACTTTTCGGAAAGCTAAGAACGAGGGCTACACAACTAACAAGGTCTCACTACCCAAATCCCAAAGGATAAAAATTGACATCACAAGGAAACCTCAAATTCTCACTTTCCGAAACCAACAACACTTCTAACCCTCACACCAACCCACCTACACCTAGGTGAATAAAGTGTGACTTGGGTTTCTTAACCTTAGACAAGGATAGACTACTTTTGAGCACTTGAGACATGTCTAAGTGATTTCAACGATTGCATCCCTCTTAATAGTACGGCAATCCTTAGACTCAAATTTAACTCAAAATCTAAGTCTTACACTAAGCTTACATGCCGACTTCTTCCGGATGCACGGTGCATGATGACGCTTCCACAAAGATTGATGATGCCCTTCGTCTTGTCAACCTCAACACGCTTCACCTCATGAGACTCTTGTCCTCTCGACCTTGACCTCAATCATCACCAAGACGATCCTCCATCAAGTCGAATCTGACTTAGTCCTCAGCTGTTGGTGACACCGCTGTCTTGTTGACTTTGACTCGCTTATCATCCTTCAAACCACTTGGTCATCATACACACAACTTTGGGACCTAATTCTTATCAAAGCACTCAGCAAACATATTAGTCCCACAAGCTTAAAAGATATATTGAATAGATTGATAATAACAAGTGTTTCATATCAAGAAGCACAATATGAATGGAAACACTTGACAATAGAAATATTCTCTGCTAAGTGCATTATGATGAATATATGATTGATCTAACTGCACTAGAGAGATAATTGCCAATATGAAGAATCACTTAAATCATGGCAAGGACCACAGACTTTGCTTAAATGAAGCACATGATAGAATATACATGAATTACACATGTGCAACTAATATTTGGAATGAGAGTAAATAATGTGATCCAATTCTAGATTAAACTTCACTAAGAGAGGTGCATTAGAAGATACACAACTAAGACATGTATGCACCAAGTCAATATGAAGCAATGAAGTTTAACTCTAGTTAACACAAGCATATTAAAAACAAAGCACATAATGAACTCAAATGAATATATATATGCACAAGCAATTATGACATGAATCAATGTGCACATATGAAATCAACAAGTTACTTAGAGTTCAATATGCATTTGCTAAAGAGGAATGCAATGACAAATATGGAAGGAATACCGAGATTGCATACCTCATTTTTTTGCTTAACCATCCCAATTGATTTTCCTCTAAAATAGATGAGAGTAATGTTCAACTAGGCAATAAACATGTTAGTCTCATAACAATATAAATATATTAGAGGTTTGTCATTTGTTAGGCACTAAGTTAAGCATTTGTACAATTACATTGATTGACATTACATGCGTTTGTTATTAATTGTTTATCATTAATCACCAAAACAACATAAGTGCCTAGATGCACTTTCACACCCGAAGCCGCCCAGATCAGCTCACCCTGAGCGGAAAGTCTAATCTGAGCAAAAATGATCGAACCCCTCTCTCCCATGGACCCCGGCTCCCTTTTATACTCGAGCTGGCCGGGGGCGCCTGGGAGGCTTACACAGCAAGCCATACTCATTACCCTGCTCTTACGGCATTTAAATACCCCTGCAACACATTTAATGCCCTAGTGCAGACATCCTCTCCCCCGCCCTTGAGCGCCGCGCCTGCCGGCTTCGCCCGCTTCACCAGGGTGGGAAGTTGCACCCTGATGTCGCTCATCATTATGACGTGCGTTGGGGACACGCGCCGCCATACTGTGGCCTTCATTGCCCCCATTTAATGCGCACGACACACATTAAATGTCTTTGACCTCTCGGATGGCCGCGCGGGCCATCAAATGGCCTCGGGAACTGTGCGCCAGCAACATGGCCTGACCGCCACCTGTCCGCGGGGCGGCCACAAAGCTGACCGCCAGAGGCGTGGCCTGGTCGCCACCTTCCTGCTGGCGATCACTCAGCTGACCGCCAGAGGCGTGGCCTGGTCGCCACCTTCCTGCTGGCGATCACTCAGCTGACCGCCAACGGCGTGGCCTGGTCGCCACCTTCCCGCTGGCGATCACTCAGCTGACCGCCAAAGGTGTGGCCTGGTCGCCACCTTCCTGTTGGCGATCACCGCTAGCCGCCAGCGACGTGGCCTGGCCGCCACCTGTTCGCTGGACGGTGACCTCTCCGACCGCTAGTGGCGTGACCTGGATGCCACATGTCCGCTAGCGGCGGCTTTTACTACAGTGCCGTGGGCACCCTGGTGTAGAATACACCGACAACGGCCGAACGAATGCGCCGCAGACGAAGGACTACGATGAGGTAATGAACACGCAGTGCCCTTTCCATCCCAAGAGTAAGCACGTCACCAAGGATTGCTTTACGGTGAAAAGATTCGCGCGAGAAAGCAACAAGCGGTCAGAGCCCAAGGACAGAGGGGAGGTCGGCAAGAAAGAAGACCCTACCGAAGAGGACGACTTCCAGGAGGTTGAGCATGAGCACAACTTCATATTTGGGGGCTCGGGTGCATATGAGTCCAAGTGGAAACAAAAGCGTACCGCTCGGGACATCAATGCAGTCATGCCCGTGACCCCCCAATATTTGAGATGGTCTGAGGTCCCTATCACGTTTGACTGCTCGGATCATCCCGACCACATACCATACCCGGGTAGGTATCCTTTGGTGCTGGACCCTGCCATCTGCAGCGTGAAGCTCAAAAAAGTGTTGATCGATGGAGGAAGCGGACTCAACATCCTATTCTACAAAACCTTCAACGACATGAAGATCCCTCGCTTCGAGTTGAGGCAAAGCTAGTCGCCGTTCCATGGGGTAATCCCCAGGACATCATCTTTACCACTCGGGCAGATCACTTTGCCTGTTACATTCGGTACAAAGGAGAATTATTGTGAGACCCCGGATCGGCTATCCAGAATCTCCTGTGTATTTCCGTACTAGTCCCAGATCAGTAGCTAGTACACACAGTCACAGTGATACTTCATTGCCAGACAAAACGAAACTTGCAATATAAATATTCAAGTACGGGCCACCTGGCCACTTATTACAATACTCGGTCTAAAGACCGGAAACAAAGCAGCGGAAACCAAAAGCGAAACAGGCAGACGCCAAACGCCACAGGCGACGACTAGGAACGCGACTAGTCCTCCTGGCAATCCTCCTCGAAGAATTCCTCTTCCTCCTCGACGGCATCTTGAAAGCTCTCTGAAGATGACAACGTTGATGAAGCACGTGAGTACAAACGTACTCAGCAAGTCGGGGAAAGTATGCTTATGTGGGCTTTCCAAAGGAAGCTTAGTAGGGTTCATTTGCATAAAGCCAAATTTTATTAAACCATACTTAGGTAATAGCATTTTACAAAGCAACTTTTCGCAAATCTTTTTAATCATTAAAGTATGTAATATTGTGGTGAGGTTCTATCCACCATCACTGGCATAGAAGGCTCTAACCGCCAGATTTTACATATCCAGGTTGATCATGTGACTCCATCCGTCAAATACAAACACAGGTTCTTTCCACCTGGTTGGCTCTATCCGCCAAACAACATCCGAGAGTTCTAACCACTCCCGAACCCCAAAACAAAACACTTTTCTGTTTTCGAAACCAAAACCAAAATCTACCAATATGAAAGCATTCCTTGCTTTGCCTATGACCGTAGGCACGGCTATTCGAATAGTTTTAACTCTGCAGAGGTGTACAACTTTACCCACACGACACGATCATCTCCTAATGCCAAGCTATTAACACACTTCCTTTGGTGTGCCGGCAGAGAGATCGTGACAAGGCCGTTACAATGTATCTACCTAACTAGACCCACCCGCTGAGGTTTCACCGCTGTTAGGGTTCCATCCGCCCAGTACAGAAGCCCCTCTTGCGCCGTGTGAGAAAAACAACAATTGCCTCCGTCCGGCATTCACATTCAACCGAGTGGTGAGTCTAAGCTAGGCTTCTACAAATTAGTTGGCCAGGTCGTACCATTATAGACATGTGGTAGTACGGTTATGCTTAAAATGGCAATCATAAGCGTCGGTCCTTATATGACTTGGGACGGTACTTGCACAAAAGGATCAAGGCTTGATCCGCTCCCACCCGACATTCCATGCCGCCCAAGTCGAAATCATTTTTCCTTTTCTTTTATTTTAGAAAACAGTACCATAATCGTAATAATAGCTTTCAAATCACATTTGAAATCATCATTTTTGAATAATCCCACCCATGGGTTTCTTTTATCGGAAAAGGCCCTAAGCAATTCTACCGTACTACAAAGCAAAGGATACCGTATAAGCATAAGCACGGTATAAACAATATCCTAGGGTTACAAGTAACATGGATATCAATCACAAAGGAGGAATATTGCAAGTGGGAGTAACTAAATACTTATACTTGAAATATGATAAAAGATAGCATGCAATTGTATAAGACATTTAAAACAAGTTCAAAATCTTGGGATCAAGATGCATCAAAGAGACTTGCCTTCTGTCGCGAGTAGGTCGTCGTACGCAGCAGAACCGTGGCGCATGGTGGCCGTCGGCTTGCCGCCTTTCGACTACGCGCAAAACGAGGCAATAAATAAATACCGGAAAATAAACAAAATCTAAAAATTACAAAATTAGTACTGGCAGGTAGATCTTGATTTTAGATGAATTTAGAAATTTGAATGAAGTCAAACGGAGTTCGGATGTGAAAGTTATGGGCTTCCGAAGTTTGAATTTCGAATAAATCGAAAGCAGAATATTCCTTAATATTCCGTTTTGACCGAGTCAATCGTTGGACTGCGCTTTGACCGGACTTTGACTGGCCAAGAGAGTATGACATGTGGGACCCAGGTGTCATAGAGAGAGGGAGAAGGCTTCCTCAAGAAGCTTCTCTGATTCCCATGCATGAGAGAAAAAGAAAAGAGAGAGAGTTCACGGAGAGAGAGGGGGCGCCGGTGGGGCTCGGCGGCGGCGAGGTCGCCGTGGTGGCAGCGCCGGCGGACAGCAGGTCGCCGGCGGCGGGCGGTGGCGCTTGGCAGTGAAGCGAAGCGGCGCGGCGGCGCACCGGCAGCGTAGTGGCAGCGGCGGCGGGCAGCGGCGGCGAAGCGATGGCGCAGGCCGGCCAGCCGGCGTGGCGCGGCTGCACACACGGCAAGGCCCCATGCCCGAGAGCTCACTCCATGGCCATGTACAGAGAACACAACCAAAACAAAAAGAACCCCTACACCTCCAAAAACTTGATTTTTCTCTCATTTTTGCATGGAATTGATCCAAACAAAAGCCTAGACTCACTAGATAACATCCTTAGCTACATCTAGGAGGAAGGGATTGAGCCAAAACTCACCGGAGTTGATGAATTCGACGACGAACGGAGTTTCGGCCGGATTGAGAAAAACGCGAAATTCGTCGCCACCGATTGATGCAACCTACAACCAATTGTTGGATGTGCTCCTAGACTTCCTCACGGTCATAAGGAACTAAGAACCAAGAAGAATGGCTCACCGGAGAAGAAGAACCAACGACGAACGCGAAGAACACCGAAAAAGTGACCCGAGCTCGGTTTTCTTGATCTAGAGAACAATGGGAAGGGAGATGCAAAAAGGGGCTTATACCACCGGAAAGAGGGCTTTTATACGGTGAGATTGGAAGTGGTGGTGCGGCGTTTGGACGAGAAACGGCCGAGCTATTGCGATTTTAATGCGAAGGGGCTGGTTTTTAGGTTTGGGCGTCGTCGACTCCGGCGAGTTCTCCGGCGAGAGGTGGTGGGGATGCGAAGAGGGCGACGCTCGAATCCATAGCAACCTGTTCGTCGATTGGAGTTGCGTGGAGGGAGTTACAAGCATTTAAAGAAGGCCTCCCTCCATTGATGCATGCTTGGAGCTCCATTGCTCATGCATGGCTAGAGGAAGAAGATGACACTATTCACTTGCCACGTGTCACTCCCTCATTGGCCCTCTTTTACGTAAATGCTCCGCCCTAGAGAAAAATTAGGAGAAATGGCCTAAAAATTCCGGAAAAATTCCTAGAGCCATTTTAGATTATTTGGAACTCAATGGAATTGGTTTGGTTGAATTTGGATGATTTTTGTGGAATTTAATATTCCGGAGCGAATTGCGGGCATTAAACAAAAGCCGCGCGCGATAAAATAGGAACGGAGGTCCAAAAATTTGGGGAATGATTCCTAAAATCATTTCGTAATATTTGGAACATTTTAGAAGTGGTTTGGAGATTTTTGGAGCACTTTTGGACTCGGGTGAATTTTCGGGTACCGGCGGTACTGGAAAATCCGATTTTTCGCCCGGGAGGGAATTAACTTCCGAATTCGAAGGGGAATGGATGCCAGGTTATCTTAAACACCAATGAAACTCCAAATTTTGAATTTAGTTTAATTAAATTAGGTTTTTCTTAAAAAAGCCAAAATGAGGATGTTACAAACCTACCCCCTTAGAGAGAATCTCGTCCCCGAGATTCCGAAGAAGAAAGAAAGAGGTTAGGAAACTCCGCTCGAAGATCTTCTTCACGCTCCCAGGTAGCCTCCTTTGCAGAATGATTGCTCCACTGTACTTTACAAAACTTGATCACTCGGCTGCGAGTTCGACGCTCGGCCTCATCCAAAATCTTGACGGGATACTCTGGATAAGACAGGTCTTCTTTCAATTCCATTCTCTCCAATGGCATCTGATGCTCAGGAACTCTGAGACATTTCTTTAGTTGGGACACATGAAAGACATCATGCACTCCTGACAGCTGAGGTGGCAACTTCAATTTGTAAGCTACTTCTCCTTTTCTGGCAATCACTGGAAACGGTCCGATGTAGCGGGGCGCTAACTTCCCACTAACTCGGAATCGCTTCATTCCTTTGAGAGGGGATACCTTTAGGTATACATGATCTCCAGGTACAAAGCTTAATTCCCGTCGACGATTATCCGCATAGCTCTTCTGTCTTGATTGGGCTGTCTTCAGATTCTCTCGGATCTGTTTGACTTGCTCTTCGGCCTCTTTTAGGACATCAGGTCCAATGATCTGACCACCTTCTGTTTCCTTCCAACATAGTGGTGTTCTGCATTTTCTTCCGTACAGGGCTTCAAACGGTGCCATCTTCAGACTGGCTTGATAACTGTTGTTGTACGAAAATTCCGCATAAGGTAAATTCTGATCCCACGAGCCTTTATATGTCAGAGCACATGCTCTCAACATGTCTTCTAGGATCTGATTAACCCTTTCCGTCTGGCCATCGGTCTGGGGATGGTACGCAGTACTGAAATTCAGATTCGTGCCCAATACTTCATGCAGTTGCTGCCAGAACCGCGAGGTGAACTGAGAACCTCGATCAGATACAATCTTCTTTGGCACACCGTGTAAACACACTATCTTGGCCATATACAACTCGGCAAGCTTATCTCCAGAATAGGTTGTCCTTACCGGGATAAAGTGGGCCACTTTGGTCAATCGATCCACAATAACCCAGATGGAATCATAACCGGACTTGGTTTTGGGTAATCCAGTTATAAAATCCATTCCAATTTCTTCCCATTTCCATACAGGCACTTGCAAAGGCTGCAATAGACCGGCTGGTCTCTGACGCTCTGCTTTAACCAACTGGCACACGTCACAACGTGCCACGAAGTCAGCGACTTCTTTCTTCATATTGGACCACCAATACTTCTCTTTCAACTCAGCATACATTTTGGTGCCTCCCGGGTGAATAGAATATACTGAATCATGTACTTCTTTCAAGACCACACTCTTGATTTCTTCTTGGTTAGGGACTACTATCCTTTTCCCGAACCAGACAGTACCTTGGTCATCTACAGAAAATCCAGGGTATTTTCCTTTCTTCAGACCCTCTTTCAGATCCGCAATACCCTTATCACTCTTCTGAGCCTCTCGGATCTGATCTTCAAGGGTTGATTTCACCTCCAAGTTGTAAAGACATCCTTCCTTTACTATTTCCAAGTTAAGACGCCGAAATTCCTCCTGAAGCGCTGACTGGTGGTCTTGTACCGAAACATTGTTGCAGTGAGCTTTCCTGCTTAAAGCATCCGCAACAACGTTTGCTTTCCCAGGGTGGTAATGAATTCCCACATTATAATCTTTCACCAACTCCAACCATCTCCTTTGTCTGAGGTTGAGATCAGGCTGAGTGAAAATATACTTCAAGCTCTTATGATCGGTATATATCTCACACCTGTTGCCGATCAAGTAATGCCTCCATATCTTGAGCGCATGCACCACTGCAGCTAACTCCAAGTCATGAATAGGATAGTTTTCTTCATGAGGTCGCAGTTATCTCGAAGCATAGGCTATTACCTTTCCCTCTTGCATCATAACACATCCAAGTCCTTGCTTCGAAGCATCACAATACACTTCAAAGTCCTTATGGATGTCTGGCAAAATCAGCACTGGGGCCGAGGTTAATCTCTCTTTCAACTCCTGAAAACTTTGCTCACACATTTTCGTCCATTCAAACTTCTTTTCCTTTTTCAGAAGTTGGGTAAGAGGTCTGGCTATCTTTGAGAAACCTTCAATGAATCTCCGATAATAACCAGCTAATCCAAGAAAACTTCTGATTTCTGGGACTGATTTCGGCTGTTGCCAATCCAAAACATCTCTCACTTTGGCTGGATCCACTGCTACTCCGGCAGCAGAAATGATATGACCCAGGAAAGATACTTCCTTCAACCAGAAGTCACACTTACTAAACTTGGCATACAACTGATGCTCTCTTAGCGTTTCCAAGACTATTCGCAGATGGTCTTCATGCTCTTTTCTGCTCTTGGAATAGACAAGAATGTCGTCGATGAAGACTACGACGAACTTGTCTAAATACTTCATAAACACCTTATTCATCAGATTCATGAAATACGAAGGAGCATTGGTTAACCCAAAAGACATGACTGTGAACTCGTACAGTCCATATCGGGTGGTGAAGGCTGTTTTTGGAATATCTTCCTTTCTTATCTTCAACTGATGATACCCCGATCTTAAGTCTATCTTGGAGAAGACTTGAGCTCCCTTCAACTGATCAAACAGATCATCTATCCGAGGCAACGGATACTTGTTCTTAATGGTGACCTCATTCAAAGACCTGTAGTCTATGCACATCCTCAGACTACCATCTTTCTTCGACACGAATATTACCGGCGATCCCTAAGGCGACGAACTGGGCCTGATGAATCCTTTCTCTTGCAATTCTTCGATCTGCTTTTTCATCTCGACCAACTCATTGGAAGGCAACCGGTAAGGTCTTTTCGAGATTGGAGCGGTACCCGGTACTAGCTCAATCACGAATTCCACATCTCGATCCGGTGGCATCCCGAGCAACTCGTCCGGAAAGACATCTGGGTACTCCTTGACTATCGGGACCTTTTCCAATGGGGTACCTTTCAGACGATTCAGGGTACTACCCCCCTTAGAGGAAAGATTAGAAGAGAATTCCACTCTACCCCCTCAGGTAATGGGTGTTTAGACAAATTTCATCGCACAGTCTATCTGACCCTTGTACTTGGTTAACCAATCCATTCCAAGGATCACTTCTATACCCTTAGTATCCAATAAGATTAAGTTCGCTAGGAACTTTACCCCCTTTATTACTATATCCACTTTTGGGCAAACAGCAGTTGTTCTTAGTTCTTTTCCAGGGGATTGCACTAACAAAGGGTTTCTTAACTGTGTTGTATTCCAGTTATGCTTTTTAACCAAGTACTCCGAAATAAATGAATGAGTTGCACCAGAATCAAACAGAACTGAAGCAGGTACCGAGTTGACAACGAACGTACCGTAGACCACTTCTGGCGCATCCTGAGCCTCCTCTGCCGTGATGTGGTTCACGCGACCTCTTCCAGCTGTCCTTGGCGTGCGCGGGGTCTGCGGCGTTCCTCTTCCTGGAGCCTATTGGCGCACGCTGGCCGGGTTGATCCCAGATTGAACTTCACTGGGGTGATGGGCTGACGCTTGTGCGGGCAGTTGTTGGCATAGTGCCCCATCTCCCTGCAGTTGAAGCACTGCACTCCTGCCATCGCGGTATTGCTCCTCTGAGTCTGAGCTCCTACATTGCCGGTAGGGGCTTGTCCAGTCGGACGAGGGGCGGACATTGGGGTCCGAGGTGCATTGAAGGCTCTTTGGCTCTTTGGCTCTTCTTCTTGGAAGTCTTGAGGGCACAGAGCTAGCAGCACCCAGATTGATTCGGGAACATCATCTTTCTTTTCCGGGTCTCGAACAGCTGGCGCTGGGCATCCTCCTGAATCAGCGCCTTGTTGATCATGTGTTGGAACGACGGGAAGTCGCCCGACACTAACTGCACCTTCAAATTTGGGTCCATGCCCTCCATAAAGCGCCAGATCTTGGCCTCATCCGTCGCGACGTCGGCGGCCGCATAGCGGGATAGCTGGGTAAACCGGTTAAGGTACTCGAGATGCAGACAAATTCCCTCTTGAAGCCTATGAAACTCACGACGCTTCATTTCCATGACTTCTTGGGATATGGGTGGCTCGTTTTCCACGAACTCCTCCCACGGAATGTTTTGCGGTCGGCATGTGCAGGACAATAATTCTCCCACCGGGCTTGGCTGCCGTGCCTTTAAGCCGATAGGAAGCAAATGCACGCTCGATGTCGCTGCATGAGCCAAGTGAAGCTTGCGCCAATCTCCTTGAGCGATCGTCCGCCTCTAGCGGTCTCCCGATCCAAAGAAAGGCCTGGGTCGCGTCCTCATGAACTCTCCAAACTTGGATGGTGGAGGTTGAACTTGAGCCGGTGCTGCCGCGGCTTGAGGTTGGTTCAGGACGTTCTGAGCTAACGCCTGAAGAATCTGAAGCTGCATCGCCATCATCTGCTCCATATTCGGCGGCTGAGCGGGCGGTGGGGGTGGTGGCGGATCATGCTGAGCTGTCGGGGGTTGAACTTGCTCTTGTCCTTGTGGCTGCGGTGGCTCCACGAATTCTTCCTGGAAGTGCACCGGTCCACGGGCACGTCCACGACCTCGACCACGGCCTGCGGGCCTTCCACGCCCACGACCACGACCAGGGTTCTCCATCTGCACAAAGTGGTCAAGCAAAAGGAAAGAGGGAAAAGCGCAGGTAAGCAACAGGGAACTAAACCACATCCCCAACAACAAGAGCACAACCACCAAAAGCACACAACAGAAGGGAACACCAACTGAACTTTCATTAAAACAAAGTAGTTTTGAGGCTGGCTGTATCACAACTGCCGAAAGGCACGATACAGTCCAACAAACACTTATTCATCGTTCTACTCGAAAACAAAACAAAGTAAGGGTTCTTCCGGCTAGACAACTAGTCACTCTCGTCACTCGCAGCGCCACGCGGAGACGGGTCCTCTTCCTCCTCGCTCCTGCTGCGGGAAGGTGTAGCTGCTGCCGACGGTCCTGCTCCTCCGGAAGCGGTCAAGAACACCAACGGCGACTGGGGGCGGACTGACTTGCGCGCCTGGCATCGAAGCCTCAGCCCCTGATGACGCCGGACTGACTGAGCGTCCATCCGAATGTCGCGGATCGGCGGATCCTCCTGAACCGGGGCGGGTGGTGGTGGCGACTGGGTGTTCCTCCTCTCCTCCTCGAATCGATAAATCGTCTCTCGCGCTGCCGTCAAGTCCCGACGCAGACTCTGCAGCTCGTCGGCCATGCGCACGTAGGCCTCATCCTGCGCCTGGACGAGGGACCTCAAGTGGACCACGGTCGGATCAGCCTCCTGCGCCAAACTCTGGAACAGACTGCGCCTCATCCCGAACTGGAAGCGGGGAAACAGACGGTACGGGGAGTCCTCCAAGCGGTCGCGGTAGCTATGCCCCAACATGAGGATAGCCTTCCTGGCCGCGTCCTGAAGCGCGTCCGCCAGAAATGGTCTCTCGGCCGTGAAGTAAAACGGCCGGTCCTCGTCGCGAACTCGACTCCTCGTGAAGACTAGCAAGCGAACCCGCCACATGTCCTGGCCAAGACCAGGCATCGTCTGGTAGCGATACTCCGGGCGATGGGGAAACCCCAACTCCTGGAGCATCAGTGACAGCTCCTCGCAAAAGCCTCCCGCCTGAGCGGCAAAGGAAGTGGTAACCGGCATCTACAAATTTTGAAACCAAGGTGGGATTAGTAACAAATTTTTAACAAAGGACAAGACAAGAGTAAGATACTAAGACAGGGGAGATAGAAGCAAAGGAACTTAACTTTTGTAAATACACTTTTTTAAAATATAAGTCCTTAAGGCTTTGCCATGCTAACTAGGTCACGCCCTCTGATCATCCAGCTCGATACCACCGTGAGACTCCCGGATCGGCTATCCGGAATCTCCTGTGTATTTCCGCACTAGTCCCGGATCGTAGCTAGTACACACAATCCAAAGTGATACTTCATTGCCGTGACAAAACGAAACTTGCAATATAAATATTCAAGTGCGGGCCACCTGGCCACTTATTACAATACTCGGTCTAAAGACCTAAACAAAGCAATGAAACCAAAAGCTTAAACAGCAGACGCCAAACGCCACAAAGCGATTTACTAGGAACGCGACTAGTCCTCCTGGCAATCCTCCTCGAAGAATTCCTCTTCCTCCTCGACGGCATCTTGAAAGCTCTCTGAAGATGACAACGTTGATGAAGCACGTGAGTACAAACGTACTCAGCAAGTCGGGGAAAGTATGCTTATGTGGGCTTTCCAAAGGAAGCTTAGTAGGGTTCATTTGCATAAAGCCAAATTTTATTAAACCATACTTAGGTAATAGCATTTTACAAAGCAACTTTTCGCAAATCTTTTTAATCATTAAAGTATGTAATATTGTGGTGAGGTTCTATCCACCATCACTGGCATAGAAGGCTCTAACCGCCAGATTTTACATATCCAGGTTGATCATGTGACTCCATCCGTCAAATACAAACACAGGTTCTTTCCACCTGGTTGGCTCTATCCGCCAAACAACATCCGAGAGTTCTAACCACTCCCGAACCCCAAAACAAAACACTTTTCTGTTTTCGAAACCAAAACCAAAATCTACCAATATGAAAGCATTCCTTGCTTTGCCTATGACCGTAGGCACGGCTATTCGAATAGTTTTAACTCTGCAGAGGTGTACAACTTTACCCACACGACACGATCATCTCCTAATGCCAAGCTATTAACACACTTCCTTTGGTGTGCCGGCAGAGAGATCGTGACAAGGCCGTTACAATGTATCTACCTAACTAGACCCACCCGCTGAGGTTTCACCGCTGTTAGGGTTCCATCCGCCCAGTACAGAAGCCCCCTCTTGCGCCGTGTGAGAAAAACAACAATTGCCTCCGTCCGGCATTCACATTCAACCGAGTGGTGAGTCTAAGCTAGGCTTCTACAAATTAGTTGGCCAGGTCGTACCATTATAGACATGTGGTAGTACGGTTATGCTTAAAATGGCAATCATAAGCGTCGGTCCTTATATGACTTGGGACGGTACTTGCACAAAAGGATCAAGGCTTGATCCGCTCCCACCCGACATTCCATGCCGCCCAAGTCGAAATCATTTTTCCTTTTCTTTTATTTTAGAAAACAGTACCATAATCGTAATAATAGCTTTCAAATCACATTTGAAATCATCATTTTTGAATAATCCCACCCATGGGTTTCTTTATCTAAAAGGCCCTAAGCAATTCTACCGTACTACAAAGCAAAGGATACCGTATAAGCATAAGCACGGTATAAACAATATCCTAGGGTTACAAGTAACATGGATATCAATCACAAAGGAGGAATATTGCAAGTGGGAGTAACTAAATACTTATACTTGAAATATGATAAAAGATAGCATGCAATTGTATAAGACATTTAAAACAAGTTCAAAATCTTGGGATCAAGATGCATCAAAGAGACTTGCCTTCTGTCGCGAGTAGGTCGGCGTACGCAGCAGTAATCCCGGCGCGGGTCGGCTGGTCGCTTGCCGCCTCGACTACGCAAAACGGGGCAATAAATAAATACCGGAAAATAAACAAAATCTAAAAATTACAAAATTAGTACTGGCAGGTAGATCTTGATTTTAGATGAATTTAGAAATTTGAATGAAGTCAAACGGAGTTCGGATGTGAAAGTTATGGGCTTCCGAAGTTTGAATTTCGAATAAATCGGAAAACCGGGAATATTCCCGGAATATTCCGTTTTGACCGAGTCAATCGTTTGACTGCGCTTTGACCGGACTTTGACTGGCCAAGAGAGTATGACATGTGGGACCCAGGTGTCATAGAGAGAGGGAGAAGGCTTCCTCAAGAAGCTTCTCTGATTCCCATGCATGAGAGAGAAAAAGAAAAAGAGAGAGAGAGAGAGAGTTCACAGGAGAGAGAGAGGGGGGCGCCGGTGGGGGCTCCGGCGGCGGGCGGCGAGGTCGCCGGCTGGTGGCGGCCGGACGCAGCAGGCGAGCGAGCGGCCGGCTGAGGCCAGTCATGGCAGGGCGGCATGGCCGGCGGCAGCAGCAGCGGCCGGCCGTGGCCGGGCAGCACAGACACGGCAAGGCCCCATGCCCGAAAGCTCACTCCATGGCCATGTACAGAGAACACAACCAAAACAAAAAGAACCCCTACACCTCCAAAACTTGATTTTTCTCTCATTTTGCATGGAATTGATCCAAACAAAAGCCTAGACTCACTAGATAACATCCTTAGCTACATCTAGGAGGAAGGGATTGAGCCAAAACTCACCGGAGTTGATGAATTCGACGACGAACGGAGTTTCGGCCGGATTGAGAAAAACGCGAAATTCGTCGCCACCGATTGATGCAACCTACAACCAATTGTTGGATGTGCTCCTAGACTTCCTCACGGTCATAAGGAACTAAGAACCAAGAAGAATGGCTCACCGGAGAAGAAGAACCAACGATTTAACGCCGAAGAACACCGAAAAAGTGACCCGAGCTCGGTTTTCTTGATCTAGAGAACAATGGGAAGGGAGATGCAAAAAGGGGCTTATACCACCGAAAAGAGGGCTTTTATACGGTGAGATTGGAAGTGGTGGTGCGGCGTTTGGACGAGAAACGGCCGAGCTATTGCGATTTTAATGCGAAGGGACGGTTTTCGGTTTTTGGGCGTCCGTGCGAATTCCGGCGAGTTCTCCGGCGAGAGGTGGTGGGGGATGCGAAGAGGACGACGCTCCGAATCCAACGCAACCGGCCGTTCGTCGATTGGAGTTGCGTGGAGGGAGTTACAAGCATTTAAAGAAGGCCTCCCTCCATTGATGCATGCTTGGAGCTCCATTGCTCATGCATGGCTAGAGGAAGAAGATGACACTATTCACTTGCCACGTGTCACTCCCTCATTGGCCCTCTTTTACGTAAATGCTCCGCCCTAGAGAAAAATTAGGAGAAATGGCCTAAAAATTCCGGAAAAATTCCTAGAGCCATTTTAGATTATTTGGAACTCAATGGAATTGGTTTGGTTGAATTTGGATGATTTTTGTGGAATTTAATATTCCGAGCTTAATCATGCATTAAACAAAAGCCGCGCGCGATAAAATAGGAACGGAGGTCCAAAAATTTGGGGAATGATTCCTAAAATCATTTCGGAATATTTGGAACATTTTAGAAGTGGTTTGGAGATTTTTGGAGCACTTTTGGACTCGGGTGAATTTTTGGGTACCGGCGGTACTGGAAAATCCGATTTTTCGCCCGGGAGGGAATTAACTCCCGAATTCGAAGGGCAATGGATGCCAGGTTATCTTAAACACCAATGAAACTCCAAATTTTGAATTTAGTTTAATTAAATTAGGTTTTTCTCCAAAAAGCCAAAATGAGGATGTTACAATTATCGGACCGAGTACATGAGTTTCGAAATAGCCGATTTCGAGACGGCGTATCACGCCATCTTGGGAAGACCAGGCTTAGCTAAATTTATGGTAGTATCACATTACACCTACTCGGCGCTAAAAATACTGGGTCCAAAGGGCGTTATCACGGTTTGTGGTGACGTCAAGTAGTCCTTCCTGTGCGACAGAGAAAGCTACGAACTGGCCGAGACACTCTCGGCATCGGCATGCTTGGAGAAACTCCGACTAGCGGCTTACATCCTGCAGGACGAGGACATCCCCGCCAAGAAACAGGCCAAGTCAGGGATCAAACCTGATGAAGAGGTCAAAAAATACCACTCGACCCATCCAACTCAGCCAAGACGGCTCTGATTGGGACAGATCAAAAATAGGAAGACACGCTCGTCACCTTCCTTCTGGAGAACCAGAACATCTTCGCGTGGAAGTTATCCGACAAGACCGGTGTCCCAAGGGAGGTGATCGAGCATTCTCTAAATGTTGATGAGAAGGCACGACCGATCAAACAACGACTTTGGCGGTTCGCCCAAGATCGCCGCAAAGCATCAGGGAGGAAATCACTAAACATTTAGCCATAGGCTTCATAAAAGAAGTGTATCATCCCGACTGGCTAGTTGTCAAGGCCCCAACTTCAAAAATTCTGGGACATCCGGAGTATCCGGATTAAACATCCGGAATGTCCAGACATAACCCGGAATGTCCAGAGTATCCGAGTTAGTGCTACCGAACACCTCAACCCGGAGTGTCCGGACTAATTGTCCAGAGTGTCCGGGGTGTTCGGAATTCGTTTTACCGAAGACCCTAACCCGGAGTCTCCGGGTTAATTGTCTGGAGAGTCCGGACTTATCGGGGGTTGAGTACAAAACTCCGGTTATCTTAGCTCCTCACTCACTCCCTCTCTACTCTTGGCTCTCCTCCACCCCAACCTCGTCTCCGGTGAGCTCCCCACTCCGGTGACCTCCCGTGGTTCCTCCCTGACGACTTCCTCACCCCGGTGACCTCAAGCTACTCCCCAAGTTGGCGTCCACTTCCTCCTTCCTGACTTCCATCTTCCTCTCCTTCATCCTCCTCGAAGGTGAGGCCTCTTCTTGGGGTTTATGCGTGGGTTCTTGGGTTCTAGGGCTTCCGTGGGGTTGGATTTGGGGTTAGGGTTGAAGATTTGGTGTTGGGGTAAGCTTTGGGGGATGTTAGGGTTGTTGGTGGGTGGTTGGATTCGGGTTGGTTTGGGCAATGTTGGGTGCTAGGGTTGTAGATCGGGGTTAGATGGTGCCGTCCTAAGCATCGAATTGGGTTTTGGTTGGTGGTGTTAGAGATGAGACCCGTTCGTCGTGGTTTGAGCTAGCCTGGAGCTTCTCCGGCTCAACCGCGTGTAGGAAAGTCGTAGATCGGGCCCCCACGGTGCCGTAAAACTTGGGAGCACCTCCACGTTGCGCGCCATTTTCTGAGCCCTGGGCAATCCGGAGTGTTCGGACAAGGGTCCGGAGTGTCTGCCCTAGTCCGGAATGTCTAGACCTAATCGTCCGGAGTGTCCGGGTTAGCCGGACTGTCCGGATGTTAAACCCGGACTGTCCGGGTTGGCTGGTCTGTTAGGCATGTCGTCTGTCCGGTTGTGTCGTTTTTCGTCGGGGTTGTTCAATTGCAATTCATTTCATTTGCATGGCATGCATCTTATTATGCATTGTACTCGTGTAGAGAGCGATCCCGCGGGACTTGACGCCGCGGTGACTGAGGGTACTCCCGGAGAGCCGACTGTTGCCGACCCACAAGCAGAAGAACAAGGCAAGCACCTAAGCATCTTAAACCTTATGTAATTGTATTTTTGCTAATTAAAATGCCTATCAAATTGCTTAAGTGTTGCATTAGGAATTGAAATGTGGGATGGGGCTAGATCCTATTTGTTGCATGCACCATCCTTGTTACTTGTTGATCACCTCCTTTGGAGCTAGTATGGGTAATTATATTGCGTCATGCTTAGTATGCTTAGAGGTCGGGTTTGGGCCAAGTAGTGGATGGTTCCACTGCTTGAGGTCTTCCACTTTACATTCTATGGAACGGTTTGGTTATGGTTGGGTTGTGGAAAAAGGTATAATTGGAGACCGGGCGGGAGAGAGGGACATTTGGGTAAGGAGACTCAAATGTGGTAGTCCCGCCTGAGTCAGCTAAGGACCGATCCGATGTTTAACCGTAGCTGAGCACAAACTGGTTGATCGCATGCCCGATTATGGTACGGTAAGCCGCTCTTTCATCGCATGCCGTTCGATGGGCCATGACCTCATGCGGTTGGACGTGGTTGAGGGCGGGGCTTAGGCCGGCTCTCGAGCGCCAAGCTGGGCTTGGACTGCTCGAGGGGGTGCTAGGTTTCCGGACTGCATGAAGATGCCCCAACGGATTGGTATGGATGGGAGGGGGTTGACATGAGGTTCCTTCATGGCACATGTCGTGCGGTCAATGCTTCCCTGCAGGGTTAATAAAGCGATTCGAATTGCCGCGCTCTCAGATATGAGCACGCTTGGTTGCCTGTTACTACACGTAGTAATAACTTGAACTGAAGTTCGCCTTTGGGCTTGAGCTCGAAATTGTTATGAGGTCATTTGCTTGGTTATCATTAAACGTTTAACTCCACTCTAGAAGTAGGTGCTGGTACAACTGCTTTAATCTGTGAATTGAATAGCGGTACTAAAATAATCAACAAAGTTAAGCTTTCCGCACCTTTAACTTCAGTTGATTTCCTTGCTACATCCAAATGCATACTCTTTGGAGTCGGTTGTATATGGACCACGGGTAAGACTTGCGAGTACCTTCCGTACTCAGGCTTTTGCTTTTGTGGTTTTGCAGGTGAGGATCCCGCGGGGTGTGAGTTCTGCCCCTACTGCCTATCGGTGACCGGGCGGGGCACCGAGTAAAGGCTACCTTGTCGTCGTACACGCTCGGGAGTGTTCAGTGGCAGAACACTTCCGAAGAAGAATTACTTTTGGGGTCTAGCTTTTAGATGTGGGTCCTTTTGCTGTGTAGTTAACTCAAACAATGTTTCTGTTGCTTCAGATACTTATTTTCTTTTGTAGTTGACTTCTATTGTATGTCGTTGCCTACTTGCGTTCTATTCCTGTCCTTGCCGGCCTTCGTGCCTTGCTGTTTTTGATGTGGGTTGTGGTCGTGGGGTTTGTCCTTGTGCCGGGTCGTTTGGTAGTTGGTTAATTTTGCTTCCGCGCGTGTCTGGTTGTGGGGTCTTCGCGTTCGTTGCCCCCTTCCTGCAAATTGATTTGATAAAGCATTGTAAACCGGTATGCGGGGATCCTGGGCGTGTTTCGGGTCGCATACCGGGGGAATACCGGGATTGTCGTCGAGTTATTCGGAGGGTAAACCTTCAAATAACCCGAGGACGGTCTGGGCGGCTCCTCTCACTAGCAAACTCTGTTCTTGTTCACAAAAAGAATAAAAGTTGGTGCATGTGTGTTGATTATACCGATCTCAACAAAGCATGCCCAAAAGACCCGTTCCGGCTACCTCGCATTGACCAAATAGTGGACTCAACTGCCGGCTGCGAGCTCCTGAGTTTCTTGGACGCCTATTTAGGGTATCACCATATCAACCTCAAGGAGGAAGACTGTATCAAGACTTCGTTCATCATTCCATTTGGGGCTTTTTGCTATGTCACAATGCCATTCAGGTTGAAAAACGCTGGCGCAACCTATCAGCGCATGATACAGTGGTGTTTTCACACTCAACTCAAACGCAATGTGGAGGCTTACGTGGACAACGTCGTTGTCAAGTCTTGGTTGATAGAGGACCTCATCTCCGACCTGGCCGAGACATTTGAAAGCCTAAGGGCTTACAGGATGAAGCTCAACCCCGAGAAGTGTGTTTTCGGAGTACCTTCGGGAAAACTACTTGGGTTTATTGTGTCTCACCGCGGAATCGAGGCAAACCCGGAGAAGATCAACTCCATCATAAGGATGAAGCCGCCTGCTGGCCAGAAAGACATTCAGAAATTCACAGGATGCATGGTCGCACTCGGCAGATTCATCTCCCGCTTGGGAACTTGGGGGATGCCGTTCTTTAGGCTCCTTAAGAAGCAAGACAAATTCCAATGGACTCCCAAGGCACAACAGGCTTTCGAAGATCTCAAGGCATTCTTAACTACACCTCCAGTATTGGCTTCACCGATGCCAGAAGAACCTATTATGCTTTACATAGCGGCAATGACCCACGTGGTCAGTGCAGCAATTGTTGTGGAGCGAGAGCAGCCGGGACAACTACAAAGGGTTCAACGCCCAGTCTACTTTTTCAGTGAGGTATTGGGAGAATCCAAGGTACGGTACCCGCAGATACAGAAGCTACTATATACCGTGCTAGTTATTTCTCGGAAGCTCAAGCATTATTTCCAAGAGCACGCGATTTCGGTGATCACCGCCTTCCCGATCATACTCCACAACCAGAAGGCTATCGGGAGGATCGCAAAGTGGGCAACTGAGCTTGGAGCCTTTGAGATCACGTTCAAGCCACGCACCGCCATCAAATCACAAGCACTAACCGACTTCACCACCGAGTGGACGGAACTGCAAAGCCCTGTAGCTGTCATAGATCTCGAATACTGGACGATATACTTTGACGGTTCCCTCACACTCATCGGCGTGGGGGCTGGAATAGTGCTCATCTCTTTGAAAGGGGAAAATTTGAAGTATGTCCTTCAAATTCATTTGTCGGCATCAAACAATGCCGCCGAGTACGAGGCACTTGTCCATGGGCTCTGTATCGCCATTTCGCTCGACATCCGGCGATTGGCGGTTCTTGGAGTCTCACAACTCGTGATAAGCCAAGTACAAAAGGATTGGTCATGCATCGACGACAAGATGGTCGTATACTGCTAGGAGGTACGCAAGCAAGAGGATAAATTTGATGGGCTAGAACTTGTCCATGTGCTTCACGGAGATAATGAAGCAGCAGACGAGCTCGCCAAATTGGGTTCCAGTCGGAGGAGGAGGCCAGGGACATCGCAGCAATCCGATCAGCCAAGTTCCTTCCGGGCTTACGTCGCTATCATGATCGCAATGTTCGAGGCCGCGTCTTCTCCAAAGGAGATTTGGTTCTAAGAAAGAATAAGAAGAGCGAGCACAAGCTCTCCCCAAGCTGGGAAGGCCCCTACATCGTTAATGAAGTCATACGCCCAGGGACCTACAGGCTTAAGCGTGAGAGATGGTGCGGTCGCTTTTATACAAACCCCCCCTTGTAACCAACTCGAACTTCACCACCTCCTCCCATTATAAGGGGGGTAGGGAGCCCTAGAAGATACATCGACATATAGCGACGCATACTCATATACACTTGCATATAGACAGTACGTGGGAAGCATACTACCAATAATCCCAGAACACAGGACTAGGATATTACCTCCACCTCGAGGGCCTGAACTTGTATAAATCTCTGTCTTGTGTTACCATGGAGTTTGGATCTAACGCATCGCCCCATATTCATTACTGCCGACAACAAATGTCGACAGCTGTCGGGACCCGAATTTGCAAATCCGAACCCTCTGTGTATTCAGCACTAGTCCAGGATCACGCTAGTGCACACAGTCTCAACATAGATGAATATCACAATCATACACAACGGAATAGTAAAAATAACTCAATTATAGAATAGAACGACCTTAAGGTCAACCTTACATTTGTGAAACCTTGACGGCTTCAACTCTAAATAAGCAGCAGTGGAACGAAGAACATCGGTGAATCCCCATCAATACGTCACAGGCAACTGACAGGGTTCGACTCCTAGATAATCGCCTTCTCACGGAACTTCTTCTTCTTCGACGATGTAGACTTTTGCTCACTGGTGATTGTTTGTTTGCAAGGGTCACGTACATAAAACACTCAGCAAGTCATGCACAAAATGCAAGTCTAATAACTATATGCATGGCTTACTCCAAATGACAGGCTGAATGGTTATTTTGCAGAAAAGCAACAATCACAAATAAATATAATAGATTGTAAAGCAGTAAAACAAGTAATAACAGTAATAGATTCCACAGTTATTTCATAAGTAAACCATTCCATATCCTTAAACAGTTATCTCTTTTCCACAGGCAAACTGCCTCCAAGCCCAAGTTCAATTTTGAGAAAAGCTAACCCTTAACTGTAATCCCCGAGCATTGTCCAGTACCGTGGACTCGGCTATTCGAATAGATTTTACACTCTGCAGAGGTTATACACTTTACCCACAAGATACAATCCGCTCACCACGTCAGCCGTGAATCGCCATACAAGAGTATGCGAATGAGTGATCATAACAAAGTCTTTCGGAAGCCTCTAACTACACAAGTGGACCTCTCCGGTTTTTGCCCTACACCATCCCTTCCCTTAGCTAAGGCGAAGTATGGGACCGACATACCGTTGGATGGGTACCATGCCGCAGCCCTGGTACGCTCCCCCTTCAAGCTACACAAACGGTGTAGTTGACACCCCGAGGTACCACAAGCAAGTTATTAGCGACTTAATCAACTAGGTCCGTCCCATTACAGACATGTGGTTGTACGATTGACTCAGTTCAAAGGCTTGCAACGTTAAGTCCTTAGAGTGACTAGGGCAAGACTACCCAAAGAACCAAATCAACCTTCCCGGTGCCACAACTGGCCCACCCGGTCATAATCTTGCCACTTGCCCCAGTCTAAATCATTTTATCACCCCAGTTGATTATTGCGCAACACAATGCCAACAACAACTCGACTTCCTTGAAGAAGCACGAAGGCCTCCGCATATCAACATCATCGTGTTGGCAACACGTCACACCATTTCAAAATACATTGCATATTCCATTAATCAATATTGACATTTGTAATTCCAAAATGATGGCACTCGACTGCTGCAGGTCTAAGCGGACTAATACGTTCTATCTAACCCATGTTGGCAATTTATTAGCTACCAACTATTAATCAACAAACCTAGGGTGACAAATGAATCATGGCGTACAACTATTATAGACAAGGTGGCAATAACAAGTAGGTTAAATACCTAATCCCAAATTAATTGAAATCAGTTTATATCCAACTAGCATGCAATAATTTGAAACAACATAAGTTTCGAAAATGGGATCAACATGGTCAAAGCACAACTTGCCTGGCCCTTGCAAACTTTACTGTCCTTTACTCTTTATCCTTGATCCTTGATCCTCGAGCTTCAACTTCCACATTCTCGATCCTCATCTCGTTCGAACGACTTCCGGACGACACGTCTAACGATAAAGAAACACAAATACAACAAAACTCAAAAGATAATTCAAATAAACTCCAAATTAAGAACGAACAGCATTGGGCACAACGGCTTGGAACAATTTGGGAACTCGAACGGATTGGATCAAAGAGTTGACAAAAGAGAACGGGCTTTCGGGAAAACACCGAAAAGGGAAAGATTAATAACTGGGAAAGAAAGAATAATATTCCGAAGTATATTTCTTCCGAAGTTATTATCTTGATTGGACAGATAGCGACATATGGGCTCTCGATCTATAGATCGGGTCCATATGATATGTTAGTTCACAAAGGAACTAAACTGATTCTCGAAGTTGACTTTTGTTGACCGAACGGACACAGTCAAACAAAAGAGAGACGGATAGATCGGGCACAGGGGTATGACAGATGGCCAATGGTCTATCGACCAAGTCCACGAATGAAGTCTAGGTTAATGGTATATTAGGTTTTCAGGGATAAGACAAGACAAGTGTCTTACCACGATTGAAACAACAGGAAAGATTGTAAAGATAACAACGCGGCTCACGATGAACTTAGTTCATCGAACCGGTCTTAGGTTAGGGTTTTGATTCGGCTTTGAAGATGATATGACGATGAGACTACGCTCACGTCATGATGATAGAGGAGATGAGGACATCACACTAGGGTTTGTGCATGAATGCACGCATACAATGACAACGAAGCGAAGAGAGCCAAGCGTTAACGATGAAACGTTAACGACGAAACGTTAACGACGGAGCGTTAACGGTGGAACGTTAACGGCAAAACGTTAACGGAGGAATGTTAATGACGGAGCATTAACGATGGAACGTTAACGGCAAAACGTTAACGGAGGAACGTTAACGGCGAGACGTTAATGGCGGAGCGTTAACAACGGAGCGTTAACGGGAAAATGTTAACGGAGGAATGTTAACGGGGAAACGTTAACGGAGGAACGTTAACGACGGAGCGCATCGACATATAGCGCAACGCGAAAACGCACGGCAACAGTAATCGAGGAACGTTAACGACGGAGCGTTAACGGCGGAGCGCAGGGGAAACGTTAACGAGGAGCGCATCTACGCAGCGCACCCGTGAAACGCTAACGGTAACAGTAACGGAGGAACGTTAACGGCGGAGCGTTAACGGCAGATCGTTAACGACGGAGCGTTAAACAATGATAGGAGACTTCATGAAGCGAAGTAGCGACCGTCGGTGCAACGACATGGCCGCGGTAGAACGCTACCAAGGACGGTTAATCCGGGCGCCGAACCCGGCGGCGCTAGGTTGAAAGACGACGGGTTTAGGCCGGAATCGGCTCCGACGGCAAACGGAGGCCAAAAGAATCTTAATGATGGACCAAAACAGTACATGATGATCCACCGGACGCGACAACACGGCCGGAGCGAGCTAAAATAACCGGCGTCAAAAGGCGACGCGCGGCGACGGCTAAACGGCGGCCTAAATATATAAAAAAAATTCCGGAGGATGGGATGGCAAAGGGAGAATGTCTACTGCGTAGAACGCGGCGAGACGGACTCAACGGTATAGGCGGATTTTGCGGCGCCCTTCCGGATTAATCACAAACTGCCGATTAACGGGTTTCGGATCAAAACTTTGGACGGCTATAACTTCTAGAATAATGATCGGAACTTAACGAAATTTGACCGAGAGCTAGATGGAACCAAGAGGCACACCGTGACGTAGGTGGCTAGAAGAAATACCTTCTGGAACAGCGGGAACGCGCGAGGAAGTTTGCCGCTGTTTGGAACGTAGTCTGAATGGAGAATTTATTTTTCTGCGCCAAATCCAGAGGGCAAAACCGTGAAGCAAGTCATGCATCATGTAGAGGACATCCCCAGGAGTCTACACAAAAAATTGCACGGTCAAACTCGAAAAATTGAGGGAGTTATGGCCTCGGCAAGATTCGAGATTGAAATGGCCGTAACTTTTGATCCCGCGGGCCAAATTGGCTGAATTTTGGACAGAAAGTAGATAGTACCTTGTGGCACACCATGGCAAAGACGGATCTCGAAAAGAGTCAACGAGATGCCCGGGACGCGGCTCCAAAATTCGGCCGACGTTGGGCGATGTTCGGGCGATATTGGATGGATCTCGGAGTTTTGGAGATGATCCGGAGGTTGAAGATCCGTGGGAGAGGTCATGGGAGGTCTACATGAGGTTAGGGTGGCGGCTAGGTCAAGAAAAATCAAGTTTGGGCGCGTTTGGAGCAAAAACGGGTCTTATAGGCATTTTACCGAGCACTTGGTGTGCGGATCGGACTCGGTGCTGACGTGGGCCAACGTGGGAGCGACACCTGGCTGGGTGGGGGCGGCTGGGCTGGCTGGTCCGCCGTCGCGTCTTGGCGCAGGAGCGGCAGCTGGTGGGCCGAAGGCCGGCCGGCCACGGAGTGGGGCGAAAGCTGGCCAGATGGCTGGTCAAGCGGTAGGCTTGGCTGGGCCGGCGGAAGGAGAGAGAGAGGATTGAGCCCACAGCCATTTTTGGAATTTCCCAGCAATTTCCGAATAAAAGAAATTCCACAAATTCCAATAAATCAAATGAGGCAATAAAAATACCCGAAAAATTCTAGAAATTCTAGAAAATATTTTGAGATATTTTGAACTCAAATAAAATATTTCCAACAAAACTTTATATAAACTTTTCCAAATAATTAATTAATTTCAATAAAAGGCTTAATACAAATCGATTCCGAATAAATCCAATAAATAGCAAATGAGCTCCGAAAAATCTCAAAAATTACAGGAAAATTTCTTGAAGCACAAGGAAACCAAATAAAAATAAATTTATTTTATTTGAGGTTTAGAAAAATCAAATTAAATTATTTTAGTTTTTAGAAAATTCAAACCAAGCTTTATAAATGCGAGAAAATCAACGAAAATTTTTGGGAAGCTAAACTAAACCAAAATTTTTTGAAAACCCAAATTTTAGGATGTTACAACAGCCATCTTCAGAAACGGCGGGCGAATGGTGGCTCGGGGAGGACGGCGCATGGGCCATGGTTGGGCCAGAATAGCAGTGGGTCAGGCCAACAAGAGAGCGAGAGAGAGGATTTTTTTTTAAATAATACTTTTTTTAAACCGAATTGCGATTTTAATACCCCAATTTTTTTTTGGCAAAATTAATATCTATTCGCAAAACCGTACGGCGAATACCCTATTTTCGCTGTAGGGTACGGCGAATACCCTATTTTCGCCGAACCGTGTGGCGAAAATAGCCTAACCGTCGCAATTACTCTGCCACACGGGGATCAAGGGTTCTTTCGCCGACCCGTACGGCGAAGACAGTATTTTCGCCATACGGTATGGCGAAAATAAGTTATCGCCACACCGTACGGCGAAAATATCTCGGTAAAAAAGAGGCCGAGGAGGCCAGATCGATCTCCACGACGGAAGCAAAAAGAAAACGCCACAGTGGGAGAGCAGGAGAAGGAGAAGGAGAATGAGAGGGAGAGGGAGAAGGAGAGGAGGAGAAGGAGGAGGAGAGGGAGAGGGAGAGGAAGAAGAAGGAGAAGAAGAAGAAGCTAGAGAGGAGGTAACATCCCAACTTTGCTTAATTTTGTTTTCTTCAATGTAGATTAGCGATGTAGAGTAGTGTAATTTAGAGTAGCGATCTAGAGTAGTGCAATTTAGAGTAGCGATCTAGAGTACTGCAATTTAGAGTAGTTATCGAAAGTAGTGCAATTTAGAATAGCGATTTTAATTGTTTAATGTAGTGTAGTGATATTAGTTCGAATTAATCGCTAGCTGATCGGTCGATCTAGGATTAGAGATTAATCGTCCATGCGGAGGATTAACTGAACCAATCGGTCAATCAATAATCAGTTCGTAAGCAAGGGCAATATATCGATTTAATTACTAAAGTACTTGAAGAATCGAGATTAGGCCCAATTAATCCCGAGTAATCGGTTAGCAAGGGCAATATAACGATTTAATTACTAAAATGGAATCTTCAGGGCTTCCATCGCAAGATAATCGGCCAGTTAATCGGCTAATCGGCCGATTTTTCTGAACATTGCATATTACTAGCAAATAGCCATGTTATACATGTGCTACAATATTATAATATTGTAGTATCGATATCGCGATAGTTAATTAGCGTTGTTCAATTTACGGTACAGATTTTACATTTTAGTAGGGATGAAAAAATTTCTTTTCTCTATGTCGTCGCAGTGATGTCGGAACCAGTGAAATTCAGGGTATATTATGGCGATGGTGAAGTAAGAATTGGGCAGAATGGAGTGGATTTAAATGGCTTTGCGGTCACCATGGCCGAGCACTTGTCCCCCGAAACTGTTAGCATTCGTGGTATAAAACTTTGGTTGACCCAATTTTTTTCCCTGAATCCAAGTGTTTATTCTGTTACCATCCAAGTCGTATTCACGCGTAGCAAGGGTGACCTGGCTGTGTGGGAGTTGAAGACTGTAGATCGAACACAGTTGTGGCAGAAATGGTTAAGGTGGTGCAAGGGATCTAGCCTCGAATGTGTGATGCTGGTGCAAGCTTGCCCTAAGGAAGAGGTGGGTACTACTGGTGTGAGCGAGAGCAGCACATCGGCTGCAGCTAATCAAGTTCATGCAGTGGTGTCGGTTGAGGCAACAGCGGGGGAGGATGACATGGATGCAAAGAAGCGCAGGTCGTCTTTGAAGCCGGGGATGATCACATGAATACAGCAAACGCAGAAGGTCGGGCTGATGAAGGAGAGGACATCGATGAACTTGTGGATTGTCGGGACCCGAATTTGCAAATCCGGACCCTCTGTGTATTCAGCACTAGTCCAGGAACGCGCTAGTGCACATAGTCTTAACATCGGTAAATATCACAATCATACCACTCAATACTAATAAAGTACTTTATTTAAATAATCAAACTGGTTGCTTGACCTTAAGGTCAAGTACAAATATACGCCACGCAGGGCAAAACTTAATAAGAGAGAAATAATAGTAGCAGCGGAAAATAAGATAACTTCGTGGCGCCATCCAGTATACCACAGGCAACTGACTGGGCTCGCTCCCTAATTAGACGGTTCCTCTTGGAGCTCCTCCTCCAAAGCTGGTGTAGTCTCCTCTTCAACTGGTGTTGTATTGTGGCAAGGGTGAGTACTTGGTACTCAGCAAGTCATGCACAGAATGCAAGCTAATATACTATATGCATGGCTTGATACAAAGGAATAGCTCAAGGTATATTTGCAGTAAACAGCATTTGACAAGTAACATAAGTAGATTCGAAAGCAGTAGAAGCAAGTAAAGCATAGCTAACTTTTCAAGGAGTTTAATAAACATCTTTCCCATCCTAATCCACATTTTCATCGACATCATCATTAAACCAAACCCAACCTTTCAAGTCCAAGTTATTTTCAAGAAAGTCTAACCCTTGACTGTAATTCCCGAGTGATGTCCAATATCGCGGACACGGCTATTCGAATAGATTTTATACTCTGCAGAGATTATGCACTTTACCCACAAGATACAGTCAAACACCACAAAGGCGAGTTCCCGTAACAAAGTCTTTCGGAAACTTCTAACAGCACAAGTGGTCCTCCCCGGTTATTGCGCACTAACCCTTCCCTTAGCTAAGGCGAAGTTTAGGCCAATCAACCGTTAGATGGGTACCTGCCTCACTTCCCGACGCTCCCCGTACAACATACACAAAGGGTGTAGTTGACCTCCTGAGGTCCCACAGGTACGTTATTAGCAACTTAGTCAACTAGGTCTGTCCCATTACAGACATGTGGTTGCAAGATTGACTCAGTTCAAAGGCTTGCAAGGTTAAGTCCTTAGAGTGACCAGGGCAAGACTACCCGAAGAACCAAAACAACATTCCCAATGCCACAACTGGCCCACCTGATTATTCTTGCCACATGCCCCGGTCAAAAGCTATTTATCAAAGCCCAGTTGATTACCATGCACCACGTGCCATCAACATCACATGATACCTTTCCAAAACAGGTTCAATATATCATCAAGTCAATATTATCATTTTGATTATCCAAAATCATGTCATGAGCACGTAGCAGGTCTAAGCAATATACTACAACGGTCTAAAACCCATGTTGGCAATTTTAGTAATGTCCAACTAGTAAACCACAACTAGGGTGACAAGGGGTTATGGCACATATTTAATTAACCAAGGTGTCATACAGCAATTAGGCATTTATCTAATTACCCATAATTAAGTAAAGCATTTTCTAATTTAAACTAGCATGCAATAATTTGAATCAAAATAGGTTTCAAAATGGGATCAACATGGTCAAAGCACAACTTGCCTTCAAAAAGTACTTGCTCTTGGTCTTGAGTTGGATCCTGAGTCAATACTTCTCCTTCGAATCCCTCCGGCACTTCAACGTCTACTCGTAAAGCGTGCAAATAGCAATACACAAATAAACAATAGGCAAAAACATCCCAAAACTCCAAATAAAATCCATAAACAGATAGAACATAATTTTATGAATTTTTAGGAACTGGAATCGTTCAAATCGGAGTTAAAATGCAAAAGTTATAATTATTTAAAGTTTAAATAATCAATTAAATAATATTACAGAGAAAAAATTTAGTCCAAAAATTAAATAAAATTCATAATTAGGTAGATCTCAATTTTATACAAATTTAGAAATTTGAATCACTCAAATCGGAGTTGAAACGCAAAAGTTATAAGCATTTGAAGTTTGAATCAAAATCTGAAATCATTATTTCGAATTAATAAACCATTTTCTTTTTAGGAAATTAATTATTGCGCCAAGAATGACACGCGCTTCGGTTTCGATTGGTGGTGGCGTCGGCCCATGGTCCATGGGCTCACCCCACTTGCTCGGCTCCGCACCGTGGACTCGGTCCCAGCTCACGTGAAGGCCCGACAAGTGGGGCCACTGTGTAGCGTCATTCTTGGCGTCGGCGGGACTCAAATCAGATTGCGGCGACAAGTGGGACCTTTGTGATGTCATGGGTGACGCCACCGCATGGTCGGGTGGTCGCCGACGCGGGCCCGCCATGATGTCGGCGCGGACGTCATGGTGCGCTTTGGCTGGTCGACATGCGGGCCCCGCGTGTCGGCGTCACACGCGACGCACGCTGGATCGCCGCCACGCGCGGCCTCCAGACGCATGGCGCAATCTCGGCCGTTGAATTGAAATTCAACGGCCCAGATTGGATCTGGACTCACGCGTTTGGGGTGAACGCGTTTGATCTGAACCGTTGGATATAGATCCAACGGTCGAGATTGGATCTTGGAGTTTTGGATCGGAGTCTCACCGGCGGGTGACGTGGCGTGATCTGGACCGTGCGATGAAGATCCAACGGCTCACAGTGCTCGCGGACGGCGATGGCGACACGGCGGAGCAAGGGCCACCGGAGACGAAAACGACGACGAGCCCGACGGCGCTTCGAGGTCTCTCCGGCGGAGTGAGAGGTACCCACGGGTGCGCCTTGGCTTGAGGACTCCGGAACTGGGCTCCAACTCGGCGGAAGACGGCGGACGGCGGCGGGACGAGGCAAGAACCGTGGCGGAGGCTTCTCCAACTACGGCGAGCAATAGCGAGTCGACGGCGGCGGCTAGGGCTAGGACGCTTGGGGCAAACGACGCACGAGGCAAAGGCGAACCTCGGGCGCGGGTCCGGGCATTAAATACCGGCACGGACGTCGAGATCACCGCGGAATCCGCGGCGAAACCGGTACGGGCGGTGGAGTCCGTTCCGGACACGGCGAGGTGACGTGGACGCACATGAGCCGTCCACGTGGCGCGATTGACGGCCGAGATCGGTTCTGGCGCGGCCGTGTCTAGCTCGGATTGATCCTGACCGTTGGATCTTGATCCAACGGTTCGATCCGATCCGGGGTTGACGCAGCGGTTAGGTCAAGTCAAGTGGCGCGTAGCTCGAGTCGGACTCGAACTCGAGTCCGACTCGAGCTCATCGGATGAACAAGAATCGACTTCGGTTTGATTTTCCAGCGATTTAATATTTAAAATAATTCCCAGAAATTCATTTAATTCATTAAAAATAGCAAAAGACTCAGAAAAATTCCAGAAAAATTATGGAAAATACTTTAGGGCATTTGGAACTCAAATAAAATATTTCCAACAAAACTTTATTTGAAAATTTAATTTCTTTAATTATTTCAATATGGAATAAATTCAAATTAAATCCAAATAAATCCAAATAAATTCCAGAAAATTCCAAAAATTCACAAATGTGCAAAATAATATTTAATTTCATGAAAAGCAAAAAAATTGGGGTGTTACATGGATCATTTGGATTGGGTGGACCGTATGGCGACAGAAGAGGAGGCTGAAATGCTGGACCATGATGATACCATCGGCGAAGATGACGAAGGGGAGAAAGATGATGAAATGCATGGTAGTACAGGCTCAGCGGAAGTACCCATACCCGATGAATGGAACAGACAGAACAAAGGTGGTATGGAAGCAGGCTCAGCGGAGGACATCGATGAACTTGTGGATTATTTATGTTCAAACATTTATATGTGCAGGAATGGAGCAGGTCGACTCACTCCTGGACCCTGTGCTGGATGTGCGGCACCGTGCGCACGTCCACACGACACAGGGCAATGACAAGTTGGCCTTACTGCGGATTCGTGTGCCAAAGAAGGCATGGTGCGTTCACCCCCGCTTCCCCACCAGGTTAGTTGCAGAACTTATACTTGTTACATTCTTCGTACAACTAGTGTTCGTAACATTCAATTGATGCAACTCTGCTATTTCTCGTTAGGCTGGCACATGCCGGGCTACTTCCGCTAGTCCGCATGGTGGAGGGTTCAGCTGCCGACCCCGGTGACCACGACGACCAGGCAGAGGGTGACGACGCTCCCACGGCCGCGCGTTTCCGTCTGACGGCCGATAGCGTGTTTAGTCGATACCGAGGCCGGAGACGCGCACTTTTCACCTTCCTTCGGGAGGTGACGGTGACGCCGGGGCGCCGCCATGCTCACCGCTTGCCGATCAGCGGGGCACCGATCCGGACCCTCTGTGACTCCTCCGACCTGGTGGCGGACTTGGCGCTAAGGCCACGGTGTTGCGGATGTCGACCCGGAGATACCGATAGGCCTGAGGCACGGGCCATCGAGGAGGTGGTTACAGCAGTTCGAGGTTAGTGATTGTACATGTTACTATGTTGCTCCAGTTTTGCAAAACAATAACGTGGTATCACATTCTTTCGATTGTCTCAGGTGCAGCAGATGGCGGCCCAGCCCACAGACTACCAGGTTGCTAGGCACCTTGAGGCCTATCTCGCTGGTTGTTCGGTGGGTGATGTTCACGCCCACGATCCGCAGCGACACCGTGGACGCCGTTGGATAGCCTATGCACGGGCTATTATGACGCGAGCCTGGACGACGCATCTGCAGTGTCCTGGGGTTCGGCGGTTCTTGCTGCCACGTACCGTGCGCTTTGTGACGCGTGCGTGAAGAAAGGCAAGAACCCCAATCTTACCGGGATGCCCCTTCTACTTCAGCTGTGGTCCTTCGAGCGCTTCTCCGTGGGTCGACCCTTCGTGGACCCTCGACACTACACCGCCGAGGAGTACGGCGTTGATGCGCTTTGGACCGGCCGATTTGATCTACTCTCAAGTCCGCCAGTCTCTGGCCAGCACTATATAAACCGAGCGAGTGAGGGATATGTGCATCACACTACCAGAACTGCAATAAACTTTAGCCTAATTGCGCCACACACAGTACACCACGATGTCGTTCTACCGTCGCCTATTCAGCAAGCGAAGGTTATCCCCCCGTGATACTTGATACGGAAGCGCTGACGCCCAGTCACGTGAGCTCCCACGCCCGAAATGTGATTGCAACCTGCTAGCGAAGATTACGCAGTCTAAGCACGGAGATACGGCCGCCCGCGCTCACTACTGTTGTGCCCGCGGCTTCGAGGTAAACCTATGCTGCCCATACAATTTAGGGCAACACTACCATTTCATGCATCGTTCATTTTTTTTAGGACGAGGACCGGTGTTGCTTCTTCCAATGGATCGACGGGCCGGAACGACGTGACTACGAATTTCTCTACAACTGCCATGACGCCGAGCCCACTTCGCCTGAGAACTTCACATGGTGGGAAAGGCCGCTGGGATATGTCCCCTACCTGGATCGACCGGAGTTAAGGGTCGGTGGGCAAGGCACCAACCAATCGGTGAGTTTCACGCGATATGCTCATGTTTCAACCACAAGGTACTCATTCTAAACCACTTCGTCGCATACAGGACTTCAAAAAGAAGCTAGCAAAATGGATCAGGTCAAGATAGGAACATCCTCCTCAAGGGTCACCCCAAAGCCCCGAACTGTGCGACCACGGCCTCCAGGCAGTGGTTGATACCTGCCACGAGGATCTAGCGGACCGAAGATTCTACCGGTGCCCTTTGCCCGAGGATGAATGGTGCTGGTACTTCAACTGGGTGGACCCGGAGACGTACCACCCACATCTCAAACTTCTCGTCTTCGATAACTGGGGAGAGCAACCTTCGCCGTGGTGCTACTACCTCCCAGAAAAGCCGGACCCAGAGTACGCATACGGTATTCTTCAACCACCACAGCGGGCATTCTGCATTGACTGCAGGGCACGCTTTAGGTTGTCCTCTAAGAAGCCCAACACACACCTCCTCAACCACATAGTGGAGTGCGAGCCGAAACAGAGGAGGCGTCTCGGCAAGTCTCCGGAAGGGCAAGAGGGTTCCTCCTCTCAAGGAGGAAGGGAAAAGGGTAAGCAGCCGGCCGAGCTCCGCAGTACGCAACAAATCATGGACGCATTACAAAGACCCTCCGGGAACCCGGGTGGTATCAACATAGGGGGCGTCGGAAATCGGGATGGCATTCCCATATGGGAGGGCAGAACTCCAGAGAATGCGCACAAACAAGTTACTTCTTATACCCCAGAGACGTTTGGCATAGGCTACCCATTCGCAGCACTGAGCACCAAGCGCACGTCCATGGAGCTCTTTCATAAGAGAGATTGAGCAGTGTCCGACAACCAATCGCACAAGATTGACGGGTGATGTAATATGCAGAAAATGCATGGCATCATTCCCACTGTACGAGCATAGGCGAAACGATCACTTGTTCCACCATTACAATCAGTGTTATTGGCACTTCTCCTAGCAATGTCGTCACTACTGTAATCTCCGTGTAATATCATCTTAACTTTCGTTGTGTCTACCCTACTAAGGGTGAGTTTGCGTACTAAGGTTACTGGCTGCATCTACATGCTTTTCACAATGCTTGTAAACCTGAGTGTGTGTTTTATGGCCTGCCGAAAGGGCTAATGGTTGAGAATAAAACTTAGGGTTATTGTGGCAGTATATTTTTTTTACCAAAGAAAGGTGTAAATAAAATATTGTTCCAGAATATGGTACTCCATATATCAAAGAGCAAATCTGCAGTACTCTTGCGAAAAATTACATTTATACGTGATATTTTACGGCCAGTCGAAAACGCTTAAAAGTTAACGTTGAGAATAAAACTTAGGGTTATTGCGGGAGTATATTTGTGTAGCAAAGAAGGGTGTAAGTAAAATTTTTTTTCAAGAATATGGTACTCCATATATCAAAGAGCAAATCATAGATTTTGCTAAAAATTACATTTATACGTGATATTTTACGACCAAATTAAAACGCTTTAAAAGTTCACGTTGACAATGAAACTTAGGGTTATTATGAGTATATTTGTGTAGCAAAGAAGGGTGTAAGTAAATTTTTTCAAGAATATGGTACTCCATATATCAAAGAGCAAATCAAGAAGATTTTATAAAAATTACATTTATACGTGATATTTTACGGCCAGCCGAAAACGCTTAAAAGTTAACGTTGACAATGAAACTTAGGGTTATTGCGGGAGTATATTTGTGTAGCAAAGAAGGGTGTAAGTAAAATATTTTTCCAGATTATGGTACTCCATATATCAAATAGCAAATCTGCACTATTGTTGCAACAAATTACATTTTAACATTATATTTTACAAGCTGCCGAAAGAGACAAATTTCTTTTAGTTATTTAGTTGCACAAATGGGACATCCAACACTATATTAATGTTACAATTGTTTTATGATTTTTGCAGCTTTTTTTAATAATTTCAATATTTTCGCCATATGGCTCGGCGACATCCTATTTTCGCCATGTGGCTCGGCGACAAAATTATTTTCGCCATACGGTCAGGCGACAATACCCTGGCCCATGCTAATCGGGCTTTGATTGGGTAATTAACCTATTTTCGCCGTATAGTTTGGCGAAAATAGGGTATTCGCCGTACCCTACGGCGAAAATAGGGTATTCGCCGTACGGTTTGGCGAATAGATATTAATTTTGCAAAAAAAAAAATTTAGGGTATTAAAATCGCAATTCGGTTTAAAAAAAGTATTATTTAAAAAAAAATTAGAGAGAGAGAGAGAGGCCCATAGACGAAAACTGATTTTCAAATCATTTTCTAATTGATTTAAACTAGGAAACAAGTTTGAATTTTTAAAATTAGCAAACTAACTTCAAAAATATAAAAATTTGGAGAGGCACTTTAGATTATTTACCTAAATAAATTATTTCCAGGCTCTGTTCATGTTTCAAATAATTTTTAAAATTAAAAAATAGTGGTTGAAAATAGGAAAATATTTTCTTGTATGCAGAAAGTTTTGAAAATTCATGATAAATACAGGAAAAGATTTTGGCAATTCAATAAATAACTTTTAGGAATTTTGGGATGCTACATATAATAAGTCCCTAAATCGTTTGGATACAATATTTGTTAATAGGTTTTTTGAAAAAAAAACTTTTTTTTGTAATTTTCAGTAATACGAATTCTATGTTTTTTATTCGGTTCGAATAGCATTTAGTGATGATATCGTTCGGCTAAAACTGTTTTTTAGTTATTCTATTATGGACAGAGTAGTTTTTAATAGAACTCATAATTTGATTCTCGGTAAAAAAAAAAATCAAGTTCCTTTTGTTTTGGTTTTATCCTATATTCCTATCAATCGTAATCAAACAGCATTTGAGACGTCTGGGCTCAAAGTGGGTTTAATGCACTGTGGCCAAGATGCAAACACCCCTTTGGAAATCAAATACTCCTCGCGGAAGGAAAAGAGTACGAGAAATAAAAATCAAGTACTCCATATTTTCCTTCAGGGAATACAATGGGAGGTGGGAACATGAAGCTCATGTCTGAAAATTCCTTATTGGAAACGAACAGTAGTTCCTACTTGTGTCGTCTGGGCAAAATAACGCAGTAACGGAGAAGAGCAGAGGTAGAAGAAGAAGCCTTCGAAGAGAGAAGGCAGAGAGAGGAGGAGATGGGGATCCGGTTCGTGCTGTTCGTGAACAAGCAGGGGCAGACGCGGCTGGCGCAGTACTACGAGCACCTCTCCCTCGACGAGCGCCGCGCCCTCGAGGGAGAGATCGTCCGCAAGTGCCTCGCCCGCACCGACCAGCAGGTACTACTCGCCTCGCCCAATCCTCCCGCCAGCCAACCCAACCCCTCTATCGGTTCGTTTCTTCCTTCCTTTCCTGAGCCCCACTGTTCTTGTCCGAAATCTCTTTCTTGGATCTGGATCAAGATGAGTTGTTGTCGACCCTGCTGCTCGTGTTGATATCATGGCGCCGTTTGCGATTGCAGTGTTCTTTCGTGGAGCACCGGAACTACAAGGTCGTGTACAGGCGCTACGCCTCCCTCTTCTTCCTCGTCGGCGTCGACAACGATGAGGTGCCTGCTCCTGCCTCTCCCGTCTTCTTGAATTTACATCACTGTCGCACCAATTAGGCAATTGTAGCAAGTCTAGATGCAATCGGTTCGTCGGGATATCACCTGTGGTGCCGTGGGTTTCAGTCCTAATCATCTGGCTCTGCTGAGCGAAACGTAGTGTGCACAGAATAGGGTTATAGGGATGAACTATGCTCACTACACAGGGAAAATTTGATTATTTGCCCTGAAGTTGAGTGGCATTTGATCATTTGTCCAAAGTTGATTGGTATTTGATTATTTGCCCTATGATGTCTCGTTGACACGTGGGTCCTGGTCTTTCTTTGGTATTTCTGATTTTCTGTGGTGTTGCTACTGACTTATCCTTTCATGGAGTGGCTATGCTTTTAGAAGTTCACGTTTGGTGATTCTAGTGTTATTTGGTCCTGTTCTTCCAACCAGTACTGATGAATTCAGATTAGTTTCTAGTGACTCGAGCAATCATTGCTAATGTAAATAAAACTATGAAGTTGGGGTATTATCAGCTTTGATGCTGTTTGCTTAGATCTTGTTCATGTATCTCCGTTTGGTGAATCAAAGTGTGCACAGGTGGGATTTGATAGTGATGTGTCTTGAACGTTGGTACATAGATGTGTAAAGGGATTGTCATTCATTCATGCTTGGGTATTTCAACGTGTTACTACTGAATTATCCTTTGATGCGTGATGGCACTATTTGGTAGGCATGACTTTTGTATGTGTGGACAACGGGTTTACTACAAATATCTCAAAAGAAATGATCTTCATTGGTGCTATTTCTATTCATCCTATAGTAACACTATTACACTATGACAGCTCTGCCTACTTGTTATCTCTATGTTGCGGCTGCTGCTTTTTCTTTCTGTTAAGTGCATGGCTTATGGATGAACTTGATTGCAATTGGCAACCTGCTAGGTGGCTATTTCTTCTGGTACCATTTGAAGCCATTTAGTTCTGGTTCCTGATCAACAAAAATCTTCCTCCAGCTAGTTTTTGTTGCAACTTGCAAATTTTGTAAATTTTATTTAGGAGTAAACTGCATTATGGTTTTCAACCATCATTACATGCCCTTTCATGCGTTCCTTGATCTATAAAAATTTTGAGGCAATTTCGCCAGCTGATACAACTTACACTGTCTCAATTGCATCTTGTTTGGCAGAATGAGTTAGCTATCCTCGAATTCATACATCTTTTGGTGGAAACTATGGACCGCCACTTTGGCAATGTGGTAAGCTTGCATAATCCCAGGGATTTTGTTTCTCAACTCTATAAAGATACTCACATGACTAGAGCTGATGCTACTTATCTCTTGTTCCCCGTTTTCGGCCAGTGTGAGCTTGATATCATGTTCCATCTGGAGAAGGTGCACTTCATGCTGGAAGAGATGGTGATGAATGGTTGCATTGTGGAGACAAGTAAACAGAACATCTTGGCACCGATCCAGTTTATGGAGAAAACATCTTAAATAGTACCCTCCAACTGTCTAGTTCATTATCCTGTGCTGCTTAGCACCTCTGCCTCTCCCTGTCATAGATTTTCCCTTTGTATGTAAAAGTGCCACCAATTGCTATACGCATGGATTATTGAATTGACCTTACTTGAAACTTTCCAATGTTTTGTGATGCTTAAAATGAAGATGCCATATCCTTTTCTCATAAGAACCGTGCACTGCTCGGTTGGCAGGGCATGCCGTCGACCACCCAGCCCGCCCTTGCTTGAATCCGGATGCTCACTCCTTCTAACGGTGACTGCTAGAACTCCTAGCCAAATTTAAAAAAAACGAAGAAGAAGAACCTATTCTCATGTAATTCTTGGGATGATTGTTTAACGCTGTCATGGAATCAACAAAGTTGCAGGTTACTTAACTCTTACTGATATATATTTGTTGGGAGTTAAGAGTTTCGAAGGAAGCTAGTTTTGATATCTCCCGGTGGCTGGGACAGTTTATTTCCTTTTCCTAGCGTATATTTTCTGTACATTATTATCCTATTCAATATAATTTCCAGTAGGGCTCTCCCCTACTGTTTTCCCTAAAAAAAACTTCACTCTTGCTAGTTGCTATGCCGTAATAAGTACCATCTGTGGTTATTGAACTTTGCAGAGGATGCTTCACTCTGTTCGCTGCATTTGGGGAGCTGTTGAAATGTCAGGCCGGCTACATCTCTAGTTCTTCCATGATTCAACCAAGGAAGCATCTTGTCCTACTAATTGAGGAGAAATAGTGGAAGGCTTGGACTGTTGTAACCTGTCAGGCTGCTCCTCGGATTGTGTATATCAAGCAAATTCCTCTGTAATTATTGTTGTGTGTTACACTCTGGTAACCTTTCTTATGCGCAATAGTCTTGGATCGGATCAAAACTTTGTGATATACGATATGAGTGTGCACAGTCAAGAACAAAGAAGATGAATCTCGTAGAGAACCAAAGTAACAGCGATGAAGCAACCACGATGAGAGAAAATTTGACAAGCCGACCATAAATTTTTTAAGCATAATCTCAAAAAAGTACAAGGAATTGTCGCTCTCTTATAACCTCTCATACCTTTGGATCCTCAGATATCTACCCTATACGAGAATCTAGTGCTAAATAATTACCTAGCCCTTAATTCTCTTGTGCACCTCTATTTTGGATGAGTTTCTCTTGTTTGTTTCTTGATTGTTTGGGTTCTCTACGACCACCCTCATGTGTTTATATAAGCCGCTTACTTCTTTAAAGGGAAGTATGAATCCCACTAAAAAAAGTAGGAACCATAATCCTATTAGAATTTATCTAAAATACTTTATAACACATATTTTCAAATCTTAAAATACTATATATGAGACATTGTACTCAACAGTGTGCTTGTGTTTTGATCACGAAGCTTGCAAGACGAGTGCTTGGATTTAGTGTAATGCTCGAATTTAACCGAGAATATCTGACTCTCTCCCAAAAAAAAATGAGAGACCGTTTCCTTTCTCCGTTTTACCCAAAAAAAATGTTTTCATGATCCGTTTTTCCTCCGGAGCATGGGAAAAATGTTTGCGGTGACTATTTCCCCCCCCCCCCCCCAAAAAAAAATAAATAAATGAGAGACCGTTTCCTTTCTTCGTTTTACCCAAAAAAAAGTTTCCCCGTGATCCGTTTTTTTCCTGCAGAGCATGGGAAAAATGTTTTCGTTGGCCGTTTATCCAAAAAAAAAAATTGGGAAACCGTTTCCTTTCTCTGTTTTGCCCGGAAAAAATATTTTCGTTAGCCGTTTTTCCCCCGGAGCATGGGGAAAATGTTTGCGGCTCGATCTCTAATATTTTTTAAGACATGTATTATTGCCCATTGACCGCATAGGGTGTTAAACTCGGCGTCTATAGTTTTTTTTGTGGTTTGAGATGTAATATTTCTCGGAACATGTATTATTCTTTTTTTTCCCCCAAGAAAACGCCGTTGTTTCGCTGGTTCGTCAATGGTTCTTACCTAGCGTCTTTTTTCCAAGAAAGACCTGCAAACCCAACGATATTATCAACGGCGCGGCGTAGCGCGCATATCAACCTAGTATAGTCATATAGGGGATACGACACTCAGTTTAGCAACACTATTTCCTTGATATCTGTTATGAATAGTACTTAATGTATTCAATATGAGATCAATGGTCAGAATATAGAGTACACGAGGGTACAAAAGGAAAGCCCATGTAAGACAATACTTAAACAAGAAAATTTATATAAAGAAAACCTATATACGAAGAGTCTATATAAGACAATATTTATATCCTTAACACCCGCCACAAATGTAAGGCGTATGGAATAGCATTGCATTTGGAAAGAGTTGACACTAAAATAATAAAAAAATGCAAAGTCATAGCCTTGAAGTAGCCATCATAGCATCTAACTCTTGAAAAACCAAGTTGACAAAGAAGAGCTAACGGTGGAGCCGAGTTGACAAAGAAGAACCGACGAAGCCGACAAAACGAGTCATGTTGAAACCGGCTGGCATAATGAGATGAAACCGACAAAAGAAAGCCGACAAAGCTGAGCCGAGCCGAGGTAATCGGAGTCGACGGAATGAGCTGAGCCGATAAAAGATCCAAGCGATGATAGAATCAAGATGCTAAAGACTTGGATGGACGCAACAGAAGCAATGATGCTCAGAAAGACTAAAAAAACTAGGAATACTAGTAGTAGATACTAGTAGTAGCACATCAAGGTGAGCTAAAATAATGAGCCAGCAAGTCAAGATGCCGAAGAGTCGAGCCGACAGAATAAGCCGAAGAGCCAAAAAAGCTGAAGAGCCGGAGTCATAGCGTGACAAAAAACGGGAGACAATACCAAAAGCCGGTAAAGCTAGAAGCTAGAAGCCAGATTTCAATGAAGTTTTGGATCCAAATAAAGTCCGATCTAAACCGGTGCCTCTTAGTCAAGGGCGGGTTTTAGTTCCTTCGGGTGCGGGGTAGCCGGCCGGGCAAGGCGGACGGCGCGTCGGCCCGACGACATAAGGCAAGCGGTAGATGACGTCGCGGGCGGGCATCACGGCTAGAGCGGTAGCGGCCGCAGGTGAGCGATAGGAGCTTGGGCTGATCTAGCCAGCCAGAGGAAGGAGGCAACCAGCCGGGGGGAGAGGAGGTGGCACACAGGTTGCTGGCCTCGATGGAGCAGCCGGCCTGGGGGATCCATATTGCGGGTAGTGTTGTGGGCCAAATGGACTCATCTTCCCTTGACAAGCAAAGCAAGGCTTGTGCCTCTTTACGATTTATAAAGACTCACCTGTGATATTTAATCCTCCTCCCGCTGGCGAAGCAAGGACCACAAACCTTGGAAGTCCATCCCTCGGGAAAGGTAGAAAAGAAACAACTCCCCTCCGTAGCGAGGGGGAACTCCCCTCCGTAGCGAGGGAGAAAAACGGAGGGAACTCCCCTCCGCTCCATCTCTTATCGACACAAACACAGTACGGGCTACCAAAGTCTGACACCCAATGACAACCCCTTTGGGAACACCAGGATATGTCATACTAGCCTGGGACCCTAAAATAAGTAAAATTCCCGTGGAACCCCTATAAAAGGCATAAGAATAGAGGGTAAAAATGTAGAACATGAATAAAAAGACATCATATAGAGCCAATCTAGCCCTTGGCTGGAGACAGGTGGAAGAAAAGGGTTAACAGACAATTTAAAAAGGCTTGTACCCCCAAGGACATAGTGGGGAGAGAAAGGGCCGACCAATGCATGCATGTTCCCTTGCCCTCCCTATAAAAAGGAAAGACGACCGCAGACCATGAGGAGAAAAGAAGAAAAAGACCCCAGCCCCAGAAAAACTCCACATGAAGAAGACGAAAGAGAAAGAAAAAAGAAGCACAAGAAAGAAGAGCAATTCGGTGGTTCGATACGACCACACTAGCGCCGTCCGTGGGGATAGAGAGACTTAACGGCAAAGTGAAACCGCGGCTCTCCGACCAGGACGAGAGGTAACTTTCCTGTAACCATGCCACCAAGGAAGGGAAAAGCAACAGGATCCAAGGAGGTGGCAACGACGGCAGGAGCAGAAGAATCAAGACGACCCGCGAGGAGCCAATCTCGAACCCACCCCGACTTCTGGATGATGAGACGCGGCCGCCAGCCATAACAGAAGCCCGAGACATGGTGGGAACTTTACCTCCACAGACCCCGGCAACCGTGCGTAAGCGAGCCCCCAAACGACGGCCTCCGGCGACAGGCCGAGCGGTTTCAACACCAGGAGGAGATGTGGCAGAAGCGTCGACGCATCCGACCCGTCGTCAAGAGATCCATGGGAACGAAGAGATCCTTGAAGAAGGGACCAGGATTCAAGGGGAGCTTGACCCCAACGTACGGGCGTTGATGGAAGCTAACAAGCAACTCATGGCGGAGTTGAAACGCCTGCAGGAACGACAAGATGGGGGGCAAGACGAGTCACAAGACGAAAGCCCAAGCCGCGAGGTGCTATCCCCAGCGCTTACGGCTGCAAACAGGGAGGATGATGATCCAAACCCCCTCAGCACCCGTCTACAAGCTAAAAAATGGCCTTCCCCCGGAAGCTTCAAATTTCCTACCATTAAGCCGTATGATGGCCGGACAGACCCAAGGGAGTTCCTCCGCGTTTATGACACGGCGGTTGAGGCCGCCGGAGGAGATGATGATATTAAGGCGAAGGGGATCCTACTGGCACTTGAAGGTATAGCCCTGTCCTGGTACTCTTCGCTGGAGTCCCGATCGATTACCTGCTGGTCGCAACTCCGCCGCAAGCTAGAAGGCAATTTCCAGGGCAACTTCGACGGGATGAAAGAGGAAAGTGATTTATTCGCGGTCAGGCAGCGCGAAGGAGAAACTCTTAAGAGTTATTTCCAGCGCTTCTCCTGGGTTAAGTGCCAAATCCGAGGTGTTAGCAATACCACCATCATCAACGCGGCACGCTGTGGCCTGCGAAGAGGGCCGTTGGCAGAAAGGCTCGCTCGTAAAGAGGTGCGTACAGTGGAAGAACTCTTTGTGAAGATGAGGGAATATGCACGAGCGGAGGAAGACAACCTCCGAAGAGAAGATAGGCCCCAACAAGAGAACCAAGAATTTATTCCACGCAAGAGAGGGCGAGGGAAAGATCCCCCCACCTAATACCAAAACTAAGGAACGATATCCAGAGTCTGGAAGAAGAGACGAAAGGAGGAGGATTCATCACATTGACGAACCAAGCAATAGGCGAGTCATGGACAACAGGTTAGCGGAGCAATAGAGGCGAGGACCACCCCCGAGCCGAGGGAGGCAAGATGAAGGAAGTCGAGTTATCAAAAGGGAAGGGACAGAACCCAGGCGGTACCTCTGTGAATATCACGGTGAAAATACCACCCATGATACCACCCAGTGCAAAGTGAATAATGGATATCGACGGTTCGAGGCCAAACAAAGAGAAGTTGGGACGCACCCTACACCGCCGAAGGCACCCTCAGTCGAACGACAACACCCCCCCCTCGGGTGGGAATAAACCATCTCCGTCGCATCATCAACGTCATTGCGGGGGGCTCCTCGTCGCATCTCTCGTCAAAGAGGCAGAGGAAGGCTTATGCCCGGCAGATTAACCACATTGTGATTAACCCAACTACCCCTCCTCCGTTAAATTTTGAGCCAATCACCTTTACACAAGAGGATGCCGCGGGGTTGCACTTCCCGCATCAAGACTCTTTAGTAGTAACTGCTATAATCGCTGATTGCGAAGTATGTCGCGTATTGGTAGATGGGGGAAGCGCGGCAGATATCTTATCCATGAAGGCTTTCCGGTAAATGATGATTCCACAAGATCGATTGAGAAAATCGGAGGTACCACTGATGGGTTTTGGAGGAAGCATGGTCAACACCCTGGGGCAATTGGAATTAGAGGTCACGTTCGCAACGCCACAAGCCAGCGTCATGAGTCGTGTAACATTTGACGTGGTAGACATGCCGTTCCAGTACAATGCTATCCTAGGCAGGGGTTCGCTGACGACCATGGGGGCCATAATTCATCACGGGTTCTTATGCATGAAGATTCCCTCTGCAGACGGTGTCATCACGGTGCGAGGAGATCAAGGCCTCGCAAGGAAGATAGACATGGAAAACCCTTCCCAGGTTAGACATGTTTGTACCACAGAATCGGACCCTGTTATACCCATGAATCGCAGTCGGTGGCTCCCTAAACCACAACCTCAAGGAGAAACACAACAAGTATTGCTCAGGCCAGGAGGTAGTAAGGTAGTGATCCTTGGCGCCATGTTGCCCCCTGAGGAGGAGAAACGCATGATGCAACTCCTCCAAGAATACGAAACCGTGTTCGCCTGGGGGCCTGAAGACCTTCCTGGAGTCTCAAGGGAAACCATCGAACACTTTCTTGCCATTAGCCCAGATGCGAAGCCTAAGAAGCAAAAACTAAGAAAGCTTGCGGCAGAAAGACAAATGGCTGCAAAGACGGAGGTGACTAAACTGCTTCACGCGGGAATTATCCGCGAAGCCCGACACACGTAGTGTTTGGCCAACATAGTCCTAGTCAAGAAGACCAGCGGGGCGTGGAGGATGTGCATCGACTTTACTGACCTGAACAAAGCATGTCCAAAAAATGACTTCCCCTTGCCTCGCATCGACCAACTTGTCGACTCTACCTCTGGGTCAGAAAGAATGAGTTTCCTCGACGCATACTATGGCTATCACTAGGTATACATGCAAAAAGAAGACGAAGATAAGACGGCATTCATTACCCCGTTCGGTACTTATTGCTTCGTACGAATGCCCTTCGGGCTCAAGAACACGGGTGCTACCTTCGCGCGGCTCATCACCAAGATCTTCACCGGCCAATTAGGGAGAAACGTGGAAGCCTATGCCAATGACATCATTGTTAAGAGTGAGAAGAAAGAAAACCATGTCGGTGATCTCCGGGAAACCTTCGAGAACTTGATGGTGGGGAAAGTGAAGCTCAACCCGTCCAAGTGCGTCTTCGGTGTAGATGCGGGAAAGCTGCTAGGCTTTCTGGTCTCCCAACGAGGCATTGAGGCAAATCTGGAAAAGATAAGAGCTATCCAAGACATGGCTCCACCAAGAAATCTAAAGGAAGTACAACGGCTGGCGGGGCGGATAGCAACGCTTAGCCGATTCTTGCCAAAATCCGCGGAACGAAGTTTGCTGGTCTTTAAAGCCTTACGTTCAAATGATGCCTTTGTCTGGACAAAGGAGTGCCAATGCGCCTTCGATAATCTGAAGCAAAGCCTTATGGAGGTCCCTGTTCTGCAAAGTCCGAGGCAAGGTGAAGAGCTTCTGCTATACTTGGCAGCCAGCCCTTCGGCCGTCAATGCTGTACTGGTGCGACCACAAGGCGTTAAACAACAGCCAATTTACTTTGTTTCCGAATCCCTCCAAGGAGCGAAGCTACGATACTCAGAAGTGGAGAAATTGGCATACGCTCTGTTGATGGCCTCCCGAAAACTCCGACATTATTTTCAAGCCAACCACATCAAAGTACCAACCACGTACCCTCTTGGATATATGCTATCCAACAAGGAAAGTACTGGCCGCATCAGCAAGTGGGCGGTCGAGTTAGATCCCTTCGAGTTAACTATAATACCTCGTACCACTATTAAGAGTCAAGCCCTAGCCGATTTTATGGTAGAATGGACTTCTCCAGTCTCCGGGGATAACGAAGCTTCAGCGGTATGGATCATCAATTCTGATGGATCGTGGGGAGCAAGCGGAGCGGGAATAGCCTTGATGTCTGAGCGCCCAGTGGTGAAAAGGTTGAGTTCGCAGCAAGGCTGGAATTTCCCTCAACCAACAATATAGCTGAATATGAAGCGCTCTTGCTGGGGCTCAGGAAAACGAAAACCATGGGAGCGAGAAGGGCAATTTTATACACCGATTCAAAGCTTATTCAGGGACATATCACCAAAGAGTATCAGGTGAAGGATGAACAACTCTAGAAGTATGTCGAAGCGGTCCGGACAATGGAGAAGGGCTTTATCGGGTTCACCATTAATGCAATACCCAGATCCCAGAACGAACGAGTCGATGGGCTGGCAAGGATCGCCGCCACCGGAGGATGTCTACCCTCGACAGTATTTTTCGAGATACTTCGCACGGCCTCCATCCCTTCCCGGATAAACCTCATTTCTCGGGCGACTAGCGAGGACTGGAGGAGTGAGATATACAACTATCTTCTTGAGGGAATTTTACCAGATGATGAAGCACAAGCAAGACGCCTCGAAAGGCGAGCGAAGAAATATGCCATCATTGATGGATTTTTATTCCGCAACGGCCTCTGCGCTCCATGGCTCCGCTGCATTTCACGAGAGGAGGGGATGCAGGCTCTGCGCGAAGCACACCAGGGAGATTACGGAGTACACCAGGCCCCCAGGAATCTTACAGGAAGAGTATTCCGAATGGGGCTTTACTGGCCCACGGCATTACAAGATGCCGAGCAGATGGTTCGACACTGTCATGCGTGCCAATGGATGACCAAGCAAAAAAGGGCCCCGCCCAACGAATTGCATGCGGTGCCCCCGGTCTGGCCCTTCGCCAAGTGGGGGATGGATATTGTTGGAGCGCTTCCCAAAGCCCGGGCAAATCTTCAGTTCGTAATTGTCGCCATCGACTACTTCTCCCGCTGGATCGAGGCAGAGCCGGTAGCAAAGATAACCGCTGACGCTACCATCAAGTTTCTATGGAAAACAATCATTTGTAGATATGGGGTCCCTTTCCAGATCGTGACCGACATTGGATCCCAATTTAACTCCAGGAAATTTCGCGATTACTGTGAAAATATCGGGACAAACATTTGCTTCGCCTCAGTAGGTCACCCTCAGTCAAATGGGGTGGTGGAACGAGCGAATGGGTTGCTTCTTGATGGCGTCAAGAAAAGGCTTTATAACTCTGCAAAAGGACTTTGGCCCGACGAGCTTGACCATGTTTTATAGGCAACCCGCACCTCAGCTTCAAGAGCAACCGGGTTCTCTCCATTTCGGCTCCTTTTCGGAGAAGAAGCCATTTCACCTGTAGAAATCCGTGCAAAATCTTTGCGAGTGATCAAAACTCCAACCTACGAGGAAGTCGACATCACATGTTATCTGGAGGAAGAACAGAAACTTCAAGCCTTGGAGACTATGAAAGCATATGCAAAAGCCTCAACACAGAGCTTTGGCAAAAAGGTAAAAAACCAAGAGCTACATCCCGGGGATATGGTGCTCAAGAAAGCTGCTCCAGCCTTCGCGAAGCTAGAAACAACATAGGAAGGACCTTATATAATCCAAGAATCAACAGCAAAGGGAGCGCACAAACTCATCACTCCAGATGGCGAGGGAATACCAAGAACATGGAATACCGACGCACTCAAGAAATTTTACCCATAGATGATGAGATACGAAGACAAAAAAAAAAAGAAGAGAAAAAAAAGATGTACCGGTTTTTATTAATAAAACAGCAAGAGATCGTCGCACATGAAGGTCATCTTTACATTTTCTAGTGTTCGCTCGGAAGTCCCGTAGTCTCGTACCGTGTAGGAGTTCACGGATGCTTGGTTGGGAAAACGTCCCACCCATCCTTCGCTCCGGAGACCCGTAGCCTCGTGCCGGGTAGGAGTTCGCGGATGCTTGGTCGGGCAAACGTCCCACCCATCCTTCGCTCCGGAGACCTGTAGCCTCGTGCCGGGTAGGAGTTCGCGGACGCTTGGTCGGGCAAACGTCCCACCCATCCTTCGCTCCGGAGACCCGTTGCCTCGTGCCAGGTAGGAGTTCGTGGACGCTTGGTCGGGCAAACGTCCCACCCATCCTTCGCTCTGGAGACCCGTTGCCTCGAGCCGGGTAGGAGTTCGCAGACGCTTGGTCGGGCCGACGTCCCACCCGTCACTTCGCTCGGAAGTCCCGTAGCTTCGTGCCAGGTATGACTTAGCGGGATGCTTGGTCGGGCAAACGTCCCACCCATCCTTCGCTCCGGAGACCTGTTGTCTCGCGCCGGATAGGAATTCATGGACGCTTGGCCGGGCTGACGTCCCACCCGTCCCTTCGCTCGGAAGACCCGTTACATCGCTCCGGATGGGACTTAGCTGGATGCATGGCTAGGCCAACGACTACCCCTCCCTCCTCGATCCAAAGGTCTGGAACTTTGCTCCACGTAAGACTTAGTGGGAAGTTTGGTAAAACTAGCGTTTAAATATATCCGTTCGCTGTGAAGGCACGAGGCTCCATTCCGGTCTAACCAACATGATAAACCCGAAAACATAGAAATACATGATCACGTTGCTGATCCGGATTAAAAAAAAGAAGAAGAAAGAGAAGATGAAGGCTGAGACAAGAATAGAAACAAACGCAAACAAAGACAACAACTCATACGAGAGCACATTGTTCATTTTATTATATAGGGCAGCGCCGCGAGAAGAAGAGTCTATTACAAATACTGACTCTACGCGCCGTACGCGCGACGCACCGCCGCAATGAGGGCATCTGTCACCACGAGGAGCTTTGGGACTGCGTTAACCAGCAAATGGACGCTGGCAATATCATGAGCGAGGGCCTCTTCCCTTGCCAGTTCCTCCAGGGCGCGATCATATTCAAGCCAAAGCTCATCCTCCTCAGGGAAGGCCGCTGGCAGGACTTCATCCCCGAAGTCGAAGACCAAGGGGAGAACTCCGCCCTCAGTAGGAGCTGGGGCGTTGTCATCCATCCAGAGGAGGCTGGTGACGGTGGAAATCGCTAGAAGAAGTAAAGCAATTGATGTTGAGCAGCGCATGACCGAGTGAGAACAAATGAAAATTTTGGGGGGAATCTTAAAGTTGCATTCCCCTTAGATATATATATGATAAAGATGAGGAAGTTCAAAAGTCCGGAGTAAATGCAGGATCAAGAAATCGAAGAGACAAGGGAAGTTAAACTGGAAAACGGGCACCAGTTAAGCTGCGAGCGACATAAACAAATGTACAAGACAAAGAATGCGAAAAGTTTGGGTTAAATGCAGGCACAGCAAATCGAGGCATACACGCGTCCAACTCCCAAGAACTTAGCTAAAGTGGGGCCCCACAAAAGACATCCGGACATTCTTCTGGCAAAAGGTAATAATACCCGAAGCAAACCGGCTAAGAGGAAGATGGTTTTCCCGTTCCCTTCATCGAATCACGCATTACGGCACGAGCTCGGCGCACTGATTTTTTCGTAGCAGAGTCACCATGTTGCCTCCAGAAATCCGACATGAAGCTCGAGGATAATCGGGATGCAGCGGAAGAAGGCTTCACAGACAGGTGAATATCACCAAACCCAGGCAGTGACGGAGCAGCAGAAGAAAAACCAAAGTTCTCACGAACGTGTGTACATCCCTTCGCCTCCAGCAATTGAGCGGTCTTAACGGAGCCCAGTCTCGCGCAGTAATCACCGAAAGTCAGCGCCGAATCCCCGAATATCTTGGTGGACTTTTCAAGAAAGGAGACAGCTTCCAAGCTGGATGAAGGAATACGGCTCGGGGCTGCATCAATGCCAAATCGTGGGAGCTGCTGCAGAAAGGCCTCTGTAGCTCCGTGAACCCCAGAGACAATAGATTCTAACTCCTTCCGGACTGCTTCGTAACGCTCCTCCGCTCGTTGAGTGTTACGAAGGTGCATTTGAACCTCGCTCCGCGCCATTGCAAGTTGAGAAGGGAATTCTTCCACTTGTTTCTTCAATATATTCTTACCTTCCTCCGCCACCGCTAACAGATTTTTCAATTCTTCAATATGGTCGTCCTTCTTCTTCTCATTTCGCTCAGCTGCTATACGAGCCCGTTCCTCCTCGGCAAGATGGTTCCGCATCAAGGAAACTATTCCCTCAAGCTCTGCATTTTTTGTCGCTAAATCTTGACTCTAAAATGCTTTAGCCTGTGCCTTAGTCAATGATTCATTAGAGTCTCGGAGCGCCTATGAAAGACGAATTTTCTCTATTTCTAACTCCACCACTTGTTCCTTCGTTGCCTTGCAATCCTGGACCCCCTTGTTGAACTTATTAAAGTATGCCCGAAACCGGCGAGTTATCTCCAAAGCAACGACAGCCCCCTAAAAAAAAGAAGTTAAAAGATAAAGAAATTACCAACAAAAGCATAAGAGGGGAAATACCTTCAAATGACGATCCAACGAAATCTCACAAAGAGAAAGATCATTAATTCCCTCGAACAAAGCTACGGATTTGCTGTAAGGAGAAAAGGTTGCGCGCATCTTTTTCAAAGCCGGGTCTGTTGAAGTCCCCCTCTCAAAATCTGAAGCCGAAAAATCCGACAAATCAAACCTAACAAAAGAGGAATTAGGACCACCCACAGAGGTCCACAAACCCGAAGATGAAGTTCCCCCGCCCAAAAGGGGAACATCTTGGGAAATAAGGATCGGGGACCCCTGATCTCCCTCTCCTGCAATAACCAGAGAGATTAAAGACACTCCAGTCTGAGCCTGCTCTGATGGCCTAAACGCCTCCGCCGCCTCCGCATCATCACCCCCTGCACCGACTTCATGAAATCCTGAAAGGATATCACATTCTAACGAGCTGGCAGGAAAAGTGTCAGGAGTAAGACCTTCTGCCCCAATGGGGGTATCAGGAATAAAAACGTTTAGTCGGAGCCTGCGAGCTCCAGTAGCAGGCAAATTCGCTATTTCACCCGCGGGAGCATGTGTTTCCCCCGCCATGGAGCCAGCCGCATCTCCGGGCAGCTCTTGTACGTCCCCCAAGGCTAGAGTATCACCATCATCGCTGTCACCCAAATCAATAGTATCCACACCAGGAATCGCTAAAAACGAATATCCTGGAGATTGCCCCCCGTCAACACGCGTATCCGCGGAGGAGCCAGGTATAAGGGCCGAGGAAGCCACATCCGTCAAGGTCAGAACCGGAGCTGCCTCAGGAAGACCCGCCTCAAAAATAAAGTCACGGACCCGAAAGAGAGGTTGTGGGCTCCGTCCCAGTTGAAGGTCATGACCCCTTTGCGGGGTTAGACTCAGATCGGGGACTTGAAATGATAGGCACACCTGGCGGCCCGCCCTCAACAGCTGAGGGTAGTGCTTCAGAAGGCCCCACAGCATCAGCGGGATAAAAAACGGGCGGCGGTGGGAGAGACATAGCCGCAACGGAGCCGAAAGAATCACCTTCGTCACTGGACTCCTCTTCTTTCCAATCTTCATCCTCATCGTCATCCTCATCTTCTAAATCTTCGCTCCGCCGTAAGTAGCAAAGACTTGGGGCAGAGCAACACGAGCCAACCTCGCTCGCTTAGCGGGGCGAGGAGAACCGGTTGATCCTCTAGGATGAGGGACTGCTCGACGCCCCTAATCGGTAAAACGAGAGCATCGTGTGGCCCCAATGGCACTCATAGTGGCCTCATACTCAACTGCCTTGCAAGGTCCAAGAAGTCTGCGAGCCAACCTTTCAGCTGCCCCGCGCCCAAGGTCTTGTACCCCCTCGGGTCGGACCACAGATACTGTACCTCCGGACGATCGCTCCAGAGTAACAGCGGAGCTCCTTGCTAAAGGGTCGATGCGACAAACAATACTCTTCAACCAAGTCCCGCATTGTACTCTGAGCACGAAGAGCCTTCAAATAGTCAAGACACCTAATTTCTTCCGCAGTTGCGCTCCAATTATGGGATCGAACTGCACGAACTGGACCCATTGAGGTATGAAGAAAAGAATCTGGACCCTCAAGAATCTGGTAATACCATCGTAACATCCACCCCGAATCCCATTTTCCCTTGGCAGCCGCTACAGGGATTTCTTTTACAAGAGACCTCTTCGTCTGAAAATTCAAAGAACCGAAACACGATATGCGACCTCATTCCCTGCCTTCTGTTGTTTCGGTTGCCAGAATGCATCTTCAATAAGAGAAAACAAGCGCCCCGTCAATCTAATCCCGGTCGGACGAAATGCCCATTCCAACACCGCTAATCGCACGATAGCATTGGGAGTAAGTTGCGAGAGCTCTGCCTAAAAAGCCCGGAGCACTGATGCCAACAAAGGAGCGGACGGAAAATGAAGACCCGCCTCAAGAAACGCCGCAAATACTACTGCTTCGTTTGCTTGAGGCTGGGGGGTTTCCTCATCACCCGGAAGACGCATGGAAGGGCGCGTCACCCCAAAGTCCCTCGCCAATATGTCGAGGTCGACGGAGCTCAAGATCGACCGCCCTAGAACGGGAGATAATCCCGCAACATCTTCTCTGCTCAAAACCGGCTTCATCTTAGGAGCACGCCGAGGACCCATAGAGATCTGAATCAGTGGCGAACAAGGGAGACGATGCAAAAGGAAAACACGAACGAGTAAGAGAAACGAAGGGACACGTAGCAAATGGGATGCCAAAAAGCCGGGGAACCTTGTCCCCACCTGCTATAAAAAAAAGAGGGGGAGGAAATAAGGAGAAGCATGAACGCGTCATCAGAAAGCTGTAGGGCTTCGATATTTGGGCCAAAACGCCATAAAGAATCAACTGGTGGATCGATTCCACCACACTAACACTCGGCTGAAAAAGACAAACCATCAGCTACATTCGCGTACCCGCCTAAGAACAAAAATGAAAAACAAACTTCCCTTCGCATGCCAAATAAGTACGATGAAAGGTGATTTGGACCTTTGCTATAACATCCCAGCGGGCAGAACAATATCAACCCGCTGACTTGCGGGGCTAGTGTTGTGGGCCAAATGGACTCATCTTCCCTTGACAAGCGAAGCAAGGCTTGTGCCTCTTTACGATTTATAAAGACTCACCTGTGATATTTAATCCTCCTCCCGCTGGCGAAGCAAGGACCACAAACCTTGGAAGTCCATCCCTCGGGAAAGGTAGAAAAGAATAAAAACAACTCCCCTCCGTAGCGAGGGGGAACTCCCCTCCGTAGCGAGGGAGAAAAACGGAGGGAACTCCCCTCCGCTCCATCTCCTATCGACACAAACACAGTACGGGCTGCTAAAGTCTGACACCCAATGACAACCCCTTTGGGAACACCAGGATATGTCATACTAGCCTGGGACCCTAAAATAAGTAAAATTCCCGTGGAACCCCTATAAAAGGCATAAGAATAGAGGGTAAAAATGTAGAACAAGAATAAAAAGACATCATATAGAGCCAATCTAGCCCTTGGCTGGAGACAGGTGGAAGAAAAGGGTTAACAGACAATTTAAAAAGGCTTGTACCCCCAAGGACATAGTGGGGAGAGAAAGGGCCGACCAATGCATGCATGTTCCCTTGCCCTCCCTATAAAAAGGAAAGACGACCGCAGACCACGAGGAGAAAAGAAGAAAAAGACCCCAGCCCCAGAAAAATTCCACAAGAAGAAGACGAAAGAGAAAGAAAAAAGAAGCACAAGAAAGAAGAGCAATTCGGTGGTTCGATACGACCACAGGTAGGGCCTGAGCTCGACAACGACGAGCGGCCAGCTGGAGGCGACGAAGCATGGTCAAATCGCGTCACTGGTCGGGCGTTGACGAGCAGCGTGGGGATGACGGATCCGGCCTGGTCAACACTAATTCATGCGAAGGCGGTGGCGACATCACCGTCCTCCTCGACACGCTCGATGGAGCCCATGGGAAGAAGGGCAGCACGAGTGTGGAGCCGATGAAGAGCTAGGGCAGTGTGAAGATGATGGAGATCTGCTTGAAGATGACCGCCGGTGAGCAGAACGACACTAGGAACGCGATGTGCTGCCCCCGGATGTCGTGGGTGATGATGAAGCTCCTAGCGGTAGGGGTGGTCACCCTCGAGAGTTGAGATTGCTCCTCTCGGGGGCAATAGCAGCAAAAGATGATCACGGAGTTAGGGTTAGAACCTTAGCTCTGATATCATGTTATAAATAATACTTGTTGTATTCAATATAAGGCCAATAGAGGGTACAAAAGGAAAGCCTATGTAAGGCAATACCTAAGCAAGAAAAATTTATATAAAAAAGCCTATATATGATAAGTCTATATAATATAATATTTATATCTTTAACAATATCTAGGCCTTATTTCTCTCCGGTCTCCACATGTTAGGTTAGCAACAAGCCTCAATATAAATAAATAGGAGAGGAAAAAGAAAGGAGACGCAAAAGAAGTGACACGTAGGTAAGTTGTTGAAATTTTAGGCTGTTGGCTGTAACTGTGAGATAGTAGCAAAAAATATTTGAAATTAGAGGATTGCATCAATGCTGTTCCAAAAAGAAAACTGAGGGCTATATTTTCATATTGGTTGATTGCCGTGGCTGATAATGCGCGAAAAAAACATCCACCCATCGAGCGAATGGTGAATAATCTTACTATTTAGTTGCAGTCTGGAAATTTTGGGTTGATCAAAATTGATCATAGGTCCTGAAAATGTTCGATGTTACGTTCAACTGAAAAGCAGACGCTGCTGGAAAATGCCTGTCTATGTGGTGAAATAAATAGAGGTACTTAGTGAAGTGTGTATTGGTAATTTGGTAGTGCACGCATGCGACTATATATCTCCGAATGAGCTTTGTTACTGCAGTTAATTATTTCGCAAGAATACTGATTCAACATCATTATCACTTACCGGTATGTACACACTTAGTGATACTGCTACAAAAGAGGTTATACTAGCGAGACACCTTATCACTGACTGATTTTTTATAAAAACCTTCTGAGATGAATATCGGACACATTATAGATGGTTTTAGGTTAAAACCGTCTGTGATGTGCCCCTCATCATAGACGATTTTAATCAAAAATCGTTTGTGATGACACATCATAAACGATGTTTAGTTAAAACCGTATGTGATATACACCTTATTACAGACGGTTTTTGATTAAAATCATCTGTGATATACCATTTCTTAGCCACGCCGGCTCCCCTAAGCTAAACCGAACCCAATACATCTCCTCTCTCTCGCCCCTCATTTTCCTCAGCCACCGCCTCTTACAGTCTTACTCTTCTCTCTCTCCCGCTTGATCTCGCCCCACTTCTCCATCTCTCACACCTCCGGCGCCACCCCCGCTTTGCTCCATCGGGCGCCGCCGCCCCCTTTGGTCTCCCCAACTCCCCACTTCTCACATGCCTCTCCCCTCTCTGCCCTACGCCGCCGTCGCCTCCCACCTGCCCTGCGCCGGTCGCTATGCTTCCTTCGGCGCCAGGCCCCTCCTTTCCCCCTCACCACCGCCTCCCTCACCGTCGCCGCCGACTGCTATTGGGCGTTGTGGATCCGTAATCGACGAGGCCGTCTCTCCTTACTTCGGTGGCTCAGCCACCTGCTCCAAGCGCCCGTACCACACTCTTCTCCTCCGTACACCACGCCATCGCCACGAAGGCTGGACTGCAGGTTCATTTCAGTTTTGGACGAGTTTCTTATGACAATAGTGGATTAGAGTTTGGATGGATGTGAACCCGAGGTTCTCTTCCCCTGCAGGATCTGGTGTTCGATGCGGAGACCAAGTCGGCGCTGCTCATTGAGATGGCCAAGAAGAACCTCTTTGTCAAGAGAGGTGCATTTTAACTACGCGTGTGCGCTTTCTTCTTGCTGTTGCATAATATAGATCAATGAAGGGGGAAATATGTGTGTAAATTTGAAGTAGCATTATATAGTTTTGGGGGCAGTGGGATCTCGAAGAATATGTGAGTTTTGGGCCCAATCATCATTCTGATGTAAGAACAGGCTAACTGGTATTCTTGTAGGTCAAATTGTAGCAGCAATTCAAATTTATACCTCTGTGGGAGTTAAATTCTTCATCAGAACTTTAACAGGTTTGTATGCATTTGTTGTTAGTACTGTAAAATAAGATGCAAATCTGCAGTCAATCTTAACTCCTAATTAACAATGCCAACGGTTCTAATGTCTTTGTCTGATTGTTCAAGATGATTATAGCGAACTGTATGCTCATTATTTTTCAAAAATACCTTCTGTGCCTAAGCTTTCTCTTAGTGTTGCACTTTTGCATGGTGTTGTTTTGCTGCTTTTGATACATTTATCCATATTACATATATGTGATTAACTCATTCCATTGAATCACATCAACAAGTATCCTTATGTGACTGGTACGTTAGTAATTGCAATGCAATACAAAGATGGTGTGATCATGGCATGTGACACTGGAGGTTAGTGTCAATTCTTCAGCACTGATAAATATAGTTCGTGCAATGTGAAATTTATTCTTTAACTTCTTTTGCAGCCTCCTATGGGTCAACTTTGTGATACAAAAGTATGGAGTGCATTAAGGCGGTTGGTAAACATAGCCTTATTGGAGCAAGTGGAGAGTTCAGTGATTTTCATGAGATTTTGCGCTAATTGGATGAACTAACGTAAGTGCCTCTTATGGTTTTTCAAAGTTTCACCTTTCACATTCTTCATGTCTGTATCAACACAATATTTTTCCATTTTATACTCTTCACGTTTTTACTTGATCAGACAATTAGCCCAATATTTTCCTTGTTAGCTCATCTCATATCTCATTGTATTCCTTGTTTGTGTTGCATCTGCTCCCCTTTTCCTATGCATATGAGTTTTGATGTCACTTTTCCTTCTATTATTTTAGCCCCATGTAAAATATCTATGCTAAAGATCCCCAAGGGGCATTCTTCCCTCAAGTGAAATTGTCTTGTTATTTTTGTACTCTCAGAAGGCTACACTAAGTTTTTACTTAGAAGTTCCTATAAATGCTAAAATTTCATGAAAGATGGTACTCTGTTGTTTTTGTAAGGATCTTGAGTTTGAACATTTATTTTGCCCCTACTATCCTAGATGCACATGTTTTCAAGAAAACTGTATTGCTGTAAATTAAGTTTTATTGAACAAAATAATGGAACTTCATGTGTACCTGTTCTCTGGATTTATCATCCACTGGCGTTAACATCCACTACTTGAGCATTACAGGGCACTTGTTTCTACGAGGCATTATAGGGCACCTGAAATAATCTTAGGTAAATTGGTTATTCTTAAAAGTTTGCTTTCATTTTATCATGTTTGAGGTGAAGGTTATCCTTACAGTGAAGATTTATGTCCTCTTGAATATGCTCCTACAGAGCAGAAAACATATGCAAATTAAAATCCTCTAAGTCTTGATGCATGCCAATTGATACTTAGTCTTACTTATTTCTAAATGATAAAACTCGTTGAGAAGGAAAACTTTTTGCCTTGGCAGCTTTGGCTAATAGGAAAGCCTTTTAAATTTGATCACTTACGGTTTTTTTGATAGAAGGATCACTGATGAGAACACTCATCACTGACCCTTTTACTCAAAAACCGTATGTGATGATCACGATGGTCATCACTGATGGTTTTTAGCCAGAAGGTTTACTGATGAGGGTCACATCACTGATATTTCTAGCTAAAAACCGTATGCGATGACTATGAAAGCCATTACTAACGATTTTTTTTTTGCTAGAAGGGTCATTGATGAGTGGTTATTACATGGCCAATTTCCCAGTGAATTAGACGCCAATGGATCTCCAAGACTAACTCTGTATATTACAAATTAATGGTCCTATTTCACGAGAGAAGTGGACATTTCAAATTAATATTGATGAAGTGGCAAGCTGCATAATCTCAAGCATTTCATCTCTCACGATTGTAACCTTCTTAATTATGTCACGGACAGCCTTCCAATCCACTGGATGAAGGTCAACTTGCTCAACACCGTGTCCGCGAGTCGCATTCTTTTGCACTTGCTTGCTCTACCCCAAATCGCGCCGCAGCGCTGCTCCTCCTCTACGGGACACTCTTTCCCCATCACAGCGCAGCACTCTTCGTCCTCCACCCCGGCACGCACCTTTCCTGTCACCGGCGCCCTTAAATCCGCCTCGCCTTGCTTTTTTTCTTTCTTAATTTCTTTCTTTCCATGTTAGCTAGTGCGAGCTCTTTTGGAACAAAACACTAAATTTCTTTGGAGCAATTTTCTCTTCTTTATTGCTTCTTGCTCTTTCGTGCTTTGCTCACCTCTAGCATGTTACAATCCCCTGTTTATATATCAGAACATTAAGTACCAGACTAGGTAACAACTCATGTGTTTGATTCAGACTCCAGATACTTTCCAAACCAAACTTTACCTAAACCAAACTTTTCTAAAACAACCTTTCGTAAAACAAGATTAATACTAACAATCACCCCTTTAATCTTGTTTCTTACTTAACTCAAACTTGTTGAGGTAATCGGTCACAACTACGATTTGCCCAACTTTTATTTTGACACACGACGATGAACGCTTCTCAAAAGAGTTCCGTCTTCTTCTTGCTAGCCATACTACCGATGATGCACCTCGCTGGTGACCATGACCTTTTGCCTCTGTTCTAATTGTCTTTTCACCGATAACCCAACTTAACGGTGACACGCAGACTCGCATTAGAGCTTACTAGACACAGCAAGAACAACGACGCCAACTCCTCAATATCCTTCGACGAGACACGCAAATGGCCACCAATACCATCTTGTCACGCCAATTATCGACGATACTCGCTAATCGCGGGTATCAAAAAGACACATCTTTTCTACCTTTTTTTTTCCTTTTTTTTCCTCTTTTGCTTCTCTAGCTTCCTCTTCTTATTCACATTCACTTTGGCCACACATGGCTCCACGCCGTAATGCCTCCAGACACAGCACGTAGCCACCTCTAGAACTTTTGCTGCCGTAGATAACACTGACCGCCCCATACGCCGAGCCTTCTTGCGGTCTCTGGGTTGTTCTCCAGTAGCTGCTCAGGAACTCGAAGCCTGCCGTAGACAGCGCCTGCCACCCCGTGAGCACTCGCAACGTGATCTTGCACACCACGCCGGGTCGGACTCGACTGGTTGCCGTGCAGTGCCCCTCTGGGAGAAGACTCCCGAAGCAGTGGCTTGATCTTGAATCCTAAGGCTCTGATACCAATTGTTAGAACAAAACACTAAATTTTTTTGGAGCAATTTTCTCTTCTTTATTGCTTCTTGCTCTTTCGTGCTTTGCTCACCTCTAGCATGTTACAATCTCCTGCTTATATAGCAGAACATCAAGTAGCAGACAAGGTAACAACTCATGTGTTTGATTCGGACTCCAGACACTTTCCAAACCAAACTTACCTAAACCAAACTTTCCTAAAACAACCTTTCCTAAAACAAGATTAATACTAACAAGCTCGACACAGTGTTCCATCTTGAGAAGACGCATCTCATGCTGGACGAGATGGTGAAGAATGGTTGCACTGTTGAGAAAAGCAAGGATATCTTGATGCTGACTATGGTCAATATTCATTAGAAAATGCTCGTATGCATCTACATAATTTTTCGTCCTCTATATGTGCAGGCGTCCACTATTATGAAATTAAACGAAGTCGTCACTGGTTGCTCGTTACTATTCCTAAACAAGTACGGCTTCTGGTTGTTCCCCCACCAACTCTCCACAGCCTTGAAGCTCATGACAAGAGGGAAGTACACACTATTTTCCTAATGCTGCCCATTCCCACGCAAGGAGATAAATCCATGTAACCTACGCTATATGTAAAATCTACAGGAAAAACGTCAGGTAATACATAAGTGGCAAATAGAGGATGCAAAGCTTGTCGTAATGAGCACTCTCACTACAGGAATCCGTATTATTTTCGTCGGCCAGAAACCGACGAAAATACGGAGAAAACCGATGAAAATATATATTTTCGTCGGCTTGCCGACGAAACTAAGCTGACGAAACAAATCCGACGAAAATAATTTGGGCCGATGAAAATACTACGGATTCCTGTAGTGTCTTTCATCGTGCTATGGGCATTTTATCTGTCATACATACTAAGAACAAGTGACATGCATGGTATATAAATTAGAGAGGATGAAGATATTGCAAGGCACTGATAGGTTGGTGAGAAAATTAAGTTTCATATTTTCGCGATAATGGATAGGCGCGCAGTAGGTAAAATGTGAAATGATTGTCGAAGTATGTACGTACTCTCTGTGAATGCATGGGCCTACAGTACTTGTGTGTTAAGGCCATTCACAATGGAGAGTTTCATTACATGGTTTCCAAGAGTGCCACATCAGCTTTTGTCTAGGTAACTGTGTATCTCAGGTTTCATTCTGATGAAACTCACTCACCTCCCATAAAACTCTTTCTATTTCTCTCTTCATAATTATCTTGCCATGTCACCAAACATGATGATGTGTCACATCATTTAATGAAAATGAAACTCCCACTGTGAATGGCTCGTCTGTGTTCTATTCACTTCACTGACGAGTACAATGTATTCTAGGTTCAATAACCGATGAGTAGGATTTGTTGAAAAACATTGCTTAGAAAAACCAAAACAACAAGTACAATTTGCAAGGTGGAAGCATTCAACAACAACTTCTCTTTAATTAAATTACCATCGTACTAGTTAAATACAATAATTAATTTAATTTGAGGTTCAAATTTTCCCTAACTTTTTAATACAGTAAGAAATTAAATAAAGTTCCTAGAAAGCAGCTTGCTAATTGAGATGAGGTCATCTTGTTTTTTTGTAGATTATTGATGAGTCATCTCACAGATATACTGATCTTCAAGGACGACGCGAACTCTTCACTTTAGTTCCTTTATACAACTATGTACGTATTTATGTACGCAAGAACTTGGCGATGGCAAAACAACATGTTTGGATCGGCTTTGTTTTTCTCTTGGATCAACGTTTCATGACATGCATTATTGGGGTTCGTTTCGGCAGATAATTTTTTGTATTCGCGTGTCCGAGTAACACGGTTTGTGCCATTGCTATATAAAATCATTGAGCTAAGTTTTAGAACTTTAAACCTCTTGGATATTCGGCTTTGTTTCATTTTTTTTGTTGTGTAGGAGAGGTCTGGATCAGCTTTGAGATCTTGTATCTTTCTAAGTTTGTCACTGAAGGAATTAGTTGTAGATTAACACACTTTATAAATTCAGTGTCTGTGCGTCATCAGGTATGGTCTTCGCTGATCCAGATGATTGAAGTGCAGATGTTTTGATCGATCTACTCTTTTCTTAATGTCAGCCTTTCTCAAGAAAATAAATGCATGTAGGCTATGCTATATATCCAGTGCAAAATTATGAAAGGAAGAAAATGAGAGAGAGAGAGAGAGAGAGAGAGCCTTTGGCTTATAGAGGTGCCACACTGGCAGGAACACCTCTTTCCTGCATAGTCTATTCCTTGCATTTCTATCTTCGCACACGTTAGGTTAACTTGAGGCAGTGATTTGCAGACACAGCTTATTTCATTCCCTCAGCCTTACTGTTTCTAGAGCCAAACATGTATCAGTCATTTCCTTTCTTCGCTACTAAATTAGTGTCTACGGTGATGTTTGTATAACTAAATTCTAAGTTCAACGAAGTAACCTATATGAAGCGAATATTAATATTAACTATCATATAGGGGGAAGAATTGGCGAGCGCTCGCCGTAGCCACGTCGACGCTCCTTCCGGAAAAACCCTCCCAGTTTTGCGATTTGCGTTCGCGTCCAATTTTCCCTGTGCCGTCGATCTTCTATACCGCTGCGGATCCGGCCGCCCACGCGTTCTCAGGCGCTGGCCCGTCTGTCGACAACAAATCGCCGGCCGCGGAGCCCTCGAGGACCAAACGCCCTTCGGAGCCCTCGACGCAGCGCTGCCCTCTCTCCCTCCCGCTTGCTTCACTGGCCGTGCCGCCGTCCGCTCCGCCGCTTTGGCCCACCCTCAGTCTTTCCCCATGCAGCCGACCTCGCTACCCCCCTCCCACCCTTCCCATCCCCCCCTCGGCCGGGGCATTTGATCATTTGCCCTGAAGTTGATGGGCGTTTGATCATTTGCCCAAAGTTGATAGCCATTTGATTATTTGCCCTACGATGTTTCACTGACATGTGGCCCTAGGACCCGCATGTCAATGAGACATCGTAGGGCAAATGATCAAATACTCAACAACTTTGGGCAAATGATCAAACGTCTATAAACTTCAGGGCAAATGATCAAATTTTCCCCCTCGGCCGCTCCTCTTCCCCGCAGCTCGCCCTCGCCTTTCCCTTCTCGGCCCGTGTGTCACCAACCCCTTTTACGCGGAGCCCTCGACGCACCGCTCACCTTCCTCCCTCCCGCTTGCTTCACCGGCCGCGTCGCCATCGGCTTCGCCGCTTTGCCTCGCGCGCCCACCCTCGCTCTTCCCCTCGCATCTGACCGATGTGCTGCCCCTTCCTAATTTCCCCCTTTCCTCATTTCAGATGGTGTTCTGCTAATGGTTACTGTCGCTATTGTTTCGGTCATCGTGTCACCACCGCTCTTTTGGGCTTTCTTATCGCCTGCTTCATCCCGCTTCGACCGCCATTTCCGCGCACTCCGATTCTCTTTGGTATTGCCCCGTGACTTCTTTTTCTTCTTTCCTCTCTTTCCCTCTTTTGATTTCGATTGTTGGTTCACTAATTAGTTGGTTCTTGCTTCGGTTCTTGCCCATTGTTTCCCCTTCGGCTGTTGGTCATGCCGGCTCAGTACCGACAATCCAAATGGTAAAGGAAGCGGTGTTCATGGACAGGATGGTGGTGCTGCGCGGCGGATTCAGGAGAACCCGGAGCTCGAGTACGACGAGTTCGCCACCAGTAGCTTCCCCTCTTCTTTTACAGTTTGCATTATTTTCTGATGTTGTCTTGGGCCATCACGTCAGCTTCCTTGAAAATGCATACCGCATGCCTGATAATCATAGAAATCCAAGAAGGTGTTTCGAACAAGGAATGGTTGTTGTTATTTCTCTTTTATCAACATTACGAGCAATGCTTCTATGCTTTTACTCCTAACAATTATTGTTTAGACTTAGTTTTGCTTTCCGGATTAGCTATCATATTGATTTTTACCACTAATATATCCTGCCAACACCTGGACAAGCTGCTTCGACAACACAATAGATCATCCGCTCTTTCTCGTAATTAGCATAGTTTCTGAAAAGTTTCGGCTTTCATGCTAACTCATAGGATCGCTTTTATATTTACGTGATCGTTGCTATCTTCTCTTACAAACCATCAACACATGTTATTGCTTGCGCTTACAATTTACTACTTGTTTCCCAGTGAGAATGTTAGAAACTCAAGCTTAACATGTATTGATGGTCCTGTCCTCATTCGTGTTGAATACCATTTTGTCTCGCTAATGATCATATATGGAGGTCTACACAATTTACCCTTTTGGAATGCAATCGGCAAGGCCACATGGTGATCAAACTTTTGGAAGGTCAGCCCACTCGACTACCCTTCTCGCTACATACCATTGTCTACTTGGTGATCATACATGGAGGTCTATGGCGAAAGTTGATCTATTGCCACCTTGATGAAAATTTGAGAATGTTTGATTACATCCATCTTACTATTCGCTTCCTGCATTTGATGTTATGCATCCGTGCCATCGAAGAGCTTCATGAATTTGATATTTCCGTCTCCATGTTGGTTTGAATTTGCTTATTTCAGTTTGAAATATTAACACAGACTACAATGTTGTTACTAAGTATGTCGCTAAAAGGAATGCGGAACACCCTATTGAATTACATGTCGTTCCACTTTCTGTCCAAGCTAGGCCTCAAGATTATTAGTGGTTATCCCCTTCCCTTTGGCCAGGCAAAAACGATTATGTTCCTCATGATTCTGTCATGTAGAAAGCTTCAATTGGCAGATGTCATTAATTCATATTGACGCATGAGCAGACTCCAGTAGAGCAAATTACCAAGGAGCTGAAGTCTGGAACTTTGCAAATAGAAGGAAATAATGATTCAATGCCCGCTACAAAAGATTGAATTCTTATGGTACGCAGTCCTAAAAGAAAGATATTCCTTATCGACCACCATGCCCCACCTATACATAAATAGTCACCGTGCATATCTATGTACTATAGAATGCAAAGACGCTTCAGAGCTTGACGTCAAATTTTGATTTTGATGTGTTGTACATATGTAGTTCTTCTACTACTTGAGTGTGCTAAATCATTCTCTATCGGCTATTCTGGGCTCTTGATTGTTGTTCGTTCTTCCCCTTTTACCCCCTACAGTTGTCACTGAGGCTTTTGGATGTCAAAGCAGCTGCAATGCGTAACATACGTTTTGTAGTTGATTAATGGTTTTGATACATTTTTGTCCTAAATCGAGCCTGAACTTCGCCATATGAAAACACTTGTACTCTTTTCCCTTTTCCTCTCTTTGGATTTAACATTTATAGGGGGCAACCACCAGATGGCCTTCTAAGGGAAGCTAAAAACACCAGAAGATTCTTTAAACATGTTGGATGTATTTATCCTGGTAGCGAGGCACATGACGGCCTTGGTAGTGCATACAAAATGTTAAGTGAAGAAGAGGTTGAAGCGATAAGTTTTCTTGTGATTTCACTAGAAGAATCCTGAATTTTATTGTATTATCTCATGATAATTCAGCAACTTACTTTCTCTACCAAATACACAGAGTCTAAAAGCCAAAGATAGGGAAATGGTACTTCACACATAAAAGTATTGACCAACTCATATGTTGCTTTTTAGTTTGTGAATAATATATTGGCTCCTTAGCCCCTGTTTTGGAATAGGCTTAGATCACTATTATGTGTACTCTTTGTTACTTTCAATGTGGTCCCTGTAATTATATTGTTCCAATTTCACCATATTTATGGTTCTTTTATTTTTTTATGAACATGATGTGGGTGTCGTCTTGAGTTATGTACTTTCGCATTTTGTTGAAAGCATTATCTTTTGCCCTTACATCATGAAGGATAACCTGTTTTAGTAGGGCCTTATCACACTGTTTTCTCTAAAAAAAATGAAGGACAAAAAGGTTTCTCCCAATATTTTCCTTTCGTTGTTCCATTTTCGTGACTATTATAATGCAGGCTGGAAAAATATACTGTGAATTGTAATAAGTTCACAAATTCCAAACATCTGGTTGCACATAGCCTGGCATGTCATTGAACGGTTCCTCCAAATTGGCTAGCATATCATAGTGATAGTTTCCCCAAGGAAGAAGTCAGGACCATCTCTTTCTAAACTCAAGCATATGAGATTTACCAGTATTTGTTAGTTGATCAACAATCCAGCATTGCAAACGCATAAGTCAAGTCAATCTGGTTCTGTTAAATCATACATGTGAAAGAATTTAGTATTTCATAGCAATGTCTGCACTTGGTATTTTTAATAGTTGTGCAGTTTCTTCTTCTTCTTCTTTTCGAGAATTCATGTTTCTGCACTTGGCACCTTCCTCTGCTATGTCTTATTTTCTACAGCTGGTATCAAATAACATGAAGTCCATTTAAAACTTTCGGTTTCTTATGATTATATTTATTTGAAAGAATAGAAATAATGTGTTTGGCTTCTTTTGAGGGTGATAGCTCATCAAGCCAAAATTTATGTTCTTTGCAACATTTATCTTTCCACTCCGTTGTTTGTGTGAGTGTGTAGGCGATGCATGTTGTTTTGATTAGCTTTATCTTGACAAGCATTCATTCTGCTGCAGAAGGCCTAATGTTCCTCCATACCCCATTCTAGCTCTTCGAATTGATGATGACGAAATTTCATCCAAAGGTATGTCATATTGATGTTCACTGAATCGTTTCTCAGTCAATTCCATATGTTTTGTTGAACTCTTTAGTTTGGTCCTTTTTTTTTTGCTACAATGTTGGACTGTATGTGTTGCATGAAGTGTTAAGTGATAGCCTTCTCATTTGTGATAAATGTTTTCATATCATTGATAATATTCACATTATTCATCTCTGCAATGTGCTTAAATCCAAAAAATCATTATGATATGCCAAAATTAGTTGTTCTGTACTATTGGCACCACTTGATTCAGTTGTCAACATCCTGGTTGACCAATCATATGGAGCCAGATCGTTCCAGGCAAATGTTTGGACTGCAGACGGAAGTTGTGTATTGGTATATGCAGTTCCCTTTGGTACCTAACGTTTTGCGGCAGATGTTGGCTTTTACTGATTTCTCAGTCATCATCGGACATCAGTTATTGGAATTTTGATCGCATAAGTTTCTCCTATATTGGGTACGGATCCATTCGTTCAAAGAATAAAAATTTTGATTCTTCACATTTTGGTGGGGATTGTTTGAGTGTGTTCTTCTCAAAATGCTTCTTCTATTGTCTGTTTGGATCCCCGAGATCGAATTGTTCGATGAAATCTTTGGAATGGTGATTCCGGACTCAATACCACTAAGATGTTCATGCTTGTTTTCTTTTCCCCGTTGATAGTGGGTGTTAGGGAATAGCCTGGTCCAGATTCCCAAATGCACCACATGTCATCTTTTGCATTTGCAAAGTCCAAGTCCAACAATATTGTGGAATCTAGAGATATATGTAGACGCATTGCTTGAAATATATTTTCAAGCTTTTTTTTCTGTTCTATGCATTTTTATTTTGAAGAGCAATTCTTCTTGAGATTTTGAACACAAAGTGACTATTGACATTGATGGCTTAGATACCATATTGCTGAGTTATTTATTTTTATTGTCTTTCTGCGATTGGAGGTCCAACAGAGAACTCAAAGTAATGCCTGTGTTACGAGTCAAATTTCAACAAACCTTAGCACAATGCAGGTATTCATTTATTTCAAGATGGTTTTTTGGTGATGATTTGTGCAAATGAATATTCTCTTCCTGGTCCGAAACCCTGTAATTTTCCTTTGCGCATTTTTCTTTTTCTCTCAAACATGTACAACACTTCATCAAAAAATTATGGCGCAGCGTGCCACACAATCTTGCAGCTCCTGAATCCCCTAAAATACAGCTCCTGATAAACGATGGAGGGCCCATCATCGCAACATACGGCTCCTGAATACTCCTAAAATACGTTTTGCGTAAATAAAACAACATTATTATCATCTTCCCCATCACTTACCGCTGATTCGCACGGCGCGGCGTAGCGCGCTATTCCCACTAGTAACATATATGAAGTAACCTATATGAAGCGAATAACTAAAATCCTCAACGGTTGCAAGCAAACGGTCCCCATACCTTCTGAGTAGGGGTGCAAACGGAGCGGATACGGACGGATTTTGTTCATCCCGTATCCTTTTCCAAATTTTTTCTTGGATGCATAATCGGATATGGACAGTGCCGGATTCGAATACGAATACGGATTACTTCGGTCACGAATACGGAGCAAATACAGGTCATTCCGGATACGGTTAGTCTCGGTCATGAATAGTTAGTCGGATAATGCGTGAAAGCAGAAACCATATATGTAACATATATTAGGATCAATCAACCATACACAAAACTTTGCTATAACTTTCAAGATATGTAAGTGTTTCAAATTCAATAATAGTTGCATTCCCTACATAAGAATAATATACAACCAAGTATAATTCTAATCAACATATGCACTTATATGATGTAGCACATCCAACTGCAATCAAGTGTTTTGTAGTGCAATTATAAGAGCTTGCTCCAGAAAGTAGTGCAATTATATTACAACTTGCTCACATTATATCACAGGCTCACAACAGCATTATGTTTCACATTATATTACAACTTGCCTAATTAGATAGCACATAACCAACACGCAACATCTAAAATATAGCTAGCAAGCACTGTAATTCAAATACACACATTATGAACAATATTGCAAGGGTATCAGGTCGGATATTTACCGGGTATTAGGTCGGATATTTACCGGATATCGGATCGGATATTGCTCTTTCCATATCCTAACCCATATTACATGAGTTTTTTCGGATACGGATCGGATATTGCTCTTCCCATATCCTAACCCATATTACATCGGATTTTCCGGATACGAATACGAATAACATCGGTACGGATTTTTTTCGAATACGGTATCAGATCGGTCAGGAAATATCCGCTCCGTTTGCACCCCTACTTCTGAGCTCTACCCTGAATGAAAGCAACTAGGCAAAGAAGCGCGCTCTGCCGCACCGTTTTGTTTAAGAACGTTATAGACCGGTGGATGGTACGGATAGAGTTTTGAACTATGCTTTCACAGCTATCGTGAAATAAGCAAACAGACGTATATATAGACCGATAATTGTGGCCAAGGCAGAGAGGATTATGAGTGCAATACGTTGTGTTATGGGAGCAATACAATGAGCATGGAGTTAGGAAATGAAAGAATTTTCTCGAAATAGATATGTAAGGTGATAACCAAAAGTAAAAGATTAAATAGACATCACAGAACCTACTATGCGAAGATTGTAAGGACGCATGCTGTGCAAACATGAGTTGGATAAAACAGCAAAAGGTTCTTTCTGATTAACTTCCTTGGTCCAAAAGATGAGAGATATTCGTACCGGAGTTGGATATGCGAAAGCCCGAGATGCTACATAATAGATAAAGCGCAGGACTAAATATTATACAGATGTTCTGCGCATGGTTCTATATACATGTGTTTGTACATACATACATACATATATGTGTTTGTATATATATATATATATATATATATATATATATATAGCACTGATTATATGTATGCATACATCACATATAATCAGTGCACGTAGTATGTTGCACAGTTTTTTTTTGGTCAGGTATGCAAGACTCCATGGACAACTGCATGATTTAAAGTGCTTGGGCGTGGCAAGCGTAGGCACCTGTAACAAATTGGTCGATGTGTGTCAAGCAGATCGTGATGAGTAGTAACGGCAGGTAATTAAGAAGTCTTTAGCGAGATAGAAACAGTGTTATCTAGATGAGGACCTTTTTCTATTCCGATTTGGATCATTCGTTTGTAAATAGTTTTCTCTTGACCGAAGTTTTTTTGCTGCTGGTGCTGTAAGTATTTTTGAGAGAAAAATAAATATGTCAGAACTGTAGTATGAACGATTCTAATAGAGCTAAAGAACCTGATTATTTACAGAGGCACAACCTTGTATCAGTCTGAGAAACGGGTAAGTCAGAATGAGCAAGGGATGATGTTTTCTTTGGTGTATATCCTGGGGTCGGCATGGTCTGTAAGGAATAGAAAAGGATTACACAATAAAACGGATTGTTCAGATTCATAAATAAAAGAAGGCAGTTGAACGGGTTGGGCCACTCACATGCGGTGGAGGAGTTTTTTCAATGCCAACAGTAGGTGGTGTGGCATTTTCCTGTCATCATATCGGTATATATAGTAAGGAAAAAAAATGTCTCGAGCATTAATCAGTAAAGAACCATATATAGTATGTATGATAAGGTTTAGAATATATAATCTAAGAACGGTAAAATCTGAAGATCTTATCAATGTTTGGTTCTATCGTGGAACTGTTGTGACAATGTTTTGCTATGAGCAGCATCCTTGTAAATAAGAGTAACAAATGAATTTTGTATAAGTATTGCCAGTAAAGAGATAGTGTAGCTATTAGTTTTTTCCGTAAGCTAACATATATATACAGTTCATAATATATGTGTAATTATAGTAACTAATGCATTAAACAAAAATGTACCTTTTCAGATGTGAGAATTGCTGGAACAACATTGATAAAGCTAGCTGAAGTCGACATTAGGGTAGTAGGGCTTTCGAGTTGTATATCCTTTTTGGAACTATCTGGGTGTTCATCATGTTTAGAGATATCCAGACTTTTATCAGGCATAGAACCAATTGAGGGAAGTGTTGTTGGTTGAGTATTGATCATGGTAGAAGTAGCTCGAGTAGATGTACTGTATTCTGACATAACACTATCATCACTGTCAAGAGTACCGGTTTTCTTCTCTATCTGTTTGCTAGTAGAAGTAGACTCTGATGTACATAAGAATGGTGAGAAAGAGTCCACTTGGTATGATATTTTAGTTCGTTGTAGAGCTCTACATATGACTGATACTTTTAAACTATACTGTCTACCATATATTCTTGTTATCTGTGGTGGAATAAAATTTTCAAAACCTTTGGCGGCTGTGATAAGAGGAAGAACTGGACAGCCAATCAGTTGCTTAGCTTTCTCTGCAAATAAGATGAATTCGGCTATCTCCGCATCTGGTCTGTCGATGTTCTCTGGATCGACCCCATGGATAGCAGAGTATTTGTATATACAGCAGAGCATTTGTTGCAAGAATAATCAGGGCCACCATAGTATGAACGGCCTCGATAATTGACTACAGAGGAAACAAAAGCAACACGATTGGCTAAGGAGATAGAACAACACCAACATAAAGTACTTTATCAAATAGCAAAAACACACCCCAAAAAAGAGCTATACCTTTCAACGAATCGACATACTCCTTAGGCAAAGAACATATAAGACTACTAGACAGAGCATGCGAAATGATTCCTATTACAAGTATCAATATAAGAAGATAATAATACCCAAAAACATTTCCTTGAACAGCTAAAAGCAACGGATATAATGACCTCTAAAAATAAAAAATAACCTTTTTCTGAGAGGCGCCTAGAAACATTAACAGCACGCCTCTTAGCCCGATTCTCACAGGCAACAGTCGGTGCCACACGTGGGCAGAAATGGTCTCCTAAAGATAACCACGTGAGAATCATGACATAGCAATCAAGATGGAGCTGGAAAAGAACACATAATTCAATCAAAAGCAGCCATAGAACTAACTTAGCACTGCTTCGTGCTGAGGCACAAACGTTATGGATGGGCTCTGTGCATCGAAAGCCAAGCGGTGCGCGTAGGAACCAACCAAAGCTACCATGAACAAATCGAATTACGAAGGCAATGCATCAAAAGAGTGGCAACAACCATATATATACTCAAAAACTGGATAAAGATAACTAATGGAAAACCAACAGGCGAAGGAGGCGAAATGCAAGCACAGATAATAGGTAAGATTTGCCCAGCAAACAGAACAAAGGCCGTGCACAAACGCTAACAGTAAAAAACGATGAGAGCGATAGTAGGCTGTAGGTTCGGTAAGCAAAGAACACGAATGCCGACCGAGCTATACCCTCAGGGTCATGTGTATCAATCACACGTTCCATATACACCAATCAGACCCTGCTCACACAAGAAACGTTTATGAAACCACAATAGGTTATCAACGGGTTTCGTCGTGCACACAGATGAAAAAGTCCAGACAGGAAATGCACATAGTCGAAAAAGTTCAGACAGGAAACACACACCAACGCAAAAGAAACATGGATCTCAAAAAAGAAACACAAAGGCATCTACGCTGGCCAACAATTAAGAAATAGACCCATGCAAACACCATAGAATAATCCACGCAGAACAACCCATCAAAACGAAAAATCACAGAACATAATGAACAAGACATAAATGTCTACCGCAAAAGAAACATGGATCTCAAAAAAGAAACACAAAGGCATCTATGCTGGCTACCAATTAAGAAATAGACCCATGCAAACACCATAGAATAATACACGTAGAACAACCCATCAAAACGAAAAATCACAGAACATGCTGGACAAGACATAAATGTCTACACAATATGGCCAGGAGAAATGCTAACTATAGTGAAACATATATCACCATACATACGCACAGATATATATATATAGGCTACCCCACTGTGCAGACACCACATCAAACATAGTAAATAAACGATACATATATACAGGAAACTAAGTCCATCTGAAATCTAATAGACAGCACAACATGAATATTTGACCGTCAAATAGATAATCAGCGGCTGTAACAACATGAACATTCAACCGGCCAAAACCAAAAAAAATTCGGTGTGCACTTAATGAACCAGTACAGGAAAAAGAATATTCAACGTATTAACATAACCAACAAGGCAAAGTAGCATCACCTCTTGTTAGCAGACGGGAAAGGTGATTTCCTAACAAAGATGGCCTTCGAATGTGCAAGCAGTGGCAGTAATCACTCAAAACAACACTGCGCGTCTGCATCCAAAAGCGAAACAGTAGGAGTCGTTAGAGAAATTATTATACATATATACGAATCCCACATCAGACATACCAAATAACAGATAAATGTAGAGGGAATGAATACTATATCTAGTATGATAGACAGTATACCAACACACAGCGAAAACACAATCATCAGGTGACAAATAGGCAATCAAAGAATACGAAAAAATGAACACCCAACCAGTTAAATCCAATAAACATTCGGCGAAGAGCTAATCAGCCGGCATAGCAAAAAGAATACTCAACAGGCACTATAAAAGAAAGAATTCTGCCATGCTACAAAACATATTGGGCCAGGCATAAACATATCAACAATCAACATCCTAAGACAATCGGCAAAACGAAATAAAAGCCGCTTTTGCCATCCAACCGATCAAAGCTACCTAACGTTTGGTAAACAACTAATCAACCGGCATAACCAAAAAAATACTTGACGTATTACGTATTAACATAGGCAACAAGACGAATTGACATCACCTTCTGTCAGCAAATCGAAAAGGCGGTTTCCCAACAAGGACAGGCTTCGAACAGCCAGTTGGTAACAGCAACCACACAGAATAGCGCTACATATCTGCACCCACAACCGAAAGAATAGGAATCGTAAGAACGTTCCCTATGTGGAGCCAGCCATTGTAAAACAAATAGCTCTGCCGTGATACAGAACAAACTGGGCCACACATAAACAAATCAACAATCAAGACGCTAAGATAATCGACAAGGGGATATAGCAACACCTTTTCTCACCACGGAAGAAAGACCATTACCTGACAGGGATGGTCTTCGGCGGCGCAATCGGTATCACCAAAAGCAGTAGCCACAGCCTACATCCAACAAAACAAGCACCAGCACTATAAGAGGAATGGGACTAAAAAGCAAGATCCGTAAAAGGGATCAGTTCGTCGGAACAGTCCCATAGAAGAACGCACAAAAGAAACACAGGCCGCAGAAACAACAAAGCAGGTTTCTAAGAAAAACAGAAACGAACCAGAGATAACAGGAGAAAACAATCCCAACGAAAAGCTAACCAACAGAATAAGGCATCATTCAAAGAGGAAAGGCTATTTACCATAAGACAAACATCCCTAAAAGATTAGCGCAACGCATAAAAGGAACACGCATCAGAAATCGAACCAAATAGCATTTTGGGGAAAACAAGAACAAGACGGAGATCACAGAATCAATTCCTACCAAGACAAAATTAGTTAGAAGAACAAGCCTACATTCAAAGGGGAAAGCCCGCACACTGTAAGAATAAGGGCTCTAAGCGGCTCGCCCCACACAGGAATTAGAACAAAGCCCTAAGCAGGGAAAGGTTCGAAAAACAGCGACAAACCCAAACATCCGCACAAAACACCGACGAACCTGAACACCTAGCACGAATGATAATCCGCAGCAAAGAATCGAGGAAATCGAAGCAACACAACCGATAAAAAATAGGAACAAACAGGCGCGGATGACGGACGCAACACAGAGGGCCGATGGAACACGAGAATACGCGGTGAGAAGACAGATAAATCAAGATAAAACAAAGGGAGAACAAGAACAGGCCGGGGAGCCAGCACCGGCGAAAAAACACGGCTGTTCGCGCTAAAAACGTGAAAGAGGGTTTTCGGCCTCGAACACATAAGACAAACGCCGGGTTTGCAGAGCGTGTCAGTCAATTTGACCTGAAATTGACAAGGTAGAGTTTATAATTTGATCAAAGCCGATAAACAAAGATCTATCGGCTTTTCGCTAGTCGGCAAGAACCGATTAGGAGATAACTAAATAAACTGGTCACAGTTGATCCGAATATAAGGTAAAATCGGCTTCGAGAAGGCGATGCGCAACAAAACGAAGCAAATCGAACCTGGGTGAAATCGGCTAAAATCAACAATCGGCGATGCGCAGCTATGTTGATTCCGTCGACTTGCAGAGAGATCTATGAAGCTAAAGCAATGTAAAAGAAAAGACTTGTAAAAGTAGATGTGTGTGTTGTTGGAATTGATTGATTTCTTTGCTTGGCGCCCTCCTCCTTTTATAACACGCCTGACCGATCCGAGTTGCACATGGATACGGTGCATTTACCCGTATCGGCCTCCTATCCGATTTCCTTTCCTTTTTAGAAACGGATTCCTTTTCCGAGTCGTTTACCGATTCCTTTCAGATTTAATACTTCTTTTCTATTTTTAGACCGATTTCAATACATGCCGAATTTTGGTGCAAACATATGCCCGCTTTTGGAAAATAACTCGTTATTTTCCAAAAAGAATATATCGGCTTTTCATTCAGACGGCTTTTATGGGAGAATCTTTTTTGGGAACCACCCCAATAACCGCTAGTAAAAATCTCGGTGCGTTTTAAATGCTCAATCGCTTCCCACTGCTCGCCTTCTTTCATCGCGGTATAAATATGGGGTCCCCGCGGTCATTTTCACGCTTTCAAGCTCTCGGATCACGATCATCGGCTCTTCGTCATCTTTTCTCTTGTTCTTTCAAAATCACTGAAATGGACCCCTCTCGTATTCATTCCGATTCCTCAAAGTTCAAATCAATTCTACTTAGGACCGATCGGTAGCATGTCGGCAGACACAGCTTATTAATACCGAGATCCCTAGACTCCCCTTATCGGCCGGGTATAATATCTCTCGAGTGGGGAAAAGTTTTAGGCCTGGCCCACTAGCCTTAAAGGATGGAGATCTTGGTTTATCGTGGTATCGGCTCGTAAGAGGGTAGAATGGGAGAGGATGGGTATAGCCGAAGTCTTTATCTTTGAGTCTAGCCGACTCAAGCCAATGAGCCCTTGGTAGTCTGCGGCATGCTACTTTTGGTCGATTCTTTGAACGCCTTTTTATTCCCGTCCCGCCCAATCGGCCCTACTCGCTTGACGTGGCCCAACTGTCAGTCTTAAGCCATGGGGATCGACTATCGGCCTTCGATGGAAAACCTTCTTTCAAACTAATCCGTAAGAAAGGCGAGGGCTGGCACAAATATATCCAAAATAATAATAGAGTCACCGGTCCGGTATCGGCCGAAGAGCATACCGCTTTTCTCAATCTTTGGTTAGACCGATATCTCTTCTGCGGTGCTTCTCTTGGCCCCACTCAAACCTTTCAGCTAGTAGCGGAGTGTCTGGTAGAGGGGCGTCGGCTTTCCCTTGGCAAGATGTTCCTAGGGGCGGTATACCAAACGATGTATGTGATTCGTAGCCGACTTTTTTTCGGTTTTGCCAAACACGTCGTTGGCAACATAGGGGGTCCTCTGTGGTTCATTCAAACATGGCTTTATTGCATGTTTAGTCGATCCATTTTATCCGAACCTTCGGGGAGTTCCACTTTTCCTCGGGAGGACAACCTGGAGCATGTTGTCCCACAGTATAGAGCTAGCCGATCCTATGGCGAGAGGTTTATTATGTCTTCGGCTGAGGAACTAAAAATGGACTCAGTCGGCTTTCATAAATACCTCAATTTCTTCCTTTCCCTAGATAGGACTTCCTTCGGCCAGTCAGATTTTTTCCCATACACTGATTTAGCCGATTGCCCTTACCCATCATTCCTTCACCTTGATGTCGATAGTTCCTCAATGCCCCAATCTACCTTAGATTTGTACAAAATCTTCCTTACCCCTTGCGTCATTCATGTCGGCTTGAATACCCGCAATCGGACATTTCAGCCATCTTATGAGTTCTACCACCCTTCGGTTTACGCTCGTCAACTGGGTTTTGGGCAAACCATCCCATCTTTTCCTCTGCTATCTTGCGTCGAGCCCCGAGCTCGGGTAACCAATAGCGTTGCCGCTGAGGTTATTCTCGAAGTAGCCGATGGATTGCAAATTCTCTCAACCCCACATTTTGTTCTTAATTCCCGTCGGCCACCGCTTTCGCAGCTGGTGGACCGTAATATCGAAGCCGTACTCATGGACAGGACTCGCCGGCCATAATCCACTTATTTCTTCCCGACTTTCATGAGCCGACGGTAGTATCTGGTTCGAAAGACGAAGTTCGGGTTATAAGCGACTCTTCAAGAGTCGAGGTACCAATGCCTTGTATTCGTCTGCTTTTTCATTGGTTATCGACTTTTACTAAAATGCCTCTCGACCTCTTCAAGGTTGGTACGCGCAAGTGAGCAAACAACCGATCCCCATGCTTCATGCGGCAAAGGGCCGACAGCGACGTCCAGGTCAATCTGTCGGCACTACGGGGTATACTTCAGGAAATTTAGACATTCAAGCTCCATCTTTAACGGACTTAGCTCGCCAGCGTACCCCTAGTAAGTTCCTTTTGTGTCGACTATTATGTTATTGACGTCGTCAAGGTTTTAACTTGAGTCGACTTCAGAGAGAAGGAAGAAATCTGCCAGGCGTTCACCAAGGCAGGCAAGGCATCCATCCGGTGGTTCTCCGGAGCATTCTGCTACTGATGTGAGTTTCTTTGTGTAGTCATATTGCTTTACGTTTGTCTTGTGTTGCTGACTTGCTTTTGTTCTCTAGCAATCTCCATCAGTACAGATAGCGGGGGTTATAGCCGATCCCCAAGGTGCTACATCGGCTAACCTTCCATCGCTTTCCCCACCACCAGCCGTACCACAACAGACAATTGAGATTTCCGATCCTGACCCCAAAGCACCATCAACTGATCTGGCCGATCTGCTAGGCTTTACTTTGGACGAGCTGGACGACCCGGAGGTCATGGCCACTGATGACTATCCGGCTGATATTCAGCGTATAATAGCAGCTTCTGCGCCAAAGATCGGCCGCCGTATCGCCCGACCAGGTATGCAAGAGCGACTTGACCGTCTTTTGACGAGGTGATGCAACCAGAGGCGCTCTATCAAGCTAACACGCAACCACCGAGGGATGCTATGGCGGCCATGCAAGCCGATCTCCTTCGCCGCCATGAATGCACCGCTGAGGTCTCGCCACTTGACGCTGCTTACCGGACGTGGAGTCAGCCAAGCTAAGAGTTGAACAGAGGAAGGCCCAACAAGCTGACCAAGAGATTTTGAACAAACTCATAGCTGATGCCAAATCTCGAAAGAGCACATTTGACCAAGGTACAGCTATACTTAAAATGACTAAGAACAGGGCTCAAGAGCTGGAGTCGTCCAAGGCCAAACTTGAAGAACAGCTGGCTCTTGTTACAAAAGAACTTATGAATGTCACCAAGATCACCGACTCAACGTCTTCATTGGCCGTCCAGAGGCGGCAAATCGGCGATGTTTTTGCCCAAGTCAAGAACCAATCGGCCAAGATAGTTTCAGTCCTGGGTGATGCAGTAGCCGATCAACAATTGATAGACAGCATTCAAGCTACCATCGGTAGGGCGGCGGCACTATCGGCTTTGGGAGCCCATTTGCCCGGTCGGGACTACACTAGTCTTTGATTTATCGATCGGGCCAGGCCAATCTTTGTAATATTGCTTTAAACTTGAGATGACGTCTTTTGAACTCTTGCTTGATCGGCTGTGCATCCGATTTTGTAAACTTTAATCTATGGATGGGTGTTTAAAGCCCGGACTTCATTAATTTGTATGACCGATTTTATATGCATGTGCTTTTGTCATTGATCCTGATATCTTCCTCCCTGTAGTTAGGACCCGACCCATATGCTTGGGTGATATGCCTTCAGATATTTTCCATTGATCGCTTTAGGTAGGACGAACCCTTCTAAGGACTCCAGTATATATGAATTCCCGTCAACCGGCCGATTGATCTTATAAGGCCCTTCCCATGTTGGAGACCATTTGCCGAATCGGTTATCCTTAGACCCAATCGGCAACACGGTTTTCCATACTAAATCGGCTTGATTGAATGATTTAAAAATCACTTTTTTATTGTACGACCTGGCAACCATCTCTTTGTTCCTTTTAAGCCGATCTAACGTGATCAGCCTTAGCTCAGCTAAATCATCTAGATTGTCAAGCATCGCTTGTTTGTATTCATCAGCTGATACCTTATCTTGCTCGTGTAGCCTTATTGAGCCGATATTGATTTCAACGGGCAAAACGGCTTCTTGTCCGTATACCAACTGAAAGGGTGACAATTTAGTTGATCCGTGATGAGATAGCCGATAAGCCCATAAAGCCTCCGATAGCGTTGAATGCCATCTCCTTGGCTCTTCCTCAATTTTTCTTTTTATCAGCTTTATCAATGTCTTGTTTGACGACTCGGCCTGTCCGTTGGCCTGAGCGTAGTAAGGGGAAGAGTTGAGTAATTTTATCCCAAGACTTCCCGCAAAACCTTTGAAATCATTGGACATGAACACAAGACTGATCAAGAGTGATTGTTTGTGGAATCCCAAACCGATGGACGATGTGTTCATTTACAAAGTCGATCGACTCTTTACTAGTAACCTTCTTGAGTGGTACAGCCTCAACCCATTTTGAGAAATAATCCGTGGTCGCAAGGATGAATTTATGTCCTTTGTCGGATGACGGAAATATTTGGCCGACACGTCTATACCCCATCCTCTAAATGGCCATGGCTTGACGATCGGATGCAAAGCCGATGTCGGTGTCGATCAGATGTTACCAAACTTTTGGCACGCTTTGGCATCCTTTATAATATTTGAAGCGATCTTCTAACATCGCCGCCAAAAATATCCTGTTCGCCTCAAGATTCATTTCATCTTATGGGCCGATTGATGTGATCCACAAATGCCTTCATGGACTTCACCCATCGCCACTTTGGCTTCTTCTGGTTCCTGCACATCTTAACAACAAACCTTCCATAGTCCGAAAGTATAATACATCTTCTAGTAGAACATATTTGAGTGCTTTGCGCTCGACCTTCCGCCTGGTCGGCTTGGTGGATCTCGACAAATAATCTCTTATCTCTGCTTCTCCAATGACAGGTGAACACATAAAATCGGCCAAACGTTTAGCTCGATTGGTCCTCGTCGACTTTCAATCTTGTACCTGATGCACATTGTGCCAATTGGTTTGCTTTATTATTAGCTTCTCTCGGGATATGTTTTATAGAAAATGTAGTGAACATTTCGATGATCTCGAGACATTGATGCAGTCTTCGGGTTAGCGCGACCGTCATTGCATCGGTATTCTCCTCTCGACTTGTCAGACGATTAACATCGAGTCTCCAAAAGCTTCGACGCCTTTCACTCCGATGCTTTCTAACAATTGTAGGCCCTTTAGTAATGCTTCAGACTCGCTTGGTTATTTGAACATCGGCTATTTAACCGATACATGAAGTCATACTCCTGTTTCCTAGGTGAAACTAGTATCACACCGATGCCTTCACCTTCTTGGCAAACAGACCCATCAAAATACAGCTGCCAAGGAGTTACACTAGTTGTTCCTACTAATGTTTCACTTCCTGTGATAAAATCGGCCACAGCTTGTCCTTTCACAGATTTAGCCGACTCATAGGTTAACTCGAACTCTGTTAAGGCGTATGCCCACTTACCAAGCCGACCCCGCAGGATTGGCGCCGATAATATGTACTTAACTACATCGGTTTTGCATATTATAACGCATTTGGAAGCCAGCATATAATGTCTCAACTTTGTACAAGCAAAATACAATGATAAGCATAATTTTTCTACTAGGGGATACCTGGTTTCTGCATCTACAAGACGTCGGCTTAAGTAAAATATTGCTCGTTCCTTCCTATCGGCTTCTTGTGTTAAAACTGCCCCAATCGAATCACCTTCAGCCGATATATATAGTCTAAAAGGTATACCGTGTTTTGGTGCGGTCAATACTGGTGGATTCATCAGATAACCTTTTATGTCGTCGAAGGCTTTTTGCTGATCGGCTTCCCATTTGAACTCTTGGTTGTCTTTATTTTTCAGTAGCGGTGTGAAGGCCCGAATACGCCCTGACAAGTTTGAGATAAAACGTCGCAAGTAGTTGATTTTCCCAATCAATACCTGCAACTCCTTTTTGCTTGTCGGCGGTTTAGTATCGGCTATGGCTTTTACTTTGGTTTGATTTACTTCAATTCCTCCTTCATGCACCGTAAACCCAAGAAATTGTCCAGCCGATACTCCGAAAGCACATTTGAGAGGGTTCATTTTTAACCCATGTAACCTTGTGCTTTCGAACATCCTTTCCAGATCGGCTAAATGTTGCTTGGTCTTCTTTGATTTTACCACTACGTCGTCAATGTATATTTCCACAAGATCGCCGATCAAATCATGGAAAATATGGTTCATGGCACGCTGATAAGTAGCACCGGCATTTTTTAAACCGAAGGTCATAACTTTCCACTCATATAGCCCTAAAGCTCCCGGACATCTGAAAGCCGTCTTGGGTATATCGGCTTCGACCATGAATATCTGATTGTATCCGGCGTTCCCGTCCAAAAAGCTTATGATTCTATTCCCAGATGCAGCATCGATAAGCATATCGGCTATAGGCATCGGGTACTCGTCTTTTGGTGTAGCTTTGTTTAAATCTCTAAAATCGACACATACCCTAAGTTTGCCATTTTTCTTCTTTACAGGGACGATGTTTGAGACCCATTCAACAGATCGGCAAGGCCGGATAAACTTTGCCACAAGCAATCGTACTACTTCTTATATTATAGCGTCATACAATGTAGGATTAAATCGCCTAGGGTACTGTTTGAATGGCCGATACCCAGGTTTTATTGGTAGCCGATGCTCAACTAGCTGTCGGCTTAAGCCTGGCATTTCGTAGTACTCCCACGCGAAGCAATCTCTGTATTTCTTGAGTATTTCGACCAACTTTGCTTTATAACCGGGTTCTAGTTTAGTACTTACAAACGTTGGTCTTTTATTATCACCTTCCCCAATGTTGACTTCTTCGAGCAAATCGGCAGAAGTAAATCCTAACCCTTTTCTTTCCTCTTCAAAATCCTCAACATGACTTCTTCAGATTCTTTTTGCCGATAGCTTCTTGCCCTTTCCTGCAGCTTTGCTAGTGTCTTGTGCTCCATCTTCTTACTACTTCGTCTGTCCGATCAAACGTGTTGGGTTTAACGCTGATCGGCTTGAATCCTGACTTCTCAACGCAGATAAAATCGCAATTGTCCAAGGCTTTCCCCGATATACATTCGGCTTCTTCGTGTGGCCAATTGGTGTCAGGGCTAGCCATGGCGATATGAGCCGATGTGTCGGCCGGTACGACTTCTACTGTATCATCGTTCCACTGCACCAATTTTTGGTGCATAGTTGATGGTATACGCAATTGGCATGGATCCACCCCGCCAAGGAGCACGCCAGAATTGCCTTTGGCTTCAATAACAAAAAATGCAATCGGCAAAGTTTTATTACCGATCGCCTCCGACACCATTACGCCCTTAGCCTCGCTTGGGTCTCCCGTGAAGTCATTTAGCACCATATTGGTTTTGATCAAGTCTTCACTCGGCTTTACCCAATTTTCTCGAAAGTACTTAATGGCATGAGATTGACTGTCGCCCGCCATCGACCAACATACGAGATATCGGTCGGCCATTAATATACCCTTTCGTATATAATGGTTTCAGATGCCGATGCATGTCTTGTGGCTTTTCGAACACAGGCCTGGTGCTCCGAGGCATAATCGGCGAATACTTCTTCACCGATTCTTCGGTTTTGAACTCGGCAGTAGAGCGAATACCATGTTTATATCCATCGGTGGCGTATCATCCGTATCATTGGAGAACCGGATTCGATCGATTGGTCTGCATCACTATCGATCCGTTCCTTCTTTCTCCACTCCTTTTCAAATTGGTACCGGTCTTAACTTATTGAACATCCGATCCTCTCGCCTCCTTTTGGCCTCCCTTTCTTCTTGTGTTTTCAATCGCTGAAGCCTTCTGCGTTGTGATTTGCTTGAGACCTGGAGGGCACCACCTAGGTTTAGGTTCTATCGGCCAGATTTTTCCACTAAATTGCTCATCTCATTGTCATATTCCATTCTACCTGTGTTAGCCGATAGTTCCCGATTTCGGAGGACTCGCCTTGCTCGATGTTGACAACCTTTCATGGATCGGCCCATCGCTTCTCATATCTGGATGATTGTATATCGGTCTAGACAACCTATCTTTTACTGCACCGGTTTGGCCGATATACTGAGATGAGTGTTGCATAGGACAAGACACAACTGTTGGTAAGGTCATCCCTTTCTCCCAAAGAAATCGCCAAAAGGGACATTGTCGATGTTTCTCTTCTTCAAGAGTTGGCCGACATGACATATCCGCCGCCAACGCTCGTCCCTCTTTTGCCTTAGTCGATGCAGATTCTCGTGGCGTTGAGGGTCGTACCTCGACTTACCCTTTCATACTTCCAGGAGTTGTGAGAAGGTCGGCTTTGGTTTGAAATCGGCTTTTCTTGGAGCCTTCTCACCGATACCATTTACCGACCTCCAAGTCCCTTCTTGGTTTTACCGTTCTTGAGTTTTGTCCATTCCTATCGGCTTCTATTTGTATAGAACCGATAGTGATCTCGTGACTGCCTCGCCTCGTGATACAATTCCCTTAGTCGGCTTATCTTCTTCCGCAGGCCTCTTTTCTTTTCGTGAACATTGAACCATGTTGACTTGAAAAGGGCTCATGTCTATCTGCATAGCCGATTCTTCCGCAAATTTTAGCCTGCCATCAATGATGGCCGATTGAATCTGTTGTCGAAAAATATTGCAGTCGTTAGTATTATGTGAAAACGAATGGTGCCATTTGCAATACCTTCGCTTCTTAATTTCCTCGGTCGATGGTATGACGTGTCCTTCCGGCAATTTTATGAGTTTTTCTTGCAGTAATAAATCAAATATCTTGTCACATTTTGACACGTCATATGAATACTTGATTTCCGCCCTATTTTTCGTCGGTTTGAGCAGAGAGCATACGAGTGGCTTTTTAGAACCCTTGGTCCACTTCGGCTATGTTTATTTCTCGCTTCATCCTCTGAGGTGTCGCTTGAATTGTAATCCACCATGTTTACTTTGGCCCTTTCATTACCGCTTGGCTTAAATCTATCTTTAAATCCTTTATTTTCTCGTGCATATCGGCTTTCATGTGCCGACACGCGATGGAGTAAGTGGCCTAAGTCGGGAACTCTTGGCCTGATAATTTCTCTTTCAATGGAGGGATTAATCCTCGAACGCTAAATCGCCAACCGATCATCGGGTAATGTTACATCAGAGCACCTATTCCAGACGCCGAAACCTCTTGATATAATCAGAGACCGATTCGCCAGATTTGCTTGATCGAACTAAGATCGTAAATCCTAAGCTCCATAGTTCGAAAAGAAGTACTCATGGAATCGGCTTTCTAAATCGCTCCATATATGAACCGAATTAGGTGGTAGATTTGTGAACCAAGTGAATGCAAAGGCGGATAATGATAAAGGAAACAATCTAATTTTTAACCCATCTGATCGCGGCAGCCTCCCCACATTGAGCCATGAACCGTCCGATATGCTCAATTGTGGTAAATGTAATCATCACCTGAGAATTTAGCAAAGTCCGTATCCTAAAGTTGTGGGGGTATGGCATTCGGTCTATGTAATCGGGATACGGCTTCCTATAGCCGATTACCCTTCCTCCGGGTCAGAACCGAATCGTTTCTCTCAAAACATTGGCGATTTGTTCTGCCCAATTAACATTGTCGGCTTGTGGTGCAGCCGGACATTGCCAATTTTCATTGTTCGTGCCCTGCCCCCCGAGCGCAAACTCGGGTCTTTGTCCAAATCGCGCCTCAGGAGGTCTCGGCACTGTGTCATAATCATGATTAAAACCTAATACATCGGGTACGGGTGCGTACGGCGCTACTCTATATGGCGCTTGTTTCCTGGTTGTGGCTCCCCGTGACTGCGGAACCTGACCTGTTTCGATCGGCTGATAAGCCGATATCCCGATGCTATTGGAGGGCCCATCTGACTGATTTGATGCGCTTATTTTGGCCTCATCCGTGTGCCCATGGTAGTGTGTGAATCCATCTCTCTCAGATGCTTGGTTTCAAAACAAGAGGTTGAGTTGGCATCATAATAGGTGCATGAGCCGACACGCCATCGTGTTGGTGTTAGGCGTTATGGAATATACCGGGCACGTAGGGATGGTTTGTGGTGGATCTAGCAGGTTTCCAGACGCAGCCTAATTCCTCGAGCAATTGTTTTCACACTATTTTCTATCATCGGCTTTAATGTGGATACTAGAGCCGATGATCGGTTAATCAATGCGTGATGGACAGATTGCTCGATCATACTTGATAAATCGGCTTGAGCGGAGTGCGTATCGGCTTACCGATTCGGATGACGAATCTCCGATAGGATTAATGCTTGGGAGTGCAATCTTTTGAGTAACGCCACGGCGTGTTTTCCGGAAGCACCGTAGCATCATTTCCTCCGTGAGCCGCCTTTCGGTCTTCGATTTCTTTCCGTTGCTCAGGGTTAAATCGGCCATCCGAGGCGCGATTATGGCATCGATGTTGATATCGGCGGTGATCATGGGCGTGTCGGTTGACGACATTCTTTTTGTGGTCCCACCGGGCGTGCCAAAATATGTTCGCGCTAAAAACGTGAAGGAGGGTTTTCGGCCTCGAACACACAAGACAAACGCCGGGTTTGCAGAGCGTGCCAGTCAATTTGACCTGAAATTGACAAGGTAGAGTTTGTAATTTGATCAAAGCCGATAAACAAAGATCTATCGGCTTTTCGCTAGTCGGCAAGAACCGATTAGGAGATAACTAAATCAACTGGTCACGGTTGATCCGAATATAAGGTAAAATCGGTTTCGAGAAGGCGATGCGCAACAAAACGAAGCAAATCGAACCTGGGTGAAATCGGCTAAAATCAACAATCGGCGATGCGCAGCTATGTTGATTCCGTCGACTTGCAGAGAGATCTATGAAGCTAAAGCAATGTAAAAGAAAAGACTTGTAAAAGTAGATGTGTGTGTTGTTGGAATTGATTGATTTCTTTGCTTGGCGCCCTCCTCCTTTTATAACACGCCTGACCGATCCGAGTTGCACATGGATACGGTGCATTTACCCGTATCGGCCTCTTATCCGATTTCCTTTCCTTTTTAGAAACGGATTCCTTTTCCGAGTCGTTTACCGATTCTTTTCTGTACGAATACTTCTTTTCTATTTTTAGACCGATTTCAATACATGCCGAATTTTGGTGCAAACAACGGCAAAACCCTAATCAAGAAAACCCGACGAAAACGAGAGAAGCGAGCGGCTGGGCAGGCAACCGGCAACGCCAGATGTAAACCCGCGATACAAACACAGGGAACCATATCTATGCACAACCGGGACCACGCACCTCGAGCAATCCGCACCAACCCGGGGGAGCAATAGAAGGGAAGCGGAGCGCACGAGAACGAGCAGATGGCCCACGCACACGGAGCAAACACGGGACACGGAAGGGCACGACGGGAGGAACACACCGCACCGAACGCAACGCAATATATAAACAGCGGCGACTCCCGTCCCGACGAACGGACGGCATCGAACCGATCGCAAAGGAATCGAACGGCGACAGAGGCAGCACATGTACGGACGCAAGGAGAACTCGCCAAATCTTCCCCGCTTAATATTGGCAATAGGATCAGCATTGAGATTGAGATGTATAAATAGGAGAGATCCAAAATGGAGGTATAAAGAAGTCAGGAGTTGGTAAGGCAATGGGATTGGGTTTATATATGGCAGTAATGGTGAGGTAGTTGCTAAATATTTGAAGTAAATCAATTTCTCTAATGCTATTTGAAAAGCTGTAAATCATAAATTTTAAAGAAAATCAAGAGTCTGATTTTCACATTGGTCTACCACTTGTCCGAGCGTTTGGTGGAGTATGCCGCTATGCTTGTCGAAACAAATATCCACTACTTTGCAAAAATAATATGATTCAGCATTATTCTGCTACGTACATACACGGTGCAGCTCATGACAATGATAAAATCAATTAAGTCTACTTCGTTGTAGTTACCAAAGCTATGAACTGTACGTATCAGTTAAGTCTCATGCAACATTGGTTGCAAGAATAAATAAAATATTCATCTAGTAGATTATGCTGCGATTCAACTTATAAAAAGAAAAGTATAGAATCACCTCTCATGAAATAAATGAATAAGTTGAGACTATGGCGAAAACCACAGTAGCAGTTAGATCAATTCTATCCTGCTAGCTGTCACTACCACGGATCTCGCCGTCACTATCGGTTCATAAGCGCCATCAATACCGGTTTTTGAACCGGTACCAGCCATATGGGACTGATGCCCAATGGGCATCAATACCGGTTGGGGGAACCGGTATTGATATGCCCTTCAGTACCGGTTGGAACATCCAGCCGGTACTGATGGTTTATTATCAGTACCGGTTGGAACCTCCAACCGCATCGATAATCTGATATCGCATCTACCGGACGATCCAACCGGTACTAATTATCTGTTATCAGTACCGGTTGGAGCATCCAACCGGTACTGATAATAGATCATCAGTACCGGTTGGTGTTATGACCCGGTACAAGTTGGGTTTTTTTAAAAAATTTATTACTGTAATTAATTAATTTGAGGATATAAATTGATTTATAAATTTCTCATAAATTTATAATGAGTTTTATGAAATATACTATACCTTGAATGAAAATTTCAGATTTGTTGGATGAGTATTTAATTCTTAATATTTCTTTTACTTCTTTTTTTTTGCAAATTTATGAGCACATCAAAGACGAGCACATCAAAGACCCTCCTCTCCAACAAATATTAAGAATTAAATACTCATCCAACAAATCTGAAATTTTCATTCAAGGTATAGTATATTTCATAAAACCCATTATAAATTTACGAGGAATTTATAAATCAATTTATGTTCTCAGATTAATTAATTACAGTAATGAAAATTTTAAAAAAATCCCACTTGTACCTGGTCATAACACCAACGGTTGATCAGTATTCTAATAATGATAATTCTACACAAATAGTTGAAAGCACATATAATCAATCATGCGCAATTAAATGATAATTAAATCACAAAACTTATATTAACAACTCCAATTAGAACCAATATGTATCACTAACATTCATTACAGCTTTAATTACAGAATGTTTATGGGGCCCTTCGTTTACGTCGCTTCCTCGTGAGTCGTAGAAGTCGACTCCGACAGTTCACCAGCCTTTATCGAAGGGCCCCACCTATTCATCGAAACATGGAACTCGCCTTTAGAATTTACGACCTCATCGTAAATCCAGCCAACGAGTTGTTCTTGGATTGCTGTCACATGCGCCGGCGTGAATTTCTTACAATCTTGCAAGCAGCAAAGACTTCCGGTCTATATGTCCATAAATTGGCACACATAGTAGCCGCATAAATTGTTTCCAATTTCTTTGAAGCAAGATCTGTGTTGGAAAAGGCTGAGAGCGTGAAATGGATGCATGGAAATTAAGTTAACTAACTAAAAAGATAGCATGATGGCATACGTACTTGAGAGGCAAATGTAACAGCGAATTTCTGTTTGAATTCGCTAACGATTTTGGCACGCGGGCGCGCGAATGCACTACACATATGATTGCAAATTGAACATGATTAGAATTTATTTTAAATGAAGTAGAATCAGCACGATAATGAAAGGAACAAGAATACCGGTCGAGCATGTCGATCAGGTTTTGATAACATCCAACTGGTTTCCTCCTCGAGTCCATAACTGTGATTATGCCACGATCTAGCTCGATAATGAGAAGAATACAGTGAAAGCTGTACATACATATGTCAACGTAGGTAACTGATTATTTCTAACATCGTGATATGGAAAAGGGTTAGAACGAGGCGGCACGAAAATGCGTACTCAAAGTTGTAGGGTAGAAGTATCTTTGTTTTATATCTCTGACCTATTAGCCCATTGAATATGGTGTCCTCTGTATCGACAGGCAGCTAGTAACAAATGTGTTGTTAATGACCGAAGGGTCAAGGAAGCCTATGTCGTAAATGGCCTCCTTTCTGCATCTTTGTATCTCCATTCTACATAAGAAGAAATTAGTTAGGCTTGCAAGTTAGTATAGTCAAAGGGCCCACACAGTAGATTTTTGCAATTAAATAAGAACTTACAGAGTCCAGCAACTCAACATGGCCACGTCGAGGGCGTCTGTCTGGTATAGATCGTACATTATGCACCATTCGATATATAATTCTCCATCGCCGTGAAAAAAATCTCGGTCCTTGTACTTGACGGCGAATAGCTCTATGCCATGCCGGAACGCATCCAGGTACCATTCATGGAATTGGCGCATCCTAGTTGGCAGCTGGGCAACATCGTCACGCCTGACCAATGGTGCGCCCGGTATAAATGACCATTTGACTTGAGCAGATTCAATCTCCTGGTTGCCTAATACTTGATCTGGGGCAAGACCAGTTTCTTCGAGGAATTTGGCCATCTCATTGGCCTTCTGCTCAACTGATGACGTCTTCTTCTTGCTTGCCTTGACCAGTGTGCGCTTGTAGTCAGAGACATGAGGTTTTTCCTTTAAATCTTTCAAACCTTTTATTGTCCTCAGGCCTTTTAGAAATTCCTCTGTACCAGGTTGAATCTTCTTCTCTAGTGACCTGGGTTTAAAAAAATCAGTGACCTCGGCCCTGACTACCTTGGTGGTCTCCTCCTTCGTCATATCGTACGCCCGCTTTAAAGGTGCGGCCAGCTTATTGCTTTGAGTGGATCCCTTCTTCTTGTGAGCTATTGGATGAGCTGGCTGGCTTCTCTTGGGCGACGATGTTGGAGTTGGAGTTTCGCGTGCAGGGGTTGGTGTAGGAGACGGGCTTCTTCTGATGGGCGGCGATTTTGGTGATGGAGGTGTCAGAGAGGACCGCTTATGTGTGTCTCTAAAAATGATGTACTTCTTACGCCACAGAATGAAAGTGCGCACTACCTCTCCTAACGTTGTAGTTCCGTCACCTCCGGGCATGTCGAGGTCAAGGTCCTCGACCCTGGGCATACCTCCTCCACCGAGACCTTGGAATAGCCTGCCGGTATCTGCTGGCCATGGATGACCTGCCCCGGCTCCATTTGGTGAGCCATGCCGTGAGCCGCCATGAAGGAGATGTTCTTCGCTTGGACGTGCAACTCACAAGGTGTCCGTTGCGTGATGTCGTCCATCGGCCAGTGGCCCAAGTCCTCTTCGGGCAGCCCACCGTAAGCGCTAGCCGCCGTCGCCGCCGGGGCTAATGATGTCTGGATTAGTAGGAGGTTCCTGGCTCGCATCCACGCGTTGGCTCAAGGCTAACTGCACCTGTCTTTGGACCTCTTCCTTTATGCTTTCTTGTGTTTGATTCATTTGTTCTTGAACCATTTGATTCATGCGTTCTTCCAGCATTTGCATCCGTTGTGCCTGTCGGGACTTGCTTCTTGCCCGACTCCTGTAGGTCTCGGCGTCCTTAACAAAACCAATCTTCCACGGAACAACGCCAACGCCTCGTGTGCGTCCAGGTTGCTCTGGATTTTGTAGGGCCCTTGTTAGCTCATCGTTCTCCCTGTTTGGCACAAAGGTGCCTTGGGAAGAGTCCTCGATCGACTGTACAAGTCTACTAGCGACATCTGTCATCACATTCCCGAACACCGGGTTTCCATCATCGTCAAGTGCACCATCATGAGCATAAAACCAACTCTTCGCTCTATTTGGCCATTCCAAAGTCGCGGGCGTGACACCCTTCACAAGCAATCCATGTTCCCTCTGCTCGACGGTAACCACCAGGGCCAAGGCGGTGGTGATATTGCTTCTTCTGTGCATTCTGAATGTTCTTTTCGGTCAAACTTCGACCTTCTTCCGAATTCTTATAGTTGACGAACGCATCACAGTGATCCTGCAACTTTGGGTGCTTGTTGAAGTCGAGTGTTAGGTCCTTCTTAATATATTCCGTGGTCAACTTCTTTTTATATGTCTGGAATGCGATGGCCATCTTCTTGAATGCGTAACTCTTCACCTTCTCTTTGGTCCCTTCGGGGAAGGTGAATGTCTCCTTCAAATCGGTCCAGATCATATTCTTTGTATATTCAGGGACATTATCTCATTTCACGATACTAATTGGCACGTGGTCCCTGATGTGGAAGCCGCATGCAGAATTGAACGGTGGAATCACCCCCTCGGGTTCAATAGGTTGGTTGTTATCGCCGACTACAGTAATAATATGTCTGGCTTTCGACTTCTTGCTTGGACCTCGGTGACATGATGGCCTACTCGATTGACTAGTCTGAAAATATGGTACAATGATGAACAAGTTAGAATGTTGACTTAGCATGATAGTGGAACCAGCATATACGCATTTGTACTAATTACCATGGCGGCCTCAACGGACTCGATGGGCCTTGCTGCCTCAGCGGCCTCGGCGGGTTCACGACCCTCCGCCTCTACAAGATCATCTCCCGCAATCAAATTCCTAATGAACTCCTCCTCTCCGACATATCCTTCGTCCGCCATCGTTTTTTCTTAGGCTAGAAAAGTACACTAAAAATTAACGAAAAAATATCAACAAAAGTATACTTACACATTTAACATATAATTACATATATAACATGTACTTACACATTTTAGAATTCAATTTTTGATTTTACATACGAAATGTGGTATCTAGTAGAAATGAACCACCCACAGACATAAGTTCTCGGACCATAACCCACAAGCAACAAGCCACACAAGCGTTCATTGATTCTAATAGATTACAGAGAGAGGGGGGAGACAGATAGGGATCGAGAGAGGGGAGACAAAGAGGGGGGAGAGAGGGGGGAGACAGAGAGGGAGCGAGAGGGGGACACAGAGGGATCGAGAGAGGGGACACAGAGAGGGGGGAGACAGATAGGGAGCGAGAGGGGGGACACAGAGGGATCAAGAGAGGGGGGAAACAGAGAGGGTGCTGGGGATAGGGGAGGACAGGTCACGCGTGGCAACGACTTGGAGGGTGGTGGGAAAGAGTGGATAGAGGAAGACGGGCGGCAACGACGAGTATACTATCAACATACTTACACATTTCACATGTACATATATATCTCAGAATTCAAATTTACATGAGCCACATTTCACATATACTTACACATTTCAAATTTACATACACTTACACATTTCAAATTTCACATATGCTTACTCATTTCATAAGCCACATTTCACATATACTTATACACATTTCACATATACTTACACATTTTAAATTTACACAATTCAAATTTACATACACTTACACATTTCAAATTTCACATATACTTACACATTTTAAATTTACACAATTCAAATTTAAATACACTTCCACATTTCAAATTTCACATATACTTACTCATTTCATAAGCCACATTTCACATATACTTATACACATTTCACATATACTTACACATTTCAAATTTACATATATAATCAGCATAATCAACATTTATAATCAACATTTCACATAATCCAAAATAAACATCCATAGTAAACATGCATCCACATAATCCACTAAACAGTAAGTGTAAGTAGACGCCGGAGAGGGCTCACCGAGGGCGCGCGGCGCCGGAGAGGAGGATGCGGTGCCGGTGTGGAGGAAGCTGGCCGAGCAGGATGCGGCGCCGGAGAGGAGGATGTGGCGCCGGAGAGGAGGGTGCGGACGGCGGACGACGCAGACGGCGGGGGTGCGCATGGCGCTGACGGCGGGGGTGAGGACGGGGTTGTCGGAGGACGACGCGGACGGCGGCCGGGGTTGTCGGAGGCCGGCGGCTGGGGTTGTCGGAGGACGACGCGGTCGGCGGGGTGTCGGAGGACTGCGTGGACATCGAGGGTGCGCACGGCGCTGACGGCGTGGGTGAGGACGGCGGAGTCGTCGGAGGTGCGGATGGCGGGGGTGAGGACGGCGCAGACGGCGTGGACGGCGGAGTTGGAGACTTGGAGGCGGCAGTGGCGAGAAAGACAAGAGTTTGGACCTCTCCACTTTTTATACGATGGGAATTAGTACCGGGTCATATTACCAACCGGTACTGATTCCCTCCCCGCCAAAATACCCCGCCAAATGCTGGTTGCCCTAGGGGGAATTAGTACCGGGTCGTATTCCCAACCAGTACTGCTAGATACTATTAGTACCAGTTGGTGTATGACCCGGTACTGATGCCCCTCTGTACTTGTTGCCCTAGGGGGCTGTCAATACCGGTTGGTGTTATGACTCAATACTGTTTTCTGCTATCAGTACCGGTTGGTGTTATGACCCGGTAAAAGTGTGATTTTTTATAATTTCCATTACACTAATTAATTAATTTGAGGTCATAAATTGATTTATGATGGGTTTTTTAAAATTTACTATACCTTGAATAAAAATTTCAGATTTGTTGGCCTCGTGTTTAATTCTTAATAATTATTTTACTTCTTTTTGCGTATTTTCTTTGTTTGTAATTAAATTTTTATATCTAGTAAAAGTTATCTAGTTATGTGTCATATCTTACCATGTTAATTTTGGAATGCTTTCTGTTTTCTTCGTAATTAGTAGCTTCAGATTATTGACAAACCCTATAAATTACATTAATCCACACACGAGTTTATATCAGCTAGAGAGAGAGAGAGAGAGAGAGAGATTACTGTAATAACCATATTCATAATTCATATACGGGTTTATACAACACGGTTGGACTTATTTGCTAACATACTTTGTTTTTACAAGTGATCCTTCGTCATGATCGTGTCGTACATATGGAGATTCTTCTATATCATTCAAGACACTTATGTCTATGTCCACCATAAAAGGAGGTAGCTCATCAAATTGATTGTACTCTTCTTCATCTGTGACGCCCTCAACTCCGACAATCCTTCTTTTTCCTGGAAGAACCACATGGCGCCTTGGTTGTTCGCTGCTGCTAGTATCCACCTTCTGCTTCTTGCTTTTAGGATGCTTGTCCTTCTGCTTTTTCAGCTTGCTGTTCATGTCCATCACATAGAATACATGTGCCACATCATTGGCGAGCACGAACGGTTCGTCCCTATAGGCCACTTGCTTGAGGTCCACGGTTGTCATACCATATTCGTCGATCTCAACAGCTGTCAATTTGACCCATTGGCACTGAAACAGAGGGACTTTCAAAGGTCCATACTCGAGCTCCTAGATCTCCTCTATGCAACCATAGTAGGTGTCCATGTTTCCATTTTTGTCGAAGGCATCTATACGAACGCCGCTATTTTGGTTGGTGCTCTTGCTGTCCTAGGCAGTCGTGCAAAATGTGTACCCATTTATCTCATACCCATGGAATGATATGATTGTAGTGGATGGTCCCCGAGCCAAGAGTCTGAACTGTTCATTATCTGTCTGGTTGCCTATCAGCTGATTTTGTAACCAACCACCGAAACGGTCCATTTGCTCTAGTGCGATCCACTTTTCTGACTTCTCTGGGTATTGGTCGCGCAGAATCATCTCATGATCATGGATATACTAAGCCACTAAAGTTGCTTGTTTCAATACTGTGAAATGTGCTTGTTTAAATGAAAGTAGATCGTCGCTAAAGAATTCTTTTCTCCCTAGAGTCCCTTTTCCCCGTAGCCTCCCCTCATGGCGTGATACGGGGACGCCAATCGGATTCAGATCATCAATGTAATCGACACAAAATTCAATCACCTCCTCTGTGCCAACACCCTGTGCAATGCAAATTCTTCGACAAGACCGGTTGCGAACATACTTCTTTAGGACCCCCATGTACCTCTCGAATGGGAACATACTATGCAGGAAAATGGATCCGAGAATTTCTATCTCTTTGACAACGTGGACCATGAGATGGACCATAATATCAAAGAAGGATGGAGGGAAGATCATCTCAAGGCTGACCATACTATCGACTACATCATGCTGTAAGATACGCTATTCGGCTCGATGACCTTCTGCGACACCGCGTTGAAGAATGAGCATAACTTTATGATTATTCCTCGTACCTAGTCCGGCAAAATACCTCTCACCGCCACTGGGAGCAGTTGTGTCATCAACATGTGACAATCATGGGATTTCAGGTGTACGATTTTATTCTCTTTTGTGTTTATGAGTCTCTTTATGTTTGAGGAGTATCCAGAAGGGACCTTCACGCTGCTCAAGAACTTAATCATATTTTTTTCTCTTCCTTGCTCAGAGTGTAGCTCGCAGGTTGGAGGTAATGTTGTCCTTTCGCTCTTTTTTCCGGATGTAGGTCGTTCCTGAGTCCCAGTAGAAGCAGGTCCTTTCGTGCTTGAAGTGTATCTTTTGTTTTGCCGTACATATCTAGAAAGCCTAGCAGGTTCACGCAGACATTCTTCGTGATATGCATGAAGTCCAATGAGTGGCGGACCTGTAAGTCTTTCCAGTACGGTAAGTCCCAAAATATTGATTTCTTCTTCCAAATAGGCTTCGTATGACCTTGTTCAGTCGGGACAGATTTGCTACCAGGACCCTTTCCAAATACTACTTTTAGATCCTTTACCATAGAAAATACAAGTGTCCCACTGCGATGCATGGGCTTCTTACGTTTCTCTTCAGTCCCATCGAAATTCTCACCGTTCCTTCATAATGGGTGCTTCATATGGAGGAACCTACGGTGGCCCATGTACACAACCTTTCGTGAGTTTTTCAGATACTTGCTATCTGTATCCTCTAAGCACTGGATGCAGGCTTTATATCCTTTGATAGATAGGCCAGACAGGTTACCAAGTGCAGGCCAGTCGTTGATGGTTACGAATAGCAATGCACGTAAGGTGAAATACTCTCTTTTGTACTCATCCCACACAGGTACACCATCGTTCCACAACGTTAGCAGATCGTCAAAGAACGGTTTGAGGTACACGTCGATGTCGTTTCCAGGTTGCTTCGGCCCTTGGATAAGCAACGACATCATAATGTACTTCCGCTTCATACACAGCCAAGTAGGAAGGTTGTAGATACATAGAGTCACGGGCCAAGTGCTGTGATTGCGGCTCATCTCGCCGAACGGGTTCATCCCATCCATACTCAAACCAAACCTTATGTTCCTCGCATCCTCAGCAAAGTCCGAGTACTTTCTATCGACATTCCTCCACTAGGAGCCATCAACGGGGTGCCTTAGCCTTCCATCGTCCTTACGATCTTCTTTGTGCCAGCACATCATCTGAGCATGCGCTTTGTTCACACATAAACGCTTCAACCGGGGGATTATAGGGAAATACCACACCACCTTAGCCGGGGGTCTCTTCTTCTTACGCTGTGAGACCCTGGATCAGCTATCCGAAATCTCCTGTGTATTTCTATACTAGTCCCAGATCAGTAGCTAGTACACACAGTCAACAGTGATACATCATTGCCGAACATAACGAAATTGTATCATAAATAATAAAGTATGGGCCACATGGCCACTTAATACAATACTCAGTCACGAGACCAGAGACACGACAGCGGAAGCAAAAGCGACAACAAGTGAACACCAAAAACACCACAGGCGACGACAAGATACGCGACTAGCTATCCTGGCACTCTTCCTCGAATTCTTCGGTGTAGAATTCACCATCTTCAGCTGCGTCCTGGTAGTTTTCTGATGATGACAAGATGTATAGCACGTGAGTACAAAAGTACTCAGCAAGTCGGGGAAAGTATGAATATGTGGGGGCTTTCCAAAGGAAGCTTAATAGGGTTCTTTTGCACAAAGCCAAATTTCATCAAACTGTAATTGCTAATAAGTTTCATAAAGCATATTTTAGCAATTCTTTTTAACAATTGAATTATGTAGTAATGCAGTGAAGGTTCTATCCACCATCACCAATATAAAGGCTCTAACCGCCAACTTTTAAAGGATTAAGTTTAATCACATATGACTCTTTCCGTCAAGGTATAAAACAGGTTCTTTCCACCTTGTTGGCTCAATCCTCCATTAAACATCCGAGAGTTCTAACCACTCCCGAATCCCAAAACAAAGCACTGTTTTAAGTTTAAAACCAAAACCAAAGTCTACCAATATGAAAGCATTCTTTGCTTTGCCCTTGACTGTAGGCACGGCTATTCGAAAAGTTTTAACTCTGTAGAGGTGTACAACTTTACCCACAAGACACGGTCGTCTCTTGATGCCATGCAATTAACACACTTCCTTTGGTGTGTCGGCAGAGAGATCATGACAAGGCCTTTACAATGTATACGCCTAACCCGATCCACCCGCTAAGGTTTCACCGCTGTTAGGGTTCTAGCCACCCAGTACAGAAGCCCCCTCTTGCGCCGTGTGAGAAAAACAGTCTTGCCTCTATCCGGCACTCACATTCCACCATTTGGTGAGTCTAAGTTAGGTTTCTAAAAATTATTGAGCCAGGTCCTACCATTATAGACATGTGGTAGTACGGTTATGCTTAGAATGGACAATCATAAGCGTCGGTCCTTAATTGACTTGGGGCGGTAGTTGCACAATGAAAACTAGTGTTCAATCCGCACCCACCCGACAATCCAATCCGCTCAAGTCCAAACCATTTTTCCTTTTCTTTTTATTTTATAAAAACAGTACCAAAATCTTTATAATCATTTCCAAATCACACTTTAAATCATCATTTTTGTATAATCTCACCCATGGGTCATTTTCATCAATATTGGTCCTAAGCAATTCTACCGTACTATTTAAGAAAGGTCACTATACAAGGTAAACATGGCATAGCAAGTGTCCTAGGGTTACAAGTAAGCATGGATGTCAATAACAAAGGAGGTATTCACAAATCGGATTAACTATTCCCTTATATTTGACATACGATGATAAACATAGCATGCAAGTTTATAAAACCTTTTAAACACATTTGTAAACATAGGGTCAACATGCATCAAGGAGACTTCCCTTCGGTCGCGGCGAGGTCGTCGAACGCTTGAAGTCCGGCGGCGGGGTCGGCGGACTCGGACGGCTCCTCGGCTACGCGCAAAACGAGACAACAAATAAATACAAGAAAATAAATAAAATCCAAAAATTACCAAAGTAGTACTGTGAGGAAGGTATTGATTTTAGATGAATTTAGAAATTTGAACGGAGTCAATCGGAGATCGGACGAAAAAGATATGAGCTTCCGAAGTTCGAAAACCCTAAAAAATCGAAAACGAGGGAATATTCCGAGAATATTCATTTTTCATTACTTTTCTGAATTTTGGATTTTATTAGAGTCTATTACATGTGGGACCCACATGTCATCTTCTAGGGGCTTCTTCCCCAAGCATTTGGCCATGGCCGTGAAGAAGATGGAGCTTGGAGGGGGGGTGGCCACAGGGGTGCCAGAAGGATGCGGCCACTTAACGCACGATTAACCCAAGAAAAAAAATAGAGACTCGAGTTTTTCCAAAAAAAATGAATTTTTGCACCAAATCTCCATGAAACTTGGAAAAACAAAACAGAGAATTGATTCAATTCCTAAGGAGCCTATAGGATCAAGGAATTGAATCAATTCTCACCGGAGACGACGAATTTGGCGAAAAACGGAGTTCCGACCGAAGTGAAAAAAAACTTGAAATTTGTCTTCAATTCTTGATGGAACCTAAAATTGATGGATGAATTAGAAACTAGACTCCCACACGATCACAAAGAAACAACCGGAATGAGGATTGATCCACCGGAGAGGGAGGAACAAGGATGAACACGAAGAACACACGAAAATGGTGACCCGGCGTCGGTTTTCTTGATCTAGCGGATGAACGAGGTGGAGAGGCTAAGAGTGAGTGCTACCACCGGGAAGGGGGTCCTAATACGCAGCAATGAGAGGTGGAAGCACGTTGTTTGGAGAAGAAACGGCTGAGTTATGAGTAATCAAAGCAATTTTGGTTTTAGCATTACCATTCGAATTCCGGCGAACTTTGAGGTTAATGACCACCGGGAATAGAAAGGTCTTGCCGATACGGATTCAATGGATCCGACCGAGATTGATTTGGAGCATTATTGCACGAGTTATGAAGGTTTGAATGGGTGGAGGTGAGTACGGAAGGCTTCCTCCATTGTTGCCAGGGAAAACAATCGTGCAAGCCCAAGGTAGAAGATGATGGGTACTGTAGCGCCACGTGTCAAGCTCCTATTGGCCAATAGTTACGTAAAGGTGACGCCCTAAAGAAAAATTAGCAAAAATGGTCTAAAAATTCCGGAAAAATTCCTAGTATCATTTTGGAATATTTGGAACATTGGTTTCGCGGAATTTGGATGAAATTTATGGATTTGAATATTCTGGAACGGATAGCGGCCATTAAACAAAAGCAGCGCGAGATAAAATACCAGAGAGCTTCCAAAAATCTTGGGAATCATTCCAAAGATCATTTTGGAATATTTGGGACCTAATTGAGGTGATTTCGGGATTTTTGGAGCATTTTTGGACTCGGGTGAAATTTCGGGTACCGGCGGAAATCTGAAAATTCGATTTTTCGAATGGAAGGGAATTGAATCCTGATTTTGGATGGGCAATGATGCCAGGTTAACATAAACACTAAGGAAAATCCAATTTTTGAATTTACTTAATTTAAATTAGATTTTCCCCCGAAAGCGAAACTGAGGATGTTACAAACCTACCCCCCTTAGAGAGAATCTCGTCCTTGAGATTCGGACGGAGAAAGAAAGAGATCGGGAAACTCTACTCGAAGATCCTCTTCACGCTCCCAGGTAGCTTCATTCTTGGAATGGTTAGTCCACTGAACCTTGCAAAACTTGATCACTCGACTTCGGGTTCTACGTTCGGCTTCATCCAAAATCTTGACTGGATACTCCGGATACGACAGGTCTTCTTTTAATTCTATCTCTTCAAAAGGCATCTGATGTTCAGGTACTCTGAGACATTTCTTCAACTGAGACACATGAAAGACATCATGTACCCTTGACAGCTGTGGAGGTAATTCCAACTTCTCTTCTAGCAACCACTGGGAATGGTCCGATGTAGCGGGGCGCTAACTTCCCACTAACTCTGAATCGACGCATACCCTTTAGTGGTGATACTTTCAGATACACATGATCACCAGGTGCAAAGCTTAATTCCCGTCGACGATTTTCCGCATAGCTTTTCTGCCTAGACTGAGCTGTCTTCAGATTCGTGCGGATTTGCCGAACTTGCTCTTCAGCTTCTCTCAGAATATCAGGTCCAATAATTTGTCCTCCCTCGGACTCTTTCCAGTACAAGGGTGTCCTACATTTCCTTTCGTATAGGGCTTCAAACGGTGCCATCTTCAAACTAGTTTGATAACTGTTATTATACGAAAACTCAGCATAGGGCAAATTCTAATCCCATGAACCTTTGTAAGTCAAAGCACAGGCTCTCAACATATCTTTTAGGATCTGATTTACTCTTTCCGTCTAACCATCGATTTGGGGATGGTAAGCAGTACTGAAGTTCAAATTCGTGCCCAAAACCTCATGCAACCTCTGCCAAAACCTCGAGGTGAGATCCTCGATCGGACACGATCTTTTTCGGCACCCCATGCAAACAGACAATCTTGGCCATATATAACTCTGCGAGTTTGTCACCAGAATAAGTCATTTTTACAGGAATGAAATGCGCCACTTTAGTTAATATGTCCACAATGACCCAGATAGAGTCATACCCAGATTTGGTTTTGGGTAATCCAGTTATAAAGTCCATTCCAATTTCTTCCCATTTCCAAACAGGAACTTGCAAAGGCTACAATATACCGGCTGGTTTCTGATGTTCGGCTTTGACCAATTGGCAAACATCACAACGTGCCACAAAGTCGGCAACTTTTTTCTTCATATTGGACCACCAATACTTTTCTTTCAAATCCGCATACATTTTAGTACCTCCCGGATGAATGGAATATACTGAATCATGAGCTTCTTTCAAGACCACTTCCTTGATTTCTTCTTGGTTGGGGACTACTATTCTTTTTCCAAACCAGATAGTACCTTTTTCATCTTCAGAAAATCCGGGGTGTTTCCCGTTCTTCAAGCCCTCTTTTAGGTCTGCAATACCCTTATCATCTTTCTGAGCCTCTCTGATCTGGTCTTCTAAGGTCGATTTTACCTCAACATTGAAAATGCAACCTTCATTCACCACTTCCAAGATAAGACGCCGGAATTCTTCATGAAGAGTTGGCTGGCTTTCCTATACTATAACGTTGTTGCAGTAGCTCTTCCTGCTTAATGCATTTCAACAACATTAGCCTTTCCAGGGTGGTAATGGATTCCAACATTATAGTCTTTCACCAACTCCAACCACCTTCTCTACCTCAGGTTGAGATCGGACTGGGTGAAGATATACTTCAAACTCTTGTGATCCGTATAGATCTCACATCTATTGCCGATCAGGTAATGCCTCCAAATTTTGAGTGCATGCACAACTACGGCTAACTCCAAGTCATGAGTGGGGTAGTTTTCTTTATGAGGTCGCAGTTGTCTTGAAGCATAGGCTATAACTTTCTCTTCTTGCATTAAAACACATCCAAGACCTTGCTTTGAAGCATCACAGTAAACCTCGAAATCCTTATGGATATTAGGCAGAATAAGCACCGGGGCTGAGGTTAATCTCTTCTTCAACTCCTGAAAACTCTGCTCACAAGATTTAATCCATTCAAACTTCTTCTCTTTCTTCAGAAGCTGGGTAAGAGGTCTGGCTATCTTCGAGAAACCCTCAATGAATCGCCGATAGTAGCCTGCTAATCCCAGAAAACTCCGGATGTCTGGAACCTACTTGGGCTACATCCAATCCAGAACATCTCTCACTTTCGCTGGATCCACCGCTACTCCTTCAGCAGAAATGATATGACCCAGGAAAGAAACTTCTTTCAACCAAAAGTCACATTTGCTAAACTTAGCATAAAGCTGATGTTCTCTTAACTTTTCCAAGACTATCCTCAGATGGTCTTCATGCTCTTTTCTGCTCTTGGAATAGACAAGGATGTCGTCAATAAAGACTACAACAAACTTGTCTAAATACTCCATGAACACCTTATTCATCAGGTTCATGAAATAGGAAGGGGCATTGGTTAATCCGAAGGACATCACTGTAAAGTCGTACAGTCCATATCGGGTAGTGAAAGCTGTCTTCAGAATATCTTCTTTCCTTATCTTCAACTGATGATACCCCGATCTCAAATCTATCTTGGAGAAGACCTGAGCTCCTTTCAACTGATCAAACAGATCATCTATCCGAGGCAGCGGATACTTGTTCTCTATTGTCACCTCATTCAAATACCTGTAGTCTATGCACATCCTTAGACTACCATCCTTCTTTGTGACAAAGATTATGGGCGATCCCCAAGGCGACGAACTGGGCCTAATGAATCCTTTCTCCTGTAGTTCCTCAATCTTCTTCTTCATCTCTACCAACTCATTGGAAAGTAGCCAGTAAGGCCTCTTTGAGATTGGAGCCGTACCTGGTACAAGCTCGATCACAAACTCGACATCCCGGTCTGGTGGCATACCGGGCAACTCCTCTGGGAATACATCCGGGTACTCCTTGACTATCGGCACATTCTCCAACGATGTACCTTTCAGACGGTTTAGGGTACTACCCCCTTAGAGGAAAGATTAGACAAGAATTCCACTCTAATCCCCCCAGGGCTGGTAAGAGAGATAGCTCTACTAGCACAATCTATCTGACCCTTGTACTTGGTTAACCAATCCATTCCAAAGATTACTTCTATACCCTTAGTATCCAATAGTATTAAGTTTGGCCGGAACTTTACCCCTTTTATTACTATATCCATTTTCGAGCAAACATCAGTTGTTCTTAATTCTTTACCAGGGGATTGCACTAGTAAAGGGTTTCTTAACTGAACTGTATCCCAATCATGCTTTTTAACCAAGTATTCTGATATGAAGGAATGTGTGGCACCCGAATCGAACAGAACTGAAGCAAGTACTGAGTTGACGAAGAACTTACCATAAACTACATATGGCGCATCTTGAGCCTCCTCAGCAGTGATGTGGTTCACGCGCCCTCTTACAGTAGTCCTTGGTGTGCGCGGGGTCTGCGGGGTACCTCTTCCTTGAGCTGGTGCAGGAGCACGGGCTGGTGTAGATCCCAAGTTAAACCTCACGGGGGTCACCGGCTGACGCTTCTGCGGGCAATTATTAGCATAGTGTCCCATCTCTCTGCAGTTGAAACACTGCAGTCCTGCCATTGCAGTACTGCTCTTCTGGGCTTGATTGCCTGCATTGCCGGCAGGGGCTTGACCAACTGGGCGAGGGGTGGACATTGGGGTCCTTGGTGCGTTGGGGGCTGCTGGCCTGCTGCTGGAACGTCCGGGGCTTGGAGCTGCTAGCACCTCGCTGGCTCTGGAACATCATCTTTCTCTTCCGCGATTCAAACAGCTGGCTCTGAGCATCCTCCTGAATCAGCGCCTTGTTCACCATATGTTGGAACGACGGAAAGTCATTTGAGACCAGTTGGATCTTCAGGTTAGGGTCAAGGCCCTCCATAAAACGCCAAATCTTGGCCTCATCAGTTGTGACATCAGCAGCTGCATAGCGTGAAAGCTGGGTAAAATGGTTCAGATACTTTGACACCGACAAATTCCCCTATTGCAGCTTGTGAAACTCCCTTCGTTTCATCTCCATGATGCCTTTCGGGATATGGGTGGCTCGGAAGGCTTCCACAAACTCATCCCAACCAATGTTCTGCGGATCTGCATGGGCGGCGCAGTAATTCTCCCACCAGTTCACTGTTGTGCCCTTCAGCTGGTGCGAAGCAAACCTAACGCTCTCAAGATCATCACATTGAGCCAGGTGGAGCTTACTTTCCACCTCCTTCAGCCAGTCATCCGCTTCTAGCGGATCCACTGCTCCCGCAAAGGTGGGAGGTCTCGTCCTCATAAACTCCCCAAACTTGGATTGGGGCGGCTCTGCTGCGGCCTGAGTTGGTGCAACCTGCGGTTGGTTCAGAACATTCTAGGCTAATGCCTGAAGAAGTTGCAGTTGCATTGCCATCATCTGTTCCAGATTTGGCGGCTGATTCGGGGGTGGAGGTGGTATCGGCTCTTGCTGGGCTGCCGGGTGTTGGACATGCTCTTGTCCCTGTTGCTGCTGTGGCTCCACAAACTCCTCCTGAAAGTGCACCTGTCCACGACCACGTCCATGGCCTCTACCACGGCCTCTTCCTCTTCCATGACCACAGCCTGGGTTCTCCATCTGAAACTACTGACGGGAAAAGCACAAGGAAGAAAGGAAGAGCAAAGATAAGAAACAGGGGACTAGCAACATCCATAATGACAAAAACACACGACAGAAGGGAAAACCAACTGAACTCCAATTAAAACAAAATAGTTTGAGGGATGGCTGTATCACAAATGCCTAAGGGCACGATACAATCCAACAAGCACTTATTCAACGTTCTAAGCGAAGCAAAACTAAGGCCCTCCAGACTAGAACAACTAGACGCTCGCGTCACTCTCGTAGACACGCGGGGACGGGTCCTCCTCCTCCTCCTCCTCGCTCCTGCTGCGGGAAGGGGTAGCTGAAGAAGAAGTTTGGTACGAAGCTTCAGGCCTTGATGACGCTTGACTGGAGGAGCGTCGATCGTCACGTCGCGGGTAGGCGGGTCCTCCGGAACATGCACTGGTGGTGGTGGTGCTACTGGCTGTGCCACCTGCACAGGAGCCTGTGGTGGAAGTGAACGGGCGGCTCTCCTCTCCTCCAGGAGCTGACGGTTCTCCTCTCTCACTGTAGTCAACGCCCGGCGTACATCCTGCAGCTCGCCGGTGATCCTGAGCCTGGATAAGGGACCCCATGTGCACAACTGTCGGGTCGGCCTCCTGCTCTAGACTCCCAAATTGGCTGCAAATCATCCCGACCTGGAAGCGGGGAAAAAGATGGTACGGGGAGTCCTCAAGCCGATCGCGGTAGCTTTCCCCCAACTGGAGGGTAGCCTTTCTGGCAGCATCCTGAAGCGCATGCGCCAGAATCAACCTCTCGGCCGTGAAGTAGAACGGTCGGTCCTCTGCGCGGACTCGGCTCCTCGCGAAGACCAGCAAGCGGACATGCCACAAGTCCTGGTCACGGCCGGGTACAAATGAGTAGCGATACTCAGGACGATGAGGGAACCCTAACTCCTGAAGCATCAGTGACAACTCCTCACAGAAGCCTCCAGCCTGCGCGGCAAAAGTACTGACATCAGGCATCTACAAATTTTGAAACAAGTTGGGATTAGTAAACAAATTTTAAACAACAGATAAGATAAGCTCAAGACACTAAGATAGGGGAGATAGAAGCAAAGGAACTTAAGACTTTGTAAGTATGTTTTTATAAAAATATTAGTCCTTAAGGCTTTGCCATTCTAACTAGGTCACATCCTACAGTCGTCCAGGCTCTGATACCACCGCCGTGAGACCCCGGATCAGCTATCCGAAATCTCCTGTGTATTTTTGTACTAGTCCCAGATCAGTAGCTAGTACACACAGTCAACAGTGATACGTCATTGCCGAACATAACGAAATTGTATCATAAATAATAAAGTATGGGCCACATGTCCACTTAATACAATACTCAGTCACGAGACCGGAGACACGACAGCGGATGCAAAAGCGACAACAAGTGAACACCAAAAACGCCACAGGCGACGACAAGACACGCGACTAGCTATCCTGGCACTCTTCCTCGAATTCTTCGGTGTAGAATTCACCATCTTCAGCTGCGTCCTGGTAGTTTTCTGATGATGATAAGATGTATAGCACGTGAGCACAAAAGTACTCAGCAAGTCGGGGAAAGTATGAATATGTGAGGGCTTTCCAAAGGAAGCTTAATAGGGTTCTTTTGCACAAAGCCAAATTTCATCAAACTGTAATTGCTAATAAGTTTCATAAAGCATATTTTAGTAATTCTTTTTAACAATTGAATTATGTAATAATGCAGTGAAGGTTCTATCCACCATCACCAATATAAAGGCTCTAACCACCAACTTTTAAAGGATTAAGTTTAATCACATATGACTCTTTCCGTCAAGGTATAAAACAGGTTCTTTCCACCTTGTTGGCTCAATCCTCCATTAAACATCCGAGAGTTCTAACCACTCCCGAATCGCAAAACAAAGCACCGTTTTAAGTTTAAAACCAAAACCAAAGTCTACCAATATGAAAGCATTCTTTGCTTTGCCCTTGACCGTAGGCACGGCTATTCGAAAAGTTTTAACTCTGCAGAGGTGTACAACTTTACCCACAAGACACTATCGTCTCTTGATGCCATGCAATTAACACACTTCCTTTGGTGTGTCGGCAGAGAGATCATGACAAGGCCTTTACAATGTATACGCCTAACCCGACCCACCCGCTGAGGTTTCACCGCTGTTAGGGTTCTAGCCACCCAAGATCTGAAGCCCCCTCTTGCGCCGTGTGAGAAAAACAGTCTTGCCTCTATCCGGCACTCACATTCCACCATTTGGTGAGTCTAAGTTAGGTTTCTACAAATTATTTAGCCAGGTCGTACCATTATAGACATGTGGTAGTACGGTTATGCTTAGAATGGACAATCAAAAGCGTCGGTCCTTAATTGACTTGGGGCGGTACTTGCACAATGAAAACTAGTGCTCAATCCGCACCCACCCGACAATCCAATCCGCCCAAGTCCAAACCATTTTTCCTTTTTATTTTATTTTATAAAAACAGTACCAAAATCTTTATAATCATTTCCAAATCACACTTTAAATCATTATTTTTATATAATCTCACCCATGGGTCATTTTCATCAATATTGGTCCTAAGCAATTCTACTGTACTATTTAAGAAACGTCACCATATAAGGTAAACATGGTATAGCAAATGTCCTAGGGTTACAAGTAAGCATGGATGTCAATAACAAAGGAGGTATTCACAAATCGGATTAACTATTCCCTTATATTTGACATACGATGATAAACATAGCGTGCAAGTTTATAAAACATTGTAAACACATTTGTAAACATAGGGTCAACATGCGTCAAGGAGACTTGCCTTCAGTCACGGCGAGGTCGTCGAACGCTTGAAGTCCGACGGTGGGGTTTGTGGACTCGGACGTCTCCTCGGCTACGCGCAAAACGAGACAACAAATAAATACAAGAAAATAAATAATATCCAAAAATTACCAAAGTAGTACTAGTAGGAAGTTATTGATTTTAGATGAATTTAGAAATTTGAACGGAGTCAATCGGAGTTCGGACGGAAAATATATGAGCTTCCGAAGTTCGAAAACCTCGAAAAATCGAAAACGAGGGAATATTCCGAGAATATTCCCTTTTCATTATTTTTCTGAATTTTGGATTTTATTAGAGTCTATTATATGTGGGACCCACATGTCATCCTCTATGGGCTTCTTCCCCAAGCTTTTGGCCGTGGCCGTGAAGAAGATGGAGCTTGGAGGGGGGTGTAGCCATGGCCAGGGGATTGCCGGCGGCAGCATGCGGCGGCGGCCGGCCGGAACGCACGATGAACCCAAGAAAAAAAACAGAGACTCGAGTTTTTCCAAAAAAAAACGAATTTTTGCACCAAATCTCTATGAAACTTGGCAAAACAAAAAGATGGATCATCTAGAGGACATCCTAATGAGCCTACAGGATCAAGGAATTGAATCAATTCTCACTGGAGACGACGAATTTGGCGAAAAACAGAGTTCCGGCCGAAGTGACAAAAACTTGAAATTCGTCTTCAATTCTTGATGGAACCTAAAATTGATGGATGAATTAGAAACTAGACTGCCACACGATCACAAGGAAACAACTGGAACGAGGATTGACCCATCGGAGAGGGAGGAACAAGGATGAACACGAAGAACACACGAAAATGGTGACTCGGCGCCGGTTTTCTTGATCTAGCGGATGAACGAGGTGGAGAGGCTAAGAGTGAGTGCTACCACCGGAAAGGTGGTTCTAATACGCAGCAATGAGAGGTGGAAGCACGCCGTTTGGAGAAGAAATGGCCGAGTTATGAGTAATCAAAGCAATCTCGGTTTTAGCATTACCATTCGAATTCCGGCGAACTTTGAGGTTAATGACCACCGGGAATGGAAAGGTCTCTCCGATACGGATTCAACAGATCCGGCCGTGATTGATTTGGAGCATTATTGCACGAGTTATGAAGGTTTCAATGGGTGGAGGTGAGTAGGGAAGGCTTCCTCCATTGTTGCCAGGGAAAACAATCGTGCAAGCCCAAGGTAGAAGATGATGGGTACTGTAGCGCCACGTGTCAAGCTCCTATTGGCCAAGAGTAACGTAAAGGTGACGCCCTAAAGAAAAATTAGCAAAAATGGTCTAAAAATTCCGAAAAAAATCCTAGAACCATTTTGGAATATTTGGAACCCAATAAAATTTATTTCGCGAAATTTGGATGAAATTTGTGGATTTGAATATTCTGGAACGAATAGCGGCCATTAAACAAAAGCCGTGCGAGATAAAATACCATAGAGCTTCCAAAAATCTTGGGAATCATTCCAAAAATCATTTTGGAATATTTGGGACCTAATTGAGGTGATTCCGGGATTGTTGGAGCATTTTTGGACTCGGGTGAAATTTCGGTTACCGGCAAAAATCTGGAAATTCGATTTTTCGAACGGAAGGGAATTGAATCCCGATTTTGGATGGTCAAGGATGCCAGGTTAACATAAACACCAAGAAAACTCCAATTTTTGAATTTACTTAATCTAAATTAGATTTTTCCCCGAAAGCGAAACTAAGGATGTTACATACACTGCCCATCTTCCTCGCCTGGGTCATCACGCCTGGTCTTATACAGCAAAGCTTTGCACACCGGACAAGCTTCCAAATCCTCGTACTCACTGCGATAAAGGATACAATCATTACGGCATGCATGTATCTTCTGTACCTCCAACCCCAAAGGGCAGACAACTTGCTTGGCGTCGTACGTAGTTTCAGGCAGCGTGTTATCATCTGGAAGCAACTTCTTTATGAGGTATAGCAACTCGTTGAATCCCTTATCAGACAATCCATTGGTCGCCTTCCATTGCATCAGTTCTAGTGTGGTACGCAATTTTTTGTGGCCTTGTCGGCAGTTTGGGTACAGTAGAGTTTCATGGTCCTCTCGCAGGCGCTGAAACTTTTTGTAATGTCTTTCATCTGTGTATTCTCCCTCTCCATCAAGCAGCATCTGGTCTAGGTCATCATCGCCAAACTCCCCCAATGTATCTTCGAACGAACGGTGTTGGACAGCATCTAATATATTATTGTCCCCCTCTTCTTCTTCTTCACCACCTTCCCGTATAGTCTCTTCTTCACCGTGCTTGGTCCAACAGATATAGTTTGATATGAAACCTCTTGAGAGCAAATGAAAGTGAAGGTGGCTGAATTTTGGCCACTCCTCATTCTTGCAGTCTATGCATGGACAACATATGTAGCCTGGCTTTATGTGAGCATCGGTCGCACGAAGAAAAGCTTGCAAACCTTGCAAGAACTCCGAGGAGCGTCGGTCAATGTACATCCATCGCCGGTCCATCTACATTATGTAGGACTTAGCAGTTATTTTCTATTAAGCCATTTATATTTATGATATTATTTTAATTCGCATAACTATTGCCATTTGAAGATCCCAACCATTTGAAGATCCAAAACTCCATGGTTTTCATGCACCATTCTTAATTTCCCCAACTACGTGCAACCAAACCCCATCCTTCATCGGTCGATGAAACTAAAACGTAAATTTGAGCCAGATCCACACCTTAAATGCGAGCTATATTGTAATATAAGCAAATTCTAAGCTTACACAACAAGTTTTTGTATCCTACTTGAAAAGATCGAGCTAGATCTTTACATTCATAATCTTTCATCAATTATGGGGAAAATAATCAAAATTTCTTCATGCATGATTCAAGCAAAGAAGAGGCTCTATTTAAGACCAAATGTAGTGAGGAATGATGTTACTAACCTTACCTTGGTTGCGAGTAAAATGACCAAAAATTTAAAATTTTGGCAGCACCTCCCCTCCCTTGAAGCTCTTGGCCAAAGTTCCTGTTCTTCTCACGCGATGAACTGTTCTTGCTCTGGCAGTGAGCGGGAGGACGAAGAAGTTTAAATTGGTCTGACAGCAGTACAAGTTCAATGTACCAACCGTCACTAATGTTAGACCATTAGTGACGGTTGGTTACTTGAACCGGTACTGATATCCCCACAGCCCAGCAGCTGCAGCTGTAGCCGTTGTTCTGCTAGATAGTACCAGTTTGGAACACAAACCGGTACTGATGTGAAACTATCAGTACTGGTTGGTACCTTTAACCGGTACTGATGTGAAACTATCAGTACCAGTTGGTACCTTTAACCGGTACTGACCAACCCCGAGCCCTACAGATGATCGAAGCGTATGTTCATCCAAACGAATGCCTCTTTGAGTTGAGACAGAGTAACTGTGGCGATATTAAACCACCGGGTTACTCTTCTTTGTTCTTCTTTTTTTGTTGTGGAGTTTTCTTAGGGGTTGTCCTCCTTTTCTCTCCCTCTCCCTCTTTTATCTGGAGACGAGGGGACATGCATGCATCGGTCGGCTTCTTTTTTAACCTACTCTGCCGCCAAGCTACAGGCTTTGCCCATGGTCTTCCAACCCTTATCTTCCACCTGTCCCTATCCAGGGGTTAGTTTGGCCCTATGTGGTGTCTTTTTACTCGGGCTTTACATTTTTACCCTTTGTTCTTACGCCTTATATAAGGGTTCCACGGGAATTTCACTCACTCTAGGGTCCCAGGCTAGTCTGACATATCCCGGTGTTCCCAAAGGGGCTGTCATTAGGTGTCAGGCGTTGGCAGCCCGTACTAACTTTGTGTCGACCGGAGATGGGGCGGAGGGGAATTCCCTTCATTCTCCTCCTTCGCTAGCGAGGGGAGCCCCCCCGCTACGAAGGGGAGTGGCTTTTATCCTTTTCTACCTTTCCCGAAGGATGAATTCCCAAGGTTTGTGGCCCTTGCTTCTCCAGCGGGAGGGGGATTAAATATTACTGGGGGCCTTTATGAATCGTAAGGAGGCACAAGCCTTGCTTCATTTGTCAAGGGAAGATGAGTCCATTTGATCCACAACAGTAACCTGTTTTGAACGTTTTTTTATTGTTTCATAATTTTTTTTGAATATTTCAATTTAACAGTAGAGGCGGCGGAGCTTCAAGAAGGGGGAGGTAAAACATTATATATTATATTAATAATTCATTACATAAAACATTACATATCATATTAATAATTCATAATATGAAACATTACATATTATATTAATTAATTACAATATATATAATATACATAACGACGCACGGGTGGTGGGTGGCGCGATCACCCATACCACCACTCGTCGTCGCTGCCGGGGGGGGGGGCTGTCGTCGCCGGAGTCGTCATCAGGCGGGGGGCGGTCATCGTCGTCGTGGTGGTGGTGGATGACGTCTTCGTCGTCGTCATCCTCGTCCAACGACGTCGCGCTCCCTGAGAGGACCCAACCCTTCTCCTCCTCCTCCTCCTCCTTGTCCTCCTCCTCCTGCCGCTCCTCCTCCTCCTCGTCCTTCTCCTAAGGTGGTGATGATGGCGCGCCAGAGGGAGAAGAAGGAGAAGCTGCCATAGTTAAAAAATGGGCCAACTACCGATCATCAGTACGTCTACCTCCTCACTCGATCTGATGGTTTTATAGGAGGCTGGATCGGAAAACAAGAATTCGGATGAACACGAATTAAGAGTTTCATCGTAAAGGCGCGCGGGAGACGAAGCGCATTAGTACCGGTCAAACACAACAACCGGTGCTAATGTGATCACATCAGTACCGGTTGGTTCCACCAACCCGTACTAAGCAGCACAGGAGCCGAGGAGGCTGCTTAGCACCGGTTGGTTTAACCAACCGGTACTGATAACACGAACATCAGTACCGGTTGGTTACATCAACCGGTGCTAAGAACCCTCCTCGGCTCCTGTGCTGCTTAGTACGGGTTGGTGTAACCAACCGGTACTGATGTGAGAACAACAACACCGGTTGGTATTTAAAACCGGTACTGATGATCCCCCCGGACCTGTAGACCGTTGAACCGGGACTGATGTAAATGTTAGTCTCGATTCATGCATAACCGGTACTGATGGGCCGGTATGGAAGGCCAGATCTGTAGTAGTGTGTCCTTTAGGTCCTGTTTGTTTCGGCTTAGGCTTTTTGACTTTTAGCTTATAGCTAGCCTTTTGGCTTAATGAGCTTTTAAGTCGTATGCTTTTAAGCTAAGATATGTTGTTTGTATCCTGGCTTATTGACGGGTTGGATGGTGTACCTTCTTGATGGAAAGTCTACAATACCTTAAATGAAATAGGGGAGGGATTCTTGGTTGATATATGATGGCATTTGGTGCGTAATTTTGGAGACTTTTAGTAGCAAATGGTTATTTCATCCAAAAAAACACAAAAAAAACAACTCTTGCATGGTTTTTGGCTTATAGTTATACAAATGCTTTAGGCTTTTTTAAAGCCTGGTTGAAAAGCCAGTCGTTTGTTTCGACTTAGTTTTTTTTGTGTATTTAAAGCCAGTGAAAAAGCCGAAACAAATATGGCCTTATTCCTGCCACCATGTTCTCACGGGCAATTTTCCCTTTCCCCGATGCCGCACATTCCCGTGCAACAAAGTAAACCGAAGTAAATATATCCCTCCAGTCCAAAAAACATATGTTTTAGATATCAATATGATATAAAGGTTTAAATTTAATCATTAATTTCTATTATAATATATTATAAAAATTAATAAAATTATAATATTATAAAAATACTTTTTGAGATGGATCTAAACATGTGATTTTCATGCTTTCAATCTAAATATTTTTTTTTAAATCGATTGCTAATGTTTGAAAAGTTTAACCGCACGTATCCTAAAATTATATGTTTTTCGAACCTGAGGGAGTAACATTTTCTCTGAGGCCAGTAAATTACGATTTACGAATTATGAAGAGAAAACAACAGAAAGAACAATAGTAGTAGAATCACATAGTGATATCGCTTGTCTCCGGGTCTTTCTTGGACCCGGTATGTATGAGAAGCACTTATGCGGTATATATGAGCGAAGCAGGGGGCATCAGGAAGTGTTTGCGCATGCAATGCAACAATGCATCTAGTGGCCGGTGACGACTCGTGATAATGTGCACTTTTTAAAGATGCAATCTGGATGAATCCAATTTTCCAGCGAATTTGTTCACTACAGGAATCCGATCTATTTACGTCAGCCAAATATATTTCCGTCGGCTTAGAAAAAACCGACGTAATGAGGTCTTATTTACATCGGCTACGCTAAACCGACGTACATATCAGTATTTACGTCGGCTTGGCCGACGTAAATAGAGCCCTAGCCCGCCCGAAATAATTTGAAAATCTACCAGACATGTTTACGTCGGCCTGGCCGACGGAAATATGATTTTTTACGTCGGCTAAGGTTGGCCGACGGAAATAGACAGCTATTTACGTCGGCTTACGAAGGCTGACGTAAATATCAGTGTATTTACGTCGGCTAGGATGGAATTGTTGATTCCACCACAATATCGGGGGTGGCAAGAAACATGGTCGGTTTCCCATGTTTAATGGAATTGTTGATTCCACCACAGTCATAAGTTCGGCAAGGTCTTCTCAATCCTCCCAGAGCAACGTGCGTAGCGCTCGTGAGACTCGATTGGAGGAGGAGTTGAGACAACAAGCGGCCCGTGAGAGTCGACTTCAGGAGCAGCTGCGACAGCAACAAGAGTACTTTGTTGCATGGCAGGCACAGCAGCAGGCGGCTCTACAAGTAAGTCGTATGGTTGAATCCTAAAAATTCATATAGTTATGTCTATTTCATCGTATGTTTGTATTCATGTTAGCCTTGTATATGTCGATGATTTACGTTTTTGCTATATGTGCTTAGTTGTTCGTGATAGTTAGTGGATACCATCACTGGTTGTTGTTATTGATATTACATTGAATACTGTTTTTTGTCTGCTGAGTGAATGTCCACTATTTTAGGGGAGGTGCTGCCTAAATTTTTTTAACTAAAGCATGTATTTATGACTTAATTATGTCAATTGCATGCGTTAGATAAGTATTCATGCCTTAGTTATGTATTCATTCCTTAATTTTTGTGATATGTCAATTATTCATGCCAATTACATGCCTTAGTTATGTATTCATGCATTAATTATGTAATTATGCCAATTACATGCCTTAATTTTTGTGATATGTCAATTATTCATGCCAATTACATGCCTTAGTTATGTATCCATGCCTTAATTATGTCAATTACATGCTTAGTTATGTATTCATGTCTTAGTTATGTATTAATGCTTTAATTTTAGTGATATGTCAATGATTCATGCCAATTAATTTTTTTGGTAGGAATATATGACGCAACAGTTCGGAAGACCACTAAATCTTCCCCCGATCCAACCTCCACCCTTGTTTACCCCGCAACCTCCCAACATGGTATCATCAATTATTTAAATTTGTTTCAAATTTGTTTTAACGTGATCTAGCTATCTCTAACATATGTTCGTTGATAGGGCTCGACGGACCGCACACCGAATGCACATGTTGGAGGCACCGGCGCTTCTTCTTCGAGGACTCCGCCGTCGGTTGGTGGCTTCTTAAACTCGGGAGGTGACGCTGGTAGTGGGCATCGCTTTGAAGATACTCCGCCAAATTGATGTTTGTATGAACAATAAGTAGTATGGTTCAACTGTGTCATATGTCATGTTTGCAAATTGAAGTTTCTATGTGTATGTCATGTATGCAAATTGAAGTTTCTATGTGTTGTATGTCATGTATGCAAATTGAAGTTTCTATATATATGTTATATGTCATGTTTGCAAATTGAATTGTGTCATCTGAATGGATGGATTGATATTGGTTTATAGCATGATTGAATGGCTTGAATTGATATTGTATGTCATCTGAATTGATATTTTTGCTGATCAAATCCAGCAGGCCAGAATCGACATTGGTTGCTGGCTGTTCCAGTATTTACGTCGGCCTGGACTAAGCCGACGTAAATAACCCTCGTATTTACGTCGGCCTGGACTAAGCCGACGTAAATAACCCCCGTATTTACGTCGGCCAGACGAAGCCGATGTAAATAGAACGAGTATTTACGTCGGCCGGAGTGGCCGACGTAAATACTTATGCACCAATCGTTGACATGAAGGTCGAGTATTTACGTCAGCCAGGCCCGGCCGACGTAAATACTTGGGCTATTTACGTCGGCCAGACCCGGCCGACGTAAATAGTTAGGGTATTTACGTCGGCTGAGCCGACGTAAATATGTGCCACGTCATCAAGAGTCCAGCCGGATGGGTGCTACTATTCCTATTTACGTCGGCCTCGTGGCCGACGTAAATATGTGCTATTTACGTCGGCACCGACGTAAATAAGGGCTATTTACGTCGCTAGATTTACGTTGGCCTATTTACATCGGCATGCCGACGTAAATAGCTATTTACGTCGGCTTCTCGGATTCCTGTAGTGGTTTGTCCTGATGGTACACCCATTTCAAAGCAAAAACGCCAGTGTATATCTCTAAGACTAATTAACGACTCTATATGTTACAAATTAATGGTCCTATTTCACGAGAGAAGTGAACATCTCAAATTAATATTGCTGAAGTGGCAAGCTTTCATAATGTCAAGCATTTCATCTCTTACCGTTGTAAGGATATTTTGAATGCCCTGCACCGTGCCCTTTGCTTGCTCGACCCCAACGCTCTTCCTCCACCAAATCGCGCCGCAGCGCTCCTCCTCCTCTACCTGGACTCTCTTCCCCCACTTCGTCCTCCACCGCGGCACGCACCTTTCCTGCCGCCGGCGCCTTCAATCCGGCTCGCCTTGCCTTTTTTTCTTTCTTCCTTTCTTTCCATTTTAGCTAGCTAGTGCGAGCTCGACACCGTGTTCCACTTTCAGAAGGTGCATTCGTGCTGGACGAGATGGTGAAGAATGGTTGCACTGTTGAGAAAAGCTGATCTCGGGACTATGGAGAAAATTCATTAGAAAATGCTAGTATCCATCTGCATAATTTTTCATCCTCAGTATATGGAGCGCCAACTATTACGATGTTAAACGAAGTCATCATGGTTGCTTGTTACTATTCCAAAACAAGTACGGCTTCTAGTTGCTCCCCGAGACCCCGACCGTCTCTCCACAGCCATGAAGCTCATGACAAGAGGAGGGAAGTACGCGCTTTTTTCATGACGCCCCCCATTCCAAGCAAGGAAATCCATGTAACCTATGCTATATGTAAAATCTACTGGGAAAATGCGAGGAAACACATAATTATGTGGCAAATAGAGGATGCAAAGCTTATGGTAATGAGCACTCTTTTGTCGTGCTATGGGCCTTTCACTAGTACAGAAAATCTTATTAGAGATGATTCACAAATATTATTATGGACGGTTTTGTGAACCGTTAGTAACAATGGGTTAGCAATGAAAGAGTTCATCAGAGACGATTTTTGACTCGTCTGTGAAAATAGACATCACAGACGGTTCTAAATAGAAACCGTCAATGATCTTTCATCACAGACGGTTCCTATTTAGAACCGTTTGTGATATTAATGTTATCACTAACGGTCCACATTAGAACCGTCTGTGATAATAGCAACATCATAGACTGTTCTAAATAGGAACCGTCTGTGATGTGTTTTTGTACAGATGGACCTTTTTTGTTTATTGGCTAGACTCAGGAAATGGTAGTCATGCCTTTTAAAATAAATATATTACAGATTATCACAAGCATATATACATTACATTCATTTTAATTATTACAGCTTTTGGATGTTCCCTGACCGTCTCTCCACAGTCATGAAGCTCGTGACAAGAGGGAAGTACATGCTTTTTTCCTAACGCCGCCCATTCCAAGCAAAGAAATCCATATAACCTATGCTATATGTAAAATCTACTGGAAAAATGCGACGTAACACATAAGTGGCAAATAGAGGATGCAAAGCTCTTTCGTCGTGCTATGGGCCTTTTATCTATCCGGCCGCATACTATATAGGCATGGTATATAAATTAGAGAGGATGAAGATATTGCAAGGCACTGATAGGTAGGTGAGGAAATTAAGTTTCATATTTTCGCGATAATGGAGAGGCAGTAGGTAAATTGTGAAATGATTGTCAAAGTACGTAATCTCTGTGAATGCATGGGCCTACAGTACGTATGTGTTGTATTCACTTCGCTGCCGAGTACTATATATTCTACTAGGCACGTACACGCGGCGGCACGCCGCGTGAGGGCTATTTTTTGAGAACTCTTTTTTCGCAATAGTACATATATGCAATTCTTTTAAACGCAAGAGTTTTTTGCATAAAGGATTGAGAAGGATATTAACTTGTGGAAACACGATTTTTTTCATGCAATATGCATTTTGAAAATTTTCGTACAGGTATTTTGTGAAAGACAGTCGAGGACTTGAAAACAATTTTAAAATTTCCATAAGGGATTTTTGGGAAAAAAAACAGGTAGAGGACCCAAATGCAAATTCAAAAGTTCCAAAGGGCATATCTGCAAACTTGGTGCCATGGCGCAGATCTTCTTCCAGAAACCCCCATCATCTTTAATGTAGGTAGTATTAATTGGTTAGCTAAGCAAAGCGTACGAAGAGAATTTTCTCAAGCTAGCAATTCAGGCAGCCATCTGGTGAGCAGAAAAGCGGGGGAGAACTTTTATACTATTTGTCATGACTTCATAAAAGATATGCACAAGCATGCTACTTTAGAAGACACTCACATTAGCCAATTAAGGGTTCAAACTATGTACATTTATCAAAATAACCCTGGACAACGTTATTTGGTAAAAAATCATGCTGGATCACAAATACAAAAGTCGTTGACAATGCCACCAGAGAGGGGAAATAACCAAAAAGTAGGATTGAGGCAGAGGCAGTAAGGAGGAGAGGTTTTTTTGCCATATTCATCAGCCAGAGAAAGTCGTACTGTCCTGGAAATCCCTCCCACCTGAAAGTACTGGAAAAAAACGATGAACAAATTACAGTTGAAATTTGGCAACATAAAATACTAAGTAGATATCATGGCTATACATATTTCTTGTAGTATCCATATTAATCATTTACAACGTCAATGTCAGGTAGTATGATTAGCATAACAGCACGAAGCAATACAAATACATGTATTTTGTTCCTGAACGAAAGGATCTAGGACTTGCTCCATGCTTTTGTTCTATTTATGACGTGCTTCTTCAGCTATTGCACAAGTATCAGGAAATGTCATTTGTCAGTTAGAATGCATAACACTATTGGCATTAAAAATATGAGGGGCAAAAACCATTGATCTGAAGGTGCTTTCATGTAAAGCATACCTTTTCTGGTTTTTTTTGTGAAGACTGCGCATTATCGTAGTCCAAGAGAATATTAGGATCATTTGAAACAAAGAACCTTTTTATGAAAATTGTAGAGAACATTCTATAAGAAAAATGTTGAGAAGTCTATTACAAACGCTGTAGTTCTAGTTGAGCTGATCTCCACGAGCTCCACAATTTGCAAGGTTGATGTATGTATCTTTGAAACCGTCTAAAAATTTATCTTGGTCCTGTGCATAGATATTGATCCATCTGCAAGTCGTTTGTTTAGCATCACCAATGACAATGAGCTGACCACAGATGTAAGTACGTAAAGAAAATTGCTAAATATCTATTTGTGTAGATTATTTAACTGTCATTAAATTGAGTCAAACAACCAATTTCTTCCTCAAAACAACCAGTTTTGGTGGAGATGAAAGAATTAGAGCAAGGTTTCTAATAGAATACAGGATGGTCTTAAGCACAATCTATAGAAGGAACTGGGAATGAATGAACCTTGCCAATATATAGGGTATGGTTTTCAAAGGCATCCAACAGTGCAGGAAGAAACGTTGACAAATGAGTTATGAGGTGGCCCTAACAGTTGGATCATAAGCTGTAAGGAACAAAAAAGGGGAACAAAATTAGAAGTGAGAGAAAATCTAGTTGTATGCAAAGAAAACATAGGAGCCATACAATCACTGGTATTTTATACATATCAAAACATTATTTGCCCTGATAAAGATATATCTTTGCATATGTTATAATTCATCGATGCACATTTTCAACATGTGTATTAAATGCTAAGGTTCCTCCGACCTTCTTTAGAACCAGTGTGGGAGGTAAAACAATGAACTATGGACAATTTAAAATTGTAACTCTGCTACTCATAAATTTAGTCCTTATCAGTGCACATGCAACATGTACAGCTATCGTAGAAATCTAACATCTGAATATGTTTCCATGCAGTAAGAAACCTGATCGGTTCTGCTAATTCCAACAATATATATCACCATTTTTGTCCTCCAGTACTTATCTTCATTATTTGCCCCTTCCAATTGATCATTTGTCTTGTTTTGATTCAAGTAATGGAAATGCCTTACTAAACCGGCTGGAACCAACAAAATGCTATAAGTTAGGACAATAGAAAGGAAGATTGGAATTAGAAAATTCATCACACATTCTAAAGAAAGCATCACTATTATCGCGCTTATTGCTTATCAACAGATAATATTTAATGGAAGAACACATCTAAACCGCTGAATAAAATTGATCCCACATCAAGCATTGTAAAACCGACCGCTGAAAAAAACCAAGTTGTTCCTGGAAGCCTGTGCTTTAAAGTTAAACCTCGACTGAAAGAATTAAAGAAGCTAAACTACGGGATAAGCAAATAGAATACACGAGTAGTAGGAGATCCGCTTTTATAACCAAACTGCATCATCTAAGAAGAAAGCGAGAACGAAGAAAAAATAGCAAAACAATACTTATCTTCATTATTTGCCCCTCCCAATTCATTTGTCTTGTTTTGATTCAAGTAATGGAAATGGCTTACTAAACCGGCTGGAACCAACAAAATGCTATAAGTTAGGACAATAGAAAGGAATATTGGAAATGTTAAATTCCAGGAATTAGAAAATTCATCATATATCCTAAAGAAAGCATCACTATTATCGTGCTTATTGCTGATCAACAGATAATATTTAATGGAAGAATACATCTAAACCGCTGAATAAAATTGATCCCACATCAAGCATTGTAAAACTGACCGCTGAAAAAAACCAAGTTGTTCCTGGAAACCTGTGCTTTAAAGTTAAACCTCGACTGAAAGAATTAGAGATCGAGGCAGAGCAGCAGCATGAGCGTGATTGACATGGCAGCCATCACCGGCAATAGTGTGAGGAAGAAGGTAATCTATCAGTGATCTTGTTTGCTATCTGCAGTTAGCAGCAAATCTGCCTGCATCGTCCATGAAGAAACCGAGAACGAAGAAAAAAATAACAAAACAACAGTATAATTCAACCATCCAAATGACATGCACACACAAGGGAAGGCGAGAAGGGCCACCCTATCATCAGCGATGCCTCGGGGAGGCCGAGCCTGAGGTAGAGTAGCAGCGCGAGAGCCTCTGACTTGCCGTGCACACAACTGGTCCATGACAGCCGACTGTCCCGCGGTGGGCGAGATGTCCCCAGCTGCGCTGCACTCACCCAAGAAACAACATACCTAAGAGGCAGGAATGGAAAGGGACAAAGAAGCACAGCAGCAACAGCGCTCAAGATAGGCAGGGAGCAGAAAGAACGTACCTTTGGAAGACTCAACGCCGGCGGCTGGAGGCCGGCCGGTCACGGAGCCCCCAAGATTCGGGCTTTTAGAGAACAGCCACGACGGATCAAGCCGGGCATGGAGGCGGAGGCGCAGTGAGGAGGGATTTTGGGAGGAATTCTTGCCTGGTCCGGGAGCTCGATTTGGTTTGGACCAACTTGAGCGAGGGAGGCCAGCGGTGGGGGCACCGGCGGAGCGCGCCAGAAGCTGTGAGGTGAACCGGGGGAGGCTGCGACGCGAGAGAGAGCGGCGGAGGGCGCGAGGTAGAGGAAGAGTGCGGGAGGTCGGGGGATTTGCGTCGTGCGGCCTTCCCCAAAACGGAACGATCGAGAAGAAAGTGAGGTGGGCAAAGGCTATTAGGCGTCTGCGCGAGCGGCGGCGACGCACCCGCAGACAGCAGGCGATGAGGGCGATGCCCAGCGAAGGTGCAAAGCGCAAAACGGCGGCCAAGCGATGCGCACGAGATGGAGCGAAGGACGGAAACACCAAATGTCCGAAACGAGAGGGCCATGCTGAACAGAACGCCAGGTGGACAGGGCCGCGGAAGGCGTAACCTCCCAAGTTTAATAAGAAGTAATATAATATGTTCAATAACCGATGAGTAGCATTTGGTTAAAAACATTGCTTAGAAAAACCAAAACAACAAGTACAATTTGCAAAGTGGAAGCGTTCAACGACAACTTCTCCTTATATTACCATCCTACTAGTTAAATACAATAGTTAATGTAATTTGAGCTTCAAATTTTCCCTTTTAACTTTTTAATACAGTAAGAAAATAAAGTTCCTATAAAGCAGCTTGCTAATTGAGATGAGGTCATCTTGTTTTTTTAGATTATTGATGAGTCATCTCACAGATATATTGATCTTCAAGGACGACGAACTCTTCACTTTAGTTCCTTTATATAACTTTGTACGTATTTACGTACGTAAGAACTTGGCGATGACAGAACATTATAACATGTTTGGATCAGTTTTGCTTTTCTCTTGGATCTTGTGGAGTAATGTTAGCACAACGTTCCATGAAATGCATTATTGGGGTTCGTTTCGGCAAATAATTTTTTACTAATGTCAGGTATGATGTTTCCAGCGGAGATCTATGTAATGTAAAATAGCCCAGAAAAATCTTGCAAAAAAAAGAGTAAAAGGAAGAAACTAAATGAATCTGTCTCGCACATGTTGGAACAGGACTCTCCCAGGCTCTGTTTCCTTTCCGGCAAAACTGAATCTTTCGTCAAAACAGATCAGAGAGATTTGAGAACCAAAGCTTCCGAAGCAAAACACTTCAACGTTGAGTCTGATAAAACTTCTCTTTTATTGCTTCTCTTGTTCTCGCATACAAGTTCTGCTCTCTTTGCTCTATGCAAAAACTCTTGCATGACACAGCTTATAAAGCATAGCCTAGAGACTCTACTCGGACGCATGCTCTACTCGAACACATGCTCCTCAAACTCTACACTCGGACACGGACTCTTTGAACGATTCGGACACTTAACTCTGTTACAAGATTAGTTCCAACAGCACAGCGTTGTTCCATTGATGAGCAAACTTTTCTCCCTTGTAAATTAAACTGTCAATTTTCTACTTTTTCATCCAGGCATATCTGAAATCAATAGCTGTCCAGTGTAGTTATTTTTTTGTTGAACTAGATGACATGCTCAAATTTGGAGCGCACTATTTTTTTTGGAACTTGTAGCAATACGCATTCAACTAAGTACAGGATCGACCGTCGGTGGCGGACGCAGATTTTTTCTCCAGGTGTTTAAGCACATCAAGAACGTTGTTTATCTATACAGATTATTCATCGTATTTTGGACTATTTGGTTAAGACAAAAGATTGCAAATAGTGGGTATCAAACCCAAGTCTGGAAGCACGATGTTTACTAAGAAAAAAGTATTATAATTATTCTTATTTATGCATAGAGAGCAAGGTTTCAAATTTTGCTTTCGGACACTATCTCAGAAGGGACCGAAATCTGAAATTTTGGTGAGATTCGGAAATTTCGGACAAAATTTGGACAAAATTCAAGGTGAGGTTCTGTTTTCTCGTCTCGGGCGGTCTAGTCGACACGCGCAAGCACGAGGAGGGACGCACAAGGGGTCTACACCAGAACACAACAAAACTTAAAGAATAACGTATGGTGGTGACAGTCATATAAAGAGGGGCGGCGTGGGGTGCCCAAGCTAGCGTCGGCCACCACCAAACCCTAAAGATACATGGGCCAAAGGCCCAAAAATACGGTGATGCAACAGCTGACAGATTTGGCCCGTGACACTCTTCTGTGTTTTCCTATCGATCTGGAGTGAATTTGGATATGGGGTTAGATCCATTGAAAATCTTATCTCCTAAGATTTCCAACGGGTGGTCGCACGCTGAAAACGGAGTCCGAGAGCCCAACTTATGCCCATTTCAAGTTGGCGTGCTGCAGGATGGTCGAACCGGCCTTTTTGACATCTTGGGCTTCCATGTGGGCCTTCCTTGGTGCGTGGGCCATCCTCAGGGTACGTGCTTGAGGCGTTGGTCCTTTGTCATGTGCTTGAAAGGCTGAGCTTCTGGATTAAGGACCTTTGGCGACGAAGATGTCGCAGTGTCGAGTGTAGGTGATGAAGACGGTGCAGTCGAAGAGGAAGTAGTGGCAGCAATCGTATCCTTGGGGTTGATGTCCTTATCATCCTCTCCTTCTTGAATTGGAGTCATCCTCGACTCCTTGTCATGGTCCTGCAAAAGCTTAGTGGCAACATGAGGCAAAGCAACAGGTAATTGCCTTGATTCTAGACTAGGCATGTCATCACGTGAGAGAACTTTTGTAGCTAAGAAAACTTTACCCTTCAACTTAAGATCAAGTTTTTGCGCAACAGTTTCTTTAGGCATTGGTACTTCTTTAGCTACACTTTTCATTTTAGTATCATTACTATCGTGCTCTCTCTTAGCATGTTGTGCAGCAACCTTAAGTGACTCAGCAGGCGTCATTGGTTCCAAAATTATTTTTTCCCTTAAACATGAAAGTGTACTGATTGGTCCTACCATGATGTGTGGCATCTACATCATATATCCACGGTCTACCCAACAAAAGAGAACTAGCATCCATGGGTACAAAATCACAAATAACATGATCATGATATGAACCGATAGAAATAGGTACTCGAACAGTTTTTATTACCTTAACCTTACCATTAGAGTTGAGCCACTCGATCTCGTATGGTTGTTGTAGCGGGCATGTGGCCAAGCCAAGCTTCTCAACCATGTCCACACTAGAAAGGTTGTTGCAACTGCCACCATCAACAATAACATGCACTGCTCGTTCATTGACTATAAACTTTATTTGGAAGATGGTATGGCACTGATTTGGCTCATCACATGTAGGTTGCACATATAGTACACGTGTGACAACAAGAGCTAGGTATTTCTCTGCCAAGGCAACATCGCAAATCTCCTCTTCTTGTTCTGTACAGTACTCACCATTTTCTCGTATTATTAGAGGACGTTGGTTTGGGCAATCGCAAATCACATGGCCATGTCCCTTGCATCGAAAATATTGTACTTCTCTTGTACGACCAGTAGATGCAACGGATGATGTACTTTTCGTTGGAGCTTGTTTTACAGCTACCTTGTTTGTCTCCGGAGTGTGCATTGGTGTAGAGGAAATAGGGGCAGCAGGTGAAGGAGCATGTCTTGGAGCCGATGACGTCGTCTTGGTTTGAATCTGTATTGAACGAGACGTAGAAGATCCTCCAAAATTGCCTTGTGTCATCAATCTTCGCCCCTGTACCTCTTTCGGCTTTCAAAGCAAGATGGAACAAATGAGTGATAGAATTGTATTCTTTATACTCAAGTATGTCCTGAATTTCTCGATTAAGCCCACCCAAAAATCTAGCCAGTTTAGCATCTTCACCCTCTTCTAAACCACAACAAAATATGCCAATTTGCAATTTATGATAATATTCTTCAACATATTTACTACCTTGATTGAATAGTTGCAATTTGTTAAGCAATTCATGTTCATAATATGAAGGAACAAATCTAGCACGCATTAATTGCTTCAATCCATCCCAAGTTGTAGGCACATCCTGATAGATTCTACAAGTTTCTCGCCACCAAACAAATGCAAAACCCGTAAATTCACTAGTTGCAGCCCGAACCCTCTTACGCTCAGAGAAATCATCGCAAGAAAATTTTTGATCTATTGCCAACTCCCAATCAAGATAAGGATTAGGGTCATATTTACCCTCAAAAGGAAGCATAGTAAATTTCATTTGCACAATAGAATCATTACGTTCTTCCCTTTGAGCATGCTGATTTCTACCCATACCTTGTCTATTGTGGCGGAGTCGATGATGTACTCGGTCATTGTTCACGTTCACTTGGTGGTCGTCTTCAGAATCAACAACATAGTCGTTCCCCTCATGCCCCCCACCTAGAAGAGCATGGGCAGTAGGTGGAACTTGTCCAGTTGGACCGCGTGCAACATTATTTAGAGCTAGCAGTTGTGCTAGTTGTCCACGAATTTTAGCATATTGTCCACACATTTCATCAATCTGCACACGAGTCTTCATCTCATGCCTGTCGAACTGACCCTGGAAGTGGTTCATGCATCATCGCTGTTTTGGAGAAAGGGGGTCATCTGGTTCACTTTCGGAACTGTTTCCTCGAACGCTTGAATTATTTGTCATGTTTAGTAGACACAAAAGGAAATCTCACAAGAATATGATTAGTCCTATGAGCTACTGAACTATGGCAGTTTTCTATGCTCTCACACACAAGCTTCCATGAAAGTTCTTACAATTTCTTACCCTGCAGCTAGGAAAGATACAATCAAGGTCTGGCTTGTGGTAATTTGTACGCAGAAGGTGTCAATGCGATTGCCAGTCCCTATTCCTGTATGCTTAGTAGAAGTGGAGCTTGGACATGTATTTTCTTTGTAGAAAAGAAAAAACTAGAACTGTACTAGCCAAAGCAAGTTGAATAAACGTTCAACGGTGGTACTGTACTGGTCCTAGGCTAGACCGTGCTAGAGACATGAGCCTAATCACCAACAATGCCACAGAAACTCAAAGAGAAAGTCCTCAGCACAAAGCAAGCAACTAGGGCTCCTTTTTTTGAATTTTTTTGAGGGAGCCCTAAAACTGAATAATAGACTCAAAAGGACTCCATGCAACACACATCACACATTTTTTTTGTCCAGGGTTATTTTGGTAAAAAAAAGATACTCTCTCTCTCTCTCTAAACTTTGACTTGCGATTTTTTGTGCGGCTTTTGAATTTTGCACATGCTTTTTCCCTCTTTAAATTGGTGCGCCTTTTTTATCTGCAATTGCCTTTTTTTAAATCAAGTTCTGAGCGGTCCGACCTTTGCATTGACTGTTTCGGACGGTCCGAACTCACCACTTGATCGGACGGTCCGAACTCTCCTCTGATCGGAGTGGTCCGAACTCACCTCTATTCGGAGTGGTCCGAACTTGCCTCGGTTTGGAGCCATTCGAACTCACCTCGGAGCGGTCCGAACTTGGCCTCTCAGTTTGGAGCGGTCCGAACTTGCTTCAACCAATTTTTTTCGTCTAGTTCGAAATGGACTCCTTCCTTTGAACTAAAATCGAGAGCAATCAACTTGGGTCCAAACCGACCTCTTGGCAGAAATCAACGAGGAACTAGACACAAGCTCCAAGGACGATACGATGAACAAAAAAAAAACTATGACGGCTATGTGACAAGAACTCAAAACTCTAAAGGACTAAACACTAAGACCAGCAATGACTCAACGATGCAACGAAAATTCAACAATTATATAAACTAGACAGAACTAGTAGAGGCTAAACGGGCTAGGATCAAAAGGAAATCACATGATAATATTTTTTGTATGGCTGTTTTCTTGACTCTAGGATGAACAAAACATATCTACCAACTAGGATAGATGTGCTCTCACCAGGCAACCGATGCTCTGATATCACTTGATGCGCATAAGGGGTTGCCCAATCTTTTGATGAGAACGATACGTCGATTTGGGGAGTTGATGACCTCATGATCTTGGCTTCCAACCAGCGAGGAAAGGAAACCAACAATCACAACACAACCAACGCAAGTCGATCAACCACGCCTAAACGTGATGAATCCTTATCCCTGCTAGCATTCGAGAAACTTGCAAGAACAAGTGAGAAGCAATCTAAAATTTTGATACGAATAAAACACACAAACACAAAGGTGAGGTTCTGTTTTCTCGTCTCGCGCGGTCTAGTCGACACGCGCAAGCACGAGGAGGGACGCACAAGGGGTCTACCAAAACACAACAAAACCTAAAGAATAACGTATAGGGGTGGAGGCCGTATAAAGAGGGGCGGCCAGGGGTGGGCCGCCTAAGCTAGGGTCAGCCACCACCAAACCCTAAAGATACATGGGCCATAGGCCCAAAAATACGGTGACTCAACACCTGACAAATTTGGCTCGTGGCACTCTTTTGCGTTTTCCTATCGATCTAGAGCGAATTTGGACATGGGGCTGGATCCACTAGAAAGCTTGTCTACTAAGCTTTCCAACGGGTGGTCGCACACTGAAAATGGTGTCCGGGAGCCCAACTTATGCCCATTTGAAGTTGGCATGCTGCAGGATAGCCAAACCAGCCTTTTTGGCATCTTAGGCTTCCATGTGGACCTTCCTTGGTGCGTGGGCCGTCCTCAGGGTATGTACTTGAGGCGATGGTTCTTTGTCATGGGCTTGAAAGGCTGAGCTTCTAGATTAAGGCCCTTTGGCAACGAAGATGTCGCAACGTCGAGTGTAGGTGATGAAGATGGCACGGTCAGAGAGGAAGTAGTGGCAGTAGTCATATCCTTGGGGTTGATGTCCTCATCAAGCCTTGCTAGGTTTTATATCCCGTCGAGTTGAACTCTCCTCTGTTGGTGTTCTAGAGCAAAAAAAAAAAACTGCTGCCACCTCAAAAAACAAAACATACTCTTGTTGAAACTTAGACTCGGGGGAGAAAATCTGAAATCCTTGAGGATGTATGTACATTTCTTTCATAGAAGAAGCAGAGAACAGAACAGGTATATATATATCCAGCTTTAATTAATTTGAACACGAAATGGCTACAGCTGTGTACAGAAATGGTACATATATCCTTTTTTTGGTTAAGGGACAGCCTGTGTACAAGAATGTTTTCTGAAAGTTGATCGAAACTTTCTCGAAATTTCCAAATGATAGAAGCTTAATATTGATTATGTTGCCGGCACAGATTCAGAACATGACAAAACTAGTTAGTTTCTGTAGTAGGGCTGTGCATATCATAGTGCCATGCATCTATGTATGTATTTTTGTTTCGACGGTTGTGCCACGCATCCATATATGTATTTTTGTTTCCTGAAATTTCCTAATAATAGAAGCTTATATGGATAGGGAGCCTTAACCCTAAGGTATGATTGATGTGCATTGGAAAGTTTGCTGGAATAGTCATGGAAACTGCAAACATCTTGTATCGATTGTGTGTGGTGAGTCAATTTTTTTGTTAGTTTTATCAAAGTCTCATATGTATGTTCCACCCGAGCATTGACTAATTAACTTGGTTGCACTATGCAAATTAATCTTTATATTTTGCTCAAGGAAAAAAACTCAAAATGGCAAACGATCCATCACTCGCATGCATAGGGCAGTTCCATATGTATCAAGAACTTGAGTCCAACTAGTGACATAGGGCAGTTTCCTAAGAGATTAATGGTAGCACTGGAATGATTGCATACCATGCTCACTAGCTGCAAAGCGCCCGAAATATCCTTGTTGCAACAAGGCAATGAGAGGAATGCATTTCAATAGCATATATACAGAAAGTTCAGCAAAGTGGAGACCGACTCGGCTTGAACTTAAATTAGATGGCAAATAGAGTTAAAGGTGTGATGGACACCACATCATAATCGGTTCTAGCTCAGAACCGATTGTGATGAGGGTGGTCATCACAATCGGTTCTTACTCAGAACCAATTGTGATAAGGGGCCCCTGGTGGTCATCACAATCGGTTCTTACTCAAAACCGATTATGATAAGGGGCCCCTCATCAGAATCGGTTATGAGAAAGAACCGATTGTGATGAGGGGTGTCATCACAATCGGTTCTAGCTCAGAACCGATTGTGATGTGCTCAGGATATTCCTGCCAAAGTGAAATTTGGGCGTCGAGTGGGTTCCAATTTTAAAATAATTTTGCTGGGAAAGCCACTGCCCTATATATTTATTTATACACACCCTTGTGCTCACCACTCATCTCCTCCACTTGCTCCTCTCCCTATCCTGCTCTCCCTCTCACTTGCACTGTAGATAGATACATAGACAGATAGATAGAGAGAGAGTGACAGAGATAGGAGCCGAGGTGAAAGGCAGTCAAGCACTGGGACGTGGATCTTGGTTTGAATTTCTTGGTTTTGGAAGAAATCACTGCATGGAGCACTTCGGTAATGGTAAGGAACTAAACTTTGATGTATTGTGATTTCTTCTTGTCCAAATTAACTTTATTTCTTTATTTGCCCATTATATCATGTACTAATTTTTCAGTCATTTTTAGATTCATGGTAATGGCAAATAGGCATGGCTACAAAGCTGAGGTGGTGTAGATCAAGTACAATGCGGACATGGAGTATCACTAGCTCTATAAAATGTTGTCAAGTATATTCCATAAACACGTGCACAATATTTTCTCAAGTGTATCACCATCTTTTAATGGGATGAATGGATAGATGATGCATGTGTACTGACTGTTAAGTATGTTTGTGTTTTATATTCATGTTGTGGGGGCTCCGGTCCTAGAACAGTGATTCGAGTCATTACTGTTGTGCTGGACTGGGAGATTAGCGCAACCCATAAGATTCCTAATCACTATTCCAAAACCGTACACCGATTGAGGCCAATCAATCGGCACGACAAACGCCAACGGCGGTCATATGCAAATTGGTTGATTCCAATCCGAGCTTCTCACAATATGTGACCCTGTGCTAGTTCCCTGGATCAGTAGCCTAGCACCACATATGATTTTCCACAAAGATGCTTCATTTCACATACACAAAAGTAATGAATACAATAGTGCTGGTTCGATTACAATTGCTTGAGCATAAGATTACAAATCAGCCGACTGGCTGCAACAGCAACTTGGAAACAAAGAAAAAGTGTAGCAACGGCAGCGGTGTGCCTTCCCATACCCAAAGGCAACCACACTGACTAAAGAGAAAACCTAAACGTCCAGCTTTAAAACCCGTCAAGCCCCGAATCGTAGAATCCGCCACCAGGCTCGCCTTCATCACTTTTGATGTCGTCTTCTGTGCTTGTTAATCAATTTTAGATCAAACGGTGAGTACACATATGTACTCGCAAGACTTTAGTGTTTGCAAATACATTAGAATGCAGGCTATGAAAAGAAATAGGTTTCTAGACTAAGTTCATTTGCATGAAACAGGATTTATTTGCAATAGAATAATAATTTCGAAACAATACAGAATTTGCAAGAGCAATTGTAAAGAAAGTAGCTACAACATAACTAACATTTTAATCATCAATCCAAATTCATCCATATCATAATCCAATCGATAAGATCACCATGCCCCAAATGATACTTTGCGGTGTCGTTTATCGAATCGATCATATTTTATCCATCCGAATTCAACAAATGTCGGGACCCTCCCTTTAATGGCGTAGAATACCAAGAGGGATTCCCATGTGCATACAGTACTAGTCCCATGATCAGTGGCTAGTACGCACATGTACAACATTGTGATCACATCCATACAAGTTCATGTTAAATTAATAGAAATAAAGTCTTACAACATGGCCTATTGGCTGAATTCAAAAGTTTGCAGCGGAAGATACATTGCTTGACAGTATGCCTTCTACCCAAAATACCACAGGCAACTAACAAGGGTAAACCTTAGTACGATTCGCTAGCAAAGTCCCCGTAATCTACGTTAGGGTCGGGAAACTCGTTCTCTTCGTTCTCTGAATATCAACAATAGTAAGGTTGAGTACACGTGTGTACTCGCAAGACTTGTAGTGTATCACAATTTGTATAATAAATGCAAGCTATGTCATGGGAGAGCTACTAAGTTCTTTTGCATAAAGCAAAAATTGAATTGTAAATACTGAATAGTAGATTGCAAACATGATTTGTAAAAGCAATTGACAGATATGTAAATAACAAGTATGAATAAAAGTAACAACCCACAATCCTCCATGATCATGAGTAGAATATCGTACATTTCCACACCATTGGTAACAAAACTGAATTAAAGATTTTCCCAACAACCATTTTCAATCCCAATCCATTTTATAAAAGTAGCAAAACTATAACTAGTGTCAGTGCACCAAGACTCCCATAACCGCGGGATCGGCTTTTTGAAAAGATTAAACTCTGCAGAGGTGTACAACATTACCCACAAGGAATGATCAACTCTTTGTGCATTACAAAATTTACACACTTTCTTTGGTGTGCCGCCGAGATCATACATAACCGTTACATTATTCAACCCTAGCTTTGCACTAGTCCGGTGACGTAAAACCCTCGCTATGGTAGAAACAACAATCACATGAAACATAACAATCTTTCAATCTTAATGAAACAACAACCGTTTTGTAACACCCCGGCATCTAGTATGCCTGAATGTCACCAAACAAAGACTAAACAACATCTAAATATCACCATTTAAGATAAATTACAGCAAAGGCACAAATACTAAAACCGAAAATTTCGGCAGCATCTCCTTTGTTTTATCATGATTTGAAGCAATAGCAATAACAAGACAAGTCATATCACAACAAAAGACATCTAAAGCAGCAATATAAATGGATATAGCATCAACATAAGTCAATAATACTAAATCCAACCTGTAGGACCGAATATAGCAATCAGAGGGGGGGGTGAATGATTGTGCGGAAGCTAAAACCAAATTCTTGATCTATTAAAAGTTTACCCCAAAATAGAACCAAATAATTGCCTCGTTTTCGAAAAAAACAGAATGATAGAGGTTTGGTAAAACGCGAATTCCCGGAGATCCAACCGTCCGATCGATCTGAAATTTGGACACAAGAAACTAGATTCCAATACGAATCAAACCCAAAAAGAATCAGCTCAATCGGACTTACGGAGCAAAAGTTATGACCTTCGCAAGCTTACTGTTCCAGAAGATGGCGAGAATAAATCTAACTAGAATTGTAGCTCGCCGAAAGATTTGATGAACTTGATCTTTATTTCTCCTTTCTTTTGTCTAAAATACTCCAAACAAAAGATTACAACCCTAAAGCTTGCTCAAAGCTTGATTCCTAGGTTGATGCTCTAAACAGGAGACAACCCGTCCTATTTAAAGGAGCAACCACATAGAGTCCTGAATACAATTTCTACTCCTAATCTAGAAGGAGTATGTATTCAACACAACTCCTCTTGGCCCAACCTGGCCGAGTACAACTCTTGCACGCGTATGGCAACCCTACCATACTCACGTGACTAACACTTTGCACGCGTATGGCCACCTGCCATACTCACGTGACTAACACTTTGCACGCGAATGATCTCCTGCCATTCTCACGTGACTAACCATTCTTCATGTGCACCATTCTCTTAGCCCGAATGTCCCGCAAGACATCCTTGACCACCAAGACCTCAGTTCCTCCCTGAACCTAGTCCCGAACCTCAGTTCCTCCATGAACCTAGTTCCGGTCCCGTCATCGACCACGTTCGTCTTCGAGTAATACCTGCACATGAACAAACCACAAAACAATTCCGAACACAAGTCTACGACTTGACTCACATCAATCCATGCAAATACTCACACGAGCATTGCATAAAGTCCACTTCAAAACAAGCATCATAAAATTCACACTAATTTCATAATCTCAAATTCAAACCAAGATTCAATTCCAAATTTGCTCAAAACCCTAACTGAGCAAAGAACCATTCACCACGGACAAAAATAAAAAAGCTTTTCAAATAATCAAACTGATTTCAGATCTTTTCAAATAAAGAAACCAAAAAATAAATCTTGTCAAAATATCAAACTGGTTTCAAATCTTTTTCAAATACTCATCATCAAAATCAAATGGATCAAAAATAACGATCCTTCACAACCATTCCATAAACTATAGCGAAACAAATAAGGAACACAAGCACACAATTTAATCCATACACCAAGTTTCTTGCACTTATTATGATCATGACTCAAGTTGACAAATTTGCCTATAGGTGTGGAGCTACGTGAAGATGTGCAGCTAATGCCCCTTCCCACATGCCGGAGTCATGGTACATAAAAACAACATAAAACACAAGCGTGAGTCCATCACTCAGCAAGTATATTGCAATGGATCATAAAGAACATTTCATTGTTAACATCACTACATACCATGCTCAACATCATGAACAAGTCATAATTTCATATACAACATCATACTCATGTCTTAATATCATTGTACTTATTTCATCATCATCATCATGTATGCAATGCGATGCAATGCACATGTCTCGTGAAGCACATACCGGTATTGCCGAGTGCACACCCGTCGGCGTGCACCCTCTTTCCCCTTCCATCCCGAAGATGGAGGGTGCCTACTCCTCGCTTCCATTCACCGCGGTGGATGGAATCACGAGGTAGGTCTTACTCAATGGCGCTCCGAATTAGTCATAACTTTCTCACCGACCATACCAGACTAGTTATGACGTTCTCACCGACCGGGCCAGATTTCATGCCATGAATGCAATTATGCCATAAACAGAATCAACTTGCATATAACTGAACTGAGCATTATATAGCATCGTAATAACCATTTTCATCATGTCATGGGAAATCTCTCAACATGGCAAAATATCATATCATGTAATCCATTTGCATCTAGTCAAGACTATCAACAAACAACCCGATACCCATTTCAATACACTTGCCTTAACAGCAGGCGACGGATTGGCGAGAGGATGAGGGCACTCCCGGGGTCACACCACCTGCACATAGATACAACACACTCAAAACATTCCCACAAAACAATACCCACTCGCTCATCTACCCCGACTTCACAAACTACTCCAAAAATTGAAAAAACAGAGAATCTGTCCCGCCCGAACAGCAGACATCAAACTATCATAACTTGAGTTCTAAGACTCCAAATCGAGTAAATGAGTACACCATCGCGAAGCTTAGGAAATTTCCTAGCTTTTTCTAAGTATCGGGAAAAGGTGATTCGGAATTTAAAATTATCTAATCTACAAAACATTACGTTTTGCCCCAATTACGTCACAGATTTGAACATGCTTGGTAAAACGATCATAACTTTCAAACGGATGGGCGGAATTAGGCGTTCTTGATGTCCAATAAAAGGTATTGAAGTGTAACACCCCAAAATTTTACTTTTCCTAAACTCATGTGTGATTTGGCACTTTGGTGAATTTTTGGAATTTTCTGGAATTTATTTGGATTTATTTGGAATTTATTTGAATTTATTCCATTTTGAAATAATTGAAGAATTTAATTTTGCAAGTAAATTTTTGTTGGAAATATTTTATTTGAGTCCAAAATGATCCAAAGTATTTTCCAATTTTCTCGATTTTTTCGAAAGTCATTTGCTATTTTTAATGAATTAAATAAATTACTAGAATTATTTTAAATATTAAATCGCTGGAAAATCAAACTCGGGTCAAGTACATGTTCATCCGACCGAGCCCAGGAAGTCGGTTTCGTGTTGGTCCGACCGAGCCACGTGACTCGACCGAACTCCACTCCTAACCTAATCAATCAACCTGGATCAAGATCCAACGGCCGAGATCCTATCAGAAACGGAAGCCGTGTCCGACGGACCCGTCGCGCCGTCGATCGCGGGCCGTTGATCGTGCCACGGTAATGCTCTCCGCTGCCGTTTCCGCCAGTCCGAGCCGGACTCGCGCCGTGTCGCCAGGAAAAATCCAGGTCTCCGTTTCTTGCAGACGAGAAGGTTATTTAAAGTCCGGCATACCGAGGACCGCCGTGATCTCGCGCTCTCCCTTCTACTTACCGAGGCAAAGCCGCCGCTTAGCCGCGGCGAGCTTCAGTTGCGTGGCTGGCCCGCCACGGTCTTTGCTTTCGCTCGCCGCTGGCCGCTCCCTGGCCGTTGACTCCCCAGATCCGGACTCACCGCGACGCGCACTCGAGGGGATCTTCTCGCCCGAGCGCTGTAAACGCTGTACATTGGTCGTGCTGGCCGTCGCCTGCCCCCAGCTCCGCCGGAAGCCATCGGCTGACCGCGAGCTTTCTGGCCCGGACAAGATCCAACGCCGAGATCACGCCACGCCATCGCACGTGAGATTGGCGTACGATTTCCGGGATCTAATCACCGACCATCTGGATCTAGATCCAACGGTCCAAATCAATCGTTAACCCAAACGCGTCAACACCGGATCTAATCCGCTGCGTTGATTTTTCAAACCAACGGCCGTGATTGCATGCGTGTTTCGGAAGTTGGATCGACAAGCGCCTCCACGACGCTGCATGACGCCGACACGCGCCCGCGTCGTGTTTCGAGGCACGCGTGTCGAAGGGCGCTGTCCGAGCGCCGACGCTACCATGGCGTCCACAAAGGTCCACATGTCAAAGACCAGGTAGCTGAGCCGACGCCAAGAATGACGCTACCCGAGTGGACCCACATGTCGGGCCTCACGCGGAGTCGGACCGAAAGTCCACTGCGGACTCCGAGCCGAGCATGGACCAAGTCCATGGACCGACGCCACCGGCCAATCGAGGCTGCCACGCGGTCCTTGCTGACGCAATAATTAATTTCCGAAAAAGAAAATGATTTATTAATTCGAAATATTGATTCAAATTTAGATTCAAACTTCAAACGCTATAACTTTATGCTTTCAACTCCGATTTGAGTGATTCAAATTTCTAAATTTGTATAAAATTGAGATCTACCTAAATATGAATTTTATTTAATTTTTGGACTAAAGTTTTTCTGCAAAATTATTTAATTGATTATTTAAACTTTAAATAATCATAACTTTTGCATTTTAACTCCAAATTTGATTTATTCAGCTTAAAAATCCAGAAAATTACGTTCTCTCCAGTTTATGGATTTTATTTGAGTTTTGGGATGTTTTTGCCTATTGTTTATTTGTGTATTTGCTATTTGCACGCTTTTACGAGTAGACGTTGAAGTCATAGGAAGGATTCGAAGGAGAAGTATTGACTCGAGGATCCAACTCAAGACCAAGAGCAAGTACTTTTTGAAGGCAAGTTGTGCTTTGACCATGTTGATCCTATTTCAAATCTATTTTGATTTAAACTATTGCATGCTAGTTCAATTAGAAAGATATTTTGTTTAAACATGAGGTTAGATAAATACCAATTTGCTATATGACACCTTGATTACTTAAGTATGTGCCATGACCCTTTGTCACCCTAGTTGTGGTTTACTAGTTGGACATTATTAAATTGCCAACATGGGTTTAGACCGTTGTAGTATGTCGCTTAGACCGCACGTGCTCATGACATGATTTTTGGACAATCAAATGTTAATATGGACTTAATGATATATTGAACCTGTTTTGGAAAAGTATCATGTGATGTTGACGGCACGTGGTGCATGGTAATCAACTGGGGTTTGATAAACAAGCTGACCGGGCATGTGGCAAGAGTAATCGTGGGCCGGGCCATTGTGGCATTGGGAGTGATGATTTGGTTTTTCGGGTAGTCTTGCCCTGGTCACTCTAAGGACTTAACCTTGCAAGCCTTTGAACTGGTCATACTTGCAACCACATGGTCGAATGGGACGGCCCTAGTTGACTAAGTCGCTAAGGACTCACTTGTGGAGCCTCAGTGGTGTCAGCTACACCGCTTGTGTGATTGTACGGAGGCGTATCGTAGGCTGTGGCCGTACCCATCTAACGGTGTGTTGGTCCCATACTTCGCCTTGGCTAAGGGAAGGGATGGTGTAGAGCACGACTGGAGAGGACCACCTGTGTTGTTTGAGGCTTCCGAAAGGCTTTGTTACGGGAACTCGCCTTTGTGGTGTTTGACTCGTATCTTGTGGGTAAAGTGCATAACCTCTGCAGAGTGTAGAATCTATTTGAATAGCCGAGTCCACTGATCGACAATGCTCTGAATTACAATCAAGGGTTAGACTTTCTGAAAATAACTTGGATTTGAAAAGTTGGGTTGGTTTAACAAAAGAAGATGATGGAAATATGGTTTAGGATAGGGAAAATGTTTGTTAAACTTCTTGAAAAGTTATTTATGCTTTACTTATTTCTACCGCTTTGAATCTACTTTTATTACTTGTCAAAGTCGCTACCGTAAATATACCTTGAGCTATTCCTTTGTACCAAGCCATGCATATAGTATATTAGCTTGCATTACTGCATGACTTGCTGAGTACCAAGTACTCACCCTTGCCTCAACACAATACCGCTTGAAGAGGAGACTACGCTGGGCGATTCGGAGGAGGAGTTCCAAGAGGATCCGCTCTACTTAGGGATGCGAGCTCGCCACTGTGGTATACTTGGATGGCGCCACAAGTTTATTTGATTTTCCGGCCGTTATTTCTCTTTAATAAGTTTCGCTTGCAAGGCATATATTTGTAACTTGGCCATAAGGTCGAGTAACCCTTTGATTATTTAAATAAAGTACTTTGATAGTATCGTTTGGTATGATTGTGATATATATACCGATGTTAAGACTGTGTGCACTAGCGCGTTCCTGGACTAGTGCTGAATACACAGAGGGTCCGGATTTGCAAATTCGGGGTCCCGACATGAAGTTCTCTACAACTTTCTCATCAGGCGGCCGACCAAATTCCAAATCTAAAATTGTGAAAACTCAAACCCTAGGCCGTGTGCCCAATCTGCCCGAAACAGATAACTATGCAATCTCAAGTTTTCATCCAATCTACCCAATCACAGCACCTCCTCTTGATCTAAAAGCATCAAAACACCCTCTAGCACAGCACCTAGACCATCCCCAAGGATTGCCCAAAACCATACCTTCACCGACGAACAACGAAGTTGAATCTCCTCCTCCCGATTTCCTCGATCGTCTTCCTCGCACTGGAACCGCCGGATCTCCTCGTTGCGGGGCTTCCCTATGGAGAGATGTGGGACCCCGGATTGGCTATCCGAAATCTCCCGCGTATTTCTGTACTAGTCCCAGATCAGTAGCTAGTACACACAGTCAACAGTGATACATCATTGCCGAACATAACGAAATTATAACATAACTATAAAGTATTAGCCACATGGCTACTTATTACAATACTCGGTCACAAGACCGGAGACACGGCAGCGGAAACAAAATGAAAAGAAGGGGAAATAAAAAAAACACCACAGGCGACGAAGACACGCGACTAGTTCTCCTAGCGATCTTCCTCGAATTCCTCGGTGTAGAACTCACCGTCTTCAACGGCGTCCTGATAATTCTCTGATGACAATAATTTATGTAGTACGTGAGTACAAAAGTACTCAGCAAGTCTGGGAAATTATGCACATGTGGGGCTTTCCAAGGAAGGCTTAATATGGTTCTTTTGCATAAAGCCAAGTTTCATCAAACCATAGTTATTAAATAGTTTCACAAAGCATATTTTAGCAATTCTTTTTAATAATTGAATTATGTAATAATTCAGTGAAGGTTCTATCCACCAGCACTAGTATAAGGGCTCTATCCGCCACAATTTAAAAGGTCCAAATATTCCACACATGACTCTATCCGTCATAACATAAAAACAGGTTCCATCTACCTGGTTGGCTCAATCCGCCAATTAAACATTTGAGAGTTCTAACCACTCCCGAATCCCAAAACATCATTTATTTTCAAAACCAAAACCAAAATCTACCAGTATGAAAAAATTCTTTGCTTTGCCCTTGACCGTAGGCACGGCTATTCGAATAGTTTTAACTCTGCAGAGGTGTACAGCTTTACCCACAAGACATGATATACCCTTAGTGCCATGTACAATTAACACACTTCCTTAGGTGTGCCGGCAGGGATATCATGACAAGGCCTTTACAATGTATACGCCTAACCCGACTCACCCGCTGAGGTTTCACCGCTGTTAGGGTTCTATCTACCCAGTACAGAAGCCCCCTCTTGCGCCGTGTGAGGAGTACAACTTGCCTCTATCCGCCACCCACATTCCACCAACTGGCGAGACTAAGTTAGGTTTCTACAAATTATTTAGCCAGGTCGTACCATGTTAGACATGTGGTAATACGGTTATGCTTAGAATGGACAGTCATAAGCGTCGGTCCTTAATTGACTTGGGGCGGTACTTGCACATTGGAAACTAGTGCTCAATCCGCACCCACCCGACATTCCAATCCGCCCAAGTCCAAACCCTTTTTCATTTCATTTTTGTTTTAGAAAAACAGTACCAAATCATTTACCATAATACTCAAATTCCATTTTAAATCATAACTTTTGTATAATCCCACCCATGGGTTGTTTTCATCAATTCGGGTACTAAGCATATCTACTGTTCTAATCAACAAATGTCACATTATAAGATAGTCATGAAATAACAAAGAATCCTAGGGTTACAATTAAGCATGGATAACAATAATCAAGGAGGTAATCACAATTTGGATTAACTAATCATCTATATTTGACATACGATGATAAACATAGCAATGCAGGTTTATAAAACATTGTAAACCATTTGCAAACATAGGATCAAGATGCGTCAAAGGACTTGCCTTCAGTCGCAGCGAGGATGTCGTACTCTTGATGTTCGGCGGCGGGGTCGGCGGACTCGGCGGGATCCTCGGTACGCGCAAAACGGTACACAAAATAGATAATAATAAAATAAAATAAAATCCAAAAATTATAAAATTATACTGGCAGGTAGATATTGAATTTAGATGAATTTAGGAATTTGAACGGAGTCAATCGGAGTTCGGCCGGAAAAGTTATGAGCTTCCGAAGTTCGAAAATCCAGGAAAATAGAAAATCGAGGAATATTCCCGGAATCTTTATTTTTGGCTGATTTTTCTGATTTTTTTGATGGCGATGAGTCTATGGCTTGTGAGACCCCCTTGTCATAGACCCAAGCCTACTTCCTCATTGGCTCCATGGCCATGAAACAGAGGAAGGTGGAGCCCCTAGGGCGCCGGCGATGGGGAGGCCTGGGCGGCGGCCGGCGAGTGGCGGTGTTGGTGGAGGAGGACGGCGACGGCAAGGGCGGGCGCGGCGAGGCCGGGCGCGCTGGGCCGAAGCGGCCGGCCACGGCGGCGCTGGAGGCGGCCGGCGCGGTGTGAGACAGGGGCGGTGTGAGGTCCGGCGACGCACGCACGGGCAAAGCCCCAAAAACAGAGGCCTCCAAAAATTTCCAAAAATTGGAAATTTTCCCAAAAATTTGAATTTGACCCCCACAACTAATTGGTGAATCATCTAAAGGACATCCTAAAGAGACTAGAATAGCAAGAAATTGAACCAAAACCTACCGGAGAAGATGAATTTGGCGATGAACGGAGTTTCGGCCGAAGCGACTCAACTCCAAAATTCGTTGCCCAAACTTGATGGAACCTAAAATTGGTTGATAAGTTAGAATCTAGACCTCCACACGAACACAAGGGAATAAACAGAATCAGATTTGGCTCACCAGAGAGGAAGATATGAGGATGAACACGAAGAACACGAAAATGTGGCTTCCTCATCGGTTTTCTCGATCTACCGGATGAATGAGTTTGAGAGGCAAAGGATGGGCACTACCACCAGGAAGAGGGTTCTAATACGAAGATTTGAGAGGTGGAAGCACGCCGTTTGGAGAAGAAACGGCCGAGTTATGGCCACTAATGCAATTTTTGGTTTTTGATTGATGGTTCAAATTCCGGCGAGGTTGAAGCGGAAAGGACACCGGGGATGGAAAGGTTTCGCCGTCACGGTTCAAACGTATCCGGCCTTGCATGATTTGGAGCATTGATTGGAAAGTCTATGAATGGAGATTTCATGGAGCTTCTCTGGAAGTTTCTCCCGTAGGTTGAAGATGGATGAACAGTGTCGCCACGTGGCGCCCTCCGGTTGGCCGAGAGTTACGCCCTAGAGAAAAAATTAGCAAAAATGGTCTAAAAATTCAGGAAAAATTCCTAGAACCATTAGGGAATATTTGGAACCCAATAAAATTGGTTTCACAGAATTTGGATGAAATTTGAAGAATAGAATATTCTGGAGCGAATAGCGGGCATTAAACAAAAGCCGCGCGAGATAAAATACCAGAGAGCCTCCAAAAATCTTGGAAAAATTCCCAAAATGTTTTTAGAATATTTGGGACCTAATGCAATAGGTTCCATGATTTTTGGAGCATTTTCGGACTCGAGTGAAATTTCGGGCACTGGCGGGAATTGGGAAATTTGATTTTTCGGGCGGAGGGGAATTGAATTCCGAATTTGGATGGGAAAGGAATGCCAGGTTAAATTAAACACCAAGGAAAATCCAAATTTTGAATTTACTTTATTTAAATTAGAGTTTTCAAGAAAACCGAAAATGTGGATGTTACAAACCTACCCCCCTTAGAGAGAATCTCGTCCCCGAGATTCGGACGGAGAAAGAAAGAGATCAGGAAACTCTGCTCGAAGATCTTCTCGTTCCCAGGTAGCTTCCTTCTCTGAATGATTACTCCACTGAACTTTACAGAATTTAATCACACGGCTTCGGGTTCGGCGCCCGGCTTATCCAAAATCTTGACGGGATACTCGGGGTACGACAAGTCTTCTTTCAACTCCATTTCTTCATACGGTATCTGGTGCTCGGGTACTCTGAGACACTTCTTCAACTGAGAGACATGAAAGACATCATGTACACCTGACAGCAGCGGAGGTAACTCCCACTGGTAAGCGACTTATCCACTTCTGGCAACCACTGGAAATGGACCAATGTAGCGGGGCGCTAACTTCCCACTAACTCTGAATCGGCGCATTCCCTTCAGCGGTGAAACTTTCAGATACACATGATCACCAGGTGCAAAACTCAATTCCCGTCGATGATTATCAGCATAGCTTTTCTGTCTCGACTGGGCTGTCTTTAAATTCTCACGGATTACTTTGACTTGCTCTTCAGCTTCCTTTAAAATATCCGGTCCAATGATTTGTCCACCTTCTGTCTCTTTCCAATACAACAGTGTTCTGCATTTTCGTCCGTACAGAGCTTCAAATGGTGCCTTCTTCAGACTTGACTGATAACTATTGTTATATGAGAATTCCGCATAGGGCAAATTCTGATCCTAAGAACCTTTATACGTCAGAGCACAAGCTCTTAACATATCTTATAATATTTGATTTATTCTTTCCGTCTGTCCATCTGTTTGGGGATGGTAAGCAGTACTGAAGTTCAAATTCATACCCAACACCTCATGCAACTTCTGCCAAAACCTCGAGGTAAACTGTGAACCTCGATCGGACACGATCTTCTTTGGCACACCATGTAAACACACAATCTTGACCATATACAGCTCTGCGAGCTTGTCGCCCGAATATGTCGTCTTCACAGGAATAAAGTGTGCTACTTTTGTTAATCTGTCCACAACGACCCAAATCGAATCATATCCAGATTTGGTTTTGGGTAGTCCAGTGATAAAGTCCATTTTGATTTCTTCCCATTTCTAGACAGGAACTTGCAAAGGTTGCAATAGACCGGCTGGTCTCTGATGTTCTGCCTTCACCAACTGGCAAACATCACACCGAGCTACAAAATCAACCACTTCTTTCTTCATATGGGACCACCAATATTTTTCCTTTAAGTCCAAGTACATTTTCGTACTTCCCGGGTGAATAGAATACACAGAATCATGAGCCTCCTTCAACACTACATCTTTGATTTCTTTTTGGTTAGGGACCACTATTCTTTTTCTGAACCAAATAGTACCTTTCTCATCTTCGGAAAATCCAGGATGTTTTCCTTTCTTCAACTCTTCCTTGAGGTTCGCAATATCCTTATCCTTCTTTTGAGCCTCTAGGATCTGCTCTTCTAGGGTTGATTGTACTTCAACATTGAAAATTCAGCCTTCATTCAACAATTCCAAGTTAAGGCGTTGAAATTCTTCATGAAGCGCTGGTTGATTTTCCTGTACTATAACATTGTTGCAGTAGCTCTTCCTGCTCAATGCATCTACTACAACATTAGCTTTTCTACGGTGGTAATGGATTCCAACATTATAATCTTTTACCAACTCCAACCATCTTCTCTGCCTCAAGTTGAGATCGGACTGGGTGAAAATATACTTCAAACTCTTGTGATCAGTATAGATCTTACATCTATTTTCGATTAAATAATGCCTCCAAATCTTGAGGGCTTGTACCACTGTGGCTAATTCCAAATCAGGAGTTGGGTAGTTTTCTTCATGGGGTCGCAGTTGCCTTGAAGCGTATGCTATTACTCCACCTTCTTTCATCAAAACACATCCCAGACCTTGTTTTGAAGCATCACAATAAACTTCAAAATCCTTATGAATATCTCGCAAGACCAGAACTGGGGCTGAATTTAACCTTTTCTTCAACTCCTGAAAACTCTGCTCACAAGATTTTGTCCATTCAAATTTCTTCTCTTTCTTCAAAAGCTGAGTGAGAGGTCTCGTGATCTTGGAAAAACCTTCAATGAATCGCCGATAATAACCAGCTAATCCAAGAAAACTTCTGATGTCCGGGACTGACTTAGGTTGCGTCCAATTCAAAACATCGTTCACTTTCGCTGGATCCACTGCTACTCCTCCAGCAGAAATAATATGACCCAGGAAAGAAACTTCCTTCAACCAAAAGTCACATTTGCTAAACTTAGCATAAAGCTGATGTTCTCTTAACCTTTCTAGAACTATCCTCAGATGCTTTTCATGTTCTTTTCGGCTCTTGGAATAAACAAGAATGTCGTCAATGAAGACTACAACAAACTTGTCTAGATACTCCATGAACACCTTATTCATCAAATTCATGAAATAAGACGTGGCATTGGTTAATCCGAACGACATCACTGTAACTCATACAGTCCATATCTGGTAGTGAAGGCTGTCTTCGGGATATCTTCTTTTCTTATCTTAAGCTGATGATATCCTGATCTTAAATCAATTTTGGAGAAAACTTGGGCTCCTTTTAATTGATCAAACAGATCATATATCCTGGGCAAGGGGTACTTATTCTTTATGGTCACCTCATTCAAGGAGCGATAATCTATGCACATCCTCAGACTACCATCCTTTTTCATGACAAAGATTACGGGTGATCCCCAGGGCGAAGAACTCTGTCGGATAAACCCTTTCTCCTGTAACTCTGCTATCTGTTTCTTCATTTCCACTAACTCATTGGCAGGTAGCCGGTAAGGCCTTTTCGAGATCGGAGCTGTACCAGGTACCAGCTCGATTACGAACTCAATATCCCGGTCGGGTGGTATACCAGGAAGATCTTCTGGAAACACGTCCGGGTATTCATTTACTATGGGTACATTTTCCAATGACGTCCCTTTCAGACGGTTCAGGGTACTACCCCCCTTAGAGGAAAGACTAGACAAGAATTCCACTCGAATTCCCTCAGGGCTGGTAAGAGAAATGGCTCTACTAGCACAATCTATCTGACCCTTGTACTTGGTTAACCAATCCATTCCAAGGATTACTTCTATACCCTTAGTATCCAATAAGATTAAGTTCGCTAGGAACTTTACCCCTTTTATAACTATATCCATTTTCGGGCAAGTAGCAGTGGTTCTTAGTTCTTTACCAGGGGATTGAACTAATAAAGGGTTTCTTAATGGAATTATATCTCAACCATGCTTTTTAACCAAATACTCTGATATAAAGGAGTGTGTTGCACCAGAATCAAACAGAACTGAAGTATGCACTTAGTCGACGAAGAACTTACTATAGACCACATCCGGTGCATCCTGTACTTCCTCAGCTGTGACGTGGTTCACACGTCCTCTCCGCACGGTCCGAGGGGTACGCGGGGTCTGCGGTGTACCTCTCCCTTGAGCTGGTGCTGGGGCACGGGCTGGTGTAGATCCCAGATTGAACCGGACTGGGGTGACCGGCTAATGCTTCTGAGGACAATTACTGGCGTAATGTCCCATTTCTCTGCAATTGAAGCATTGCACTCCTGCCGTTGCGGTATTGCTCTTCTGGTCTTGGTTGCCTGCATTGCCAACAGGAGCTTGACCAACCGGGCGAGGGGTGGACATTGGGGTCCTAGGCATATTGGAGGCTGCTGACCTACTGGGTTGTTGCTGGAAAGTACGAGGCCTCAAGCTGCTTGCACCTCGCTGACTCTGGAACATCATCTTTCTCTTCCTTAATTCGAACAGCTGACGCTGAGCATCTTCTTGAATTAACGCCTTATTGACCATATGCTGGAAGGACGGGAAGTCGTTGGATACTAGCTGAACCTTAAGATTGGGGTCAAGACCCTCCATGAATCGCCAGATCTTTGCTTCATCAGTTGTGACATCAGCAGCCGCATAGCGGGAAAGTTAGGTGAAGCGATTCAGATATTCCGACACGGACAAGTTTCCTTGCTGTAGCTTATGGAATTCATGCCTTTTCATCTCCATAATCCCTTTCGGATTATGGGTGGCTCAGAACGCTTCAGCAAACTCATTCCAAGCGATGTTCTGAGCATCCTCATGAGCAGCACAATAATTTTCCCACCAACTCGCTGCTGTACCCTTCAGTTAGTGCGAAGCAAACCGCACACTCTCCACTTCGACACACTGGGCCAAGCAGAGTTTTCTCTCGATTTCCTTGAGCCAGTCATCGGCTTCTAAGGGATCCACAGATCCAGCAAAAGTTGGAGGCCTAGTCCTCATGAACTCCCTGAACTTGGACTGGGGCGGCTCAGCTGCGGCTTGGGCTGGTGCAGCTTGGGGCGGGTTGAGAGCATTTTGCGCCAATGCTTGTAAGAGCTGAAGCTGCATCGCCATCATTTGTTCCAGATTTGGCGGATGAATCGGGGGTGGAGGGGGTATCGGTTCTTGCTGAGCTGCAGGTGGTTGCATATTCTCTTGTTCCTGTTCTTCTTTGTTGCTCCTGTGTTCTCCTCTTGAATCGCACTTGTCCATGACCGTGTCCACGACCTCTACCTCTTCCTCTTCCACGACCACAGCCTCTGCCTGGGTTCTCCATCTGAAACAAGGACGGCCAAAGCACAAGGAAAGAGGGAAAAACAAAGATAAGAAAAGGGGAACTACAACATCCACCACGACAAAAGCGCACAACAGAAAGAACACCAACCAAAACTCTTTATTAAATCAAAATAGTTTGATAACGATGGCTGGATCACAACTGCCCACGGCACGATCCAGACCAACACAAGCAATTATTAATCATTCTGGCGAACAAAATTAAGGCCCTTCCAGACTAGAACATCTAGGTGCTCGCGTCACTCTCGAAGACACGCGGGGACGGGTCCTCCTCCTCCTCGCTCCTGCTGCGGGACGGGGTAGCTGCTAACAAAGGTCCTGCACCTCCAGGGGCAGCCAAGAAACTCAAGGAAACCCCCAAAGGCAACTGGCGACGAACTAACTTGCGCGCGGTCTCCCGAGTCTTTAGGCCACGATGACGCTTGGCTGGCGTGGTGTCGGGAGTCAACCCTCTCCTGGGCAGATCCTCTGGGACTGGCGCTGGTACTACTGGCTGTGCCGCCTGCACAGGGGCTGGTGGCGGAAGAGCAGCTGCCTGCTGAGCCTCCTTCAGCTGGCGAATCTCCTCACGAGCTGCCGCCAACCTCTGGTACATATCCTGGAGCTCGTGGGTGGTGCTGACATACGCCTCATCCTGGGCTCGGATGAGTGATCCCATATGCACAATGGTCGGATCCGCCTCCTGCTCCGTACTCTGAAATCTGATGTGGTACCTCCCTTCCTCATGGCACGAAAACAGGTGGTACGGGGAATCCTCCAGTCTGTCACTGTAGCTGCTGCCCAAGTGGATAATGGCCTGTCTCGCCGCATCTTGCAGCACATCTCCCATCTTCAGTCTCTCCGAAGTGAAGTAGAACGGACGATCCTCCGCCAGACTCCGACTCCTGGTGAACACCACCAGTCTGACCTTCCACGTGCTGTAGCCAACGCTAGGCACGGAGGTACAGCGGTACTCTGGGCGGTGGGGAAATTCTAGCTCCTGGAGCATCAAGGACAGCTCCGCACAAAAGCCTCCAGTCAAGGACGCAAAGGTGGTGCAAGTCGACATCTACAAATTTTGAAACAAGTTGAGATTAGTAACCAATTTTAAACAACAGATCAGATAAGCTCAAGACACTAAGATAGGAGAGATAGAAGCAAAGGGACTAAAAATTTTATAAGTATGTTTTTATGAAAATATTAGTCCTTAAGGCTTTGCCATTGTAGCTAGGTCAAGGCCTACAGTCATCCAGGCTCTAATACCACCGCTGTGGGACCCTGGATCGGCTATCCGAAATCTCCTGTGTATTTCCGTACTAGTCCCAGATCAGTCGCTAGTACACACAGTCAACAGTGACACATCATTGCCGAACATAATGAAATTGTAACATAACTATAAAGTATTAGCCACATGGCTACTTATTACAATACTCGGTCACAAGACCGGAGACACGGCAGCGGAAACAAAACGGAAAGAAGGGGAAACCAAAAAAAACACCACAGGCGATGACAAGACACGCGACTAGTTCTCCTGGCGATCTTCCTCGAATTCCTCGGTGTAGAACTCACCGTCTTCAATGGCATCCTGATAATTCTCTGATGACAATAATTTATGTAGTACGTGAGTACAAAAGTACTCAGCAAGTCTGGGAAATTATGCACATGTGGGGCTTTCCAAGGAAGGCTTAATATGGTTCTTTTGCATAAAGCCAAGTTTCATCAAACCATAGTTATTAAATAGTTTCACAAAGCATATTTTAGCAATTCTTTTTAATAATTGAATTATGTAATAATTCAGTGAAGGTTCTATCCACCATCACTAGTATAAGGGCTCTATCCGCCACAATTTAAAAGGTCCAAATATTCCACACATGACTCTATCCGTCATAACATAAAAACAGGTTCCATCTACCTGGTTGGCTCAATCCGCCACTTAAACATTTGAGAGTTCTAACCACTCCCGAATCCCAAAACATCATTTATTTTCAAAACCAAAACCAAAATCTACCAGTATGAAAGCATTCTTTTCTTTGCCCTTGACCGTAGGCACGACTATTCGAATAGTTTTAACTCTGCAGAGGTGTACAGCTTTACCCACAAGACATGATATACCCTTAGTGCCATGTACAATTAACACACTTCCTTAGGTGTGCCGGCAGGGATATCATGACAAGGCCTTTACAATGTATACGCCTAACCCGACTCACTCGCTGAGGTTTCACCGCTGTTAGGGTTCTATCTACCCAGTACAGAAGCCCCCTCTTGCGCTGTGTGGGGAGTACAACTCGCCTCTATCCGCCACCCACATTCCACCAACTGGCGAGACTAAGTTAGGTTTCTACAAATTATTTTGCCAGGTCGTACCATGTTAGACATGTGGTAGTACGGTTATGCTTAGAATGGATAGTCATAAGTGTCGGTCCTTAATTGACTTGGGGCGGTACTTGCACATTGGAAACTAGTGCTCAATCCGCACCCACCCGACATTCCAATCCGCCCAAGTCCAAACCCTTTTTTATTTTATTTTTGTTTTAGAAAAACAGTACCAAATCATTTACCATAATACTCAAATTCCATTTTAAATCATAACTTTTGTATAATCCCACCCATGGGTCATTTTCATCAATTCGGGTACTAAGCATATCTACCGTTCTAATCAACAAATGTCACATTATAAGATAGTCATGAAATAACAAAGAATCCTAGGGTTACAATTAAGCATGGATAACAATAATCAAGGAGGTAATCGCAATTTGGATTAACTAATCATCTATATTTGACATACGATGATAAACATAGCAATGCAGGTTTATAAAACATTGTAAACCATTTGCAAACATAGGATCAAGATGCATCAAAGGACTTGCCTTTAGTCGCAGCGAGGATGTCGTACTCTTGAAGTTCGACGGCGGGGTCGGCGGACTCGGCGGGATCCTCGGCTACGCGCAAAACGGTACACAAAATAAATAACAATAAAATAAAATAAAATCCAAAAATTGTAAAAATTATACTGGCAGGTAGATATTGAATTTAGATGAATTTAGGAATTTGAACGGAGTCAATCGGAGTTCGGACGGAAAAGTTATGAACTTCCGAAGTTCGAAAATCCAGGAAAATAGAAAATCGAGGAATATTCTCGGAATCTTTATTTTTGGCTGGTTTTTCTGATTTTTGGATGGAGATGAGTCTATGGCTTGTGGGGCCCCCTTGTCATAGACCCAAGCCTTCTTCCTCATTGGCTCCATGGCCATGAAACAGAGGAAGGTGGAGCCCCTAGGGCGCCGGCGATGGGGATGTCGGGCATGACTGGCACAAGACGCGGACGCAAGCGCGCTGGCGACGGGCGGCAGGGGTGGCCCACGGCGGCAGCGGCGGGGCGCGGCGCGGCCGGCGGCAGGGGCCGGCGATCATGGCGCAAGATTTGGCAAAGACGGCAGCCGATTTAGCCGCCAGAGAGTTCATGCAGGGCCAACACCGGACAAGACGCACGGGTGAAGCCCCCAAAACAGAGGCCTCCAAAAATTGGAAATTTTCCCAAAAATTTGAATTTGACCCCACAACTAAATGGTGAATCATCTAAAGGACATCCTAAAGAGCCTAGAATAGCAAGGAATTGAACCAAAACCTACCGGAGAAGATGAATTTGGCGCTGAACGGAGTTTGGGCCGAAGCGACTCAACTCCAAAATTCGTCGCCCAAACTTGATGGAACCTAAAATTGGTTGATAAGTTAGAATCTAGACCTCCACACGAATAGGGAATGAACGGAATCGGATTTGGCTCACCGGAGAGGAAGATATGAGGATGAACACGAAGAACACGAAAATGTGGCTTCCACATCGATTTTCTCGATCTATCGGATGAATGAGTTTGGGAGGCAAAGGATGGGCGCTACCACTGGGAAGAGGGTTCTAATATAGAGATTTGAGAGGTGGAAGCACGCCGTTTGGAGAAGAAAAGGCCGAGTTGTGGCCACTAATGCAATTTTTTGGCTTTTGCTTGATGGTTCAAATTCCGGCAAGGTTGAAGCGGAAAGGACACCGGGGATGGAAAGGTCTCGCCATCACGGTTACAACGGATCCAACCTTGCATGATTTGGAGCATTGATTGGAAAGTTATGGGCGTTTGAATCATCAATGCTATGAATGGAGATTTCATGGAGCTTCTCTGGAAGTTTCTCCCGTAGGTTGAAGATGGATGAACAGTGTCGCCACGTGGCGCTCTCCGGTTGGCCGAGAGTTACGCGAAAGTGACGCCCTAGAGAAAAATTAGCAAAAATGGTCTAAAAATTCAGGAAAAATTCCTAGAACCATCAAGGAATATTTGGAACCCAATAAAATTGGTTTCGCTGAATTTGGATGAAATTTGATGATTAGAATATTCTGGAGCGAATAGCGGGCATTAAACAAAAGCCGCGCGAGATAAAATACCAGAGAGCCTCCAAAAATCTTGGAAAAATTCCCAAAATGTTTTTAGAAAATTTTTGACCTAATGCAATAGGTTCCATGATTTTTGGAGCATTTTCGGACTCGGGTGAAATTTCGGGTACTGGCGGGAATCGGGAAATTTGATTTTTCAGGCGGAGGGGAATTGAATTCCGACTTTTGATGGGAAAGGAGTGCCATGTTAAATTAAACACCAAGGAAAATCCAAATTTTAAATTTACTTTATTTAAATTAGACTTTTCCAGAAAATCGAAAATGAGGATGTTACAAGAGATCAACAGGATGGCGAGGTGGGGATCTCCTCTAGGGCTGCGAGGGGGGTGGAGAGGGGAGGGGAGAGGTGGTGTTTCAAGGAGGAAGAAGGGAGGGGGGCGGCGCACCAAGGGAGAGAGGGGAGGAGAGGGGCGGCTAGGGTTGGGTGGGGGCGCACAAGGGCAGGGTGAGGGCGCCCCTAAGGCAGGAAATTCTGTCTCCCCCTCCCTCATGGGCCCAAATCCCCTCGCACTAAAGCCCACAACTCATCCCCCTAGGGCCCGAACTCCCCCGGAGAGGCCCAAGCTCCCGAAATCGGCCCGAAAACGCGATTAAACTTCAAAACGTAAGGTTTTAATCTCCAATTTCACATTTTATAATGTCACACCATTCTGTATTCTCACATTCTCTCCCCCTTAAACAGGATTCGACCTCGAATCCGAAGAATCGCCAAAAACAACAACAAAGTCCCCAAGGTACAAAAGACTTCTTTGCAACACAAACATTCACACAAAGACTCAAACTAACCAACGACAAACAAGTTCTCAAAACCAACACTTAGTGAGAAAGTGTCGATTTAGCTCAACTAAGTGCAACCTCTCACAATTCCACCTTCCTCCCACGGTTCCACCTTCATTTCAATTCCCAATAATATTAGCGAAAGTCAATCGAAGTCCGCGATTTCACTCACTAAAGGGCTTAATCAAATTATTACGCCCAAATCCCACATCAAACAATTCATACTACTATCACAACCAACCTGATAAACTCAGAACAACTTCCCTTTTCAACTTCATTCCCAGAACCATAATTTCAATTCTCCACCTATCTACCACATCTCATTAAACTTAAGATGACTCAAGGAAAGCGAATCACATCTCCTTTAACAACCTCTCTACCAACAAGTCACCAACGGTGTCCTATTAATAACTGGGGTTCTAAACGAGAACCCCTAAAGAATCAATTACACAAAATCCCTTCTCTTCCAATTATTTGACCTTTTTCACAAAGAACCACAGTTAACCAATGTCATTTACATACATAGTCCACATCGATAATAGTTTCCTTTCCAAACACAAACCATGCTACATTTTTTTATTCTATCATCTTTCGGGCATATCTCATACCCAAGGACACTAACTAAGACAATGTTCATGGCAGAACATTTTACATCACAATTTCTATAACCTTCACTACCACCAAACGGTACTCTCAACAAAATTTAAACCACGACATCTATAACCTCCATCATGACCATCCTTTAAAGCACAACCAAAGTTCTACGCCTAGCCCAAGCTAGGGCTGAAAATTATTACCAAACCACCATTGGTTCTTTTCCTAAGAGGGTGTCGTCCTCACATAATCACACTCAAAACAACCAAGCCCATGAGTATATTCCTCCAATGTAGTCAACAATTCCATAAGCATTTCTATTCATATCCCAAACGAGAATGCCAACAAAAGCAACTCCCTTTAGCCGGATGAACCACATTCATCAACTCGAATCCCAAAACGCCACAAATCACATTGGAACAAAGATTTGACAACATCGAAAGATCACTCTATTTCTTTTCCTAAGTCAAGTCGCAAAGGAAAAACTCCAACTCAAATCAATGCGATACATTTCGCATTTGGGAGCACTCAACCAAAAGGGAGAGACTTCACTCAAATCTTTGACATAAACTCTTAACAACCAAGTACAACTCAACTCACTTTCACCAAAGCCAAACTTGTCATTTTAACCAAAATCACATTTGGAAGAGAAACTGATTCTCAAATCACACCCAAGAATCCACAACGGCCACAATAACTCTCAAAGAGAAAAGGAAACTCAATTATCTTACAACATAACAAAAATACCAGCATTTATTCATTCTTTCTTTTCATGCTAGAGAGCAATGGAAACCTCAATTCATGACATGAATGCAAACTTTTCAAGAGCACTCCGGATTAGCCATATATCCATATATGACTTTCTCACCGACCTGGCTCATCAACTCTTTTACGATAAAACATTGCATTTTAACCAAAGTCAATATTTCAGAAGAGAGCATCAATTCTCAAATCAAACATTTGCACCCACAATCGCTACAAATTCTTTCAAAGAAAAAGGGAGGCTCATTCCCAAAAGAAAACACTTCACTAGCAAAATCACTCAGGGAACATTCATAAGATCCACATTTGTAGAGCACTTGCAAACACCGCACACATTTTCCAAATAAAGTCAACTCTAGTCACAATATAGTTACAAGTTAAGTACTTAACCCAGGGTTTTTCCAACACAACCCACCATGTCCCTTTACTTCCTTTACATATGGTTTCCAAAGATAATTCAGTTGGACGTGAAAGAGCGCGATCCCCTCAAAACTCTTGGGTGAAAAATCCATACTCATAGCCTAAGCTAAACAAATTTGCCAAACCAAAGATTGGCATGACTTAATAACATACAATATTCCGGAATCCATCAGCTGGTTACTTCCAAAACTACTCTTTCATCCATATTTCCAATCATCAAAGTCAAATTCGTAACTTGACAAGATGCCACTTACTCAGGGGAGATCAATTGCACACTAATCAAGACGCCTTAAAAAAAGGGCAGGCACTCCCAGAAAGTTTATACATTTATTTAAATCCGTAAACCTTTAAAAGAAGGTTCGACTCGAATCCCACCATTTTTCGCATTCCAATACTCTTAACCATTAAGCATTTCATAATCACCAAATCCTGAGAAGTCCAACACTGTTGAACACAAGTTACATCATGTAATCTTGATAAAGACACTTCCTACTAATCATGTACCCACCACCGGTCATATGATCAACAACTCTATCCATGTCTATCTTATAACAATCAACAAGGAGAACCACGTTCTCACAACTTCGGCACAACGAACTTACTAGTTACCTCAACATAACACTCACGTCAACTTCTTCTTTTGGTCTATCAACCATTATGACTCATCATTCATACAACTGTTTATCCCAAGCTTAAAACACATCTTTTCCTCACTTATTTCGACATAAACAACAATGCCTCTCGCACAAACCATAAGGTACTTACTCAATATCCCTAGTTCATTCAACCAATGAATAATTCTAACCACTCAATACAATCTCCATTAGACATCTTTCATAATTACGGATCCCAGACAGACATCTGCCAAGGACAATTTCAACCTTTCCTACAATCATTCCATATACCTATTCTTTGATTACCCATCAATTAAGTCATTTTGCCGATTCACCGTTTACACGACCCCTAAACAGCAAACCCAACAATACTCAAGTATTTACACCATAACCTCACTATACTAATTTGTCACCCAGGAAGTTCTAGGCCTTCTCAACCGCAATCAACACTTACTAATCTCTAACTTCCGATAACTCCCATAACTCACAACACTCTGCATAAAACACTAATCAACTTTCACTTTGGATTACCTATCTTCCCAATTCATCATCTCCACCAACACAATAGTTTAGGTTGTCTTTAAACAACCAACACAATCACTTTAACATAATCAATAACCCACATCATCTGAAAACTCTATTTCCTCGACATACACTTAACTTCTCGAACATCTGCATGGGTCACACACTCCTCTCTTAAGAAAACCACAGTTTCTCAAGAAAAGAACACCCAAAAAACACCCTTCTTTCTAGAAAACTCAACCATAAAACACATGGAAAGTCAACTCTTTAAATTCCCAAATGGTGACATACAGCTACCCCACAAAACTCGAGATCAACAACTTCCACGAAAGAAGATGGACGCAAGAGGGAAAACCAGACGATCAACCAAATCCTTTTCAGATAAAACCTTAACACCAAACTCCAAACTTCCACGAAACAACCGAGCTTTCAAGGATGATCTCCTAGCCAAATCAAAAGATGAGATCAAACATCCCCCTTACTCTTACAAAGACACATAATTCAGCCCTGACCACCAGGTCTGGCATAACAACACAAACTCTGCTAAACCCGGAGAAAGACAAACACAAGAATAAATTGAGAGCTTTCTCCGTAAAGCAATCAACAAAACCGGACGCCAGAACTGAAATAGCAATCCGAAATAGGCATAGCACAAAAACTCTTCTTCCTTGTCTTCACCCAAAGAAGGCAAAACCAAACACCACATACGGAACAATCCGCGAAAATCCAATACCAAACACTTTTCTTTTGGTTTCAATCAACTAAAACCAAGAAAACCACCCAAAACCGATCGTCGGAACGGTAAAGAACATCCGAAGGAATCCACCACCAATCTCTTCTATTTGACTCCAATCAACTACCCGATCTACGACAGAAAGGGTAAGCACTCTTCTCCTACATGGGTTAATTATTCTTCGGTGATGGCGTTAACCTGCCACACCGTCAAACCACACCCTTGCTATGAACAAAAAGTGGTGACCGAAACCCTTCGGCACCACAACCCCACTTTAACACAAATATATAGCAAGTCAATCAAAGCTATCATAAATATAGCATTATACATCATGAAAAGTAGCATTAAACATCAAAGCTTAGATACAATATTTAAGCGTAAAGCAACGATACCCATACCCTTTCCTACTGTGCATCCATGTGTGTCAAATTTTAAATTAGTTATTCCACTTACATCAGTTTTAATGTTGCTATCCTATGACAAAATTTTAAGTATAACCTAAACCATGTTTCTAGGTTATCCCACATCATGTTTTAGTTGAACCTAAGGTATGACACTAAAATACATGTTCCAAGGACCTAAAGCCCGCTCTGATACCAACTGTAACACCCCGGCATCTAGTATGCCTGAATGTAACCAAACAAAGACTAAACAACATCTAAATACCACCATTTAAGATAAATTACAGCAAAGGCACAAATGCTAAAACCGAAAATTTTGGCAGCATCTCCTTTGTTTTATCAAGATTTGAAGCAATAGCAATAACAAGGCAAGTCATATCATAACAAAAGACATCTAAAGCAGCAATATAAATGGATATAGCATCAACATAAGTCAATAATACCAAATCCAACCATTCCATAAACTATAGCGAAACAAATAAGGAACACAAGCACACAATTTAATCCATACACCAAGTTTCATTGCACTTATTATGATCATGAGTCAAGTTGATAAATTTGCCTATAGGTGTGGAGCTACGTGAAGATGTGTAGCTAATGCCCCTTCCCACATGCCGGAGTCATGGTACCTAAAAACAACATAAAACACAAGCGTGAGTTCATCACTCAGCAAGTATATTGCAATGGATCATAAAGAACATTTCATTGTTAACATCATTACATACCATGCTCAACATCATGAACAAGTCATAATTTCATATACAACATCATACTCATGTCTCAATATCATTGTACTCATTTCATCATCATCATGTATGCAATGCGATGCAATGCATATGTCTCCTCGAAGCACATACCGGTATTGCCGAGTGCACACCTGTCGGCGTGCACCCTCTCCCCCCTTCCATCCCGAAGATGGAGGGTGCCTACTCCTCGCTTCCATTCACCACGGTGGATGGAATCACGAGGTAGGTCTTACTCAATGGCGCTCCGGATTAGTCATAACTTTCTCACCGACCATACCGGACTATTTATGACGTTCTCACCGACCGGGCCAGATTTCATGCCATGAATGCAATTATGCCATAAACAGAATCAACTTGCATATAACTAAACTGAGCATTATATAGCATCGTAATAACCATTTTCATCATGTCATGGGAAATCACTCAACATGGCAAAATATCATATCATGTAATCCATTTGCATCTAGTCAAGAGTAGCAACAAACAACTCGATACCCATTTCAATACACTTGCCTTAACCGCTGGCGACGGATTGGCGAGAGGATGAGGGCACTCCCGGGGTCACACCACCTGCACATAGATACCACACACTCAAAACGTGCCCACAAAACAGTACCCACTCGCTCATCTACCCCGACTTCGCAAACTACTCCCAAAATTGAAAAAACAGAGAATCTGTCCCGCCCGAACAGCAGATATTAAACTATCATAACTTGAGTTCTAGGAGTCCAAATCGAGTAAACGAGTACACCATCACGAAGCTTAGGAAATTTCCTATCTTTTTCTAAGTATTGGGAAAAGCTAATTCGGACTTTAAAATTGTCTAATCTACAAAATATTACGTTCTGTCCCAATTACGTCACAGATTTGAACAAGCTCGGTAAAACGATCATAACTGTCAAATGGCTGGATGGAATTGGGTGTTCTTGGTGTTCATTTAAAGGTATTGAAGTTCTCTACAACTTTCTTAACAGGCGGCCGACCAAATTCCGACTCTACAATTGCGAAAACTCAAACCCTAGGTCGTGTGCCCAATCTGCCCGAAACAGAGAACTATGCAATCTCTAGTTTTCATCCAATCTACCCAATCACAGAACCTCCTCTTGATCTAAAAGCATCAAAACACCCTTTAGCACAGCACCTAGACCATCCCCAAGGATTGCCCAAAACCATACCTTCACCGACGAACAACGAAGTTGAATCTTCTCCTCCCGATTTCCTCGATCGTCTTCCTCGCGCCGAAACCACCAGGGATGTCCTCTAGGGCAGCAAGGGGGTTGGAGAGGAGAGGGGAGAGGTGGTGGTGCAAGGAGGAAGAAGGGAGGGGGGCGGCGCACCAAGGAAGAGAGGGGAGGAGAGGGGCGGCTAGGGTTGGGTGGGGGCGCACAAGGGCAGGGGAAGGGGCCCCCAAGGCAGGAAATTCTGCCTCCTCCTCCCTCATGGGCCCAAATCCCCTCCCACTAAAGCCCACAACTCATTCCCCTAGGGCCCGAACTCCCCCGAAGAGGCCCAAGCTTCCGAAATCGGCCCGAAAACGTGATTAAACTTCAAAACGTAAGGTTTTAATCCCCAATTACACATTTTATAATGTCACACCATTCCGTAGTGTCACACGTTTCTCCCCATAGCCAGGCGTACACCGTTGCACTGGTATGCATTTACCCACAAGACTCATGTGGCAGCCCCTTACAAGCAAACTCGACAGGGTTTACTGCTTGTGCTACTTTAGCCTTGCAATGTGCAAAGCCAGTTTTAAATAACTTAATAGGTTAAGGCTACCCCATAATAGCACTTGTGGTTGTACGATAATTCCTGGATTATACAACACTAAGTTCGGTCCTTAATCTGACCCAAGCGAAGTCTCCCCCTACACTACGTACAAGTTAAAGCTTGCACACCCGGCTATTGCCATATTTCGCTCGTATCAAATCATAGTTTTATTTTCATTTTTATTATGATATCGGTATCATTTACTATCATATCCAACCTTTTTAAACTACATGACAACACATGTCTCTTCCCAACATGTCCAAATTTCAGTATTTATCATGAACAGTATAACCATTTGTTCATGATCCCATTATTAAAGCATACTAAGCATGTGTGATTAATATTCATATATACACAATTGACATTATTGTATGTCTAACCCTAACCTAGGGTTTTCAAATGTTCTCATGTCAACAGTTATTTCAACAAATCCCATAAGCTAGGTATAGTTCTACCGTATCCCACAATACAGCAAGTTTAGTAAACTTAGCGCATGCATAATAGTTTTGGTAGAACGAAGTAAGCTAATGGAAATAGTAGGGGCAACATGGTGAAAGGAGGGTGCTTGCCTTGCTCAGTGACTTCCTACGTGGAGTCGGGGTCGTCAACGACAGTATCCGAAACGTCGGGGTCTACACGCCGTTCATTAAGAAGTAAAGCAATAACCAAATTAATATCAGAAGAAAGGCAAACATACATGTGGCAAAAAGAAGTCCAATGAAGTCACAAATAAAATCATTCATGAAAAATGAGTGTGAGTGTGTGTGTTTTGGCGAGGGTTAGGGTTTGAGTCCAACCACTAGCGTAGAGCACAAATTCGCGATTGACGAAAGTTATGATCTTACTTCACAAATTCAAGAGGCCAAAATTGTACATTATCCTTTTATTACATTCCGGAGGTTTGAGAGCTCCGGAGAGCGTCCACGTCACCTTCGTTTTCGGACCGTCCGATTATGCCGTCGGACGGCCGAGATCGTGCTACATCGCCCCACACCGAACGAGAGCATAAAATGAGACCGTGCGCCGTTTCCTCGCCCGAGTGGGCCACGCAGCGTAGTGGTAACGGTGTTACTCGCATCGTGGCGACGCGCGTTAGAGTCCCACCCCCACGCGCGTTGTAGTTTTTTTCCGCGCGACGCGTGGTGGGGCTGCGCCAGCGCGGGTGTGCGCCACGTGTCAGCACTCATTTTTGCCGAAAAGCCCCTATAAGTTTTGGAAATTGCGTATGACTCCTGTTTTTTTAGCAAAAAAGCCCTCCTTGCCAGAAAAACGGTCCGAAAAAACGCAAAAAGTCCTCAAAAAATCCGAAAAAATGTATTTTGGTCCATTTTCCCGTTCCGATCAATTTTTACCAGGAAATTTTTTTTTATTCAAAAATATTTCTCCAAAATGCCCAAAAAACAAAAAAAATCCGAAAAAAAATGCTTTTTTGTCCATTTTTTCGTTCATAAAATTTTTTTACCAGTGGCGTGCGCGGCACTGACCTTCCTAGTATAGTCATACTTATCTTCGAATTCAAGAAGCTAAGATTGTTTGGATTTATGAAATTAGGATAAGGTTAAAAAGCTTGCAAGATTGATCGAAACCCTAAATAAATTATTAAACATAATTAAGTAGTTGACTAAAGTGTAGGTTTTGAATTTTTGAGTCAAATGAAATTTATCATTCATTAACCATACATTTACACTATATATATATATTGTACATGAAATAACCCTATAGTATATTTCAAGATTAAACATGGGTTAAATTTAAATATTTTTATATAGACATAAGAGTGGCATACATGAGAGCATAGGAACTAGCTTCAAAAATTTTGAAGTTCATTTGCACTAGATACAATCGTTTCGAATTTGAATATATTGAAACGAATCTAATCATAAAATTTGAACAAACTAGGTCCAAAGTTAAATGTTTTTGCATAAATGGAATCCTAACAACATCAGGAACACAATAAAGTTGGTCTCATCAAGTTTGGAGACCATTTGCAAAATTTTTATATAGAGCACTCATTAGACCTAATTTGGATTGAGCAAATTTAAATTTTTATATAGAGCACTCATCAAGTTTAAATTTAAATTTTGAATACTGAACATTGAGCAAATTTGAAATATTTTCCTATATTTAGAAACTACATGATTTAAAAAAATTAGAAGTTGGTTTGACCTAATTTGGAGTTATAATGCAAAAGTTATAAGCATTTTAATTGGCCCAACCCGAAAAATGGCTGAAAAATGCAAAATATGTTTTCCCCTAGCGAAAGCATACTTCGGCTCGGGTTCAAACCATCCTGTGCACACGTGCGACTGACAAGGTGGGGCTGGCTATCAGTGGGTTGCGTTTTGGCTGTGTGGGAGTGGGATTGACGGGGCGGTCCCATGGTGCAGTCACTAGCTTGGCTGTGCGAGGCGCGAGGCTGACAAGGTGGGGCCCACGACTCAGTGAGCCAGAGCAGAGGAGCAGAGGAGGAGACCTCGCTGACAGTGAGCGGAGGCCAAAGGTGGCTGGGCGAGGGTGCGGTGAGCACGAGTGCGACACGAAAGTTCTAGGGCATTGCTCGGTTCAGCTTGAGAGCCACCGGAGGAGGCCATCGACGGAGGTGGGTAGCGACGGGAATGGCACATGGCCGAGGCAGTGTTGAAGCTCGGGAAGATGGTCGGTGAGCATGAGTGGGCCAAGGGGGTCCTAATTTGACAAGTCACCAAGTGAGAGAAGAGCTGAGGTGGCGTGTCATTGCGCACTAGAGCCGAGGAAGAAGAAGACCATTGCAGCAGCTTCCTGAGCGATCCTGGTTGAAATTGAAGTCAAGGATGAGCTCAAGGGACCAAGAGGAAGCCTCAAGCTCGACGAATTGGGTGGAGACTTACCGTGGCGGAGGGATTGAAACTTGTGGCGGTATTTACACTGACTTGCCCTCAGGCCGAGTAAACTAGTGTCTGAAGGGTGAGCTTCGGCCAAAGGGGAGGGAAAGGCAGCACAAGAGGGTGTGGACACTAAGGAGGGGCTTAAATAGTCTTCAAGAACGGGAGGCTCCAGTGTAGGCCCATGAGCTCGATTCGGCAGCAATGGCGACAGGGGAAAAAGGACAACAGCGGTAGTGGCTCTCGGCGAGGTTCACGCGCACGCGAGCTCGAGCAGGGAGAAATAGGATATTGCAAGCAGATATGAGGTGACTTGACGGTTCAAGCTCGATTCCCAGGGGCAGCATCGGCCCAGTGTCGTGACAGCGGAAAACAGGCGATCGGCGGCCATGGCAGAGAAGCAAAGGGGAGGGATTGGTCGTTGCAGCAGAAAGGAGCCAATGGAAGGAGCTGCCACGTCAATGATCAAAGTTGGAATCATTGCCGCAGTAGAAGGTGGGGGATTGGCGGTCACGGTGGCGTTCTGCAGTGCCTCGCGCAAGTGAGAGATAGAAGAGGGGAGAAGAAGGAGAAGGAGGGGGCTGACCGGTGGCCCCGTAGTCCACACGGTAGAGAAAGAGGTGAGGGAAGCAAGACGTGCTGCCAGGTGGGGTCTGGCGCTGGGGCGGCCCCACTTGGCAGTGATGTGAAGAGGAAAAGAGATTCAACTAATTTTCCCAATTTTCAGACACCAAGCACACTTTGAATTATTTGAGCTACTAGACTTCTCATGAAATTTTTGATAATTTTTTAGAGGGACCCTGAAGATTCATATGATCTACCATAAAAATGTCAGACAAAAAAACCAAGCCTATATTTTTTTCTAAAAATCTGACAATACTGCTGTCAGGAAAAGGCCTTTTTCGTAAATGATTTTTCTGAGGCTACAAAATAAGTCAAATAATTTTGAAATGTTTACTGTATTGTCCTGTGATAATTTTCATCCTAGGATAAAAATTTTAGTTCAATAACACTTATATTTATTTTTATAAAATTCTGACATTGCTCTAGGTCCAAATTTCAAAAAGCTGATTTTGATTTTCTAAAGCTACTAAATCAGTTCAAGTACTTCTAAAATTTTTCAGGGATGATATACCATTGATTAAGGATGAAATCATATTTTTCTTAAGATATATAAAATTGTTTCTGGTTTCATCCAAAATTGTTTATTGTGTTGCTTTACTTTCAATTGACCTAGAAGAAAGATTCTTATCCTTGAAATTTGAAACTTATATATATAATTAAAATCAAGACCAAATTCATAATTTAAATTCTTGGTTCCGATTCTTTTAATTTCAGGATGTCACAACCAACCATTCCCATACCCGTAATTTGAATTCCGATCTAGTTCCCAGCTCACAATTCCAATCTTGTCCAAACCAATTCCGATTCCAACTCCAAACTTTCCTTACTATGGTCCCAGAGGGTGGACACTAGCGGCCCAAACAGCAAACACACTAGTTCACAGCCTCCCCATAATAAGGTAACCACCGATCCAAACCTAATTAACCACTACGAACTCACACCACCACCCAACCCAAACCATTTTCCTGAAAACACTTTCGAAAACTAAAAACAGAAGTCTATACTTGACATTATTTTCCAAGCTGCTCTTGACCATGAGCACGGCTAATCGATTAGGTTTATTTCTCTGTAAAGATTGTATACTTTACCCACGCGACGCATTCTAGCAATCATGTCAGCCATGTCACGCGATACTGAACGTATCCGTTTTGCTAGACTGTGACGAAACCTTTCTAATCGTTAGAGTTTAGAAACTTTGGACCAGCACCGGTGAATATGCATTCCTTGCTATGGTGGTCTTACAGCTCGTCTAGCTTAGGACTATGAGTGCGCGGCTCAGCGATGGCCACAAGCACGCAACGGGCACTATCGCACTGACCCAAAATGATGGTCCACGCAGGCCCCCATCGTGTCCTTTCCCATAGCGAGGCATACACCGTTGTATTGGAGATCTCCAAACCCGACGCCTTGAGGAGGGAGTTCCTAGAATAGCACCAGAGCCAGCGGTGACTGTCCTACTACTTCGGCCTACCAACATGCAAAGCCAAAACCCAACAATTGTACTAGGTTAGGGCTATATCCCATACTAGCACATGTGGTTGCACTGTTAACTCAGTTAATGATATCAAGGTCAGTCCTTAGGGGGGACACAGGTAAGACCTTCAAACATCCGTCCAGTCTAAAACACACTTTTACCGTTTTTGTTTTCCATTTCTACTAACATAACCACTTATTCAAACCACCATTTTCCAAACCAAGTTTATATCCAAATATGTTTTAATCGGGGTATTCCACCAATCTGACATCATTATTTCTATAGCTTGACTAAGCGCATGCAATTACTAGTCGATTATACCCTTTTGACATTTATAAAAATGTCTAACCCTAACTCAACATTTTACAAGGTTCACGAATCAATTGTTATTAAGGTAATCCACCGAATCTTGGGTCTATCTACCAGATTCCCACGATTTAGTGAATTTACAGAAAATACACGCATGCATAATAGTTTGAAAAAATTGAAATTAACTTTGCAAATATCGGATCTGTAGCACCCCAATTTTTGCTTTTCATGAATACAAATGACATTTGGCATTTTTGAGAATTTTTGGAATTTTCTAGGATTTATTTGGATTTAATTTGAATTTATTTCCTTTTGAAATAATTAAAGAATTTAATTTTGTTAATACATTTTTGTTGAAAATATTTTATTTGAGTCCAAAATACCCTAAAATATTTTCTACAATTTTTCTGGAATTTTTCTGAGTATTTTGCTATTTTTCTTGAATTAAATGAATTTCTGGAAATTAATTGGAATATTTAAATCGCTGGAAATCCAAAATCGGGTTTTACTGTTCGAGCGACCGAGCCTGAGTCGGACTCGAGTCCGAGTCCGACCCGAACCGCGGTCGAGCCAAACCGAGTCGGGCCGAACCCTAACCCTCCCGACCGAGCCCTCTCACATAATCGTTGGATCTTGATCCAACGGCCCACATTGCGCCACGTCACCCAATCCGAATGGGATTCGGATTCCGCCGCCGCAGCCAGGTGGTCCTTGGTCTCCGCGATTTTGTCGGAAGCCGAGGACCCTATTTAATGAACCACTGCCGCCACCGTGTAGCCCTCTCCCGTGCGCACCCGTAGCCCTAACTAACCGAACTCAAGCCACCGTGAGTGCGCCGCAATCGCTCGCTGTAGTTGGTCTTGCGTTCCGCCGCGGTTCTCCGTTGTTTCCGCCGCCGTCCGCCGTCACCGAGCCCAGATCCGGAACCGCAAGGACAAGACGCGGTGGGGGGTACCATCCACATCGTCGGAATCGCGCCCAAACGCCGTTGGGCGTGTCGTCGTCTTCGTCTCTGGTGACCTCGCTGCGCCGCACGCCATCGTCGACTCGCGAAGCATCTCAGCCGTCGAATCTCCATCGCACGGCCCAGATTCATCCACGTCGCCGAAGGTAATTTTCCACGTTGCAGTTTTAGATCCGTTTCCAACCATTGGATCTAGATCCAACGGTTTAGATCAAGCCACGTAGCCGTAACCGCACCGTGCTTAGATAGATCTTAGCCGTTAGATCTAAATCGTACGGCTAGGGTTAAACCGCGTTATAGCATTAGATCGGATCTCGATCGTCCGATCAAGATCAAACGGTCCAGATCAACCTAGTTGTTTCCAAATGCGTGAGGTTAGATCTGATCTGGACCGTTGATTTTCAAATCAACGGCCCAGATCGTGCCACATGTCCGGTAGTTGGACCGGCGCGGTTAGCGCGGTCGACCGCGGTCGCCGCTGACGTCACGCGTGATGTCAGCGTGGGGCCCGCGTGTCAGCGGGATAGCCAACCGCACCATGATGTCACCGCTGACGTCATCCGAGTGGTCCCACATGTCAGTGAGACATGTGCTCGTGGAACAAGTCCACGGTGGACCCAAGCCGAACCGAGGACTTAGCCCATGGACCGGCTGACGCAATAAATCGATTTTTCAATAGAAAAATAATTCGGTGGGAATTAAAATCCCGTGCTGACGTCATGCTGACGTCATAATCGGATTTTTCAGTATAAAAATAGATGAATTAATTCAGTTTATTGATTTATTTTAATTTTCAAAATTCAAACGCTTATAACTTTTGCGTTTTAACTCCGATTTGACTGGTTCAAATTTTTAAATTTTTATAAAATTGAGATCTACCTAAATATGAATTTTAATTAATTTTTGAATATGAATCTTTCTTTGTTTATATTTATTTAATGAATTCTTTAAACTTTGAACAATTATAACTTTTGCATTTTAACTCCGATTTGGACGATTCTAGTTTCTAAAAATTTATAAAAATGTGCTCTCTCTGTTTACAAACTTTATTTGAATTTTTGAATACTTTTTGCATGCCGTTTATTTATTTATTGCTATTTGCACGCGTTACGAGTAGACGTTGAAGTGCCCGAAGGCTTCGAAGGTGAAGTGTTGACCCAGGAGCCAACTCAAGATCAAGAACAAGTGCTTTTTGAAGGCAAGTTGTGCTTTGACCATGTTGATCCCATTTTGAAATTAATTTGATTTAAATTATTGCATGCTAGTTTAATTAGAAAATGCTTTAATTAATTTTGGGAAATTAGTTAAATGCCATCTTTGCATTATGACACCTTCACTATTATTTATGTGCCAGGACCCCTTGTCACCCTAGTTGTGGATTATTAGTTGGACATTAATAAATTGCCAACATGGGTAGTTAGACCGATGTAGTATGCTTAGCCTTGCCACGTGAAATGTTTTGGACAATTACATGTTAATATTGACTTAATGAGATATGGAACCAATTTTGGAAAAGTGTCATGTGTTCTTAACGATGATGTTGACGGCACGTGGTGCATGGTAATCAACTGGGGTTTGATAAATAGATTTGGACCGGGGCATGTGGCAAGAATGATCGGGTGGGCCAGATGTGGCATCGGGAAGGATGATTTGGTTCTTCGGGTAATCTTGCCCTGGTCACCTTAAGGACTTAACCTTGCAAGCCTTTGAACTGAGTCAATCGTGCAACCACAAGACCGGAGTGGGACGGTCCTAGTTGAGTAAGTTACTAATAACTTGCATGTGATACCTCGGGTGTCAACTACACCTTTTGTGTAGCTTGAATGGGGAGCGTACCAAGGCCACAGCATGGTACCTGTCCAACGGTATGTCGGTCCCATACTACGCCTCTGTTAAGGGAAGGCATGGTGTATGGCAAAAACCGGAAAGGTTCACTTGTGTAGTTAGCAGTTGCCGAAAGGCTTTGTTACAATCACTCGCCTTTGTGGTGTTTGACTGTATCTTGTGGGTAAAGTGCATAACCTCTGCAGAATGTAAAATCTATTGGAATAGCCGTGTCCGCGGTATTGGACATTGCTCGGGAATTACAGTCAAGGGTTAGACTTTTCTGAAAACAACTTGGACTTGAAAGGTTTGGTTGCGTATAATGATGACGTCGATGGAAATGTGGATTAGGAATGGGAAAGATGTTTATTTAACTCCTGAAAAAGTTATTGATGTTATACTTGTTTTTACTGCTTTCGAATCTACTTATGTTACTTGTTAAATGCTGTTACTGCAAATGTACCTGTTGGCCTATCCTTTGAACTAAGCCCTGCATATAGATTATTAGCTTGCATTCTGTGCATGACTTGCTGAGTACCAAGTACTCACCCTTGCCGCAATACAACACCAGTTGAAGGAGAAGCGACGCCAACTTTGGAGGAAGAACTTCAGGAGGAGCCGTCTACTTAGGGAGCGAGCCTAGTCAGTTGCCTGTGGTATACTGGATGGCGCCACGTTGATGCTTTTATTCCGCTGCAGTTATTTCTCTTTTAATAAATTTCGCCCTGTGTGCGTACCCTTGTAACTTGACTATAAGGTCGGGCAACCAGTTTGGTTATTTTAATTAAAGTACCTTATTACTATCGTTGTGTATGATTGTGATATTTACCAATGTTGAGACTGTGTGCACTAGCGTGATCCTGGACTAGTGCTGAATACACAGAGGGTCCGGATTTGCAAATTCGGGTCCCGACAGAGGTGGTATCAGAGGCATACTGACTGTAGGCTCACCCATAGTTAGATTGGTCATAGTGAGGATAAAACTTATTTTCTAAAAGTTAAAAGTTGTCAAGATAATGAATGAATTCTCGACTTATCCCCTTCTTTCTTGTTCCTACCCCTCTGCTGAGTTCTTTCTGTCTCCACCTCGAATTTAAAATGTTGCGTTCTTACGCGAGCGTCTTTTGGCAGATGATGATGAACAACTACGCCGAGCGTGAGGGAGGCTACGGCCGAGTTGTGGCGTATGCTTCAGTTTCTTGGAGGTTTTGAGAGACCGCTCTACCGAGGAACTACACTCGTGCAGGCAGGACTGGTCATATGATGGGACGTCAAGATCACGGTGTATGCTCGAGAGAAGACGAAGTTCAGTCGCCCTTTCCACTTCACCGCTAGGAGGTCAACATTTGAGATGGGAATTCAAGAGGTATCACGTCGAGCGATGCAGCAGATTGCTCGCACTTACTCCAGGGAGCTGGAAGGCACAGTGTTCTGTCACCACCCACGCCGAGACAACAGAGCTCAGCAGAAGCCGATAGAAGATGAGGATGCTACTATCACACACTTAGCCAGATTCGTCGTCGCCCAGGAGGAGCTTATTGATGACATAGTCCAAGAATTGATGAAGGCTCGCGAACAGGTCGAGGAAGGGAAAAAGCACCTAGAGAATGCTCGTGAGTACGTCGCCTATGCTGCAGAAAGGATCACAGAGATAGAGACCACAATATATGGACAGGGCCTGGAGTCAGTGTTGGAGTTGGACGCCTCAGACCCGGAGGAACCTGCACCTGAGCAGGAGCACCAGCCAGCAACACAGCCGGAGCTTGAACCTGAGGATGATGCCGCTTCTTCGACTACCGTTGTTGTGGGGCATGGCGATCGCTTCGCGCCTATGCCGCCGCACCCGCCGCAAGGAGGCAGTGGAGGTTTTCTCGATGAGTAAGCATAGGTTTCGTAGTTGAGACTCCTTCATCGAGTCGCGTTATAGAATAAGAGTTACCCTTAGAGGCGTTAGACTCCAGTGTGTTAGTCGATTTGGATTTTCATTGCTTGCTGAGTGTGCAGTATGTGTTGCAAGGCCCTTAGGCATTGTAAGCAACCATACAAAGTTATTATTAAATAATAAAGTTGGATTTTGAGTTACACCTTTCCCCGCATAAGTATCTCTACTACTTGTCTATTCATGTTCCCTCTCGTCTCTAAAACTTGGAGCAGTCGACAGATGGTGAACACCCGCGGAAACCTTGGAGGCAACGGAAGTGGTTCTCGCCCCGCAGTAAACCCTAATGATGGAGCACCCGCACCCCAACCGGCACCGCAGTAGACATGCAGAACTTTGGAGCTTTTCTTGCTGTACAGACCCAGCTGATGCATGCGATGATGCAACAGATGCAACAAGTCACCGCTCAAGCCGCCATTAACCAAGCAAATCAGGGGCAGCGTCAGGGAGCCAAGTTGTCAGAGTTTATGAGGACTCATCCACCCACTTTCTCTGGAAATGCCAATCCGTTGGAGGCCGATGACTAGTTAAGGTCAATTGAGAGGAAGCTACACACAACCAATGCATGGGAAATGAGAGGATACTCTACGCCCTCATCAATTAGAAGGAACTACCGCTGAATGGTGGGAAAACTTTTGCGCCACACGAGAGAACCCGCAGGACATCACATGGGAGGAGTTTACGGCTGCATTTCGCTAGTATCATGTGCCGGAAGGAATAATGGACTTAAAGAAGGAAGAATTCAGGGCACTGAAGCAAGGTAATCAACCGGTGTCTGAATATTTGAACAAGTTCACACAGCTTGCACGCTATGCACCTGAAGACGTAGCAACGGACAAGGCTAGGCAGTCTCGTTTCATGAAGGGACTTAACTCTGGACTACAGGTGGGACTGATCACCCACACCTTTCCAGATTTCCAGGAACTTGTGAACAAGGCGCTTATTCTTGAGGACAAGCGCAAGGAACTGGATGAGAACCAGAAGCGCAGAATGCAACAGCAGGGATCATGTCAGGGAATGCAGCAGCGTTTGAGGGTTGCGCCGAATCAGTTCTTCAGATTCCAGCCGCAGAATGCAGCAAGGACACCATCGCCAGCACCGAGACCCGTCAACCTGAATTATCAGACAACAGCTCCAGCCAGAAACGCCGCTTTGAGCAGTCAACAGGGAGCAGTGAGACGCTGCTATACGTGCAATGAGCCAGGGCACTTCTCCAATAATTGCTCCTCAGGTTACAACAAGAGCTTCAAAACATTCAACATTCATTTTGTTTTCTCATCGAGAAACCCCTCAGGTTACAACAAGAGCTTCAAAACAAATTCTTTCTCTTATTATCTTTCCCAATACTTATAAATAAAGTTTATGATGCTTACGAAAAGACATCCCACGAAGACTAAGTCAACAAGATCCCCACTGACCAACATAACAAATAACATCATATTCTAGATTTGAAACAAGTGCACCAACAAAACTTTCAGCGTGATCAACCAATAAATTTCATACCACCTATATGTAAACGTCTCGACAATCGAAACTTATTCAGTTAACAAGCGACTTCAACATGTAAATATTATCTCCACAAGACAAGGTTCGTAAATATGATTTTAAGACATGCATTCATTAAGGATGAAATTGTACATCATGTTAATTATCCAAAGCTCACTCCATCGCAACATGTTAAAATTTTCCTCTATTTTAACCATGGTTTTCCAACGAATAATCTAAATAGTTACCACAACTACTTAGTCATCAATAACAACAAATGGGCATAATCATCAACCAACAACATTACTTTTAGCTACCCTATACATAGGTGATACAAAATTACCACCACACAACATTCTCCAACTATTTAAAATAGATTGAATACTAGCATTAACACTGCCTTTAACAACATCATTAGCAATAAGTCTTATGTCTTCTCCATTGATATCAATACTAGCATTGTAGCGACACAACTGCATACTTCCAAAGATACTAGTAGTTTGCAACAACATAAATAGCAACTCTAATCAACATCCAAATTAAAGTCACTAGTCAACACGATTAAATTTCTCTATTAATCCATTAGATTAGAACATCTTTAACAACCAGCAAAGTTTCTTTTATAATAACAGCAGTCTACATCATCTTAATGTTTTAACTATGCATCAAAGTTTAAACTTTTAACATTAACAAGGATCATAAGCACTTTTAAAGCAAGACAACAGATTCTAAACATGTACATTAACACATTTAATCATTCTCGCTAAGAGTAAACTGCAACACTAGTAGTCTATTTATTCTCAAGCTAGAGATATTAATCACATTGAATTGATTCAACTCAAAATTTAACTTAGCAACACATCAATCCTTAAACCACATTGTTACCTACTACATAACATGCTAAACATCAATTCTTACTAGGGACAAACGATTTCAGTCAAAAGACTACTTTGTTTACAGCATTTTAGTTTTAAAACTCATCCCAAATTCATAAGGAAAATTTGACTCTCAAAATTGCAAAGAGACAAATCCAAACTTGGTCATGCAAAGGAATTCTCCAAAACACTTTTAAATCTCGAAGACTCCCACAGGAGGGAACCAACCGATCAAATAAACATTTGCAAATAAAACCTTAAATCCAAACTTTCACAAAACAGGAAGGGTTCTTCAAAGATGATTTTCTTAAACCAGCAAAATAACGAATCAAACACCACTTACTTCTACAAAGACACAGAACTTCAGCCCTGACAAAGTGTCTGCATAACCATAATAACTCCGTTAACCTCGGAGAAAGACAAACACAGGGATAAATTTGAATGCTTCTTCCCCATAAAGCCATCAACAAACTAATCATTAAAACTGGAAAGGCGCCCAAAAGAAGCGCAACACTAGACTCCTCTTCTTCGTCTTCAACCAAGGAAGACAAAACCACACACCGCATACGGAACGATCCGCGAAAATCCAATAAAAAACACTTTTCTTTTGGTTCAACTCAACTAAAGCCAAGAAAAGCAACGAAACCGACCGTCAGGACGGCAAAGAACATCCGAAGGAAACCACCATCAACTCTTCTATTTGACTCCAGTCAATTACCCGATCAAGGACAGAAAGGATAAGCACTCTTCTCCTACAGGGGTTAACAGTTCTTCGGTGATGGCGCTAACCGGCCACACCGTCAAACCTCGCCCTTACTATGAACAAAAAAGAGGTGACCGAAACCCTTCGGTACCACAACCCCACTTTTATCACAACAACAAGAACAATTCAACCATTTATCTCATTGACATAGCATCATGCATTGCCAAGAGAAGCATTCAACATCAAAGCTTTAAATACAACTTTTAAGCGTAAGGAAACGATACCCATACCCTTTTCCTACTGTGCATCCATTGTGTGTCAAATTTTAGATTAGTTATACCACTTTTGCAAGTTTTAATGTTGCTATCCTATAACAAAATTTTAGTCAAGACCTAAGCCATGTTTCTAAGTTATTCCACATCACATTTTAGTTGTACCCTATAGCATGTCACTAGAAATTCACATTCCAAGGACCTACAGCCCGCTCTGATACCAACTGTAACACCCCGGCATTTAATATGCCCGAATGCTACCAAACATAAGCTAAACAACATCTAAATACCACATTTAAACATAAATTCCAGCAAAGGTACATATGCTAAAAACCGATATTTCGGCAGCATCTCCTTTGTTTTTCCATGAATTAACACAATATCAATATCATGGCAAGATATAACATAGCACACGACATCTAAAACATCAACATAAATGGATATATCATCAAATTACGCCAACAATACCACGCCCAACCATTTCATAAACTAAAACGAAGCAAATAAGGAATCACAAGCATGCTAATTTAAACCATACATTAAGGTTATGGCACAACTCTTAATATCATGTCTCCAAGTGATTAATAATAGACTATGATGGTGGAGCTACGTGTAGAAGTGTAGCTAAACCCATTTTTCCCGCATGCCGATCTCAAAGTACCTAAAAACAACATAAAACACAAGCGTGAGTTCGAAACTCAGCAAGCATATTGTAATGGACAACAATAACAATATCATAGAAAATAACATCTCACATCATGTATATCATCTCAATCATGAACACTTTAACAAAATCATCATCATTGTGTATGCAATGCAATGCAATGCTCATATCTCCTTGGAAACTCATACCGGTATGGTTGAGTACACACCCGTCGGTGTGCACCCTCTCCCCCCTTCCATCCCGAAGATGGAGGGTGCCTACTCCTCGCTTCCACAACCCACGGTAGATGGAATCACGATGTAGGACTTACTCTAATGGCTCTCCGGATTAGTCATAACTTTCTCACCGACCTTCCCGGATTAGTTAATGACTTTCTCACCGCCCGGGCCATGTAACATGTCATGTATGCAAGCATGCCAACAATATATAAAACTCATAGATTAACACATGGCATCATAACATCTTAAACATGCTCATCATAACATAGCAATCATTAAAACATGGCAAGTGGGCATATATCATGTAGACAATTCCATCTAATTTCAACATGCAACCTACAACTTGCTATCCATCACAACACACTTGCCTCAACCACGTGCAACGGATTGGCGGGAAGTAGAAGGCACTCCCGGGGTCACACCTCCTGCACATGGGTATCATACAATCACAATCACAATCACAAAACAGTACGCAAACCCCCATCTAACCCGACATTGCTCCCTACTCGCAAAACCTAAAACAGAGGTTCTGTCCCGTCGGGACAGCAGCCTTGCAAAAGGCATAACTTGAGTTCTGGGACTCCGAATCAATTAAACGAGTACACCCTCGCGTAGCTTAGAAAATTTCCCAACTTTCTCTAGGTATAAGGAAAGACTGATTCGGACTCTAAAGTTGTTTAATCTACAGATTACCGTGATCTGTTCCAATCGCGTCACAGATTTTAACACGCTCGGTAAAACAGTCATAACTTTCAAACGGCTGATCGGAATTTAACGTGCTTTACGTCCACTGAAAGTTAATGAAATTATCTACAACTTCCTAGAAGTCCGTACGGTCAGATTCGAACTCTAAATTGGCGAAAACGCGAACCCTAGCTCGACTGCTCAATCTGCCCGAAAACAGAAACGTGGCAACATCTAGATCTAACCCAAATTACTCCAATCCAGCACCACCAATTGATCTAAAAACTTGATAAACATCCTAATAACAGTACCTAGATTAACCCCAAAGATCCCCATGATCATACCTTTGCCCGACGCACAAAACTCCAATCGATCTCCTAGCTCCTCGCTCCTCGCTCCTCGCTCCTCGCTCCTCGCACCTCGCTCCTCGCTCCTCGCTCCTCGCACCTCGCTCCTCGCTCCTCGGATGGATCCATGAGGATGCAGGGGTGGGGAGGCCACCCTAGGGCAGCAAGGGGTGGAGGAGAGGTGGTGGAGAGGTGGGGAGGCAAAGGGGAGTAATGGGGGAGGTGGAGGCGCAAGGAAGGGAGAGGGGAAGGTGGGGGTGGCGGCTAGGGCTTGAAGGGGGTGGTGGGGGCGCCCAAGGGCAGGGGGAGCACGCCCAAAAGGCTGGTGGGGAGCCCTTTTACCAGCCCCCACACCCAATCCTAGTCCTAAATGGATTCCCACACCATCCACCAAAGCCCACTTAAGGCCCAAAACCCCGAAAACGGCCCGGAAACGGCCCGAAAACGTTATTAACCTCCAATTCCTAGGGTTTTAACCTTATTTCCACATCTCATAATGTTTTTGACATTATCATGCACGTTAAACAGGGTTACGACACTCCGTGGTGACATAACACTTCAAACGACCCAAAAACGCGAGTAAACCTCAAGCCGAAAGGTTTTAACCTAAATTCCACATTCCATAAAGTTTTTGTCCTCAACATTCACTTTGTATAAGGTTACGGCATTCCGAGGTATCACATCCACACCAGCCAGGACACCTGCACCAGGAACAAACCGCGGAGCAGCACAGTTAGGAGCCACGCCCCATACCGTGGTGAGAGGCCGAGTCAACCATGTCACCACAGATGCACTTCAGAATGCCACGAACGTCATACTGGGTAAGATACTTGTCAACTCAGTAACTGCAACAGTTTTGTTTGACTCTGGAGCTTCGCATTCGTTTGTTTCTCGAGATTTTGTTTCTGAGAATGATTTGGAGATTGTGAATCTTAAATTCATGCTTCTAGTTCAAACCCCTGGGTCAGAACTCCGATCTCAAGTAGGATGTTCTGGGGTTAGAATAATGGTAGCCGGGGTAGAGTTCCTAGCGAACCTTATTATATTGGGAACCCAGACCTTAGATGTTATCTTGGGAATGGATTGGTTATCCAAACACAAGGCCGTGTTGGACTGTCGACGAAGGATTATCTCCGTTGAGAGCCCATGTGGAAGAAAGGTGGAATTTCAAGCGACCACCGTTCGAGAAGGACAGTTGATGGTCAACAGCACGAAGCAATCAGCATAGAGGATGTCTCAGTGGTGAATGAGTATCCGGATGTTTTTCCTGAAGATTTACCTGGTATGCCGCCGGATAGAGACATAGAATTTGTGATTTAGTTAGTGCTAGGAACAACACCTATAGCGAAGAGACCTTACCGGATGTCCACCAAAGAATTAGTAGAAATGAAGAAACAGCTTGAGGAGCTGATGGAGAAAGGATTTATCAGACCAAGTTCGTCGCCATGGGGAGCACCAGTTTTGTTCATCAAGAAGAAGGACAGGAGTTTTCGAATGTGCATTGACTACCGTGCACTCAATGAAGTCACCGTGAAGAATAAGTACCCGCTACCCAGGATCGATGACCTGTTTGACCAGTTGAGAGGAGCCGGAGTTTTCTCTAAGATTGATCTGAGATCAGGATATCACCAGTTAAAGATTCGGTCAGAAGATATTCCGAAGACTGCATTTTCGTCAAGATACGGACATTACGAGTTTACAGTTATGTCCTTTGGTCTGACAAATGCGCCAGCTTATTTCATGAATATGATGAACAAGGTTTTTATGGAATACCTGGATAAGTTTGTCGTTGTGTTCATAGATGACATCCTAGTCTACTCCAAGACAAAGGATGAACATGCAGAGCACTTGAGGCGAGTTTTGGAGAAGCTGAGAGAACAACAACTCTTCGCCAAGTTCAGCAAATGCGACTTCTGGAAGGACAAGGTGGAGTTTCTCGGACATGTAATGACTGCAGAAGGAGTCGCCATTGATCTAAGCAAAGTGGAAGCTGTGTTACATTGGGAATAGCCAAATACGGTGACCCAGATCCGGAGTTTTCTTGGGATGGCAGGATACTACCGCCGCTTCATTGAAGGCTTTTCGACGATTGCGAGACCTCTTACGCAATTGTTGAAAAAGGAGAGGAAGTTCAACTGGACACCGAAATGTGAGAAAGTATTTCAAGAGCTGAAGAAATGATTGACATCAGCCCCGGTGTTGGTTCTATCGGATGTTAATCAAAGCTTCGATATCCATTGTGATGCATCGCGTCAAGGACTTGGATGTGTGTTGACGCAGAATCGGAAGGTCGTTGCGTATGCATCAAGGCAGTTGAGGCCACATGAGGAGAATTATCCGACGCATGACCTAGAGTTAGCTGTCGTAGTGCACGCTTTGAAGTTGTGGCGTCATTATTTGATTGGAAACAGATGCGAAGTGTATACGGACCATAAGAGTCTTAAATACATCTTCACCCAATCGGATCTGAACATGAGGCAGAGAAGATGGTTAGAATTAATCAAAGATTACAATGTTGGAATCCATTACCACCCTGGGAAGGCTAACGTGGTGGCCGATGCCCTGAGTCGGAAAAGCCATACCGTGAATATGTTGATAACCACGAGTCAGGACAAGTTATGCAGGGATTTTCAGAGGATGCAAATTGAAGTGGTGTCGGAAGGATTCTTGGCCGCATTGGAAGTAAAGCCCACTCTGGAGGATCAGATCAGAGAGGGACATAAGGATGATGACAAGATCCGCAGGATTAAGTCCAAGATGGAGGAAGGCAAGGTGAAAGACTTCAAGCTGGATGAGCAAGGCACATTATGGATGAAGGATCGAATTTGTGTGCCGAATAAGGAGGAACTGAAGCAATTGATCCTAGAAGAAGCCCATGGCCAAGGGTGGGCGGTAGTGCCGGGCCTCGGGTCCAGTAGTGTAGATGGCCAAGGACCAAAACAAGCACTCTATGGAAAAAAGGTAACGGAGTGCTACGGGCGGTAGCTCCAGCCACCCGGCAGTACCGGCCCAGAGTGGGCGGTAGTGCCAGCCTTAGGGAAAATTAGGGTTTGCAAAATGGGGATTTTGCACAGATGGATTCGGAACTTTGTGACGATTACGCAGCTAGGTTCCTAGCAACGCTAGGGACACATCCACGCAGGTCTCACCAAGTTTCGAGTTCGTTTAACATAATTTCCACCTTTTCGAACCCGATAACCCTAATTAACGCCAGACTTCGACTTTCGATCCGAATCAAGTTCAAACTTGAATCTTTTTATGAAAATCAAAGTATAACTATATCAGATATATTCTAGGGTCATTTCCTTGGCTTTTGGAGCTTGGGTTTCAAGGAAGACTCCAAAACTCGAGAAATTGACCTTTCAGACGAATAAATCCGACAAAGAACGAATTAGAGTTCTTGGACCGATAATTTTCCCGACATTGGAACCTTAACGGCACTAAGAACTAACACGAGCCATTCTTGTGATTCTTGGAACCTCGGAACTCGGAGATACTCCAAAAAGCACAAAAATGCACTTTTTGCAAATCGATTTGAAACAAAAGGATTTGCAACTAACTATGAATTCTTTTTGAGCACAAAGGTTCTGTAACATCCTAACTTTTCAAAAATCAAAGAAGTTATCGGCCATGTCACATTAAGGACCGAACGTAGTGTTGCATGATCCAAATATAACCGTACATCCACAAGTGCTGGAATGGGACAACCTTAACTTATTAAATTATTTGGAACTAGCATTTAATAAACTCTAAAATAGTGGGATTGTTTGTAGTTAGCATTTTCATATGATGAGTTTCTTCTTTCTTTTTTATGTCCTGCTAGCCCCAAGCTGTTCTTGTAGGGTCGAACGCGGTTTGCCTAGAGTGATAAACATTTCGTTCTCTCCGCGCGGGGGAGTCAAGTCGAAAGGAACAGGCATCGTAAGATGATGGATTCCATTGAATAAGGTCTTAATACACTTCGTACCCGCCCCCTGCTTCCCGAGGAGGGCGAATACTACTCCTATTACTACTAATAGAATACAACTTATACTAATACAATACCCTTCCCGTCTGCAGCTTCTCCCCCTGGACGCCGAATGCGTCCTTGGGGTGATCTCGTAGTTCCTACGGGGTGGAGACAATGGGGTCTGTCCATGGATTTTTTTGCACATTAGTAGGCTGGAGTAGCAAAAGCAGTAAATCCTTTTCGCGTATGCTTATAAGGGGCTGCCACAAGGGAGTTGTGGGTAAATGCATATTCGGTGCAACGGTGTAAATCTAGCTATGGATTGGGGCTGTTGTTGTTCTATTTGAGCCGCGGGCTCCTGATTATTATTGCTTCACCATATATTTTCTTCCATCATAGCTAGGAATGAATAGACCTTCACATGTTCTTTCAGTTTCATTCACTTTGCTGTTGTATTTTCAAACTAAAATTCTTGCAAGATTGCTTTTTTAAGCATTATTTGAATTTTTAATGTATTTTTATTTTGTGCAAAAATTGTGAAAAAATTAAATTTATTCATCTCAGATATTGTAGTATTTTCTAAAATTATTTCTCAGGTTGTGTTTTTTGAAGTTTTTATAAGTTTCTTTGGAGTGCCCTTAATTGGAGAAAAAGAAATTAAATGCTGCAAATAAATTCTAAAACAAATAAATTCTTTAGAAAATCCAAAAATGCATTAACAATCGTGCTTAGTCACTTTACATTATTTTTATATTTCAGAGGGTGTTACACATTTCATGTAGTAGATATATGTATCCACACATTTGGAACAAGCGTCGCAATATATATAAAGAGAGGTGAAGGATATTACAAGGAAGTCTAGGTGGGGAAATAAGTTCACCAGTACCAGAAGAAGGTTGGGACTATTGTAAATAGGCAGGCTGCTCTTTCGAATGTGCTGCATCTCTTGTAATACTTAAATTCTTGCTGCGTACCAGTGTTTTGATAATGAAGCATGCAGGTGAAATACTTGGTTTTGTAGTAGAACATGAAAATAGCTGAATTTCACGCATAACCACGCGCCTAGACACTATAATGCATATAGTTATACTAGGCAATGAGGCGCACTGCGCTGCGCCGTTTTAAATAAGCTGGCAATAATAGCTGTTAATTGTTATTGGTCTATCGGGTAAGCGGTTATAGTTAGTATAGGAAAACGTATTAGGAAATAGGGAGCGAATTGAAATTAAGAAGTGGACAGGAGTTATTTTGGGCTATATGTAATTTAGGCGGCTAAAAAACATTGGTGTGTAATAATGTTTTGGAATAGCAGAAGATACTTTGATACGAAAGATGCATACAACAGTTTGCTCATGCTCAATAAGAGTAACGTATAGCACTTGTAAATAACCGTTGTAATCTGATCACAGAAGAAGAGGGAACAGTATCAGAGGCGGTTGATAATATGATCATAAAATATTTATATATAACAGAATATATACACATAATACATATGCCATTGCATGAAGTGGCTGATATGGAACATCCAGATATATACACAAGGTGTTGACGCAAGGCAAAAGGTACGATAGGTCCCATATCGGATGAACAGTCGAAGCCTTAGGGCTGCGAACTTGTTTTGTCTAAAAGATAAGAAACAGGTTCAGGAAAGCTGGCCAGGTAAAGGACTGGGAAGTTACAAAATAGTTGAAGCAGACTACTACATATATATACATTCATGCGTAAATATATATATATATATAGGAAGCCTTTTTCGTACTCCTGGGAGTACGTACTCCCACCTTCAGTATACCACTTAAACGAACGTATTATACTCCTTTATCATTTTCAGTATACTACAATAATAATTCTAAGATACTTCAATACGGTATGAAGCATATATATATGTATATATATATATATATATGTATATGTATACATATATATGTATATATATATGTATACATATATATATACATATATATATATACATATATGTACATATATATATATATATATATGGGCTGAAGCATCTGTTTGGCGTGAGCAAAGGCTCCTGCAATGAGTTGTTCTCTGTAAGTAAGGTTTGGCATAGTGGATAATGATGTAAAAGATAAAAGTAAAACACAATGAAATAGGAGTGGTGCTATCAGCAGGAGAACCTTCTTCTAATCTGAGCTTGTATTTTCGTCTAGAAGCAGCTTCCTTTTAGCTGAAGTTTTTTTGGCAGTGGTCCTGTGCTATGAAGCCAAGTTCCTGGGTCGAGGGGGTCGAGGAACGGGAACGCGGGACGAGAGACGCAACTTTGAAAATTATGGTACGAAGGGGGGTATACCTATTCGTAGTGTTCATTCGAGAGTTGGAACGTGTTCCCAATTGGTTTGGAACGATGTTCCCGGAACGATTCCTCGGAACGAGGAACGCGTTCCAATGTAGTAGGAACGATGACGTAGGAACGGAATTAAATATAATACTAATATCATATTTCATAGCCAAGTTTAACCGATACAAGTACTTATGTCTTAATAAGATCATAGATATTGATGATAAATACTAAAAGCTGCAACTATAATCATATAATGGATAGATGGAAATCTAGAATCTATAATATTGCTTGAAGCCGTGAGCCCGTGAGGTCTTTGTGTCTTGCTTCTTTGTCATCGTGATCCTGATTCCTGAATCCTGAATTCCTGATTAACATTAATATGAAGAGCAAGATTAGCATCTATGTAAATATGAAGAAAACGAAGAATGTACTCTTGTCTAATGAATTACCTGTTAGATAATAGAATCTTCGGGGTCTATGTCCCACTCTACGAAGCTGGAAACGTGGAACGTTGCAGAGTTCCTCGTCCCGGGAACTTCGTCCCGAAACGCGAAACGTGGACGACACGGTGCGTCGACCCTAACGCGTTTGGAACGTCGATCCTAGGAGGAGGGGACGCGGGATGCGGTGGGAACCGAGGGGAAGAGTTGAGGAGGAGTTGGGGGAGAATGAGAACCTGCTGCGTTTGGGTCATTGGGAGGTCGCCGTCGGCATGTCGTAGCCGCGGAGGAGGCCCGCCAACGCCGGCGATGGAGAAGACGAGGAAGCGGCGCGCCGGCCGGTCACCTCATTTCGATTTAGCCGCCGCCGCTGGAGGAGTTGCCCGCCGCGGCCAGCAGCAGGACGAGGAGGCGCGGCCATGATGGCAGAGGCTGGGAGCAAAGACGAGAGGCGCGGGCGCGCGGCTGCCGCGGTGACTCTCCGGCGAGCAGCAGCACGAGCATGGTGGTGGCGGCGGCTAGGTTAGGCGGCTGGTGGCGTGTGGACTGGAAACTGGAAAGTCCATTTATGGAGTCGATAGACTCGATAAGGGGTTGTAGTATATCTATACACGGCTGGAAATTCCAATGGTCACTAAAAAAATACCAAGGAAATTCCAAAGGTCACCATGTCACTATTAATATCAGCAGGCAGCTTGACTGCGTGAGCAGATGAACACACCGGTCGCTAGCCACACAGACACTCAGCAATGGCCTTTGGATCTGTGAAGCGTAGGCGTTCAGAGGAAGAAGAGGATGGATCAAATGGTGAAGATGATTGCCTGGTAGCCGGTGATGAAGACAGAGGTGACCGAACTGAGAGCTGTGACGATGAAAGTGCAGAAGCAGACTCATCTAATCCTGGTATGAGGCATCCTCTTTTCTCTGAAATTACTATTCTTGGCGCACCGAAAGGAAAAAACAATGGTGGAACAAAGCAGTGGCAGTGCAATCATTGTAAGAGAACATTCAAAAGTAGCTTAACTAGAGTTCGAGTTCATTTGCTTGGTCCTCTACCTGGTAAGAAGCCACAGATTGGACGCTGTACTTCAGTACAAAGTGATTCCACCAAGTACAGAGCATTGCTAGACAAGGTTAAAGAGGCGGACAAAAAAGGAGAATATGTTAGATCAGCAGCTACTGGGATGTCCAGTGACTCCAGTCATTTGGTGAAAGCATTTGGAGTGGCAGAAAGGGGTTTAGTAGATATGGCAATAATCAAATTTTTGTGTGCTAATGGCATTCCGTTTCATTCATTACGGAGCCCTCAATTTTCAGAAATGGTCAGAGCCATTAAAAATGCTCCCAAGGATTATAAAGGTCCGTCATATGAGAAAGCAAGAACAACTCTTCTAGATGCTTGCAAGAGAAGCGTGGAGAATGACTTAGCACCAATAAAAAGTACATGGTAAGTTTCAGTTCTTAAACATGCTAATGGCTAAAGTTCATATCAACCATCACTTATATTCTTTCCCCTTTCAAATAGGTTGACACAAGGTGTTTCTGTTGTATCCGATGGATGGACTGATCTGAAAAACAAGCCACTGATCAACGTGATTGCCTCAAGCAATGAGAGTTCATGCTTCCTATATGCAGAAGATTTCTCTGGAATTGAAAAAAAACTGGCGAAGCAATTCTTTGATTTTACTAAAGGCCATAGATGAAATCGGACCAGGAAATGTCCTTCAAGTGGTGACAGATAATGCATCTAATTGCAAAGCAGCAGGAAAAGAAATTGAGAGAGTAAGTAATATGGTTACTTTTACTGTTTTCAAATTTAATTCAAACTTTTATGAACAGATTGTAATAGTTCATTCCATCATGGCTTGTACAGGTGCATAAGCACATTATTTGGGCCCCTTGTGTTGTTCACACCTTGAATCTAGTATTTAAGGATTTTGCTAGCAAATTTTCATGGATGCTGGATACATACAAGACAGGGAAAGGTATTGTGAAGTTTTTTCAGAACCATCAACATTGTCTAGCAATGTTCAGAACTAGCTCTCGTTTGGACCTACTGAAGGTGAAGAAAACTCGATTTGCTTCGCATTACATTTTGCTTGAGAGGCTCATAGCATGTCGAGAAGCACTTGCTAGCACCGTGGTCACCAGGCAATGGAAAGAATGGGTGAACAACGCCAACAGTGATCTGAAGCATCAAGCAAGGGCCATTGCTCAAGTAATCAATGATGACAACCGGAATGAGGTCGAAAACATCATTGCCATCACAGGACCATTATATTCAAGATTGAGATTCAGTGATGGAGAAGGCCCTAAAATTGGAGAAATATATGAGAGGATGGACTGCATGGTTGGAGAAATTAAAGACATTATGACCAAAGATGACAACCCACACAAACATGACTTTCCAGAAGTAGAGAATATAATTTTTGAACGCTGGGAAAAGATGAATATCCCGCTTCATTGCCTAGCTTATGCTCTCTGTCAAGGTTTTATCATCAAAAATATCTTGAAATACCAGCTCTGGAGGCACTGTAAGGCAAGCACCAAATAAAGATGTGGAGGTCATGACAAATGTGCTAAAAGCTTTTGAAAAGATTGCAAATACTCCAAGGAGCAAAGCAGGTATTTCGTGAATGTACCTTAATGCTTTCATCATGAAGAAGGGAATGTATGCTTTGCCAGTGATGCCTTGATGCATACACCATGGATGCCATAGATTGGTGGACCATCTATGGCTCAGACACCAGAGTTAGCCGACGTGGCTAAGAGGGTTCTATCTCAACCAATTAGTAGTTCATCTACCGAGAGGATTTGGAGTACTTATCAATACATTTGCGGCAAAGAGGAACAAGCTGAATAGTAGCACTGCAGATAAGCTTGTCTTCATCCACTCTAATATTCGCCTTATGTCAAGGTCCACCGAGAGCTACAAAGATACCAAGTGGGACCTATGAAGCCAAGTTCCTGGGTCGAGGGGGTCGAGGAACGGGAACGCGGGACGAGAGACGCAACTTTGAAAATTATGGTACGAAGGGGGGTATACCTATTCGTAGTGTTCATTCGAGAGTTGGAACGTGTTCCCAATTGGTTTGGAACGATGTTCCCGGAACGATGTTCCCGGAACGATTCCTCGGAACGAGGAACGCGTTCCAATGTAGTAGGAACGATGACGTAGGAACGGAATTAAATATAATACTAATATCATATTTCATAGCCAAGTTTAACCGATACAAGTACTTATGTCTTAATAAGATCATAGATATTGATGATAAATACTAAAAGCTGCAACTATAATCATATAATGGATAGATGGAAATCTAGAATCTATAATATTGCTTGAAGCCGTGAGCCCGTGAGGTCTTTGTGTCTTGCTTCTTTGTCATCGTGATCCTGATTCCTGAATCCTGAATTCCTGATTAACATTAATATGAAGAGCAAGATTAGCATCTATGTAAATATGAAGAAAACGAAGAATGTACTCTTGTCTAATGAATTACCTGTTAGATAATAGAATCTTCGGGGTCTATGTCCCACTTGGTATCTTTGTAGCTCTCGGTGGACCTTGACATAAGGCGAATATTAGAGTGGATGAAGACAAGCTTATCTCATAGCTACTATTCACCTTGTTCCTCTTGCACTGCAAATGTATTGATAAGTACTCCAAATCCTCTCACCGATGAACTACTAATTGGTTGAGATAGAACCCTCTTAGCCACGCCGCTAACTCAGGTAACTTCCGAGCCATAGATGGTCCACCAATCTATGGCATCCATGGTGTATGCATCAAGCTGTATGCCGGCAAAGCATACATTCCCTTCTTCATGATGAAAGCATTAAGTCGCTCACTAAATACCTCTTGGAGTATTTGCAATCTTTTCAAAAGCTTTTAGCACATTTGTCATGACCTCCACATCTTTATTTGGTGCTTGCCTTACAAAGTGCCTCGTGAGTATTTCAAGATATTTTTGATGATAAAACCTTGGACAGAGAGCATAAGCTAGGCAATGAAGCTGATATTCATCTTTCCCGTTCAAAAATTATATTCTACTTACCGAAAGTCATGTTTGTGTGGGTTGTCATCTTTGGTCATTATGTCTTTAATTTCTCCAACCATGCAGTCCATCCTCTCATATATTTCTCCCATTTTAGGCCTTCTCCATCACTCGAATCTCAATACTGAATATAATGGTCTGTGATGGCAATGATGTTTTCAACCTCATTCCGGTTGTCATCATTGATTACTTGAGCAATGGCCCTTGCTTGATGCTTCAGATCACCTGTTGGCGTTGTTCACCCATTCTTTCCATTGCCTGGTGACCACGGTGCTAGCAAGTGCTTCTCGACATGCTATGAGCCTCTCAAGCAAAATGTAATGCGCAAGCAAATCGAAGTTTTCTTCACCTTCAAGAGGTCCAAACGAGAGCTAGTTCTGAACATTGCTAGACAATGTTGATGGTTCTCAAAAACTTCACAATACCTTTCCTGCCTTGTATGTATCCAAAGATCCATGAAAATTTGCTAGCAAAATCCTTAAATACTAGATTCAAGGTGTGAACAACACAAGGGGCCCAAATAATGTGCTTATGCACCAGTACAAGCCATGATGGAATGAACTATTACAACTGCTCATAAAAGTTTGAATTAAATTTGAAAACAAAGAAAGTAACCATATTACTTACTCTCTCAATTTCTTTCCTTTGCAATTAGATGCATTATCTCCACTTGAAGGACATTTCCTGGTCCGATTTCATCTATGGCCTTTAGTAAAACTCAAGAATTGCTTCGCCAGCTTTTTTCAATTCCGTAGAAATCTTCTCAGATATAGGAAGCATGAACTCTACTGTTTGAGGCAATCACGTTGATCAGTGGCTTGTTTTTCAGATCAGTCCATCCATCGGATACAACAGAAACACCTTGTGTCAACCTATTTGAAAGGGGAAAGAATATAAGTGATGGTTGATATGAACTTTAGCCATTAGCATGTTTAAGAACTGAAACTTACCATGTACTTTTTATTGGTGCTAAGTCATTCTCCACGCTTCTCTTGCAAGCATCTAGAAGAGTTGTTCTTGCTTTCTCATATGACGGACCTTTATAATCCTTGGGAGCATTTTTAATGGCTCTGACCATTTCTGAAAATTGAGGGCTCCGTAATGAATGAAACGGAATGCCATTAGCACACAAAAATTTGATTATTGCCATATCTACTAAACCCTTTCTGCCACTCCAAATGCTTTCACCAAATGATGAGTCACTGGACATCCCGAGTCGTGATCTAACATATTCTCCTTTTTGTCCGCCTCTTTAACCTTGTCTAGCAATGCTCAGACTTGGTGGAATCACTTTGTATCTTGAAAGTCAACGTCAATCTGTGGCTTCTTACCGTAGAGGACCAAGCAAATGAACTCAAACTCTAGTTAAGCTACTTTTGAATGTTCTCTTACAATGATTGCACCGCTAACGCTTTGTTCCACCATTGTTTTTTCCTTTCGGTGCGCCAAGAATAGTAATTTCAGAGAAAAGAGGATGCCTCATACCAGGATTAGATGAGTCTGCTTCTGCACTTTCATCGTCACAGCTCTCAGTTCGGTCACCTCTGTCTTCATCACCGGCGCCTGTGCAATCACACCATTTGATCCATCCTCTTCTTCCTCTGAACGCCTACGCTTCACAGATCCAAAGGCCATTGCTGAGTGTCTGTGTGGCTAGCGACCGGTGTGTTCATCTGCTCACGCAGTCAAGCTGCCTGCTGATATTAATAGTGACATGGTGACCTTTGGAATTTCCTTGGTATTTTTTTAGTGACCATTGGAATTTCCAGCCGTGTATAGATATACTACAACCCCTTATCGAGTCTATCGACTCCATAAATGGACTTTCCAGTTTCCAGTCCACACGCCACCAGCCGCCTAACCTAGTCGCCGCCACCACCATGCTCGTGCTGCTGCTCGCCGGAGTCATCATCGGCGCCGCGCGCGCGCCTGCCTTTGCTCCCCACCGCCATCATGGCGCGCCTCGCCGCTGGCGGCGAGCAACTCCTCCAATGGGCGGCGCCAAATCGGAAACAGAGGTGACCGGCCGGCGCGCCGCTTCCTCGTCTTCTCCATCGCCGGCGTTGGCGGGCCTCCTCCGCGGCTACGACATGCCGACGGCGACCTCCCAATGACCCAAACGCAGCAGGTTCTCATTCTCCCCCAACTCCTCCTCAACTCTTCCCCTCGGTTCCCACCGCATCCCGCGTCCCCTCCTCCTAGGATCGACGTTCCAAACGCGTTAGGGTCGACGCACCGTGTCGTCCACGTTTCGCGTTTCGGGACGAAGTTCCCGGGACGAGGAACTCTGTAACGTTCCACGTTTCCGGCTTCGTAGGTCCTGTGAGTGTTTGGTATAAAGAAATAAATACATTAACACTATATTGTAAACAAAGATAATACTAAAGAAAATGTTGCTGTTATAGGATTATAACCCTGTCCCGCTTTCAGGTGCTGGGACATCAGGATGGGCAGGGGACAATGGATGTTTTAGGGGAGAATCTGTGTCTGGTAGCATCTGCAAAGTATAGAATTGAGTGTTGATACAAAACCGATTGTATAATTCTAGAAATAAAAGGGTAATAACTGGGTCAAGTCAGTAATATGTCATGACAGCAGCGTTTTTTCAGGGGAGCATGCACAAGAAAACTGACCAGGCTATACCTCCATGTTCATACACAGCAACCATAGGCTACATATAGACCTATGGGGTCCGGCTCAAAAAACTGAAACCTTTAAAACTACAGCCGAATCATAGAGAATGGCCCCACGAAAGACCTCAATGTAAGCACACAGTAACCGGCAAAGGTAATCCTATCGAACAGGCACTGTGAAAGAAGAAAGTAGATAACGATTAAAGAAAACGCACACAAGAATGCTTCAGCACATAATAGTTAGGGTAGCCTGAAAAACGTTCAAAAGCACTAATAACATATTCCTTAGTTCGATCTATACAAACAATAACTCAGCCTCTAGAACAAACAGCGTGGTTGGAAACAGTGGCGGACCCAACAGGGGTCAAGGGGGCTAAGGCACACCCTACCTTCGATAAGACCATAGGTACCTCCTCTAGCACCCTCTATCTATCATGGGGCGCTTTTCGAAATGGTTGTACTTTCTTTGGTTTATTTGTCTTATTTTAGCATTGTATCACTATCAGTTAGCACCCCCTAAATTTATGTCCTGGGTCCGCCACTTGGAAATGCATCTAAAACCGCTAGCGACACATTCCTTAACCTGATCTTGAAAGAAGACAGCGTTCACTCCATGGAAGAATAGCAGAGCAACGGTATAACCAAAAGGAAGCCGCTGATGCACAGAGAGGGCTGAAGATACGTACAAACCAAAACAATGAAGAAAGGAAATAGAAAGGGCCGAGTGCATATTCATGGCATAATGGATCACACGGTCAAGGTGTACTCTCAGCAATACGGTCATCCATCACAAGGAACTTTCTCTAGAGTAACCAAATTTGGTTCACAGAATGAACGCCTACAAAACTACGACTACTCGTTGGTGTAGCTAACGGCATTAGATGGAGAAGCTACATTCCAGAAAACGTAAGGCAGGACCAATAAGGAGCGGCAAGCTGGAGTACACGATCCAATAAGTAAACCACAGAATCATGAACGTGCTAAATAATATAAACGTTTACAGAACAAGCAATCAAATGACCTAGCAAAAAAAATACACAACACACTAATAATATATACGCACCAAGACGAAACAACCTGACCTTTTGGCAGTGAAAAACAAAGACAATCCTTCGGAACCGTTAACGACGACAGCAACAGCGAGAACGCAAACCTGCATCCAAAAGCGTAAACATCAGTCTTGTGAAAGGGATAGCGTTTCCGTCATCACCAAGCCAAAAAAGACGTAATAACTAATAACACACACATAAAAATTACCTTCCGACAGTAGAAGGTCCAGAGCATCCTCCGGCCAAGACGATTTCCGAAGCCGCGATCGATACTAACACAACCAATAGCGCAGACCTGCATCGGACACGAAAACGCACGATGAGAGGAATGGATTCCCCAACGCTGGTCTGCCGAAGAGCACGAAAAAGGAACACGAAGCCGATAAGAAGATGACGAGCAATCCAGGGGAAACGCCAACAAAACGGGAATGGCAGGCAAAACCGGCACCCCATGCAAAAGTAACTAAGAGAAGAGGCCCAGCAAAACGACAATCGCAAGCAAAACCGGCACCCACGGAATGCTAACGAAGAGAAGAGGCCTACACCCAAATGAGGGAAAAGCATACGCACTGCAAACAGATCGTCTATAAACAAATAAATTAGAAGGAGGATCGAATAGAAATGGGAGGAACGCGGAGAACAAACAGGAGTGGGTGAAATGTGGAGAACAAGCAGGGATCAAAAAAGGAACCGAATAGGGATGGAGGCAAACGAAAACAAACCCAAAATCACGCAACAATCCAATCGGAGTGAAAAAATAACCAAGAAAAGATGGCAAGAACGGAAGAAGAATGCAAGATCGGAACAACTCAACAGCACACGAGAAAAAGGGCGGACAAATCAAAACAAAGCAATAAACGAAGAACATGTAATAGACGGCGCACACCGGGACAATCGACGAAATCAACACGCCTACAGCACGGAGAAAGAAGGCATACCGCGGGCGGAGGGAAAAAAGGGAAAAACGCAAAGGACAACGGCAACCAAAACAGGTCGCCAAAGGCAACTATGTACAGGTAGAGACGCAGCCCTCGAGCAGCCCGAGGCAAGCTGGGGCCTGCCGTACCATCGGCGGGCGACGCCCGAGGGGCGGAGGGCACTACGAAGCCTGGCGGCATCGGACGCAGGAACAGAGCCGGGCCGACGGAATCTACGGCGAAGAAACTCCGAGCGCATCCCACGGGGGCACACGCAGCGAAGCACGCTACGGAGCCGGTCTACATTAGGCGACGCCCGAGGGGGGGGGACGCAAAAAAAGCTACGTGGACGCTGCCAGAAGCCGGCAATTCCTCCCCTCATAATAGAGTTAATATTTAAGCATAAGGTTATACTTGTTATACAACTTTAATGCTACGGTGAGAATGCAATTGTATTCTTCATACAATCATAACACACACACATATACACTACTACTGAATGGTACATTACTATCGTTTCATCTGTGTCGGTTCCCAAATTTTGAGTAAAAAACCGATTGTGATATGTGTATGTAATCAGTAATTTTTCGAAACGGGGTCATCACAATCGGTTCTGAGCTAGAATTGATTCCTCATCTGTGATGAGGGCTAAGAACCCTCGCTAGCTTTTATATACCCTCGGGTTGAACTCTCCTCTGTTGGTGTTCTAGAGCTAAGAAAACGGCCACCGCCTCGAAAAACAGAACATACTCTGATTATCATTTTTTTGTTTATGGGACTGTTTTCGACAATTGTTGATAATCTTGTAATTCCATTATGTATGCATAAAAGAAGATGAGCTAGATGCCTATTTTGGTACTACAAATACATGAATATATTTATTCAAATTGTGCTAATATCTCATTGGAAAAGTTTTGTAGTATCCCAAAGTATGTTTATACAAAATTTCAAAAAATTTGAAAAGTTTATGGCATTCTCTCTTTGATCTTTTGCATGTCATTCCCACCGGTTCTTAGTAGGAATCGATTGTGATATTCAATTATCATAATTGGTTCATAGTAGGAATCAACACAGATATACAAATGCATTCGGTTTGAATAGGAGAACCGACACAGATATTAAAAAAAATTAATGCCATCGGTTCATACGGGGAACTAACACAGATAATTAGAGTATTTGTATCAGTTTTTTGAAAAACCGATTGTGATGATTATGGAGTATTGGTATCTGTTCTTTTGAATAACCAACTGTGATGATCCGAGTATTTATATTGGTTCTTTTGAAACCGATTATGATGAACCAATATTTATATCAGTCTATTTAGAAACCGATTGGGATGAAGGTGAGACCAGCGTTCACCTTATATTTTTCGAAGAGAAAATCGCATCTGCTCTGGTACCAATTTTTGGCGAAAATTGTCAGAAAATCGCCAAAAATCGCATGGTTTTGAAATCCAAAATTTTGAAAAAATATTCAAAAAAACAAAAATCTACCGAATTTCTCTCGGTTTTGACCGGCCAATTGAATGTTTCTCAGAGTTGATTTTTTGACTAATTTTCTCTCGATTTACACCGATTATCGCGATAATTACGTCGCATAATTTTGTTTTGAATTTTTCAAATTTAACCAGTTTTCTTAATGATTTTTGATATCTTACCCCACTGATAAGGCTGATAATCATGATTTTCTCATGATTTCCTACTATAAGTTGAACCTGAGTGAGACTTCCACATATGCTCACTTGCGCAGTGTGGGACCCCGGATCGGCTATACGGAATCTCCTGTGTATTTCTGTACTAGTCCTAGATCAGTAGCTAGTACACACAGTCACAGTGTTGTATCATAACTGAACAGAACGAAATAATGTCATAAATATAAAGTACCAGCCACATGGCTACTTATTACATAACGTGGTCACATGACCAAAGTTCAGCAACAGCGGAAACAAAAAGCAAAAAGGGTAAAACCCAAAAGAATCCACAGGCGACGACTAGGAGCGCGCACTTAGTTATCTTGGCAATCTTCATCAAACTCCTCGGTATAAAACTCACCTTCTTCAACGGCGTCTTCAAAATTCTTTGATGACAGAATTGGTGTAGCATGTGAGTACAAAAGTACTCAGCAAGTCTGGGAAGGTATGCAACATGTAAAGCTTCCCAAGGAAGGGGCTCTTTTGCACAAAGCCATGTTTCATCAAACTATACTTGGTATTAATTTTCACAAAGCAAATTTTTGCAATTATTTTAACAATTGAAGTTATTTATTATCTTAGTGAAGGTTCTATCCACCATCACTAGTATAGAGGCTCTAACCGCCACCTTTTAAAAGATTAAGGTAAACCAACTCATGACTCTATCTGACAAGATCAAAACAGGTTCCAACTACTTGATTGGCTCAATCCGTCGAAATCATACATTCGAGAGTTCTAACCACTCCCAAACCCCAAAACAATACATCAGTTATTTTTAAAACCAAAACCAAGTCTACCAGTATGAATGCATTCTTCGCTTTGCCCTTAACCGTAGGCACGACTATTCGAATAGTTTTACACTTTGCAGAGGTGTACAGCTTTACCCACAAGACATGATCATGTTTTTAGTGCCACGCGATTAACACATTTCCTTTGGTGTGTCGGCAGAGATATTATGGCAAGGCCTTTACAATGTATACATCTAACCTGACTACACCCACTGAGGTTTCACCGCTGTTAGGGTTCCATCTACCCAGTACAGAAGCCCCCTCTTGCGCCGTGGGGGAGTACAACTTGCCTCCATCTGGCACCCACATTCCACCAACTGGTGAGTCTAAGTTAGGTTTCTACAAATTATTCAGCTAGGTCATACCCATTATAGACATGTGGTTGTACGGTTATGCTTAGAATGGACAGTCATAAGCGTCGGTCCTTAATTGACTTGGGCGGTACTTGCACAATGAAACTAGTGCTCCATCCGCACTCACCCGACATTCCATTCCGCCCAAGTCCAAACCATTTTTCATTTTATTTTTATTTTACAAAATCAGTAGCAAATACTTTGCTATAATTCCCAAATCATACTTTAGATCATTGTTTTGATGTAATCCACCCATGGGTCATTTTAATCACTTTTGCAACTAAGCACAACTACCGTACTAGTCATCATGTGTCACAATATTATTTAAGCATGACATAACAAAGTATCCTAGGGTTACCAATAAAAATGGATAACAATAATCAAGGAGTTGATAGCAATTCAGAATAGCTAACATCTATATTTGACATACATGTATAAAGATAGCGATGCAAGCTATAAAACATTGTAAAACATTTGCAAAGCATGGGTTCAACATGTGTCAAAGGACTTGCCTCTAGTCGCAGCGACAGTCTCGAAGTCTTGAGGTTCGGCGGCGGCGGCGGCGGATTTGCTGGACTCTTCGGCTACGTGTAAAACGGTACATAAAATAAATACAATAAAATAAATCCAAAAATTATAACATTTATACAGGTAGGTAGATCTTGAATTTAGATGAATTTAGGAATTTGAACGGGTCAATTTGGAGTTCGGATGAAAAAGTTATGAGCGTTCGAAATCTGAAAATCTTGGAAAATAGAAAACGAGGAATATTCTCGAGAATCTTCTTTTTCTTGGAATTTCCTGAATTCCTAGTCTATGGCAAGTGGGGCCCTAGTGTCATCGGCACAAGGCCTTCTTCCACCATTGAAGAACAGAGGAAGCTTTGGAGCTCCCTAACGCCTAGATTGGCGGGCGAGGAGGAGGCTCGGCGGCAGATGGCTGAAAGACAGCGGCGCCGCCACCAACGGCTGATCGGCGGGAGGTGCGGGGCCGGGCAGAGGGCACACGGTGGCGGCGGTGGATGCCAGGAGGCCGGCCGGCGGTTGGATCGAGGGGCAGCGGCGCGGTTCGGCCGGTGGTGGCGCACGGGGGGCAGCGGGGAGGGTGCGGCCGGACCTGGGGAGGCCGACCGGAGCTGGGAGGGCCTCAGGCGACGGCGACCGGATGGCATTGAAATTGGGAAAATGACCAAAACAACGAATTTTCACGAAATCAAAAGGAGCACCGCGTAGGGCTCGACGAGACGAGTCCAACGGTGTGGTCGGATTCAAGAGAAGCTCACCGGATCGAAAGTAATTGACAAAAAACTGAGCTCCAAATGAAGATTTCAACGGCGAAATTCGTCGCCGTCCTGCAACAAAAAGTGAAATCGATTGAGGGCTTTTGCTCGTGGCAACGAAGCAAACACGATGACGCTATCGGAAATGAGTTTGGCTCACTAGAACAAAATATGAGACAACGGTGTTAATAGAGAATGACCGGCGTCGGTTTTTGCTTGATTCCGACGAAATGGAGAGGGATGGCTACGGGAGGAAGTGAGCACAGGGTAGAGGGCTCCGGGACAAAGATTTGAGAAGCGGTGGTGTGTCGTTTCATGGAGAAACGGCCGAGTAATCACCATTTTAATGATTTTTAGTTTTTGGTTGATTGAGCCGTTTCCGGCGTGATTGAAGACGAATGGTCATGGGGAATGAGTTCTCCTCGTCTCCCTCTTCGCAACGGATCCGACCGTGATCAATTTGGAGCATTATTGAGTGAGTTATGAAGAATCAAAGTGGAGGCACCATTAACGGAGCGCACTGGAGCTTCTCTGGTTTTTCAATCGTATGGAGAAGATGAGGGAATAGTTCCGCCATGTGTCGCTTTCCTATTGGCCGAAATTAAGTGAAAAGAAACACGCGCGAGATAAAATAGCAAAAAGGGTCAAAATTGGTTTCACTGATTTTAGATGAAATTTGGAATTTAAACAATTCCAGGACGAATGAAGGGCATTTGACGAAAGGCCATGATAGATAAAATACTAGAGAGATTCTAAAAATCTTGGAAAAATTCTCAAAATCATTTTAGAATATTTGGAACCTAAGGCAATAGGTTCCGGGATTTTTGGAGCATTTTGGAACTCAGGTGGAATTTCGAATAGGGACCTGAGTTTGGAAATTCGATTTTTCGGACAATGAAGGATTGAACTCCAATTTCGGGATGATAAGGATGCCAGGTTAAATAGAACACCGAAGAAAAACCAAATTTTGAATTTAATTACTTTAAATTAGGTTTTGGCCGAAGACCGAAATTGGGGATGTTACACGCAGCCTCTACCCCGCACTGATCACCTAAAAAAAAACTTGCTCCCTCAGTCCTCACTCCCGATCGAGCCGCCTGGCCCCCACACCGCCAACCTCCATGCCTCCACGCCGCTGGCCCCCATGGCCTCCACGCCTCCACGCCGCTGGCCCCCACGACCTCCATGCCTCCACGCCACTAGCCCCCACGGCCTCCACACCTCTAGTGGCCCCCATGCCATTGGCCTCTACGCCGTCGACCTCCACGCCTCCATCGGCCCCCATGCCACTGGCCTCTACACCGTCGGCCTCCACCCCTCTACGCCTCTATGTCTCCACTCCTCCACCCCTCCACAACCTCCACGCCTCCACGCCGCCGGCCTCCATGCCTCCACTACCAGAAATATAATACAATACAATCATGGGCTAATTTCTACAAGCTTTGATGTTAGTATTGCTCCCCTGTTTGACCTATCTAGTAGATCTTTAGAAGCTACTTTGTAACACCACGGCACCTCACATGCCCAAAGTGCTACCAAAAAACTATCCAAATTTTCAACTCAACACTAGATTCCCTCTTTAACTTCAATCTAATCTCCTATCTTGACCTTTTTATCACAATTCGTTTTATTCATGACAATTAACATGACACAAGGTTCTTTATTCGAACATGCCTCTAAACTATATCCCAACCAATCACTTATACTATCCGTTTAAACATCTCAGGTTCCAAACTTGAACCCCAAATAATCAAATACACAATCCCATCTTTTCCAATTGATTGATCTTTTTAACAAGGGACCAAAATTAACTAATGCCATCGAAAGAATTAACCCATTGTGACATAATTTCCTTTTCCAATCGCATATCCACAATATATGATTTTTTTTTTCTATCCTCTCCCAGGCATATCTCATACCCAGGGACAACTAGCTAAGACCAATGTTCACAACTGAACATTTTACTTCAAAATGCCATCACCTTTACAACCAACAACATTCTCAAAAGGTTTTGAACCGACATTACAAGCCTCCATCATAATCCATCCTTAAACCACTACCGATCGACGTCTAGCTCATGCTAGGACCAGAGATCATTACCAGACCACAATCGGTTCTTTTCCTAAGAGGGTCTCACCCTCACATTCTTTCACTCAATTAATCAAGCCCCAAGAGTATAGATCTTTATTATACTCAACAATATACCATGATCATTCATATTATTAATCCCATCTAGAATGCAAAAGAAGTACGATTCTTTTGAACCCAATTGAACTACATGCATCAACTTTAACCAAATGTGCTAAAATTCAATTTGGAAAGAATTCGATAACATTTAAAGATCACTCATTTTCTTTTCCTAAGTCAAATCGCAAAGGAAAACTCAAGTCTCACATCAATGCGATACAATTTGCATCGGGGAGCACTTAAATAAAAGAGAGACTCCACACAAATCTTTGACAGAATTTCTCAATAACCAAAAACAACTCAACTCGCTTTCACCAAAGCAAGACCTCATTTAAACCAAGGGAGTTCCCCAGCCAGCCATGGAGCCCCTCCTGCTCCCTCCTTGGCCTTGCTCCAACTGAGCTCCTCCTCCTCCATGGAATCCCCTTGCTGCAGCTCCTCCTATGGTCTTCTTCCTCAACCAAGGAGGAAGCTTGATGTTGAGGTAAATCTTGGGATTTAATCCTACTTGTAGTTGGTATCAGAGCGGGCTTTAGGTCCATGGTATATGAATGTAGCAATTTACTCTAGAGTAAACTAAAATGTTAACTTGAAAAAGTAGAAACATGGCATAAGCATCTACTTGTTAAAATTTGGCCTTAGGGCAATAACTCTAAAATCTGAAATAGAGTGGTTAATTAATTTAAAACTTGACACATTGATGCACAGTAGGAAAGGGTACGGGTATCATTGCTTTGCACTTAACTGTTGTATTTAATCTTTGATGTTGAACGCTAATTTGTTTATGCATGATGTCTATTGTTATTATTTTGTAAGAGCTAAATGAGTAATTGTGATTAAGTGAGTTGTGTTGCCGAAGGGTTTCAGTCGCCTTCTTCTGTTGTGGTGTCACCATGGTAGGGGTCGTGGTGGTGGTTGTGGCTGGGTAAAGCCACAACCGGAAGTTTGGAGCCTCTCGTAGGTAAGAGTTGTCGTCTTTTGCGACAAAGTTTAGATAGTGGATGTAATTTGTTAGTTTCTTTTGGCTTCATTGGTTGGAGTCAAATAGAAAAGTTTAGTGATGAATCCTTTCAGATTTCTTTTACCGTTCTTGCGATCGGGTTGGTTCCTTTGGTCTTTGTTGGTTGGAAACCAAGGAAATGTGGTTGGTGAGGAGTATTCGCTGATTGATCTTTCGGCGATTTTTGATAAAAGGTTTTGTTAGTTACCATGAGTTGTTTTGGGGAGAAAACTATCGTGGTTGTTGTCCTCTCCATTTAAGAAAAGTATTGAAGTTTTCTTGGTGTAAAACCCAAATCGTGTGGATTTTGGTGTTATGGTTTTATCAGAAAAGATGTGGTTGATCGCTTGGTTTTTCCTTTTCATGGAAATTTCCATGCCTTCCTTCGTAGAAGTTGTAAATCTTTAAGTTTGGTTGAGGAGTTGTTGCATGTCAGAGTTTGAAAATTCGAGAGTCGAATTCTCTTGTGATTCCTGATTGGTTTTCTCTGAAAAGAAAGATGGTTCTTAGGGTTGTGCTATTTTCGAACAGATTTTTGCCCCTCTGTTAGGGCTTCGATTCGAGGGCCTTAGAGGCATTTCCTTGATGCCCAGCTGTAGAGCAATTTGTAGATTATCCTTTCCCCTTTAAATGGAGTACAAGAACTCAAAAATCTATTTATCCAATCAAAAGTTATGGTCTTTTTAGTACAGGCTGTTCGAAGTAAGTTTGTGATGGTAGATGCAATGTTCAACTGATGATTTGAGCTAGTTGCAGACCGAATTAGCTTTTTTGTTTGCCTAAAGAAAGCTAGCAAATTTTATGTATATTTAGAAAATGTATTTGTTTGCTTGATTTGCATTCTAGAATCAAAAGTTATGCTATGTTGAAGTGGGCTATCTAAAACTGTGATTGTTCTGAAATTTCAGAGATTAGGTTAGTTCGGGTCGGTTGTTCTTTTACAATCTGGTATTGATTGAGGAACAACTAGCATGAATGGATATGATGTATGGATATATGATCTTCTTGTGGTTGTTTAGAGCACAAGAACTCCAAATTTGGTTTAGCCAATTAGGAGATATGCTAATTTGAATGCGGACTATCCAGAATTGACATTAATGTAAATGAGCCTTGTTCTTTTGAAATCTAGGATTGATTGAGGAATAAGCAAATAGAATGGGTTTGTGATAATGGTAGATTATCTTTTTGTGGTTAATTAGAGTCTAAGTTTACTCAATTTGGTTAAGCAAAGCAAAAGTTATACTTTGTTAAAGTTGCTATCCTGAAACTAGAGTGGCTGAAAATTCAGATTGGTAACTGAGTGTTTGGAGCATGATTTGAGGGCCTTTAAGATATTTCCTGCTTGAATGGCTTTGTGATAACTGAAGCTTATCCTCTTGTGGTTGTTTAGAGTGCAAGAACTCGAATTTTGGTTCAACCATTTGAAAGTTATGCTCGATTTACCATCTGTGGTTCGAGTTTTGAACTAGTAGCAGATTATGAAGACTGGAAATACAGATTATGAAGAGTGAAAATATAGATTATAAAGAGTAGAAATATAGATATTATTAAGACGCAATCTGGATTACGATTAGTGGAACTGCAGATTGTGAAGGGTGATCATGTTATTGTTATTTATCGTTTGAGTCATGTTGGCATTCTTTTGAGATGAATTGCATACATGACTTTGCAGGGAATGCGATCTTGGGGGTGGCAGCGACGTCTTGCCACCCCATTCTTTACGGCTAAAGGCAAGTGTATCAACTAGCATGTTGCTAGGACGTTGTTTCTTACTAATCATTATGAATATGTTGTGTTAATCATGATGGTACATTTGTGAGTATGTCATGTTGAATGAGAAATGCTAAATGCTTATGAAACTGAGGGTTATGTTAATGTTTTGGTTGACTTGATGAGTATATTCATGAATATGAGAGTTGATTGCTATGTATGCATTCAGTTATGTCCATGTGAAATGATAGAAATGAATGTAGATGCAATTTAATTGTGTTAATTGTATTTGTGCATTCATAATGGAAGAGGCGACCCATTCTGATGCGGGCCTCTGTGTTCACACGTAGTGAACACGAAAGTCCTACCTCGTAGTCCCATTCATCGAGGTGAATGGGAGCAAGACGGTAAGAGTAGGCACCCTCCACGGGATGGAAGGGAATGAGGGTGCACGCCGACGGGTGTGCACTCGGTAATACCGGTATGTGCAAAGAAAAGTGCATTCATGAGTATGCATGCTGCATTGCTCCTAATGATGATTCTTGAGTTAAATGAAAATGTGTAGAGTTGGGATAGAGTCGTGGACTCATCCAAAGAGATTTAATGGAGTATGTGTGAGTTGTGGACTCATCCAAAGGAGGCTAAATGAGGTATGTGTAGGAAGTAAGTAATGAAGTGAAAGAGGTAAATGGTATTGATATTATTGCTTTATGTATCTGTTGATTTGGATAAGAAATATGCTCATGCAGTTGATTTAAATGCATTACCGTTTATGATTTGATGCACTTTGCTGAGTCTTGGACTCACGCTTGTTTGTTTATTGTTTTTAGGTACTCTGAGAGCGACTTGCCCGGTTTGGGACTTAGCTGCAGCTCCACTAATGCTCACGACATGATAAAGGAACTTATTTGTTAATTGATTCACCTTAACATTTAGTTGAGATCATTGTAATGTCTTTGGTTAAGGTTATTATGATCTCTTTGTTGCTAAAGATTGATAGTTGTTAGGAGATTATCTGCTTGATTGTCTGATTAGATGCTTAGTGGGTCATGATGGTTAATGGATACCATGACCCCTTTGTATGTGCTTAGTTGGTCATGATGGTTAGTTGATACCATGACCATGTTGTTGTTGTTGTTGTTATTGGTTTGAATTTTGTCTTTGCCTGCTGAGTGGATGTCCATTTAGCAGAGGAGATTTTGTAAAAATTTTCTGTGAAAATTTGGATAGGTTTTTGGTAGCACTTTGGGCATGTGAGGTGCTGGGGTGTTACATACTTAGTGTTAACCATTATGCTGCGGTAAAAAAATCTAATTAGAACGATCTATTGGCAACTAGTAGAACAGTTAATTGCTACAAGCATGATATGGGATCAAGAAGCAATATTTCCTTTGCAAATAAAATTCCTACCGACTCTGTTGTTATCATGTTACTATGGCTCCCCTGTATACTTGTATTTCACTGACCTTTGGGAGCAGTTGTGTAGTTCACGTCTTAGGTTTGATTGTTGGTTACAAACGAACAAACGAGATAGTCCTGATGAGTTATTATGTTTTGAAAAATAGTGTTTTTTCACTGAAAAACCTTTCATTCTCCTGTAGAGCATATTTATAGGCAATGACAACATGAATAATTCCCTGTCTATCCTATCGATGAGCAAAGGTCAGTTCTGAAGGTTAGTTTTGAAGTTTCTGGAGACTTTCGATAGTTACAGATTGGAGCGGTGTTTGCAGATTTGTCTAGATTATGGAGTTACAGATGCTGCCGCATATTTGCAAGAGAGGGTTGGTGATGTTGGGAGTGCACTGGCACTTGTTCTAGCTGGACTTGATGATAAAATCAGCCTGTTTGTCTCTTACATGGAAAATGCTTTTTCTGGGATCACCTCAAAAAAGTATCCGAAATTGAGCAACCAGACATTATTCTGAAGATGAGTGAGGTTTTTTTTCTTGCATGCATTTAAATGCTAGTCTGGATTTGTAACCTCCGTTGTATAGGTGGTAACATATTCAATGTTTTTATCTAGGGTCATCCTGTGCTTGATGCGTTACGTGCGTCCATTGGATTGTGCCAAAGGAATTCACAGCGCTAATTAGACCCAGAGGAGTCTCAGTTCCTTTGGTTCCAACTGCTTGACTTGTAAGTTTATGTTGGAAATATGCGCAATATTTTTATTCCAGATTTTATATTGAGGCAAATACTACTGATAAACAGTGATGCACACAGTAAATCTAACAGCAGGCTACACATTGTACTTCCAAACATATGAACTCAAGAAACAGAGTATGATTAAATCGAACGTCCACTAACTGACTTACAGTTAGGCTTGATGAAGACAAAACGATGCGCAGAATAGGTTGTGGAAGAAGTCGAAGTCGATGAAGCAGCGCAGGAGCGGTCGCGCAGATGCGCTGCCCAGAAACCTTATTGCCGCCCCGTGCAGGTGATCTCTGCGGCAATGGCTCGGAGATACCGCTCACCCTCCTTCACGGTGCACGCCGAGGAGGAAGGTCGGCGAGGTTCAACAGCTCAACACAACAGTACAGTTCTCACAGGAGGAAGGAAAGAATGGAATTGGAAAAATTCAGTGCTATGGCCTGGACGTCTCCAGGTCTTATATAGCCTTCAACCAGTAACTGTCTCCATTACTCACTAGTAACTGACAGCACTAAGTACTGATAACTGATCGAATTTAAACAGGCTTAATGCACTGGTAACTGCTAATTCAAACAAAATAATGGTAATTATGCAGTCTCCTGACCAGTACAAAAAACTAAATAGTTGCATGATTCAGCAAAATAAAAGGTGAATTCATAGTGCCTGGAGACACACGACGCGGCGCGGTCGCAAGTCACAAGTCACGCGGATTTTCACGCGAAAATACGCGAATACGCGCGCGCGCGTGTGTGTGTTTAGCCAGTATTCACCCTATGCCATCTCCATGCCAAGTGTCACATTAATCAAGAGGTGGGAAAGACTCCACCTTTTAAATTGACCTTCCTCCACTTGGCTAGGCAATATGGTACTAAATCATGCATGCTATGGAATTAAAGGAAATGGGCCATGGGCCAATTTCTAACAATCCCCCACCAATTCCATAGCAAACAGCAGAAAAGATAACAAAGATTGCTGTACTGAATTGTTGTTAATATACCAGTCTTTTGGTGTAAGTCCCGTACGGGTTGAACTTGCACCTAGATTAACAAGATTTATCCTCTCACAGCTGTTGAATGGACTATGCCTTGAATTCATAGCTTTTTGTGATCAGATTTCACTTGAAAACCACCACTGATACTAGGCTGCTAATAAACCACGCCTACACGGAGCGTTATATGGTCATGCTCCCGTATCTGCTCATGAGCTTTCTAGAGAATGCCCCATTCTCGTGAACTGCGACCTCACAGTTATGCTCAAGTAGGTGTATTCATTATAGGTATCCTGTAGGCCAATACCTTTTTCTTTCATTTTGACACTAGAATACATTAAGGCTTTAAGCCAACCTTCCATACAGTCGAGAGTACTTTGTCTATTAGGACACAGGTACAATTTAATAATATGTACTCTCTTGTTACAACATCAACTTGTTTTTCCCACTACCTAATTTACGGGATCTCCGATCAGGAAGGTATGGGTTACCATTGTGTTGTAACTCAAATGGGCCTCATACCCATGTCCATAGACGCAACGGAAATCGTTTTCCTTGCAAGTCCTTTTGTAAAAGGATCTGCGGATTTTTCTCGGTCACGAACATAATTCACAAAGAATTACTCCGAGTTTCTCAATTTTACGACAGATTTAAGCCTGCGCTTCACATGTCCGAGGACTTCATGTTATCCTTAGTACTCATAACCTTAATTAACACTGCTTTGGTTATCGCAGTACATTAGGATCGGCAGATCGGGTTTCTCAACCAATGGCAAGTCCAACAAAAGCTCTCTAAGCCATTCAGCCTCAACAGTTGGTGTATCAAGTGCTACAAGTTCAGCTTCCATGGTTGACCTCGTTAATATGGTCTGTTTGCAAGACCTCCATGAAAGCTAAAGCACCGGCTAAGGTAAAAACATAACCACTTGTAGCTTTGATCTCATCCGCATCGTAGATCCAATTGGAATCACTATATCCTTCTAATACAGATGGATATCCAAAGTATAGTGAATTCTGTAAGATGTTGTGCCTCTCAAGTAGCGCAACACTCTTTCAAGTGCCTCCCAATGATCATCTCCTGTTAGATGTAAACCGGCTTAATTTGCTCACAAAGAAATGAGATATCGAGCCTTGTGGCACCAGCTAGATACATAAGAGACCCAATAATTTGTGAATATCTCAATTGATCTTTCCCTAACCCTTGATTTTTCCGAAGTTTAACACTCGGATCATATGGTGTTGGGGAAATTTTGCAATTCTCAAAGCCGTGGGCTCAAAATTTTCTCAAAGATAATGGGATTGATGCAAAATGATTCCATCCTCATTCTTGATCAATTTAATATTCAGAATAACATCTGCCCCTCCCAAATCTTTCATATCAAAGCATCGAGATAAGAAAGTTTTGACCTCGTCAATTACAGCAGTGTTAGTCCCAAATATAAGTATGTCATCAACATACAAACACAAAATCACACCTTGACCCCCACCATAACGATAATATACACACTTATCTGCCTCATTAACAGCAAAACCAGCAGATGTCAAAGTTTTATCAAACTTTTCGTGCCATTGCTTAGGTGCTTGGTTTAGTCCATATAAGGATTTTAATAATTTGCACACTTTATTTTCCTGTCCAGTAATCACATAACCATCTGGTTGCTCCATATAGATTTCTTCCTCCAACTCTCCATTAAGGAAAGCTGTCTTTACATCCATTTGATGGACGTGTAGACCATGGGAAGCAGCTAAAGCAATGAGCACTCTAATGGTGGTTAATCTGGCAACAGGAGAATAAGTATCAAAATAATCCTCTCCTTCTTTCTGGGTATAACCCTTGGCTACAAGTCTTGCCTTGTACTTATCAACAGTACCATCAGGCCTCATTTTTTTTTGAAAACCCACTTGCATCCAACAGGTTTGCACCTAGTAGGACGATCGCTGATCTCCCAAGTCCCATTAGCCATGATGGAATCCATCTCGCTATTTGGATCGCCTCTTTCCAATACTCAAGATCGTGTAATGCATAAGCCTCTCAAAGAGTTTTTGGCACATCATCTACGAGGTATACAATGAAGTCATCGCCAAAGGTTTTCTCAACCCTTTGTCTCTTGCTCCTACGAGGAGCCTCTGCGACTAAATTGTTATCCTCCTCAAGAATATCTTCTACCTGGTAGTGTATCACTCATTGGTTCAAAAATAGTGGTAGGTTCAACATTAATATTTTTAGTTTGTGAGGTACTACCTGCTGGTCTCATAGGATAAACATCCTCAAAGAATGAAGCATCTCTGGACTCCATTATTGTGTTAGCAACAATCTCGGGAGTTTCTGATTTTACTACTAAAAATCTATAGGCCGTACTGTTATGTGCATATCCCAGAAAAATGCAATCGATCGCTTTAGGTCCAAGCTTTCTCTTTCTCGCAATGGTATATTGACTTTTGCCAAACACCCCATGTTCGCAGAAAATTGACATTGGGCTTTCTCCTTCCATCCCTCATATGGAGTAATCTCACGCTTTTAGTGATTACTCTATTTAAGACAAAATTTGCTGTCAATATAGCTTCCCCCCACCATATCTTAGGCATACCGGCACTCTCTAACATGGCATTCACCAAGTCTGTGAGTGTTCGGTTTTTCCTCTCAGCTACCCCATTAGATTGAGGAGAATATGGTGGTGTAACTTCATGGATTATACCATGCTCAGAACAGAACTGGGAGAAATCATGAGAGATATACTCTCCTCCACGATCAGACCTTAGTCTTTTAATTTTCTTTTCTAGTTGGTTCTCAACCTCGGCCTTATAGATTTTGAAGTAGTTTAAAACTTCATCCTTTGTTTTCAGCAAATACACAAAACAATAACGTGTTGCATCATCTATAAGTGTTAGAAAGTATCTTTTGCCTCCTTTTGTCAACAATCCATTCATTTCACATAGGTCAGAATGGACAAGATCTAATGGTGCCAAGTTCTTTTCTTCCTCTAATCCTTTAAAGGGTTTTCTAGGCTGTTTTGCTTGCACACAAGATTGACACTTTGATCCTTTGACAATATCACATTTTGGAATTAACTCTAATCTGGACATTCGAGCAATGCTATCAAAACCAATATGACAGAACCGAGAATGCCAAACATCGGCATCACATTTATTCAAACCAGTTGCAATATTCATATTATAGCAAGACTCTAGAGTACTTAAGCGGAACAAGCCTCCGCTCTCATAGCCTTTACCAACAAAGTTCCCAAACTTAGACAATACAACTTTATTTGACTCAAATACTAGCTTGTAACCATCCCTGCATAAAAGAGAACCACTAACAAGGTTCTTTTTTATTGTTGGCGCATGCTGCACGTTCTTCAAGTGGACAATCTTCCCTGAAGTTAGCTTCAGATCTACCGTGCCAACACCAAGAACAGAAGCATGCGACCCGTTCCCCATTAGGACGGAGGAAGCCCCGGCTGCCTGGTAAGAAGAAAACAAGGAAACATCAGAACACACGTGAACATTAGCCCCGAGATCAACCCACCAATCAGTGGTTTGACATGCTGAAAAAACAACAGGAGAATTACCATACCCTCCTGAAGTCGAGGCCTCGCATATGGTCACGTTGGCATTTTTCTTGCCTTGTTCATTTGTCCTGTTTTTGCGATAGCGACAGTCTTTTGCCATATGACCGTCCTTTCCGCATTACCTAAACAGGTGATGTTCTTCATGTCCTTTTTCTCAATTTTCTTCTTTTTAAAGCTAGTTGTCTTGTTTGGTTTAGGAACTTTGAAGTTCTTGCCATATGATTTCTTCTCGACGATATTGGCATTATTCTGATTAGTTATGCTTGGTGCATCTTTTGCTCTTGCCTTTTCTTCCACATCAAGGGTTGCAATGAGATCCTCAACAGAAATCTCTTCCCTCTTGTGCTTTAAGCTAGTGGCAAAATCCCGCCAAGATGGGGGAAGTTTGGCAACAATGCCCGCTGCCACAAACTTAGGAGGCAATGCACAACCCAAGTGCGCAATCTCGCCAACCAGTAGCTGGAGGTCGTGTGCTTGTGCAACAATCGATTTAGCGCCATCCATGCTAAAATCGAAGAATTGCTCGCACACGTACAGCCAGCGACCGGCTTCAGCCTCTGCGTACTTTTGGTCAAGTGCATCCCACAACTCAGTGGCAGATGTGTAGTTCATATACACATCATAGAGCTGATCTGCCAAAATGGTCAGAAGGCAGCCTAGTGCAGTGTTGTTCGCACTATCAAATTGCATGTACTGCTCAACCGTAAATGGATACTGCGGGTGGATCACCCACCACAGCCCCAATGACATGAGCCAAAACTTAGCTCTTGTCTGCCATCTACGGAAATTTGCACCAGAAAACCTCTCAGGTTTCATAGCATCCGAAGGATTAGCCATTGCTGAATCACAAAAATATCGCAAATAAGGTTTCTGGATTGTTGGAAATATGCGCAATATTTTTATTCCAGATTTTATATTGAGGCAAATACTACTGATAAACAGTGATGCACACAGTAAATCTAACAGCAGGCTACACATTGTACTTCCAAACATATGAACTCAAGAAACAGAGTATGATTAAATCGAACGTCCACTAACTGACTTACAGTTAGGCTTGATGAAGACAAAACGATGCGCAGAATAGGTTGTGGAAGAAGTCGAAGTCGATGAAGCAGCGCAGGAGCGGTCGCGCAGATGCGCTGCCCAGAAACCTTATTGCCGCCCCGTGCAGGTGATCTCTGCGGCAATGGCTCGGAGATACCGCTCACCCTCCTTCACGGTGCACGCCGAGGAGGAAGGTCGGCGAGGTTCAACAGCTCAACACAACAGTACAGTTCTCACAGGAGGAAGGAAAGAATGGAATTGGAAAAATTCAGTGCTATGGCCTGGACGTCTCCAGGTCTTATATAGCCTTCAACCAGTAACTGTCTCCATTACTCACTAGTAACTGACAGCACTAAGTACTGATAACTGACCGAATTTAAACAGGCTTAATGCACTGGTAACTGCTAATTCAAACAAAATAATGGTAATTATGCAGTCTCCTGACCAGTACAAAAAACTAAATAGTTGCATGATTCAGCAAAATAAAAGGTGAATTCATAGTGCACAGAGACACACGACGCGCGCGATGCAAGTCACAAGTCACGCGGATTTTCACGCCGAAAATCTGCGAATCTGCAGGCAGCGTGTGTGTTTAGCCGATATTCACCCTATGCCATCTCCATGCCAAGTGTCACATTAATCAAGAGGTGGGAAAGACTCCACCTTTAAATTGACCTTCCTCCACTTGGCTAGGCAATATGGTACTAAATCATGCATGCTATGGAATTAAAGGAAATGGGCCATGGGCCAATTTCTAACAATCCCCCACCAATTCCATAGCAAACAGCAGAAAAGATAACAAAGATTGATGTACTGAATTGTTGTTAATATACCAGTCTTTTGGTGTAAGTCCCGTACGGGTTGAACTTGCACCTAGATTAACAAGATTTATCCTCTCACAGCTGTTGAATGGACTATGCCTTGAATTCATAGCTTTTTGTGATCAGATTTCACTTGAAAACCACCACTGATACTAGGTCGCTAATAAACCACGCCTACACGAGCGTTATATGGTCATGCTCCGTATTCGCTCATGAGCTTTCTAGAGAATGCCCCATTCTCGTGAACTGCGACCTCACAGTTATGCTCAAGTAGGTGTATTCATTATAGGTATCCTGTAGGCCAATACCTTTTTCTTTCATTTTGACACTAGAATACATTAAGGCTTTAAGCCAACCTTCCATACAGTCGAGAGTACTTTGTCTATTAGGACACAGGTACAATTTAATAATATGTACTCTCTTGTTACAACATCAACTTGTTTTTCCCACTACCTAATTTACGGGATCTCCGATCAGGAAGGTATGGGTTACCATTGTTTTGTAACTCAAATGGGCCTCATACCCATGTCCATAGACGCAACGGAAATCGTTTTCCTTGCAAGTCCTTTTGTAAAAGGATCTGCCAGATTTTTCTCAGTGCGAACATAATTCACAGCAATTACTCCGGAGTTTCTCAATTTTCTGACAGATTTAAGCCTGCGCTTCACATGTCTGGAGGACTTCATGTTATCCTTAGTACTCATAACCTTAATTAACACTGTTTGGTTATCGCAGTACATTAGGATCGGCGGTACTGGTTTGTAACACCCCAAAATTTTACTTGTCCTAAATTCATGTGTGATTTGGCACTTTGGTGAATTTTTGGAATTTTCTGGAATTTATTTGGATTTATTTGGAATTTATTTGAATTTATTCCATTTTGAAATAATTAAAGAATTTAATTTTGCAAATAAAATTTTGTTGGAAATATTTTATTTGAGTCCAAAATGATCCAAAGTATTTTCCAGAATTTTTCTGGAATTTTTCTGAGTCATTTGCTATTTTTAATGAATTAAATGAATTACTAGGAATTATTTTAAATATTAAATCGCTGGAAAATCAAACTCGGGTCAAGTATCGTTTCATCCGACCGAGTCGTAACCCGCGTCGGACTCGAGTCCGACCCGAGCCACGCGACTCGACCAACCCCACTCCTAAACCTAATCAATCCCAACCGTTGGATCAAGATCCAACGGCTGAGATCCGCCAGTCTGGGTTGAGCCGTATCCGCCCGGATCCGATCGCGCCGTCGATCGTGGCCGTTGATCGCGCCACGTGGGCGGGTGAGAGTCGTCGTCTTCGCCGAGACCGAGCCGACTCCGCCGCCGAAATCTTGGCCGTAGTGATCGACTAGGGCTCCGCCGCACGCCTCCGGCTATTTAATGCCGGATCGCACCCGAGTATCGCCGTGACCTTGCGCTACTTTTTGCCCTAGCTTGCTAAGCCCTAGCAGCCGCCGCTTGCTCGGGATTGCTCGCCGTAGTAGCTAGGGTATCGTGGTGGTTTTTTCACCTTCCGCCGCCCGCCGCCGCCGAGGAGAAGGAGGTCGAACCGATCCCCGAGCCAAGGCGACTAACGCGTGACCCAAGACGTCGCCGAGGAGCCCCGTAGCGCCGTCGGGCTCGTCATCGTTCCCGTCTCCGGTGCCCAAGCTTCGCCGTGCCATCGCCGGACTCCGCGAGCTCTGTGGACCGTCAGATCCAGATCGGACGGTTGAGGTGAGTTCACGTGTTCCAAACCCGATTAGATCTGGACCGTTGGATCAAGATCCAACGGTTCACAATCGCCACGTGCCGTAGCAGTACTATTATAGGATTAGATCTGGACCGTCCGATCTAAATCGAACGGCCCACGAGCATCGAGTAGTTTCAACGTGTTAAACCCTGGATCTAATCCGCGCCGTTGATTTTCAAACCAACGGCCGAGATTGCGCCACGTGTTGGGAAGGTGGACCGACGCGGTCAGCGTCGTACGCGTGTGAGCGCGTGTCCCTGACACGCGGGCCCCGCATGTCAGAGGGCCCACACGCCAGCCGCGTTGGCGTGAGACCTCGCGACCGACAGTGGAGTCCCACCGTCGACCTCACCCGAAGCCGTGGACCGGGTCCACTGTGGACCAAACTGCCGTGAGCCGAGCCCATGAGCGGTGGCGTCAGCCGACCAATCAGAGGCTGCCACGTGTCCATGCTGACGCAATAATTAATTTCCGAAAAAGAAAATGATTTATTAATTCGAAATATTGATTCAAATTTAGATTCAAACTTCAAACGCTTATAACTTTTGCGTTTCAACTCCGATTTGAGTGATTCAAATTTCTAAATTTGTATAAAATTGAGATCTACCTAAATATGAATTTTATTTAATTTTTGGACTAAAGTTTTTCTCTGTAATATTATTTAATTGATTATTTAAACTTTAATAAATCATAACTTTTGCGTTTTAACTCCAAATTTGACGATTCCAGTTTCCAAAAATCCAAAAAATTATGTTCTCTCTGTTTATGGAGTTTTGGGATGTTTTTGCCTATTGTTTATTTGTGTATTTGCTATTTGCACGCTTTACGAGTAGACGTTGAAGTGCCGGAGGGATTCGAAGGGGAAGTATTGACTCAGGATCCAACTCAAGACCAAGAGCAAGTACTTTTTGAAGGCAAGTTGTGCTTTGACCATGTTGATCCTATTTCGAAATCTATTTTGATTTAAACTATTGCATGCTAGATCAATTAGAAAGATACTTTGTTTAAACATGGGGGTTAGATAAATACCAAATTGCTGTATGACACCTTGATTATCTAAGTATGTGCCATGATCCCTTGTCACCCTAGTTGTGGTTTACTAGTTGGACATTATTAAATTGCCAACATGGGTTTAGACCGTTGTAGTATACTGCTTAGACACCTTTCACGTGCTCATAACATGATTTTGGACAATCAAATGTTAATATTGACTTAATGATATCTTGAACCTGTTTTGGAAAAGTATCATGTGATGTTGATGGCACGTGGTGCATGGTAATCAACTGGGTTTGATAAACAGATTTCGACCGGGCATGTGGCAAGAGTAATCAGGTGGGCCGCTTGTGGCATTGGGAGTGTTGATTTGGTTTTTCGGGTAGTCTTGCCCTGGTCACTCTAAGGACTTAACCTTGCAAGCCTTTGAACTGGGTCATACTTGCAACCACATGGCTGGAATGGGACGGCCCTAGTTGACTAAGTCGCTAAGGACTCACTTGTGGAGCCTCGGGTGTCGATTACACCGTTTGTGTGATTGTGCGGGGAGCGTATCGTGGTCGTGGCCGATACCCATCTAACGGTGTGTTGGTCCCATACTTCGCCTTGGCTAAGGGAAGGGATGGTGTAGAGCACGAACCGGAGAGGACCACCTGTGTTGTTTAAAGCTTCCGAAAGGCTTTGTTACGTGAACTCGCCTTAGTGGTGTTTGACTGTATATTGTTGGTAAAGTGCATAACCTCTGCAGAGTGTAGAATCTATTTGAATAGCCGAGTCAACGGTAATGGACAATGCTCGGGAATTACAGTCAAGGGTTAGACTTTCTGAAAATAACTTGGATTTGAAAGGTTGGGTTGGTTTAACAATGAAGATGATGGAAATGTGGTTTAGGATGGGGAAAAATGTTTGTTAAACTTCTTGAAAAGTTATTTACGCTTTACTTATTTCTACTGCTTTCGAATCTACTTATATTACTTTTCAAATGCTGTTTACTGCAAATATACCTTGAGCTATTCCTTTGTACCAAGCCATGCATATAGTATCTTAGCTTGCATTCTGTGCATGACTTGCTGAGTACCAAGTACTCACCCTTGCCTCAACACAATACCAGTTGAAGAGGAGACTACGCCAGTTTCGGAGGAGGAGTTCCAAGAGGACCCGTCTACTTAGGGATGCGAGCCCGGTCGGTTGCCTGTGGTATCTTTGGATGGCGCCACGAGTTATTTGATTTTCATTTCTTTGTTATTTCTCTTTTAATAAGTTTCGCCTTGCAAGGCATATATTTGTAACTTGGCCATAAGGTCAAGTAACCTTTGGTTATTTAAATAAAGTACTTATTTGGTATCGAGTGGTATGATTGTGATATTTACCAATGTTAAGACTGTGTGCACTAGCGCGTTCCTGGACTAGTGCTGAATACACAGAGGGTCCGGATTTGCAAATTCGGGGTCCCGACAGAGGTGGTATCAGAGCCATACTTGACCGTAGGCTCAACCCAAAGATAGAATGGTCGTAGTGAGGATAAAACCTATTTTCTAAAAGCTAAAAGTTTGTCAAGACAAGAAATGACATCTCGACTTATCCCCTTCTCTCTTTTCTTGTCTCTTGCTGAAATTTTTCCTTACCTTATCACAATTTAAAAATTCCGAGTTCTTACGTAAAGCACTCTTGTGACAGATGGAGGTTTTCTCGATGAGTGAGCATAGGTTCTGTAGTGAGGCCCCTTCGCCGAGTCGCGTCATAAAAGAAAGAGTCACCCTTTAGGCGTTAGACTCCAGAATTAGTTCGATTTGGATTTGCTTTGGTTGCTGAGTGTGCAGTATGTGTTGCAAGGCCCTTAGGCATTGTAAGCAGCCATACCAAGTTATTAATAATAAAGTTGGACCTTAAAGTTACCCCTTTCGCCCCGCATAAGTTCCATATTACTTGTCTATTCTTGTTTCCCTCTCATCTCTAAACCTAGAGCAAATCGACAGATGGTGAACACCCGTGGAAACTTTGGAGGCAATGGGAGTGGTTCTCGCCCAGTAGAAAACCCCAATGATGGAGCACCAGCACCGCCAGTTGATATGCAGAATTTTGGAGCATTTCTTGCTGCGCAGACTCAGTTGATGCATGCTATGATGCAACAAATGCAGCAAACGTCCTTTGCTCAGGCCACTTTGCTAATCAAGTTAATCAAGGGCCACGCTTGAATACAAAGGTCGAGTTCATGAGAACTCACCCACCCACCTTCTCTGGGAATGCCAATCCATTGGAGGCCGATGATTGGTTAAGATCAATTGAGAGGAAGCTACACATAGCACAATGCATAGGGAATGAGAAGGTACTCTACGCTTCTCATCAATTTGGAAGGAACAGCCGAATGGTGGGAGAACTTCGTGCCACGCAAGAGAACCCTCAAGATATCACTTGGGAAGAGTTCACAACGCATTCGACAAGATCATGTGCCTGAAGGAATCATGGACCTTAAGAAGGAGGAGTTCAGAGCATCAAGCAAGGTAATCACCGGTGGTCGACTACCCGAACAAGTTCACACAGCTAGCACGCTACGCACTGAGGATGTAGCGACGGATAAATCCGCATACCTCGTTTTATGAAGGGACTTAACTCAGATTGCAAGTAGGGTTGATCACCCACACCTTTCCAGATTTCCAAGAATTGGTGAATAAGGCGCTTATTCTTGAGGACAAGCGCAAGGAACCGGATGAGAACAGAAGCGCAGGATGCAACAAAGAAGGATCACGTCGAGGGAACGCATAGCGGCGCTGAGAGTTGCACCAAATCAATTCTTGATTCCAACCACGTAATGCAACAAGGACACCATCCCCGGCACCAAGACACGCCAATCGTAACTACTGCACCCACTTCGCTAGAAACACTACTCGTGCAATCGGCAAGGAACAAGTGAGACGCCTGTTACAAGCTGCAACGAGCCAGGACACTTTGCCAACAGCTTGTCCAAAGAAGACAGCGAGGCGACCCGATCCGCTTCAATCTAGGAACCACCCCGGCTAGGACGCCAAAGACCAGGAGCCATACCCTGCATCGTGGTGAGAGGCCGAGTCAACCATGTCACCGCAGATGCACTGCTGCGAATGCTACGGACGTCGTCTTGGGTAAGTTACTTGTTAACTCGATGCACCAGATTTTGTTTGACTCTGGAGCTTCGCATTCGTTTGTTTCGCAAGGCTTTGCTACTAGAAATGATTTAAGGATTGCAAGACTTAAGTGCATGCTTTTAGTTCAAACCCCTGGTTCCGAACTCCGAACGGAAGTAGGATGCTCCGGGGTGAGAATACTAATAGGTGGAATAGAATTCCTAGCAAACCTTATAATTTTGGAGACCCAGACCTTAGACGTCATATTGGGAATGGATTGGTTATCTAAGCACAAGGCCGTATTGGATTGTGGACGAAGGACTATCTCAGTTGAGAGCCCGTGTGGGAAGAAAGTGGAATTTCAAGCCACTGCAGTTAGAGATGGACAGTTGATGGTTAACAGTACCAAGGCAATCAGCATAGAGGATGTCCCAAAGAGTGAATGAGTACCCGATGTTTTTCCCGAAGATCTACCTGGTATGCCGCTGCAGGGACATAGAGTTTGTGATAGAGCTTGTACTGTACAAAGACCGATAGCAAAGAGACCCTATCGATGTCTACCGAGGAGCCGGTAGAAATGAAGAAACAAATAGAAGAGTTAATGGAGAAAGGATTTATCAGACCGAGTTCGTCGCCGTGGGGAGCACCGCTTTGTTTGTCAAGAAGAAGGACGGGAGTTTCAGGATGTGCATTGACTACCGTGCACTCAATGAAGTCACCGTGAGGAATAAGTATCCGCTACCCAGGATTGATGATTTGTTTGATCAGTTGAGAGGAGCCGAGTTTTCTCCAAGATTGATCTGAGATCGGGATACCATCGATTGAAGATCCGATCGTAAGATATTCAAGATCGCATTCTCGTCAAGATATGGACATTACGAGTTCTGATTATGTCCTTTGGGTCGACGAATGCGCCACTATTTCATGAATATGATGAATAAGGTGTTCATGGAATATTTGGACAAGTTTGTCGTCGTGTTCATAGACGATATCCTAATCTACTCCAAGACAGAGGATGAACATGCCGAACACTTAAGGCGAGTTTTGGAAAAGCCGAGGAACGAGAACTTTTCGCCAAGTTCAAGCAAGTGTGATTTTTGGAAGGACAAGGTGGAGTTTCTTGGGACTAATGACCGCAGTAGGAGTCGCCGTAGATCCAAGCAAAGTAGAAGCTGTGTTACATTGGGAACACCAAGATCGTGACCCAGTTCGAGTTTCCTTGGAATGGCAGGATACTACCGCCGTTTCATCGAAGGCTTTTCGACAATCGCGAAACCTCTTACGCAGCTTGCTAAAGAAGGAAAAGAAGTTTGCATGGACGCCGGAATGTGAGAAAGGATTTCAGAGTCGAAAAGCGATTGACGTCGGCCAAGACCGGTGCTAGTTCTACCGGATGTTGCTCAAAGCTTCGATATTTATTGTGACGCATCGCGCCAAGGACTTGGATGTGTGTCGATGCAGAATGGAAAGGTCGCCGCTATGCATCAAGACAGTTGAGGCCGCATGAGGAAAATTATCCGACACATGACTTAGAGTTAGTCAGTAGTGCATGCTTTGAAGATATGGCGTCACTATCTCGATTGGAAACAGATGTGAAGTATATACGGATCATAAGAGCCTTAAGTACATATTCACCCAGTCGGATCTGAATATGAGGCGAGAGGAGATGGTTAGAGTTGATCAAGGACTATAATGTTGGAATCCATTACCATCCCTGAAGGCCAACGTAGTAGCCGATGCTCGAGTCGGAAAAGCCATACCGTGAGTACGTTGCTAGCCACAAGTCGGGATGAGTTATGTGAGGATTTAAAATGAAGATTGAGGTAGTACCTAGCGGATTCTTGGCCGCATTGGAAGTAAAGCCTACCCTAGAGGATCGATCCGAGAAGGACAGAAGGATGATGACAAGATCCGCAGGATTAAGTCCATCAAGGAGGAAGGCAAGGCAGAGGACTTCAAGTTGGATGAGCAAGGCACGTTGTGGATGAAGGATCGCATTTGTGTGCCTACAAGAAGGAGTTAAAGCAATCGATTCTCGAGGAAGCCCATGACTCCAAGTACTCGATTCATCCCGAAGCGCCAAGATGTATCGTGATCTCAAGGAGAGATTCTGGTGGCCGAGTATGAAACGTGAAGTTGCCGAGCATGTTGCATTGTGCGATGTATGCCAGAGAGTCAAGGCAATGCATCAGAGACCAGCAGGATTGCTACAACCGCTGAAAATACCTGAGTGGAAGTGGGAGGAAATCGGAATGGATTTCATTACCGGTTTGCCGAAGACTCAAGGAGGTTATGACTCCATATGGGTTATAGTGGATCGCTTGACTAAAGTAGCCCATTTTATCCCCGTGAAGACCACTTACTCGGGAGATAAATTAGCGTAATTGTACATGATCAGATTGTCTGTTTGCACGGAGTGCCCAAGAGGATCAGATCGGACAGAGGTACCCAATTTACCTCAAGGTTCTGGAATAAGTTGCATGAAGCCATGGGAACCCGTTTGAACTTCAAGATAGCTTATCATCCTCAGACGGATGGACAGACCAGAAAGAGTCAACCAGATTACGGAGGATATGTTGAGAGCTTGTGCATTAGCTTATGCTACCTCTTGGGATAAGAGTTTGCCGTATGCCGAGTTCGCCATTACAACAATAGTTATCGTGCTAGTTTACAGATGTCACCTTTTGAGGCCTTTGTATGGTCGACCACTGTCGGACGCCTTTGAATTGGAATGAGACCGCGAGCGCCGTGTCTTTGGGCCGATATTCTTCAAGAGGTCAAGAGCAAATCGCCATGATTAGGGAAAGGTTGAAGATAGCCCAATCTCGACAGAAGAGTTAGGTGACAATCGTCGCCGAGATTTGAGTTTTGAACCGTAAGACTTTGTATACCTCGAGTTACGCCTCTCGGGAGTTAAGAGGTTCCATGCCAAAGGGAAACTTGCACCCTGCTATGTTGGACCATTTAAGATTTTGAGCCGCAGAGGCGAAGTTGCTTATCAGCTGGAGTTGCCACAGTCGTTGGCAGGAGTACATGATGTATTCCATGTGTCCCAGTTAAAGAAGTGTCTCCGAGTTCCCGAGAATGCAGACATTAGAATCAATTGAGTTGCAAGAGGATTTGACTTATAAGGAGTATCCCGTGAGGATTCTGTACACAATGGATCGAGAAACTAGAAACAAGTCAACTCGTTTTTGTAGAGTTCAGTGGAGCAATCATGAAGAAAGCGAAGCGACTTGGGAGCCGCCGAAGAGGATTTGAAGAAAGAATTTCCAAACCTATTCCTTTAGTAAGCCCCAATCTCTGGGACGAGATTCTATTAAGGGGAGGTTTGTAACACCCCAAAATTTTACTTGTCCTAAATTCATGTGTGATTTGGCACTTTGGTGAATTTTGGAATTTTCTGAATTTATTTGGATTTATTTGGAATTTATTTGAATTTATTCCATTTTGAAATAATTAAAGAATTTAATTTTGCAAATAAAATTTTGTTGGAAATATTTTATTTGAGTCCAAAATGATCCAAAGTATTTTCCAGAATTTTTTTGGAATTTTTCTGAGTCATTTGCTATTTTTAATGAATTAAATGAATTATTAGGAATTATTTTAAATATTAAATCGCTGGAAAATCAAACTCGGGTCAAGTACTGTTCATCCGACCGAAGTCGAACCCGAGTCGGACTCGAGTCCGACCGAGCCACGCGACTCGACCAAACCCACTCCTAAACCTAATCAATCCCAACCGTTGGATCAAGATCCAACGGCCGAGATCCGCCCTGCGTGGCTGAGCCGTATCCGCCCGGATCCGATCGCGCCGTCGCGATCGTGGCCGTTGATCGCGCCACGTGGGACGGGCCGAGAGTCGTCGTCTTCGCCGAGACCGAGCCGACTCATGCGCCGGCGTGCGCCGTGACAAACTAGGCTCCGCCCGAGCACGCCTCCGGCTATTTAATGCCCGGATCGCACCCGAGTATCGCCGTGACCTTGCGCTACTTTTGCCCTAGCTTGCTAAGCCCTAGCAGCCGCCGCTTGCTCGGGATTGCTCGCCGTAGTAGCTAGGGTATCGTGGTGGTTTTTTCACCTTCCGCCGCCGTCGCCGTCGCCGAGGAGAAGGAGGTCGAATCGATCCCCGAGCCAAGGCGACTCGAGCGTGACCCGCCGTCGCCGGAGGAGCCCGTAGCGCCGTCGGGCTCGTCATCGTTCCGTCTCCGGTGCCCAAGCTTCGGCGTGCCATCGCCGGACTCCGCGAGCTCGTGGACCGTCGAGATCCAGATCGGACGGTTGAGGTGAGTTCACGTGTTCCAAACCCGATTAGATGCGGACCGTTGGATCAAGATCCAACGGTTCACAATCGCCACGCGTCGTAGCAGTACTATTATAGGATTAGATCTGGACCGTCCGATCTAAATCGAACGGCCCACGAGCATCGAGTAGTTTCAACGTGTTAAACCCTGGATCTAATCCGCGCCGTTGATTTTCAAACCAACGGCCGAGATTGCGCCACGTGTTGGGAAGGTGGACCGACGCGGTCAGCGTCATACGCGTGTGAGCGCGTGTCCCTGACACGCGGGCCCCGCATGTCAGAGGGCCCACACGCCAGCCGCGTTGGCGTGAGACCCCGCACTGACAGGTGGGTCCCACCTGTCAGCCTCACCCGAGCTGTGGACCGGGTCCACCGTGGACCAAACCGCGCCGTGAGCTGAGCCCATGAGCCGGCTGACGTCAGCCAACCAATCAGAGGCTGACACGTGTCCATGATGACTCAATAATTAATTTCCGAAAAAGAAAATGATTTATTAATTCGAAATATTGATTCAAATTTAGATTCAAACTTCAAACGCTTATAACTTTTGCGTTTCAACTCCGATTTGAGTGATTCAAATTTCTAAATTTGTATAAAATTGAGATCTACCTAAATATGAATTTTATTTAATTTTTGGACTAAAGTTTTTCTCTGTAATATTATTTAATTGATTATTTAAACTTTAATAAATCATAACTTTTATGCGTTTAACTCCAAATTTGATTTATTCCAGTTTCCAAAAATCCAGAAAATTATGTTCTCTCTGTTTATGGATTTTATTTGGAGTTTTGGGATGTTTTTGCCTATTGTTTATTTGTGTATTTGCTATTTGCACGCTTTACGAGTAGACGTTGAAGTGCCGGAGGGATTCGAAGGAAGTATTGACTCAGATCCAACTCAAGACCAAGAGCAAGTACTTTTTGAAGGCAAGTTGTGCTTTGACCATGTTGATCCTATTTCAAATCTATTTTGATTTAAACTATTGCATGCTAGATCAATTAGAAAGATACTTTGTTTAAACATGGGGTTAGATAAATACCAAATTGTCGTATGACACCTTGATTATCTAAGTATGTGCCATGATCCCTTGTCACCCTAGTTGTGGTTTACTAGTTGGACATTATTAAATTGCCAACATGGGTTTAGACCGTTGTAGTATCTTGCTTAGACACTTACGTGCTCATAACATGATTTTGGACAATCAAATGTTAATATTGACTTAATGATATACTTGAACCTGTTTTGGAAAAGTATCATGTGATGTTGATGGCACGTGGTGCATGGTAATCAAGCGGGGTTTGATAAACAGATTTCGATCGGGGCATGTGGCAAGAGTAATCAGTGGGCCGGTTGTGGCATTGGGAGTGTTGATTTGGTTTTTCGGGTAGTCTTGCCCTGGTCACTCTAAGGACTTAACCTTGCAAGCCTTTGAACTGGGTCATACTTGCAACCACATGGTGGAATGGGACGGCCCTAGTTGACTAAGTCGCTAAGGACTCACTTGTGGAGCCTCAGGTGTCGATTACACCGTTTGTGTGATTGTGCGGGGAGCGTATCGTGGTCGTGGCCGATACCCATCTAACGGTGTGTTGGTCCCATACTTCGCCTTGGCTAAGGGAAGGGATGGTGTAGAGCACGAACCTGAGAGGACCACCTGTGTTGTTTAAAGCTTCCAAAGGCTTTGTTACTGAACTCGCCTTTGTGGTGTTTGACTGTATCTTGTGGGTAAAGTGCATAACCTCTGCAGAGTGTAGAATCTATTTGAATAGCCGAGTCCACAGATCTTGGACAATGCTCGGAATTACAAATCAAGGGTTAGACTTTACGAAAATAACTTGGATTTGAAAGGTTGGGTTGGTTTAACAATGAAGATGATGGAAATGTGGTTTAGGATGGGGAAAAATGTTTGTTAAACTTCTTGAAAAGTTATTTACGCTTTACTTATTTCTCTGCTTTGAATCTACTTATATTACTTTTCAAATCTTTGTTTCTTTGCAAATATACCTTGAGCTATTCCTTTGTACCAAGCCATGCATATAGTATCTTAGCTTGCATTCTGTGCATGACTTGTCGAGTACCAAGTACTCACCCTTGCCTCAACACAATACCGATTGAAGAGGAGACTACGCCAGCCAGAGGAGGAGTTCCAAGAGGACCCGTCTACTTAGGGATGCGAGCCCGATCGGTTGCCTGTGGTATCTTTGGATGGCGCCACGAAGTTATTTGATTTTCCGCTGCTGTTATTTCTCTTTTAATAAGTTTCGCCTTGCAAGGCATATATTTGTAACTTGGCCATAAGGTCAAGTAACCTTTGGTTATTTAAATAAAGTACTTATTTGGTATCGAGTGGTATGATTGTGATATTTACCAATGTTAAGACTGTGTGCACTAGCGCGTTCCTGGACTAGTGCTGAATACACAGAGGGTCCGGATTTGCAAATTCGGGGTCCCGACATGGTTTCTCAACCAATGGCAAGTCCAACAAAAGCTCTCTAAGCCATTCAGCCTCAACAGTGGCTGTATCAAGTGCTACAAGTTCAGCTTCCATGGTTGACCTCGTTAATATGGTCTGTTTGCAAGACCTCCATGAAACTGCAGCACCAGCTAAGGTAAAAACATAACCACTTGTAGCTTTGATCTCATCCGCATCAGAGATCCAATTGGAATCACTATATCCTTCTAATACAGATGGATATCCAGTATAGTGAATTCTGTAAGATGTTGTGCCTCTCAAGTAGCGCAACACTCTTTCAAGTGCCTCCCAATGATCATCTCCCGGGTTAGATGTAAACCGGCTTAATTTGCTCACAGCAAATGAGATATCAGGCCTTGTGGCACCAGCTAGATACATAAGAGACCCAATAATTTGTGAATATCTCAATTGATCTTTCCCTAACCCTTGATTTTTCCGAAGTTTAACACTCGGATCATATGGTGTTGGGGAAATTTTGCAATTCTCAAAGCCGCATGTGCTCAAAATTTTCAAAGATAATGGGATTGATGCAAAATGATTCCATCCTCATTCTTGATCAATTTAATATTCAGAATAACATCTGCCCCTCCCAAATCTTTCATATCAAAGCATCGAGATAAGAAAGTTTTGACCTCATCAATTACAAAGAAGTGTTAGTCCCAAATATAAGTATGTCATCAACATACAAACACAAAATCACACCTTGACCCCCACCATAACGATAATATACACACTTATCTCGCCTCATTAACAAAGAAACTAGCAGATGTCAAAGTTTTATCAAACTTTTCGTGCCATTGCTTAGGTGCTTGGTTTAGTCCATATAAGGATTTTAATAATTTGCACACTTTATTTTCCTGTCCGGAATCACATAACCATCTGGTTGCTCCATATAGATTTCTTCCTCCAACTCTCCATTAAGGAAAGCTGTCTTTACATCCATTTGATGGACGTGTAGACCATGGGAAGCAGCTAAAGCAATGAGCACTCTAATGGTGGTTAATCCGCAACAGGAGAATAAGTATCAAAATAATCCTCTCCTTCTTTCGGGTATAACCCTTGGCTACAAGTCTTGCCTTGTACTTATCAACAAGTACCATCAGGCCTCATTTTCTTTTGAAAACCCACTTGCATCCAACAGGTTTGCACCCAGTGGGACGATCGCTGATCTCCCAAGTCCCATTAGCCATGATGGAATCCATCTCGCTACGGATCGCCTCTTTCCAATACTCAAGATCGTAATGCATAAGCCTCTGAAAGAGATTTTGGCACATCATCTACGAGGTATACAATGAAGTCATCGCCAAAGGTTTTCTCAACCCTTTGTCTCTTGCTCCTACGAGGAGCCTCTGCGACTAAATTGTTATCCTCCTCAGTAATATCTTCTACTGGTAGTGTATCACTCATTGGTACAAAAATAGTGGTAGGTTCAACAATAATATTTTTAGTTTGTGAGGTACTACTTTGGTCTCATAGGATAAACATCCTCAAAGAATGAAGCATCTCTCGACTCCATTATTGTGTTAGCAACAATCTCGGAGTTTCGATTTTACTACTAAAAATCTATAGGCCGTCTTGTTATGTGCATATCCTAAAAATGCAATCGATCGCTTTAGGTCCAAGCTTTCTCTTTTTCTGCAATGGTATATTGACTTTTGCCAAACACCCCCATGTTCGCAGAAAATTGACATTGGGCTTTCTCCCCTTCCATCCCTCATATGGAGTAATCTCACGCTTTTTAGTGATTACTCTATTTAAGACAAAATTTGCTGTCAATATAGCTTCCCCCCACCATATCTTAGGCATACCGGCACTCTCTAACATGGCATTCACCAAGTCTGTGAGTGTTCGGTTTTTCCTCTCAGCTACCCCATTAGATTGAGGAGAATATGGTGGTGTAACTTCATGGATTATACCATGCTCAGAACAGAACTGGGAGAAATCATGAGAGATATACTCTCCTCCACGATCAGACCTTAGTCTTTTAATTTTCTTTTCTAGTTGGTTCTCAACCTCGGCCTTATAGATTTTGAAGTAGTTTAAAACTTCATCCTTTGTTTTCAGCAAATACACAAAACAATAACGTGTTGCATCATCTATAAGTGTTAGAAAGTATCTTTTGCCTCCTTTTGTCAACAATCCATTCATTTCACATAGGTCAGAATGGACAAGATCTAATGGTGCCAAGTTCTTTTCTTCCTCTAATCCTTTAAAGGGTTTTCTAGGTCGCTTTGCTTGCACACAAGATTGACACTTTGATCCTTTGACAATATCACATTTTGGAATTAACTCTAATCTGGACATTCGAGCAATGCTATCAAAACCAATATGACAGAACCGAGAATGCCAAACATCGGCATCACATTTATTCAAACCAGTTGCAATATTCATATTATAGCAAGACTCTAGAGTACTTAAGCGGAACAAGCCTCCGCTCTCATAGCCTTTACCAACAAAGTTCCCAAACTTAGACAATACAACTTTATTTGACTCAAATACTAGCTTGTAACCATCCATGCATAAAAGAGAACCACTAACAAGGTTCTTTTTTATTGTTGGCGCATGCTGCACGTTCTTCAAGTGGACAATCTTCCCTGAAGTTAGCTTCAGATCTACCGTGCCAACACCAAGAACAGAAGCATGCGACCCGTTCCCCATTAGGACGGAGGAAGCCCCGGCTGCCTGGTAAGAAGAAAACAAGGAAACATCAGAACACACGTGAACATTAGCCCGAGATCAACCCACCAATCGGTGGTTTGACATGCTGAAAAACAACAGAGAATTACCATACCCTCCTCAAGTCGAGGCCTCGCATATGGTCACGTTGGCATTTTTCTTGCCTTGTTCATTTGTCCTGTTTTGCGATAGCTTACAGCCTTTGCCATATGACCGTCCTTTCCGCATTACCTAAACAGGTGATGTTCTTCATGTCCTTTTTCTCAATTTTCTTCTTTTTAAAGCTAGTTGTCTTGTTTGGTTTAGGAACTTTGAAGTTCTTGCCATATGATTTCTTCTCGACGATATTGGCATTATTCTGATTAGTTATGCTTGGTGCATCTTTTGCTCTTGCCTTTTCTTCCACATCAAGAGTTGCAATGAGATCCTCAACAGAAATCTCTTCCCTCTTGTGCTTTAAGCTAGTGGCAAAATCCCGCCAAGATGGGGGAAGTTTGGCAACAATGCCCGCTGCCACAAACTTAGGAGGCAATGCACAACCCAAGTGCGCAATCTCGCCAACCAAGATGGTGGAGGTCGTGTGCTTGTGCAACAATCGATTTAGCGCCATCCATGCTAAAATCGAAGAATTGCTCGCACACGTACAGCCAGCGACCGGCTTCAGCCTCTGCGTACTTTTGGTCAAGTGCATCCCACAACTCAGTGGCAGATGTGTAGTTCATATACACATCATAGAGCTGATCTGCCAAAATGGTCAGAAGGCAGCCTAGTGCAGTGTTGTTCGCACTATCAAATTGCATGTACTGCTCAACCGTAAATGGATACTGCGGGTGGATCACCCACCACAGCCCCAATGACATGAGCCAAAACTTAGCTCTTTGTCTGCCATCTATGGAAATTTGCACCGTAAAACCTCTCGTGTTTCATAGCATCCGAAGGATTAGCCATTCTTTGAATCACAAAAATATCGCAAATAAGGTTTCTGGATTGTTGGAAATATGCGCAATATTTTTATTCCAGATTTTATATTGAGGCAAATACTACTGATAAACAGTGATGCACACAGTAAATCTAACAGCAGGCTACACATTGTACTTCCAAACATATGAACTCAAGAAACAGAGTATGATTAAATCGAACGTCCACTAACTGACTTACAGTTAGGCTTGATGAAGACAAAACGATGCGCAGAATAGGTTGTGGAAGAAGTCGAAGTCGATGAAGCAACGCAGGAGCGGTCGCGCAGATGCGCTGCCCAGAAACCATATTGCCGCCCCGTGCAGGTGATCTCTGCGGCAATGGCTCGGAGATACCGCTCACCCTCCTTCACGGTGCACGCCGAGGAGGAAGGTCGGCGAGGTTCAACAGCTCAACACAACAATCTGATTCTCACAGGAGGAAGGAAAGAATGGAATTGGAAAAATTCAGTGCTATGGCCTGGACGTCTCCAGGTCTTATATAGCCTTCAACCAGTAACTGTCTCCATTACTCACTAGTAACCGACAAAGACTAAGTACCGATAATCGACCGAATTTAAACAGGCTTAATGCACCGTAACTGCTAATTCAAACAAAATAATGGTAATTATGCAGTCTCCTGACCAGTACAAAAAACTAAATAGTTGCATGATTCAGCAAAATAAAAGGTGAATTCATAGTGCCTGGAGACACACGACGCGGCGCGGTCGCAAGTCACAAGTCACGTGGATTTTCACGCGAAAATACGCGAATACGCGCGCGCGCGCGTGTGTGTTTAGCCAGTATTCACCCTATGCCATCTCCATGCCAAGTGTCACATTAATCAAGAGGTGGGAAAGACTCCACCTTTTAAATTGACCTTCCTCCACTTGGCTAGGCAATATGGTACTAAATCATGCATGCTATGGAATTAAAGGAAATGGGCCATGGGCCAATTTCTAACAGTTTACTCATACATAAATACTTTTGTACAAATGCAAAATATTTCTCGCTGCAAAGCTGTTTTGATGATAGTGCAAAGCTGTGTTGATTGCATGTTCTCTAGAGTGGCATCTATTTGTGTATGGAAGCAAGGATGTAAATGAAAAAGGTGTTGGGCCAGGGGGTGAAAAACCAAATGGACAACCAAAGGATAAAGGACTCTCACAACACACAAGGTTTTCAGCTTACCAAAGGTGCTTGAATGTTCTGCGGAGAGTATTTTCACAAGCAAGTGTTTGATCATGGTAATGAGGATGTACATTCAAATCACTTGTGAGTACTTTCTTGTTGAGCCCTATGGGAACATAATAGTAATGTCCTCGATATAGGCATGCTTTTTGTTTGTATGCTAGTCTAAAAATATAATTTTCCCATCTATATTGACTGTAAGTATGGCATATACTCAACAAGCCGTGAATCTGAAATTTTCTCGTTCATTCTTTGCAACAGTGCATGCCTCTTGATTTCCTGGAAGGTGAGAAGTTCCAGGAGGCAACAAACAATTATGTCAGACCTCTATTAACCAAGGTAAATTTAGTCCTATCAAAAAACCAAGGTAAGGACCTCTATTAAACTCGGAAGGATTATCACAGTTGTCACAAAGTTGTCTGTTGTAACACAACAAGCTGTAAGTTGTAATTATGAGTTGTTTTGCTACTTATTTTGTTGTTCTCAAGCATGCTGCTACTTAACATGTGCTGTTAATCATATTCCTCAAAAATATAGTCTTGTCACTTGTGTTACCACTAATAGAATTGCTAACATTAGCTGTTCTTAAGCATGTAATTTTGATTTAATCTGCTAATTTTGTCCTGAAATTTATTCAACTCTTTCTTGTTGCAGTACACAAATGGAGCCCCCATCCACCCTCATTTGGACTCTGTTTTTGATCTCCCAAGCAAACCGTTGGTGTGATTTTTTACATTTTTTATAGACCTCAATAATATTTAAATAATTCTTTTGAAGTTGTGTAGTCATATTTTTCACATGTCATAAGATGCAGCACTATGACAAAAGGGGCCAGTGTGATATTTACTCTAGATAAAATTGACGAGGCTATTGACACCAGAGTGAGGTCCATCATTGCAAACAAAAACTTCAATAGACAGAGATAAGTAGGGCTGCCTTAATGCATTCTCAATCTCAACATTCCCTAGGTCCAATTTGAGACCATCAAGAAATACATCACATGCCTTCAAAAAAAGGATTTGCCACAGTACACATGTTTTAGTGTATTGGACTGGCTATGTTGCATCATTACTCCAGGTCAATTGTTAGTCTAGGTCAGCCCTATTTCTGTAATGCATCTAAGCTTGATTTGTTGATAATTAGAGTTCATGCCTTCATGGTGCTCAAATTTCCAAAAGGTTCCTTAAGAATAATTACAAAAGGATAAAAACAACAACACTACCAAATTGTAACACCATTGTAGCTATTGGCTTAAACTTGACTTCCTTTGCTTCTACTCTACTCGTTGATACTCATGCCTAGATGAACACAAAAAAGTAACGTTTTTGTATTTATTTAACAGATACTGGTAAATTTCATGTCTAAAAGTTTGTAGATTGAACTTCTAGCTACACAACATGATAATGAGACCATAGATTCTCATTTCCTGCCTGGTATGGATTTTTCAAGTTCCTGTCATTCAGGCCATGTTGCTGGCTGTGGATAATGGAAGTGGTGATACTCTCTAGTAGATGGTGAAGCCATTGTGCTCAATTGGTCATGTATACAGAAACTACCCATGTACTAAAGTATTTTTGTTCTGTGAATGTGATGTGTGCATATTATGTGTAATATGAGATGTGTGAATGTGATATGTGTGCATACTGTGTGTAATATGTGTTGTTTTTGGAAGGGTGGACAAATGAGAAACAGCATACCCCTCATCACTATCGGTTCTTTATAAGAACCGATAATGATGAGGGCCTCATCACTATTGGTTTTGAGCAAGAACCGACTATGATGAATATTTATTACTATCGGACGAAAACCGAGTGTGATAATGCCTCCTCATCACTATCGTTGGACAATATTCTATCGCCATCAAAACCTATTATGATGACGAAAAAGAACCGATTCTAATGTACATTCCTATAGTAAAGATATGTCTAATCTTCACCATTACAATTTAGACCCATCAAAATCGACGGTGTAGATCTTTTCCTTTTCTCTCTGGTTAACATGGCAATTTATTAGCCCTGATTTCTTTTTTCTTTGCTTTAATAATAAAAGTAAATTTCATAAAACCCTATGTTTATCGTCGTATACGTAGCACAAATCCGTAGGTTTTACTATTCTTTTCACATAACCACATGTACATGGGCTTTGTAACACAAAACCACGTGAAAGTTTTGCCTCATCCAACCAAGAATCTTTGGCTGCAACTAGCGCGCACACAGGCGCTGACTTGACGATTGCATGGCAACCCCTAACCACATCAGATCACGCTTACACCTCAGGATGGACGCCTAATATACCTACGGCTAATCTCGACAAAGTGATGGATTCTTACCCGCTTGGCGCGGTTGCCTAATTCCAATGAAAAAGGATTTAGGTTACATTTGGAGAGAACTAATTAACACTGCTTCATGTATTTTGTTTTGCACTACTACGTTCCTTGAGCAGCACTATTTGAAATTGTAGAAGGTTTGAGAGAGAGATGGGAATATGCAGCATACCCTTGCGCTGGGTTCATTGATTATAGAGATTACAGCAGTCTATACATGGTAAGCTCAATACACGGAAGGGCTAAGTATGGCAGCTAGCTAAGTATGAAAACTCTATACGAGGAAGTTCTCTGCACAGGCAAGTGCCATGCAAGGCAACGCAGGATTCTTAGTCATGATGTCAGCAAACTGATGAGAAGATAGCACATGAAGAACATGGACCTGCCCAAGAGAAAGCTTCTCCTGAATGAAGTGAATATCGATCTCGATGTGCTTAGTCCGCTTGTGCTGCACTGGATTAGAGGACATATAAACGGCACTCACGTTGTCACAGTAGACAACGGTGGCGGTAGAGAGGGGTGCATCACTACTACACAAAAGCTTATATTAGACTCCTTATCACAGACGGTTTTGATAAACCGTCTGTGATATGGAACATCACAAACGGTTCTATAGTGTAACCGTCAGTGATAACAGCATAGACGGTTTTTGGCTAAAACCGTCTATGATGAGAGCCACATCACAGACGGATCTATAGTGTAACCGTCAGTGATAACAACATAGACGGTTTTTGGCTAAAACCATCTGTGATGAGAGCCACATCACAGACGGTTTTAACAAAAAACCGTCTGTGATGAGGAAGGCACATGACAGACGGTTTTTTTTGGCAAAAACCGTCTGTAATAAGAGCCATATCGCAGACGGTCTTAGCCAAAAACCGTCTGTGATGAGACGATCACAGACGGCTTTTGACAAAAACCGTCTCTAATGAGCACAATGAGCTCCGATTTTGGTGAAATGGTAAAAACACTATAACTTCTAATTCGTAACTCCGATTTTGGTGTTCTTGTGCTTTCTGGAATCAGCACGATGAGCTCTTCAATTTCTCCTAGGCATAAAGTCTGATTCGGTCTGCAAGTAGAAAATCCGAGTACGTTTGGTAAAATAGTTATAACTTTTGACTCGTAACTCCAATCGGGGCGTTCTTTGGCTCGTTGAAAAGATAACGAAAAGTTGCATCCGAAAATTGAGTAGTGCGGGGAAATCAGATGGTCGGATCTTGAATTTTTGGACGAGTACGTGCGTGCGAGAAAATCAGAATTCCAAAAAAACGTCGTTTAGGCCCTCAAAACGGCCTCCGAAGTTTTGTACCCGTTTCGATCTTTTTTGTGTGTGTTTCCGTGATCTCCAAGCTGTATTCGGAGTATGAGGATACTAAAATCGGTGCTCGAGTGTTCTGTGAGGTTAAAAGGAGGGGGACACGTTATATTTCAGTTGCTATCATACTAACATTATAGTATCAGATCATATAAGAACTCTGAAGTTAAGCGTGCTTAGGTAAGAGCAGTGCTAGGATGGGTGACCGCTTGGGAAGTGCCTGTATTGTGTTAAAATCAGTAGTGATATAGCTCAGAAGTTACGTGTTCTTGGGCAGTTACGAAGTACATGAGAATACATGAGAACAAATCAAAATTACTAATAAAATGAAAAATCAACATCACAGACGGTTCTAAATTGGAACCATCTGTGAAAAAAGTCATCACAGACAGTTTTAATTTGGAACCGTCTGTGATGAGGTGCACATTACAGACGGTTCCAATTTAGAACCGTCTGTGATGCCTTTTTTCACAGACGGTTCCAATTTAGAACTGTCTGTGATAGCTTTTTTACAGACGGTTGGAAAACCGTCTGTGATGATTACGAGTCATCACTGACCCATTCTTACTGATGGTTCACAAAACCGTCTGTAATGACGTTTGAGAACCGTCTGTAATGAGGTTTTCTGTAGTAGTGCATGAAGCTCAGAAAGGAGCTGTAGGAGCCAACAACATTCAGCGACGGCATGTGCAACAGCCCGGTATTCTGCCTCTGCACTGGAGCGGGAGACAGTAGCCTGGCGTTTGGAGGACCAAGATAAGAGATTGTCACAAAGAAAGACGCAAAAACCAGAAGTGGAGCGTCAGTTGTCAGGGCAGCCGGCCCAGTCTACATCTGAATAAGCTGTCAAAGTGGCTGAGGGACAAGCATGCAGAGAAAGTCCATAGGAGAGTGTACCCTGGATATACCGGAGGACGCGCTTATGGAACTGAAGATGAGGCTCCCGTGGTGCATGCATGTAGAGGCATATCTGCTGAACATCATAAGCAATATATGGGCGAGTCAAAGTAAGATAATGTAAAGCACCAGCCAAACTCCGAAATGCCGAAGGATCACTGACAGGAGCCCCAGCATCAGCAGATAATTTTGCACGAGTATCAACTGGAGTGGCACATGGCTTGCAGTTGGACATCCCGGTGCGCTGAAGCAGCTCCCAACCATATTTCTGTTGGGAGAGGAACATCCCATTAGCGGTACGAGTAACTGAAATCCCAAGGAAATAGTGCAAATCATCAAGATCAGTCATGGAGAACTCGCAACCAAGGGAGACAGTGATATCCCGCAGAAGAGAGACTGACGAGGCAGTGAGTATGATATCATCCACATAAAGAAGTAAGTAGGCAGTAGCAGAACCTCGGCGCAGAACAAAGAGAGAAGTATCTGATCGAGAAGCATCGAATCCAATGGTGCCAACAAACTGGGCAAAACGATGATACCAGGCGCGAGGTGCTTGCTTGAGACCATACAATGATCGGTGCAATCGGCAAACATGAGAAGGCCTAGAGGGATCTACAAAACCAGAAGGTTGCTCATAGTAGACAGTCTCATCGAGAGACCCATGAAGGAAGGCATTCTTCACATCAAGTTGGTGAATCGGCCAAGACCGGGAGATGGCAAGACTAAGAACTGTCCAAATAGTAGCAGCCTTCACAACTGGGCTAAAGGTGTCATCAAAATCAATGCCAGGCCATTGGGAATATCCACGAACAACCCATCGGGCCTAGTAATGAGCAAGGCGACCACCAGAATCAAACTTATGCTTAAACACCCATTTGCCTGAAACAATATTGGCACCTGCTGGACGTGGAACCAAGGACCAGGTCTGATTCTTCAATAAAGCGTCATATTCTTCTGTCATAGCTTGACGCCAACAAGGGTCTTGGAGAGCAGACCGGTAATTCTTGGGGATGGGTGATATGTCCAAAGTAACAACAGAGAGATTCAATTTGTCAATGGGTGTAACGATGCTGGACTTAGCTCGCGTGATCATCGGATGAGGTCCCGGAGCAGGTCGTGGCTGAGGCTACATAACAGTCGGCTCAGGCGGTAGTGCACTGGAGATAATGCTCGTAGCAGCAGGATAATGAGGCGCCTTGAGACCATCGTGCGAGGAGAGCCCAGGCGGCGAAGGGGACCAATGCGCTCCGAGGGCAGCCCAAACGGTGAGGCCGGCCTGGGCGACGTAGTGGGCGAGAGTGGCCCGGCTGACGAGGTTAGCCCAGGTGGCATGGTGGCCGGGAGCGGTGCAGTTGGCGGGGCCAGCCCAGGTGTCGAGGTGGCAGGCCTAGCCGGCGGGGAGGGAGCAGCGTCGTGTGGCGCACCTGGGAAACTCGCACGCGACACGCCTGGGGAAGCTGCGTCGGTCACACGGGATTGCGCTACAGGGGCATACATCGTTGGCCCATGCCGTGGATGTGAGCACCCCCTCTTCCTATACCGTACTGTACGCCATCTACTGTAGCGTATAGCACCGTATAGCAACATGAAGCCTCGACACCGAAAATCTGAATCTAAAAATTCGATCGACGGGATCGAACCCTTAGCTGATTCGGTGCTCAGACGCATCCGATCATCGATCCCTGGATCAAGAGCTCCAAGATCGCTGCACTCCACAACCCGAGAATCAATGCACGGAAAGATAAACTAAGGTAATTTACATAACTGGGTTTAAATCTTACACGAGTACATTACAGAAACCAAAAGAAGTAAAGCGACAGCGGAAACAAAAGAAAGACAACCAGCCACCGGCCCGACCACCCCACAAAGCTACCGATCGAGGGAGGGACTACGAAACCGCAACACTCGCAGAAAAGGGGCTCGCCATCATCCGACATCATCATTACCTTCCTCTCGTGGAAAAAGGGTTAGCGACAACGGTGAGTACACGTATGTACTGCAAGACTTTAGTGTATGGAAATATGAATAAATGCAGCTGTTTCAACAGGATAAAGCTCCTACATCAAGTTAATTGCAAAAGCTGGATTTAAAACAGTTCATCGAAAAGTAATACATAATTTGAAAGACAATGAGTTTGAATAAAACATATTTACAGATATGTAACAATCGAGCTCCACACCGCCACCATCCATGGTCGCAATCGATACGAATCGACATCCATACATAATCCCATCGAGAATCATATACACATATCCACAATCCCATCAAGTACCATTCCACCACATACTTTATACCGACTCAAATAGATTTTCGTTTTCAAAACCAAACCAAATCTCTATACTTGATATGATTAGAGAAGATTGCTCATAACCGTGAGCACGGCTAATCGATTAGAATTATTTGATACTCGCAGAGTTTGCGCACTTTACCCAAACACAACTCGCACTTGCATCCCTGTCATCCAGGGTACACGCGATACACGAGGTATCCGATATACAAGAATGATCTATTCTTTCCCATCGTTGAGGTTATAGCCACACCCCAAAGACCGGTGACGACAAATCCACTACTATGGCGATAAGAGGCCAACCACCACTCAGGCGCCACGGAATACTCATCGTGACGACGGCGAATTGTTGGCCGCGCATTACCCCATAGCAAGGCGCACACCGTTGTATCAACAAACATGAATCGAGCGATTCCTCGCCGCAAAAGTACAAGCGCACACACGAAGGCGCATACGGCGGGTCGTGGAGGACACACACACCGCGCTTGATCGCCAACACAGGGAAAAGGTCCACTCTTCGCCTACCAACAGCATGGCTATCCCTCACACTTCAAGTACTAGAATAGGCTGCCCCATCCCAGCATTGCGCGGTTGCACGGTGTTCAATTCAAAAACCGTCACAAGTTCGGTCCTTATATTTTTGCCTAGTGACTCAAGCGGGAACTCCACTTAACTCGCCAACCAATCGCCACCATGTTTAACTAGCACATATTATACCTCCCGCCAAGTCTAATTACCAACTAGACACTTCACATTTTTATCAATATACCTTTACGATTCACATTTCCAAAACTTTTCCAAAACCAATTACATTTATCATATTTTTGTGCATTGGGTATGGACTTACTTTGCTCACCTCTATTGCAGTGTATAAGCTTATGAAATTAATAAATCGCTTATACCCAAGTGACATTTTATTAAATTGTCTAACCCTACTAAGGTTATCAATGATCTCAGGAATTAAATTGAGGGAAACCACCAAATCAGGGTATATCTACCATTCCCACAAACTAGCAATTTATCGAATATAAACAATGCATATGGTTTGAGAAATCAAAGTAGACATCGTGAAATATAGGTTTCAAGATGGTCAAAGGAGGTGCTTGCCTTGTTGTTGCACTTCGTGATGTCCGGATGATGCTCGGGTTGTTCGAGGCGAAGCCCGACTCGCTAGCCTCTAATCGGTCAAAGCAACAAAAACGATGTAAAGAAATACAACTTAGCAAAAGAAAGTTTTAAATGCACCATGAAGTGCATGCAATACACAAGAATGAAGTACAACCAAGAAACCTCAAGAAACGACGACTCGGACAACACATCACGATCGGACAGAAACGGCCTAACCCGGACGATCGGGTTTTGCATCCGGACAATCCGGATAGGCCGGACACTCCGGACCGCTTTCGTCCGGATACTCGGACAATCCGACACTCCGACCATATGCCCTGATACTCAGGTCCTAGGGCATTTGGTCCAACTCGACGAGGAGACGGAGACCTTACCACTTCCTACAACTTCACCGCGACCCGATCTACGACTTTCGTGACACCTAGCTTAATCGAAGGAGCTCCGAGCTAGCCGACTCTACGAGAAAACGTCGCTAACCCGCCAAACCTCTAACTCACACTAACAACTCCTTAAATCGACATTACTACTACCCGATCTACCACTCTAGCATACCACATTCACTAATCCAAATCCCATTTTCAACCCTAGAACCACTACACCCAAAACCCTAGACTCCAAGTTCAACCCTAGCCTCCCAAATCCAAACCTAAGTCCTAAACCCACCATGAACGACTCTAGAACCCAAGAATCCCGCGAATCAAACCCTAAGAGAAAAGCTTACCTCCAAGGAAGATAGAGGAGGAGCAACGCCGGGTGGAGGATGGGGAATGACGGCTTGGGAGGAACACACCGAGATGGAGGAGTCACCGGGAGGGTTACCACGGTGGCTCACGGAGAGGAGCTCGGGTGGTGGAGAGAACACCAAGGAAGTGGGGAAACTAAAGTAGAAGAAGAAAGAATGGAAGGAGCCACGAAATGGGACTTTTATACAAAACCCCACGCCAACACCGACTTCTCGGACTCAACCCGAGACTCGGGTTGGGGTCTCCGGTAACACTAACCCGGACACTCCGGACATTGGTCCGACACTCCGGTTGAGCGCTTCCGCCCAATCCGGCCACTCCGACTTTGTCCGACATTCGGTTGGATCCGATACTCCTGACATCCCGTAACTTTTGAATTTGGGCCTTGACGGCTAAAGCTTCCAGGTTGATTACTAATTGTCCCAAAGTATTTTGGAAATTAATAGGGTCACAGCACTTGCCCAACCTAATTCGAATTTACTTATGAGCGGAATTACTTAAGTTGAAGGGTTCTTTCGATCCCAAGCAAGTATGTTCACTCAAGATACGGAAATACACAAGCACAAAGGTATTATTGAACAAAGCGTTTGAGTCTAAATGTACAAAGGGCTTGAGTATAGAAATACTCTGATATTACAGTCTACCCCCTTACAAAAATCTCGCCCTCGAGATTGCTAATCCTCTCGAAGAAAGTCGGGTATTCTCGCCTGAATATGGTCTTCACGCTCCCACGTGGCTTCATCTTCTCGAATGGTTGCTCCATCGACCTTGAGCATCTTGATAACCTCGATCGCGAGTGTGACGCCAATTGTCTCGAGAATACGGACTGGATATTCTCGATACGAAAGATCAGGCTGCAAATCAAGATGGTCCAATTGGGTAACTTCCGATGGAACCCGAAGACTCTTCCTCAATTGGGACACGTGGAACACATCGTGAATGTCCGAAAGATGTGGCGGTAGCTCAAGCCGATAAGCCACAACACCAACCTTCTCAAGAATCCGGAACGGACCGATGTAGCGCGGGGCTAACTTCCCGCGGACTTGGAATCTGCGAGTACCGCGGAGTGGTGAGACCTTGAGGTAGACAAAATCACCAACCTCAAAGCTCAACTCGCGGCGACGGCGATCAGCATAGCTCTTCTGACGAGACTGAGCTTCTCTCAGCCGGTCTCGAATCAAGCTAACTTGCCTTTCAGCCTCTTCAATCATGGCTGGCCCGAAGAATTGCCTCTCACCAACCTCGACCAAAACAAGTGGCGTCCTGCACTTCTTGCCATAAAGAGCCTCGAAGGCGACATCTCAAGACCGACTTGATGATCGTTGTTGTAGGAGAACTCAAAGAAATGGCAAGCATTTCTCCCACGACTTGTCAGTAGCACAGCACACAAGCCCTTAGCATGTCTTCAAGGATTTGGTTTGCCCTTTCCGTCATTCTCCGCTTGGGGATGGTAAGCGATCAAGGATAGCTTAGTGCCAAGAATGGACTGCAAACTCTCCCAAAATCTGGAGGTGAACTGCGAACCACGGTCGAGACTATGACTTTTGGAACTCCATGGAGCCGAACAATATTCTCGCAAATAGAGTTCCGCTAGCTTGGCTCTGCATAGGTGGTATGAATCGATGAAATGAGCTACCATGGTCGACGGTCAATGATCACCCAAATAGAGTCGTGGACCGGTGGAGGACCTCGGTAGACCGGTAATGAAATCCATCCCAATCTCTTCCCACTTCCACTCGTGGATCTGCAATGGCTGAAGTAATCCGGCTGGCCTTTGATGTTCAGCCTTGACACGCCGGGCACACATCACAATGCGCCACATGAATCGCAACCTCCTTCTTCATACCGCCACCGTAATTGCTCGCGAAGGTCCTGGTACATCTTGGTGCTGCCAGATGGACAGAGAGAGGAGTATCATGAGCTTCGACAGATCAACCCCTTGATCTCAACATTATCGAGGACATACACCTGCCGCCCATGCAAGATCAGCCCATTGGACTTCACAGAAAAACACGGAGATGCGCCATTCTCACCAATCAAGCGCCTAATCTCAATGATTTCCTCATCTTGGAGTTGTGCCTCAAGAATTTGAGATTCTAGAGTAGGTTGAACCGTCAATGCTGCAATGAAGCCATGTTCAACCACCTCTAGATTCAGCTTGCTGAACTCATCAACTAATTGAGGTCGATCGTGACACCCAAGGCATTCATCAGATGCAGCTTGCGACTAAGGGCATCTGCAACCACATTTGCCTTGCCTGTGATAGTGAATCCCGCATCATAGTCTTTGATCAGCTCCAGCCATCGACGCTGTCTCAAATTTAGATCTGGCTGCGAAAAGAAGTACTTTAAGCTTTTGTGGTCGGTGTAGATCTCACATCTGTTTCCTATGAGATAATGTCGCCACAGCTTGAGAGCATGAACAACAGCTGCAAGCTCCAAATCATGCGTCGGGTAATTGGCTTCATGAGGCTTTAGCTGTCGAGAAGCATAAGCAACCACTTTGCCCTCCTGCATCAACACACATCCAAGTCCAAGACGGGATGCATCACAATAAACATCAAAGTTCTTGTGAATGTCGGGAAGGACCAACACTGGTGCAGTGGTGAGTCTATTCTTCAGCTCCTGAAAACTGGACTCACAACCAGGTGACCACTCGAATTTCTTCTCCTTCTTGAGTAGCGTTGTCATTGGCTTAGCAATTTTGGAGAAATTCTCGATAAACCGGCGATAGTATCCGGCAAGACCGAGAAAACTCCGAATCTCAGGGACATTGCGGGGCTGCTCCCAATTGAGTACGTCTTGTACCTTGCGTGGATCAACTGCTACCCCACCTTCTCGACAGACATGCCCCGAAACTCCACTTGCTTGAGCCAGAACTCGCACTTACTGAACTTGGCATACAACTGATGCTCGCGAAGCTTGCTAAGCACCACATGCAAGTGAAGTGCGTGCTCATCATCATCCTTAGAGTATATGAGGATGTCATCAATGAACACCACTACAAATCTATCAAGGAACTCCATGAAGACTTTGTTCATCAGATTCATGAAGGTGGCTGGTGCATTGGTGAGGCCAAACGAAACAACTGTGTGTACTCGCAGCATCGTAGCGAGTAGTGAATGCGGTCTTCACGATATCCTCCGGCGGATCTTGAGCTGAAAATAGCCGGATCTCAAGTCTATTTTGGAGAAAACTCGAGCTCCGCCTAATTGGTCAAACAAATCGCCGATCCGAGGGAGAGGATACTTGTTCTTGACAAAGGACCTCATTCAACGACCGGTAATCAACGCACATGCGAAGAGTGCCGCTTTTCTTCTTCACAAACAGAATCGGGCTGCCCCAGGAGAAGAACTGGGACGAATGAACCCCTTCTCTAATCGCTCCTTGAGCTGAATCTTCAACTCGATCACTCATCGCCAGGCATCCTGCACGGACGCTTAGAAATTGGAGAAGTGCCAGGTAAGAGATCGATGATGAACTCCAAATCACGATCGTGGCAAACCTGGCAGCTCATCGTGGAACACATCGGGTACTCACATATCACCGCACTGACCGTCCCCAGAACGGAAAGAGCACCGAGCAAAGGCTGCCGCACCTTCTGAACGGAAGAAAAGGTAACAAAGAATGCCATCGTGGTTGACTAATGAAACGGATCTCCTGGCACAATCAATATGCCCTCGATGCTTGGACAGCCACCCATACCCGTAATCACATCAAGACCCGATGTCTCAATGTTGATAAGATCACCCCAAAACCTACCCCGTTGATCTCAATTCTAACCCCTGGACTCACGAGCTCGGCGGTCAAAAGCAGATCCAGCGAGCGGATCAACAAGTACTTCTCGAGGTACAAAGAACAGACCTCATGCTGAACAACAAACTGTGAAGAAATAAAGGAATGCGACGCTCCAGAGTCAAATAATACCAAGGCGGGTACGGAATGAACAGACAACGTACCCAACACCACATCCGAGCCGCTGCCGCTTCCTCTGCGGTGGCTACATTCAGCGTGCCATGGCCCGAGCTGAAGCTGCACGGAACCGGGCGCCCTGATTGCCCACTCCCACGCCCACCGTGACCACTCGGGACGGGCCGGTGCACTCGAAGTTGTCACGCCGCTGCCGCTCGCCGACAGCACCGCAAAGTGGCCCTTCTGGCCGCAGGAGAAGCAAGTAATATGGCCAAATGGGTTCTGGGACCCCAACTGCTGTACTGGGCGGCTAGGTGACTGCACCGAACTCTGGGCAGGGCGAGGAGGTAAGCCCTGGGACCTCTGAACTGGCGGCGCTGAAGGCTGGAAGCCAGACTGAGTGAAGGTGCGGGTCCTGGAAGGTCCGCCGCTGACTGGCCGCTGAGCTGCCCACTTGCGCTTGCGGCTTTCCATGAGCGCCTTGGTGACATCCTCAATGCTAATGGCCTTGCTCACCAAGACCTGCAGACTAGGAATGTCATGGCCGGCGAGCTGGAGACGGATCTCCTCAGTGAGGTGCTCCTTGAACAATGTCACTCTCCTAGCCTCAGTAGTCACCTCGTCAGCAACATAGCGTGACAATTGGTTGAAGCGGTGGAGGTAGTCCATCACTGTCATAGACCCCTGGCGAAGGTCGTAGAACTCCCGCTTCTTGATCTCGATCAAGCCCGCTGGAACATGGAAGGAGCGAAAGGCAGTCTTGAACTCTGCCCATGTGGTGACCTGACCGCAGGCGAACAGCCTTGAAGCCGCCTCCACCACGGCCGGGTCCCTGGAGGTAGTAGGCGGTGTATCGAACCTTCTCCGCATCGGTGCAACCGACTAACTCCAACTTCCTCCATGTCACTAAGCCAATCCTCCGCCTCCATCGGATCTGAGCTGAAGAAAAGCTCGGCGGTCGAGTTCGGCTGGAACTCCGACAACCGAGATCACGCCGCCGCGGCCGTTGCTGCCCCTCGACAGCCTGGACCATCGCTCCATGAGCCGAGTCCGCCGCAACATGAGTGCAAACATGTCGGGAGCAGGAGGAGGTGGAGGGAGCTCCTCACTGGGCATGTAGCCGAGATCGAACCCCACCGACCCACCAAGAGGGACCCGCGATCGTTGGGCCCCGCTCCCATCAAGATCAAGCCACGCTCCTCAAAGATCATCACCTGGAAGCGCACGAACTGCTTCTCCTTCGGGAGGCATCTGAAATGCACAGCTGAGTCAACTAATCAGGCAAATCATGCAGAATGATTGATCCCAAAGGATGCACTCATAAACACAAACACACTAAAAGCATTCATTCAAAGAAGCATAAGAACCAATTCAAAAACCAACTCAGGGAAACGACAAATAATCCCTAATTACAACCACAAACATCTATCCTTAACCCATTCTTAGCTAAACTCGCATTCCTCTTAATCCTTTTGAACAAGATAGAAGAAGGAAACAAATTTTGAGATTTGGATTAAGATCAGATTCATTTTGAAGAGTAGATAAGCGAAAAGCTATAGAATGGACAAGAATAGCATTCTACACTTTGAAAATAGAGTTTTGTACTTCAAAATAAATTTTGAGAAGAAAAACCTGTCCCTAAGTCTAACGTCCAGGCTAACTAAGTCCTCCTGAATCAATGGCTCGATACCCGGTACTGTGAGCACCCTCTTCCTATACCGCATCAGACGCCATCTATCAGAGCGTATAGCACCGTATAGCAACAGGAAGCCTCGACATCAAAATCTGAATCTAAAATTCGATCGACGGATCGAACCCTTAGCTTCGGACCTGGTGCTCAGACGATCCGACATCGATCCCTGGATCAAGAGCTCCAAGATCGCGTACCCACAACCCGAGAATCAATGCACGGAAAGATAAACTAAGGTAATTTACATAACTGGGTGTAAATCTTACACGAGTACATTACAGAAACCAAAAGAAGTAAAGCGACAGCGGAAACAAAAGAAAGACAACCAGCCCAGCTGGCCTGACCACCCCACAGGCTACTGACTGGAGGGAGGGACTACGAAACCGCAACACTCGCAGAAAAGGGGCTCGCCATCATCCGGGACATCATCATTACCTTCCTCTGTGGAAAAAGGGTTAGCAGCAACGGTGAGTACACGTATGTACTCGCAAGACTTTAGTGTATGGAAATATGAATAAATGCAGGCTGTTTCAACAGGATAAAGCTCCTACACTGGGTTAATTGCAGAAAGCTGGATTTAAAACAGTTCATCGAAAAGTAATACATAATTTGAAAGACAGCAGTTTGAATAAAACATATTTACAGTATATGTAACAACTGAGCTCCACAGCTGCCACCATCCATGGTCGCAACTGGGATACGAATCGACATCCATACATAATCCCATCGAGAATCATATACACATATCCACAATCCCATCAAGTACCATTCCACCACATACTTTATACCGACTCCGAAATAGATTTTCGTTTTCAAAACCAAACCAAATCTCTATACTTGATATGATTAGAGAAGATTGCTCATAACCGTGAGCACGGCTAATCGATTAGAATTATTTGATACTCTGCAGAGTTTGCGCACTTTACCCAAACACAACTCAGACTTGCATCCTCGCTATCCAGGGTACACGCGATACACGAGGTATCCGATATACAAGAATGATCTATTCTTTCCCATCGTTGAGGTTATAGCCACACCCCAAAGACCGGTGACGACAAATCCACTACTATGGCGATAAGAGGCCAACCACCACTCAGGCGCCACGGAATACTCATCGTGACGACGGCGAATTGTTGGCCGCGGCATTACCCCATAGCAAGGCGCATACACCGTTGTATCAACAAACATGAATCGGAGCGATTCCTCGCCGCAAAAGTACAAGCGCACACACGGCGCATACGGCGGGTCGTGAGGACACACACACCGCGCTTTGATCAAGCTCAACACAGGAAAAGGTCCACTCTTCGGCCTACCAACAGGCATGGCTATCCCTCACACTTCAAGTACTAGAATAGGCTGCCCCATCCCAAAGATTGCGCGGTTGCACGGTGTTCAATTCAAAAACCGTCACAAGTTCGGTCCTTATATTTTTGCCTAGTGACTCAAGCGGGGAACTCCACTTAACTCGCCAACCAATCGCCACCATGTTTAACTAGCACATATTATACCTCCCTCCAAGTCTAATTACCAACTAGACACTTCACATTTTTATCAATATACCTTTACGATTCACATTTCCAAAACTTTTCCAAAACCAATTACATTTATCATAATTTTGAGCATTTGGTAAGGACTGACTTTGCTCACCTCTATTGCAGTGTCTAAGCGTATGCAATTACTAAATCGTTTATACCCAAGTGACATTTTATTAAATTGTCTAACCCTACTAAGGTTATCAATGATCTCAGGGAATTAAATTGAGGGAAACCACCAAATCAGGGTATATCTACCATTCCCACAAACTAGCAATTTCTTGAATATAAACAATGCATATGGTTTGAGAAATCAAAGTAGACATCGTGAAATATAGGTTTCAAGATGGTCAAAGGAGGTGCTTGCCTTGTTGTTGCACTTCGTGATGTCCGGATGATGCTCGGGTTGTTCGAGGCGAAGCCCGACTCGCTAGCCTCTAATCGGTCAAAGCAACAAAAACGATGTAAAGAAATACAACTTAGCAAAAGAAAGTTTTAAATGCACCATGAAGTGCATGCAATACACAAGAATGAAGTACAACCAAGAAACCTCAAGAAACGACGACTCGGACAACACATCACGACCGGACAGAGCAGCCTAACCCGGACAATCGGGTTTTGCATCCGACAATCCGGATAGGCCGGACACTCCGGACCGTTTCGTCCGGATACTCCGGACAATCCGGACACTCCGGACCATATGCCCGGATACTCCGGTCCTAGGGCATTTGGTCCAACTCGACGAGGAGACGGAGACCTTACCACTTCCTACAACTTCACCGCGACCCGATCTACGACTTTCGTACACCTAGCGAACTGGAAGGAGCTCCGAGCTAGCCGACTCTACGAGAAAACGTCGCTAACCCGCCAAACCTCTAACTCACACTAACAACTCCTTAAATCGACATTACTACTACCCGATCTACCACTCTAGCATACCACATTCACTAATCCAAATCCCATTTTCAACCCTAGAACCACTACACCCAAAACCCTAGACTCCAAGTTCAACCCTAGCCTCCCAAATCCAAACCTAAGTCCTAAACCCACCATGAACGACTCTAGAACCCAAGAATCCCGCGAATCAAACCCTAAGAGAAAAGCTTACCTCCAAGGAAGATAGAGGAGGAGCAACGCCGGGTGGAGGATGGGGAATGACGGCTTGGGGAGGAACACACCGAGATGGAGGAGTCACCGGGGAGGGTTACCGGCCGGTGGCTCACGGAGAGGAGCTCGGGGTGGTGGAGAGAACACCAAGGAAGTGGGGAAACTAAAGTAGAAGAAGAAAGAATGGAAGGGAGCCACGAAATGGGACTTTTATACAAAACCCCACGCCAACACCGGACTCTCCGGACTCAACCCGGAGACTCCGGGTTGGGGTCTCCGGTAACACTAACCCGGACACTCCGGACATTGGTCCGGACACTCCGGGTTGGAGCGCTCGGCCGGCCCAATCCGGTCACTCCGGACTTTGTCCGGACATTCCGGGTTGGATCCGGATACTCCGGACATCCCAGAACTTTTGAACTTGGGCCTTGACGGCTAAAGCTTCCAGGGTTGATTACTAATTGTCCCAAAGTATTTTGGAAATTAATAGGGTCACAGGCACTTGCCCAACCTAATTCGAATTTACTTATGAGCGGAATTACTTAAGTTGAAGGGTTCTTTCTGATCCCAAGCAAGTATGTTCACTCAAGATACGGAAATACACAAGCACAGTGTATTATTGAACAGCGTTTGAGTCTAAATGTACAGTGGCTTGAGTATAGAAATACTCGGGATATTACAGTGGAGCAGCCGAATCATCCTGCAAAAAATTAAGTGCAGAAGTAGTAGATGTTGGCACCATAGACGCAAAGGGAAAAACAGCCTCATCGAACCCCACATGCAGAGAAATGATGATCTTACGGGTGACTGGGTTATAAGACCATCTCCAACCATGTCCCTTCCCCTCTCATTTTCCCTTCGTGAAGGGATTTCCATTCCCTTCAGCGCTCCAACGGGTTCCCTTCAGCATTCCCTTCAGCCTGGGATTCTCTCTCCCATTCCCTCCAGCAAGGGATTCTCTCTCCTTTCTCTATACAATTCCCTTTAAAGGGAATCTGTTGGAGATGAGGGGAAATAAAGGGAATGGGAACAGGGAATGGGAACAGGGAAGGGAATGAAATGAAGGGAATATGGTTGGAGATGGTCTAACACCGGTAGCCTTTATGAGAGTTGGGGTAACCAAGAAAAACACAGGCGGCTGAGCGGGGTGCAAGTTTATTAGAGCAAGTACAATAGTAAAGCCCACTGTAGACTAATAGTAAGCTAAAAGCCAGCTTATACAATAACTGTCTCTAAAAGCACTACAGGATGACACGTTCTTGGAAGCAGTATTACTGCTTTAAAAAATAATAATTAAAAGCTAACGTACCGCTTGGAAAAAAAAATTTAATTAAAAGCTGTCCTGCCGCTTTTAAAAGTAAACTATCTAAGCTATAGGACCGCTTGGAAAAAGAAATGTTTCCAGTGCAGCCGGACCGCTTCCGATATTATTTTGGCGGGCCGATTTGGCGGACCGCTTCCGCTTTTAAAAATTTTGGGCCGCTCGATTTTACTCCGTTGGATCCATACCTGGCTAGAAGGCACTAGAAAAAATTTCCCTTGACCTAGCTCACCCAAAGGCTCCGACGGCTGCGCGTGGGAGGCATTGAGGCGGCGATCTTCACAGCGCCGGCGCGCAGGGGAGCAGCCGCTCGTGGTCCACCTCGTCTGCGGCGTGCGGCGTGCGGCGTGCCGGCGCTTGGGGGAGCAGCCGCGCGTGGGGAGCAGCCGCGTGTGGGGAGAGCAGAGGGAGCAGTGGCGCGTGGGGAGCAGCCGCCCAATTCCAACGCGCGTGGGGAGAGCGTGGGGGAGCAGCCGCCCAACCTCACCTGCCGGTCATCTGCATCACCGGCGGGCCCAATTCCAACGGCTACGGCACCAACCGCATCCTCCACCACACCATCGACCTCCCGGACTTCTCCCAGGAGCTCCGCTGCTTCCAGACCGTCACTTGCTACTAGATGCATCCTCCATTGCATCTTCTTGGATTTCTTTAGTTTTTTGGGTTCGACTGGGCAGTTCTTGATCTTGTTGGTTTGCTTGGTTGTGGATTCAGGCGGTGGTGACCAATCTGGATGACGCGCATGAGCAGATCGACACAGCCATCACGACGGCCCAGAGGGAGAGCAAGCCGGAATACCTCAGCATCAGCTGCCTGCTTAAATCGGTATTATTGAGATAGTGTAAATTGATATTATCTGAAGTCGTCCGATGAATTGAGTCTGCCATAATATTGCACTGCAATTTGATGCTGTTTGATTTGAAGTTGTCTGATGCATTGAGTTTGTTGTAATATTGCATTGCAATTTTAAGCTGTACAGTCTTACACTACACTGTTAAGACTTACATGCACTCCCTTTATTACCTTATTCCCCTCTATTAATATGGGATGCTACATCAGATTTTGTACAATCTTAGATGACACTGTTAAGACTTCAAAAGAGTTCCAGAAAAGAAATGTGCCGTACAAATACAATCACACATGGTAAGAGCACTAGCTTAAGAACAATACATAGCACAAAATCCTTTGCACATGTATGCTGATAGATACAAAACCTAGAAGCTGCAAAGTCATGTTTGTTTAGTACAAGCATCTACTTTAAAATCCATTTAGAGACAGGTTGTTCATCTAATAGTTAGTACAACAAAAAAAAAGGGAAATTATTTAAGGGGAAAAACTTGAATCGTATTGTGATTATCCACTCACATGCTCACATGCATGCTTTTGGTCTTGGCTGTGGAATGTTGGCTTGAATGAAAGCACATTCTGGTATAGGTACAGGATTTTGTAAATTGCATGTTGTTAGTAAAATATTTCTATTAGCAAATAGTCAATGAATATTACAAAAGTAACTTACTTGTTAAACACTTTGCAGTGGTTATTCAAGATTACATCACACTTTGGGAGAGGGGAGCCGGCGGCCTGGACGACGAGCAAGGTGCAAAGGGGAGCTGCCGGCAGTCGGTTCAACGAGTAGGGTGCAGCGTCGGCCATCTTCATCCGGTCATTAAGGTATATGATTGATCAAATACCCTCTTATTTGACTACAAGTTTTATTGCCTACATCTGTCAATTGAGCTACCACTTTGGGTTTGATACAGATTGTAGTTCAATCTGCCTTTTCGTTTTGCATTGGACAATCATCATGAGCATGAATAAGGATTGGATGAGTGAGCCTAGGTACAAGTTAAACAACTTATAATTAAATTAGATATATACACATCTTGTTAACTAAGTATGCATATAATATAATTAATGACAATTGTAGGCACTCAAAGAAGTATCTGGATGGCGTCAAAAGTTTCTTAGAGTTTGCTTTTACAAATTCAGCAAAAGGAAATCAAATTCGATGCCCATGCAAAAAGTGTGTGAATAGCACTTGGTATATAACAACGGTTGTCCATGAACACTTGATATGCGAAGGATTCTTAGAAGGATACACCACATGGATTTTTCATAGAGAGAAAACTGTAACACATGAACAACAAAGAGAACCCACATGTGAACCTGAAACTTATTTAGGAATGGAGCAAGAGATAGATGATGAGATGACAGAAATGCTTGATGACATAGGATATGGTTTCCAAAATGGTAGTGACGGTGATAGTGATTTAGGGGGTCCGAATGAAGATGTTGAGGCTTGCTCGAGTTGCAGATGAATGGGTAAATATCAAAATCTCTGAAAATAAACATTCTTTTGACTCCTAATGAATGTTGATTTATTGTTTTTGTAGTTCAAAGAGCATGGATACATGCCAGCTAGACATGAAGTATTTATTAAAGCACATACTCGTAAAGATGGAAATGCGCAAAGGCAAGCTGAAGGCATGATTGTAAGTGAAATTGATGCCATTGTTTGGTGTTGCATTTGGCTATGATTTATTCTTAGTAGAGTTGCATGTTGCGTTTATTTTTAGAATCAAATACACGAGACTTGTGCCTCCGAACCAGAGTTAGCTACAAAAACCATTCAAGAAGGAGATTTGTTTAGCAAACTATTTGGCAAAGAAAAACGAGCACGCATTCGTGCTGTCGGTATGGGCCCAACACCTCAATACTTGGGTATGGCAGGGATACGCAAGTGTACTTCCATAAAACTTCAGTTAGCTATGTGTGCAAAGCTAAGAGCTGAAAAAGAGAGTGCACTTTTGAGGGAGCGTTTGGATAAGCATGAAGAACAATTAGCAGGCGTGCTACAAGAAATGGAAAAGATAAGGAAGTCTGTCAATCTATCTCAACATACAGATAATGTTGAACCAGACAACAACCGTGCATCTAACTCTCCTATAGAGGTCAAACTTTTTTGTGCAATTCATTATGATATATTTATAGCGCTAATCATTACTGCAGTTCATAATGATCTATATATGTGTTAATAATTGCAGTGCATGAGAAGTCATACAAATAATGTTGAACTGAACAATGATGAGCTGCACAACCAGCGTGCATCTAACTCGCCTGTCCATGTCCAGGTCAATTTTATTGCTATTGTAATCATTTTGCAATTCATAGTGATCTGTAATTAATTGTAGTATATGAGAAGTCATACAAATTTGTTCGTTAATTAAATGCAGTATATGAGAAGTCATACAAATAATGTGGAGCTGAATAATGTTGACATGTACAACCACCATGCATCTAACTCTCCTGTCGAGGTCAATCTTATTATGCAATTCAAGTGATGATAGTGTTGCTATATCAATTGCTAATGAAAACAGATTTCCAAGTGATGGTAGTGTTGCTATATCAATCTTATTATGTGTGTTAACATTGGCAGCATATGAGAAGTCCAAGTGATGATAGTGTTGCTATATCAATTGCTAATGAAAACAGATTTCCAAATAGTGAGGTATATCTTCATCTTTTAAAGCTACACAATAATCAATCCCTTGTCTATATATAAATGTTAGTTATGTTTGTGTATAGATAAACAGAACGAAGTCTGTTGCACAGCAAGATGTACCAAATACTAACCATGGGGTATTCATTCACTTCACGTTAATTTTGACCAAATTACATGCTTCTACATTATTAATATGTAACTCAAATTAAACTTTTAGGTGAGAAGGCATGTCATTTTGTACTCGGTTGTAGGACAGAATGTTCCGGTAGCTAAAGCTACCGTTAAAAGAACATGTCGAACTGCTATCGTTGGTGGTACTCCTCTTGGGCTAGAGTATTGTGAGGTTGTTGTGACCTACGTGTTGAAAAAGGGTGTCAGATTACCAAGACCATATGATGATCTCACAAAAATAGGTGATGCACAAGGACGCACCATTGCATGGCCATATAAAAGGGTAAACCATATTGTATACATTCATTTCCTTAGCTAAGTTTGTGGGATGATGAAAAAATAAATGGATTTTTGTAGATGGAAGATGATGTTGCTCATGGAGGCACTTCAACTAATGGAGGAAGAAATCAAGTTCTTGGAGGCACTTCAACTAATGGAGGAAGAAATCAGGTTATTGGAGGCACTTCAACTAGTGGAGGAAGAAATCAAGTTGTTGGTATTGCATCTATCCCTCTCCCTAACAATTGTGGTCAAACTTTTCCATAAATCCTAGCGAGTTTGGCTGTTAGATTTTGTGGATTGGATTGTGATGAAGGGCAGATATTGACAGAGTTGACAATACTTTTGAGTTGTTTGGTGGTAAATTCCAAATTCAAAACTTGTCCATTATATAGTAGTATGGGCTTGAATTCAAAGTTTGATTACATCATGTTTCTGTGAAATCATGTGCTGAAAAATTGGCTTAGAATTGAATTTGCAAATATGTTTGTTCATGTGTTTTGTCAATTTGACAAGAAGCAGTAAGTTTCGCTTTTGCGCCGGACCAAGATCTCAAGAAACAGTAAGTTTCCCATCTACGACGGACAAACTTTGTTGGTCTGTCGTGGACATGCTTTTGAACTCATTGAGTCGAACTCAATCTTCCAAGAAACCAGTAAGTTTTGCATGTACGGCGGACAAACTTCTTTGGTCAGTCGTGAATGGCTTTTTGAGGTTTGATTTCGCATGTACGACGGACCGATTTTGTTTGTCCGTCGTGAATGTGTTTTCGCCGGAATGATTTCTTCTTGGAACCGAAACTTTCACTTGTACAACAGACCGATTTTGTTTGTCCGTCGTGAATGGCTTCTTGAGTGACTTTTTCATGTGTACGCCGGACCATATTTCCTTGTCCGTCGTGAATGCGTTTTTGCTCGATTAGGGTTTTGCGCAAAATTGGAATTGTGTTTGATTCATTTTTGGGATTATGAAATTTGTGAGAATTTCATGATGCTTGAAGTGGACTTTATGCAATGCTCGTGTGAGTATTTGCATGGATTGATGTGAGTCAAGTCGTGGACTTGTGCTCGGAATTGTTTTGTGGTTTGTTCATGTGCAGGTATTGCTCGAAGACGAACGTGGTCGATGACGGACCGAACTAGGTTCATGGAGGAGCCGAGGTTCAGGACTAGGTTCAGGAGGAACCGAGGTCTTGGTGGTCAAGGATGTCATGCGGGGACGCTCGCTAAGAGAATGGTGCACATGAAGAATGGTTAGTCACGTGAGAATGGCAGGAGGTCATTCGCGTGCAAAGTGTTAGTCACGTGAGTATGGCAGGTGGCCATACGCGTGCAAAGTGTTAGTCACGTGAGTATGGTAGGGTTGCCATACGCGTGCAAGAGTTGTACTCGGCCAGGTTGGGCCAAGTAGAGTTGTGTTGGATACAGATTCCTTCTAGGGAATAGGAATCGTATTCAGAACTCCTTGTGGGTTGGTGCTTTAAATAGGAGGGGTTGTCTCCTGTTGAAGAGCATCGAATTGAGGAGAGCTAGGCGCATAGAGCCTTCGGCTCAAAGTTTAGGGTTTGTACTCTTTTGATGGGAGTACTTTAGACAAAAGAAATAAAGATCAATTCTTCTAGTTCCCGCATTGCTTCAACATTCTCTTTTTGGTTCTTGTTTGCATGCTTGTTCTAGTTCTAGATTGGTTTTTGTTCTTTAAGTTTTATCTTGATTTGATCCATCAAAAACCTCTCTAGGGTATTGATCTAGTGCTTCTCAAAGTCTAGTTGATCAATCTTTTGTCGTTCTTGTTTAATCTTGAAGTTTTGATTAGATTGATTCTCGTCAAGTTCTGGATCAGCAAGCTTGCGAAGCTCATAACTTTTTATCCATAAGTCCGATCGAGCTGATTCTTTTTGGGTTTGATTCTTATTGGAATCTAGTTTCTTGTGTCCAAATTTCAGATCGTTCTGACGGTTGGATCTCCAGGAATTCGCGTTTTACCGAACCTCTATCATTCTGTTTTTGTCGAAAACGAGGCAATTATTTGGTTCTGTTTTGGGGTGAACTTTTAATAGATCAAGAATTTGGTTTTAGCTTCCGCACAATCATTCACCCCCCTCTGATTGCGATATTCGTATACTTCGATCCTACAGTTTCCTTAGTCATCAAGCAATAAGATATCTTGTTCTGCTTAGTCTTTAAGTGATAGGATGATATGCTTACTAGTTGTACTCGTGTTGTGTGAGGCTTCAGGTTGCATATAAATAGAGGTAAGAGCATCTCTAGTTTTGGTACACATGCATCTAATCTCTAACCACCAATACAACATGTTATTGTTTTAGATCTTGGATCAGATCCTGTGTTTTAAGGGTTTTGTATTAAACTTTTGATGCCTTTTGGCATCCCTATGTCTCTAGAGCATATATAGAATGACACATTATAGTGGTTCCTTCAACAACAATGCTGTCATGCTGTAGATGCAATGTGGAATTGTTCCATCGAAATCTTGTGCTGCTTCAGTCCTAGCGCATAAAGATTTAAGATTAGTGCTACAATTGTTTTGTTTATATAATTGTGGTAATACTGCACACTATATACAATTGCTTTGATGCCACCTCTCATATTCTAAGAAGAAAATGCTTCTTCTTTTTTACAGGTGAAAGGGGGAAGGAGAGAGGGCTACAGCTTAGAAGAGAACTTTCAGGCCTTAGAAAGGAGGATTGTTGAGTGATTTAGTTGATGGGTATATTTTTGGTGATTGTTGGGTGGTTTAGGTAATAGGTATACTTTTGGTGTAAATATATAGGACATGCGAATAGATATGTCCATGTCTGTGGGAAGGGTATATTTTGCATTCTAGTTATATTTTGTTATATGTTCATGTATGTGATATGCATGCGAGGGGAGTAAACTTTGTACTTCTGCCTTTTATATATTTTGGTGATATTCACATGTTTGTACCTATGGATGATTTGTGATAATGAAACTTTGGTACGTTGTTTTCTCGAGGAATTATATGTTATGGTGCTTGGATTGTATGTTATGGGTACTTGATATTATTTTAAATTTGGCGAAATATATTAAACTGATGCAATTGTTTTTCCAAGCGGTATGTACATTATTTAGTAATTAATTTTTGAATTGCTTGAAATGCTAAATGCAAGCACTACTACAGCTTAGAATTTTTGTCAAAGCAGTAAGACTGCTTTTAAAATTTCAATACCGCAAGCGATAAGACTGCTTTTAAAAACGGTTTTACAAGCGGCATCAGTGCTTTGAAAAAATGTTTTACAAGCGGTCCTACTGCTTGTAAAAATAGTTTTCCAAGCGGTCCAACTGCTTCGAAAAATGGTTTTGCAAGCGGTACTAGCGTTTTTTATGTTTATACCGCTTGGAATACTTTTAGAAGCAGCCGAACGGAAAGCAGTAGATAAGGGTATGCCAAGCGGTCCTACTGCTTGGAATACCCTTATTCCAAGCGGTCCTACAGCTTGCAAGGATGTGTCATCCTGTAGTGAAGTTGTCTCTAAATATTGTGCAATAACTATCTCTTCTCTCTTGTACATAAATGATTTACCTATGCATCCGTGCAAAGCTGGCTACTAAATAAGAGCCAGCTATCTTCTCTCTCATCGTTTCTCACTCTTCCACATAGACAAATGCTGATATGTACAAGCTAAAAGCCAGCTGACGTGGCCTTATTGTACTTGCTCTTAGGGGCTGTGGCAGAGATGTTTGGATAGCAAAGACAACCGAAAACACGAAGGTGATTGTAGGTGGGTAATTTTTTGTAGAGAAGTTGGAATGGGATGCGGTTGCGGACGGCAGTGGTAGGTCGACGATTGAGAAGATAGGTAGCTGTGGCAAGAGCTTCGGCCCAAAAAATGGGCGGCATGCTGGCTGGATGAGAAGAGTGCGGATGATGTTATTAATTGTGCGGATGGCACGTTCTGCTTTTCCGTTCTGAGGAGAAGTATGGGGGCAGGAGAAGCGAAGGACTGTGCCATTGGATGCTAAAAGTTCAGAGGTACGTGAGTTAACGAATTCGCCACCATTATCGACTTGGATAGCTAATATATTCTTACGAAATTGAGTGCGAACGTAGGGATAGAAAGAGCGGAAGATGTCAAAAACATCACTTTTGCAGCGAAGGGGAAAAGTCCAGAAGTAGTGAGTGTGATCATCAATAATGACAAGGTAGTATTGAAAACCCGAAGAGCTAGAAATTGGAGCGGTCCATAAATCACAGTGTAAAAGCTCAAAAGAGTTGCAAGTTGAGGAAGTAGAAGGACTAAAAGGTAATCGAACGTGTTTTCCTAGTTCACATGCATGACAAATAGATCATTTACATTTTGGTAGTTGTGGAATAAAAGATAAATTTCCGAGAGCTGGATGGCCGAGACGCTGTTGCCAATGGTCGGTGGAGATTGTTGCAGTGAAGGTAGAGGGCGTAGTGCAGGCGGAAGGCCGAAAGGTGTAAAGATTTCCACCGCTATTGCAGTGTAGAGTCTCGGTCTTGGTATAGATATCCTTGACAGAAAAACCAAAAGGGTCAAACTCAATAGAGCAAGAATTATCATGAGTGAATTGACGAACAGACAGAAGGTTCTTTATAATGTGAGGAACAATAAGAACATTGTGTAGATGGAAATTACGATTTGATGCGGAAAGAGTGGTATGCCCAATGGAACTAATGGGTAGAGACGAGCCATTATCGACGGTGATGATAGGAGGAGAGTAGAATGGTTTAGAAGAGTGAAGTATACCGGCATCAGAGGACATGTGAGAAGTGGCTCCGGAGTCCATCACCCAATCACCCGTGTGACCACCCTGGACGGACATGGCGTTCATGGCGGCAATGAGGCCGGTTGAGTCCCAAGACGGCGGCGCAGGCTGTGTCATCGACGGGGCAGGCAATGAAGGAAAATTGCCAGCTGCACCGCCGGCCATGTAGGCCTGAGTTGCGGTGGGACGCGGTCCAAGTATGCCAGCCCCGCCACTGCGCCAAGCCCCACCCCAATTGGGCGACCAGAGTGGTGGTGGGCCAACGTATGGGCTGAAGCAGAACCACGGCCCACCACCAGGTGCAGCACCACGGGCGGCGAAGCCCCCGAAACCATTTCCGAGAGTGCCGGCGTCAACGTTGTTGCGCTGCTTGTGGGAGTTCTTGTGCCGGTGATGTCAAGCGTGACGGGAATGTGAGTTTTGACAGAGGCGACGTTGATGACGGAAGACATGGGGTCCGGCGCAACTGGCATGGCAGCCGGCGCGGCGGCCGGGAGGATGTCCTGAGTAGAGGCTGATTCGGTGGCTGCAGAGGTGCTCATTGTGGACGGAGAACAGCAGGATCGGGACCTGCTCTGATACCATGAAATTGTAGAAGGTTTGAGAGAGATGGGAATACGCAGCACACCCTTGCGCTGGGTTCATTGATCAATATAGAGATTACAGCAGTCTATACATGGTAAGCTCAATACACGAAAGGGCTAAGTATGGCAGCTAGCTAAGTATGGAAACTCTATACAAGGAAGTTCTCTACACAGGAAGTGACATGCAAGGCAATCGCAGGATTCTTTTCAACACTATTGTTGGTTGGTATGGAGCGAGGTGCAAGACGAGTGCCTGTTTTTATGTCTTTTCCTGATGCCTCCCATTCGCATGAAAAGAAATTCGTGTAGCCTGTCCTCTACGGTGCACAAATTGAGCAGTATTTCTTCTTTGTACAAAGCACTTCGATGTATCCACACATTAGGGATATCCATATATATGTATGTATGTATATATAAGGCAGTATATCCAGTGTTGATAGGCTAGTGGGTGTTAACATGCTAACTCCCGTCACTAGCCGTCGGAAGAAGAATCTGCGGTTCAGATTGATCAAGGTGGGAGGACGTGTTCACGAGAGAGGAATAAACTTTAGGAGTTTTTTGTGAAAAAGGTTTAAGTGGCAAAAGGGGTTCCACCTTGATCAATCTGGGCCACAGATTCTCCATCCGATGGCTGATGCTGGGAGTAAGCATGTTAGCACTGGATATGCTGCTTATATATAATTAGAGGAGGAAGATATTACAAGGAACTGAGAAATACGTGGGCAAATAAGTTCCAGTTTTTCGACAGTGAACAAGGATTTGATGAGCACATGGACAGCTGCCCACGTTATAGAATTTGTGCAATTGCACTTTTCCAAAGATCATCAAATAAATCATGGATGTAGTACTTACATTTTTATGTGCACCTGCAAAAATTGGGATACAAATTCATCTATAATGAAGAGAAACGAAAATGACAAGTTACAAATGTGAATACTAGATTAGCTATTCACATGTGCACCTTGTCATTTTTTATTATCTGAAGCACGGATGAATTTCACATTGAAAATTTGTAGGTATCTAGTACATGTAAAGTAGTACAAGTAAAAATTGTTTTGATACTTTGGAAAGATGGATCATGCAGCTTTTTTTGAATAATAGAGAAATAATATCCCCCGTTTTATATGCATCACTGATTTGATCTTATGTCACTCTTTTACTTTTGTCAGTGTGCTCATGAGCATAAACTTTGTTGTCCATGTTTTTAGCTAGCCTCCTTAAGGCTGCACACCTGGTTGTTTGGTCCAGTTTGTTCAATATTTTATTATTGTGAAGCATACAAACAAGCTTCACTCTACTCCCAGCACTAGGATGATAAACATGTTTTAGATGATGTAGTATTATTTCATTGTAGACAAGTACAATCAAAATAACTTATTGTGTAAAGGGTAAACAGAGTCCCTAAAATTTACTTGTTGTATGAGGGTTGCCGGATTTGGGCTCCGGGCCGAAGTTAGCCACGGCTGAGATGTGCTATGACTTTTAGGTGACTCCACCATTGGTTCCTTGTTTCCAGAAGCCATCAAGCTCTCTCCGATGGTCTTGTATCTGATATTTTCCCAATGGCACCTATTCCCAAGCTAGCAATAAAGTTCTTGTCAATGGCGAAAAGAGAATGCAGAACTCTGGTGGTAACGAGAGCACCTTCCTTGCAATAGGAGCCTTCTATATATCCACTCGTTGGGAATAAACATCATAAAAAGTTGGAGAGAAGGAAGTCATCACAAGAGAGTGAGAAGTGGGTGAGAAAATAAATTCCAGATTCACTGATGTCATGATATCCTCGGCCAGTTCATATGCATGTGATCATATCCACTCTTATACTTTCATTGGTGTGATAACTTTGTTTCCTATGTTAATTATTTAAATCAAGTTTACTTAAAGAGCCTTTTATGTATTACGAAGAAACTATACAAACTATAGCTCCAAAAATTATGAACTAAATATCACTTATTCCTGGGTCTAAGATGTCAAAATTTTGCAAAAAAATGTAGGAATGAACTCAGTTTAATAAACCAAATGACTATAAGAATCCTCTCTTGCATGCAACATGCAGTAGTTAAAATATAGATAAAATGAAGATGAAATTTGGTAAAAACCAGTTTTGTTGTATTCCTGGGGTCACAAGGATTCCAAATATACAAAAAAAATTATGTTTAGCCATAGTATGCATTATTTTTTCTATAATCAAAGTTTCAATACTAGAATAGCTTGAATAGTAACTTTCGCAAACAAACTCAAAGTTTGATGGAATCAAATCCTAGGATATTTAAAATTGGTACCCTTCATACCAGTGCCTAAAGAATGATTCAATAATCCTTTAAGGTGAACTCGCATGCATAGAAAGAAAACCGGGCCGTTATCTCGTAAATTTCAGAAACGCTTATGCCTTTTCGGCAACCCGTAAAATACCATGTTTAAATGTAATTTTTAGGAAGAATGGACCAGATTTGCTCTTTGATATATGGACTACCATATTATAGAAAAATATTTAATTACACATTGCTTTGCATATAAATTCTAGTAGTGCAATAACCCTAAGTATTATAGTTGACAACAACTCATGTTATGAATATTTAAGCCCAGGAAAACTTTAACTAAAGTGTTTTTAAGTCATAAGAACCATTGTGAAAAGCATGTAGATGCATCCACTAACCTTAGTAAGCAAATCCAACCTGTGTAAATCATTTCTTATGCAAATTGTACTTAAGGCTAAGTACCATTCACGCAAACACCATTACTTATCGTACTTAGGTCTAGGTACCCTCTTGCACTTCCTCCTTCTTTTTCGGTGTGCGTTAAATTTAATGACAAATTAAAGTTTTAATAATCCGTGACATTGATATTACAAAGTGCAGTAAGTACAACAACTACCATAGCATGGCATGTGAACAACACCTAAGATACAAAAGGAAATCATAACATAGCATACAACATAGGTATATACCTCTGGTGAATGACTATTGGTTTTCTTATGTTGTATGATATGGATTATTGAATCATTCTTTAGGCACTGGTATGAAGGGTACTGTCGACGATCGGTTTCGCCGGCAATGAGATTTGTGATTCTAGGGGATTCGTGCGGGATCTGAGCTTGATGGTAACACAGGATGCGAGGGCAGTCAGTGTTTAGACAGGTTCGGGCTCTCTCGGAGGAGATAATACCCTAGTCCTGTGTTCTTGGATATATGAGCGTCCTCCTTTTCTTGTTTCTCCCTCCTCCCCTTATATACTGGGGGAAGGGTACATGACAGATGGGCGCCACCGGGCCCTCCACATGGTGGCCTCACCAACACATATTTTGTCTTCGTCGGCTATGGCGCACTACGTCTTGGAGAGGTGGTTGTGCTTTCCCCGACCCACGCCGCCGCCTGTCAGTTCCAGTCTGCCGCAGGCTCTGCGAGTGTCAGGCTGCATGCATCGTTCTTGGCTGGTTGTTTGGGCGTGGCGCGAAGCTTCCCCGAAGGATCGGGAGTTGCCTTGGGGAACAAGTCGAAACCTCCTCCGGGCCCGTCGTGGCGCTTCTGGGCTTTGGGCCTACTACTCCGCCCGTCTAGCCCAGTCGGGTATAGGCCCCACTTGCGGGACCCCTATCTCAGACATCCCACAGCAGCCCCCAAGTGCTTTAGGATCGGATTTCCGTCTCTTATCCTGTCATAAAGATTATACGGGAAAAAAGATTGTAAAGAACTTGTAATGGGAAGCCACCGTGGTTGGTCGGCTCATGGCCGAGTGGTACCCGTGCCCGTTTAAGGTGCGCGGCAACCGGCTTGTCGCTCAGCTGGCCCTCGTGGGGCATACCGTGGTCTCTTTGGCTCGTGGCCGAGTGGTACCCGCTTGCTCACGGTCTTGGCAACCGCTTATCGCTCGCCACCGCCCTCGTGGGGCATACCGTGGTCTTTTGGCTCGTGGGTCGAGTGGTACCCGCGCCTGCTCATCGCGGCGCTGCAACCGGCTTGTCGCCACCGCCCTCGTGGGGCATACCGTAGTCATTTTGGCTCGTGGTCGAAGCGGTACCCGCGCTCGCTCACGCGGCGCTGCAACCGCTTGTCGCCACCGCCTCGTGGGGCATACCGTAGTCTTTTTGGCTCGTGGCCGAGTGGTACCCGCGCCCGTTCACGGTGCGCGGCAACCGGCTTGTCGCTTAGCTGGCCCTCGTGGGGCATACCGTAGTCTTTTGGCTCGTGGCCGAGTGGTACCCGCGCCCGTTTACGGTGCGCGGCAACCGGCTTGTCGCTCGGCTGGCCCTCGTGGGGCATACCGTAGTCTTTTTTGGCTTGTGGCCGAGCGGTACCCGCACCCGTTTACGGTGCGCGGCAACCGGCTTGTCGCTCAGCTGGCCCTCGTGGGGCATACCGTGGTCTTTTTGGCTCGTGGCCGAGTGGTACCCGCGCCCGTTTAAGGTCTTGTGACAACCGCTTGTCGCTCGCTTGGCCCTCGTGGGGCATACCGTGGTCTTTTGGCTCGTGGGTCGAGTGGTACCCGCGCTCGCTTAAGGTGCGCGACAACCGCTTGGCTGTCGCTCGGTGGCCCTCGTGGGGCATACCGTAGTCTTTTGGCTCATGGTCGGCGGTACCGCGCCCGCTACGGTCGCGCTGCAACCACTTTGTCGCCACCGACCCTCATGGGGCATACCTTGGTCATATAGAGTAATGCCTGCGTTCGCTTACGGCGACCGCTTGCACTCTCATGGAGCGCATTCTCAAGACTGGTTTAGTGAAAATCCTCCCACGGTACCCAATCACGCTAAGAAGCAGTGACCAGCAATTGACCCCAAATTATGGGGCATACCGCTTGAGGATGTTCGGAAAGTGCCCGGCCCCAAGCTTCCGTGGCGGCCGGCGTTCAGGCCCATCATGGGGCGCACTTTATCCCAAACTTCAAACCAGACTTGACACCTGGTCGCGTTTTGCGCAACTCAGCTATCGACCCGACATGGGGCATGCCCTAGATCTGGCCCAGGGTCGAGCGCGAAGGCCCTTGCTTTTCCCGTCGTAAGGCGAAAATTAAGGATTATTCCTTATAAATGAGGGGAAACTTGCTAGGCGAAGATACCTTTGCCCTTCCCCCATCACGGTTGAGAAATCTTTAAGTCTCCTTTGGCGATTTGGGCGACCTAGGGTTTCTAGTTTCGCGCCCAAGACCCTCGGCGGTTCCTCCCACCAGGTCTCCTTCACCGAGATGTCTTCTTCTTCGGAATCCTTATCAGCGTCGGAGGGTAACGTCGACCCTGCGACTGCGGGGTGGGAGACCTCCATCACCACGACGTCCCGCTTGGAGGAGCTGGTCGCCGCCGGCGGCGTCCTTCCTCCGCTGGAGTTGATCTCCGCCCGTCCCGCTGCAGGTGACCCTTACCCCACACCTCTAGAGAATGAGATTGTGGTGTTCGAGTCCTTCTTCTGGCGAGGATTTAGCGTTCCTGGGAGCACCTTCTTCCGAGGGCTCCTTCACTTTTACGAAATCGAGCTGATCAATTTGAATCCCAACTCCATTCTTCACATTACTATCTTCGTTCAGCTTTGCGAGGCGTATCTTGGGATACGTCCTCATTTTGACTTGTTCCGCTCCCTCTTCTTGCTCAAACCTCATCCGAACCGGGCTGCTCCCAGCGTCATTGGGGGCGCCGGGCTCCAGCTGCGAGAGGGCTTGAAGAAACAGTACTTCGTCATCCCCCTCAAGACCTCCCTCAAAGGTTGGAGGCGGGAGTGGTTCTATTGTGCCAATGTTGACCCTTTTCTTGCCCCTTTCGCTGGCCGCGCCCCTAAAGTTTCCCGATGCTGGAGCGATGCCCCGGATGGCGGCGGTTTGGACCAAGTCTCCGAGCTTCTGGCATGGATTAACGATCTGAAGAACCGAGGGCTGACGGGCCCCGGGATCGCGATCAGCTTTATGAAGCGCCGGGTGCAGCCCTTAAAGGAGAGAATCCATTTGGGGTTCCAGTACGGTGGGTCTCAGGATCCCACCCGGGAGACGGACACGTCCTTGTCGAAAGATGCATTGGCGGCGCGGGTAGTTGACCTCTTCGTGCCTGGCACTGTGATCACCAACAGGGGCTGCCCTCACAAATTTTCGGCGGCGAGGCCTCCCCCTCCCGTGAGTGCACCACTCTCTCGAAAGAATGCCCCATGATTTTTTGTCTGATGTGTGATTCTGACAGGGTGCGATCGTTCCTCTTTCAGGAACGCGCGTCCTTCTTCTCTGACGCTCCGGTCGTCGGCCTCTCTCGGCTGAGGAATGCTCAGGCCAAGCGAGCGGCTGACACCTCGGCCGATGAGCTGCGCCGGGAATCGGCGGAGGAAGCTGCTGGCCTTTCGTCAGCCAGGCCTTCGACCTCCGGTGTACCCGGATCACAAAGCGCAGGGCCACAGCCTTCTGTCTCAGGGGCAGCCCAGCTGGTCTTTGGTCTGGTTCCTCCGAGTAGTCTTTGGGACTCGGATGAGACCTGGGATGAAATTCAAGAAATCCAGAGGTATTCTTTTGGGCAATCCTCGTCTTTTGTTATTACCTGCTGAGATGTTTTCCTTTTGCCGATTCAGACTCCTACTATGGACGTCCCAGTGGAGGGGTCTCTGAAAAGGAGCCCTGTGCACCGGCTTCTCAAGGGGACCCCGCGTCGGCAGTCACCCTCCCGTCGGCTGTCAAGGGCGTCGCCACCTGGTGCCGGTGGCCCGACGGTTGAACCATCGGGTGGTCCGGCCATCGACGAGCTTGACCCGGCGCTATCTCCCGAAGTGGAGGAGGTACATCGAGAGCCACCGCCGCTCGGTCCTCTGCCGAAGCCCCCGAATCGGACCGTATGGTGGGAGGGGGGTTCCGACTGGGACGGGATGGAAGAGGACGAAGAGACGGAGAGAGCGGCTCGGACGGAGCTTTACGAGCTCACCGTCAGGTGTAGCACGCTCGTCAGGGTGAGTTTCTTGTCTTTCTTCAGTCTGTTGCCTGCTGGCCTCCCCCTGAGATTCTGCCCTGTTACCTAGGACATGGGGGAGTGCTCGGAGCAGAGGTCGCAGCTTTTTCGGAAGGTTCTCCCGAAGCTCAAGGAGCACCAGAAGTATCCGGACAAGCTCAACGAGATCAGCATCGACAGGTGGAAGGAGGTCCACGGGCTTGAGGCCCAGTGTATGATGATCCGGGAAGAGAAGGCGAAGCTTGAGCCCCCGTTGCGCCCTGGATGGCTTTCAGCCGACTGGTATGGCTCCCAAGCGCCAGGGCCTTGGCCCATGGCCTTCTCGCCCTGGACACGCTTTTCCGAGAGGCTGAGTGGTTCAGCCCCCAGGTTTGCATCGTCGCGTCCCAGCTCGCAGCCCCCGGACTTCTCACTTAACTGAGCGAAGTGAGAGGGAAGGCCGAATGAACTTGAACTGCTCGTGACACGTGTCTGGCGAAATGTCTCTTAATTTTGTTCAATGTGCTGATCTTCTTTGGTACTCCGAATAAATTGGCAGTCTTGCGGCGTCGCTTCGTCTTCTACGTTTTTAAATGGCGTCGCCTCGGTTCTGGAGCCATGCACAGCTTATAAATGGGACGTCACCGCCTTTGAGCGATCGTCCCCTTCTTCTTCCTCTTTTTTTTCCCTCCCAGCCTTCCTCCATGGCTAACATGAGAAGATTCGTTGGCCCCTACGCGGCGTTCTTCCGCCAGCGGTTCTTCGGGCTGCTCCACAGCTGGGAGGAGGCGGAGTCTTGGGAGGAGCTCGACTTCGCCACTCTGGAGGCGGAGGAGGAGGAAGGAGCCGCCAGCGACGCCGCCGCGATGGCGCCTTGCTTTGCCGAGGTGGCTCCGGGGCTCCACGAGGTGGCCGAGATCATCACGGAGATGATCGGGCGCGAGCGCCGCGACGACCTAGCCATTAGGGCTCTCGTCCGCCTTATACCACCCCTTTGGGTGGTTGAGGACGAGGTCCTGGCGGCGTTGGGTCACGCGCGTCACGTCTGACCTCGACGACCCCGCCCCCGAGCCTCCCAGCGGCAGAAGCAGCACCAGCAGCAGCAAGATTGGCGGCAGGAGCCGCCCCTCCCCCCCCTTTTTTAGCGCGAGAAAATGAAAAAGAAAGTCAGTAATGTAAATTATTAATATTATGGAAAAAAATGCGAAATCTTGCCCAGTCCGTGCCATCATAATTATCCCGAGTTTAAGGTTCCGCCTAATCAACCGTTCTAGTCAGTTGCTCCAGCGCCAACAATGAGGCGTTGAGGCTCGAGCTTTTGACAGCTAGAAACCCACGACTAGGCGAATCTCGGTTAAATTCTGGCGCTGCGAATTGTAGTCCCCGAGTGGTTAGTGCTTTCAGGCTCTACCCTTCCCGCTTCGCGCGCTGGTATTAACCGCCGGAGTTGTCAGCTTATCGTGGTCTTTATTTCCGTGCGTTTTGCACCGGCGCGACCACGGTTAGGTGCTACACCAGTTGGGTAATAACCACTCGGGACTAGCATTACACAGTAGAAGTTCGGAAAATGAAACGGATCACCATTTTATTTGGCATGTGAGAGTCGGGTACATAACTTATGCGTAGAAGCGACGGAGCTGTTCGGCGTTCCAAGTATTCGCCAAAGCCTCGCCATCTTCACGTCTGAGTCGATAAGCACCCGGCCGGACCGTCTCCTCCACAATGTACGGTCCCTCCCAGATTGGAGAGAGCTTGTGCTCACTTTTCTGGTTCCTCCTGAGGACCAGATCTCCTTTTGAAAAGACTCTGCTTCTGACATTGCGAGAATGGTAACGCCGAAGTCCCTGGAGGTACTTAGCCGACTGGACGGCTGCGACGTTCCGAGCCTCCTCGAGCTGATCGAGCTCCACCATTCGGCTCCCCTCGGACTCGGCCTCCTTGTAATTCCGAACCCTCGTGGATTCGAATTGTAGTTCGGTCGGCAGAACCGCCTCTGCGCCGTAGACTAGGAAAAAGGGTGTTTGGCCAGTTGCTCGGCTGGGGGTGGTTCTGAGTCCCCAGAGTACCGACGGTAACTCCTTCACCCATCGGGCAGCGTATGGTTTGAGGCGATCGAAGATCCTGGCCTTGAGGCCCTGGAGGACCAGGCCATTTGCCCGCTCCACCTGCCCATTGCTTCGTGGATGAGCCACCGAGGCAAAGCAGATCTTGATCCCGACGCCTTCGCACCATTCTTGAAATTCTTCACTCCTGAATTGGGTGCCATTGTCCGTGATGATCCGGTTGGGCACTCCGAATCTAACCACGATATCTTGGAAGAACTCCTTGGCCTTAACCGCAGTGATAGTGGCGACTGGTTTAGCTTCGATCCACTTGGTGAACTTGTCAATGTCTACAAAAAGGTAGGCGAAGCCACCTTGAGCCTTTTTGAGTGGGCCCACTAAGTCGAGCCCCCAGACCGCGAAGGGCCAAGAGATGGGGATAGTTTGCAGCTCCTGCGCCGGCAAGTGTGTCTGCCTTGGATAGAACTGGCAGCCCTCGCAAGTTCGAACGATCTCCTTAGCATCCGTCACTGCCGTAGGCCAAAAGAAGCCCTGGTGGTAGGCTTTCCCAACCAAGGCGCTTGACGCCGTGTGATGGCCGCACATCCCCGAGTGAATTTCTTGGAGCAGATCTCTTCCCACTTGTCCCAAAATGCACCGCCTGAGGACACCTGACGTGCTCTTGCGAAAGAGCTCCTCGCCAACCACCACGTAGGATTTGGCTTGTCGGGAGATACGCTCTGCCAGAGCGGTTGCTTCTGGAAGTTTGTCCTTCAGGAGATAATCAAGGTATGGGGCCGTCCAGTCGGGATCAATGAGCAGGACTCCGGCCTCAGGATCTTTGCTCGGCTCCCGTCGTTTTGCGACGGTTGGTTCGTAAAGATCCTGGGCGAAGATACCACTCGGAACCTCGGCCCGAGTGGCTCCCATCTTGGCCAATTCGTCGGCTGCCTCATTATTGCGGCGGAGGACCTGGACCAGCCTGCATCACAAACTTGCCTTCCAATTCTCGGACTTGCTGGCAATACGCCGTCATAGTCTGATCGATGCACGACCAATCCTTCTGTACTTGGCTCACCACCAACTGGGAGTCACCACGAACCGCCAGTCGTCGGATTCCGAGCGATGTGGCGATGCAGAGTCCATGGATGAGGGCCTCGTACTCTGCGGCATTGTTCGAGGCCGGGAAGTGAATCCGAAGGACGTACTTCAACCTGTCGCCCTTCGGCGAGACAAGGAGAATTCCCGCCCCTGCTCCACCAAGCATGAGAGATCCATCGAAGTGCATGGTCCAATACTCTGGCTCTTCTTCCGTGCGAGGGGCCTGGGATTCGGTCCACTCGGCCGTAAAGTCGGCCAAAGCCTGGGACTTGACGGCGGTTGTAAGACCCTCACTTTTATGCTACAGTGCAAACATAAAAGCAAGGTTCTAATGTGCATACTGTACCATTCCCATGATCAGTGGCTGGCACGCACAAAACACAATTTGGAATCACAACCATACAAAAGTTTCATATTTTATTACAGCGGAAGTATTGATACAATATGACCGAGAAGGTCAACTTAACTATAGCAAAAGAATCAGATGTCTTGTAGTTTGCCACATAATCCACAGGTAAATCGACAAGGTAAAGCCTTAGAAAGAAATGTCGTCAATAATCCCGCTTTTCTGCATCGGAGTAATTGTCGAGATATCCTGCCTAAAAACAACAATAATAGCAAGGGTGAGTACGCTATGCATCAAGAAGACTTGTAGTGTTTGCAAAACCTAAATTATATGCAAGCTGAATAGAAAGTGGGTTTCTACGGTTGTTTTGCATAAAGCGAAATTTGAATTGTAAATACTGAATAATAGAGTGAAAGCGAAACTTGTAAAGAAAATGAAATAGCAAGTACGTAAATACATAAATAATATGTAAGAATAACATAAACGAAATAAGAGACTCACATCCCTTCGTGAGTGAAATGAAACATATTACTCACGGCCCTTTGTGAATAACATGTAACGAAATACCCACAGCCCTTCGTGAGTGATAACACGTCCATTCCCATTATAACTGTAATCAATTTAATTTTGCCAAGCACAAGGCACAACAGCTGAATTCAACCTTGCCAACGAAATGTCAAGTATTGAATCATCTGTAAGGGTAAGCTCACCATTAAATTATCTGGTCCAGTTTTATAAGAATATAGAAAATGTCTAGCTATGTGATGACTTTACCAAGTGCTCATGATCATGAGTGCTAATCGATTAGGTTTAGACTCTGCAGAGTTTGTACAGCTTTACCCACAAGATATGTCCTCCCTTTGTGGCAATGCATATTAGACACACTTCCTTTGGTGTGCCGCCAGAGAGTTCATAACGGAACCGTTCGATTATCTGAACCTAACTTTGCACTAGCCCAATGACGTTACCCCTGACTATGATGGAAGCTAAAAAGGTAAAAGGGATTCCGGAGTCAGTAACCCACCAGGAATAGAAATTCCGGAGTTAGTGACCCACCAGGAATAATAACAGCCCCAAATTCATAGCCAAGCGTACACCGTTACAACGGCAGATGCCAACACCTCGGTGATGACACCTCCCTCGAGCAAACCTATATCTGGAATGCCCGTGCTACAACTGCCTACCAATGTGCAAAGCTAGTTCCAAATAATTTTAATAGGTTAAGACTGTCCCACTCCAGTACTTGTGGATGTACGGTTATCTTGGCCTGAAAACAACACATCAGCTCGGTTCTTATACGACACGGGCGATAGATCTCCCCCTATCTACGTGCATCATTAATTGCACTTCCGGCTATTGCCAATAATCACCCGCATCAAAATCATAGTTTTGTTTTCAGAAAAAGAAAGTTTCAATAATCACGATATTCCAACATGTCCATGAACAGAGTTCATCATATCTACAATTTGAGTTCCACGAGCGGATAACCATCTGTTCGTGTTCCCAGTCTAAAGCATGGCTAAGCATATGCATATAATAATCGATTATACCCATTTTGACATCAAGTGTCTATCCACGAGCTAGGGTTATCAAGGTTCACATATCAATATCAATTGAGGAAGTTTATCAATGATAAGGTATTTCTACCAGTACCCAAATACAATTTTATGGAACATAGCATATGCAAGCAAGTTTTAATCAACATTTTAGTTAATTATGAAAAATTAGGATCAATATGATCAAGGGGGTGCTTGCCTTGCTACTTGTTGTCTTTAGCGACGAGTCGAAGACGTCATCTTGAGATTGTTGACGACAAAGTCCGAGACGTCGGATTCTACACGTCGTATAGCGAAAAAGATAGCAAATAGCAAATAACACTTTCAATACGGGCAAAAGGAAATCAGATGGAAAATCAAATAAACATCATTACATAAAACAAGTATGTGAGTGAGTTACTTTTATGTTAGTCTTTTATTATTGATTAACGGTTTTAGGGGTCGCATTGCACACGATACCTACTCTTTATGATCTATTTTATTTTATTTTACGAATTCAGGAAACTAAGATTGTAAGATTAAATATACTAAAATTCATTTCCAGGGTGTGGAGCTGCTTGCATGAATTAGTATATAGAACAATGGGGTGAAAGTAATTGCAAATTGCAGGGTTAAGCTTAAGTATATGCATCGTTACTACAGGTCTTAGGGTTTATCCTCTTATAGGGTCGTGTTTTAATAGGATTCAGATGCAAAGCATATTGTGACGGAAATATTTCTTTATAAGAGATTAAGATAGGCTAGTGTTAAATCATTATTGTAGCATCAAATGATCCTATAAAATAAGTTGATTAGGTATGTTGATCTATAAGTGTATTGCAATTATATTCTAAGCATATATTATCAGAATATAATTATTCATTAGTTTAATTCATCTTAATCAATTATGAAATGTCTATAATTATATATATATATATATATGTTGGGATCATTCGAGACTTCGTAGAATTTCAAAATTCATTTCATGAATCCAGGAATTGTATCTGGGTCTAAATATAACACATATAGGTATGCCTCGGATATAAATGATATGTCAATTGACTAAGTTTCAATTACTTAGAATGATTTTAATCTTAAATATATATTTTATTATTATTTATTCATTCATTTATTTATTTATTTTTCCTTCTCTCTTCCTCTTTCTTTCCTTCTCTCCTTTCTCCTTATTTCTTTTCTCTTCCTCATTTCTTATTTCTCATTTCTACCGATTACTCTGTCCTCTCTCCTTTCTCCTCTCTCTTTTCCCCAATTCTCTGGTCTTCTACGATCTGGCCTCGTCGCCACCTTGGCGCCTCCGCCCGGCGGTCCCGAGTCCTCCAGCTCCGCCGGCCGCCGACGGCCGCCGACGCTGGCCCAGGCGCGCCCAACTCCCGCACTCGCCTTCTGGTTCCTGTCGACCTCGGCTTCGCCGGCTCGCCTCCATGCCTGCTTGCGTCGGCTCAGCACTGCGCCGCCTCCATTGAGGTCACACGCCGGCTCGACTGGCTCTTTCCCGTCCTTGCGGTTTGGTTCTCCACCCCCTTCTCTATTTTCTTAATTAAGGTTGGTAACCCCAATCCTCTCTCTTCCTTACTCCTTCTCTGGATGCCGGATGATGATGGTTCCGGTTTAATTTAGGGTTTGATATCCCCTAATTTCTTGTCCCCTTTTCCTTACATGCCGACTCCTTATTGTGATTGGGGATTATTCTGTGTTGCTTGATGTTAGGGTTTCATGATGATTGAGATTAAGATATTGATCTTTGAGATCATGCTTCCTTGATCTCGTGATGTGCTTGAATGGAATAATGAAGGGTAATGGTACTGAGGGTGTTGTGGCGTAGATAAGTTTTGTTCATGAAAGATTGAAGCTCTATTAGTTCCGTCGTTCTAAATGCTTAATGATGAGATGCTGGTAATAGCTCCGACTAGGTTGCATAGCAGATGATGAAGTTGATGCTTTGCTGTGCGATTTCATTATCCCTCTGTGATGTGTTTGGATGATTTAATTGAGAATTGATTTCTCTGAATCCACTGAGGAATAGAAAAGCTTAGAAGATGATGGATTAATACTAAATTGTGCTTAATGATCCTTGAATGCTTAGCTATAGCATGATGACAGAGTTTGAATAGATTGATTTACATAGTAAATGATGAAATGATACCATGTCTTATGGGTGAGCCTCCTTCTTTGGTCTGAGAATATTAGAGGAAGGTTTCACAAAATTTCTTTCATGGATAGATTGGCTTAGCAAATGATAAAGATTTGATGCTAGGCTGAACTGGGTAATCCTTGAATGTCTAGGTAGAGCATACTGAAAGTGGCTCAATGATTCATTTGTATGGTAAATATTAAACTGATGCCATGACCTAGGGGTGAACTATGGTTCTTTGGCCCATGATGATTCATGCATCTTAAATCTTATGAGTTGGATGGCGTCATAGCGACAACCTTGATTTGCAATACGCCGGGGGAGTATTTGTAATTCAAGGGGACATACGACGCAACCCTCGTAGTTTTGTTATGCATAAAAACTGAGGCCACTTCTCCTCTACTTTTCCTTTATCTTTCTACTGTCATTTTCTAATCTAACTTCATGTCCATGCTTATTGGATATGATAACATACTTCTAATGGAATCGAATATTGGGAACTTACTTTTGCAAAAGGGAATGATCAGGCGTTTATATGGTTGAAGGCTTGATCTTCCATTCTTGCTCCTGGAATTCGGTTCTCCTAGCTTTTGGCTGTGCCTTGCGCAAACCTTCTGGAACTTATCTTTCTGGATTGGTTCTACTTGCATGAATACGGTTTGCTTTGTTTCTTTTTGGGGTTCCTGATCTTCTGGCTCCTACCTTGTCGTTGATTGCTTGCGGTTCACTCTGTAATTGGCTCTGTTTAGGTTTATGCTCCTGCTTTGCTTTGGGAGACTTGCCCCTGGATGATTGAGGCTAAGGTTCACCGGGGCTTACTTTGCATATAAACCTTGTCACTGGAATGATTTTGCTTTGTAATTCTTTTGGACGAGTCTAGGTTGGTTTATATAGCCTGGCTATGGCGGTGTGAGCAGGGTTTGAAAGAGGGCCCCGGTCCAATGGTCTTTGCGGCTGGGTTGTTTGTTCATTTAATAACCTTGTCAGAGGGATGTGGTTTGGCCTTGACCATGTGCTTGGCCGGCTAGCTTATTCTGGGGAGTTCGGTTGAGAGATTTCATGCTTTGATGGTTTGAGTGGCCGGCTGGGATTGCTCTGGAGGTTTCGGCTGTTTTCTGGAGAGAGCTGCTGTCCTGCGGGCACAGTGCCGAGGCTTTATCTCATTTCACTGTGGTTCTTTCGTTTTACTATGGTAAAGAATTTTTACCTCGCGATATTTTCTGAATATTCGCGTCTACGGCTTAACAGGTTTGTTTATCGCCGAATGATGTAAAAACAAATCGCGAGAGGAGCCAGATTGGCCCCCGGACAATCTAGGGTACCTCACTGAGCGATCAAACTTAGCTGACGGCAATTCTTTCTCTTTTCTATTTACTGTTCTTAATTTAATGCATTCATTCTATTATTCTTATACATGTGCAGTTGAATGTGCAGGTTCACAGAATGCAGATCAAGACAGTACAAAGACCATAGCATAGGGTCTTGTAGTTTATTTCGTTATGATGTAATCGGACTTGTAATCTAATGATTGTATTGAGTCGTATTCCAGATAATTGTTGTATGTCTTTGTGAGAATCGTTGTAACTCTTATGAATTGTAAATGTGAACTATGGTGTAACAATCAACAGTGTTGTTGTTTAAACTCTGTAATGAATGATTTGGATCAGGAATGATAATGAATATTCTTGATCAGAAAATGGCAATTGACTTACTTTATCTTCTTACCATTTTCTTCTATAACTTTTTCCTTTTCTAATTTCAGGAATTCAATTATCTTTTAACAAAAACTTTTATATTTGCAGAAAGATATTAATAAATCAAATTTACCTTTAAATATTTTATTTTTACTGTTTAATTAATTCAGGGATGTTCTGAGACTACCCCTCTTTAACATGAATCTCGTCCCCGAGATTCGCAGGGTTAAAAGAAGCGAGTGAGAGTTGGATGATTGAGTGATATGTAATATTATTTTGGAAGAATAGATTATCGAGTATAAATTTAGGTTTTACGAATGATCATGAAATTCAATTATCGATGCAAGGTGGATTCAAGGTCAATTTAAAGAGACAGAATGATTTAAAATTTTAAACTAAGTTCTGATAGAGATTGTATTTACGAAGAATGTACCTGGCATTTTATTAGGTATGCCACGGTTGATGTCTTGAGCTGAAGTAGATGCAGATCCAGGGACTTGCTGACCTTTAGGTCTTTGAAGTCGTCCTAGTGGTACAACTTCACAATGTTGAGGACGAGGTGGGTTTTGCTTCCTTTTTGGGCACTTATTGATATAGTGTCCATGTTCAAAACAGCGGTAGCAGGTAACATGAGTTGCCTGATTTGGAGGATCAGAAAACTGTCCATTGATTTCATTGGATGGTTGATCAAACGATGGTTGGAGTTGAGAATGGAATTGCGTAGAATTTTTCTTGGAATAGTCATCTTTGTTTGGATGTCTCTTCATTCCTTGATTTTTCTAAGATAGCTTCAGATTTTGTTTTTCCTATTCTTGGGGTTATCATTTTGGTGAAGTGATTTAGCGGGGCTATTGTGTTAGAAGAGGTTTGGTTTCTTTGGGGGCATTGTTTAGCAATATGATCTGTTTTGCGACAGGCAAAGCACTTAGGTACCTTTCGTGACGCTTTGCTGGGTACAAGAGGGGGTCCTATACTTTTGCTCTTCTGAGTTTTAACTTGTTGTTGCTTAGGACAATTTCTAGCCCAATGGCCTTCTTTATCACATAAGAAACAGGCTGTTGGTGATTGCCAATTATTACTTTCTTGGTGATGGCTGGTAGAATAGAAATGCTGATTTTCCAATTATTCTTCCATCATTTCTTATGCAATTTCTTTTCTACATGAAAATTTTTGGGCAATTAAGGCTCGAAAATTTTCTTGTTGAAGTCGAACTACAGTGGTAACTATTGGATCGAGAGGACATTGAGATGGGCAATGATCTTTACTTTCACAAGGATAACAAGTAATATCGTTCATGGGACATTTTCCCGGAGAATGATTTCCTTCACAACTAGAGCAATTTATTGCATGTTCATCAACAGTATGACCTATTTCTCCACAGCGAATGCATGCGCGGTCTTCAATTTGATTTGGTTGGCAATATTTTAAGGGGCAGCTTTTAGACTTTGAATAAGATGTAAGAGTGGCATTTTGAGCTGAATATTTTCTTTTTCTGGCGTGAGCTACGTTCATATTGGTAGAGTTCTGCCCCATCGGCTGGCTGATAAGGGTGGAATTTTGATAATTTTGTTCCATCATAGAGAATGTTTGGATTCCGGTTTGGGATACTGACAAAGATTTTTCTGGGTTGGTTTCTTGTGGTTTAAGGAGAGATTTTAAACTATGCCTGGTTTCTTCTTCAGGTATTTTACTGAGGGATCTTATCATAGGCATTCTGCAGTAATGACAATAAGACTGTTTAGATAAGATTTATCGGGTTACAAGGCAACATTTCGTTCCCTAAAAATTTTATCAAATGAAATTTCTACAATTTAGAAGGGATGAGGTAGTTATAAGAAATGTCTTAATCTAGGGTCTACTCTCCATTTGTTAACATTGTCATTGTTTATTGAGATCGCCTTGTCGTGAATTTTCAACCCGAAGGTTTAGCATTCGCGAGAGCAATCCTTTACACAGAATTTCATCGCAATGACTAACAATACAAAAGATTACATTCAAAATTAACACACAAAGAAATATTTAAGTTACCCATTCATCATTCTATTTTAAGTACTTTTATTAGACCAAATAACGTCTAGTCTAATGAGGTGACTTCACATTGTGATTCCTTTCCGAAGTAAGGTGACAATGTGGAGATTCTTTAGTTCAGAGACTGAGGTAATGCCTAGCTTATAGCAGCTTAAATATTTTCCTATGGTTACCAGTACAGTCAAGTCTTGGTTTTAAATTCTTCTATAAGTAGCATAGGTTCAAGCATAGTTGGAATGATGACGAAGACCGTGGTATCAATTTTTCTACGGCTAGATTCTATGAAGGTTCTTGCTGTCTAGCGTGAGTAGCATGGAAACAATAAGGTATTATTATCTATGCAGTAGAGTTTGCATAAGTGGTAAAATAGTTTTCGGCACACTTTGTTGGCTATGGTATAATTAAGGAGGTCACCATGTTTCTTAGCAACTATTGGCTTTATTTATAAGAAACAGGGGAGATTAATTAATATACAGGTGAGAAGTCTTACAAAAGAAAGAGGTAAGTTATATGGGAAGGTTTTAAATTCCAATCTATCTTCTGTTTAAAAGTTGTCACATTACTTTAGACAGTAGTTCAATTAGTAAAGATTCCTACATATTAGAAGAGAAAAGATAGATATAGAAAAATGATTTAATTCTAAGTCTACTTTTTATTTGATACAAGATAACATTTCGTTTAAAATTTCTTATTTATCTTCTTGTTAGTTTGGGGGTTGCGACTTTGTGAAGTTTTAACTTTATGCCAAACATTCAGGAGTGCATCCCGAGGAGCAATACAAAAAGATTTCAACAAATTTCCATCAACAAAAGAACGCGCCCTTAAACTACAATACATAGAAGTTCTAAGATGTTCTAAGGTTTCTTCTTAACTTAGTAGTACACGGTCTTAAAACGAGTTTGGATGTATTGTCCAGGCTACTTATAACTTTAGGGGGGGTACTGCCTCTCTACATAGGTTACTGATGACGAATCTCCTCGAATTCTTGCACAACTTGGTGATGATGGCGATCCAAAGCTTCGACGAAGTTGGAGGGATGGCGAAGTGTCGCATCCGTCTTCCTGAGATTGTCAACGTAGATGTTGTAGTCTTCCTTGGTTGTATAGGGAGGAGAATAGCGTTATACTACACGTTTTAGCATTCAACAGAGACCGTTAAATCATTTTCAAAAAGATTCATTAGCAGTATTTAATAATAACATAGATAAGAGATAGAATTATTAGGGAAAGAATGAGAATATGTAGAGGTGAGGAAAGAAAATGCTATAGGAAAGAAAAGTATATATAAACAGGAAATGTAATTTCCTATGAAAGGAAAGAATATATAGAGATTCCAATTGGAGAGGAAAGAATTTATAACAGATAAGATGAGACACGAGAAGGTTAATAACATATATAGCAAATTTTCATTCGTAAATATAAATTTGTCTATTTCAAACTTTAAGTTTCAACTAACGACCATTCTATCTAAGGTTTGCCTGCGATCGACAAGATGGCTCGATACCAAATCAGAAGACCCTCACTTTTATGCTACAAAGGCAAACATAAAAGCAAGGTTCTAATGTGCATCTTGTACCATTCCCATGATCGATGGTCGCACGCACAAAACACAATTTGGAATCACAACCATACAAAAGTTTCATATTTTATTACAAATGAAGTATTGATACAATATGACCGAGAAGGTCAACTTAACTATAGCAAAAGAATCAGATGTCTTGTAGTTTGCCACATAATCCACAGGCAACTGACAAGGTAAAGCCTTAGAAAGAAATGTCGTCAATAATCCCGTTTTCCTGCATCGGAGTAATTGTCGAGATATCCTGTCTAAAAACAACAATAATAGCAAGGGTGAGTACGTTGCGTACTCAGCAAGACTTGTAGTGTTTGCAAAACCTAAATTATATGCAAGCTGAATAGAAAGTGGGTTTCTACGGTTGTTTTGCATAAAGCGAAATTTGAATTGTAAATACTGAATAATAGAGTGAAAGCGAAACTTGTAAAGAAAATGAAATAGCAAGTACGTAAATACATAAATAATATGTAAGAATAACATAAACGAAATAAGAGACTCACATCCCTTCGTGAGTGAAATGAAACATATTACTCACGGCCCTTTGTGAATAACATGTAACGAAATACCCACAGCCCTTCGTGAGTGATAACACGTCCATTCCCATTATAACTGTAATCAATTTAATTTTGCCAAGCACAAGGCACAATTTGAATTCAACCTTGCCAACGAAATGTCAAGTATTGAATCATCTGTAAGGGTAAGCTCACCATTAAATTATCTGGTCCAGTTTTATAAGAATATAGAAAATGTCTAGCTATGTGATGACTTTACCAAGTGCTCATGACCGCGAGTGCGGCTAATCGATTAGGTTTAGACTCTGCAGAGTTTGTACAGCTTTACCCACAAGATATGTCCTCCCTTTGTGGCAATGCATATTAGACACACTTCCTTTGGTGTGCCGCCAGAGAGTTCATAACGGAACCGTTCGATTATCTGAACCTAACTTTGCACTAGCCCAATGACGTTACCCCTGACTATGATGGAAGCTAAAAAGGTAAAAGGGATTCCGGAGTCAGTAACCCACCAGGAATAGAAATTCCGGAGTTAGTGACCCACCAGGAATAATAACAGCCCCAAATTCATAGCCAAGCGTACACCGTTACAACGGCAGATGCCAACACCTCGGTGATGACACCTCCCTCGAGCAAACCTATATCCGGAATGCCCGTGCTACAACTGCCTACCAATGTGCAAAGCTAGTTCCAAATAATTTTAATAGGTTAAGACTGTCCCACTCCAGTACTTGTGGATGTACGGTTATCTTGGCCTGAAAACAACACATCAGCTCGGTTCTTATACGACACTGCGATAGATCTCCCCTATCTACGTGCATCATTAATTGCACTTCCGGCTATTGCCAATAATCACCCGCATCAAAATCATAGTTTTGTTTTCAGAAAAAGAAAGTTTCAATAATCACGATATTCCAACATGTCCATGAACAGAGTTCATCATATCTACAATTTGAGTTCCACGAGCAGTATAACCATCTGTTCGTGTTCCCAGTCTAAAGCATGGCTAAGCATATGCATATAATAATCGATTATACCCATTTTGACATCAAGTGTCTATCCACGAGCTAGGGTTATCAAGGTTCACATATCAATATCAATTGAGGAAGTTTATCAATGATAAGGTATTTCTACCAGTACCCAAATACAATTTTATGGAACATAGCATATGCAAGCAAGTTTTAATCAACATTTTAGTTAATTATGAAAAATTAGGATCAATATGATCAAGGGGGTGCTTGCCTTGCTACTTGTTGTCTTTAGCGACGAGTCGAAGACGTCATCTTGAGATTGTTGACGACAAAGTCCGAGACGTCGGATTCTACACGTCGTATAGCGAAAAAGATAGCAAATAGCAAATAACACTTTCAATACGGGCAAAAGGAAATCAGATGGAAAATCAAATAAACATCATTACATAAAACAAGTATGTGAGTGAGTTACTTTTATGTTAGTCTTTTATTATTGATTAACGGTTTTAGGGGTCGCATTGCACACGATACCTACTCTTTATGATCTATTTTATTTTATTTTACGAATTCAGGAAACTAAGATTGTAAGATTAAATATACTAAAATTCATTTCCAGGGTGTGGAGCTGCTTGCATGAATTAGTATATAGAACAATGGGGTGAAAGTAATTGCAAATTGCAGGGTTAAGCTTAAGTATATGCATCGTTACTACAGGTCTTAGGGTTTATCCTCTTATAGGGTCGTGTTTTAATAGGATTCAGATGCAAAGCATATTGTGACGGAAATATTTCTTTATAAGAGATTAAGATAGGCTAGTGTTAAATCATTATTGTAGCATCAAATGATCCTATAAAATAAGTTGATTAGGTATGTTGATCTATAAGTGTATTGCAATTATATTCTAAGCATATATTATCAGAATATAATTATTCATTAGTTTAATTCATCTTAATCAATTATGAAATGTCTATAATTATATATATATATATGTTGGGATCATTCGAGACTTCGTAGAATTTCAAAATTCATTTCATGAATCTAGGAATTGTATCTGGGTCTAAATATAACACATATAGGTATGCCTCGGATATAAATGATATGTCAATTGACTAAGTTTCAATTACTTAGAATGATTTTAATCTTAAATATATATTTTATTATTATTTATTCATTCATTTATTTATTTATTTTTCCTTCTCTCTTCCTCTTTCTTTCCTTCTCTCCTTTCTCCTTATTTCTTTTCTCTTCCTCATTTCTTATTTCTCATTTCCACCGATTACTCTGTCCTCTCTCCTTTCTCCTCTCTCTTTTCCCCAATTCTCTGGTCTTCATGATCCGCCTCGTCGCCACCTTGGCGCCTCCGCCCGGCGGTCCCGAAGTCCTCCAGCTCCGCCCGACGCCGACGGCCGCCGCCAGGCGCGCCCAACTCCCGCACTCGCCTTCTGGTTCCTGTCGACCTCGGCTTCGCCGGCTCGCCTCCATGCCTGCTTGCGTCGGCTCAGCACTGCGCCGCCTCCATTGAGGTCACACGCCGGCTCGACTGGCTCTTTCCCGTCCTTGCGGTTTGGTTCTCCACCCCCTTCTCTATTTTCTTAATTAAGGTTGGTAACCCCAATCCTCTCTCTTCCTTACTCCTTCTCTGGATGCCGGATGATGATGGTTCCGGTTTAATTTAGGGTTTGATATCCCCTAATTTCTTGTCCCCTTTTCCTTACATGCCGACTCCTTATTGTGATTGGGGATTATTCTGTGTTGCTTGATGTTAGGGTTTCATGATGATTGAGATTAAGATATTGATGCTGAGATCATGCTTCCTTGATCTGTGATGTGCTTGAATGGAATAATGAAGGGTAATGGTACTGAGGGTGTTGTGGCGTAGATAAGTTTTGTTCATGAAAGATTGAAGCTCTATTAGTTCCGTCGTTCTAAATGCTTAATGATGAGATGCTGGTAATAGCTCCGACTAGGTTGCATAGCAGATGATGAAGTTGATGCTTTGTCATGCGATTTCATTATCCCTCGGTGATGTGTTTGGATGATTTAATTGAGAATTGATTTCTCTGAATCCACTGAGGAATAGAAAAGCTTAGAAGATGATGGATTAATACTAAATTGTGCTTAATGATCCTTGAATGCTTAGCTATAGCATGATGACAGAGTTTCGGAATAGATTGATTTACATAGTAAATGATGAAATGATACCATGTCTTATGGGTGAGCCTCCTTCTTTGGTCTGAGAATATTAGAGGAAGGTTTCACAAAATTTCTTTCATGGATAGATTGGCTTAGCAAATGATAAAGATTTGATGCTAGGCTCGAACTGGGTAATCCTTGAATGTCTAGGTAGAGCATCTTGAAAGTGGCTCAATGATTCATTTGTATGGTAAATATTAAAGCGATGCCATGACCTAGGGTGAACTATGGTTCTTTGGCCCATGATGATTCATGCATCTTAAATCTTATGAGTTGGATGGCGTCATAGCGACAACCTTGATTTGCAATACGCCGGGGGAGTATTTGTAATTCAAGGGGACATACGACGCAACCCTCGTAGTTTTGTTATGCATAAAAACTGAGGCCACTTCTCCTCTACTTTTCCTTTATCTTTCTACTGTCATTTTCTAATCTAACTTCATGTCCATGCTTATTGGATATGATAACATACTTCTAATGGAATCGAATATTGGGAACTTACTTTTGCAAAAGGGAATGATCAGGCGTTTATATGGTTGAAGGCTTGATCTTCCATTCTTGCTCCTGGAATTCGGTTCTCCTAGCTTTTGGCTGTGCCTTGCGCAAACCTTCTGGAACTTATCTTTCTGGATTGGTTCTACTTGCATGAATACGGTTTGCTTTGTTTCTTTTTGGGGTTCCTGATCTTCTGGCTCCTACCTTGTCGTTGATTGCTTGCGGTTCACTCTGTAATTGGCTCTGTTTAGGTTTATGCTCCTGCTTTGCTTTGGGAGACTTGCCCCTGGATGATTGAGGCTAAGGTTCACTGGGGCTTACTTTGCATATAAACCTTGTCACTGGAATGATTTTGCTTTGTAATTCTTTTGGACGAGTCTAGGTTGGTTTATATAGCCTGGCTATGGCGGTGTGAGCAGGGTTTGAAAGAGGGCCCCGGTCCAATGGTCTTTGCGGCTGGGTTGTTTGTTCATTTAATAACCTTGTCAGAGGGATGTGGTTTGGCCTTGACCATGTGCTTGGCCGGCTAGCTTATTCTGGGGAGTTCGGTTGAGAGATTTCATGCTTTGATGGTTTGAGTGGCCGGCTGGGATTGCTCTGGAGGTTTACTTTTTTTCGAGAGAGGCTGCATCCTGCGGGCACAGTGCCGAGGCTTTATCTCATTTCACTGTGGTTCTTTCGTTTTACTATGGTAAAGAATTTTTACCTCGCGATATTTTCTGAATATTCGCGTCTACGGCTTAACAGGTTTGTTTATCGCCGAATGATGTAAAAACAAATCGCGAGAGGAGCCAGATTGGCCCCCGGACAATCTAGGGTACCTCACTGAGCGATCAAACTTAGCTGACGGCAATTCTTTCTCTTTTCTATTTACTGTTCTTAATTTAATGCATTCATTCTATTATTCTTATACATGTGCAGTTGAATGTGCAGGTTCACAGAATGCAGATCAAGACAGTACAAAGACCATAGCATAGGGTCTTGTAGTTTATTTCGTTATGATGTAATCGGACTTGTAATCTAATGATTGTATTGAGTCGTATTCCAGATAATTGTTGTATGTCTTTGTGAGAATCGTTGTAACTCTTATGAATTGTAAATGTGAACTATGGTGTAACAATCAACAGTGTTGTTGTTTAAACTCTGTAATGAATGATTTGGATCAGGAATGATAATGAATATTCTTGATCAGAAAATGGCAATTGACTTACTTTATCTTCTTACCATTTTCTTCTATAACTTTTTCCTTTTCTAATTTCAGGAATTCAATTATCTTTTAACAAAAACTTTTATATTTGCAGAAAGATATTAATAAATCAAATTTACCTTTAAATATTTTATTTTTACTGTTTAATTAATTCAGGGATGTTACAGCGGTGCGCGGCTTGAACGAGACGTCGAAAGCTCCAAGCTCGGCTGCCCACTTTGAAATTCTTCCAGTAGCTTCTCGATTATGGAGGACCTCTCCCACGGGGAAAGAAGTCACTACTGAAATCGAGTGTGCTTGGAAATAATGCTTCAGCTTCCGCGACGAGATCAAAATTGCGTACAACAGCTTCTGAATTTGAGGATATCGCGCCTTGGATTCGCCTAGCACTTCGCTGACAAAATAAACCGGGCGTTGCACGCCGAAGCGGTGTCCAGATTCTTCCCGCTCCACAACCATCACGGCGCTGACTACATGAGTTGTTGCCGCTATGTAGAGCAGGAGAGGTTCACCTGGCACCGGCGAGACTAGAATTAGAGGGGTGGAGAGAAACACATTGAGTTCTTCAAAGGCTTGTTGTGCCTCTGCCGTCCATTCAAAGCGGTCCTGTTTCTTGAGGAGCTTGAAGAAAGGCATCCCCCGAACTCCCAACCGGGAGATAAACCTGCCAAGCGCTACCATGCAGCCAGTAAGCTTTTGGACATCTTTTTGGTTGGCAGGCGGGGCCATCCTTATGATGGCCCCGATCTTCTCCGGGTTTGGCTCAATCCCACGATGAGAGACAATGAACCCGAGTAGTTTCCCGGAAGAAACTCCGAAAACGCACTTCTCAGGGTTTAGCCTCATCTGAACGCCTCGGACTTGCGAACGCCTCGGCCAGATCGGAGGTGAGGCTGTCTTCTGCCTTGGTTTTAACCACTATATCATCCACATATGCTTCCACATTGCGTCCGAAATGATGGTGAAAACACCTTATCGCTACCGATAAGTTGCGCCAAAGATTCTTCAAATTTCAAACGGCATGGTGATGTAGCAATATGCTCCGAATGGGGTGATAAACGAGGTCTTCTCACAATCCTCCTCTCGAAGCTGGATTTGATGATAGCCTGAGTAGGCGTCCAGAAAACTAAGTAGTTGGGATCCAGCAGTGGAGTCTACCACCTGATCAATACGGGGGAGACCGAAGGGATCTTTCGGGCAAGCCTTGTTGAGGTCAGTGTAATCAACACACATGCGCCAGCTTTTATTCTTCTTCTGGACGAGTACAGGGTTTGCCAACCAGTCCGGATGATACACTTCTTTGATGAAAGCCTGCGGCTAGCACTTTGTGATCTCCTCGATGGCTTGTCGACGGTCTTGGCGAATAAATCGTAGCCTTTGCTTGACTGGCCTGGCTGATTGGTTTACATTTAGTGCGTGCTCGATCACCTCCCTGGGGACCCCGGGCATGTCCGACGGCTTCCAGGCAAAGACGTCTCTGTTTGCCCGCAGAAAAGTGACGAGCGCGTCCTCCTATTTGTCTCCAAGCCCTGTCCCGATCAAGGCGGTTCGCGCCGGATCGGACGGGTCGAGGAGGATTCTTTTGGTACCTTCCTCGGGGCCGATCCTGGGGTTTCTCGCTCTGCGGGTAGGGACGCTACCTTCCGGCTTGTCGGAATCCGCCTCTCGCCGAATCCTCTCCCGACCCGCTCGTGCCTCCAAGGACTCGGCCATCTCGCAGCTCTCCTTGTCACAGGAAAAAGACTGCCTTATATCACCGCGTAGAGCGATGATACCACTCAGCCCTGGCATCTTCAATGTCAGGTATGCGTAGTGGGGCACTGCCATGAACTTGGCCAGTTCCGGTCTCCCCAAGATGGCATGATACGCTGTCGCGAAATCAACCACCTCGAAGCCAAGGTTCTCTGTCCGGTAATTTTCCCTCGCGCCGAAAGTGACCGGCAGAGTGATTTGTCCGAGTGGTGTCGCAGAAGTTCCAGGTATGACACCGTGGAAAGGCGACGACCCGCGCTTTAGCTCCGACCGCGGAATCCCCATATCGTCAAGGGTTTTGACAAAGAGGACATTGAGCCCGCTTCCACCGTCGATCAATACCCTCTTGAGCTTGATGCCGCGGACAACGGGCGCCAAGACAAGAGGATATCTGCCGGGGAATGGGACATGATCTGGGTGATCCGAGCGGTCGTAAGTTATCGCGACCTCGGACCACCGTACATATCGGGGGGTCTCCAGCTCCACTGCGTTGATGTCCCGGGCGGTGAGCTTTTGCTTCCGCTTGGACTCATATGCAGCCGAGCCCCCGAATATGTAGTTGAGCTCGAGATCGACTTCCTGATAGTCCTTCTCGGCTCCGGGGGGAGGTGGCTTGTCGGCGGCGTGTCCACTCGGACCTTGTCCAGCCTGCTTCTTGCTCTCACGGGCGAATCTCTTTAGAGTGAAGCAGTCCTTGGCGGCATGTCTCCCCTTCGGATGGAAGGGGCAAAGCGAGTTCATCACCTTGTCATACCCATCTTCTTTGAGGGCGCGTGGGTGAGTTGGTGCAGCGATTGCCACCAGCTCTTCGCCCTTGCGCTTCTTTTCCTTCCGCCGGGGGGGTTCAGCCTGGTCCTTCCCCTCGTCACGCCGTTCCGCCAAAGCCTCGGAGGCTGAAGCGTAACGGTCCGCTAGGGCGAACAGCTCTCGAACCGACCTTGGTGGCTTTCGAGACATCTTCTTGATGAGATCGGGGTCGCTGACTCCCTTCTGGAAGGCAGCTACCACAATCACATCTGTGACATCCCGGACGGTGCTTTTCCTATGCATGAAGCGCTTGACGAACTCCCGGAGGGATTCGTTCCTCCTTTGGTGTAGCTGATATAGGTCCCAGGGGGTGCCTGGGCGCTCGTAAGTGCCTTGAAAATTTGAAATGAACTGCTCACACAGATCTCCCCAGGAATCTATAGAGTTCATTTGGGAGTCCAGATGAAGCCATGCTTGGGCCAGGCGAGAGGGTAACCGGTAAGTAGTTTGCCATTACTTCTGATCCCCCAGCCCTCGACCGCCAGCGTATACCTGTAGCCAAGCCTCCAGGTCCCTCTCACCGTCAAACCTAGTGATGCCTTTAGGATTAAACCCATCAGGCCAAACCACTCGGCGTAGGTGAGGGGTAAACGCGCGAACCCCTTCAATGACCCCGCGACAACCTCCGGGTGGCGATCGACGTGGTGGGGATCGCGCTTGGTGTGCTTCGCGATCTCGTGGAAGGATGCCGTAGCGTTCATACTCGTCGGCATGGCGGCGTTGTTCTTCCCTTTCTCGGTCGCGGCGCCTGGCGTCGAGGTCTAAACGGAGGTCGCGGTTGATGCTATGCCGCAAGTCGTCTCCGTGGGGTGGAACATGGTGCGTCTGGCGGGCTTCCCGACCTGACCGGCTGCTGGCCGTCTGGGTCCTCACCGGACCACGTGACAGCTCCTTTGCCGGCTGGTCGGTCTGGGCTTGCTGGATAGCTGCCGCCGTCACCATGGCCTTTACTTGGGCCACGATCGGGGCGACTGGATCACCCGCCCCCAGCATAGGGCTTAGGGTATCTAGGAGTGTCTTGGAGGCGACGATATTCTGCTATGGGGTACGAAAAACAGCTTGATCCCCCATCTTGGCTTGCAGAATGTCTTCATTGACAGCCCGGGCGCGGTCCCGCAGAGTACGCGCCCGCGCGTCAGGTTCAGTTGTTCGGCCACCTTCCAAGTCGGCGGCGGCCGAAGTGTCGGCGGCTATGCTGAATCCGCCCGCGAGCCCTCGATTACGCAGACTCTACGGAAATTCCAGTAGCTCTCTAGGCTTTCTTCTGACTCGGCCGCCGAGCTGGGTGAGCCTGAAGAGGACAACTCCAGGCGCTCGGAGGTGCCGAGTGGTTTGGCGGCGAGAACCCCCACCATTCGTACCTCGGCGCCCTTGGGTCCGGCTTCGTGGCCAGACCGGGCCTTCGGTCCCCGACTCGGCGCTTTAGAGCGCGAGACAGGGGACCCCTCGGTCGGCGTGGAAGTCGCGACGATGGCTCACCGGAAACCTCACCGTCTTTGCAGCGCATGTCCCTTAGAGAGGAAAGGTTCCCGAGGTCGTTGGAGATGAAGGTCGAGGCTTAAAGCGGAAGACCTGACCCGGGAAGAAGACTGTGGAGACTCCGCTCGTCGCAGCCATCAAGCTTGACGAAGATCTTGACACAAGCCCCTACCTGGCGCGCCAACTGTCGACGATCGGTTTCGCCGGCAATGAGATTTGTGATTCTAGGGGATTCGTGCGGGATCTGAGCTTGATGGTAACACAGGATGCGAGGGCAGTCAGTGTTTAGACAGGTTCGGGCTCTCTCGGAGGAGATAATACCCTAGTCCTGTGTTCTTGGATATATGAGCGTCCTCCTTTTCTTGTTTCTCCCTCCTCCCCTTATATACTGGGGGAAGGGTACATGACAGATGGGCGCCACCGGGCCCTCCACATGGTGGCCTCACCAACACATATTTTGTCTTCGTCGGCTATGGCGCACTACGTCTTGGAGAGGTGGTTGTGCTTTCCCCGACCCACGCCTGCCGCCCTGTCAGGTTCCAGCGTCTGCAGGCTCTGCGAGTGTCAGGCTGCATGCTTCGTTCTTGGCGGGTTGTTTGGGCGTGGCGCGAAGCTTCCCCGAAGGATCGGGAGTTGCCTTGGGGAACAAGTCGAAACCTCCTCCGGGCCCGTCGTGGCGCTTCTGGGCTTTGGGCCTACTACTCCGCCCGTCTAGCCCAGTCGGGTATAGGCCCCACTTGCGGGACCCCTATCTCAGACATCCCACAGGTACCAATTTTAAATATCCTAGGATTTGGTTACATCAAACTTTGAGTTTGTTTGCGAAAGTTACGACTATTCAAGCTATTCTAGTATTGAAACTTTGACTATAGAAAAAATAATGCATACCATGGCTAAACTTAAATTTTTTTTGTATATCCTTGTGACCCCAGGAATACAACAAAAGTGGTTTTACCAAATTGTATCTTCATTTTATCTATATTTTAACTACTTTATTTTGCATGCAAGAGAGAATTCTTATAGTCATTTGGTTTATTAAACTGAGTTCATTCCTAAATATTTTTGCAAAATTGGGACATTTAAGACTCCAGGAATAAGTGATATTTATTTCATTATTTTTGGAGTCATAGTTTGTATAGTTTCTTCATAATACATAAAAGGCTCTTTAAGTAAACCTGATTTAAACAATTTAAATCTACATAGAATATAGTAGTTTTTATTGTATAATATGAATCCTTATAGTTTAATATAAATTTATAAATTTATTTCATTGGATTTGGAGCTTACTAGCAAAAATATAAATTATTGAATTAAAAAATCGAATAGAATGGAAAAAAATTAGAAAAAAAGTCATTGTGCATGGTCGCTACACCATTTATGGTGTAGCTATTGAACATTGCAGATGAATAAAAAAAATGGGAGAAGAGACAGTCGCTGCATGGTGTAGCGATTGGAGGGGAAATAATAATAAAAAATGGGTCAGTCGCTCCACCTGACCGCGACTGGTGCCACCTCATCTCTGTCGCGCCACGGTGACGCAACTGGTGCCCAATCGCTACCACGTGGCGCGCCTGGCCACCGTGGCGCGACAGATGATCACTTTTGTAAAAAAATTTAAATCATTGTATATTTTTGTATTTCATGAATAAAATATAATTATTTTTAAAAAAATTCTTCCTACAAGTCCTACTGAGGTCGCTTCCTCCTCCTTTTTGTTGTCCTCCTTCTCTGACAGGTGCATCCCTAGGCCTGCGCACAAATGATTGATGTGCATACCACGCACGATGCTAGCCCAATGCCCATGCTCCTTCGAAGTGTACGGCTCAAGGAATCCCTCCACCACCTTCACCGCCTTGTCCATAGTTAGAATTGTGATGTCATGAAACCCCCTATGTTAGACACAACACCGACAAATTGCCCTGTGAAACCATCCCGACCTCGTCAGTCAAAATTAATTGCAGGTCATCGCTACACTCCCCCAAATGCAGATCCTAGCTCACAGAGAGCCTTCTCAGCCAAATCCCTCATGCTCATCCGTGCAGTCAAGCCCCAAGAAGGCTCAACCAAGCTTCCTTGCCACGGTCAATACCACCTCGCACTATTGAAAAGAGGCTGGACAGGACCTAAGGTTGCAAGTTCTGTTGTGGAGATGAAACAATTGATCACCTGTTTATTCAGTGCCCAGTTTCTAGATATATATGGGGTGTGATACAATACGCTTTTTGTTTTATACATCTACATGGCTCAGCTAGACAATTGTGTGAAGACTACGTGAATATTCTCTCTAGTCAAAATAGGAAACCGGATGCAGGCAATATGGAAAAGGATTTGATAAACATCATCCGGATATTTTTGTTTGCTGAAATCATCTAAATCGGGGAGTATTGGATCATTGTTGAGATTCGAAAGTATTGATTACATCTGATCCTATAATTTGATCTAACGGTTGAATTTTTAATTTTACGGTTCAAAATTTAGATGTTATTTACGACAAAAATATCCGAGAGATACCTATACACTCCCGGATGGAAAAGGAGGAATGACGCTTGTTTTCAACGAAGATATCCTCAGGATCCTACTCAAGTAGTTTTCTTTGTGTGCCATTGGACTGTGTTTTGGCGCTCTCTTGTAGAAAAACGAATAACACGAAGCTTTACAGGTACTATGGCGGGTGGCGTCTGAAGTTTTTGGATGATCGCAAGGATGGGGATCCACTGTGCGACGCCTGGAGAATAGATGGAGGAGTCTGCATTTGGAAATGCTTTTCGTAAGTGTTTTAGGATTGACCTGGCAGCAGTTCGTTATGAGTAGTGTCAATAGTTGGCTGGTTTTGTCAAGAATGTTCCCGGGCGGTACGCGGTAGTAGTAGTTCATGCTTTAAATTTCTTTCTCGTTTTGCTACTTGTAAAAGACTTTAGTAATGTACTTCATTTGGTTTCCTTACTGAAATCGCATATTGTCAGTTCCAAAAGAAACAAAGCACATCATTCTGTATTACATTCATTATTGACATTTTATTAGAACACCTGATTGTCAAATTAAGTTCGAGAAAACGAGACCAAATTTTATTGCAGTACTACAGTACTTAACCGATTATATTACTTTATTAGGCAACCAAATATAGACATGGAACTATGGCAGGGCAACGTAATATATATATATATATATATATATATATATATATATATACATATAGACGACAAAGAGCAGTTGAAAATTCGTCACTTGCCGAGCTGCTCTCCAAGATTCTCCACATCCAACAAGAACTGGACAAACGCCGCCTGCGACGAGCCTCCTTCCTCCAGCGCCGCCTCCGCCTCTTTCTTCCGCGCCGCCACTCGCGCCCTGAGCTCCCTCCCTTCGTCGGACTCCACAACCAGCCTCACCTTGGCCTCCACCTCGTCGGCCTTGATAAAACCCGCCCTGTACCCCTCAAGCTCCACCGCAACGCCCATGTCCTCCGTCATGAACACCTTGTTCATCTTCTGCTCCGCGTATAGCGGCCAGCACAGCATCGGCACCCCCGCCGTGATACCCTCCAGGGTCGAGTTCCACCCGCAGTGCGTTAGGAACGCGCCGGTCGCTCGGTGGCGGAGCACGTCAACCTGCGGTGCCCATGACTTTACGACGAGGCCCCTGTCCTTGGTCCGCTCCAGAAACCCCTCCGGCAGGAGCGCGTCGAGGTCCGGCTCGGGTCTTTGCTCAAATAAACTCTTCATGTCGCCCCTGCGGGCCGGCGTGCGCACAGTCCACATGAACCGTTGCCCGGACTTCTCCAAGCCAACGGCGATCTCCTTGAGCTGGTCCTCGGAGAGTGCGCCCATGCTTCCGAAGCAGAGGAACACGACGCTGCGGTCCGGCTGAGCGTCGAGCCATGCGAGGCACCCGTGCTTCTCCGCTTTGACCTCATCCTTGGCGCCCTTGCCGACCAAGGGCCCGACGCAGTAGATCGGGGGCAGCACCCGTCCGGGGACGCAGAGCGGGTCCCTGAGAGCCTGCACCACCCGGCTCTCCAAGGACTCGAACGTGTTCACAAGAACGCCCATGGCGTCCGTGTTGCGCTTCCAGACGTCCGTCATGGCCTTGCATATCTCGTCCTCCGGGTGCTCGAGCATTTCCTTGATGAGATGAGACGCCGGCATCGGCGGAACGCCAACGAAATCGAGGGGCGTGTCCCCCAGCTCCTTCAGGCCCGTCTGCCTGTGGGCAAGCAGCGCAGGCAGCTGTGTTACGACGGACAGGATCGAGGCGCCCGAGGCGAAGAACGTGTAGACCGGGACGCCGAGCTTGGCGCAGACGTCGATGGCGTCGACGCAGAACATGTCAATTACAAGGGAGTGCAGGCGCTGCCGGGGGATGGAGCGGAGGAAGGTCTCGAGACGCTCGTTGTACTGGCGAATGAGCTGGAGCATGAGGAGGAAAGGGTGCTTGCCGGAGGCGGCGAAGTCGGGAGCAGGGACGGGCGGGAGGACTTGAAAGGTGATGGACCGGTTGGAGGCCGCAATGCGCTCATTTACGTTGCTGCCCGAGTCGGACGACTTGAAGGGCTGCTCGAGGAGCACCATGGTGACGTCGTAGCCGTTCTTGAGGAAGGCGTTGGCGAGCTCCGTCATGGGGACGAGGTGACCGACGCCGACGCCGGGATACAGGACGACGATCTGCTTCATGGTAGCTTTCTTGTTGTCCATGGAAAAATACAGATGCTGTGTATACTTGAGAGGTCGAGGTTAGCCGTCAAAGATAAGGGGATAAATAATAGACTTGCAAATCTACCTACGGAAGGACTGGCGGAGCGCCGGTGTTGCGAGGTTATCAAAACCCTTAAATAAATATAACATAAGTCATAAACGTCGAAAGTTTTATACTATATAATTTGTATCCAATCAAAAAACATATAGTAAAATTTCATCACAAGCCACGTGCACATTTAAACTACTTATTAGGGATGGAACTGGTACGGATATTTTCCGACCGACCGACCGACCGAATTGATTTGGATGATGATTTGGATAGTTTCACAGATATTTAGTTGATTTCTCGGATAAGGATATGAATACAGATAATTTACATGGATACGGATACGGATATGGAACATTGATTATCCGATGGATACGGAATATCCGAGTTTTTTTCCGGATAATATCCGAATATGACATACGGATATTATCCGAATAACACGTTTCAGAATAACACATTAACAATTTAATATGTTTCACTGTTTCAAAGACTGGGGTCTGCATTTGATGACAAGATACAATGTGTTCATGTGTGCTAGATGCTAATTTGGAGATATTTGGGTAAAGGTGGTATAGAAATTGGCAAGTGGCGTTTCAGGAGGGCTACTTAGGATTCAGCAGCATATGCCAGCTGCAAATCATTTGGTTTAATTATTGCAATGGGGGTACATTGTTACTCACAGAATCACATGTATGACAAGCTAGGGATAAAAAGGAAAAAAAAGACATACAAATATATTTCTTTTGGAATTTTGAATTTAAATTTGGACTAATTTTAGAAAAAAACTGAAATTGGATTTTAAAAATATCCGACTAATATTATTCGTATCCATGTTGATTCCGATCCGTATTCGATCTGTATTCGTAACCGATATTATCCTGTATAATTCGTATTCGATTCTGTATTCGACACTATTCGTATTCGATTCTGTATTCGATAAAAAATACGGATACGGATATGAATAGAACGATATTCGACCGTATCCGATCCGATCACATCCCTACTACTTATCCAGTAAGATCTTTTAAATAGCATATGTATATCTGTATATATTAATTTATCCTTAAAGGATCTTTGAGATAGAAAGGTAGATGACAGATCGATCCAAATTAATCCTTCTTTTATAAGAGAGATTAATCTCTACTATATAAAGAGACACTTTCTTCCCACGTCAGGCTTTTATTAGCTTTGATTAGCTTCTCATTTCGTTTTGAACGTCATTATTAGCTTTCATTAGCTTCACACTTCAATCAATTCCAGTTGAACGCAAAACAGGGAAATTTCAAAACTTCAATCAATTCCAGTTGAACGCAAAACAGGGAAATTTCAAAACCAAGTCATTCCCGCTTCCTTAAATCGGTTCATTTACATACATACACAGGAACCGAAGCGTCCTGATTAGCGTGGATTTGAAAAAACAAAAAATTCCAGTTCTCATTCCCAGTTCCCGCTTCCAGCGTGGATTTGAAAGAAATATACACAAGAAACGAAGCATTCTTCCCATTACTACTAGCGTTCTGCCCTGGCTATATAGTAGAGAACTGGGGTCTTCCATTCGCAGCAAGACACTGGGGTTCTATTGGCCAGATTCCATTCGCAGCAAGACACTGGGGTTCTATTGGCCAGATTACCCGCAGCCAAGACACTGGGGTCTTCCATCTTCCATCCGCATCAAGACCTTGGCGTCTGCCTGCCCGCAACTGAAGTTTCTCCCATCAAGGTTGGTCCCTGCAATCTCAGTTCGCAACTGAAGTTCCTCCCTGCAAGGTTGGTCCCTGCAATCAACCATTTGCAACTGAAGTTCAATCTCAGTTCAATTCGATATATACAAATGTAGATATCTCAGTTCAGTTCAATTCGATATATACAAATGTAGATACAATCTCAGTTCAATGATGTTGATAGAAAGAGAGTGAACAAAACCTCTTTGTTGGCTTTACAGTGCATCAAGTACTCCATCTACGCCCTCCCTGGCCGTCTTCCATCTACGCCCTCCCTGCATGCAACAGACCGCAAGGGTGAAACCAATCAAGGTTAGTAGTGCTGGTTCTTATGCTTCATGGTTATGCTTAGTATACTGCATACTGTACTGCTTAGTAGCAAGAAATTTCATTTAGTAGAGATAATGTAATGTACTGCATAATGTGTTTCTTATTCTTATGCTTAGTAGTACTGCATAACGACCCTCCAAAATGACAAAAAAACATTATCCAGTGCTCTAGATTATATCTAGACTAGAAGTGAGATAAGACACATGTACTGCTTAGTAGCAAGAAATTTCATTTAGTAGAGATAATGTAATGTACTGCATAATGTTTAGTTCCCAGCCAAACAGAGCACTTTAAGAACAGTCTATAAACGTTTTCTAAAAAATTAAGAGGTTCATAGGATGTTCAAGAAATTCGTAGTTCAAATACCTTTGTGGTCCAAGGAGCAGGCATCTCATCCAATGGCTGGCCCCTAAAATCTTTATGAAACTGAGATGCATTAGGATAAATCCTCGGAGAGGTAGATGCATGGCTTCCCACATACGGACCAAATTGAGGATCTAGCAAACCAAAAGGTGGCTGCATGTTAGGACCCATTGCAGCCATTCTATCCCGGAAAAGATGGTTTCGTAGTCTAGCAGTTATCTGCATTAGAGCTTCTTGAATAGCTTCGGAATTCCCACTTATCTAAAAGAACAGCGATTTTGCAGTTAATTAACCAAAAAAGACCTAAAAGTATTGTACAAAAGAGTCAGGCATAGGTAAAATCAAGATGCAAAACAACAGATGAAGAAGAATTTCATCAGGACAAAGAAAGATCTTAAGGCATTATTTGTAAAATTAGCGTGTAGGTTCTACAACACAAAGATAAGCAAACTGAACAACTTCATCATTTTCTGGGACACCCCTTGGGATCTTGTCTTTGCTCAACACTACTATATGTGCTTCTGAATTCTGATAGCTTCCTCATCTCAGCTATGAACCTCTTAATTTCATTTAGTAGTACTGCATAATGACCCTCCAAAATGACAAAAAAAAAACATTATCGTGCTCTAGACTAGATTATATCTAGAAGTGAGATAAGACATTGTTAGGGTTTCCCACATAAGTCAGATTATTTGGCTTAGTAGTACTGCCTAATGACCCGACTCACTTGGATTATTTGATCTAGCCAAATGACCAGCCTATATAGAAAAGCAGCAAAAAAACTGTAAAATCTGAGATTTATATTCCATGCCACAAACCAAAAGTACTCAAGGAAACACATGTTTGGGCATAATTGAACCAAATGAGTTGGAGATGAAAATGAATAGGTCCAATGAATGCCACCATGAACAAGGCCATATCTCCAGACTAGGGAATGAAAAAGGCCAGTCTCTCATCCCATGTATCTCAATAAAGGGACACCTATAGCTAACATTTTTGTTAAACCAGTTGAAAGTTCCAGTGCCCAAGGCTCTAGAAATGAATAGAAACTGAAACAGATACATCGAAAAGCCATTTAACAATTATTTATCTTGAACTTAAAGAAGGTCAAGGATCAAGGATTCGAAATGGTAAAATCAAACTAAGCAGACATCCCAGTGTCAATATGAACAGCACAACACCATACCTTACAATGCTTCCTGAATGCTTGAAAGACATGTTCATCGCCAACAACAACTTCTGCATGCTTTCTGATTAACATTACCCACTGAAATGAGAGGGCAAATGGACTTAAGAGTAAAACTCTTAAATAAGTATGAAAAATCTGTAAGAATAAGAAAGCTGACAAATGTCCACAAGAACCTGGGATCCTTTCCTCCATTTATCCTTTGGAATGGCAGGAGACATGTTTGGATTATAACGCTTTCCCGCCTTATCAATGAAACTAAAAAGACAAAATGACTAATTTTGAGAAGTAAAAATTGAAACACTGCATCTTCTAGGTAAGTTTAAGGGTTGCAAGGTTACAGATAGTCTTCTTCCTTTACCTGTCTACAAAACTTTTAGGTGAAGCCATCAAGTAAGTATACATGTAGCTAAAATTGTACAGAGGAACACAACTGCAACAGAAAAAGGATAAATGTTAATGTAGAAACTGCAAACCTTAAAAAATAAGTCAAGAAATGATGATAATCGACAAAGGAAAGCAAAACACAAACTACAACATAGAGATATGCATATTAGGAGGAATGCAGGCCGCTCCATTAGGAGGAATATGGAAACCCTTTAAGGAGTGTGGATTCTGGAAGCATGCAGGAGCAAAACCAAGAAACAAATAATGCATGAGAGGTATATAATGCACCCCCCTAAGTGTGATCATCCCATTTAAGCCCACAAAAACCAAATCGATTAAGATCCAAACCTACAAGCATACACATGCAAAGCATATGTCTTACAAGAAAGTAAACAAGTTCATCCAACGTTAGAGTCATATAGAGATTTAACTTACCCTGCAAGTTACAAATGTGGGCCTCATATAAGAGTTTGGTGAAAATATTCAAAAGTTGATCTTTGGGTCGAACATGGCTTTAGCACAATATCACCTTTTGCATAATCCCTAAGGAAATGATGATGGATATCAATGTGCTTTGTACATGAGTTTTGAACCATATTATTTGCAATTTTCATCACACACTTATTATCACACAATAGGGCACACTTTTGAAGTGTTTGCTTCGTGGGTTCTTATACAGCGCGAATGTTCTAAATTTAAATTACTTCCTTTTAGAGTGAATACAAGTAGACTTTGTATATATTATACTGGTTATATTTTGTTTGCACTATCATCTACATTTGTTTTCATTTAGTATCCCTGTTGAACTCCAATGTTTTGGCTTTTGGCTGTTTCTTTTCTTCATTCCCTGGTTAAACTGTATCACACAACTCTTCCATATTCCATGTTGCTTATGTGCTCGATCCCTGTTGAATACAAGTAGACTTTGTATATATTATACTGGTTATATTTTGTTCTTCGCAGTCTAACATATTTCCTAAATATATATTTTTTAGATAAATGGAACCAACGAATGTTAGTCGAAAGAGATTGTATGCGGACTTCTCTGGACAACCGGTGGTGACTAGGTTAGTTTATGATCTATCGAAATTAACCTTCAATAAAACATAAAGCAATATAAAGCTAAAATGCGCTCCTTATTTTACAAGATTTAAAAATTTCGACGACCTTGAATTATGGGACGTAGACAGATTATGGAGTACTGTTGTTAGAGTGGACGTCAAGTTCCATGTTGAAGATCATGGCAACCTTCAACGATTTATCCTCATGGATACGACTGTAAGTTCCAAAAATAGTGAATGCTAATAATAGTAACAAAATAATTCTATCACAAGCTAATATTGTTTGACTTTGTGTTTGAAGGGATCAAAAATTGAAGCCATCTCAAGGGATAGTGTTGATACTTTAAACATGCTACTCAATGAAGGACATAGCTATACCATTCATCGGGTGCAATTCCAACCAAACTATGGGGAGGTTGAGTTCAGAAGCATAGGAAACCCATATGAATGTGTCTTCACCCGACACACAAGTGTTGAGCCTTACAATGTACCAATTCAGTTTCCACGGTACCCAAAGCATCTTATGTCTTTCACTGAAGTGCACCATCGTCCTAACAAGACTTTTGTGGGTAAGCTATCGTAAATTGCATCTTAATTAGTTACATATTGATAAAAGAGAATTTCTAAATTTGTCTAACAATCATTGGCGTAGACATAGCTGGAATAGCTGTACACTGGGGTCAACTGGAGCATTTCGGACCTAATATTTACAGAGAGGTCACACTAATGGACACAAGGTACCTATTAGTTGATAGAAAGCAGTAATTCATTGTCAATAATATACAATGACTTATATGTAGATATAACACAATTTTATATTTTTCTATGTTTCATTTATAGGTTCAACCTTTTAATTGTTGGCATTTGGTGTCAACATTTGACTCGTCACGCAGCCTGCTGGGAATCAGCTTGTGCTGGCAAGCACATTGTCTTAGGAACTATGCTAAAAAAAAATAACAGACATGGTACCTGTGTAGGACCGAATATAGCAATCAGAGGGGGGGTGAATGATTGTGCGGAAGCTAAAACCAAATTCTTGATCTATTAAAAGTTTACCCCAAAATAGAACCAAATAATTGCCTCGTTTTCGAAAAAAAACAGAATGATAGAGGTTTGGTAAAACGCGAATTCCCGGAGATCCAACCGTCCGATCGATCTGAAATTTGGACACAAGAAACTAGATTCCAATACGAATCAAACACAAAAAGAATCAGCTCAATCGGACTTACGGATCAAAAGTTATGACCTTCGCAAGCTTACTGTTCCAGAAGATGGCGAGAATAAATCTAACTAGAATTGTAGCTCGCCGAAAGATTTGATGAACTTGATTTTTATTTCTCCTTTCTTTTGTCTAAAATACTCCAAACAAAAGAGTACAACCCTAAAGCTTGCTCAAAGCTTGATTGCCTTCAACAGGAGGCAACCCCTCTATTTAAAGAGGGCAAACACACCTAATCCTAGAAGGAGTCCTAATCCTAAAAGGATTCCTAATCCTAAAAGGATTCCCACTCCTATTCCTAGAAAGAGCATGTATTCAACACAACTCCACTTGGCCCAACCTGGCCGAGTACAACTCTTGCACGCGTATGGCAACCCTACCATACTCACGTGACTAACACTTTGCACGCGAATGACCTCATGCCATTCTCACGTGACTAACCATTCTTCATGTGCACCATTCTCTTAGCCCGAACGTCCCGCATGACATCCTTGACCACCAAGACCTCAGTTCCCCCTGAACCTAGTCCCGAACCTCAGTTCCTCCATGAACCTAGTTCCAGTCCTGACATCGACCACATTCGCCCTCGAGCAATACCTGCACATGAACAAACCACAAAACGATTCCGAGCACAAGTCCGCGACTTGACTCACATTAAACCATGCAACCACTCACAGGAGTGCATTGCATTAAATATTCTAAGAACACGATTTCAAAACACAAAAAAAAAACCTTTGCAAAAATCAAAAAGCTTTTCAAATAATCAAACTGATTTCAGATCTTTTTAAATAAAGAAACCAAAAAATAAATCTTGTCGAAATATCAAACTGGTTTCAAAACTTTTTCAAATACTCATCATCAAAATCAACTGGATCAAAAATAACGATCCTTCAACCTGATTCCACGTCTCTACTATATAAGCATACTTTGTTTTAATTGCAATAACTCAAAATTTTCAATTCTCGATAATAGGCTGCTTGGAGACTTCAGACCACACAACATTTTCATTTAATCCAAGTCATCATGAGACACGTGACCTCGAGAGTAAGTAGTTGCAGTATCATAAATAAATAAAAGTCTCTATATAGCATAAGTACTCATTAGAAATTTGTAATATGTAAACCAAATATATTAACCGCAACATTTCTATTGTAACATGCAGCTTTACGACGGTCGTTAGTCATGGGAATTATCGATCTCAGATTTGTGACCAGATTTGTTGAAAATAGATGGGCATATCTAGCAACTGTGGTTTGAGTGTGATGGCTGCAAGTGTGTTTTGTAACTGTCCTCTTGGATGTTTTATTTTAGCTGCAAGTGTGTTTTGTAATTGTCCTCTTGGATGTTTTATTTTATTGTGTTTGTTTATGTTGAAACTATAATATCGTTGTTTGGAGTTTGTACTTATGAGAAGAGCACAATATTAACTACATATTCGGTGGCATTTATCTTACCAAGAAATTTGCACTCATATGATTAGTGGATTTCTAAAGAACATTTCCAGTAAATAAATATTTGGGATCAGAGGGAGGATAGATCTAATGATCTGACGAAGAAGGATAAATAAATATTTGGGACGATTTTTCTCTCTCTTTGTTGCTACTTGTTTCTTCCAAGATCCACAGCTATGCAACAAGCTGCAGACTGGAAAAGACAGGAGAACGAATAGAAATGGAAAAACAAACAAGATTAGTAATTGTAGGAGGATGTAGCATATGATCAGGTAGGACAGCCTAACTCTTGTCTCTCTGGTAGTGATCTGTGGGAGAGAGATATAGAGATCAGCTTCTCCTCCTACAACTGCAGCAGGTGAAAGGTGAGGTGTGTAGACAGCAATATATGAAAAGGCAAGCTGTATTGAATAAGGGAGCGAGAGCTGAAGAATATTATGGAGGTGTTTCAAGAAAGGAAGGCAACAGAGAGAGAGAGAGAGAGGGAGGGAGAGAGAGGGATGGAGGGAGAGAGCAAAGGAGTAAACAGATAAATAAGGACAACTGGATATTAATGGCAGTACAAGCAAAAGTGTGAGGGTGACATTGTCACTACTCATAAGAATATCTACCACAGTGCGTGCTCATCTCATCACCATTCACAAATAATTCCTACTGCGTACGTGTAGCTAAATAATTAGTATATATATATATATATATATATATAGTAGATAGTAGATAGATAGAGATAGAGATATATAAAGAGGGACTTTCTTCTCACGTCTGGCATGGATTTGAAAGAAAATACCACTTCAATAGTGCCCTCTTGGCGGATTATCAATAGTGTGTTCAGCATGCATGTGTGATAATAAAAACCATGGCTAAAAGACACACAAGATAGTAACAGAACAAGCGATTAAGAGGAACATGAGGAGAGAGCTTAGCTTGTGGGTGCAAAAGAAGGAGCCGGCCAGAAAAGGGGTCGATCACCATTTCTTTATCGTACCACACATCCACACCTCAATCTCCTACAGAAAAAAGGTACCAAGCTTTAGTTTGAGTGCCCTTCTTCTTTTTACCATTCAATATCAGTAAATGATACCCCAGCCTTTAAAGAAGAAGAAAAGGCAATTAAAACAAATGCATGGAGAGTGATCCATCGTATGAATGCATATCGTGCTCTCTACTATATAAAGAGGGACTTTCTTCCCACGTCGGCTTTTATTAGCTTTCATTAGCTTCCTATTCATTTTGAACGTCATTAGCTTTCATTAGCTTCCCACTTCACTCAATTCGGTTGAACGCATAAAGCAGGGAAAATTCAAAACCAAGTCATTCCGCTTCCAATCAATTTGAAAGAAATACCACTTCAATAGTGATCATGCATACACAAGAAACGAAGCGTCCTGATTAGCTTTCATTTACATACGAAAATTCAAAAATTTCCAGTTCCCATTCCCAGTTCCCGCTTCCAGCGTGGATTTGAAAGAAAATACCACTTCAATAGTGCCCTCACCATATTATCAATAGTGTATTCAGCATGCATGTGTGATAATCAAAAACCATGGCTAAAAGACACAAGATAGCAAATGTAACAAGCGATTAAGAGGAACATGAGGAGAGAGCTTAGCTTGTGGGTGCAAAAGAAGGAGCCGGCCAGAAAAGGGGTCAATCACCATTTCTTCTCGTACCACACATCCACACATCCACATAAAAGAACCTAAAGGATTAAAATGTTGAAAATGGATAAGTTGGAGTTGCAGGGTTGATGTGTGTTGTAGAGCTTTACGGGGGTGTTTGTTAACACCGAAATCAAGTTAAGCAATCTGCCAATTATTTGATTACTCTCCTTTCAAATTTAATTAATGAAGGACTGAATAACACAGTGATTCAAGAGCTATCTGCTACAGTAAACAACACTACTATAATTTAGCAGTTTGCACTTGGCAGGTATTGCTATATGATCTTTTTGCCCATCGTAGGGAAACAAAATCATGGTTAATCTTGTCCAAAAAACTGTTAAAGAAACTTACAGTGGTAGTATTTTCCTATTGACCGTGCATCAGTCATGACATTGCCAATCATTTCAGAGTATATCTGAAAAAGAAGTATCACTGTCATGACATGATCCTAAATATTCATCTGTGTGAAATGTCCTGATATCACTTTGAATTGAAAGAATGTTTGTGCAGTTGAGCAAGTGTGCCATGACCATATAAGCAAAATCTTTGAAATCTAGACTAGGACTTGATTAGGAATCATTAAATTAATTGTCAGGATCCTGGAACAACAAAAAAGGATTTTGAAGGACTACTAATTGAATGAGTTAGCCAGTTATAAGAATTTTGCTTGGGATTGGCTTAGCTATTCATAAACTTCTTGTGGTATTCTTGTGGGTATAGATAAATGATAGGATGTAAGTTGAAGGTTGGAAACTTGGAGCTGTTACTTTGGCCATATATTTGGGATTAAGGCCTTTTGCTTCAAAAAAGCACCAGAACTATATCACCATGTACGTGCTTCTTAAGACGTGTATGATTGATATTGCATAGATTAAAACTAACTAAATGTTGAAGCTGTGGCTCAAAATACAGCTTACCACCGCCTTCACGATACACTTCTGAGAAACAAACATCACCAGCCCTTCGCATATGGTCCTGATCAGAAATTGTTCAGATAAATGTTACTGTACCTTAAAGGAAAAGAAGAAGTGCTTGCCCGTAACCAGAACTATGTGATATTGCAAATGATTAAACTTGCATGCAGAGAATTGAACACTAAAAATAAATTTTCAACATTGATAAAAACCATACCACGGTATTCTGAGTGCCTGGACACACCACGGCGTCCTCCACCACCAAAACTGTTAGAACGGTCATAGGAGGAACCACCTCTGCCACCATGAGCAGGTTCCACCTGCACATAAAAGTGGCCGTCAAGACAGACAAATCAAAGAAAAGGGGAGTAAAGAAGTTATCAAATATGTAATGTGATTACCCTTAGACGGTGTCCGTCAAAGTTGTAGCCATCCCGTCCAGCAACTGCATCTTCAGCATCACGAGGATCTTCAAACTACAAAGTTCGCATCGTAGCTTATATTAGCAGTTTGTGACCCAAAGTATTTAGCAATAGAAAGGCCTTATTCAGCGACAAAACGAAACAAAGGGGGCATTTGGATGAGGGGGGTTCTAGGGGATATAGTTCATAAGGATAGGAATCGAGATCCCTCAAACCAAACAGGCCCTAAGCATATCCAAAAAAAAATTAGGGAGTATATTACCTCAACAAAAGCATAACCAGGTGGCCTCGGAGGAATCTTCAAGTCAATATCCACAACACGGCCATACTACATGAACAGAACAAGGTCGATAATATTAGACCCTACAAAAAATCATACCCAAAAAAACAATATATCTTAACTTGAGATTCTAGAAAGCACTGGAAAAACAACTAGGAGAATGCCAGAGGCACCATGGCATTCAAATCAGTAACCTTCTCTTTTCTTTTGAACGACTGTACTATATTATCACCTTAATACAGCCCATTAAATAGCATAATTCATACAAGAATTAAATTCTTTAGGAACAAGACATGTAAGATATGCAGGGTAACCACACCACGGGATCGAGTCTAACGGACGCGAAGTATAAGATAGCGACAACGCAACGCAAAGCATCCTTGTTTTTTTTCAGATTATGCGAGAAAATAAGTTCCCAACCTTGTGGAAGAGATCCTCCACCGAGCGGCCTTGAGCCCCGAACACCACCCCTCCCCGCTCTCGTGCAGATCCGAAGCGCCGCCTCCTCTTACCCTTCTCTAGCGGTGCAAAATCCACCGGTCAGGCCTCGCTGCCGGATCAAGGGTCGAGGAACCCTAGGGAAAATAAAAGGGGGGGGCATGAGTAGAGAGGAGGAAGGAGAAACAGAGAGAGAGATGGAGAGGGGAGAGGTACTTAGCTCGGAGGGGGGGCGTCGGGGCCGGTAGGGACCGCCGTGTCCTGGCCTGTGGCCTTGGCCTTGTGTGATGAGGAGGAAATCGGCGGCGGTCGCCACCCGATCTGGCCGATCTGGGCAAAGGCGATGGCGACGGGAGGAAGTGAAGCGAGGGGGAGGCGCCGGAGAGGAGAGGCGTCGGCGCCAAGAGATCGAGGAGGGAGCGTGTGAGAGAGAGGGAGATGAGGAGAGAGGCGGCGTGTGCTATGGAGGTGTGTCGGCAGAGAGGGAGATGAGGGAGATGTCGGGACTCGGGAGGGTAAGGCTTAGGGTTAGAGGAGGGGAGTGAGTCGGGTCGGTGGGCCGAAGTGCGGCTGGCCCAAATAAGGGCATGGGAGGGAGAGAAAAAAGACAAAAGAATAATGGGCCAATGTTTGTAGAACATTAAGAAAAATGTTGATAAAAAAAATGGGAAAAACCTGAAAAATGACTGCAAGACTTTCACCTTGTCACTAGAAAAATAAATGTTAATAAAAAATGTTAATAAAATAAATCTAAAAAACCTTCACCTTGTCACTAGAAATATACATGTTAACCCGAGTATCACTGATTGACTGCAATTCGTTATGTGAGTGTGTTATTTGTCATTGAGTTGACAAATTAGTGCTATTATTATATTTATGCTACCATCTGAGTATGTATATATATTTCTGTTATAGGCTTTAACACATGACGAAAGAAATTGCTAGCATGCCGGATAATAACAGGAGGACAAGAAAAGGAAAAGAAGGTTTCTATTTTAACTTACTTATGCTACATCATTAAACTAACATACTAATAAACATGTGTGATACTTTTGATTTATGTTTTTCTAATAGTTCTTGATGAACATCGCAAACGAAAGAGATCTAGCACCAATTATTTGTTATGCACCCCTTCTGGAATTTCTATTCAAGAAATATCCTATGTTGCAAGCGAAAGTCCTTCAAATGACGCCGATGAGCCACACCAGCTAACTTCCTCATTTGCAATTCCTACACAAAGTACGATCACATCCGATGGGTTATTACAAGGCGAAAGATCTAATGGTAAAATCTACTCTACAAATTGTGCAAATACAATATATCATAAATAACCTCTCTACAAAAATGATGAAATGTGCGAAGCAAGAAGACAACGTGTGAGCACGCCCGCGCAAGCATGACGCCTGACCAAGTTGCAATTAAGCGGGCACGTGATAGGGATCGTTATGCAAATGAGACACCCGAGCAAAGGGTAGCAAGGAGAAATCGGCAAAACCAACGAAATGCGACAAGACGTATCACTCCCAATGCAGATTGTGTTGTGGGTTCAAATATCCCTATTGCTACAAATGACACTGGGGTTGGCTCCAACAACCTCGATACATCCGATGTTATCTCGCAACCTACCAGATAGCACTCATATATTGAAGCCTCAACCAGATTGCCGGCATTGTGGTGCAAAAAGGTTTGAATATGAATCATTGGGATTTTGTTGCAATAATGGGAAAGTCAAATTAGATATGCCAGAACCACCTGAAGAGCTTCGACTGCTATACACGAGTATGGGACTTGAATCACAGCATTTTCAGGAAAATATTAGATATTTCAATGGTCATTTTTCTTTCACCACGCTCTGTGTCCAACTTGACCATGACCTCGCAAGTTCAAGAAATGGAGTGTACACTTTTCGAGCTCACGGACAAATGTACCACAACATACACTCATTCGGTCAACGAGATGATAACCCAAGCCACTTGCAGCTATACTTCTATGATGATGATCCTACCTTGTTGCATCGTTTTCGATGCAGTAGAGATAAGTCATACAAAGCAAGAGACAGGAACATCATTAGAAGTCTGGTCAACATCTTAAGAGACAATCCCTACTCCGAAACATTCAGGAGCTTAGGGCAAGTTGAAGACATAGATGAATATCGTATTCTACTAAATACAGAGTACAAACTAGACCAAAGAACCTATAATAGACCAATAACATCAGAGGTGGCTGCTATATGGGTCGAGGGGAATGAGTTGCATAGGTATTTTGATCGCAACATAACTCTTTTGGTAATAACAACACGTATTATTCAATCAGGCCTCATCATGGGTGCTATGACCCTTTGTCATATCCTCTCTTCTTCCCACGAGGGGAGCTTGGTTGGCATACTGATATACCAAAAGTAGGTGTCGATATCAACCAAGTACTGATGTCGAAGTCTGGCAATGGTGGCAACCCAGGTTAGAGAAGTGATATAACTACGCTTTATTCATTTTGTCATGGTATGAGTCAATTTATTAATTGTGTGTCCATTTTACTCTTTTTTTGGCAGACACTAATAGCCGGTTGTGTGTTACGATGCGAGAATACTATTGCTATAAATTCCAAATGCGTCGTGGAATCTTCAACACTGTCTTGCATGGGAAGCGCTTATTCCAGCAATTTGCAGTTGATACCTACATAAAGCTAGAGACAACACGCTTGAACTACATCTTAAACAACCAGGCAAAAATACGCGCAGATCTTTACCAAGGCCTAATGGATAGCTTGTCTGCTGGGGAAAATCGAGCGGCTGCAATGGGCAAAAGATGGGTCCCTCCCAGCATCGTTTATTGGTGGTGGGAGGGATATGAGGCGTCGATATATGGATGCTATGGCTTTGGTGCAAAAGTATGGTAAGCCAGACATCTTCCTCACCATGACTTGCAACCCAAATTGGGAAGAAATAATCAGGGAGCTCGAACCTGGCCAAACACCACAAGATCGTCCTGATCTTGTTGTACGAGTATTTAGAGCCAAACTAGAGGATCTCAAGTTTTAGCTATTCCATAATCACATCCTTGGTGTTGTGGTAGCACATGTCCATGTCATCGAGTTCCAAAAAAGAGGTCTACCACATGTTCACCTTCTCCTTATAATGCAATCAGGCTATAAACTAACATGTCGAGCAGATGACACAGTCATCTCAGCAGAACTTCCAAATAAGGATAGCTATCCAGAGCTTCATGCAATGGCAGTCAAACATATGATGCATGGCCCGTGTGGTTCGCTAAACCCCAAGAATGTATGCATGATAAACAACACTAAATGTTATTATCCACGCCAGTTTACCAATACGACTCTCCAGGGAAGGGACTCCTACCCCATCTATAGAAGACGAGCTGACAATCAGACTGTACATGTAAGAGGGCATGATTTGGACAATAGGTGGGTCGTGCCATACAATCCTTTTCTCCTAAGAAGGTATGACTGCCACATCAACGCTGAGGTTTGCTCAAGCATTAAGGCCGTCAAGTATCTTTACAAGTACATCTACAAGGGGCATGATAGAGCATCTGTTTCTGTCAATGAGGCCGATAGCAGTGGTGAAATTGATGAGATTAATGACTTTAGGGAAGCTAGATGGGTAACCCCACCAGAGGCATTATGGAGAATCTTTGGATTCGATCTCAGTGGGATCTCTCCGTCTGTTCTACAACTGCAACTTCATCTCCCGAATATGCATCTCGTGTCCTTCCGAGAGAATGCAGACGTACGTCATGTCTTGAACCAACAAGGTGCCTCAAAAACCATGTTGACTGAGTATTTTAAGGCAAATCGAGACTTCATGTGGGCACGAAGCATACTATATAGGGATTTTCCAGCATATGCAGTTTGGCAAGCACAGAAGAAGGAATGGAAAGTGAGAGAACAACGCACACAAATTGGGAGGATCATCTCAGCACATCCTGCGGAGGGAGAGAGATATTACCTAAGAGTGCTATTAAACCACATGGCAGGTGCTACTTCATATGAGCATCTAAGGACTGTGGATAGTGTTGTATACCCTACCTTTCGAGAAGCCGCCGAGAAAAGAGGACTTATCGAGGCCGACGATAGCCTCGATGATTGCCTCACAGAGGCCGAAGTCTTCCATATGCCATCGTCTCTTCGAAGGCTATTCGCTACAATATTGGTGTTCTGTGAACCTAGCGATGTTCGTGGACTCTGGAACAAACACCTAGAAGCAATGTCCGATGATTTTCGATCACAAATGAATTCACATGCGATTGAGCAGATGGTACTGTTGGATATTAGAAATATGCTACGATCGATGGGTAAGGATATAACATCATACCCTCTTCACGATATCGAAGAGTCACATGACACCATGTCCGTGAGGTAAGGGAGATATTTGAAGAGAGCTCTATTGAGGTAGATCATGAGCACGCCTCGGCGCATCATCTCTCAATCCTGAACAACGGTATGCTTATGACAAAATACTATCATATGTTGATAACGACAGTGGAGGTGTATTCTTTGTTGATGGCCCAGGTGGGACCGGAAAGACATTCCTGTACAAAGCTCTGCTAGCAAGAGTTCGTAGTGAGGGAAAGATAGCTGTTGCTACTGCAACATCCGGTGTTGCTGCGTCCATCATGCCCGGTGGCAGGACTGCACACTCAAGATTTAAGATACCACTGAGTGTACAAGACGGCGGGGTGTGTAACTTCACCAAGCAGAGTGGGACGGCTAAGCTTCTTCGATTAGCTTCACTTATATTATGGGATGAGGCTTCCATGACAAAAAGACAAGCAATCGAGGCACTTGATAATAGCATGAGAGACATCATGGAAAAGCCTGATGTACCATTTGGAGGAAAGACAATAGTTTTCGGTGGTGACTTTAGGCAGGTCCTTCCAGTTAATGCGAAAGGGGACAAGGGCACAAATAATAAATGCAACTTTACGTAGATCTTACCTATGGGAAAAAATGCAACAACTGAGGCTTGTTCGTAATATGAGGGCCCAATCAGATCCATGGTTTTCTGACTACCTACTGCGTATTGGAAATGGCACTGAACAAACAGTTAGAGATGATTACATACAATTACCTAATGAAATATGTGTGCCTTGCAAAGGTGTAGAATCTGACATTGAAGATCTAATTGATAGAGTCTTTCCAATGTTAGCAACAAACATGTCCAATCCGGACTACATAACATCACGAGCTATTTTGTCGATGAGGAATGGGGACGTCGATGGCATAAATATGAAGCTTATTGAACGCTTTCCTGGAGACGAGATGGTCTATCATAGCTATGATTGTGCAGAGGATGATCCTAACAACTACTATCCCCCAGAATTCTTGAATTCTCTCACACCAAATGGACTACCACCTCATGTTCTCAAGTTAAAGGTTAATTGCCCTGTGATTTTACTTAGAAATCTTGATCCAGCTAATGGGTTATGTAATGGGACAAGGTTGATAGTCCGAGCATTCCAAAGAAACACCATCGATGCTGAAATTGTGCTGGGACAACATGCTGGAAAGAGAGTTTTTCTTCCACGGATACCTTTGTGCCCGTCTGACGATGAACTGTTTCCCTTTAAGTTTAAGAGGAAACAATTTCCTATCAGATTGAGTTTCGCCATGACCATCAATAAAGCACAGGGTCAAACAATCCCACATGTTGGGGTCTACCTTCCTAATTCGGTTTTCTCCCATGGTCAACTCTATGTTGCCCTATCACGAGCAACCGCTAGAAGTAATCTTAAAATACTTGCTGCACCAAGTAATGATGGGAGCTTCAATTCGGCCTGCACAGTAACCAAGAATATAGTCTACAAAGAAGTGCTCACCTCGTAGATGAGTTTTGTAATGATATGCTACACTAAACAATGGAGAATATCGTTATGATGTGTGTTACATTTGATTAATGTATTATTTGCACAACATATTTTTTTTCTTGTTTCATGTTATCGTAATAGCAGGACAACCGTTCAAAATGTAGATACCGTTGCAACGCACGGGCACCTTACTAGTTCTTCTTTTATAAGAGAGATTTGGAAGAAGCAGACTGTTCAGGCCTTCAGGGAGGTTCGAGTAGTCATTACAGGTGGCAGTCGGCGGTGCTTGCACTACAAGTAGCCTGCTTCAGATTTAATGATTCTTTTGTTTGAATGACATGACATGGCATCCTGTGAATGTTTTCCTACGTTCAGATGCACTATGTAGAATGAATCGTAAAAAATTTGCTCTTATTATTTAAAAAAAAAAACAGTAGGACCTCAACGTAATTTCGGTTTTTAGGAGGGACCCATTCGCGAATGTACGAAACTACATGTCCTTTTCTGAAAAATAACTGATAGAAGGACCTATACGTAATTTTATTTTCTCCGAGGGACGTTTTCGCGAAGGCGGTCACGTGGCCGGCTGGCTGAGCAGTATTTCTTCCCCGCGTAAGAGTGTTACTAGGCAATGTCGTGCGCTATGCTGCGCCGTGCGAAATCAGATCTGATTTTTTATCTAAAAAAAAGGAGGAGGATCTAATCGTTTTTTTTTGTTCTCTTGATTTTTTTAGAAAAATACGCTTGGTAGGAACCGTCGACAAATTGGCATAACAATAGGCCTTTTTGGAAAAAAAAATGAATAATACATGTTCTGAAAATATTAAATTTCGAGTTGACAAAAAAATTATAGAGATAAAGCTGTGCATATTTTCTTTTGGCGAATCTGTTTTTTCTCGAAAAAAAAGAGAAAAGATCTTCTTTTGCCGAGTTTAACACTCTATATGTTCACCGGGTAATAATACATGTTTCAAAAAATACTATATATCGAGTTGCAAAAAAAACTATAGAGATACATTTGTACACATATTTCTTTTTCCAGAAAATATTAGAGATCGAGTTGTAAAAAAATATAGAGATGGAGTTGTACATATATTTCTTTTGACGAATTTGGTTAACATTCTATTATTACCCGATCAATCTTCTTTTGTCGAGTTTAACACTCTATGATAATAATACATGTTGCGAAAAATATTAGAAATATCAACTTTCTTTTGTCGAGTTTAATACTCTATGCATTCACCGAGTAATAAATACATTTTTCGAAAAATATTAGAGATCAAGATAAAAAAATTTATAGAGATAGAGCTTTGCAAATTTTCTTTTGGCGAATCTATTTTTTCTCGGGAAAAATGGAGAAAGGATCTTCTTTTGCCAGGTTTAACACTCCATACGTTCACCGAGTAATAATATATGTTTCGAAAAATATTATAGATCGAGTTGCAAGAAAAACTATAGAGATACAGCTGTACACATATTTGTTTTCCGAAAAATATTAGAGAATGAGTTTAAAAAAAATAGAGATAGAGTTGTACACATTTCTTTTGACGAATTTGGTTAAAACTCTAGAGAGGTGCTTCTGTGCTCTTCTTTTTTTAAAGTTGCACAAATATTAAAGCATTAATGAATGATAGATGAGGATTACTTACCCCTTCGCTTGCTTCAAGATTTGTGTAACTTGTATTGAGAGGAAAAGCATAGAAACATTGCTCAAAACTCTAGTATTACCCGGTCAACCTTCTTTTGTCGAGTTTAATACTCTATGTGTTAACTAACCGGGTAATAATACATGTTCCAAAAAATATTAGAGATGTCGACTTTCTTTTGTCAAGTTTAACACTCTATGCGTTCACCGAGTAATAATACATGTTTTGAAAAATATTAGAGATCGAACTGCAAAAAAATTATAGAGATAGAGTTGTACATATATTTCTGTTGCCGAAAATATTCTTTCCGGGAAAAACGGATAAAGGGCCTAGACGTAAGGGACGGGGGCATGTTTGTTATCTTTTTGTACCTAAGCGCTACTCTAAAAAAATTAAAAAAATGGCTCATGCGATATTTGTATTTAACATGAGTTTTTTTCGTAAAATAACGAAAGAGGGATCTAAACGCAATTTGAAAGAACATAAGGTCTGTTTTGAAAAAACACTTTTTACCATGACAGGTTTGGGAAAAATATAAAAATAATACTGAGAGTTTTTTTGTAATTTTATAGGAATCTATCCGTAATTTGGAGAAAGCCGAAAGACTTTTTTTAAAAAAGGCAAGAGATTGACGTGGATGGCCTAAGAGGCCTTCAATTCTTTCCCACGTAATAAGATGTGATTATTGATTAAGTGCGTATATAGCGCGTTTCCTACTCTGCATAGTTTTCTTTTCGAGGATAACAGTAGGACCAAAGATGATCCGACTGGATATATATATTATATTGATTAACTAAGAAAATAAGGAACCCGCCGGTAGAACCAGCAGCACTCTATATATGTTTTAAACGTGTTAATCTCATTAAATTAAATGGTGTACATTTATTCTAAGGGCATGTACAACGCTTTCGCCGGCTGCCGTCTGTAATACCTGCCACGTCACATACATACGTTCATGCAAACAACGTCTACAACGCTGGGCGTTTTGTATGCTAATTAATGCTTGCATGCAGACCGAATGTACGGTGATCAAGCACAAAGGTTTATCTTTGTATACTATTGTGATGCTTGTATTTGGTAGTGCGTGTGCTAGTTAAAATATGCAACATGAATTAATTTTAGAACCACAAATAAGAGAAAATTTATATAAATAGATGAACAAAATTACATAAATATGATTCACAATGTATGTCTAATTTATTTGTTCCCATAACGCTGCCATATATGCTCAACTAAATCCTTCTTTAGTTGAGTATGTGTTGAGCGAGCACGCATAGCGGAATTTCTCCGTAGTACATCAATAAAGACGGGCGTAGGATTGCTGCTTGTATTCACTTCTGGTGGCAGGACGATTGATGCACCCGGATTCTCATTCAAGTCCAAAGGAATTTTAACCAACTCCCTTTCATCTTCAACTATCATATTATGAAGAATGACACAAGCTTGCATTATGTTGACAACGTCCTCTCGTTTCCAAAAACTTGCTGGACGACGAACAATATCAAAACGAGATTGCAATACGCCAAATGCGCACTCCACATCCTTTCTAGCCCCTTCTTGATGGCGTGCAAATAATTTGTCTTTCTCAGTTTGAGGAAGAGGAATTGTCTTCATGAACACTGCCCACTCTGGATATATTCCATCGGCTAGATAGTACCCTGTGTCATATTATGCCCCGTTTACAGCAAATTGTACCCGAGGGGTTTCCCCTTTTAGTGCTTCAATGAATAATGGTGACTTATTTAGCACATTGATGTCGTTATTAGACCCCGCAGTACCAAAAAAGGCATGCCATATGTGAAGATCTCGTGATGCTACTGCTTCAAGGATCATGGTAGGAACACCCTTGTCACCACGGACAAACTGGCCTCTCCATGAAACTGGGCAATTCTTCCATGTCCAATGCATGCAGTCAATGCTTCCTAACATGCCTGGAAAACCACGGGACTCACCGACTTGTAGCAGTTGTTCCACTTCGTCGCTTCTAGGAGGGCGCAAGTACTCTTCACCGAAACATTGAATTACCCCTTCGACGAACTTTCCCAAGCATTCCAAAGCCGTGCTTTGGCCAATCTTCAACACCTCGTCAAGTTGGTCAGCCGGAGTGCCATATGCTAGCATTCGGATGGCAACTGTACACTTTTGAAGTGGTGAGTGTCCATCTCTACCGATGGCATCCACTCTTTGGGTAAAATAAGGAGACCACCCACTAAGGGTATCAACAATTCGAAGGAAGAGAGACCTTCTCATTCGAAATCTCCGTCGGAACATCTCGTCGGTGTAGATAGGAGTTTCAGAGAAGTAGTTGGCTACAAGATCTTCGTTGCCAGCTTCACGATTCCTTGGTATGTATCTCCTTTGGTGTTGCTGGCGATGTGGATTACAAGTTTCTTCATCAATCTTGGCCTTCAACTTCTCACCAATCTGTAATGCATATGCATCTATGAAATTTTGCTCGGCAATAAAATCATCTACTGTGTACACCTCTGTAGGATCAAAGTCGTCAAATTCTTCGTTGTCTTCAACCTCATCGGATTGTAGCATCGGCTCCGATTCTTGAGACATGATGATTCTTGTGGCAATGAGGCTGGAGCTTTTCTGGAAGAGCACAATGCAAGTACTCGTTGCAATGAGCCTGTAGAGACTTTCCTTCTCTATTTATTCATACGTCCAGGCAATACAAACGGACAGAGAACCGAATACAATTCAAACGTCCAGGCCACATGCTCATCAGCGACATGGACTCGGACAGAACCGAATACAATACGTCCAGGACATGGACTCGGAAGTACAACAGAACCGAATACAATTCGTCCAGGACATGCTCATCAAGGCCATAAACATGATGCAGTACACATGTCAGATGACAGCCATTTTATCTTTTGACAGTAAAAGATGTACTGATACTTCTTGTAGCATGCCATCATCTTTTTGCATCAGAATGAAGAACAAAGCAATACAAACATTTCAACAATTGTTCAGTTTGACCATAAAGGAAATTGATACCTTTCCAGTGACAACTATTCTCCTGGATGACAACTAGAAATAGAAGTATGCGAATAAAAATAACACGCAACGTAATAGATGACAATTGCTGCCATTACATTTATCATTTGTATCAACCCAATCTACATAAGGATCTAACTTTCCTACCCAGAAATACTGGGGAACAAAAATGGCTTTCGTACCCATAAATACTGGAGTGCAAAGCAAGCAATTCCCACATCTTTGCTAAGCAAGCAATTCCATGCCTATCAAGATTATGACAGGGAAAGAAAAATAAGAGGCTAACAGGGTCAGTTCCCACATCAAGGAAATAGCCTCTTTCTCAGACACTTCAGTGCAGCAACATGCTCAGACTTTTCTTCAACAGATAACATATTTGTGTCTTGTGAGAGGAGACAATTATAAGTCTCCATCATCTTTGCTTCCTTTTCAAGAATCTTAGCTTCTTTGTTCTCCATTGCAGCAAGATGAGCTAGTCTTGTGGATTCAAGTTTCTCGGCTGATAATTTCTGTTGTAGTTCCAACACCTTCATACGATTTGTGTGAGCTTCGGTTTGAACTTTGCAGAATTTATCTAGCTGATCCACATCAATTGCAGTTGCCTTCGACTTTCCTTTTGCATCAAGTGCGGCCTTTTTAGCTGCCTTTTGCCCAATTGGCCGTGGGAGTACATCAACATCTGCAGGTTCTGATGTTTCTTCTTTTCCCTCTGCTTGGTCTGATGCCTTCCTTTTACGCCCTTTCTTGAGCTCATCATTGTACGTCAACCACTTTGGCTGGTACCGAACAGCATACCATACATCCATTAATACAAAATGTCCTAGTTTCAGATGTTTGTTGTCTTCCTGATAAAACTTGTGAGCCTTATCAATCCACATTTGATCGGAATGGCCACTGGTAAATATCCTTCGTGCCTTGAACCAAGCACTATGAAAAAGGTCTGTCCACCTATTAATCTTGTGCCATCGGTCTTTGACTTGCTTCATATTTCCTCTTCTATGATTTGGAGTGGTCGCATTGTATGATTCAGCTACATCACTCCAATATTGCTCATTCTTCTTGTTTGTTCCATTAATTGGGTCCATTGAATTATTTAACCATGAGCTCATCTGCAACGATAAATTAAATGTACAGATGCTAAGTTGAGTTACAGATGCTAAGTTATATGTATAGATGCTAAGCTAAGTTACAGATGCTAAAGTACATATGCTAGGATAAGTAACTGAAAGTCAAATTGCATAAACATTGCAATATCTTGAAAAATCATATAACCTTGACTCACCAGTCTAAGATCTTCATCTTGTGTCCAAAGAATACGCTTGTCAGTCCTAATAACTTCGTCAATATCGACATTAACATACTGATTTGGAGAAATTTGAGGCTGGTTATGGAAAAAACTCATGAATCCACCAGGGGGCCTTGGATCATTATCCATGCATAACTCCACATTTGATGCTGGATTTGGCTGCACCATGGGAGGGGAAACAGGGATGTTGACGTTTGAGGGACTGTTGTAGGTGGAGGGGGGAGGAAACGCATGTGCACCGGAGACACCAGGGTGCAGCACGGGTGCATTCCTGCCGGTGGATGCAGGGAGAGGGGAAGACGCTGGGACGGCGGGATACATGGAAGCCGCGACCGGGATGCTGCAGACGAAGGAGTGGGGATGAAAGGGCGCAGTACCATGGTTGTCACCGGTAGCCGGTGTAGGTGTGACGGCAGGCGCAGATCCACCGCAGCAAGAGCCGGGCGTCGCCTCTGCCGCATCCTTCCGCTCTCGCCGCATGATGGTGGGGCTTGTCGTCGAAATTTGCTAGCGAATAGCCATGGATGGGATGGGAAACAAATCTGGCTAGAAAAATAGCGCGCGTGGAGGGAGGATTTGCCGCCAAAATCGATTCGCCCTGCCAAAAAAATCTTCGCCCACACGAGATCTGGAGCTGCCGTCGGTGGGTGGGAACGGAGAGTACAAGGCAGATGGGGCTGGCGATAATGCGTAGTCCCACAATCCCCAGCCGTCGTCTCCTTTGACGACGGCTCTCTTCTCTCTCTTATTTCTCTCACCTCCACATCAGCAAAGAGTCTGGCTGGCACACCTTATAGACGGCATGTTAATTGGCGTTGTACATGCCCTAAGAAACTTGATTTTTTTTAAAAGGCAAATATGTCCCACAAGACCATTAAATGTGGATAAATATTTGAGTGTAGGTATAACCACCTGAAAATTATATAAGGGACCTGGTGATAGCTTACAAATCAGTCCCTGGATCATAAGAAAAAGACCATTAAAAATGGTAAATTACATTCAAGCCCTTCAGCAACAGAGTACAACGAGGAGTACGTACTCCAGCGGCCGGAGTTAGGAGAGAGGGGAGACGGAGGAAACGAGGATTGGAAAGAACGGACAGGCGGAGGAAACGAGGAAGAGGGAGACGGAGGGTTCGAGAGAGACCAAAACGTAGTTAAAATATCATGAATCACTTGTTATGTGCTTAAGAAACAACATTAACTATCTAATTATTTATAAAACCACACGCTGCCTGTCTGCCAGTCCACTACTACGACCTTATTGCATCAGTCTGATCATGATGGAAACAGTGAACTATCTTGCAAGATTGGTTGAAAAAAGAGAGAGTACTGTTTAGATGAATTAAGCCGACATGAAAAGAATCTAGGATTATGATGGAACCATGGAGAAGAACTTCGCAGCAGTTAGATCAGATAAATTTTATCAAATATAATTTATTCCTACATTCCCGTCATGTTTGACAATTTTCTCTATTCTCAATGCCACCCATTCCTATGCAACAAAGTAGAGTAAGTAACATTTTAGCAACAGATCACGAATTCTGAAGATAGAACGAGAGAAACAGCAATAAAAGTATATTCATACGGTGATAGATATCACTAGTCTCGGGATCTTTCTTCTATAGCTAGCTCTCAGGATCGAGAAGCAGTCAGCAATTTATGAGAAGATCAAATGCAAATTAAGGGTGCATTCTGAGGTATGTACGATAGAAGCTAAACATCAGGTAGTGCTTGCGTACCTATCTATAGACACACACCGGGTGTCCACATGCAATGCGACAACGCACTTTAGAGTTTTAGACTTTAAGGTGGTGAGCGTTGGCACTTAATAAGGTGCACTTTAGAGTATAAGTAGCTTCTCTCTCTCTGTTCATGAATGGTATCATTCTAGTTTCTTACATTTCCACTAAGACACATCTACAAAAGACTGTATTATCTCTCTTTATAATATATTTGTATGGTGTGTATTACTCTATTCTATGGTAGTAAATGACATTGAAAATAAGTAAAGTGGGTATAAAAAGTAAAGAATGGTAAAAAGTCACCTCACAATTGTAGAACAATATGTATTTAGGAACAAAAAATTTGAAAGCTAGAATGACATATATTTAGGAACAGATGGAGTAGTATATACGGATAATCCAATTAGCATCTCGATGAAATTGTTTTTTTCCTGGTGACACCCATTTAAACGCAAAGACGAAATTGCTTTTTCCTGATTATGTCTAACTCTTTATGTTACAAAGTAATGGTCCTATTTCGTGACAGAAGTATTGTAACACATTTCAAAATGTTTCTTTCTTTCTATTTTGTTTAGTGTGGGCTCAACATCATGTTACATGAGGACAAGGTGCATCCCATGCTGGGAGGGTGTGAAATTCTCCCTTTTATGATACAATATACCATAAAAGAAAGATTCTAAAATGCATACTGTGCTAGTCCTATGATCAGTAGCTAGCACACACTTCCAAAAATTGAGATCATATCCATACACAATGTATTATTACCTATTACAGTGGAAGCAGTTATTCGTAACATTCTTACAAGACAGAATTAATGTATTTGCAGCGGAAACACCTTTAACTTGTAGTTTGCCTGCTACCCAATATTCCCACAGGCAATTGACAAGGTAAATCCTAGAAGAACTTGTTGCCGTTATCACCTAAACCTGCGTCAAAGCATGAATCCTCGGGGTATTCTATCTTATTACATTAAAAACAACAATGATAGCAAGTTGAGTACATTACGTACTCGCAAGGCTTTTGCAAAACTTATAATATTTGTAAGTTGTACCAATATTCGCATGACTATAGAAACGGCTTTTCGAAAAGATTTTCCCTCTGCAAAGATGTATAGCTTTACCCACAAGATATGTCTTCTCTTTTTGCATGACCTTTTGACACACATGCTTTGGTGTGTTGTAAAAAGCCCATAACATAACTATTAAATTACCTAGCTCTAACTTTGCACCAGCTCGGTGACGACAAACTCCTACTATAGCGGCAGAAGATATTTGTACACTCAGTATGACAAGTGGTTTCACATTCCACTGTGCTACTTCTCTCCATAGCAAGATGTACACCATTGTATCAACAAACGTTAATTAAACTTTATTTTCAATAATTAATGGGTTTAAATGGATTTTTTGACTGCTAACAAATGATGCTAGAGATTTATAATAATTTAATATTATTTTTACATATTTTTGTTGAAATTTCACTTTTACCTTTTTACTTTTATGTTTTTACTAAATCCATTTAAATGTTTTTTCATTAGAGAAAATCATCAAAAAGATTAGAAAATCAGAAAAATAGGGATTAAAGCAATTGTACAAATTGAAATTTCATTCTCTTTTATTCAAATTTTGGGATTCTACAGAGATATGCTCAAGAATGGTTGCACTGCAGAGACAAGCAAACAGAACATCTTGACGCTGATTAAGCTTATGGAGAAAACTTATCTCCGTATATGCAAGTGCTAACCAATTAACCATTATGATGAAATTAATCACTGGTTGCTGGTTATTATTCCAAAACAAGTACCTATCCCAAAACAAGTAGGCTTCTTGTTGTTCCCAACCAAATGTCAACAATAATCAAGCACACAACGAGTGAAAAGTATATACTTTTTTTTCCCCTAATACAGCCCAATCCCAAGCAAAGAAATCCATGTATCCATATATGTGAAATCAACTGGAAACATACGAGGAAAATTAGTGAAACTCATTGTAAGGAGCACTCTTCCGTCATGTTATGGGCCTTCTTCCATCTATCCACCTATTAGAATTTAGAAACAAGTGACGTGGTATATAAATTAGAAAGGATGGGGATATTACAAGGAACTGAAGTAGGAGTGGAAATTATGTTCCAGATTTTTTTTTGGCAACGATGGAGATGTAGGTAAAATGTCTAACGATTGTCAAAACACGTTTCTGCCATTGAAAAGATGGGCGATCAAACAAATTCAGAAGATTAGAAGAAGCGTCTTATGGAAAGGCTCCGAGGATTGCAAGGAAGGGCATTGCTTAGTTAACTGTAAAAAAAGTGTGCCGGCCAAAGAAACTTGGCGTATTAGGTGTCAAAGACATAAAAAAAAGTTTGGCAGAGCGTTACGGCTCACCTGGCTTTGGTTTCAACGGACAGAACCTGGAAGGAGGCCATAGGTGCAGGGGCCAATACAACCGACTCCATCAGGCTTGAGCCCACCTTTTATTTTCATGAACAGAGCTACCCTGTGATGAGGTTGATCGGCAACTATTTAATGCAAGCACAACAATCACAGTAAGAAACGGAGAAAAGGCAAAATTTTGGACCTCCCAATAGCCCTTAGGAATATGACCCAATATCATAACTTTTCTAAATATTTAGGACTTCTTTCTTATCTAGGATTCCTTCCTTATCTAATTGGTGGTTATATAAAGCCAATCCCTGTGCATAATAAGTACATTAAACCAAATAGTGCATCTTTGTCTCCTGTGATTTTTTTCCCACGAGAGTTTTTCACGTAAATCTTGTGTTCCAATTTCTTGTGTGTGTGCATGTGCGGATCTAAACCCTAACAAGTGGTATCAGAGTATACCTGGGTTACTGATCTGCGTCGCCGTCGCATCCGCTTCCACGCGTCGTCACCTCTTCGTCTTCCACACTGCCGCTCCGTCTTCGGCGCTGATCGTCTCATCAGCTTCCGTGTGCGACTCGTCGGTTTCGCGCTCGGCCGACATGCCGCGCACCGGCCCTGTCGGTGACCTCGTCGGTCGCGCCTGCCTCCGCATCTTTGCATCATGCGGCCGCGGCCCCGATGTGCCGCCTTCTCGGCTTCCGATGCCACTCGTCGTCTTTCCGGTCGGACCGCGCCACTTGCCCTATTGTGCCCCTCCGCCGGCACCATCGGAGTCACTCGCCTGTGCTACCCCGGCCTCCACCCGCTGGTCAGCACCCTCCGCGCATTTCAACCCGCGCGCCAAGTCCCCGCCTCACGCCCAGGCCCACCGGCCGCAACCGCATCTGAGCCGACACCGGCGTGTCTCCCTCGACACTCAGGCCGCCCAACGCCATCGCTGCTGAGCACCACCCGCGCAGCCACCATCCGCGCTGTTCTCGGCCCCCTACCCCGTCGGGCCGCTTCTCGAGGCATCGCGGGCTCCGATAGAAGCCGCCCATCCGGCCTCCCACTCCTCCGTGCGCTGGCCACCATCTCCGACCAGTCGGCTCCCTACGCGCCAACCACCGACTGCCCTCCGGCGCTCACCCGTTCGGCCACCCACCTTCGGCTCTTCCGGGTTCAAGTTCGATCTCAAGTCCGTGAAGGAATTGAATGGTTCAAGTCCGAATTGAAATCTTGAGGCTGAAAAGGAAAAAAAATTCCGCTGAATTTGCTAACTACACCCAGCTATACCAGTATCAGAAAATTGCTTCACGCACCCAGAGCGCACCAGGAAGTTTATTTTTCCAGAATCTACCATACTTTTTTATCTACAATTTTATTCTCAATCATGTCAACCGCTAAATTTAACATCGATAAGTTTGATGGCAAGATCAGTTCTTCAATATGGCAGGTTCAAATGAAAACCAATCTTACACAGGTGGGTGCCAGAAAAACACTGTCAGTTAAACTGGTGACAATGACAGATAAACAATGGCAGGAACATGACCAGAAAGCCCTTTCTAACATACAACTCAGTTTGTCTACAGATATTCTGCGTGAAGTTATCAGCGAGACCACTATCGCACAACTATGGAAAAAATGGGAAGATTTGTACATGAACAAAAGTCTCACCAACAAATTGCGTCTCAAAGAACGTTTGTACACAATTCATATGGCGGAAGATACCTCTATTCAGTCTCATCTTAATGAGTTTAATTCACTCACCATTGATCTTGAGAAATTAGAGGTAAAAATTGATGATGTAGATAAGATTATTCTGTTGGTCATCTCTTTGCCTACTACCTTTAAACATTTCAAGGAAATTATGCTTTATGGCAATCAAATACCCTTACATTTGAGAATGCTAAGTCAAATTTATTGTCCAAGGAGAAATTTGATATTGATTCTCGTTCTGAAGTTAAGGCGAAAGGTTTAATTGGTAGAGGTAGATCAAAACATAAAGACAATTCTCATAGATCAAAGTCTAGATCTAAGTCAAGAGGATGTAAATACAGCAATTTTTGCAGTTATTGCAAGACTCTTGGTCATGATATTTTTAATTGTTACAAGTTGAAAATTAAGTAAGACAAAGATAAAAAGACCTTCAACTGTGAGACATGGAAGACTGGATGGATTTGGCTTCCGGGTGGTAACTCCAACTTGTAAGCTGCCATACCAGTCATTTCAGCTATTGTATAAGGACCAAAAAACTTGTATGCTAATTTGGGATAAGGTCGATTTACGAGTGAATTTTGAGCATACGGCTGGAGTTTCAGTAGCACTTTCTCTCCCACCTGAAATTGGCGCTCCTGCCTGTTTTTGTCGGCCTGCATTTTCATCCTATTATGTGCTCTAGCAAGCTATTGCTTGATCATTCCATTATAGAACTCTGGTTCTGAATAAACTTGGCCACTTCCACAGAGTCCACACCGAGGCCCTTGGGAATAGCGATGTAGTTCGGCTCCCGTCCATACACCACCTTGAACGGAGAACATCCTAATGAGGAGTGAAAACTCGTATTGTACCAGAATTCCGCTAAAGCTAACCAGTTCTTCCATTTTCCGGGTGAATCCTGGACAGCACATCTGAAATAAATCTCCAAGCACTCATTCACCCGCTCGCTTTGTCCGTCAGTTTGCGGGTGGTATGCCGTGCTGAATTGCAGCTTTACATTCAAAATCTTGAAGAGTTCTTTCCAAAATAAGCTAGTGAAAATCTTGTCATAGTCTGAAGTAATGGTTTTTGGTACACCATGTAATCGAACTATGTGATCAATGAACACTTTAGCCACCTTCTAGGCTGTGAAAGGATGCCTAATGTAACACCCCAATTTTTGCTTTTCATGAATTTAAATGTTATTTTACACTTTGGTGAATTTTTGGAATTTTTTGGAATTTATTTGGAATTATTTGGATTTAATTTGAATTTATTCCCTTTTGAAATAATTAAAGAATTAAAATTTGCAAATAAAATTTTGTTGGAAATATTTTATTTGAGTTCCAAATGCCCTAAAATATTTTCTAGAATTTTTCTGGAATTTTTCTGAGTATTTTGATATTTTTCTTGGATTAAATGAATTTCTAGAAATTAATTTGGTTATTTAAATCGCTGGAAAAACCGAGTTGGTTTTACTGTTCCTCCGATCGGACCCGAGTCCAGGTCAGACTTGAGTCCGACTCGAACCCGACTCAGCCCTAACCCTCTCGACCGTCCGATCAAGATCGAACGGCCGAGATTAAGCCACGTCGCCCGAACCCGAGCCCGACCGAGCCAGCCAGGTCGCCCAGACGGACCCGAGCCCAACGCTGCCATTGCGCCACGTCACCCAAATCCGATTTGGATTCGCACTCCGCCGCCGCAGCCGTGTGGGCCTCGGTTTCCGCGGTTTTCACGGACGCCGAGGGCCTATTTAATGCGCCGCCGCTGCCAACGTGTTGCCGACTTCCGTGCGCACCCGTAGCCCTAGACAATGTCGCCTGAGCAGCCGCCGTTTGCCCGCGCGAGCTCACCGTAGTTGGTCTTGCGCTCCACCGCGGTTATTCGCCGTTTCCGCCGCCGTCCGCCGTCCTCCGTCCTCCGCCGCCGTTAAGTCCAGATCCGGAACCGCAAGGACAAGCCGCGTCGGAGGGGACCTTTCACTTCGCCGGAATCGCGCCCAAGCGCCGTTGCCGTGGTCGCCGTCCTCGTCTCCGGTGAGCCAGCTCCGCCGCACGCCATCGCCGTCGCTCGAGCTCTCTCCACCGTCCGATCCAGATCCAAGGGCCCAGATTCGTCCACGTCATCCCCGGTGAGATCTCATGTTGTAATCTCTAGATCTATTTCCAACCGTTGGATCTAGATCCAACGCTTTAGATCGCGCCACATAGCCATAACCGCACCATGCTAGATCCAATCTCAGCCGTTAGATCTAGATCGTACGGCTAGCAGTAACCCACATTTTAGCGTTAGATTAGATCTTGACCGTCCGATCAAGATCAGCCGAGTAGTTTTCCTATTGTGTTAAGCCAGATCTGATCTAGGCCGTTGATTTTCAAATCAACGGCCGAGATCCGACCGCGTGGTGGGATCGACCGTTGCGGTCGGTAGCAGTCCGCAGCCGGCCGCTGACGTCAGCCGTGACGTCACGCGGGGCCCGCGTGTTAGCGACCAAGCCAAACCGCACCATGACATCATGCTGACATCACGGTGGGGCCCGCGTGTCAGCCCACTCGGCTGGACCGTGCGCTGACGTCAGCGCTGACGTCACCCGAGGGGCCCACATGTTAGAGACACGAGCCGTGGACCGGGTCCACGGTGGACCGAGCCAAACCATGCGCTGGGTCCATGGACCCGAGGCGACGTGGCGACCTCTGATTGGTCCACGTGTCATGCTGACGCAATAAACCATTTTTCGAAAATGAAATTATTTATTTAATTCGGTTTATTGATTTTAAATATAGATTCAAACTTCAAACGCTTATAACTTTTGCGTTTCAACTCCGATTTGAGTGATTCAAATTTCTAAATTTTCATAAAAATGAGACCTACTCAAATATGAATTTTAATTAATTTTTGATTATGAATATTTCTCTGTTTATATTTAATTAATGTTTTCTTTAAACTTTAAACGGTTATAACTGTTGCATTTTAACTCCGAATTTGACGATTCCAGTTTCCAAAAATTCATAAAATTATGCTCTCTCTGTTTATGAACTTTATTTGGATGTTTGAACACTTTTTGGCTACTGTTTATTTATTTATTGCTATTTGCACGCTTTAAGAGTAGACGTTGAAGTGCCCGAGGGCTTCGAAGGTGAAGTGTTGACCCAGGAGCCAGCCCAGGACCAAGACCAAGTACTTTTTGAAGGCAAGTTATGCTTTGACCATGTTGATCCCATTTTCGAATTAATTTGATTTCAATTACTGCATGCTAGTTTAATTAGAAAATGCTTTACTTAATTTCGGGAAATTAGATAAATGCCAAATTGCTGTATGACACCTTGGTTAATTAAATATGTGCCATGACCCCTTGACACCCTAGTTGTGGTTTATTAGTTGGACATTATTAAATTGCCAACATGGGTAGTTAGACCGATGTAGTATGCTTAGCCTTGCCACGTGAAATTCTTTGGACAATCAAATGCTAATATTGATTTAATGAGATATTGAACCTGTTTTGAAGAAGTATCATGTGTTGTGATTGTCGATGGCACGTGGTGCATGGTAATCAACTGGAGTTTGATAAATAGTTTTCGACCGGGGCATGTGGCAAGAATAATCGGGTGGGCCAGTTGTGGCACCGGGAGCGTTGATTTGGTTCTTCGGGTAGTCTTGCCCTGGTCACCCTAAGAACTTAACCTTGCAAGCCTTTGAACTGAGTCAAACGTGCAACCACATGTCTGTAATGGGACGGACCTAGTTGATTAAGTTGCTGATAACGTACCTGTGGGACCTCGGGGTATCAACTATACCTTTTGTGTAGTTGTACGGGGGAGCGTACCGGGGCTGCGACCAGGTACCCATCTAATGGTTGATTGGCCTAAACTTCGCCTTCGCTAAGGGAAGGGTTAGTGTGCAATAACCGGGGAGGCCCACTTGTGTTGTTAGAAGTTTCCGAAAGACTTTGTTATGGACACTCGCCTTTGTGGTGTTTGGCTGTATCTTGTGGGTAAAATGCATAACCTCTGCAGAGTGTAAAATCTATTCGAATAGCCGTGTCCGCGGTATTGGACATTGCTCGGGAATTACTGTCAAGGGTTAGACTTTCTTGAAAATAACTTGGACTTGAAAGGTTGGGTTTGGTTTAATAATGATGTTGATGGAAATGTGAATTAGGATTGGAAAAAGGATTATTTAACTCCTGGAAAAGTTATTGTTCTTACACTTGTTTTTACTGCTTTCGAATCTACTTATGTTACTTGTTAAATGCTGTTAATGCAAATGAACCATGAGCTATCCCTTTGTATTAAGCCATGCATGTAGTATATTAGTTTGCATTCCGTGCATGACTTGCTGAGTACCAAGTACTCACCCTTGCCACAATACAACACCAGTTGAAGAAGAGTCTACACCAGCTTTGGAGGAGGAGCTCCAAGAGGAACCGTCTAACTAGGGAGCGAGCCCAGTCAGTTGCCTGTGGTATACTGGATGGTGCCACGAAGTTATCATATTTTTCCGCTGCAGTTATTTCTCTCTTAATAAATTTTCGCCTTGCGTGACGTATATTTGTAACTCGACCTTAAGGTTGAGCAACCAGTTTGGTTAACTAATTAAAGTACTTTATTATTTCGTTCAGTATGATTGTGATATTTACCAATGTTGAGACTGTGTGCACTAGCGTGATCCTGGACTAGTGCTGAATACACAGAGGGTCCGGATTTGCAAATTCGGGTCCCGACACCTAAGTGCAACAAAATGGCTGTATTTTGAAAACCGATTCACCACCACTAATATCACATTACATCCCTCCGACAATGGTAGTCCTTCAATAAAATGCATCGTTAAGTCTTGCCACACGACTTCGGGAATTGGCAAAGGCTGCAATAACCTTGCTATTTTTATTCTTTCCCCTTTAGCTAATTGGCAGACTTCACATTGCTTAATTACATCCGCAACCCCTTGTTTCATTCCTTTCCAACAAAAGAGCCTTTTAAGTCTTTGATAGGTAGCTTGAGTTCCAGAATGACCCCCGATGGCACTTGAGTGAAACACTAAAATTAATTTGGTCTGTAAAGTGGAGTTTTCTCCAATCCATATCTTGCCCTGTCTCTTGATCAGCCCTTGCTGCAGTTCAAACCCATCACCATCTGGACTGCTAATAGCCAATTGAGCCTTCAATCGTTGTGCCTCTGGATCAGTAGCATATGAGTTAATAACTTCTTGAATCCAGGCCGGTTGAACCTTCGACGCTGCTTGCAATCCCATCAACTGCCCAGCTCTAGACAAGGCATCTTCCACCACATTTTCTTTTCCCTTTTTATACACAATCCGAAAGTGTAAACCCATCAAGCGCGTCATGGCTTTTGTTTGCATCTCAGATTGCAATTGTTGCCCCTCTAAGTAACATAAGTTGCGGTGATCCGTCCGGATAGTAAACTCATTGCGTGGTAAATATGGGCGCCACCTTTCCACCTCCAAAATCAATGCCAAAAATTCCTTTTCATAGATTGATAGTTGCCGATGTCTCGGACTTAAGGCTTTACTGAGAAATGCAATTGGGTGTCCTTGTTGCATTAACACAGCTCCCACACCGTAATCACAAGCGTCGGTCTCAACCTCAAATCCATGCTCGAAATCAGGTAATTTCAGCACGGGTGTCGTGGACATGGCTTGTTTCAACTTCATAAAAGACTCCTCAGCGTGTTCTTCCCAATCAAATCCTTTTTTTAACAAATTGGTCAATGGTTTTGCAATTATTCCATAATTCCTCACAAACTTCCTGTAATACCCGGTTAAACCGAAGAATCCTCGCAACTCTGTCACGTTTGTTGGTCTCGGCCAAGCCAACATGGCTTGAGTTTTTCGTAGATCTGTGGCAACTCCTTGGTCTGAAATAATGTGGCCCAAGTACTCAAGTTGTTTGCTAGTGAAGGTACACTTTGACCTCTTCACAAAGAACTTGTTGGTCTTTAAAATGTGCAACACTGTTTCTAGGTGTTGAGCGTGTGCAGAGATGCTCGGACTATAGACTAGAATATCATCCATGAAGACCAGTACGGATTTGGTATGGCGCCAATATCGAGTTCATGACACATTGGAAGGTGGATGGGGCGTTGGTAAGACCGAATGGCGTAACTCTGAACTGGTAGTGCCCGTGGTGTGTCTTGAAGGCAGTTTTAACCTTGTTCTCCTCTCTCATTCATATCTGGTGGTAGCCAGCTGTCGGGACCCGAATATGCAAATCCGGACCCTCTGTGTATTTAGCACTAGTCCAGGATCTCGTTAGTGCACACAGTCTCAACATAGATGAAATATCACAATCATACACAGTGGAATAATAAAAATAACACAATTATAAAATATAAACTATTGAACGACCTTAAGGTCAACCTTACACTTGTGAGGCCTTGACGGCTTCAACTCCAAATAAGTAGCAGCGGAACGAAGAACGTTGGTGAATCCCATCAATATGCCACAAGCAACTGACAAGGTTCGACTCCTAGATATTCGCCTTCTCGCGGAACTTCTCCTTCGAAGATGTAGACTTCTCCTCAACTGGTGATTGTTTGTTGCAAGGGGTGTGTACATAAAGCACTCAGCAAGTCATGCACAGAATGCAAGTCTAATAACTATATGCATGGCTTATTCCAAGTGAATGGCTAAGTGGTTATTTTGCAATAAATAGCATTCACAAATACTCATAATAGATTATAAAGCAGTAAAACAAATAACAATAGTAATAGATTTCGCAGTTATTTCACAAGTAAACCATTCCACATCCTTAACCAGCTATCACTTTTCCTCAGGCAAACTGCCTCCAATCCCAAGTTCATTTTCATGAAAAGCTAACCCTTGACTGTAATCCCCGAGCATTGTCCAGTACCGCGGACACGGCTATTCGAATAGATTTTACACTCTGCAGAAGTTATACACTTTACCCACAAGATACAATCAACTCACCATGTCAGCCGTGAATCGCCATACAAGAGTATGTGAATGAGCGATCATAACAAAGCCTTTACAATGCTCTGTCTAAACCTAGTACTGCCCGCTAAGGTTTCAACACTGAAGGGACTGGTTACCACACTCAGGGCCCCCCTCTTGCACCATGTGAGCCAACCCGCAAACCCGGGCCTCACACCACCATGACAGTACCAAAATCTAGACATCACAAATTAGTCAGCTAGGTTTGTCCCATCTCAGACATGTGGTTGTATGTTTGACTCAATTCTAAGGCTTGCAAGGTTAAGTCCTTAGGGTGACCAGGGCAAGACTTATATCAATACTCTCAAAGAAATCCATCTCTCCATCACTCATATATATATTACGTTTCAAATAATCCCAACTGCCAATCTAGCCCACCATAATTCTTGCCACTTGCCCCAGTCTAAATCATTTTATCACCCTAGTTGATTATTGCGCAACACAATGCCAACAACAACTCAACATCCTTGAAGAAGCACGAAGGCCTTCGCATATCAACATCATCGTGTCGGCAACACGTCACACCATTTCAAAATACATTGCATATTCCATTAATCAACATTGATATTTGTAATTCTAAAATGATGGCACTGACCCGTTGCAGGTCTAAGCAGGCTAATACGTTCTATCTAACCCATGTTGGCAATTTATTAGCTACCAACTATTAATCAACAATCCTAGGGTGAAAAATGAATCATGGCATACAATTATTATAGACAAGGTGGCAATAACAAGTAGGTCGATTATCTACTCCCAAATTAATTGAAATCAGTTTAACTTAAACTAGCATGCAATAATTTGAAACAACATAATTTTGAAACATGGGATCAATATGGTCAAAGCACAACTTGCCTGGCCCTTGCAATTTTTATTGTTCTTTACTCTTGATCCTTGATTCTTGATCCTCGATCCTTGATCTTCACTTCCTGGACCTTCAGCTCCGTGGAACGACTTCCGGATGACGCGTCTAACGATTAAAGAAAAAGCAAATACAAACCAACTCAAAAGACATATAAAGTAAAACTCTAAATTAAGAACAAATAGTATTGGGCACAATGGCTTAGATGAAATTGGGAACTCGAACGGATTAGGTCGAAGATTAGACAAAAGAGAACGGGCTTTCGGAAAGCACCGAAAAGGAAAGGACTGATAACTAGGAAAGAAAGAATAATATTCTGAAGAATATTTCTTTTGAAGTTATTATCTTGATTGGACAGACAAGGACATATGGGCTCTCGATCTATAGACCGGGTCCATAAAGATATGTTAGTTCACAGTGAACTAAGCTGAGGCTCAATGTTGACTTTTGTTGACTGAACGGAACACGGTCAAACAAAAGAGAAACGAATAGATCGGGCACAGGGGTATGACAGATGGCCAATGGTCTATCAACCAAGTCCACGATGAATTCTCGATTAATGGCAGATTAGGTTTTCAGGGATAAGACAAAGACGGATAGGATCGACATTCACTGCGATCTGACCTGGGTTTCAGCCACACGTCGAAGAAGAGGATCAACGATGATAAGGCGGCGATGATAAGAAGGTGAGGTTGAACTCAATGTGATAGGACTAGATCACATTAAGGCGATGGAACAGAAAATGACATCGCATTATGGCTTTCACTTGTATGCGCGCATGCGATGACAGTGAAACGAGAGCAAAGCGTCAACGGTGAAGCGTTAACGGTGGAATGTTAACGGCGGAACGTTAGCGGCGAAACGTTAACGGTGGAACGTTAGCGGAGGAACGTTAATGGCAAAATATTAACAGCGGAACGTTAATGGCAAAACGTTAACGGCGGAACGTTAATAGCAAAACGTTAACGGTGGAATGTTAACGACGGAACGTTAACGGCGAAGGCGAAACGACGGCGGGACGCTCATAAAACGAGAAGGTAGCGACCGTCGGTGCAATGACATGGCCGCGATAAAATGCTACCAAGGATGGCTAACCAAAACGCAAACCGGTAACAAAGGGTTAGGTCGAAAGACGACGGCTACAAACCGGAACCGGGCTTTGTCGGTGAACGGAGGCCAAAAAAACTCTAAGGATGGACCAAAATAGTACATGATGACCCAAAGGACGGGACAACAAGGCCAAAGTGAGCTAAGATAGTCAGCGTCAAAAGACGGCGCGCGGCGGCGGCAAAAGACGGCGCTAAATAATAATAAAAATTCTGGAGGATGGGATGGCAAAGGGGGAATGTCCATCACGTACAACGCGACAAGATGAACTCAACGGTATAGGCGGATTTTGCGGCGCCCCAACGGATTGATCACAAACTGCCGATTAACGGGTTTCAAAGCTAAACTTCAGATAGCCATAACTTCTAGAATAATGATCAGAACTTAACCAAATTTGACCGAGAGCTAGATGTGACCTAGAGGTACACCGTGACGCAGGTGGCTCAGAGTTTTACCTTATGGATCAGTGGGGAACGCGCGAGGATTATTGTCGCTGTTTGCAATGCAGTCTAATTGGAGAAAAGAATTTTCTGTACAACATCCAGAGGGAAAAACCATAAGGTTGGGTGAGAACCATGTAGAGGACATCAATGAGAGTCTACAATAAAAATTTCACGGCCAAACTCGAAAAATTGAGGGAGATATGGCATCGGCAAGATTCGACATTGAAACGGCCATAACTTTTGATTCCTTAGGCCAAATTGTACAAAATTTGAAAGGGAGACAGAGGGTACCAAGGCGCTCACTGTGGTGAATACGTATCTTTAAAATAGTTGACGAGTCGATGGGGGACACACTCCAAAGTTCGGCCGTCGTTTGGGCGACGTCCGGGGCTTCTCGGCGGCGGCTCGAGAGTTTGGAGGATGTCCTGGAGGTAGGGGATGCATGGGAGAGGGTCATGGAGGTCTACTAGGGCTTGGGGTGGCGGCTAGATCAAGAAAAACTAAGAAAACACGAAAACCGGGTCCACAGGCAATTTATCGAGCACCTTGCGGGCGTGGACCGAACTCTGATGACGTGGCGCATTGTGGAGCGTCCGATCGGCATCGGAGGGCTGAGGAATTGCGAGCGACGTGGGCTGGTGGAGCTCCCGCGTGGCGTGTCCTGGCAAGCTGGCGCCTGAGCACGTGGACGAGCGGCTCGCGCGCCTGCTTGTAGCGCAAGGAAGCTGGTGGGGTGGCGTCGGCCAGTAGCGGAAGCGGGCCGAAGGCGGGAAAAGGCCGAGGTGACCTGGCGCACAGAGATAGAATGAAGAGATTTGGCCCAAATAAATCCAGATTTCCCAATGTTTTTCGAAATAAAATAAATTCAAATAATTCAAATAATTCATTAGAGGCAATAAAAATACCAGAAAAATTCTAAAAAAATTCTAGAAAATATTTTGAGACATTTTGAACTCAAATAAAATATTTTTAACAAAACTTTATATAAAAATTTTCAAATAATTAATTAATTTCCATAAAAGGGCTTAATACGATTCAATTCCAAATAAATCAATAAATAGCAAACGAGTTCCGAAAAATCTCAAAAATTACAGAACAATTCCTTGAAGCACAAGGAACCCAAATAAAATTCAATTCCTTTTATTTGAAATATAAAATAATAAAATTAAATTGTTTTAGCTTTTAGAAAATTCAGATTACACTTTATAAACGCGAGAAAATCAACGGAAATTTTTGGGTAGCTAAACTAAACCAAAAAATTTTGAAAACCCAAATTTTGGGATGTTACACCAGCCCTCAGGTCCAACTTTGTGAAATATTGTGTGCCGGCCAACTCATCAAGCAACTCATCAATTACTGGCATTGGAAATTTGTTCTTGATTGTGAGATCATTCAATCTTCGATAATTAATGCAGATTCTCCAAGCTCCATCTTTCTTTTGTACTAACAAAACGGGTGATGCAAAGGGTCTAATGCTTGGCTTAATTATCCCAGTAGCCAACATCTCCGCCACTTGTCGCTCAATTTCATCCTTGTGAAGCGGAGAATATCGGTATGGCCTTGAATTGACCGGTATGGACCCTGGAAATAAGATTATACTATGGCCATATTCCCTCTGCGGTGGTAACTCTTTTGGTTCAGCAAATACTTCTTCATTGCGATCGATCACCCTTGCAATCTCTGCCGGCAATGGTTTCTAAGCACTGAATTCATCATGTTCGAGTATTGCCATTGCCCATATATCATTCCCTTTCCTTGACTTTTCCAGTTGATCAAAGGTCAGTGATTGCATTTCAGACTGCTCTACATCTCTGATTCCCCATAGCTGAATCCTTGAGCCTTTGTAATAAAATTCAACTGTCTTATTCTTCCAATCACAAGTCATTGGACTATGGGTTTTTAACCAATCCATTCCCAAAACCGCATCATATGCTCCTAGCTCCAACACCCTTAAATCAATTTGAAATGTGTGGCCCTGTGACCATCATTCCATCCTGGGTACCCAGCTCTCACATAGCATTGTTTCTCCATTTGCCACCCTGACTTCAATTGGTGTTGTCTTTTGAGGTATATATCCAATCCGATGTAAGAACCCTGCATTAACAAAACAATGCGTACCTCCAGAGTCTAATGGTAAGAGCATTACTTGGTTTTGCACCAACGCCAGGATCCTCATGGTCTCTACTTCCTTTGTTCCTAACAATGCATTGAGAGACAGATTGCAATCCTCCTCTCTATCAAGGTCAGATGCTTCCAACAAGTCCAACACAATGTCTGACAATACTTCATTTTAGTCATTCGTTGTAATGGCCTGTAATTGTGCTTGAGTTTTCTTCTTACATTGTAGGTGATGGTTTGGCTCATATTTCTCTCCACATTGAAAACACAGACCATTAGCTCTCCTATACTCACGTATCTACCTTGACCTCCACAACTCTCCTTGCCTGACCTTCAGATTACCCTGCACCCCGTCAGTTTTGTTCAAACCACCACCATCCTTATGTCCTCCTCCGGATTTAGACTTCCACATCTTACTTCTGTCAGCAACTTCCTGTTGTACTCGGGCTAGGAGTGCAGCTCGGTCGACTGTCTCTGGAACTTGACACTGAACAACATTTCTCAATTTCGGTCTCAACCCCTTCACAAAATGTGAAACAAATAATTCCTCACAGTAATGGGGATTGTGCATTAATATCTCATACATCAATTCATCGAACTGTTGTTTGTATTCAGAAATTGTCCCATTCTGTCTGATTTCCACCAACTCCCCTAGCAGTTGTCTATGGTCGAACGATCCAAACTTTTGTTCCACAGCCTGCATAAAGTGATCCCAATCTCCCAGTTCATGTCTGACCTTGTACATCTGCAACCATTGTGCAGCGTTTCCCTCCATGTGCATGGTCGCTGCTGTCATCCACATCGACTCTGGAATGTTATACAACACGAAATAGTCCAGACACTTGTCCCTCCAGAGCCGAGGACTTTCCCCTTCAAGCTTCGGAAACACTAGCTTCAGTAGATGCGTCTTCATCTGATTTCCATATTCTCTTTGTGGTCGGTTGTTTGACCCCGTCGTTTGTTGTGGAGCTCCATTCGAACACCAAGCATGCGAAACCTTCGGAGGCAACTAAGGTTCCTTCTCCATTCTTTCCCATACCTATGGTGGCACAGGTGTAATCAACGCCTTTCCCATCGTCGGCACCGGCCTTTCTCCACCTCGACTCTTCTCCAACATGTGATCAGTCGTGATCCGGGCCACCGCCTATGCCGTGGCTTTGAGTTGTTTGGCGAGAAGATGTTAATCCCTTGAACTCTGCTCTACTGCCTTAGCGCTCGCCATCAACTGCTGCAGAGTCGAGTCGATCATCTCCACTCTAGCGAATAGCAGATCAATACTCTCCTTGATCTGAGCCAATATCTCATCCGATCGTCCCGCCACCTCCCCCATCACCTCAAGGACGAATTGGGTCTGGACTGAGGGTTTCGGTGGTGCCGTGTTGCCAGATTCAAACCGAGTCAACTAGGATTCCAGGATTTCACAGGAATCTGCAAGAACCAATTTCAATTGGTTTGCGTTCCCCAACCTTCCCCTGGGATTTTACAACTCCAGGCTTGATCGACCGAGCTCTGATACCACTTGTCACACCCCCTTGCACCGAACTATCCAGTGTGTGAGACGTTCACAAGGCAAGACGATTCAGACAACAACAGAATGAAGAAATCGCAACGGAGAAGAAGGAGAAAACGAAGAACAAGAAAAAGTATTCTTTCTTTCATTTCATTTTTCTAGTCTGTCCTCCCCTGTTCTGTTACATGGGTTTATATACCCGAATCTTAACTAACTCAATGTTAAACAAAGTTTCATAATTTGATTGAAACCAGCAGAATATTTGCATATCTTACACGTCACATAAACATACATCTTAGTGTTGTGGACCAAACAGACTCACCTTCCTTCGATTAGCAAAGCGAGGCTTCCACTACCCGGTGGCTCGCACGAATGGGTCTGTGATTATCAATCCCACCCACAGGCGAAGCAAGGGGTTCAAACCCTGGGGGTCCATCCCTCGGGGAGGGGTAAAAAGGAATAAAGACCGCTCCCCTCCGCGAGGAAGGGAAGTCTCCCACCGTAGCGAGAGAGGAAAACGGAGGAAGCTCCCCTCGGGTGCTCCTCTTTCCAGCGCAAACATCGCACGAACTGCTAGGGTCTGACATCCCCCAACAACCCCTCCTGAACACGCGAGGACGTGTCAGACTAATCTGGGACCCCAACCTAAGTAAAATCCCCGTCGGGCCCCTATAAAAGGTGAGCGAGTAGAGAAGTAAAACGACCACAAGGTGAAATGACTCAATGAAAAGCCAAGTTAGCCCTTGACAGAAGACAGGGAGGGAAAAGAGGGCCGACCCAACATACATGTTCCCAAGCCTGCCCTATACAAGGGAGAAAAAGGAAGAACAGAGAGAGTCCCCCCGAAAAAAACAAGAAAAGATCCCACAAAGAAAAGAAAGGGAGACCCGGTGGTTCAACACCGCCACACTGGCGCCGTCCGTGGGGAACCCTAACCGCGAGATGAAATCGTTGCCCGCCGATCAAGACTAAGGGTAAGTTTTCTGTAGCCATGCCACCAAAGAAGGGAAAGGAGGCAGTATCCAAGGGGCGGCAGCGATGGTAGGAGCAGAAGAATCAAGACGGCGTGCGATGAGCCAATCTGGAGACCCACCTCGACTTCTGGATGACGAGACGCGGCTGCCAGCCACAATAGAAGCCCGAAACGTGGTAGGAACTTTACCTCCACAGACCCCGGTAGCCGTGCGCAAGCGAGCCCCAAAACGACGGCCTCCGGCGACAGGCCGAACAGTTTCGACACCAGGAGGAGATGTGGCAGAAGCGTCGACACATCCGACCCGTCGCCAAGAGACCTATGGGAACGAGGAGGCCCTTGGAGAAGGGACCAGGACTCAGGGGGAGCTTGACCCCAACGTGCGGGCGCTGATGGAAGCTAATGAGCAACTCATGATGGAGTTGAAGCGTTTGCAAGGACGATCAGATGGGGAGCAATACGAGTCACAAGACGAAAGCCCGAGCCGCGAGGTGCTATCCCCAGCAATTGCGACGGTACACAGGGAAGACCATGATCCAAACCCCCTCAGCACCCGTCTACGGGCCAAAAAATGGCCCTCCCCGGGAAGCTTCAAATTTCCCATCATTAAGCCGTATGATGGTCGGACAGACCCAAGGGAGTTCCTCCGCGTTTACGACACGACGATTGAAGCCGCGGGAGGAGATGATGATATCAAGGCGAAGGGGCTCCTTCTAGCACTTGAAGGTATAGCCCTATCCTGGTACTCTTCGCTGGAGCCCCGGTCGATCACCTGTTGGTCGCAACTCCGCCGCAAGCTTGAAGGCAATTTCCAGGGCAACTTCGACGGAATGAAGAGGAAAGTGACCTATTTGCGGTCAGACAACGCGAAGGAGAAACCCTTAAGAGTTACTTCCAGCGCTTCTCCCGGGTTAAGTGCCAAATACGAGGGGTAAGCGACACTACTATCATCAACGCGGCACGCTGTGGCCTGCGTAGGGGACCGTTGGCAGAAAGGCTCGCTCACAAAGAGGTACGTACGGTGGAAGAACTCTTTGCGAAGATGAGAGATGCAGCGAGCTGAGGAAGACAACCTCCGAAGAGAAGACAGGCCCCAGCAAGAGAATCAAGAATTCGTCCCACGCAAGAGAGGGCGAGGGAAAGACCCCCCACCCAACGCTAAAACGAAGGAACGATACCCAGAGACCGGAAGAAGAGACGAAAGGAGGAGAATTCACCACATTGATGAACCAAGAAATCGGCAAGTCATGGGCGACAAGCAAGCGGAGCAACAGAGACGAGGGCCACCCCCAAGCCGAGGAAGGCAAGATGAGGGAAGCCGAGTTAACAAGAGGGAAGGGACAGAGCCCCGGCGGTACCTTTGTGAATATCATGGAGAAAATATCACCCATGGCACCACCCAGTGCAAAGTGATCAACGGATATCGGCGGTTCGAGGCCAAACAAAGAGAAGTCGAGACGCACCCTACACCGCCGGAAGCACCCTCAGTCGGACGACAACACCCCCTCCTCGAGTAGGAATAGATCATCTCCGTCGCATTATCAACGTCATTGCGGGGGGCTCCTCGTCACATCTCTCGTCGAAAAGGCAGAGGAAGGCTTATGCCCGGCAAATTAACCACATTGCAATTACCCCCGCTACCCCTCCTCCGGTAAAGTTCGAGCCAATCACCTTTACGCTGGAGGACGCCGCGGGGGTGCACTTCCCGCATCAAGATTCCTTAGTAGTAACCGCCATAATCGCCGATTGCGAAGTTCGTCGCATATTGATAGATGGGGGAAGTGCGGCGGACATTCTGTCCATGAAGGCTTTCCGGCAAATGATGATTCCACAAGACCGATTGAAAAAATCGGAGGTGCCACTGATGGATTTTGGAGGAAGCATGGTCAACACCCTGGGGCAATTGGAGCTAGAAGTCACATTCGCAACGCCACAAGCCAGCGTCATGAGTCGTGTCACATTCGACGTGGTAGACATGCCGTTTCAATACAATGCGAGGAGATCATAATTCATCACGGGTTCTTATGTATGAAGATTCCCTCCGCAGATGGTGTCGTCACGGTGCGAGGAGATCAAGCCCTGGCAAGGAAGATAGACATGGAAAACCCACCCCAAGTCAAGCATGTCTGCACCACGGAACTGGACCCCGTTGTACCCATGAATCGTAGTCGGTGACTCCCTAAACCACAACCTCAGGGAGAAACCCAACGAGTATCACTCAGGCCAGGAAGCAGTAAGGCAGTGATCCTCGGCACTATGTTGCCCCCGAGGAGGAAAAACGCTTGATGCTGCTCCTCCAGGAATATGAAACCGTGTTCGCAGGGGGGCCCGAAGACCTTCCTGGAGTCCCGAGAGAAACTATCGAACATGTCCTCGCCATTAACCCAAATGCGAAGCCTAAAAAGCAAAAACTGAGAAAACTCATGGTAGAAAGACAAGAAGCCGCGAAGGCGGAGGTGACCAAGCTGATCCAGGCGGGGATCATCCGCGAAGCCCGATACCCGAAGTGGTTGGCCAACATCGTCCTAGTCAGGAAGGCCAGCGGGGCGTGGAGGATGTGCATCGACTTCACTGACTTAAACAAAGCATACCCAAAAGATGACTTCCCCCTGCCCCGCATTGACCAGCTGGTCGACTCAACCTCCGGGTCAGAAAGGATGAGCTTCCTTGACGCATACTCTGGCTATCACCAGGTGTACATGCAAAAAGAAGACGAAGACAAGACGGCGTTTGTTACTCCCTTCGGTACCTACTGCTTCGTGCGGATGCCCTTTGGGCTCAAAAACGCGGGCGCTACATTCGCGCGGCTCATCACGAAGATCTTCGCCGACCAATTAGGAAGAAACGTGGAAGCCTATGTCGACGATATCATTGTCAAAAGCGAAAAGAAAGAAGACCATGTCGGGGACCTCCGGGAAACCTTCGAAAACTTCACAAAGGGAAAGGTGAAACTCAACCCGTCCAAATGTGTTTTTGGCGTAGACGCAGGAAAGCTGCTAGGCTTCCTGGTCTCTCAACGAGGCATAGAGGTGAATCCAGAAAAGATAAGAGCTATCCAAGACATGGCTCCACCAAGAAATCTAAAAGAAGTACAACGGTTGGCAGGGCGAATAGCAGCACTTAGTCGATTCTTGCCAAAATCCGCAGAGCGAAGTTTGCCAGTCTTTAAAGCCTTACGCTCAAATGATATTTTCGTCTGGACAAAGGAGTGCCAACGCGCCTTCGATGACCTGAAGCAAAGCCTTATGGAGATCCCTGTCCTGCAAAGTCCGAAGCAAGGTGAGGAGCTTCTGCTATACCTAGCAGCTAGCCCCTCGGCCGTCAGTGCTGTGCTAGTGCGACCCCAAGGCGTCAAACAACAGCCGATTTACTTCGTCTCTGAAGCCCTCCAAGGAGCGAAGCTACGATACTCGGAAGTGGAAAAGTTGGCATACGCACTGTTAATGGCCTCTCGAAAGCTCCGGCATTATTTTCAGGCCAACCACATCAAAGTGCCAACTACATATCCTCTTGGATCTATGCTTTCCAACAAGGAAAGCACTGGACGCATCAGCAAGTGGGCGGTCAAGCTAGCCCCCTTCGAACTAACTATAATGCCTCGCACGGCAATCAAGAGCCAAGCCCTCGCCGATTTTATGGTGGAATGGACTTCTCCAGTCCCTGAGGATAACGAAACTTCAGCGATATGGTTCATCAATTCCGACGGGTCATGGGGAGCGAGCGGAGCGGGAATAGCTGCAGTGATACAAACGCCCAGCGGAGAAAAAGTTGAGTTCGCAGCAAGGCTGGGATTTCCCTCAACCAACAATATAGCCGAATATGAAGCGCTCTTGTTGGGGCTCAGGAAAGCGAAGATCATGGGAGCGAGGAGGGCAATCTTGTACACCGACTCGAAACTTATTCAGAGGCATATCACCAAAGAATACCAGGTGAAGGATGAACAGCTCCAGAAGTATGTCGAGGTGGTCCGAACCATGGAGAAGGGCTTCATCGGGTTCACCATTAATGCAATACCCAGATCCCAGAACGAACGAGCCGACGAGCTAGCTAAGATCGCCACCACCGGAGGAAGTCTACCTTCGACAATATTCTTTGAGATACTTCGCACCGCCTCCATTCCTTCCCAGATAAACCTCATTGCTCAAGCAACCAGTGAGGACTGGAGGAGTGAGATATACAACTATCTCCTAGAGGGAATTTTGCCAGATGATGAGGCACAAGCGAGATGCCTCGAAAGGCGAGTGAAGAAGTATGCCATCATTGACGGTTTTCTATTCCGCAGCAGCCTCTGCGCTCCATGGCTCCGCTGCATTTCGCGAGAAGAGGGGACGCAGGCTTTGCGTGAAGCACACCAGGGAGATTGCGGAGCACACCAGGCCCCCAGGAATCTTGTAAGAAAAGTATTCCGAATGGGGCTCTACTGGCCTTCGGCGTTGCAAGACGCTGAGCAAATGGTCCATCACTGCCACGCATGCCAATGGATGACCAAGCAAAAAAGGGCCCCGCCCAACGAACTGCATACGGTGCCTCTGGTCTGGCCCTTCGCCAAGTGGGGAATGGATATTGTTGGAGCGCTTCCTAAAGCCCGGGCAAACCTACAGTTCGTAATTGTCGCCATCGACTACTTCTCCTGCTGGATCGAGGCAGAGCCGGTCGCAAAGATAACCGCAGACGCCGCCGTCAAATTTCTATGGAAAACGATCATTTGTAGATATGGGGTCCCTTTCCAGATCGTGACCGACAATGGGTCCCAATTTGACTCCAGGAAATTTCGCGATTACTGTGACAATATCGGGACAAACATTTGCTTACCTCGAGGGTCACCCTCAGTCAAACGGGGCGGTGGAACGAGCGAATGGGTTGCTCCTTGATGGCATCAAAAAAAGGCTTTACGACTCTAAAAAGGGGCTCTGGCCCAACGAGCTTGACCACGTTTTATGGGCAACCCGCACCTCGGCCTCAAGAGCAACCGGGTTCTCCCCCTTCCGGCTCCTCTTCGGGGAAGAGGCCGTCTCACCTGCAGAAATCCGCGCAAAATCCTTGCGAGTGATCAAAACTCCAACCCACGAGGAAGTCGACATCACGTGTGACCTAGAGGAAGAACAAAAGCTTCAAGCCTTGAAGACCATGAAATCCTACGCGAGGGCATCAACTCGAAGCTTCAGCAAGAAGGTGAAGAAACGTGAGATATATCCCGAGGACATGGTGCTCAACAGGGCTACTCCGGCCTTCGCGAAGCTGGAAACGACATGGGAAGGGCCATACATTATCCAAGAGTCAACAGCGAAGGGCGCGCACAAGCTCATTACTCCAGATGGCGAGGAGATACCAAGGACATGGAATACCGACGCACTCAAGAAATTTTACCCGTAGATGACGAGATACGAAGGCAAAAAATGTACCGGTCTTTATCAATAAAATAATGAGAAGACATTGTGAACAAAGGTCATCCCCATATTCTCCAGAAGTTAAACCGGAGACCTGCTGCCTCGTGCCGGGTAGGAGTTCGCGGGTGCTTGGTCGGGCTAACGTCCCACCCATCCTTCACTCCGGAGACCTGTTGCCTCGTGCCGGGTAGGAGTTCGCGGGTGCTTGGTCGGGCTAACGTCCCACCCATCCTTCGCTCCGGAGACCTGTTGCCTCGTGCCGGGTAGGAGTTCACGGGTGCTTGGTCGGGCTAACGTCCCACCCATCCTTCGCTCTGGAGACCTGTTGCCTCGTGCTGGGTAGGAGTTCGCGGGTGCTTAGTCGGGCCAACGTCGCCGCTCACCCTTTGCCCCGGGTACCAATTAGTAAGATAATTGGACGGGCTAACGCCCCACCCTCTCCTCCGTTCCGATGAATAGGGGCTCCGCTTCGTGTAGGATCTAGCAAGGAGCCTATGGAAGCTAAACAACCTCGATTACCCCCCAGCCCCGGGAACACACCGCGTTGCGTCATCTGGACAGTTGAGAATGCACAATCGGGCCAATATCCTAGGCTTCCTTCGGCCGTAAAGGGGAAGGTGCTCGCGCGTTACGTGAACACACCTGCCCTCATACTCTAGCCCTGCACTGGCCGAGTAAAGGGTCAAGACTGCTTACCGCCGATTGAAATTCGATGAGGGCAAAGAGGGCATGGCTAATCAGGGTTTAAGAAAATAAGGTGAAAAACAAATGTCGATAGAAACCCACATCAGAGGGCCGCATAACGCCATCCCAGTCATACATGATATAATAATCTAACAAAAGTCCTTATACGTACTAAAATGGATTTAAATACGATGTGCACGCGCCACAGCTTCCGCAAGAGCTTCCTTGGCCTCCAGCAGCCTCGGCACCATCCCGATCAACATGTCGAGGTTGGCGAGATCACGGGCAAGCGCCTCTTCCTCGACCACGATCATGTCGAAGTCCGCCCACAGCCCCTCGATAAAAGCCTCATGATCGCCAGGGGCTGGAGGGTCTCCGAGAGCGAGGGCTTCGTCCTCCCCCAGCAGCGGCAGGACCTCCGCCATTGGCGGCTCCTCGCCGAGGTCGACGAAGGGGAGGTCTTCTTCCAGGAGGTCCCAGGGGATGTCGGCCATCGAAAAAGCAAGAGAAAGCAGAGGTGGAGAGTAATCGTTTACTCTAAAACCAGCGATGTCGGCCAGAGCAAGGAAGGCGAAGGGCCCGGGTTAAATACGGACGCGGCAAGCCAAGGCGTCCCCGCGTCCCCCGAGAAGTTAATTGAATCCTTAATCCCCCCTAATACCCGTCACTGACAATCTGGTCCCCGTCGGGAGCATCGGAACGTCATTCAGGTAAAAAAACATGCAGAGTGAACAAATGTATATACGCATCTGGCAAGATGGACAATTTAATTCAGGTGCCCATAAGGATCCCATTACACAAAGAAATACGAGCTAAGGAGGCGGCTTCTCCTTGCCCTTCGATGGGTCCCGCATTACGGCACGAGCTCGACGTACTGACTCCCTCGCAGCAGAATCACCATGTTGCTTCCAGAAATCCGACATGAAGCTTGATGATAGTCGGGATGCGGCGGAGGAAGGCTTCCCAGATGGAGGGATATCTCCGAACCCTGGTGGCGACGGAGCAGCAGAAGAAAAATCGAAGTGTTCGCGAATGTGCGTACACCCCTTCGCTTCCAATAGTTGAGCGGTTTTGGCGGAGCCCAGTCTCACGCAGTATTCACCGAAAGTCAGCGCAGAATCCCCAAATATCTTAGTCGACTTCTCAAGAAAAGAGACAGCTTCCAAGCTGGACGAAGGAATACGACTCAGGGCTACATCAATGCCGAATCGGGGGAGCTGTCGCAGAAAAGCCTCCGTAGCTCCGTGGACCCCAGAGACAATGGATTCTAATTCCTTCTGGACCGTTTCATAACGCTCCTCCGCTCGTTGAGCATTACGAAGATGCGTTTGAACCTCGCTTCGCGCCGCCGCAATTTGAGAAGGGAATTCCTCCGCTTGCTTCTTCAACATATTCTTACCCTCCTCGGCAACTGCCAACAGGTCTTTCAATTCCTCTATCCGGTCATCTTTCTTCTTCTCATTTCGCTCCGCTGCTATGCGAGCCCGCTTCTCTTCGGCAAGACGGTTCCGCATCAAGGAAACTACTCCCTCAAGCTCTGCATTTTTGGCTGCTAAATCTTGACTCTGAGACGCTTCGGCCTGTGCCTTAGCCAATGATTCTTTGGAGTCTCGGAGCGCTTCTGAAAGATTAGTCTTCTCCACTTCTAATTCTGCCACCCGTTCCTTCGCCGCATCGCAATCCTGGACCCCCTTGTTAAACTTGTCAAGATACGCCCGAAATCGGCACGATACTTCCGAAGCAACAACAGCCCCCTAGAAATGAAGAAGAAAAATGTTGAAAGACAAAGAGGTCAGTGATACGAGCTCGAAAGGGAAAATACCTTCAGATGATGATCCATGGAGATTTCACAAAGAGAAAGGTCATTAACTTCCTCGAATAGAGCCACAGACTTGCTATAGGGAGAAAAGGCTGCGCGCATCTTCCTTAAAGTCGGGGCTGTAGCGGCCCCTCCCTCAAAATTAGAAGTTGAAAAATCTGACAAATCAAACCGGACAAAAGAAGAGCCAGCACCACTCGCGGGGGCCTGCCGGTCCGAAGGCAGAACTCCCCTGCCCGAGAGGGAATCATCTTGAGGAGCAAGAATTGGAGGCCCGCGATTCTCCTCCTCCGCGACAGCCGGAGGGGCAGCACCCCCCGAGGCCAAAGAATCATTGTCATCTTCATCGCCCAAATCAATAGTTTCTACTCCGGGAATCGCTAAAAACGAATATCCGGGGGATTACCCCCCGCCAACACGCTTATCCACGGAGGGATCAGGTAAAAGGGCCGAGGGAACCACCTCCGAGACAATTGGGACTAAAGTGGCCTCAGGTAGACCCGCCTCTGGAATAATAGGCATACCTGAGGGCTCGTCCGCGATAGCTGAGGGTAGCGCTTCAGAGGACCCCACAACATCAGCTGGATCAGAAAGGGGCGGCGGCAGGAGAGACGTAGCCGCAATGGAGCTGAAAGAATCACCTTCGTCGTTGGACCCCTCTTAATCCCAATCCCCATCCTCATCGTCGTCATCTTCCTGATCTTCGCTCCCGCCAGAAGTAGCAGCAACCTGGGGCAGTGCCACGCGAGCCAACCTCGCCCGTTTGGTAGGACGAGGGGAACCGATCGACCCTCTAGGATGAGGGATCGCACGACGCCCCCAATCCGTAAAGCGAGAACATCGTGTGGCCCCAATAGCATTCATAGCGGCCTCGTACTCAGCGGCCTGGCTCGGACCAAGAAGCCTGTGAGCCAATCTTTCAGCTGCTCCGCGCCCCAGGTCGTGTATCCCCTCGGGTCGAACCACGGATACTGTGCCTCCCGACGATCGCTCCAGAGTAACGGCAGAGCTCCTGGCTAAAGGGTCTGTTCGACACAAGCAATATTCTTCAACCAAGTCCCGCATCGTACTCTGACCATGAAGAGCCTTCAAATAATCAAGACACCTGATTTCTTCCGCGGTTGCGCTCCAATTAGGGGACCGAATTACATGAACGGGACCCATCGAAGTATGAAGGGGAGAATCTGGACCCTCGAGGGCTTGGTAATACCATCGTAACATCCACCCCGAATCCCATTTTCCCTTGGTAGCCGCTACTGGGATTTCCTTTACAAGGGATCTCTTCGTCTGAAAATTCAGAGAACCAAAACATGATCTGCGGCCTTCACTCCCAGTTTTCTACTGTTTCGATTGCCAGAATGCATCTTCTATAAGAGAAAACAGGCGCCCCGTCAATTTGATCCCGGCCGGACGAAAAGCCCATTCCAGTACCGCCAATCGCGCAATAGCATTGGGGGTAAGTTGCGAAAGCTCTGCTTGGAAAGCCCGGAGTACCGACGCAAATAGAGGGGCGGACGGAAAACAAAGACCCGCTTCAAGGAACGCCGCAAATACCACGGCCTCATTTGCTTGGGGCCGAGGGGTCTCCTCATTACCAGGAAGACGCATGGAAGGGCGCATCACCCCAAAATCCCCCGCCAATATATCAAGGTCGGCAGAACTCAAGGTCGACCGCCCTAAAATGGGGGATAATCCCGCAGCATCCTCCACACTCAGAACCGGCTTTATCTTTGGAGCGCGCCGAGGCTCCATGGAGATCTAGGTCAGTGGCGAATCGGGAAGACGATGCCAGAGGAGAACACGAACGAGTAGAGAAAAAAAAAAGAGGGGGGGGGGGGCGAAGGAACACGAAGAAAATAGGGCCACCAAAAGTCGGAAAACCTTGTCTCCACCGCATATACATGAAAGGATGGAAAACTTGGACCTTTCTTTGCAACATCTCGGCCAGTGCGAGCAGCGTCTGCCCGTGACATCTTGAGGCTAGTGTTGTGGACCAAACAGACTCACCTTCCTTCGATTAGCAAAGCGAGGCTTCCACTACCCGGTGGCTCGCACGAATGGGTCTGTGATTATCAATCCCACCCACAGGCGAAGCAAGGGGTTCAAACCCTGGGGGTCCATCCCTCGGGGAGGGTAAAAAGGAATAAAGACCGCTCCCCTCCGCGAGGAAGGGAAGTCTCCCTCCGTAGCGAGAGAGGAAAACAGAGGAAGCTCCCCTCGGCTGCTCCTCTTTCCAGCGCAAACATCGCACGAACTGCCAGGGTCTGACATCCCCAACAACCCCTCCTGAACACGCGAGGACGTGTCAGACTAATCTGGGACCCCAACCTAAGTAAAATCCCCGTCGGGCCCCTATAAAAGGTGAGCGAGTAGAGAAGTAAAACGGCCACAAGGTGAAATGACTCAATGAAAAGCCAAGTTAGCCCTTGACAGAAGACAGGGAGGGAAAAGTGGGCCAACCCATACATACATGTTCCCAAGCCTGCCCTATAAAAGGGAGAAAAAGGAAGAACAGAGAGAGTCCCCCCGAAAAAAACAAGAAAAGATCCCACAAAGAAAAGAAAGGGAGACCCGGTGGTTCAACACCGCCACACTTAGTATATCTAAAATCATCAATATGTGGATGTATAACTGCCAACAAAACAAACACCAGACTATTCGGTGGGCTCTGTAGTTTAATGGCTTTATATTTGTCACGCTTGTTGATGTGCATATAAATCTGCAGCCGCCACGAACTTATGTTTTTACCCTAACCACCTGCAATTCATCCCTAGATCCTGCTTCTTGTACGCGCGTTCCTCTCTCCTGGATGCCACCCATCCCCAGGCAACAAACAATGGCGTATGAACTATGAAGAGAAAACAAGAGAAAGACTAAAAGAATGACTCCAAAATATAGCACTCATGTAGACATAGTGATATCAGTCGTGTCGGGGCTTTCCAAAGACATCTCTCTGTGCATATTTATAAAGTAAGAGAGGGATCACCAAGATGAGAAACACACGCAGGCATATATATATCAGAAAGATTGGTCAATTACAAGATGAGAGGACAGTATATAAACACACTAGAGAAGGAATAGATTAGCAAGTGATTGTGCACTGCACACACTAGCAAGGTGTTTGCATGTAGCGCAACCTATCCGTTGATTAGGTGCACTTCAATTTGCTATTTGTTGAAGAACTATTATGCAAATTAACGAAACATACATATTTTCATGAATCATGATGGCATCTGATCAAGTGACTGAAAAAGTAGTTGTTATCGTTTCTCACTAGTATATTCTCAAATACTGAAGTGCCGTCTTGGTTGAAGGCATGCCTATTTTCCGTTTTCTACCCTGTTATTTCTAGTTTGAGAGTCAGTCTATTTGTTCCTTGTGCCTTCAAATCTACCTGGATGCACGCTTGAGATGACAGAGTATTGTAACGTAGTCAATTCATCCTTCCAAAATCTGGAGGATATATGAAGAGAGGAGAGGAAGATATTACAAGGAGATGAGAATTAGTAGGTGGGATAATAAGTTCCAGGTTTTTGGCATACATACAGGGATATATGATGACAGCATTGAACTATCGAGGGCTTGAAGCAAACTGACAGTAAAAAATGCAAGCAAAGACAACACTAGTACGCTACAGAGTCTACAACAGTAAGCACAGCAAGATTCGATTATTCAAAGCCCATCGAAATTAGGACCGGACGTGGGGGCGATGGGGGAGCCGGGGAGCTCAGGCGGTCGCCGGTCGGAGATTCGGACGGCGCGGCCGCGCAGGCCGAAGGGCTGGAGGCTCTTGGCGTGCCGCGTGCAGGCGTGGGCAGGGTCGCTCTCCGTGCAGGCGAGCGCCGCCGCCGAGGTGAGGGGAACGCGATTAAGTTACGTAACGAGGGGATACATGCTATGTTTTTCTCTCCAAATTTCCCTAAAAATTCACCCAATTCTATAAAACCCCAAATTCTTCTGTATAGAGTACCGAATACCGTATAGGTCAAACAGAGTAGACAGGTACTGTTTGGTTTTTTGGTATGGTTGTTTGGGTACGGTAATATTATGTACAGCTCTAATAATGTCCTCCATTTTGTTTTTACAACTGATGTGATCTTATTCACTTATGCCTGGGTTTTGATATAGTACATTCAACATTGTGATCTTGAACTATGTAGTCTATGTTATTCGCCTCGATAAAGCCACACACCTTGGTGTATGCTCCAGTATGTTCACCATCGGCCCAGCACGTGACATACATCTTGTATTCCAGAAGCCACCCATTCGCAAGGGTGCATACGCAGTCTGTAAACATCATAAATAGGATAGAAATTGAGAAATTTTAGGGTGAATAACATTAATAGTAAAAATTAGATCTACTTTGTGTTAACTTAGGAAGGATATCATGTTTTGTTCTGAAGGACTATAAGCCTCTGCTACTTTGTGTGCTATGAATGAGATTTTAGCATTGATTTCTTCTAAACCTCCCTCCAGGAAGACAGTTCAAACTGTCCCATTCATCACAAGGCCATTAAGCTATTATCATGGAATGTTTCAGTCCGGTATAAACACGAAAGTTACCTACACTTTATGGTGCTGAAATATGGCATGTAATTAGTTTTCTTAGTTACCAATAGTTCTTATTGTCCCATCAGTTGGGCATCTCCAAGCCAAAACCTCTTCAGATGCTCAGTTTGAGGTACAGCTTGACTATTTTCTAAATTTGAATTGACTCTTGCTTTACAGTTCTTCAAGCTATTGTCGAGCCTTGTATTTTTGCTTTCCTTTCCTTTTGCCCTTTATTCGTCTCTTCTTGCAAGGTGACGCTTGTTGGCTCACCCAATCCCTACCAATTGCAGTTGCAGGTGCTGCAAATCCGTAGGACATCACTATGCCAGCCACATCAACAAAGAAATCAATATAAAAACCTAGAGCTTCCGTGCAATGGGCTTTCTGGGCCATTTATTTGGGCTCGGCTCAAATTGCAATTGGCCGTTGGGTTGGAGTAATGTGGGCGCTCTGGTCGTAAGACGTAACAACGCGTGATTAATGCACATGCATTAGAAATAAAGAATGGCTAATTACACTGCTACCCCTCACATAATTTCTACTACCAATACTATCGGCGGAAATATAACTAAATTCTAACTAATCTAATCCGTTAGATCAAATAGAATAGACGGCTGATATTCATATTGTGTACCGTAAAAGTACTCTAGAAATGGGATATGAGTAGTAGTAAGAATCAAGAAGTTGCTGGGGGTCATACATTCTTGTCCTATGTAATGAAAGTAACGAAAATGCAGCTAAAATGTTTATATGATGAGCACACTTTCTCTGAGAGGCATACCACGTAATCGATATGTATGTTAATTTGTTCTTCAGGCTTTGGTTGGGAAGTCCATTCCCAGCCGGGATCCACATGGATGGGCCAGGATTTTAGCCTAAAATCCTAGCCCATCCACATAGATCCTGGCCGGAAATAAGCCTCCCAAACAAGGCCTCCAATGTGTGTGCGATGCTCATATTGTGCAGGTCAGCATGTTTTAAGTGTTTTCCAGGTGAAAGCAACGCATCATCGAATACAATTAACAACAACAACAATGTTGCATTTGCGTAATGTTCAGAGATGGAAAAACTGATCTCATACAGCGTAAACTTGTTAAAATGGTGGTGCACCTACCAACTGTCTAATTTTCGTCTTCCGTCTGCAGTCTGCCAGCGCCAGTCGGACACGCAATTTTCCTCCGTATGTCAAGGAGGCAATTCAATGGATGTCATCACTAACAACCCCGTTTAAGAACATATTAATTAATTGGTGGGCATTGTTTTGCATTTCTATAGTACTCCCTCCGTTTCTGTTTATAAGGCGTATTTGGTTTCGTTAGGATAAGACTTTGACCAACGATTACTTCATTAATATATCATTTCTGCAATACAAAATTATAATTATATATAAGTACTTTTGAATACAAATATGCTAATATCAATTTTGTGTCATAAAAATTATATGCTAATAGAGTAATTGTTGGTCAAAGCCTTGTCCTAACGAAACCAAATACGCCTTATAAAAAGAAACGGAGGGAGTACCGTTTAAGAACATATTAATTAATTGGTGTAGAGTTCTATATCATCACTAACACCCCCGTTTGGATGTCAGAATTGAGGGTTGAATTACGGAACTGGAACCGCAATTCCAATTCAGAGCCTGTTTGGATGCATTCGCAATTCGATCTCGAAATTTGAACCCAGTTCCACGTAATTTCTTTCTAGTTGAATTTGTACCACACCCAATTCAAACCTATGGAGGTCTGATTTAGAGGGGATCGACTCACCCCACCTCTCTCCACGACTCTGCCACCGGGATCGCCGCCCGTCGCACGGCCGCCGCCGTCCACAGCCACCGGGACCACCATCGCCACCTGGACCGCTGCCGTGGGCAGTCGACAGTCGTCATCGTCCACGGCCGAGATCCACGGCCGCCGGGACCACCATAGGCCACCTCAACCTCGATTCCGATCGCCCCCGCCACCGACCTCTCGTCGGCCATTAGGGACGAACGGTGGAAGTTGACATGGGGAAGAGACATTTTCATCTGTGATTCTTCAAGTATGCAACCAAACACCAGAGAGAATTGTTTTGGATCCTAAATCTAGTTTGCGATTCTACTGTCTTCCGAACATTAGAAATGGAATTATAAACCGATTCCATTTCAACTTGAAATGAATTGGAGCTTCAATTCAGTTGATCCAATTCAACTCCAAAAACAATTTGTTCTTATTTTCTGTACATAACATTTTTTTTTTGTAAAGATAATTAATTTTCTGTTCAGAACCATCGAACCGCATCTGACTGTAAACTTTTAGATTTGTGCCCGGTTTATCGTACTTGTTCTCAATCAAACCAGGTCCTGCACCGCAACTCTTTGGTATAAACCGCTAATTTGAAGCGTTTTACATACATCAAAAAGATGTATAAACTTGCCTGAACGCTGCACGTTGTTACGATGTTTTGTGCAAACTCGTATTTCTCATTGGGATCGTGCTAGTTAGAATTTTACAACAGTAAAGGTCTAAGAAACTAGGAACGAGCTTGGTTTGATACCAGCAGCCTTGTGAAGAATAAGAAGTGAAGATTGAGTTCCTAGCTATGATGCTAAGATGATTAGTTCTACTTTGTGTTTTAGGAAAAGCTTTGCCAATTGACACGGACTGAACTTGTGCTTGAGGGAGAGAAAAATGACAACTTTGGTAAGCTTCAAACGTTGAATATTGTGCTCTATATTGCTTTTCTTTGGATGTTGGATGCGTGCCAGTATACAAGTTTTGAAGAGAGAATATTAGGAGAAAGAACGACAGCAGTAGATGGAATTTTTGGCAGGTTGACTATGCATGTAATATTCACATAATTTTATATCACTCATGTCTGGCCTTCGTGAAGAAATAGATATTCGATCTTTCACTATGTTGCCTATCATACACCGCAACCAAATAAACAACAATTATCACGTTTGATGCATATGGAAAACGTTACTAATTTGAAAAATCTTAATATTAAGTATGTATACTTTTTTCATGTGAGAAATTTATTTTCGGACTAAATTAGTGTACAATTAAAGAAGATCTCCTGGATATGGCCCACAGTGATCAATTGCTGCAGACTACAAAGATAGTGTACAGTTGAAGAAGTTTTGCTCGGTATGGCCCATGCTGATCAATTGTTACAGACTGCATTGTTTTGCAGTCTGAGGAGGCTGCAAATGAGAAACAACTAGTACATCCGTAACCAAGAAATGTGCCGCTGGTCCGTTTGATAAGTAGTTCGTGAATGGGCTGACGATTTTATTCTTTCCCGGTGCCAACTACTCCCAACCGACAAAACACGATATATTCCATCACACATGAATCACTGTAAGAGCAGCAGTGTACAAATGTTTGACGAGAAGAGAGCAAACTGTAAACATCTACGTAACCGGTAAACTGATGTCACTCCTACGATGAACACTATCATATGTGGCGGTATGTATTGCTCTCTGTTATGTGTTGGGCCTTCGTACTCTGGGTAACGAAGGGATGGATGAGAGAGGCAGCTAGGATTGGGAAGCTTGCTCTGGGATATGATCGGTTCACCACCAGAAGCAAAAGCTCAGTATAAATGGGAGGGGAGAATAGAGATAAGAGTACTAATGAATAGGTAGCTTCATAATTGTCTTGAATGGTTGTCAGAGACGTACGAACCGATGAATGAATGTGCATTTCTCCATCAGCCGGATCGATGGATGACAGGGAGTAATGTTTGGTTTTCTCCGGCAGTGCAACGTTTGTATCGTCAACATATCTAGTTTTCAGCATGCATATACATGCATTTCTTTAGACTGATGGGAATGAATACCCCAGTTCCTTTCTAGCACATAGTTTGGAGCTAAATATCCAGGTTTACAATGTACGCTTACAAAAATGAACTAGCTTCTCCAGGAACTACGTACTTGTCAGCTACTAGTAACAGAAGAATGGAGATAGAAACTCCAGCACTGAATCTAGAAATTCTTATGACAAAATAATTTTGTATAAAATGCTGCCTACTTCATCTAAAAATACTTGTTAAAATAATATCTGTGACGGACCGCCCTTTTTTAGGGAGGTCGCTTAATTACCGCTACGGCTACCCAGGAAGATTAGCCGTAGGGAAACCAAATGTACATTACCAGGTTAACATCCAAAAGCAATAGTTTTAAGCAAGATAAGGCCTAACGACCAGAGTTTACAGTAGCGCGGCAAGCACAAATCATAGTCTTTACAACACAAAAGAATCCCCACAGACAGTTTGAGCGAAGATCGAGACTAAAACCACACGGTGTCGCCATCTACGACTTCTTGGAAATCTCCCGCATCTTGATACTCTAAAATAGGTTAATTGAGCAAGAGTGAGTACAACAACGTACTCAACAAGCCACACAGTGAAACCTAATTATCACATGCGAAGGAATATCAAGAGATAGCTGTATGTCTTGTTTGGTGGATGCAAGTTTTCATGATATTTGACATTTCATTTGAAACACAAACCATAATAAGAAGAATAGGGGGGGTTCCAAAGTTATATACTTCCACACCTGTTAACCAAAATCTACTTGAGCTCAGGTTCGGGAGTCACCCCATTTTAACTCAGCTTCATTTACCGAAAGCACGGCGTATTCGAATACCATTTAATTCACTCTGCAGAGGTGTTCAGCTTTACCCACAAGATTCCACGATCGTTAATGCCACGCGATTAACATGCAACTTTTATGCATGCGGCTGGATCGAGGTTATCATAGCTTTTCGTTGGACTTTTCCTCTTTAGCCCCTATCCGGTAGAGTCTTGGTCCACATCAACCCGGGGTCCCCACTGGCCAGAGTGGAGTTCGCGATCCCGCTTGTTGCGGACACCTACCGTTGTGAACCCGGAATGCCACACTTTTCTTGTGCACACTTCCGTTTCACCCCCATAATCGCGGACCATCTCCCACACCCGGGAAGGTAACCCTGCTCCTATAGGTATTCCGAGGGAAAGTACAATGTACCGAGCTACGTTGAGTCAAGTCAATGAAGTTGACCGGCCCAACCTGTGGTTGAACGAGTTCTTAAGTTATTTACTTCGCCCAAGGTTGTAAGTCCTTATCTTGTCACAAACCGAACCATTACTTCCACAGTCCTTGGTACCCAGAGTACCACCAGTCTTTCATACCGCGGTATTAGTCCTTGGCCGGGGATCAGACTAACACCCACCCGGTAGTTAGCCCAATACTGTCCCCTAAACCGTAACGTTTTCATAAACATTCCAATTCAGTACTCCATCAGCATTTCATTTTCCATTAAAATGGGTGAATCAACTACAGTAGTAATATCTAGCCAAATACTGACAATAGTACTTTCCTAGAGTTACAAAGGATTATTAGGGTTCAATATTTTTCAAGGGAGTTCCATGAGCCTTTTTGGCATTATCTAGCTATCATGTCATTCGAACATACCAGATGTGTGATATTTCAACATATGGTTCGGAAATAATGCGGTAGAAAATAACTCCTAATTTATACTAGGTAATATTTGGCTCAATATGATCAATGGAGTGCGGCTTGCCTTGCGAGGCGGGGGGGTTTCCTAGCTCGTAGTCGGTGTAGTCGTACTCTGCTTCACGCGGGTCAGGCTCCTGCTCCAGGTACTGCTCCTGCTCCTGTGTCTGCTCCTGAAGCTAGTACTGCTCAGACGTCGGTTCTAGCGTAAACATCCACCATAAGATAAACAATAAATAATTAATACAAAAAGGAAAGAAGAGAAAATAAAAGAGAAAACAAAGAGAGAGAAAATAAGCCGGAAATGGGTTGGAGGGGCTTTTTCGGAATTTTCTGGATTTGGTTTGGCGAAACGGAGACCATTTTCGGACTCAGCGTCTCGAAACGGTTCGAAAAAGTATATTTGGGTATTTTTGGAGTATTTTTTTTGGATATTTAAATGAATTAAAACGATTTTTGAAATTCAAATCCGAAAAGAAAAGAAAAAAAAAAGAAAATGGCACTGTTCCTCTTGGGCCGCAAGCGACCGAATTCGGCCCGGGCTCGGCGCGCGTGGGAGAAGGCCACTCTGACAGGTGGGCCCGGTGCGCAGAGAGAGGGAGAGAGGCTGGCGCGTGGGGCCTTTTGGCAGTGGGGGGGGGGTTTGCTGGCGGGGCTGGCAGGTGGGCCACGGGGGCTGGGAGGGGTGAGGCCGACCGGTGGGGCCCGGTTGGCCGTGACGTTCACTCCAGTGGGTGCGTGATGACGCCCTCTTCCGAATCCGCGCAAAACCCCATTCGATCCGGCCTGGATTCGCCATTCCCCGCGTCGTCTTCCTCGCGTCCGGCGAGTTCAAGCCGCCCCCCACCACCGTCGCTCCACCGTCATCCTCGCATCGCATGCGTGCCGTCCGATCGCGCATGTGCAGCCTGGATTGCACCGCTGCGGTCCCTCGCTGTCCCGGCCACACCCGCCAGACGGGCGTTAACCGAAAGCGCCGGTCAAGACTCCGTCAGTTCGTGTCCGTGCCACATGGCGGACATGTCAGCCCCAAGCCACCGCGTGGTGTCCACGTCAGCGTGACCCACCACGTCAGCCCCAACTTGTCTCGGTGCTCCCGGTCCACGGTGGACCGAGCCATTGACATGTGGACCCCACGTGTCAGAGGAAATTCTTTTTCCTTTTCCTAATTTACAGAAAATCCAAAAATCCCAACCAACCACAGAACGCCACTTGTTAGCCTTTCTCTCACCCTTTTTCTTTTTCAGCATTTTCAAACTTCCGAAAGCCCGTTCTCCTCCGTCCGAACTCCAATTTCGGCGATTCAAATTTCTAAATTTTTTAAATTCAAGCCCTACCTTCCAGTACCATTCTTTTCAATTTTTGAATTTTATTTGTATTTTTTTATTTATTTGTTCTTGTTTCGCGTGTAGACGACGTCGCCGGAAATCAGGAAATTCAACCGTCGGAGGTAGAAGCAGTGGGAGGCAACGAAGACAAGTCTTCCTTGATCATGTTGAACCCATGTTTATAAAATTTATATGTTGTTTTAAACTATGCATGCTTATTTTTGTACATGTAATTTAAATGTCGACCTAAGTTTAGTTAAATACCCAGACTTGTTATGACTCATTTGACATTGATGATTATGAACCTTTGTCACCCTAGAAGATATTAGCTACTGTAATTTAGTGATAAATTAATAGTATAGTATGGGATTGTAGAACTGCTTAGTCCAGCTTAAACGTTTTGGTATATGTTGTTATGGGAATCATTTCAAATTTGATTTACACTCTTTTGCAAAATTGTGGCAATTGGTGTTGCTACGTTATTTAATTAGAAATGAAGTGTAAAAATGATTTAGACCGGGGCGGATGGATGTTTGGTTGGTGTGGAATGCACGAGAATGTTTTGGTTCAGTGAATGTTCCGCCGTAGTCAGTTAAGGACCGAAGCGTGTGTTACTTTGGACCGAGCAATACCTTACAACCACAAGTCTATATGGGTATGACCTGGCTAAGTAATTTGTGCGTCTCATTATTTGACTTTGCCATTGGGTTGAATGCGGTGTCAGATGGAGACACGCGCAAGGCGCAAGAGGGGGCTTCTGTACTGGGTGGCTAGAACCCTAACAGCGGTGAAACCTTAGCGGGTGAAGTTGATTCTGAGGTCGTACATTGTAAAGGCCTTGTCATGATCTCTCTGCTGGCACACCAAAGGAAGTGTGCATGGAAATAGGGGACGATCAAGTCTTGTGGGTAAAGCTGTACATACTCTGCAGAGTTAAAACTAATCGATTAGTCGTGCCCACGGTCATGGGCATGCAAGGTACGCTTTCACATTGTAGACTTTATGGTTTTGTTTTCAAATGAAAATGATGTTTTGGGAACCTGTGATTGGTTGGAACTCTCAGGTGACTAGTTGGTAATGTGAGTGGCTTGGACTCCCAAGCTTTGGTTTGGCGAATGGAGCCAGTTTGGTGATTAGAACTTGTCTAAAGTTATCTTAAATCTAATGCTTATAATTATATTTGTCAAATGATGCTTTATGAAATTGCTACCGGTATTTACTGTTCAATATTGTTTTATGCCAAATGAGCCATATTATGCCTTCCTTTGTTCAGCTTGCATATAGTTAACATGCATTAAGTTTCCGAGACTTGCGAGTACAGTTGTGTACTCACCCTTGCAAACTATCCCCTCTTTCCACAGAGGAGTGTGTAGAAGCAGAAGGTGACTACGAGTTCTACCCTTGTGGTTTCGATGAAGGAGATCCGGAATTCTAGGTTACGCACCCCACGCTACTACTTATTTTGTTTCCGCTGCTACTTATTGAACTTAAACCATGAGGTTTCTTATTTGTAAATGTTGACCATAAGGTCGGTACCTTTTTATTTGAGTTTTATATTATTTGATTCGTGATATGGATGTGTTATCATCACTGTTTTCACTGTGTGCACTAGCTTGATCCGGGAATAGTGCAGATATACATAGAGGGTTCGGATTCAGAAATCCGGTCCCGACAACAAACCCTTGTTTTGACGGCAAAAATCTAAACCCGTACACACAATAATCATGATGGTTCGTGTACCATCACATCCTTTAATTCCCCACATACAAGACGTACACCGTTGCATTGGTATGTATTTGACCCATATCTTTTGTATGGATACCCCTACGAGCAACCCTACACTAGAATGCCTGTGCTACTATAGCCTTCCAATGTGCAAAGCTAGTTCCAAATAACTTAATAGGTTAAAAGCCATCCCATATAACCTTCATGGTTGTACGGATATCCCTTGGATCATACAACACTATGTTCGATCATTAATCCAACTCGGGTGAGAAATCTCCTCCTATCTACTTGCAAGTCACATGCACTTCCGGTTATTGCCAATAGTTCGCCTACGTAAAACCATAGTTTTATTTTTATTTTTAGCAAAATACCATTGATCACATTTTCCATCAATATATTCAAGATTTCATATCCATCATCTCCAACATTTAGATTCATTGCGAACAGGATAACCATCTATTCGTATTCCCAATCTATAACATATTTAGCAGATATATGTATAAATGAGTATACCCATTTTGATGCTATTGTGTGTGTATCCATAATCTAGGTTTGCCAACTATCACTATTGATTAATGAAAGCCATCAATGAAGGTTATATCTACCATGTCCCACAATATAGCGGTGTTTAAAACATAGCGCATGCATGAAATAGTTGACAACACATTTTTAAAATGCTTGGATCTATATGGGGGTGCTTGCCTTGCTGAATATGTGTTGTCTTCAACGAAGTTGAAGTCATAGTTGGCATTGTCAACGACGGTGTCGGAAGCATCGGAGTCTACATGTCATTTGTTGAGAAATAAAGCAAACAACAAATAAAAACTTTTAAGGGTAAAAAGAAATCAGATATAAAATCAAAAAGAAATCTATTATAGAATCAAGGATGGTTTAGGGTTCGGCGAGGGTTAGGGTTTACGTGTGCGTACTTTATTCTATTTTTTAATTCTTAACTTATTCTTAACGGTGCTAAGCATGATCTAGGTCTTAGGATCGCCTTATGACATGGTTTCTTGTTTTCTATATATTACTTATTCTTACTCTTCGAATTCAAGAGGCTAAAATTATATATATATATATATATAGAGAGAGAGAGAGAGAGAGAATAGCTAGCGTGAACTCGAGACGGGTTTATGAAATCTAGCACTTTAGATCGATCCAAACCGTTCATCTTGTTCACCTCATCAAAATCAATCTAGTGACCAAATTCCGTATTCTTTTGAATTTTTTTAGTATTTTTGAATATATATATATATATATATATATAGAGAGAGAGAGAGAGAGAGAGTGGCTAGCGTGAACTCGACGGGTTTATGAAATCTAGCACTTTTTAGATCGATCCAAACCGTTCATCTTGTTCGTCTCATCAAAATCAATCTACTGACCAAATTTCGTATTTTTTTGAATTTTTTAGTATTTATTTTGTATTTTTGAAAATCAGCCTTCTAATTAGTTGTGGAGCGTCCAAAAAAAGCTGATTTTCAAAAATACAAAACAAATACTAAAAAAATTCAAAAAATATGAAATTTGGTCACTAGATTGATTTTGATGAGACGAACAAGATGAACGGTTAGGATCAATCTAAAAAGTGCTAGATTTCATAAACCCGTCGAGTTCACGGGAGTGATCCGTGCACTCGAGTTCACGCTAGCCATTCTCTCTCTCTCTCTCTCTATATATATATATATATATATATATATCTTAACTATTATAAGAATGAGTTGGTGGTGATGGTGAGTCTGCCAGGCCTTGGGCCAGAACAGTAGGGGCCCAAGGCCCAGTAGGTAAGTCACTATTGCCTTGCTAATCTATAGTTGTAAATCTGCAGGACAACTCAATATAGATGATTTGATTTATTTACTAGCTTACAAAGATATGTTTTGCTTGATATGTGTGTTACAGAAAATTGATTTATTGTATGGTTTAGGATCCTACATTATAATTATGTATTATTCTCTTTTGAAATTCCGTTGCAACGCACGGGCATCTTACTATATATATATATATATATATATATATATATATATATATATATATATATATTCATGTGTAACTTTTACGAATTCAAGAAGCTAAAATTATCTATATGTAAGTATACATTTACGAATTCAAGAGGCTAAAATTATTTGAATTTTTATAGGATTAAGACAAGGTCATTTTATAGTATGTTATCTATAACCAGTGTTTAATCCTAAATGCCTTATCTTGGTTTCTATTTAAGGATGGCTTTACCATTATTGGAAATAAGGTTTAAGCTTAATTATTTGCATAGGGTGAAGTCACATGGTTCTAATAGATTCCAACAACTCTTGCCTCCAATGGTTATGCATGTTTATATTTAAATGAGCTACAAGGTACCGACAGCCAATAAACTAATGTATATAAAGTCTTAAGTTTTTAGGTTACTGTTATAGAGCACAAGTTTATAATTTTAAGAAGGTTGTGATGATACAAATATTTTAATTACTAATTTCTTATTGCTTATGTTCATTTAATTGAAGTATGGACTTTAGGGTTTATATTACGCGTGATTATGCTTTCAATAGGATTCAGATGCAAAGCATGTTATAATAGAATTGTTTCTACAAAATATGACGTTCTTAACTACGGGGAAATTTTGAGATGATCCTATGGGTATTAGTGTTTATTTATGATAGTGGTGAGCTTAAAGGTTAAATTTAGTCGAGGTTATTTAAATTAAATTCCTTATATCCTTTTTGATCTTCCAGGGCATGAATGACATACCCTAAACTTGTAACATTAGTTCAGTCGTAGAGTTTTATGCGAGGATTTTATGACACATGCATGAGGATATATGATGGGGTTTAAATTGTTTGAACTTAATCCAGGTTTGGTTAACTTATGGTACTGACATTTGTATAAGAGGATATTAAGCTAGTCACGTTCTTTTGAATCGTATAACTGATTTGGATTGGGGGTTCAATCAAAACATGCTTAATTATCTTAACTAACACTCTTAGCTCCTGAGCTCCAACTAATCGGGCACATACTACACTATTCCTAGATTACTCTCTTATTTGCAAAACATCCTTTTAGCTTTATGCAAGAGTGTTTGCACGGAATACATATGTATATGTGTTTAAAAAAATTTTACTTAGATTTAGGTCCTAACTTGTCATGCATGTTATTTACAAAGTATAATCCTAATTTGCAAAACCTTGTAAGAGGGCTTTCGGGAAACACCCATGCATGTAGACATAATTGAGATGATGGCTATTGTAATTATTTTAGATTAAGGTCTTGATTTCAAGTTTAAGGATTACTTAGGCTAATAGAGCTAAGGAACTGGGGGTCTACCTTTCCTCTATGAGTCTGCCTTCTGTGAACCAGACGAGAGAGAAGCTCCAAATCAGTTTAGCCCCACTTGTCAAGGAGTAGTTAAGGGACCAACTTAAACCAATAATTTAAAACCTAGGCCACAAGTCAAAGACAGAAAGGAACAGAAGGAAGGAAGAAAGAATAGAGGGTGCACAGGGAGCTTCACGGCGGCGCTTCTGCGCGAGCCTAGTCGGCGGTGAGGAAAGTGTAGCGGGCTGCGGGCGTGGGTCAAAATGAAAAGAGAAGACCTTGGTGAGGTTGTGGGAGGCCACGGCGACGCTGCGATAGCCCGTGGCGGCGCAATAGGGACGTGTGGCAGCACGTTAGAGCCTCCGACAAATTGGAGCTAGGGAGTATTTTGGAGAAAATTGAGTGGTGAAAAGGTTTAGAAGCTCACCAAGGTGCCTTCTGGGTGGTCGCCGGTATTGGAAACAGGCAGTGTTGGTCGAAAGGCGATGAGCGGTGGTGGCGCAAGGTGGTGCATGGTGGCGAGTCACCTCAGTAAAGGAATAGAAAAATTGATCTAGGGGACTTGATCAGTGATGAATGGTGATGCTCTCGTTGCATGAAAGTGAAAGATGGAGCTTTTGTGTGGGAATTTGGCCAGCGGTGAGTGGTGCGGTCGGGAGCCAAGTAAGGAGCTGAATTTGCACAAAATTGAGGCTTGAGAGGGAGAGGGGAGGTGCTAAGGGTTGTGAGAAATGTGGCAGGGAGCTTGGCTGACAATTTATAGCTATGGAGAGGCGGTGCTCGTGTGAATGGTGTGTTGAGGTGCTGTAATTCCGACCAGTGAACCGAGGTGTGGTCGACGCAAGGTATGGAGGACTAGCTATGGCAGGGTATGGGCGCGAACCTTGGCTATATATGGTGGGCTAAGTTAGTTCTTGCTTGGTTTTGACCAGCCATGAGAGAGAGGTGTGTGGCTGTTTTTGATTTGTTGAAGAAGAATAGGTGGAAGAGGCTACCACGTGGGTCCCATGTACAAGTGAGAGAAATGGTGAACTTAAGAATTTACTTTGGACATGATGGAATATGGTATTAAATTAGGCTATCTAATCTTGTTAAAAATTTTGTAGATTTTTTTATGAAGTCTATAGAGAGTTATCCAGATACTATAAAAGTTTTGAGGTAAAATTTTTGGTAGAAAATTTTTAATAAAAAGAGTTTCAGAAGTTGAAGCTTGAAGTGGTACCGGAAGGATTCTTGGCCGCGTTGGAAGTGAAGCCTACATTAGAGGACCAAATCCGAGACGGACAAAAGGATGCTGCCAAGATCCAGAGGATCAAGTCCAAGATGGAGGGAGGCAAGGTGAAAGACTTCAAGCTGGATGAGAAGGATACTCTGTGGATCAAAGATCGCATCTGTGCGCCGAATAAGAAGGAGCTGAAGCAGTTGATTCTGGAAGAAGCCCACGATTCCAAGTATTCCATTCATCCAGGAAGTGCTAAGATGTATCAAGATCTAAAGGAAAGATTCTGGTGGCCGAGTATGAAGCGTGAAGTCGCTGAACACGTGGCATTGTGTGACATATGCCGGAGAGTCAAGGCGATGCATCAAAGGCCAGCAAGATTGTTACAACCATTAAAAATACCTGAGTGGAAGTGGGGGGAAATCGGTATGGACTTCATTACAGGTTTACCGAAGACTTAAGGAGGATATGATTCTATATGGGTCATAGTGGACTGCTTGACCAAAGTCGCTCATTTCATCCTTGTAAAGACCACTTACTCGGAAGATAAATTAGCAGAGTTGTACATGACCAGAATCGTCTGTTTGCACGGAGTGCCGAAGAAGATTGTATCGGACATAGGTGCCCATTTTACCTCAAGATTCTGGAATAAGCTACATGAAGCCATGGGAACCCGTTTGAACTTCAGTACAACATATCATCCACAGACGGACAGACAGACTGAAAGAGTTAATCAGATTCTAGAGGATATGCTAAGAGCTTGTGCATTAGCTTATGCTACCTCTTGGGATAAGAGTCTGCCGTACGCTGAGTTCAGCTACAATAACAGTTATCAGGCCAGTCTGCAAATGTCACCTTTTGAAGCTCTGTATGGTAGACAAAAGAGTTACGCTGATAACCGTCACCGAGACTTGAGTTTCGAACCAAAGGATTTCGTGTATCTCAGAGTTACACCTCTTAAGGGAGTCAAAAGGTTCCATGCCAAAGGGAAACTTGCACCGCGGTATGTTGGACCATTTAAGATTTTGAGCCGCAGAGGCGAAGTTGCTTACCAGCTGGAATTGTCGCAGTCGTTGGCGGGAGTGCATGATGTATTCCATGTATCCCAACTAAAGAAGTCTCTCCGAGTGCCAAATGAGCAAACACCTTTGGAATTGATTGAGCTGCAGGAAGATCTGACATACAGGGAGCACCCGGTGAAGATTCTAGACACCATGGATCGAGAGACAAAAAATAAGTCAACCCGTTTCTGCAGAGTCTAGTGGAGCAACCACTCCGAGGGTGAGGCGACTTGGGAACGCGAAGAGGATTTGAAGAAAGAATTTCCTAACCTATTCCTTAGTCAACCTTGAATCTCGGGGTCGAGATTCCATTAAGGGGGAGGTTTGTAACACCCCAATGTTTGCTTTTCATGAATTTAAATGATATTTGGCAGTTTTGAGAATTTTTGATTTTGTTGGGATTTATTTGGATTTAATTTGAATTTATTCCCTTTTTAGATAATTAAATAATTAAAAGTTTCAAATAAAATTTTATTGGAAATATTTTATTTGAGACCAAAATGTCTCAAAATATTTTCTGGAATTTTTCTGATTATTTTGCTATTTTTTCGTGAATTATTTGAATTACCAAAATTATTTTAAATATTAAATCGTTGGAAAACCTAATGGGTTTCACTATTCCTCCGACCCGAGCCAGACTCGAGTCTGACTCGAGTCCGACCTGGATCCAAAACCCTAGCCGTGTGGACCGTTGGATCACGATCCAACGGCCGCGTTAGCGCCACGTCGCCCACGAGAGACCAAGTGGGTTGCGCTGCGCCAGATCGGATCTGGGCCATCGATCGCGCCACGTGGACGGCTGTCCGTCGTCATCTCCAGCCCGGATTCCTCGCTGATTCGGTTCGCCTCCGTCGCCGTCCCAAACACGGATTCTGGGGCTATTTAACGCGTGAACTCGCCCCCGAGTTTCGCCTTTCCGCGCAGAGCTCGCTGCCCTAGATCCCCTAGCCCTAGCCGCCGCCAAGCCGTGCCAGTTGCTCACCGAAGTTTAGAACAGCCGCCGCGAGTCTTCTTCATTTCCGTGCACGTCCGACTGTTTTCCGTCAAGTCAAGCACAGATCTGGGATCCCCGTGACGAGGCGAATCTGGGCGCATCACTCTCTTCACCGGAGACGCACCGAAATGCTGCACCGTTGGTCTCTTCCCCGACTCCGGTCTGCTCGTGCCGCCGCACCGCCATCGACGCCCGCGAAGCTACTCCACCGTCCGATCCAGATTACACCGCTCCGGTGAGTCCACGTATTCCCTTCTCAATTGCAATCCTAGATCCAAACGTAACCGTTAGATCCAGATCCAAGGGACGAGGAAACGCCACGTAGTCCTTTCCCGTAGGAAACTGGATTTGTCCTGAGCCGTTAGATCATAGTTGGGTGGCTGGGATTGTGCCACGTAGCACGATTTCGCTGTGCACAAGATTGGATCTAGACCGTAGGATCTAGATTGGACGATCGAGGTTAGGCCACGTAGTTGGACTGCACTGCGCCACGTGTCGAGCACCGGGTCAGGCCACGTCGTCCCACGGTGATGCGGAAACCAGATTTGATATCAGCTGTTCGTTTCAGATCCACTATAGCGGATTACATCTAATCCGGACCGTCGGATTTCAAACTAACGACCCAGGTCAAGCCACGTCGCGATCCACGCGAGGCGACACCGGTCGTCGCTGATGTCACCATGATGTCAGCATGGGCCCGCGTGTCAGCGTCCGGCCCAACCGCACCATGACGTCACGGTGGGGCCCGCATGTCAGAGCCGTTCGGCCGAGCGCGATGACATCATCCAGTGGGTCCCACGTGTCAGTGACACGTGCACCCGTGGACCAGGTCCACGAGGACCGAGCCCGAGCCGTGGACCAGGTCTATAGACCGGATGACGCAAGCATGACATCATAATTCGATTTTTCAATAGAAAAATAATTAGGTGCAAATTCGATTTCCACGCTGACGCAATGCTGACGTCATAATCGGATTTTTCAATAAAAAAATAAATGAATTAATTCGGTTTATTCTTTTATTTGATTTTTCGAACTTCAAATGGCTATAACTTTTGCGTTTTAACTCCGATTTGGGCGATTCAAATTTCTAAAAATTTGTAAAATTGCGCTATTTCTATTTAAGAATTATATTGCTATTTGCACAAGTTACGGATAGACGTTGAAGTGCCCGAAGGCTTCAAAGGTGAAGTTTTAACCCAGGAGCCAACTCAAGACCTCGACCAAGTACTTTTTGAAGGCAAGTTATGCTTTGATCATATTGTTCCCACTTTTGAAATTTAATTTGATTCAAGTTATTGTATGATAATTTAATTAGAAAATGCTTCAATTAATTCTGGGAAATTAGATAAATTCCCAATTTGCAGTATGACACCTTGAATATTTAATTATATGCCATGGACCCCTTATCACCCTAGTTGTGGATTATTTAGTTGGACACTAATAAATTGCCAACATGGGTATTTAGAGCGTTGTAGAATAATGCTTAGACCTACCACGTAGTCAAGACATGATTTTGGATAATCAAATGTTAATGTTGACTTAAGGAGATATGGAACCTGTTTCAGAGAAGTGTCATGTGTTATTGATGATGATGTTGATGGCACGTGGTGCATGGTAATCAAATGGGGGTTTGATGAAATGATTTAGACTAGGGCAAGTGGCAAGGATTCTGGCGGGCCATGAGTGGCACCGGGAAAGTCGTTTTGGTTCTTCGGTAGTCTTGCCTTGGTGACCCTAAGGACTTACCTTACAAGCCTTTGAACTGAGTCAAACGTGCAACCACATGTCCGGAATGGGACGGACCTAGTTGATTAAGTTGCTAATAACTTGCTTATGGAACCTCAGGGTGTCAACTACACCTTTTGTGTAGTTGTACGGGGGAGCGTACCGGGGCGATGGCTAGATACCCATCTAACGGTTGGTTGGCCTAGACTTCGCCTTTCCTAAGGGACTCTCGCCTTTGTGGTGTTTGACTGTATCTTGTGGGTAAAGTGCAGAACCTATGCAGAGTGTACAACCTATTCGAATAGCCAAGTTCGCGGTATCGGACACTGCTCGAGGATTACAGTCAAGGGTTAGACTTTCACGAAAATAACATGGTGTAACACCCCGGCATTTAATATGCCCGAATGCTACCAAACATAAGCTAAACAACAACTAAATATCACATTTAAACATAAATTCCAACAAATGTACATATGCTAAAAACCGATATTTCGGCAGCATCTCCTTTGTTTTTCCATGAATTAACACATTATCAATATCATGGCAAGATATATCATAGCACACGACATCTAAAACATCAACATAAATGGATGTATCATCAAACTACACCAATAATACCACGCTCAACCACTTCATAAACTATAACGAAGCAAATAAGGGATCACAAGCATGCTAGATTAAACCATACATTAACTTTATGGCACAACTCTTAAAATCATGTCTCCAAGTGATTAATCATAGACTATGATGGTGGAGCTACGTGTAGAAGTGTAGCTAAACCCCTTTTTCCCGCATGCCGATTTCAAAGTACCTAAAAACAACATAAAACACAAGCGTGAGTTCGAAACTCAGCAAGCATATTGTAATGGACAACAATAACAATATCATAGAAAATAACATCTCACATCATGTATATCATCTCAATCATGAACACTTTAACAAAATCATCATCATTGTGTATGCAATGAAATGCAATGCTCATATCTCCTTGGAAACTCATACCGGTATGGTTGAGTACACAACCGTCGGTGTGCACCCTCTCCCCTTCCATCCCGAAGATGGAGGGTGCCTACTCCTCGCTTCCACAACCCACGGTAGATGGAATCACGATGTAGGACTTACTCTATTGGCTCTCCGGATTAGTCATAACTTTCTCACCGACCTTCCCAGATTAGTTAATGACTTTCTCACCGCCCGGGTCATGTAACATGTCATGTATGCAAGCATGCCAACATCATATAAAACTCATATTTTAACACATGGCGTCATAACATCTTAAACATGCTCATCATATCATAGCAATCATTAACACATGGCCAGTGGACATATATCATGTAAACAATTCCATCTAATCTCAACATGCAACCTACAACTCGCTATCCATCACAACACACTTGCCTCAACCACGTGCAACGGATTGGCTGGAAGTAGAAGGCACTCCCGGGGTCACACCTCCTGCACAGGGGTATCACACAATCACAATCATAACCACAAAGCAGTACGCAAACCCCCATCTAACCCGACATTGCTCCCTACTCGCAAAACCTAAAACAGAGGTTCTGTCCCGTCGGGACAGCAGCCTTGCAAAAGGCATAACTTGAGTTCTGGGACTCCGAATGAATTAAACGAGTACACCCTCGCGTAGCTTAGGAAATTTCCCAACTTTCTCTAGGTATATGGAAAGTCTGATTCGGCCTCTAAAGTTGTTTAATCTACAGATTACCGAGATCTGTTCCAATCGCGTCACAGATTTTAACACGCTCGGTAAAACAGTCATACCTTTCAAACGGCTGGGCGGAATTTCAATTTCTTTATATGCACTGAAAGGTAATGAAATTATCTACAACTTCCTAGAAGTCCGTACGGCCAGATTCCAACTATAAATTGGCGAAAACGCGAACCCTAGCTCGACTGCTCAATCTGCCCGAAAACAGAAACGTGGCAACATCTAGATCTAACCCAAATTACTCAAATCCAGCGCCTCCAATTCATCTAAAAACTTGATAAACTCCCTAATAACAGTACCTAGCTCATCCCCAAGGAGCCCCATGATCATACCTTTGCCCGACGCACGAAAACTCCAATCGATCTCCTCGCTCCTCGCTCCTCGCACCTCGCTCCTCGCTCCTCGCTCCTCGCTCCTCGGATGGATCCATGAGGATGCAGGGGTGGGGAGGTCACCCTAGGGCAGCAAGGGGGGTGGAGGAGAGGTGGTGTGCAATGAGGGCAAGAGATGGGGCGGCTAGGAGGTGGAGGGAGGAGGAAGGGTGGCGGCTAGGGTTAGGGGCGCATGGGGCAGGGGTGGACGCCCCAAGGGCTGGTGGGGAGCCCTTTTACCAGCCCCCACACCCAAACCTAGTCCGTTACGGAGACCTACTCCATCCCACCAAAGCCCACCAAGGCCCAAACTCCCCCGGAAACGGCTCGGAAAAGTTATTAACCTCCATATCCTATAGTTTTAACCTTAATTCCACATCTCATAATGTTATTAACCTTATCATGCACGTTAAATAAGGTTACGACACTCCGTGGTGTCACAACACTTCAAAAGGCCCAAAAACGCGAGTAAACCTCTAGCCGTAAGATTTTCTTCTCTAATTTCACAATCTGTAATGTCACACCAAAACGTAGTGTCACATTCTTCCCCCCTTCAACAGGATTCGACCTCGAATCCGAAGGACACCAAAAACAACTACCAAGTCCCCAAGGGACAAAAGGCTTCTCAGCCGCACAAAACAATCGCACAACGACTAAAAAAATCGGAACAAACGACAAACGCTTCGCACTTCTATCACAACCAACCTGACAACCACACTCCATCAAACTCAATCATGACACATAATCCCATCTCTTCCAATTATTTGACCCTTTTCACAAAGAATCAAAATTAACTAATGTCAGCTACGTACATAGCCTTCATCGACAAAACTTTTCTTTTCTTCCACAAACCATGCTACACTTTCATTCTACCCCCTCCCAGGCATAACACACACCCAGGGACAACTAGCTACGACAAAGTTCACGACAGATCACTATATTTCAAATTATCATCACTTTTTAACAATCCAACCATATTCTCAACAAGGTTTGGACCGACAACACCAACTTCCAACATGACCACCCCTTTGAACCACAACCAAAGTTCTACGCCTAGCCCAAGGTAGAGCTGTAAATTCTTACCAAACCTCAACTGGTTCTTTTCCTATGAGGGTCTCGCCCTCACACTTTCTCACTCAAAAACTACCAAACCCATGAGTATAATCCTCCATTATGCTCAACAATTCCATAGACATTTCTATTCACATCTCAAACGAGAATGCCAACAAAGAGCAACTCCCTTAGTCGGATGAACCACATTCATCAACTCGAACCCAAAACACAACAAATCACTTGGAACAAAGGTTTGACAACCTCGAAAGATCACTTGATCTCTTTTCCTAAGTCAAGTCGCAAAGGAAAAACTCCAATCTCAAATCAATGCGATACATCTCGCATCGGGGACCACTCAAACAAAAAGAGAGACCCCACACAATTCTTTGTCAGAAATTCTCAACAATCAATGACAACTCGACTCACTTTCACCACAGCCAAGCATCTCATAAAAACAACATTGTGGAAGAGAAAACCGATTCTCAAACCAATCGAAAGAATCCACAACCGCCATAATAACTCTCAAGGAAACAAGGAAACCCAATCCTCTTACAACAAAGCCAAATGCTAGGAACTCTTCACTCTTTCTTTTCATGCTAAAGAGCAAATGGAAATCTAGATTCATGACATGAAGCCAAGCTTTTCGAGAGCACACCGGATTAGTCATATTTCCCTATATGACTTACTCACCGACCTGGCTCAACGACTCTTTTATCAATAGACATCTATAAATGATGTCATGTTTCCTTTTCACCATTCATTCATCATGTACAACGCTGCCAAATAGTCATTCACAAGACAACTTCTTCCTCTGCATCACATGATTAAAACTTGGATAGCATCGATGATTGCGCCCAATCATAAAACTATGAGGGGAACACCATTAACAGGAAAACACCACGTCATACATAACACAGCCGACAATTGAAAGCCAAATTTGTAAAGCATCGCGTTTTAACCAGAATCAACATTTTGAAAGAGAACATCAATTCTCAAAGAGAAATGGGAGACTCATTTTCCCAAAATGAGAACACTTCACCAACCCGAATCACTTATAAACATTCATAAAATCCACCCTTTTGAAACACTCGCAAACACCACATGACCTTTTCCAAATAAATCCAGTTCCAATCAAATAGAATTACAAATTAAATCTCAAGAATTTTCAACACAGCCCACTATGTCCATCGGCTTCTTCTTTAAGATTTACTCCAAGTATGCTTCAGTCTTGACGCCGAAGGAAGCGCGATCCACTCAAAGGCTTTTGGGTGCAAAATCAAACTCATAGCATAAACTGAACAACTTAGCCAAAACCAAAGATGGGCACCAACCTCTACGAGTTTTAGGGAAACTCGAAAATGCAACATAAAGAACACCTTGACCAAAAAAAACATTTAACCAAGATAGCAAACCACCAACCTGCACCAAAAGGTTTTATACACAAGCTCGGCATGAGACTCACCATAACCAGTGTCCCACTATCCTTAACATGTAAGCATTCCATAATCACTATTTACTTATCGAGAAAACCCATCTTAAATCAATCCATACTACCTCCTCAAGAACCCCACAAACCAACACATCATAAAACAACGTATTCTATATTTCAAACGTAGTACTTCAACAGATACTTAAGCATGATCATCCTATCAATTTTTATACCATAAATACGTCAACATCTTGACAATCAAAACTTATTCCATTAACAAATGACTTCAACATATAAATAGTATCTCCATAAGACAAAGTCGAAAATTATGATTCTAAGATATACCTTCTTTAGGATACAATTCTATATCATGCTAAAATATCCATGGTTCACTTCATCGCCACATGTTATAATAACCTCTATTTTACAATGGCTTCCAAAAAGTAATCCAAACAATTACCACCACTACTAAATCATCAATATCCATAAATAGGCATAATCATAAAAACAACTACAATGTTTTTAGTTACACTATCCATATACCATAACAAATTGTCACTACACAACATACTCCAACTATTAAAACAAATTTAATAGGTTAGACCATCCCAATGCTTTAGCAATATCATAAACAGCAAAGCCTATGACTTCACAATTGACATCGATACTAGCATCGTAGGAACACAACTGCATACTTCCAATTATACTAATGGTTTGCGACAATATAAAAAGCAACTCTAATCAACTTCCAAATTAAAGTCACTAGTCAACACGATTAAATCTCTCTATTAATCCATTAGATTAGAACATCTTTAGACAACCAGCAAAGTTTCTTTAACAATATCGGCAGTCTACATCATCTTAATGTTTTAACTATGCATTAGGGTTTAAAACTTTAAACATATTCGAGGGTCATAAGCAATTTCAAAGCAAGGCAACAGATTCTAAGCATGTACATTAACATATTTATTCATTCTCATTATAGGGTAATCTGCAACACTAGAAGTTCATTTAATCTTAAGCTAAGCACAAATATTACTTTTAACTGATTCAACTCACCAATTAACTTAAGAACAAATCATTACCAATAACCACATTGTTACATACTACATGACATGCTAAACAACCATTTTCACTTTTGACAAACAGGATGCATCTCCACTTTTAAGGACAACCACAACTCATGAACCAGAACGAACACCGTTAAACAATTTCTCCTTTTCCAAGCAAGGAAGAAAACAAAACTATAACAGAAATGCAGGAGAGTTCCACTCTCAAGTTCCCAAATTTGCCCACAAAACTCTTCAAGAAATCTCAAGATCCATACTTCCAAGAAGGAAGAAGGATGCACTAGGGAAAACAAAATGTTCAACCAAACCTTTTCCGATAAAGTTACAAAACTTAGCTCCACCCAACCTAAGGTCGGCACTAGGATAACTTCAACTCTTTTCTCAGATAGGGAGGACAACAACCACATATGTTTCCTCCCTAAGACAATCCACAATAACTAGCAAAACCGGGTGTCAAAGCAAAGGCAACTAAAAAGGTGCAACTCTAAACTCTTCTTCTTCGTTTCCAACCAAGGAAGACCAAAAACCACAAATCGCATACGGAATGATCCGCGAAAAATCCAATACCAAACATTTTTCTTTTAGTTTCCATCAACTAAAACCAAGAAAACCAACCAAAACCAACCGTCAGAACGGTGAAGAACATACGAAGGAACCCACCACCAAACTCTTCTATTTGACTCCCGTCAACTACCCGATCTACGACAGAAAGGGTAAGCACTCTTCTCCTACAGGGGTTAATAGTTCTTCGGTGATGGCGCTAACCGGCCACACCGTCACACTTCACCCTTACAATGAATAAAGAGAGGTGACCGAAACCCTTCGGCACCACAACCCCACTTTAACATAATAACATGAACAATTCCATTCAATTCTTTCATAAACATAGCAACATACATAAACAAATGTAGCATTCAACATCAAGGCTCAAATACAACATTTAAGCGTAAAGCAACCATTCCCATACCCTTTCCTACTGTGCATCCATGTGTGTCAAATTTTAAATTAGTTATACCACTTTTTCAAGTTTTAATGTTGCTATCCTATAACAAAGTTTTAGTTAAGACCTAGCCATGTTTCTAAGTTATTCCACATCACATTTTAGTTGTACCCTATAGCATGATACTAAAAATTCACATTCCAATGACCTACAACCTGGCTCTGATACCAACTGTAACACCCCGGCATTTAATATGCCCGAATGCTACCAAACATAAGCTAAACAACAACTAAATATCACATTTAAATATAAATTCCAGCAAAGGTACATATGCTAAAAACCGATATTTCGGCAGCATCTCCTTTGTTTTTCCATGAATTAACACAATATCAATATCATGGCAAGATATATCATAGCACACGACATCTAAAACATCAACATAAATAGATGTATCATCAAACTACACCAATAATACCACGCTCAACCACTTCATAAACTATAACGAAGCAAATAAGGGATCACAAGCATGCTAGATTAAACCATACATTAACTTTATGGCACAACTCTTAAAATCATGTCTCCAAGTGATTAATCATAGACTATGATGGTGGAGCTACGTGTAGAAGTGTAGCTAAACCCCTTTTTCCCGCATGCCGATCTCAAAGTACCTAAAAACAACATAAAACACAAGCGTGAGTTCGAAACTCAGCAAGCATATTGTAATGGACAACAATAACAATATCATAGAAAATAACATCTCACATCATGTATATCATCTCAATCATGAACACTTTAACAAAATCATCATCATTGTGTATGCAATGAAATGCAATGCTCATATCTCCTTGGAAACTCATACCGGTATGGTTGAGTACACACCCGTCGGTGTGCACCCTCTCCCCCCTTCCTTCCCGAAGATGGAGGGTGTCTACTCCTCGCTTCCACAACCCACGGTAGATGGAATCACGATGTAGGACTTACTCTATTGGCTCTCCGGATTAGTCATAACTTTCTCACCGACCTTCCCAGATTAGTTAATGACTTTCTCACCGCCCGGGCCATGTAACATGTCATGTATGCAAGCATGCCAACATCATATAAAACTCATATTTTAACACATGGCGTCATAACATCTTAAACATGCTCATCATATCATAGCAAACATTAACACATGGCAAGTGGACATATATCATGTAAACAATTCCATCTAATCTCAACATGCAACCTACAACTCGCTATCCATCACAACACACTTGCCTCAACCACGTGCAACGGATTGGCGGGAAGTAGAAGGCACTCCCGGGGTCACACCTCCTACACAGGGGTATCACACAATCACAATCATAACCACAAAACAGTACGCAAACCCCCATCTAACCCGACATTGCTCCCTACTCGCAAAACCTAAAACAGAGGTTCTGTCCCGTCGGGACAGCAGCCTTGCAAAAGGCATAACTTGAGTTCTGGGACTCCGAATGAATTAAACGAGTACACCCTCGCGTAGCTTAGGAAATTTCCCAACTTTCTCTAGGTATATGGAAAGTCTGATTCGGCCTCTAAAGTTGTTTAATCTACAGATTACCGAGATCTGTTCCAATCGCGTCACAGATTTTAACACGCTCGGTAAAACAGTCATAACTTTCAAACGGCTGGGTGGAATTTCAATTTCTTTATATGCACTGAAAGGTAATGAAATTATCTACAACTTCCTAGAAGTCCGTATGGCCAGATTCCAAATATAAATTGGCGAAAATGCGAACCCTAGCTCGACTGCTCAATCTGCCCGAAAACAGAAACGTGGCAACATCTAGATCTAACCCAAATTACTCAAATCCAGCGCCTCCAATTGATCTAAAAACTTGATAAACTCCCTAATAACAGTACCTATCTCATCCCCGAGGAGCCCCATGATCATACCTTTGCCCGACGCACGAAAACTCCAATCGATCTCCTCGCTCCTCGCACCTCGCTCCTCGCTCCTCGCTCCTCGGATGGATCCATGAGGATGCAGGGGTGGGGAGGTCACCCTAGGGCAGCAAGGGGGGTGGAGGAGAGGTGGTGTGCAATGGGGAGCAATGGGGGCGCCATGGGGGCAAGAGATGGGGCGGCTAGGAGGTGGAGAGAGGAGGAAGGGTGGCGGATAGGGTTAGGGGCGCATGGGGCAGGGGTGGACGCCCCAAGGGCTGGTGGGGAGCCCTTTTACCAGCCCCCACACCCAAACCTAGTCCGTTACGGAGACCTACTCCATCCCACCAAAGCCCACCAAGGCCCAAACTCCCCCGGGAAGGCCCAAAACCCCGGAAACGGCCCGGAAACGGCCCGGAAAAGCTATTAACCTCCATATCCTATAGTTTTAACCTTAATTCCACATCTCATAATGTTATTAACCTTATCATGCACGTTAAATAAGGTTACGACACTCCGTGGTGTCACAACACTTCAAAAGGCCCAAAAACGCGAGTAAACCTCTAGCCGTAAGATTTTCTTCTCTAATTTCACAATCTGTAATGTCACACCAAAACGTAGTGTCGCACATGGTCTTCGGAGAATGCTTGGGTTTGAAGTGCTGAATTGGAACTAGGATTGGAGAATGCTTTACTTATGCAATCATTACAAAAATACTTTACTTACTATTGTTTTACTGCTTTATGATCTACTTCTGTATTTACGCATGCTGCTTTACTGCAAATGAACCCGTTAGCCTATCCTTTGTAATAAGCCATGCATGTAGTATATTAGCTTGCATTCTGTGCATGACTTGCTGAGTACCAAGTACTCACCTCTTGCAAAATACAATACCAGTTGATGAAGAAGCAACGCCAGCTTTGGAAGAGGAGCTTCACGAGGAGCCGTCTAATTAGGGAGCGAGCCCAGTCAGTTGCTTGTGGTATATTGGTTGGCGCCACGCGTTTTCTTTACATTCCACTGCAATTGGTTATTTTAGTAAGTTTTCGCCCTGCGAGGCGTATTTCTGTAACTTGACCATAAGGTCGAGCAACCAGTTATGTTTCCCTTTTTAATAAGGTACTTTACTAAACTGTGAGGAAGATCATCAACCTGGAGATTGCCCAATGAATGGAGTTACATGTTTTCTCTGTGAAAGCAAGGATCATTGCCCCATCAACTGTCCTCTCCGAATAGCCCTGACTACAATAACACAGCAACAACGAGGAGACTTTCGAGCAGCCCTACGACGCGAATTGCCCAAGAATGATGAAACCAAGACAACACCTACTAACTTGATAGCAAACCCAGATGGTCAAAAAGTCATTCAAACCCAACCTAGGCCTTTCAAGCCCTTCACATGCTTTGAATGTAAGAATAGTGGACACTTTGATAGTAATTGCTCGAACAAAAGTCAAGTGGTGGAATAGAAATGGGGAAAGCTAGATGAATCGCGAAGGCACAAGCGGGTTGTGCAAATCTCAGCAAGCAGCAGTTCGCCACCCCCGCGTGTTATACGCCCTCAACCTTCGAATTTCCAAGTTCCAACACCTCCAAGACCTCCAGTGTTCATTGCTCGTCCACCGCATCCAAACTTTCCACCAAACACCGGTGAAAATCAGCAAAGAGGTAGCACTCAAGTCCGCTCGACTCTTATTTGCTACCGATGCAATCAGCCGGGCCACTTTCAGCGCCAATGCCCACAAAGGAACCAAGTGACATTGCGAGTTCGACCCCCAAATGCACCTAGAGCTGTAGCACCACCACAACCAACACCTCCACTAGCTCCTGCACAACAACATGGCTGTATCAACTACATTATTGCTAAAGAAGCTCATAATGCACCGGACGTAGTGTTGGTTATGCTTCTTGTCAACTCCTACCCAGCTACTGCATTATTTGATTTCGGAGCATCGCACTCATTCATCAGAGAGGGGTTTCCTGCATATGATGGGTTTCCTATCCAACCAATGCATCCACCTCTTCTCATTAGAGCACCAAGATCGGAGTTGAGAACCGATCGAATATGTTGGGGAGTAGGGATTGTAGTCAAATAAAATTTTGGTGGTCATGGACAGTGATATGTATGATGGTTTGATGGATCATAAGATATGTGGTGTAATTTAAGTATAATTACATGTCATCCCTTGTGGATATAGAAGTAGGGAGATATGGTGATTCATGTATGAATTGGTTATCAAATACGAGGTATTTGGAGGAACTAGTGCTAGATAAAACGGTCAATAGGTACCTGATAATCGAACTATTAAGGTAGTTAGTATAAGATGAAGTAAGACTATCAGGGTATGTACTAGGAGAACCAAATAACTAAGATTTTTGGTTATAAGCGGTAATAGTGGGATGTTTGAAAAATATGTGTGCACTTGGATTCGATATCTCGATTGTCAGTTAGGTGCACATGTCTGGCAAGTTATTGGGAACTTAGGAATCAATTTCTTACCCTCATATAGGAAGAATTTTAGAGTCATACCTTAGGAGTGTGAATCATGTAGTTGCAACTTGGGAAGTGATGTACCCTAACGTATCTGATTAGTAGATGTATGATCAATGAGGAGACATGCACATGAGTGTAAACAAACAATGAGCTAGAAATTGGAAGTACATGAAATCTTAGATTGCCAATTTGCCATAAACAATACCCTTGTAGTTATGGGGATAAGAAAATTTGGTTGTCCGTATATACTCATCGATGGGAGAAGTTATTGGTGGTCAATTGGTTAATTGATAAAAGGGATAATTTACCAGAGATCATTAGTGTGATTCAATTTCAAAGATGGTGGAGATTGATATACACTTGGTGGATATGATATTGCAATGGGACAGAAATTGAAGATCATTATTGAATTGGAATCCGACATACTCTTCTATTCCTAGTCATCCCAATCTCGAGGACGAGATTCTTTTAAGGGGGGTAGGTTTTGTAATAGCCCAGAAAGGGCAATAGTGATAAAATTATATTTAAATAAATGAAATGAGTTTTTCTGGAGTTTTGGTGGATTTTAACATTTTTGTGATTCAAAAGAATTTATATGATTCGTTACTAGCTGCTGTTAAATTAACTCTTGGATTTTATTTCAATTTTAACAGTGGCCAAAAGCATTTTAATGTAGTCCCAAATATTTCAAAACTCCTTAAATTATTAAGTCATGCATATCATATTCATGTCATTCATATTTGCAATGAAACCTTCACTTGTTTAGAATTTTACAAGTGATCAATCATTAATTTGAAGGGAAATTAATTTCATGAAATCTTAAAAATTATTTCCAGTTATACTAACACTTCTTTACCTATAGTCAATGACATGTGGGTCATGCTTGTGTGTGTGAGAGAGAGTGGGCTGCACCTAACTCATTACTTTTCTCACTTATTTCACCTTTACCCACTTACCTAATTACTAGTCTATGTCATGTGGGTCACCCCTTGCCTTGGAAATTGTGGACTGCACATACCTACTCTACCTTTTCACACTCTATCCACTCCTACCCACCTTCTCACCTACTCCATGACATGTGGGACTTAGCCCCACATGTAAGCAATGAGTGGGCACATGTATAAACCCTTTTACCTTGGTTTTTCTTCCCTACCCACCTCATTTTCTGCTCATCCCCAATCTGAAAACAGCAAGAGAGCAACACAAAAACAGCACACCATCTTCTCCATTTCACCTCCTCAAATCCCTCTAAAAACTTGGTTTTAGCTTGTGCATGTTCCACCAAATTGAAGCCATTTGTGCGCGGCATGCTCATATCATTCATATTAGTGGCGTGATTAACATTGAATTAAGACTTTATAAATGCTAGCATCATTTTAGTTAAATGAGTATAAATTTATAATGCTCATGACCCTTTTAAAGTTGCTACCCATTTGTACCCATGTTCCATCTACCTTTATAGAATGACAAGAGGACCCAATTGTAAGTGAGAGAATAAAATTATGCACACACCTACCTCACTTTTCCCACCTCTACCTACTCCTTACCCACCTTCATACCTCTTTATGACATGTGGGACCTTGGCCCACATGTAAGGGATAAAGTTGGCACATATTTAAAGATTTCTTCACATTGGTTTCTCCTCCCCTTTGCTCTCATTTCCTACCATCCCCATGCTGAAAATTGCACATTCCAACTTTGCCTTTTCTTACTTTACTCACTTTTCACCCACCAAATGACATGTGGGACCTTGCCCCACATGTAAGGGATGAAGTGGCAACTGTGGTAGACCGACCAGGCTCACCCTCCTTCGGCTAGCTAAACGAGGCCCCCGTATCTGATGGCCCACGCGAACGGGTCCATAATCGTTAACCTCTTCCCTCGGTAAAGCAATGAGTTCATACACTAGGAGACCATCCCCCGGTAAAAAGGTGTAATGGATAAAGATCGCCCCCTTCCCCCCTCCGCAACGAGGCAAAGTCCTCCTCCGTGACGAGGGAGGAAAACGGAGGAAATTACTCCCAGCCGTGTCTCCCTCTGACGTGAACCTAGCGCAAATCTCCAAGGTCTGACACCCCCCAACAACTCCTCTCGAGTACGCAATGACGTGTCTGGTCAATCTGAGACCCCAACATAAGTGAAATCCCCGTCGAATCCCTGTAAAAGGTGTACGAACAGAGGGCAAAAAAACCCAATGCATGAGAGACGTGATTCAATAAAAATTCAGGTTAGCCCTCGGCAAGAAACAAGAAAGAAAAAGAAGGCCAATCAATACGTGCATGTTCCTAGACCTGCCCTATAAAGGGGAGAAGAAGACAGTGGAGGAGCAGGTTCCCAAAAAACAACAAGAAACAGTCCCACGAGGAAGAAGAGAGAAAAAAGACCCGGTGGTTCCACGACACCACACTGGCGCCGTCCGTGGGGAACCCAACCGCAAGGTGAAACCATCGCTGGCCGATCCGGCCCATGGGTAAGTTTCCTGCAACCATGCCACCAAAGAAAGGAAAGGAGGCAATATCCAAGGGGGCAGCAACGACGGCAGGAGCAGAAGAATCAAGACGGCGTGCAAGAAGCCAATCTGGAGATCCCCCTCGACTTCTGGATGACGAGACGCGGATGCCAGCTGTAATGGAAGCACGAAACGTGGCGGGAGCTTTACCTCCACAGACTCCGGTGGCCGTGCGCAAACGAGCCCCCAAACGACGGCCTCCGGCGACAGGTCGAACGGTCTCGACACCAGGAGGAGAGGTGGCAGGAGCGTCGACACATCCGACTCGTCGCCAAGAGACCCACGGAAACAAAGAAACCCATGGAGAAGGAACCGGAGCTCAGGAGGAGATTGACCCCAACGTGCGAGCACTGATGGAAGCCAACGAGCAACTCATGGTGGAGTTGAAGCGTCTGCAAGGATGATCAGACGGGGGGCAATACGAATCACAAGATGAAAGCCCGAGCCACGAGGTGCTATCTCCAGCGATCGCGATGGCACACAGGGAAGACCACGATCCAAACCCCCTCAGCACCCGCCTACGGGCCAAAAAATGGCCCTCCCCGGGAAGCTTCAAATTTCCCACCGTTAAGCCATATGACGGACGGACGGACCCAAGGGAGTTCCTCCGCGTTTATGACACGGCGATTGAAGCAGTGGGAGGAGATGATGATATTAAGGCGAAGGGGCTCCTTCTAGCCCTTGAAGGCATAGCACTGTCCTGGTACTCTTCGCTGGAGCCCCGGTCGATCACCTGTTGGCCGCAACTCCGCTGCAAGCTTGAAGGCAACTTCCAGGGTAACTTCAACGGAATGAAAGAGGAAAGTGACCTATTTGCGGTTAGACAATGCGAAGGGGAAACCCTTAAAGTTACTTCCAGCGTTTCTCCCGGATTAAGTGCCAAGTACGAGGAGTAAGCGACACCACAATCATCAATGCGGCGCGTTGCGGCCTGCGCAGGGGACCGTTGGCAGAAAGGCTCGCTCGTGAAGAGGTGCGTACGGTGGAAGAACTCTTTGCGAAGATGAGGGAATACGCGCGGGCGGAGGAAGACAACCTCCGAAGGGAAGACGGGCCCCGACAAGAGAATCAAGAGTTCGCCTCGCGGAAGAGAGGGCGAGGGAAGGACCTCCCCCCCAACGCCAAAACCAGGGAACGATACTCAGAGCCTGGAAGAAGAGACGAAAGGAGGAGAATCCACCACATTGAAAAACCAGGAGATCGGCAAGCCACGGGCGACAGGCCCGCGGAGCAGCAGAGACGAGGGCCACCCCCGAGCCGAGGAAAGCAAGACAAGGGAAGCAGAGTTAACAAAAGGGAAGCGATAGAGCCCCGGCAGTACTTTTGTGAATATCACGGGGAAAATATTACTCATGACACCATCCAATGCAAAGTGATCAACGGATATCGGCGATTCGAGGCAAAACAGAGAGAAATTAAGACGCATCCTGCACCGCCAGAAGCACCTCCCGTTGGACGACAACACCCCTCTCCTCGAGTAGGGATGAACCACCTCCGTCGCATTATTAACGTCACTGCGGGGGGTTCCTCATCACATCTCTCGTCAAAAAGACAGAGGAAGGCTTACGCCCGGCAAATTAACCACATCGCAATTACCCCTGCCACCCCTCCTCTGGTAAGATGTGAGCCAATCACCTTCACACAGGAGGACACCACGGGGGTACACTTCCCGCACCAAGATTCCTTGGTAGTAACCGCCATTATCGCTGTTTGCGAAGTACGTCGAATATTGGTGGACGGAGGGAGTGCTGCGGACATACTGTCCATGAAGGCTTTCCAACAAATGATGATTCCACAAGATCGGTTGAAAAAATCGAAAGTGCCGCTGATGGGTTTCGGGGGAAACACGGTCACCACCATGGGACAATTAGAGCTTGAAGTAACATTCGCAACGCCACAAGCCAGTGTCACGAGTTGCGTCACATTCGATGTGGTAGACATGCCTTTCCAATACAATGCGATCCTAGGCCGGGGCTCGTTGACGACCATGGGGGCCATAATTCATCACGGTTTCCTATGCATGAAAATTCCCTCCGAAGATGGTGTCATCACGGTGCGAGGAGACCAAGCCTTGGTAAGGAAGATAGATATGGAGAACCCGCCCCAAATCAAACACGCTCAGACATCAGTTAGATCCCGTCGTACCTGCAAATCGCGGCCGCTGGCTCCCTAAACCACAGCCCCAGGGAGAAACCCAATGGATACCGCTCAGGCCAGGAAGCAGCAGGATAGTGACCCTTGGCACCATGCTGTCTCCTAAGGAGGAAAAACACTTGATGCTGCTCCTCCAGGAATACGAAACCGTGTTCGCATGGGGGCCCGAAGACCTTCTGGGAGTCCCGAGAGAAATTATCGAACATGCCCTCGCCATTAACCCAAGCGTAAAGCCTAAGAAGCAAAAACTGAGAAAACTTGCAGTAGAAAGGCAAGAAGCCGCGAAGGTGGAGGTTACTAAACTGCTCCAGGCGGGAATCATCCGCGAAGCCCGATACCCATAGTGGTTGGCCAACGTCGTCCTAGTCAGGAAGGCCAGCGGAGCATGGAGGATGTGCATCGACTTTACTGACTTAAATAAAGCATGCCCAAAAGATGACTTCCCCCTACCCCGCATCGACCAGCTGGTTGACTCAACCTCCGGGTCAGAAAGGATGAGCTTCCTTGACGCATATTCCGGTTATCACCAAGTATATATGAAGGAAGGGGACGAAGACAAGACGGCATTTGTTACTCCCTTCGGTACCTATTGCTTCGTGCGGATGCCTTTCGGGCTCAAAAACGCAGGTGCTACCTTCGCTCGACTCATCGCGAAGATCTTCGCCGATCAGTTAGGAAGAAACGTGGAAGCTTACGTTGATGATATCATTGTCAAAAGTGAAAAGAAAGAAGATCACGTCGGGGACCTCCGGGAAACCTTCAGAAATTTGATAAAAGGAAAGGTGAAGCTTAACCTGGCAAAATTGTCTTCGGCGTGGATGCAGGAAAATTGCTAGGTTTCCTGGTCTCCCAACGAGGCATAGAAGCGAATCCGGAAAAGATAAGAGCTGTCCAAGACATGGCTCCACCAAGAAACCTGAAAGAAGTACAACGGTTGGCAGGGCGGATAGCTGCGCTCAGTCGATTCTTGCCAAAATCCGCGGAACGAAGTTTGCCGGTCTTTAAAGCCTTGCGCTCAAACGATAGTTTCATCTGGACAGGGGAATGCCAACGCGCTTTCGATGACTTGAAGCAGAGTCTCATGGAGATCCCTGTCCTGCAAAGCCCGAAGCAAGGTGAGGAGCTTCTGTTATATCTAGCAGCTAGCCCCTTGGCGTCGGGCTGTGTTAGTGCGGCCCTGGCGCCAAACAACAACCGGTCTACTTCGTCTCTGAAGCCCTCCAAGGAGCGAAGCTACGATATTCGGAAATGGAAAAGCTGGCATACGCCCTGTTAATGGCATCTCGAAAGCTCCGGCATTATTTTCAGGCCAACCGCATCAAAGTGCCGACTACATACCCTCTAGGATCTATGCTCTCCAACAGGGAAAGCACTGGGCGCATCAGCAAGTGGGCGGTCGAGCTAGCTCCCTTTGAATTAACCATGATTCCTCGCACGGCAATCAAAAGCCAAGCCCTCGTCGATTTCATGGTGGAATGGACTTCCCCAGTCCCGGAAGACAACAAAACCCCAACGATGTGGTCCATCAACTCCGACGGATCTTGGGGGCGAGTGGAGCGGGAATAGCGGCGGTGATACATACGCCCAGCGGAGAAAAAGTGGAGTTCGCAGCAAGGCTGGAATTTCCTTCAACCAACAATATAGCCGAGTACGAAGCGCTCTTATTGGGTATCAGAAAAGCGAAGATCATGGGAGCGAGAAGGGCGATAATATACACCGACTCGAAACTTATTCAGGGGCACATCACCAAAGAATATCAAGTGAAGGATGAACAGCTCCAGAAGTACGTCGAGATGGTCCGAACCATGGAGAAGGGATTCATTGGGTTCACCGTTAATGCAATTCCCCGGTCCCAAAATGAACGCGCCGACGAGTTAGCCAAAGCCGCAGCCACCGGAGGAAGTCTACCTACGACAATCTTCTTCGAGATACTTCGCACCCCCTCCATTCCTTCCCAAATAAATCTCATTGTACGAGCGGCCAGGGAAGACTGGAGGAATGAGATATACAACTACCTCCTGGAGGGAGTTTTGCCAGACGATGAGGCACAAGCGAGGCGCGTCGAAAGGCGAGCAAAGAAGTACGCCATCATCAATGGCCTCCTATTCCGTAGCGGCCTCTGCGCTCCATGGTTACGCTGCATTTCGCGAGAAGAAGGAGTGCAAGCTTTACTTGAAGCACACCAGGGAGATTGCGGAGCACACCAGGCCCCTAGGAATCTCGTAAGAAAGTTATTCCGGATGGGGCTCTACTGGCCTTCAGCGTTGCAAGATGCGGAGCACATGGTCCGACACTGTCATGCGTGCCAATGGATGACCAAGCAAACGAGGGCCCCGCCCAACGAACTGCACGCGGTACCCCCGGTCTGGCCTTTCGCCAAGTGGGGAATAGATATCGTTGGGGCGCTTCCTAAAGCTCGAGCAAACCTCCAGTTCGTAATCGTCGCCATCGATTATTTCTCCCGCTGGATCGAGGCAGAGCCGGTTGCGAAGATAACCGCGGAGGCCGCCATCAAATTTCTATGGAAAACGATTATTTGCAGATATGGGGTCCCTTGCCAGATCGTGACAGACAATGGGTCTCAATTCGACTCCTGGAAATTCCGCGATTACTGTGACAATATCGGGACAAAGATCTGCTTCGCCTCGGTGGGTCATCCTCAGTCGAACGGGGCGGTGGAACGGGCGAACGGGTTGCTTCTTGATGGCATAAAAAAAGGCTTTACGACTCTAAAAAGGGGCTGTGGCCCGACGAGCTGGACCACGTTTTATGGGCAACCCGCACTTCGGCCTCAAGAGCGACCGGGTTCTCCCCCTTCCGCCTCCTCTTCGGGGAGGAAGCCGTTTCACCTGCAGAAATCCGCGCAAAATCCTTGCGAGTAATCAAAACCCCGACCCATGAGGCAGACGACATCACGTGTGATCTAGAGGAAGAACGCAAGCTTCAAGCCTTAAAGACCATGAAAGCCTATGCGGAGGAATCAACTCGAAGCTTCAACAAGAAGGTGAAGAAACGCGAAATACACCCTGGGGACATGGTGCTCAAGCGGGCCGCCCCAGCCTTCGCGAAGTTGGAAACGACGTGGGAGGGACCATACATCATCCAAGAGTCAACTGCGAAGGGTGCGCACAAGCTCGTTACCCCCGACGGAGAGGAGATACCACGGACATGGAATACCGATGCACTCAAGAAATTTTACCCGTAGGTGATGGAATACGAAAGAAAGAAATGTACCGATCTTTATCAATAAAGTAATGAAAAGACATTGCGAACCCGAGCCATCTTCATTTTCTCCAGGACTTAAATTAAGAGACCCGTTGCCTCGCGCCGGGTAGGAGTTCGCGGATGCTTGGTCGGGCGAACGTCCCACCCATCCCTCGCTCCGGAGACCCGTTGCCTCGCGCCGGGTAGGAGTTCGCGGATGCTTGGTCGGGCAAACGTCCCACCCATCCCTCGCTCCGGAGACCCGTTGCCTCGCGCCGGGTAGGAGTTCGCGGATGCTTGGTCGGGCGAACGTCCCACCCATCCCTCGCTCCGGAGACCCGTTGCCTCGCGCCGGGTAGGAGTTCGCGGATGCTTGGTCGGGCGAACGTCCCACCCATCCCTCGCTCCGGAGACCTCGCGACGGGTAGGAGTTCGCGGATGCTTGGTCGGGCAAACGTCCCACCCATCCCTCGCTCCGGAGACCTCGCGACGGTAGGAGTTCGCGGATGCTTGGTCGGGCAAACGCCCCACCCATCCTCGCTCCGAGACCCGTTGCCTCGCCGGTAGGAGTTCACGGATGCTTGGTCGGGCAAACGTCCCACCCATCCCTTGCTCCGGAGACCCGTTGCCTCGCGCCGGGTAGGAGTTCGCGGATGCTTGGTCGGGCAAACATCCCACCCATCCCTCGCTCCGGAGATCCGTTGCCTTGCGCCGGGTAGGAGTTCGCGGATGCTTGGTCGGGCAAACGTCCCACCCATCCTTAAAGAGTTCGCGGGATTCATGGATATTTAGTCGCACCGACACTACAATTCGTTCGTTGCCCCGGTTCGTCTCCTCACAAAATAACCGGCCGGGTTAAGAGGCCAACCTCCCCCTCGCTCCGAAGGGCCGGAGAAAACACCAGGTTATACTAGCCAAGTCATTGAGAAAATACGCCCAGGCCAGTGTCCTGCCTTTCCTTCGGCAGGGAAGGAGAGGGTTCTTACGCGTTAGGCGACCGTACCTATTCCCATGTCCCTATCCGAAACTGGGCTGAGCAAAGAATCGAGACCATTTTACGTTACTAATCAAGGCACGATAGGAAACTAAGAATGCATGGCCAGAAAGAATTCAAACAAGGAGGACGAAGAACAGATATAGGTAAGAATCACCTGCCGGGAGTCACATAGTATCATCCCAATTATACATAATATGGAAATCCCACAGAAGCTTCTATACGAAACGAAGCGGACTTAGACGCGATGAGCACGTGCCACGGCTTCCGCGGGGGCATCCTTGGCTTCCAGCAGCCGCGGCACCATCCCGATCAGTATGTCGAGGTTGGCGAGGTCTCGGGCAAGGGCCTCCTCTGCGGCCATTATCATGTCGAAATCCGCCCATAGACCTTTAATGAAGGCCTCGAGATCGTTGGCGATTGGAAGACCCCCGGGAGCGAGAGCGTCACCCAGAAGATCAAGAGCCATGATAGGGGCTCCTTCCTCCCCCAGTAGCGGTGGGATCTCTGCCACAGGCAGCCCCTCATCCAGGTTGGCAAAAATGGGGTCTTCTTCCATGACTACCCCGGGGATGTCAGCCATTGAAAAAGCGAGGGAAAACAGGGGTTGAGAGCGATCGTCTACTCTGAAACTAACAAGGTGGGAGAGGAAGACAAAAAGGGCCGGGGTTAAATAAAAACGCAGGAAGCCAAGGCGTCCCCACGTCCCTCGAGAAGTTCACCGAGTCATTAAGTCCCTCTAACACTCGTCACTGACGCCTGGTTTTCGTCGAGAGAAACTAAATGCTTTTCGGACGAGGGGACCCGTGGAGCGAACGAACACGCATAGTCATTTGATAAAATGGGTAATTTAATTCAAGTATCTACAAGAATTCCATCACACAAAGATACACGAGCTAAGAAGGAGGCGGCTTCTCTTTGCTTTTCCCTGAGTCGCGCATTACAGCACGAGCTCGACGTCTGGAAACTCCCTCGCGTGGGCTCCCGTCTTTGCTTCGGAAATCGACATAAGGCTTGATGATAGCCGAGATGCGGCGGAGGAAGGCTTCACAGACGAAGGGATATCTCCAAACCCTGGTAACGACGGAGCAGCAGAAGAAAAACCGAAGTGCTCGCGGATATGAGTACATCCCTTCGCCTCCAATAAGCGGCGGTTTGGCGGAGCCCGACCTCGCGCGATGTCGCCGAAGGTCAGCGCTGAATCCCCAAAAATCGTAGTTGATTTCTCAAGGAAGGAGACAGCTTCCAGGCTGGAGGAGGGGATACGACTCGGAGCTGCATCAATACCGAACCGAGGGAGCTGCTGAAGGAAGGCCTCCGTAGCCCCGTGAATCCCCGAGACAACGGATTCCAATTCCTTCTGAATCGTGTCGTAACGCTCCTCCGCTCGTTGTGCGTTACGAAGATGGGTCTGAACCTCGCTTCGCGCCGTTGCGAGTTGAGAGGGGAATTCTTCCATTTGCTTCTTCAACATGTTCTTGCCCTCTTCTGCAACCACCAACAGGTTTTTCAATTCTTCTATTCGATCATCTTTCTTCTTTTCGTTCCGCTCCGCCGCCACGCGAGCTCGCTCCTCTTCGGCGAGACGGTCCCGCATCAGGGAAATTACCCCCTCGAGCTCTGCGTTTTTCGCAGCCAAATCCCGACTTTGAGATGCTTCGGCCTGCACCTTAGCCAACGAGTCCTTGGAGTCCTGAAATGCCCTTGAAAGATTAGCCTTCTCCGCTTCTAGTTCCACTACCCGCCCCTTCGCTGCATCACAATCCTGGACCCCCTTGTTGAACTTGCCCAAGTACGTCCGAAATCGACGCGATATCTCCGAAGCGATGACAACCCCTTAAAAATGAAGAAGGAATGAAGAAGGGCGTTGAAAGACACAGATACCAGTAAAATAAACTCAAAAGGGAAGGTACCTTTAAATGATGGTCCATCGAGATCTCACAAAGAGAAAGGTCATTAATTCCCTCAAATAAGGCCACAGACTTATTGTAAGGAGAAAAAGCCGCACGCATCTTTCTTAAAGACGGAGATACAGCCGCCCCCCTCTCAAAATCTAAGGCTGAAAAATCCGACAAATCAAAGCGTACAAAAGAGGAGCCCACATCACCCGCAGGGGCTGGTTGGTTCGAAGGAAAAGTCCCTCCACCCGGAGGGGGGACGCCTTGAGTAATTGGAATCGGAGGTTCTGGATCCTCCTCCTCCGCAACAGGCGAAGGAGTGGCGAGCACTCCAGTTTGGACTTGCTCTGACGGTTTTAAATCCCCCGCCGCCTCCGCGTTATTACCTCCTGCATCAACTTCGTCAAAACCTGAAAGGACATCGCACCCTAACGAGCTGGCGGGAAAGGTGTCAGGAGTAAGACCTTCTCCCCCGGTGGGGGTGTCAGGAGTGGAAACATTTAGCTACAAACCCCGAGTCTCCCCTGTCGCGGGGATGGCCATACCTTCACGTTGCCCCCGTGTGCACTCTGGGGCCGGAACATCATCATCGTCCTCGTCACCCAAATCGATAGTCTCTACTCCGGGGATCCCTAGAAAAGAGTACCCGGGGGATTGACCCCCGTCAACATGCACATCAACAGAAGAGTCAAGTGTGAGGGCCGAGGGAACCCCCCCTATAGCAATTGGGCCTGATGTGGTCTCGGGAAAACTCGTATCCGGGACGGACAGCCTGTTTGAAGGCTCGCCCGCAACAGTCAAGGGAAGCGTTTCGGAGGGCCCCACGGCGTCCACAGAATCCGAAGGGGGTGGTGGCAGGAGAGACGTAACCGCCACAGAGCCGGAGGAGTCACCTTCGTCGCTGGATTCCTCTTCACCCCAATCTGCATCCTCGTCATCATCATCCCCCAAATCCTCGCTCCCGCCCGAAGTGGCAGCAGCTTGGGGCAGCGCCACACGAGTTAACCTCGCTCGTTTGGCCAGACGGGGAGAACCAACTGACCCTCGGGGATGAGGGGGCGCGCAGCGTCCCCAGTCAGTAAAACGAGAGCATCGGGTGACCCCAATAGCGCTCATAGCGGCCTCATACTCCATTGCTTGGCAAGGGCCCAAAAGTTTGCGAGCCAATCTCTCGGCCGCCCCGCGCCTCAGGTCTTGTACCCCCTCAGGCCGAATCACGGACACCGTGCCTCCCAACGACCGCTCCAGAGTAACAGTGGAGCTCCTGGCCAAAGGGTCGATACGACATAGACAATATTCCTCCACCAAGTCTTGCATCGTACTCTGGGCACGAAGAGCCTTCAGATAATCAAGATATCCAATTCCTCCGCGGTCGCGCTCCAATTAGGGGATCGAATTGCGCGGACTGGACCCATCGAAGTATGGAGGGAAGAGTCTGCACCCACGAGGATTTGGTAATACCACCGTGACATCCATCCTGAATCCCATTTCCCCTTGGCGGCCGCTACTGGGATTTCCTTTATAAGGGACCTCTTTGTCTGAAAATTCAGAGAACCAAAACATGACTTGCGGCCTTCGTTCCCTGTTTTCTGTTGTTTTGGTTGCCAAAACGCATCTTCTATGAGAGAAAACAAGCGCCCTGTCAAGTGGATCCCAGCCGGACGGAACGCCCATTCCAGCACTGCCAATCGCACAATAGCGTTAGGGGTAAGCTGTGAAAGCTCTGCATGGAAAACCCGGAGTACTGACGCCAACAGAGGGGTGGACGGGAAGCGAAGGCCCGCCTCGAGAAACACCGCGAACACCACTGCTTCATTCGCTTGAGGCTGAGGGGCTTCCTCATCACCAGGGAGGCGCATGGAAGGGCGTATCACCCCGAAATCAGCCGCTAATGCGTCGAGATCGGCAGAGCTCAACGCCGACCGCCCCAAAATGGGGGATAATCCCGCGGCATCCTCCTTGCTCAAAACCGGCTTTATCTTAGGAGGGCGCCTAGGACCCATGGAGATATAGATTGGTGGAAGATCAGGAAGACAGATGTCAGAGGAGAACACGAAAGAGAAAAGAAAACGGAAGAAGTGCGGAGCAAAAGAAAAAGAACCTCCCCGGCGTCGGAAAGCCCTATCTCCACAGGATATGCACAACAAAAAAAAAGAAAGAGAAAAAAAAGAAAAAAAAACTTGGACATTTACTATAACATCCCAGCGGGTAGAACGACGTCCACCCGCTGACATGAGGGGCTAGTGTGGTAGACCGACCAGGCTCACCCTCCTTCGGCTAGCTAAACGAGGCCCCCGTATCTGATGGCCCACGCGAACGGGTCCATAATCGTTAACCTCTTCCCTCTGTAAAGCAATGAGTTCATACACTAGGAGACCATCCCCCGGTAAAAAGGGGTAATGGATAAAGATCGCCCCCTTCCCCCCTCCGCAACGAGGCAAAGTCCTCTGTAACACCCCAAAATTTTGCTTTTCTTAAATTCATGTGTGATTTGGCACTTTGGTGAATTTTTGGAATTTTCTGGAATTTATTTGGATTTATTTGGAATTTATTTGAATTTATTCCATTTTGAAATAATTAAAGAATTTAAATTTGCAAATAAATTTTTGTTGGAAATATTTTATTTGAGTCCAAAATGATCCAAAATATTTTCCAGAATTTTTCTGGAATTTTTCTGAGTCATTTGCTATTTTTAATGAATTAAATGAATTATCGAATTATTTTAAATATTAATTACCGGAAAATCCAACTCGGTCAAATCGTTTCATCCGACCGAAGTCGGACTCGAGTCCGACCCGAGCCGATTGACTCGGCCGAACCCACTCCTAACCCTAATCGATCCCAACCGTTGGATCAAGATCCAACGGCCGAGATCCGCCCGACCAAGCCGAGCCGTGTCGGACGGACCGATCGCGCCGTCGCGATCGTGGCCGTTGAGCGCGACACGTGGGACGGCCACGATTTCGTCGTCTTCCCAGAATCGAAGCCGACTCACGCCGCCGTAGCCGCCGCGTCCGATTAGGTTTCCGCCGCGGTGCACGCCGCCGAGGTTATTTAAGGCGTGGGTTATCGCCCGAGGATCGCCGTTCGTGTCTTGCGCCTATTGCCCTAGTTTCCAACGCCCAAGCCGCCATGGCGTCGCCTCGCGATTCTCGGCCAGAAGTTTGGGGAGTGCCGCCACGGGTTTTCTTCGCTTCCGGCGCTGCTCGTCATCCTCCGCCGCCTTCAAGCCCGGATCGAGAACCTTGCGTCGAGGCGCACTCGTAAGTGCACTCACTTGGCCGGAGACGCCAAGCGCAGATTAGGGTGGTCGCCGTCCTCGGCCGGCCGCCAGCGCCGCCGCCAAGCCATCGCCGCTCGCGAGCTTCGGTGCACCGTTGGATATAGATCCAACGCCGCGAGGTGAGGCCACGTCGCCCGTTACTGTTTCCGTTCTTGATTAGGTTTCAACCGTTAGATTTAGATAGTACGGTTTGTGGTTAGTTGCGTTGTAGCGATAGGGTTAGATCTGGACCGTCCGATCTAGATCGAACGGCCCGGATCAACCGTGTAGTTTTGAACGTGAGGTCTAGATCCAATCTGGACCGTTGATTTTCAAATCAACGGCCGAGATTGTGCCACGTGTGCTCAGCCGCGCCCACGCGCGTGGGGAGCGTGTCTCTGACACGCGGGACCCGCGAGTCAGAGGGCCCACGTGTCAGCCGCAGTCACGCGTGCGTGAAACCCATCGCAGGCCGGTGGGGCCCACATGTCAGTCTCACGTGAGCCGTGAACCGAGTCCACCGTGGACCCGAGCCGAGCGTGGACCGAGCCCATGGACCGGCTGACGTCAGCAGGCCAATCAGGAGCTGCCACGTGTCCATGCTGACGCAATAATTAATTTCCGAAAAAGAAAATGATTTATTAATTCAAATAATGATTTCAAATTTAGATTCAAACTTCAAACGCTTATAACTTTTGCGTTTCAACTCCGATTTGAGCGATTCAAATTTCTAAATTTGTATAAAATTGAGATCTACCTAAATATGAATTTTATTTAATTTTTGGACTAAAGTTTTTCTCTGTAAAATTATTTAATTGATTATTTAAACTTTAAATAATCATAACTTTTGCGTTTAACTCCAAATTTGATTTATTCCAGTTTCTAAAAATCCAGAAAATTATGTTCTCTCTGTTTATGGATTTTATTTGGAGTTTTGGGATCTTTTTGCATAGTGTTTATTTGTGTATTTGCTATTTGCACGCTTTACGAGTAGACGTTGAAGTGCCGGAGGGATTCGAAGGAGAAGTATTGACTCAGGATCCAACTCAAGACCAAGAGCAAGTGCTTTTTGAAGGCAAGTTGTGCTTTGACCATGTTGATCCTATTTCGAAATCTATTTTGATTTAAACTATTGCATGCTAGTTCAATTAGAAAGATACTTTGTTTAAACATGGGGGTTAGATAAATACCAATTTGCTATATGACACCTTGATTACTTAAGTATGTGCCATGACCCTTTGTCACCCTAGTTGTGGTTTACTAGTTGGACATTATTAAATTGCCAACATGGGTTTAGATCGTTGTAGTATCTTTGCTTAGACACCTTTCGTGCTCATGACATGATTTTGGATAATCAAATGCTAATATTGACTTAATGATATATTGAACCTGTTTTGGAAAAGTATCATGTGATGTTGATGGCACGTGGTGCATGGTAATCAACTGGGGTTTGATAAACAGTTTTCGACCGGGGCATGTGGCAAGAGTAATCAGGTGGGCCAGTGTGGCATTGGGGATGATGATTTGGTTTTTCGGGTAGTCTTGCCCTGGTCACTCTAAGGACTTAACCTTGCAAGCCTTTGAACTGGGTCATACTTGCAACCACATGGCTGGAATGGGACGGCCCTAGTTGACTAAGTCGCTAAGGACTCACTTGTGGAGCCTCAGGGTGTCGGGCCATACACCGCTTGTGTGATTGTACGGGGAGCGTATCGTGGTCGTGGCCAGTACCCATCTAACGGTGTGTTGGTCCCATACTTCGCCTTGGCTAAGGGAAGGGATGGTGTAGAGCACGTCTTGAGAGGACCACCTGTGTTGTTTAAGGCTTCCAAAGGCTTTGTTATGATCGCTCATTCGCATACTCTTGTATGGCGATTCACTACGGTGACGTGGTGAGTGGATTGTATCTTGTGGGTAAAGTGCATAGCCTCTGCAGAGTGTAGAATCTATTTGAATAGCCGAGTCCACGATGATGGACAATGCTCTGAATTACAATCAAGGGTTAGATTTTCCAAAACAACTTGGATTTGAAAAGTTGGGTTGGTTTAACAAAGAAGATGATGGAAATATGGTTTAGGATGGGGAAAAATGTTATTTAAACTTCTTGAAAAGTTATTTATGCTTTACTTGTTTTTACCGCTTTGAATCTACTTATATTACTTGTCAAATGTCATTTACATAAATATACCTTAAGCTATTCCTTTGTACCAAGCCATGCATATAGTATATTAGCTTGCATTCTCAGGCATGACTTGCCGAGTACCAAGTACTCACCCTTGCCTCAACACAATACCAGTTGAAGAGGAGATTACGCCAAAGATTGGAGGAGGAACTCCAAGAGGACCCGACTACTTAGGGATGCGAGCCTACGATTGCCTGTGGTATACTTGGATGGCGCCACTAAGTTTATTTGATTTTCATTGCTATTATTTCTCTTTTAATAAGTTACTCGCTTGCAAGGCATATATTTGTAACTTGGCCATAAGGTCGAGTAACCCTTTGATTATTTAAATAAAGTACTTTGATAGTATCGTTTGGTATGATTGTGATATATACCGATGTTAAGACTGTGTGCACTAGCGCGTTCCTGGACTAGTGCTGAATACACAGAGGGTCCGGATTTGCAAATTCGGGGTCCCGACATCCTCCTCCGTGGCGAGGGAGGAAAACGGAGGAAATTACTCCCAGCCGTGTCTCCCTCTGACGTGAACCTAGCGCAAATCTCCAAGGTCTGACACCCCCCAACAACTCCTCTCGAGTACGCAATGACGTGTCTGGTCAATCTGAGACCCCAACACAAGTGAAATCCCCGTCGAATCCCTGTAAAAGGTGTACGAACAGAGGGCAAAAAACCCAATGCATGAGAGACGTGATTCAATAAAAATTCAGGTTAGCCCTCGGCAAGAAACAAGAAAGAAAAAGAAGGCCAATCAATACGTGCATGTTCCTAGACCTGCCCTATAAAGGGGAGAAGAAGACAGTGGAGGAGTAGGTTCCCAAAAAACAACAAGAAACAGTCCCACGAGGAAGAAGAGAGAAAAAAGACCCGGTGGTTCCACGACACCACAGCAACCATATATAAGAGTTTTCCACCTCTTTTTCTCCTCCAAGCCACCTCATTTGCTCCTCCCCAACCAGAATTTTTGCAACAAAGAAGAGGGAGAGCAAGAACACACTCCCAACCCTTCTCCATTTTCCTCCACACCATTCCTCCAAAAATCAAGATCAAGCTTGTGCATGCTATACCATTGTATTCCCCTCATCCCAAGCTTCAACTCCATCCAAATGGATTCTTGATGCACCAAGTATTGGGTGAGTTATAATCGATTTCCTTCTCTCCATGTTCTGAAATTTTTGTCACTTGAGACTCATTTCATTTCTTCTCCATGGGTTACATCATCAAACCTTGAATTGGGTTGTGCATGTTGTGTTGCTACCTTAAGGGGGAGAAGGAGAAGCCATTGCAAGCTCTAGGAGGAGAAGGTGTCATCTCCAAGAGCTAGGAGGAGGCGTTGATACCAGGAAGAACACCAAAGATCACCTTCACGGCGTCATTCTTGATCTCTTCATCAAACCAACATTCCACCAAGTGCAAGAACATCCTTGTAGTGGTAAGTTCCTACCCTACATCATGTTATTGAAGTGTACGAGCACATTGTGCAATAGCTAATCAAAGACTTGAATGAAAAACATGTTTTATTGCTCAGTTCGGCACATATCGGAATATCCAATACAAAATCAGAACATCCGATGTGGCTAAAACTCCAGAAAATGTTTCAATCCTAACCTTGTCTACGCTGAAAATTTACACATATCGGAACATCTGATGTTCACATCGGAACTTCTGAAGTTTCCAGAGAAGCACCTTTCGCGTATTCCAACAGGAAAAAATTTCTAAGTCTGGATCGGAACTTTCAATCCTAAGTTCGGAACTTCCGACTGAACCAACTTCAAATGACCATAACTTTTGCATCGTAAGTCCAAATTGGGTGAAACCAATTCCTATGCTTTCATGGGATCGTCCTCTTTCATTTCCAATAGAAAAACAAGACTTGGATTGCATATATGAGGATCTATCATAGGATCTTTAACAAGTTGTAGTATTGTTAACCCTCACCCAAACGATATTGTTTTAGTGATAACTTTTGGCACACAAGTCCAAACTTCACAAACTCAAATTGTATGTTCATATTATGACTTAATCCAAATCATGAGCATTTCATGCATATTTGAGCATTCTTCCTTAACATTATTCATTTGAACTCTTTTCGATGTTTATTTGAATTTGGATCTTCTCGATAGGTGTTGACGCTTTGGAAGACACTCCCGAGTATGACTACGCTTACAATATCAAGAACGAGCAGCAAGGCACTACATTACTCCTTGAACATGATTGCTCCTATTATTTGAAATGATGCTTTGAAGTTATTTTATTAATCGCATGCCTACTTTCATTTACAATTATAGAATGCTTAGTTATTACCTTGTTGTCATATTATCCCATTGCCATGTTCCTTTCGTGATCCATTGTCGCCCTAGGTGATGGGTTTAATTATTACATATGAGTTCATACAAATTGCTTAGCCATGCTTAGAACACCGTTAGAAACCGCGATAGATGGACTTAGTCCATCGGTCGCAATGATCAAAATGAGTATGATGATGATGGTTCAATTGTGGTTAATGTGTAGCAGTGTTGGTTAAGGATCTTAAGGATTAAATCCTTGTACCGTCTCATCAAGTAACTATCGTGCGAGCCACACGCTGTTTATGGGACCAGCTTAACCAAGTATTTGTGTATGACTAGGAGTGTTTAAACCATATGCACTCGGAATTTCTTGAGCTCGTTGGAGTGTCAAGGAATGCCCGCCAAAATTCCTCGAGCTCGTTGGAGCGTCAAGGAACGTCCTCAGAGTCCCTCAAACTTTGTGAGAGTTGGGGATGTCTAACAACGGGTGTACTCCTTGGTCCACACACACGGAGCACTGAGCACGCGGGATCAAGGGTAACAGTCACCCAGGTGGTTTGAATACACTACCATGCATACTGGAAAACGGTTTTGTCACGTTTACCTCGGCCGGCACATCAAAGGAATTGTGCTCATAGCTTGGCTTACGAGTGTAGCGTGTCGTGTGGGTAAAGTCGTACCTCTGCAGAGTTTAAACTATTTGAATAGCCGCGTACATGGTCAAGGACGATTGCTTGATGTTGTTAGCCGCCAGGCGAGTTTTATGGACTTGGTAAGAATGGGATGGATGTGAAAAATGACCTGAGTAGTGGAGTGCTCATGTGTGTAGGCGAACATGAGAGATGGAGCTCATGGTTCGGAGAGTGCTTGAAAGCACGAAGTGAATGTATGTTGGTTATGCTTATGATGATGTTATATTATGTATTAGAATTTAAAAAGGTTTACTAAATGCAAGTTTCCAATCTATACATGCTTATGTTTTTATTCCAATTATTGCTTTATGCTGAAATTATCCTTGTGCCTTTTCTTGAGGTAGCAACCACATGTAGCTAGGACTCAGCATACAACTTATATTATTGTGCGAGTACACTCTTTGTACTCAATCAGATTGTCCACTTGCTGCAGGTGAGGATGAGGCGCTGCCCGTAGACTTTTACCGGGCAGATTTCGGCGACACTAACGTCTAGATGCGCGTTCTTGCCTCCAATTGGTTGCCTGAGGGTTTGGGGCATACCATGCTGGCCTTTTGTTATTGTTTTATGTTTTCCGCTGCCATGTTTATGTAATAACTCTAGATATGACATTTCGGACAATAGTCCCACTTTTGGTTTGTATATAAATGTTTAAGTTTTCGTTATTGTGTATGTGCTGTGATACGAACTGTCGTGCATTGTCGCGCGTGTTGGTGAACTATGCTGGGGCCAACACGGGCATATATGCGGAACGCCCGAGGTTCCCTTGATTTACTTGAATTGTATCGTGCAATAAAGTGAATCAATGGAGTCCCGGGGACGGTTCCCCACAATCTTTTTCTTGCAAATTTTGGTATGTTACATAAAATCCTTCCGTCAAATATTTCGACCATTCTATTTTCAAAAGGGCCCAAACTTTCGATAGTTTCAAAACCATTAATCAAATTTTATGGTAAAATAATAGTAAAATGATTTTGCATCTAGAGATTATGAAAGTGCATCTAGGCCCCTCAAATTGTTTTGGTGATTAATGATGATACAATTAAAGAGATCTAATGTTTTATCCAAGAATACTGCAGAGATCGAGATCATATCGAGCTTGGAATGACATTGGACGGCCCTATGACTACTCAAAAGCAAAAGGACGGCATCAAGACCATAGTTGTAACATTTTATTTATTTGTGTCTTAAGGATAGCCGTACTATTAAGAGGGTATGACGAAAAATCGACTTTAGGATGTGCATGTGCTCAACATCAATTACTGCATCTCAAATTAGCACTCCTACATTTCGTTTTGAAAAGTTTCAAATTGAAACCGAACTGGGTAACCCGGAGTATCCGGACATTTGGTCCGGAGTCTCCGGATTCAATCCGGAGTATCCGGACATTTTGTCCGGAGTCTCCGGGTTGGACCTCTCGGTTGCTTTTGGTTCCAGCTGGTCCGGAGTCTCCGGATAACCCGGAGTCTCCGGGTTATTTGTCCGGACACTCCGGCCTGTTCAAAAACGGGAGTAACGGCTAGTTTTCAAAAAGGGTATTTAAAGCCTCCACTCCACTCCAACGGCTAGGATCTCTATTGAGCTCATTCATAGCAGCATTCAAGCCATTCCTAACCATCTCTAAGCATTCAATAGAGCCCCCTCTTCCTCCCACCAATTAATTTGGTTGTTGATCCTTTTGGTGAGGAGAGGAAGAAGCAAAGTGCTAAGTGCATTCATTTCATCATTGTTGAGCACTAGTTCATCCTTCAAGCGATTCTTCGTGGTGCTATTTCTCTTGGAGGTTGAAGGTCTCCTAGACGGCTAGGAGTCACCGGGAGCTACCAACTTGTGTGGTGAGCCCCGGTCGTTTGTGAAGGCTAGTCTCGCCTCCGAAAGGAAAGAGACAAGGAGTGAAGCCGGCGAGTGCATTTGTGCAACACCGGGAGGAAAGCAGGTTGAAAGAGACCCCGGCTCAAGTGTGACCGAGCCACCTCAACGGAGACGTAGGATTCCCTTCAAGAATCTGAACTTCGGTGAAAAATCGCGTCTCTCGCTCTTTCTTTTACTTCCTAGTCTTGCTCATTTGGATTTGAATTTGTGGAGTTAGATCTAGCTCTTTGCTTAGCTTTAATTCAAATCTTGTCTAGCAATTGTTCTAGGTTGTTCTTGCTTTCTATTTCTAGTAGTTTATTGTGCTTGCTAGAGTAGTTTTATTTGCGCTCCCGAGCCAGCTAACCCGAAGAGTCCGGACTCAATACCGGACACTCCGGACAAGCCGGAGTATCCGGACCAAAACCCGGAGACTCCGGGTTGACCAGCTCGGCCAGTTTTATTCCGCTGCGTAAATTTTAATCCGCCTATTCACCCCCCTCTAGGCAACATCGTTGGTCCTTTCAATTGGTATCAGAGCCAAATCTCCTTTATTTTGGCTTAACCGCTTGGAGAATCAAGATGTCGGACATAGAGAAGGTTACCGAAACCCATGGCCAAGAGAAAGCCTCGGGTTCCGGTATAGGGGTTGCAATTCCTCTAGATTATTCCTCTTTTGGAGTCTCAAACTCCTCATCCTATGTCTCCGTCTCGTCCGGTCGAGCTCCTCACTTCGATGGCACTCGATATGCGGCATGGAAACATAAGATGAAGATGCACTTGAGATCACTTCATCCGTGTATTTGGAAGATTGTTGAAACAGGTTTCAAGCCCGCAAACCCCAACAATCTCACCTCCGAAGAAGACAAAGCTCAACACTTCAACGACTTGGCCGTCAATGCCTTGTTCAATGCTTTGAGCGACTCCGAGTTCAACCGGGTCGATGGCCTTGACAATGCCAAGGACATTTGGGAAAGGTTAATGGTCACTCATGAAGGAGTGTCAAGTGTCCGTGAATCAAAGATAGAGCTCATCATTGGAGAATTGAGCCGATTCACTCTAGAAGAAGGAGAAACTTACACAAAGATGTTTGATCGCTTGATGTTGCTAGTAAATCAAGCAAAGGACTTGGAAGCACCGAGCTCACCGACAAAGCCATTGTCAAGATCATCCTCCCGGTGATCACCCCACCAACCGCAATCTTGTGCAACTCATCCGCTGACCGCCAAACTTCGACACCCTCACTCCTCATGATGTGATTGGCCGGTTGATGACGGATGAGATGATGGTGAAGGAAGCGGAAGTGGTGGAGGAGCTCAAGTCCGGCAAGAAGAAGGGCATCGCCTTGAAGGCCGTCAAGGTGGTGCAAGAAGCCGAAGAGAGCTCAAGCGATGAAGAAGAGTCGAGCGGCCCCTGACAAATGAAGATATGGCCTTGCTCGTAAGAAGATTCAACAAGTTCTTGAAGAAGAAGGGCTACAAGCCGGGTAGTCACTCCAAGAGCTATGGCAACAAGTCAAGAGGGCGTCACTCCTCAAGAAAGTGCTATGAGTGTGGGGAACCCGGTCATTTCATTGCCGAGTGCCCACACAAAGAGAAGAAGGAAGAAAAGCCCTACAAGAAAGACAAGTTCAAGAAGAAGGACAAGGACAAGAGCAAGAAGTACAAGGGCAAGGGTCATGCATACATTGGCAAGGAGTGGAACTCCGACTCCGACTCTGAGTTCGAGTCCGAGTCCAACTCCGACAATGAAGGAGGACTTGCCACCATCGCCATCGCTACTCCACCGACAAAGTCGAAGAGCCTCTTCGACAACTTGAGCAACGGAGATGAAGATGCTCCAATGTGCCTTATGGCAAAGGGGCACAAGGTATCATCCAAGAGCACTATTCATTCTATTGTTGATTATAGCTTGGATGATTGTGATGATGCTAGTGATGAGGAAGAAGTAGCATTTAAGTCTATGGATGATTTTGATGTTAAAAAATTAGACTTGCTACTTAAGGATATTGAACGATTGGAGGAGATTGTTGAGCAAAAGGAAGCTATTCTCGAAGCTCAAGAAGATCTCCTTATTTTTGAGAAGGAGAAGAACCTTGAACTAGAAAAGAGCTTGGCTTTTGAAAAGAAGAAAAATGAGGATTTGGTCAAAAGTTCAAATTTGGCCAAAAATGAAGCAATTAGTCTTGAGATCACCAATGCTTCATTCTTAGAGCAACTTGCAAAAGCAAAGGATGCTTGCAAGGCTCTTGAAGTGAAGCTTGTTGATCTCTCGAATAAAGCTTCTACCTCAATCAACAACTCCAATATTTCATTACCCTCGACGAGCAACGGTTGTGCTAGATGCTTTAATGTTGATGTTGCTACTTGTGCTACTAACCGTGAGACTTTGAAAGTCTTAGCTCATGAAAATGAGAAGCTTAAGGTGATGCTTGAAGATGGACTTCAAAAGTCCTACAAGGCAAGCAAGGGTTTAGAGGAGTATCTCGGTAAGCGCCAAGGTAATCCTAAGAGGCAAGGGCTTGGGTATGTTCCGCCAAAGGGCAAAAAGAGCAACATTGTTGTTGCTCCTTTAAGCAAGCCCATTCACTTTGTAAAAGGCGAAGGAGCATCCAAGCACAAAGCTCACTCCGAGTTCTTTGCTTCTTATGTGCTTAAAAGGACTAACCTTGGTCGTGTAGTTGCTTATCATGTTGGGCGTAAGCCGAAAAATACTCCTTGTGTTCGTTCTATTTGGGTCCCAAAATCGCTTGTGACTAACGTGCGCGGACCTAATCAAGTTTGGGTACCAAAGAGCAAAAAACTAAATGCCGCTTTGTAGGCCTATATCTCCGTGGAACAAGTTGGATTTTGGATAGCGGATGTACGCACCACATGACCAGGAGAAAAGGCAATGTTCGCTCACTTGGACGCAAATGGATCAAATAGTGAAAGCATTGTCTTTGGAGACAATGGAAAAGGAGAAGTAATTGGATTGGGTAAAATTTCTATCTCAAGCAATTTTCAATTAAATAATGTTTTGCTTGTTGAGTCATTAAGCTACAATTTATTGTCCGTTGCACAATTATGTGAAGCGGGCTATAATTGTTTGTTTAATGAAAAGGGTGTGGATGTCATTAAGAGGCTTGATGGTTCAATAGCCTTTAAAGGGCGTTTGAAGGGTAAGCTCTATCTCGTAGACTTCAATACAGATAGACTTAATCTTGAAACGTGCTTAATGGCTAAATCTAGCATGGGTTGGCTTTGGCATCGCCGGTTAGCCCATGTTGGTATGAGGAATCTTCACAAACTCGTTAAAGGCAACCACATTCTCGGACTAACCAATATTGTCTTTGAGAAAGATAGGATTTGTAGCTCTTGTCAAGCCGGCAAGCAAGTTGGTGCCTCCCATCCCGCCAAGAATGTAATGACGACCACAAGACCGTTGGAAATGCTCCACATGGATCTATTCGGTCCCGTAGCTTACATAAGCATCGGGGGAAGTAAGTATGGTCTAGTAATTGTTGATGATTTTTCTCGATTCACTTGGGTGTTCTTTTGCATGACAAAGGTGAAGTCCAAGTGACTTTGAAGAAATTCATGAGAAGAGCTCAAAATGAATTTGAAGTGAAGATCAAGAGAATCTGCGACAACGGCACCGAATTCAAGAACATTGGCGTGGAGGAGTTTCTCGATGAAGAAGGAATCAAGCACGAATTCTCGGCTCCCTATTCTCCTCAACAAAATGGGGTGGCCGAGAGGAAGAATCGAACCCTCATCGAGATGGCGCGGACGATGCTTGACGAGTACAAGGTTTCCGATAGCTTTTGGGCGGAAGCCATCAATACCGCATGCCACAGCTCCAACCGCCTCTACCTCCACAAAATCTTGAAGAAGACGGCGTATGAGTTGCTCACCGGCAAGAAACCAAATGTCTCCTACTTTCGAGTCTTTGGGAGCAAATGCTATATCCTTAACAAAAGAGCTAAGTCTTCTAAATTTGCTCCTAAAGTAGATGAAGGTTTCTTACTTGGTTATGGGACTAATGCTTACAGCGTCATCGAAGTTTTCAACAATACCACCGGTGTCGTTGAAATCTCGCGTGACGTGACTTTTGATGAAACTAATGGTTCTCAAGTAGAGCAAGTTGATCGTGTTGTGATTGACAGGGAAGAACCTCCTAGTGAAGCTATCAAGAAAATGGCAATCGGGGAGGTAAGACCTCAATTTTTGGAAACTCACCCGAGCACCCCAACCCGGAGTCTCCGGACTGAAACCCGGAGTGTCCGGACTGGTCCGGAGTCTCCGGGTCCAATACCGGAGTCTCCGGATGGGGATGACTCAGGCGATATTCCTTCCTCGTCCAAGCAAGCTCAAGATGGTTCAAATGCCACTCAAGATGATGATGGCCCTATTCAAGCTTTGGACTCAACCGTACCTCATCCGAGAGTTCATCAAAGCATTCAAAGAGATCATCCAGTCGACAACATACTTGGAGACATCAACAAGGGAGTATCCACTCGATCTCGAGTTGCAAATTTTTGTGAATTTTACTCGTTCGTTTCCTCTCTTGAACCTCTTAAAGTAGATGAAGGGCTTGAAGATCCAGATTGGGTGATGGCTATGCAAGAGGAACTGAACAACTTCAAGCGCAATCAAGTCTGGGAGCTTGTCAAAAGACCCAAGCAAAATGTCATCGGCACTAAGTGGGTCTTCCGAAACAAGCAAGATGAAAACGGGATCATGACAAGGAACAAAGCTCGTTTGGTTGCTCAAGGGTACACTCAAATCGAAGGTTTGGATTTCGATGAAACTTATGCTCCAGTAGCTAGGCTTGAATCTATTAGAATATTACTTGCCTTTGCTACTCACCATGATTTCAAGCTGTATCAAATGGACGTGAAGAGCGCCTTCTTAAATGGACCACTCTCCGAGATGGTCTACGTTGAGCAACCACCCGGATTTGAAGATCCAAGACATCCGGACCACGTCTACTACCTTCACAAGGCACTTTATGGACTTAAGCAAGCTCCAAGGGCATGGTTCGAATGTCTACGAGACTTTCTTCTCGAACAAGGTTTTGTAGTCGGAAAGGCCGACCCTACTCTCTTTACTAAGCATGTTGATAATGATTTGTTTGTGTGCCAAATATATGTCGATGACATTATATTTGGATCTACTAATGAACACTTGTGTAAAGAGTTTAGCAAGATAATGACCAAAAGATTTGAGATGTCCATGATGGGAGAGTTGAAGTTCTTCCTCGGATTTCAAGTCAAACAACTCAAGGAAGGAACTTTCATTTGTCAAACCAAGTACATCAAGGACATGCTCAAGAAGTTCGGAATGGAGGACGCCAAGCCTATAAGGACGCCTATGCAGGCCAACGGGCATCTAGACCTCGACAAAGAAGGTAAACCGGTCATCCAAAAGGTATATCGTTCGATGATCGGTTCTCTCCTTTATCTTTGTGCATCTAGGCCCGATATCATGCTTAGCGTTTGTATGTGTGCACGTTTTCAAGCCGCTCCAAAAGAGTGCCACATGGTGGCCGTTAAGAGAATCTTGAGATACTTAGTGCACACTCCTCGTTTCGGACTTTGGTTTCCGAAAGGATCCTCCTTTGAACTTCTTGGCTATTCCGATGCGGATTATGCCGGTTGCAAAGTGGATAGGAAGAGTACCTCGGGAACCTGCCAATTCTTGGGTAGGTCCCTAGTCTCGTGGTCTTCCAAGAAACAAAATTCCGTAGCCCTATCCACCGGCCGAATTTATAGCCGCCGGGAGTTGTTGTGCCCAACTACTTTGGATGAGACAAACCTTGAGTGATTATGGCCTATCCTACAAAAGCGTTCCACTTTTGTGTGACAATGAGAGTGCCATAAAAATTGCCAACAATCCTGTCCAACACTCCCGAACAAAACACATTGATATTCGCCATCATTTCCTAAGAGACCACGCAACTAAAGGCGAAATTGATATCCAACATGTGAGTACAAATGATCAATTAGCCGATATTTTTACCAAGCCCCTTGACGAGAAAAGGTTCTGTGAATTGAGAAGTGGACTAAATATCTTAGACTCTCGTAACGTGGCTTGACATGTGCTCACATATTGGTTGGTGAATGAAAAATGAATTTCAAAACTTTATTCATCTTTTTCTTTGAATTTATCCAATGTTGTTGGCTCTTGATCCTCTGATCTTGTCATTGATATGTGACCATAGCTTGTTTGCTTTATTGTTCACTGGTCATATATCAAGTTGACATCTTAGGAATCTTTCTCCCTCTCGCTCCGCCGAATTCCTTGAGCTATCCTTCATTTTGTCTAATTCCTAACCGAGCTGGGCAACCCGGACTGTCCGGTATTTAATCCGGAGTCTCCGGATCATTCGGAGTCTCCGGACTATTTGTCCGGACTCTCCGGGTTGGGCCGGAGTCTCCGGACTGAAAATCCGGAGTCTCCGGGTTGGGGCGGACGGTTTAAGTTCCCCCCAATCCCGCGCGGTTTCTTTTTTATTCCTTTTGCTCTGGGCGCCTCTACCTCTCCCTCTCCCGTGCTTTTCTCTCTCTCCTAGGGATCTTGGACTCCTCCTCTTCCTTGGATTGGAGATCGTGGTAAGAATCTTTGCCCTAATCTCGTTTCTTCCGGGTTTGGATCGATCTCTTGCGGTTCTTAGGGTTTCTCCTCGTGCTTCATCTCTCTAGGGTGTGATTTGTCTCGTGGAGGTTCTCAAGATCAAAGAGTCGATCTCCCTATTCTCCCGCATTTTCTCGGTTTCAATCCCGTTGAGGTGAGTTCCAATCCGTGCCCTATTTTCGCGAAATCTTGTTCTAGATTGTGCCCTAGACCTAATTCCAATCTTCTTGTGGCAATCTAGAGTCAATTTGTTGAGTTGTGCGGATTGAACGGCTCTTCCCTTGGCCGCCCGTGCGCTTTCTCTGGCACATCCGGAGTGTCCGGACTCTGGGTCCGGAGTCTCCGGGTCGATCTGGAGTGTCCGGACATTTTGTCCGGAGTCTCCGGATGCAATCCGGAGTATCCGGACTTTTTGTCCGGACTCTCCGGGTTGGGTGCCTCAGCCAGATTCCTTTCTTCGCTGTTTTTCGTGTCGCCTCTCGGCTAATCCTTCTCGTTCGCTCTATTTGGTCAGATGGATCCTTCTCAGGGAACTTCCGGTGGCAGTGATCCTCCTCAGCAGACAGCTGGTGGCAGCGATCCTCCTCAGCAGTACCGGTAGCAATGATCCTCCTCAAGAGTACCGGTGGCGGTGATCCCGCCAGTATGCTGTCTCCCACCACTCTCCTCCGCGGCCTCCGCATGAAGCAGAGAATTGGAGTGGCCAAAAGACCCATTTCCAGACCTCGTGGCCAGCTAGCGCCAGCGTCAGCACCTGTCCTGTCTCCTCCACCTCAGCCAACTCCTGATCCAGATGAGCATCCAGCAGATACTCATGCCAGGCTTCGTGATCAGAAGAGGAGCCAGTTTCGTGCTTCTGGGCGCTTCATTGGTCCTCTAGCCAAGGCTAAGCCCGTGTGGAACTATCCAATGTCCATGAACCCAATGAGGATAATCGATTACCGGACAGATCTGGAAAAGGGAAGGCCATTGTTGAGCACAGAAAGAATGATCCTCTGGAGCTCCACCAGGATGAGTATGTGGACCGCCGGTTTTGGAACCGGTTTCAGTCAGATTTCTATGAGACGGTCCTATACCCACTTGAGCACCCAGTGGTTCGCATGAAGACCATTGACTGGGAATACATGGCTGCTGCAGGCAATCCAGTCTTCACTGAGATCATTCAGATTTGCGAGCTGCATCAAATCAAGAACATCATGGCATACAAGTATGACTGGAACAATGAGGTTATCATGCAATTCTATGCCACCTTGTACTTTGACAAGAATGATGAGGCCATATGGTGGATGACTGACAAGGTTTGGTATGTGGCTAGCAAGAAGAGGTTTGCCAGAGTCCTCAATCTCAGGTATAATAACAGTCCAAAGCTTCATGCAAAGAAGGTGATGACTCCTGAGCAGATTGAGGCTTTGTATGACACTTCGAGGAGTTTCACAGTGGGGACCATCAAGGGTCCAAGGATGTTCTCGCTGTCCTCAACAGGATGTTGAGGGTCACTCTTTCTCCCAAGGAGGAGATGCTTCTACCATCGATTCCTATGGAAGGAACTTGTCGTTTCATCTCGTCGAGCGCACCCACCCGCTTGACATTGTCGATTTCATGTGGGAGACGATGAGACAGAATCTGCAGAGCAACATGGCCACCGCAGCTATGCACCCTTCGTGATGACCTTGATCTCTTCAAAGGAGTGGGCTGAAGTTTGTCGAGATGAGGAGCATCTTGCTTACAAGGTCCGTCCTCAGTCTACTCCAGCCCCTCCAGCTGCTCCAGGTCCTGCTGCTAGGCTTCGCCAAGGTCGTGCTTCAGGCTCTACCTCTACCCCGGCCGTGCCTCCTGCCAGTTCTTCGGGGCAGTCCGAGGTTCCTAGTGGCACTCTTCAGAGGATGCTCAAGCATGTCTTTCTTCTTTGCCGCGACATCTCCACCAGGCAGAAGGTGATGAGCAAGCAAATCAAGAAGAATGGTCAAGACATTCGCAGCATCCGCCGCCACAATGGCGAAGCGGTCTCTCCCAGCGACTCCTCCGGGTCTTCCGAGGAGAGTAGCGATGCCACCTCTGCAGATCAGCTCTTCGGCATCACCTCCTCCTCTCACTTCTTGCTGGAGATGACCCCGGCAGCGAGTACTCCGCGTCCGACGACGAAGGCGACGACGAGTGATTCTTCGTGTTTCTCCCTCTTTTGGTGTCTTGATGCCAAAGGGGGAGTGATATCTTTAGTCGCGTTGTCTTTAGTCGCGTTGGGCGTTTTGCGTGTCTATTACTTGCTTGTGTTACTTGTGTTGCTTCATATCTTTGCTTATTTCGTGTCGTGAACTCTGTTATTCCATGTAATGACTTTAATGCTTATTTTATGCATGGATTGCTTTCAGCTACTTGTGTTGTATTCTCGGATGCTGTGTTTGAGGGGGAGCTCTCGGTTATCTCTCGTTAAATATGTGCATTTGTTTCCTCTAAATTCTTCTAATGCACACATTTAGGGGGAGCTCCTCTTTTTATCTCATAGCTAAGTCTAGTTCTCGTGATTTTATTTGCTGATTAATTGTGTTGTCATCAATACACCAAAAAGGGGGAGATTGAAAGTGCATCTAGGCCCCTCAAATTGTTTTGGTGATTAATGATGACACAATTAAAGAGATCTAATGTTTTATCAAGAATACTGCAGAGATCGAGATCATATCGAGCTTGGAATGACATTGGACGGCCCTATGACTACTCAAAAGCAAAAGGACGGCATCAAGACCATAGTTGTAACATTTTATTTATTTGTGTCTTAAGGATAGCTGTACTATTAAGAGGGTATGACGAAAAATCGACTTTAGGATGTGCATGTGCTCAACATCAATTACTGCATCTCAAATTAGCACTCCTACATTTCGTTTTGAAAAGTTTCAAATTGAAACCGAACTGGGTAACCCGGAGTATCCGGACATTTGGTCCGGAATCTCCGGATTCAATCCGGAGTATCCGGACATTTTGTCCGGAGTCTCCGGGTTGGACCTCTCGGTTGCTTTTGTTCCAGCTGGTCCGAGTATCCGGACATTTGGTCCGAGTCTCGGATAACCCGAGTCTCCGGGTTATTTGTCCGGACACTCCGCCTGTTCAAAACGGAGTAACGGCTAGTTTTCAAAAAGGGTATTTAAAGCCTCCACTCCACTCCAACGGCTAGGATCTCTATTGAGCTCATTCATAGTAGCATTCAAGCCATTCCTAACCATCTCTAAGCATTCAATAGAGCCCCCTCTTCCTCCCACCAATTAATTTGGTTGTTGATCCTTTTGGTGAGGAGAGGAAGAAGCAAAGTGCTAAGTGCATTCATTTCATCATTGTTGAGCACTAGTTCATCCTTCAAGCGATTCTTCGTGGTGCTATTTCTCTTGGAGGTTGAAGGTCTCCTAGACGGCTAGGAGTCACCGGGAGCTACCAACTTGTGTGGTGAGCCCCGGTCGTTTGTGAAGTCTAGTCTCGCCTCCGAAAGGAAAGAGACAAGGAGTGAAGCCGGCGAGTGCATTTGTGCAACACCGGGAGGAAAGCGGGTTGAAAGAGACCCCGGCTCAAGTGTGACCGAGCCACCTCAACGGAGACGTAGGATTCCCTTCAAGAATCCGAACTTCGGTGAAAAATCGCGTCTCTCGCTCTTTCTTTTACTTCCTAGTCTTGCTCATTTGGATTTGAATTTGTGGAGTTAGATCTAGCTCTTTGCTTAGCTTTAATTCAAATCTTGTCTAGCAATTGTTCTAGGTTGTTCTTGCTTTCTATTTCTAGTAGTTTATTGTGCTTGCTAGAGTAGTTTTGTTTGCGCTCCCGAGCCAGCTAACCCGGAGAGTCCGGACTCAATACCGGACACTCCGGACAAGCCGGAGTATCCGGACCAAAACCCGGAGACTCCGGGTTGACCAGCTCGGCCAGTTTTATTCCGCTGCGTAAATTTTAATCCGCCTATTCACCCCCCTCTAGGCGACATCGTTGGTCCTTTCAGATTATATATAGAATTTCAGTTTAAAAGTAAAAAAGATTAGATAAGCTCTGAAAAAATACATAGAGAAAGTATCAACTTTTCCGCTATATTTTTCTTCATACAGAGCTACTGCTTGCCATTCTTGGTTCACCTCTGACCCTAACACTGCTGATGATAATAGTGGTCTTGCTAGCATATACAACTAACCTATTCTTTCCCAAACGCCACCCATTCTCAAAACTAAATCATGTAACATGTATGTGCTGTGTAGTGTAAAATATGAAATAAAGGATATGTCAAGGGAAGAACATGTACAACCTCTTTTGGCAGACATAGGAAGCAACCCCTCTTTGGAACACTCCTTCCTTTTGTACTCTCTAGGCGTCCGATCCCTCGACAGATGAGCTTAGGAATATGTGTTGTTGTGGAGTACAAATAGGAGGGTAGAAGAGAGATCCAAGTGAAGAGTACGTTGGGCAATTGAAGTTCTCGGTCAGTTACTCAGTTTGTGGCAGTAGGGGGCGGGGCTAAAAGTGCATAAAAATGGTAGCCAGAACATCCATGGCTGCATACCCTACAGCATTTTTAAGAAAAAGAAACTGCAATCGAGGAAGTTCGATCGGAAAAGTTTTGGAATCATTCAAGTGAGTTGAAATGTTCCACGTTACATGCATCCGACTGAAAAGCAGGTGCTGAAATATACAAAGGCGAACGAGCGAGGGCTCGGTTAGCTTGCTTCGCTGGTGTGCGAGCAGTCCGTTCGGAATCGAGTCCTGGACTCGCTCGGGTGCGCACGGGGTCGGGTGCAGCGCGTGTGTGTGTTTAGGGTGTGTGTGTGTGCGTGTGTTTGTAGTCCGGCTGCTCTTCTTCTTCTTCTTTTATAATGAATGCCAGAGCTCTTGATCAAATTTCAAAAAAATATATATAGAAAGGATTGAGGGCTGCGCTTAGTTCAGTTGGCAAGAAGGCAGGATGTAGGACCCCGGATCGGCTATCCAGAATCCCCTGTGTATTTCTGTACTAGTCCCAGATCAGTAGCTAGTACACACGGTCAAATAGTGGTGAATCAACAACCATATCACGAATACATATAACTAAATAAGAATAACACCAAATAAAAGCAAAGACCTTATGGTCAAAATTTACCATTACAGCCTGAACAGGCAGAACAACTTGAACAACTGCAGCGGAAGACGAAAACACCAAGGCGACCCATCCAAATGCCCACAGGCAATCGAGTGGGGAACGCGCCCTAGTCGTTGGAATTCCTTGACAGCTTCTTTCACTTCTGAGACAGGATTAGAATGTAGCACGTGAGTACATAAAGTACTCAGCAAGCCTGGGAAAATATGCATAATGTAGGCTATCCAAAGATGGCTTAACATGGTTCTTTTGCAAAAAGCCAAGTTTCATCAAATCATACTTGTTAATAATTTTCACAAAGCATACTTGAGCAATTCTTTTGAATAATTGAATTAGGTAATATTGTAGTGAAGGTTCTAACCACCACTCACTAATATACAGGCTCTATCCGCCACATCTTAACAAGATCAAGGTTCAATCCATTCACATGGCTCTAACTGCCACAGTTCACAAAATCAGGTTCCTTCCACCTACCTGGCTTTAGCCGCCAGAAGCACACCCAAGAGTTCTAACCGCTCTCGGATCCCAAAACAAACCATTGTTTAGTTTGAAACCAAAAACCAAAGTCTACCAGTATGAAAGCATTCAGCAAACTTTGCCCTTGACCGTAGGCACGGCTATTCGAATAGTTTTAATTCTGCAGAGGTGTACAATTTTACCCACAAGACATGATATTCCCTTGATGCCATGCAATTAGCACACTTCCTTGGGTGTGCCGGCAGGGATATCATGACAAGGCCTTTACAATGTATCTACCTAACTTGACCCACCCGCTGAGGTTTCACATTTGTTAGGGTTCTATCCGCCAAGATGAAGCCCCCTCTTGCGCCGTGTGAGAAAAACAACAACAACAACAATGCCTCTTTCCGGCTCCCACATTCCACCGAGTGGTGAGTCTAAGTTAGGTTTTTACAAATTAGTTAGTCAGGTCGTGCCCACTTTGACATGTGGTTGTACGGTTATGCTTAGAATGGAGACAGTCATAAGCGTCGGTCCTTAATTGACTTGGGGCGGTACTTGCGCAATAAAAGCTAGCACTCCATCCGCGCCCACCAGACAAACCATTCCGCCCCAGTCCAAAACCATTTTTCATTTTATTTTTATTTTGTAAACCATTGGCAATACTCCTTGCCTATAACTTCCAATACAAGTTTTCAAGAGATAACTGAAAGTCCCACCCATAGGTGAATATTGACCGATAGCGAGGCTAAGCATTTCTACCGTACTATTCTATTCCACCAATAGGTTATTTTATAGTTTTAAAATCTCAGTGTTTGATAAAAATTATGGTAATCAGTTCTATCATCTCCAAAATTCATGGGACCACCAAGATTCCCCCATTATTATCATGGCACTATATAATCCAATCCAATTTAGTACTCCAACCAGTAAAGTCTATATCATGTGCCAACATAACTCCAAAATCATGCTAAGCTACTGACATCACTGTATATGAAACAGTCTCCTCAAAATATAATTCTCATTATCGATTACCCATCATCCATACATCGACTAATTTTGTAATCTACTTGATCCACCAAGAACAATTCACAATCTCATCCCCAAGCATCTTTTAACAAAGACTCCCGAAACCAAGACTTTATTAATTCATCGACTATAATGATCTTCATACATAGTGACATCCGATCGACTTAAACAAATCACACGTAATCCACATTATTCATAAATCCACATAAATGGGTATCGCAAGACCATATTTCCCAAAATCATTCACTAAACCACCGAGAATACTTCACAACATCATCTTTAATAATCTAGAATATAATCCACCGATAATACTTCATAATAGCATATATTTAACCCTTCACATCATCACCTCTAAATCATCTACTTTAATCCACCAAGAATACAGAACATTATCATTTACTAAACCACCAAATATTCTGGATCATTCACAATTCTCCATAAATGATTATCACATATCTATATTTCCACAATCATCTATTTCTTAATCGATTAGTTAGTAATAATTCCCCAACAAGCACTAATAATCCAACTAACTCTGATTCTCATTTGATACTATTTTATCAACCCAAGAAATCCAATTCAACATAGTATTTACTGACCTATTTAATCCAACAAGAATACTTCACAATACCATACATCTTCCAAAATTTCCTCCAATCCATTATAATGTGAACTACTATAACAATCCAACTTCACAATATTTCAATCATCAAAGTTCATAAATCAATTTCATAACTAACAATCCTCATCAACACTAATATTCATGTAATCTCTAATCAAATTGGGTTCTAGCTTCAATCTACGTTCTATACTACTATGTTCCATCCACACTATCTTCCCAATAGTTATTTCCCTAACCAAGATATTTTTCCAAAAACATTTATGTTGGTGGATTGCTATACTAGGGCGACAAAGGATCATGGATAACAATATCAAGGAGGTAGGAACAACAGGTATAACTAATAACCTAACGTTAACATCATTCTTTAATATAAATAGAGATGCAATTTGTAAAACATGGTAAAACACTTTAGAAAGCATAGGATCAACATGCGTCAAGAAGACTTGCCTCGGTCACAGCGAGAATGTTGAACACTTGAAGTCCGGCGGCGGGATCGGCGGTCGCGTCGGGGTCCCCGGCTACGCGCAAATCGAGGCAATAAATAAATAAAAGAAAATAAATAAAATCCAAAAATTATAAAAGTTATACTGGCAGGAAGATCTTGATTTTAGATGAATTTAGAAACTTGAACGGAGTCAATCGGAGTTCGGACGCAAAAGTTATAAGCGTTCGAAGTTGAAAAATGATGGAAAATCAAGAAAAAGAGAAAAGTTACTGTTTTCCAGCAACGGAACCAACACTACGGAGCTCCTTTTCTTCCAAAAAAAAAAAATAGATTTTTGCCCTATTTTCGCATGGATTTGGACCAAATAAAATCATGGATTCTCTAGATAACATCTTTAGGGACTCATAGGAGGAAGGAATTGAGTTGGTTCTCACCGGAGATGATGAATTTCGCGATGAACGGAGCTCCGGCCGGATGAACAAAAACTCGAAATTCGTCGCCAACTCTTGATCAAACCTAAAATTGAGGGTTGGGTTAGACTCTAGACTCAATCACGGTCTCAAAGAAACAAGTGGCACGAAGAATGGCTCACCGGAGAAGGATCTACAAGCACGAACTCGAAGAACACCGAAAAAGTTTAACCCAACCTCGATTTTCTTGATCTCACGGGCACAAGGGTGGAGTAGATGGAAAGGGGAGCACACTCCCGGAACCGGGACTCTTATACGAAGAGGATGGAGGTGGTGGTGCGGCGTTTGGACGAGAAACGGATGAGTTAATGACAATTGAACGGTTTTCGGTTTTTCTTGGATGGGGCCGTTTCCGGTGAGATTAGCAGCGAGTGGATGTGGGGAATGGCAAGAGATCGACACTACGAATCTAACGGAACCGACCGTTCGCATTTTGGAGTTAAATTGAGGAAGTTATGAGTGTTTGAAGATTGCCCTAGCCATTGGAAGCCATTGGAGCTTTTCTGTAACTTCCTTGGCTGGAGGTTGAAGAAGGCCACTATTCCCTTGCCACGTGGCGCTTTCCCATTGGTTCTCCTTTACGCAAACGAACCGCCCTAGAGAAAAATAAGAAAAAATGGTCTAAAAATTTTGGAAAAATTCCTAGAACCATTTTAGAATATTTGGGACCCAATAAAATTGGTTTGGTTGAATTTGGATGATTTTTGTGTAATTGAATATTCGGGTGCGGATCGCAGGCATTAAACAAAAGCCGCGCGAGATAAAATAGGAACGGAGGTCCAAAAATTCGGGGAATGATTCCAAAAATTATTTTAGAATATTTGGGACATATTTGAAGTGATTTTGGGATTTTTAGAACATTTTTGGACTCGGGTGAAATTTCGGGTACCGGCGGGAATTTAGAAATTCGATTTTTCGAACGGAAGGAATTTAAATCCCAATTTTGGATGGGAAAGGATGACAGGTTAATATAAACACCAATGAAACTCCAAATTTTTTAATTTAACTAATTTAAATTAGATTTTCTCCGGAAAGCGAAAACTAGGGTGTTACACAGGAGGCACGAGCTGTTGGCCCGGGTTCGAGCATCGCTCGACCTAGGCTCTTACGGAGCTGTGTACAAATGCATGTGTGTGTATGTAGGTTGTGTGTGTGAGGTGTGTGTGCGTTTGTAGCTCAGTTGTTGTCTCTTCATCTTAAATGAATGCCAATGCTCTTGGCCAATTTTTTTAAAAAATGTATAAAGGATGAGGCGGAGTGCTTGCTTGGTTTGCTGGGGCGCGAGGAGCATGCAAGGTCCGCCTGGGTTCGAGCACTCCACGACGCGGGCACTCTGGAGCCAAGGCGTAGGCGTGTGGGCGTGTGGGTGTGTATGTGTGTGCGTTTATAGTTTGGCTGTTATCTTTTGTAATGAATACAAGTGCTCGAACCAATTTTTTTAATATATATATATATATATATATATATATATATATATATAAGGATGTACATATGTAGTGCTGATTCTGAGTCCTAATACGCCAACATACCCGCCATGCATCCATTGTGCATATGACTTGTACGCTACAATCGCATAATTGGTGGATGCGGATACACTTCATGTTCTTGCTTTCACCTGAAACGGCAGGGCATTATACCATGACCCATGGAACAACCATGACCGGATTGATCTATACTCTTGAAACACTGTATTATATTCACCCTTTTCTATGCAAACAGGCATTTTTATGTGTCGCATCCTTAACTCACCGTTAATTAATCTTCATGTCTCGTAAGAAGCAAAGTCAGATGAGCAGCAGTGTAAAATTTCTAGTCATAGGAAAAAGCAGTGCAATGTTAATTTAAGCATAAATGGTTCGAAGAAATATGAGCAAACTTAGCATAACTGCAAGTGCCGGGTCGGCCCGGCATAGATCTATCGTGCTTCGTGCCTGAACCGTGTCGGGTCGTGATGGCCCGTCATGCCTACCGTGTCATGTCATGCCGGTCCGGCTCGCCTTCAACGAGCCCAAGCACGGCCCATTTGCGCTTCATGCTTGCTTCATGCCGACCCAGGCCCGGCCTATTTACACTATTGCGACGAAAGGAAAGGAGACGGCGACACACATTGCAAACCCTCTCTCAGTTCTCTCTCGCCCGTTGCTCATCTCGTAGCGCTCTCTCTCTCTCTCTCTCTCTCTCTCTCTCTCTCTCTCGCTCTCTCTCTCGACCGTCTCTCTCTAGCCTGTTGCCTCCCTCTCTCTCGCTCATTGGCCGACAAGAGAACGAGGGATGGTCATCTGTAGAAAGCCCAATAGTACTTGTTCTCTCAAAAAAGATCATTAGACTCATAACCTTGACAGTAGTAGAAATCTAGTGAAATAAAACCATTGTATATAAGTGACATAATATAGCTATCAACAACAATAAAGTTGTGACAGTAGATCTGTGGATGTTGGATCGGATCTAGACTATAAATTGCACATATTTGAGACTACAAACGGCCGCATCGCGGCGTGCCTGTGCCTCTGCCGTGCTACCCGTGCCTCCACCGTGCCGTGCCGCCCATCATGCCCTAGTCTCAGGCCCGACACAACCCGTGCTACAGTATTTGCCGGCACGGCATGGCCCACCTCCATGCCGTGCTGTCGGGACCCCGAATTTGCAAATTCGGACCCTCTGTGTATTCAGCACTAGTCCAGGAACACGCTAGTGCACACAGTCTTAACATCGGTAAATATCACAATCATACCACTCGATACTAATAAAGTACTTTATTTAAATAGTCAAACTGGTTACTCGACCTTATGGTCAAGTTACAAATATATGCCTCGCAAGGCGAAACTTATTCAGAGAAAAATAATAGCAATGAAAATCAAATAACTCCGTGGCGCCATCCAAAGATACCACAGTGCAACCGATCGGCTCGCTTCCTAAGTAGACGGATCCTCTTGGAGTTCCTCCTCCAAAGCCGTGTAGTCTCCTCTTCAACTGGTGTTGTATTGTGGCAAGGGTGAGTACTTGGTACTCGTGCAAGTCATGCAGAATGCAGGCTAATATACTATATGCATGGCTTGGTACAAAGGAATAGCTCAAGGTATAATTGCAGTAAGCAGCATTTGACAAGTAGTATAAGTAGATTCGAAAGCAGTAGAAACAAGTATAGCATAGATAACTTTTCAAGGAGTTTAATAAACATCTTTCCCATCCTAATCCACATTTCCATCAACATCATTATTAATCCAACCCAACCTTTCAAATCCAAGTTATTTTTGAGAAAATCTAACCCTTGATCAGTAATTCCCGGCGATGTCCAATACCGCGGACACGGCTATTCGAATAGATTCTACACTCTGCAGAGGCTATGCACTTTACCCACAAGATACATCAAACACCACAAAGGCGAGTTCAGTAACAAAGTCTTTCGGAAACTTCTAACAATACAAGTGGTCCTCCCGGTTATTGCACACTAACCCTTCCCTTAGCTAAGGCGAAGTTTAGGCCAATCAACCGTTAGATGGGTACTGGCCTCGGCCCGACGCCTCCCGTACAACTTACACAAAGGGTGTAGTTGACCTCCCGAGGTCCCACAGTCGTTATTAGCAACTTAGTCAACTAGGTCCGTCCCATTACGAGACATGTGGTTGCACGTTAGACCCAGTTCAAAGGCTTGCAAGGTTAAGTCCTTAGGGTGACCAGGGCAAGACTACCCAAGAACCAAATCAACATCCCGAGGCCACAACTGGCCCACCTGATCATTCTTGCCACATGCCCCGGTCGAAAACTATTTATCAAACCCCAGTTGATTACCATGCACCACGTGCCATCAACATCACATGATACCTTTCCAAAACAGGTTCAATATATCATTAAGTCAATATTAACATTTGATTGTCCAAAATCATGTCATGAGCACGTAGCAGGTCTAAGCAGTTTACTACAACGGTCTAAAACCCATGTCGGCAAGTTAATAATGTCCAACTAGTAAACCACAACTAGGGTGACAAGGGGTCATGGCACATATTTAAGTAATCAAGGTGTCATACAGCAAATTGGTATTTATCTAATTCCCCATATTTAAATAAATTATTTTTCTAATTGAACTAGCATGCAATAGGTTAAATCAAAATAGATTTCGAAATAGGATCAACATGGTCAAAGCACAACTTGCCTTCAAAAAGTACTTGTTCTTGGTCTTGAGTTGGATCCTGAGTCAATACTTCTCCTTCGAATCCTTAGGCACTTCAACGTCTAATCGTAAAGCGTGCAAATAGCAAATACACAAATAAACAATAGGCAAAAGTATCCAAACATCCAAATAAAATCCATAAATAGAGAGAACATAATTTTATGAATTTTTAGAAACTGAATCGCCAAATTTGGAGTTAAAACGCATAAAAGTTATGATTATTTAAAGTTTAAATAATCAATTAAATAATTTTACAGAGGAAAACTTTAGTCCAAAAATTAAATAAAATTTATATTTAGGTAGATCTCAATTTTATACAAATTTAGAAATTTGAATCACTCAAATCGGAGTTGAAACGCAAAAGTTATAAGCGTTTGAAGTTTGAAACAAAATCAAATCATTATTTCGAATTAATAAATCATTTTCTTTTCGAAATTAATTATTGCGTCGGCTGGACACGTGGCAACACGGGATTGGTCTGGCGACGTCACCGGTCCATGGACTCGGTCCACGCTCGGTTTAGTCTACCGTGGACTCGGTCCACGGCTCCACGTGTCACTGACATGTGGGTCCCCCTCGGGTGGCGTCGCTGGCGGCGTCGGCGAGGCTCGACCACAGCGGCCAGCGGTGGGACCAGCTGTGGCGTCATTCTTGGCGGCGCTCATTTGGGCGACGGCCCGTGACATCTGCGGGCCCGCGTGTCGAGAACACGTGCTCAGCAGCGTGGCGGCGCTGACCACGGCGGTCAGTCTCCCGCACACGTGGCTAGATCTCGACCGTTGATTTGAAAATCAACGGTCCAGATTGGATCTGGATTCACGCGTTTGGGGTGAACTCGGTTGATCTGGACCGTTGGATCTAGATCCAACGGTCGAGATTGGATCTGAGATTCTTGGACGGGATCTCACCGTCGGGTGACGTGGCGCGATCTTGGACCGTGCGATGGAGATCCAACGGCTCACAGCGCTCGCGGATGACGATGGCGACACGGCGGAGCAGGGCCACCGGAGATGAAAACGACGACGAGCCCGACGGCGCTTCGGGGTCGCTCCGGCGGAGTGAGAGGTACCCACGGGTGCGCCTTGGCTTGGGGGTCTCGGAACTGGGCTCAACCGCGGCGGAAGACGGCGAACGGCGGCGGAATGAAGCAGCAACCGCGGCGGGGAGAGAGAGAACTCCGGCGAGCAATTGCGAGGTGACGGCGGCGGATAAGGCTCCGGAAGTTGGGGAAGACGATGCGCACGGGTCAGGCGATCCTCGGGCAACGATCCACGCCTTAAATACCGGCGCGAACGTCGAGATTCGCTCGGTTTCCGCGGCGGAGCCAAGATGCGGCGGAGTCCGTTCCGAACTCGGTGAGGTGACGTGGACGCACGATGGCCGTCCACGTGGCGTGATCAGTGGCTGAGATTGGCTCGGGTGCGGCCGTGACTGGCGCGGATTGATCCTGACCGTTAGATCTCGATCCAACGGTTCGGATCTGATCTGAGTTGGAGTCGGTTCGGTCGAGTCAGCTGGCTCGGGTCGGACTCGAACTCGAGTCTGACTCGGGCTCGGTCGGATGAATTGTACAAACCCACTCGCATTTTCCAGCGATTTAATAATTAAAATAATTCCCAGTAATTCATTTAATTCATTAAAAATAGCAAAAGACTCAGAAAAATTCCAAAAAAATTCTGGAAAATACTTTAGGGTATTTGGGACTCAAATAAAATATTTCCAATAAAATTTTATTTGCAAAGTTTAATTCTTTAATTATTTCAAAATGGAATAAATTCAAATAAATTCCAAATAAATCCAAATAAATTCCAGAAAATTCCAAAAATTCACCAAAGTGCCAAATCACACATGAATTTATGAAAAGCAAAATTTTGGGGTGTTACAAACCTCCCCCCCTTAATAGAATCTCGTCCCCGAGATTCAGGGCTTACTAAAGGAATAGGTTTGGAAACTCTTTCCTCAAATCCTCTTCGCGTTCCCAAGTTGCTTCACTCTCCGTGTGGTTGCTCCACTGTACTCTACAGAAATGGGTTGACTTATTTCTGGTCTCTCGATCCATAGTGTCCAAAATCTTCACGGGATGCTCCTTGTAAGTCAAATCTTCTTGCAACTCAATTGACTCTAGCGGTGTCTGTTCCTCAGGTACTCGGAGACACTTCTTCAACTGGGACACATGGAATACGTCATGTACCCCTGCTAACGACTGTGGCAACTCCAGCTGATAAGCAACTTCGCCTCTGCGACTCAAAATCTTAAATGGTCCAACATAACGGGGTGCGAGTTTCCCTTTGGCATGGAACCTCTTAACTCCTCTGAGCGGCGTGACTCTGAGATACACGAAATCTTCTGGTTCGAAATTCAGGTCTCGGCGACGGTTGTCAGCATAACTCTTCTGTCGTGATTGGGCGATCTTCAACATTTCCCTAATCATGGCAATCTACTCTTCAGCCTCTTGAAGAATATCAGGCCCGAAGACACGGCGCTCGCCGGTCTCATTCCAATTCAATGGCGTCCGACAGGGTCGACCATACAGTGCCTCAAAAGGTGACATCTGTAAACTAGCCTAGTAACTATTATTGTAACTAAACTCAGCATATGGCAAACTCTTATCCCAAGAGGTAGCATGAGCCAATGCACATGCTCTTAACATATCCTCCAGAATCTGATTGACTCTTTCGGTCTGTCCATCCGTCTGTGGATGATAGGCTGTACTGAAGTTCAAACGGGTTCCCATGGCTTCGTGCAACTTATTCCAGAACCTTGAGGTAAATTGGGTACCTCTGTCCGATACAATCCTCCTTGGCACTCCGTGCAAACAGACGATCCTGATCATGTACAACTCTGCTAACTTATCTCCCGAGTAGGTGGTCTTCACGGGGATAAAATGGGCTACTTTGGTCAAGCGATCCACTATAACCCATATGGAGTCATAACCTCCTTGAGTCTTAGGCAAACCGGTAATGAAATCCATTCCGATTTCCTCCCACTTCCACTCGAGTATTTTCGGTAATTGTAGCAACCTCGCAGTCTCTGATGCATTGCCTTGACTCTCTGGCATACGTCGCACAATGCAACATGCTCGGCAACTTCACGCTTCATGCTCGGCCACCAGAATCTTTCCTTCAAATCCTGATACATTTTGGCGCTTCCAGGATGAATTGAGTACTTGGAGTCATGGGCTTCTTCCAAAATCAGTCGCTATAGTTCCTTCTTGTTGGGCACACAAATGCGATCCTTCATCCATAACGTGCCTTGCTCATCCAACTTGAAGTCCTCTGCCTTGCCTTCCTCCTTGATGGACTTAATCCTACGGATCTTGTCATCATCCTTCTGTCCTTTCCGGATCTGATCCTCTAGGGTAGGCTTTACTTCTAATGTGGCCAAGAATCCGCTAGGTACCACCTCAATTTTCATTCTCTGGAAATCCTCACATAGCTCATCCTGACTTGTGGCTAGCAACATGCTCACGGTATGGCTTTTCCGACTCAAGGCATCGGCAACTACGTTGGCCTTCCCGGGATGGTAATGGATTCCAACATTGTAGTCCTTGATCAACTCTAACCATCTCCTTTGCCTCATATTCAGATCCGACTGGGTGAATATGTACTTAAGGCTCTTATGATCCGTATACACTTCACATCTGTTCCCGATCAGATAGTGACGCCATATCTTCAAGGCATGCACTACGGCAGCTAACTCTAGGTCATGTGTCGGATAATTTTCCTCATGCGGCCTCAACTGCCTTGATGCATAAGCGACGACCTTTCCATTCTGCATCAGCACACATCCAAGTCCTTGGCGCGATGCGTCATAATAAATATCGAAGCTTTGATTAACATCCGGTAGAACTAACACCGGTGCTGATGTCAATCGCTTCTTCACTCTGAAATCCTTTCTCGCATTCGGCGTCCATGCAAACTTCTTTTCCTTCTTCAAAGAATTGCGTAAGAGGTTTCGCAATTGTCGAAAAGCCTTCAATGAAACGGCGGTAGTACCCTGCCATTCCAAGGAAACTCCGAATCTGGGTCACAGTCTTCGGCTGCTCCCAATGTAACACAGCTTCTACTTTGCTTGGATCTACGGCGACTCCTTCTGCGGTCATTACATGTCCGAGGAATTCTACCTTGTCCTTCCAAAAATCACACTTGCTGAACTTGGCGAAGAGTTGTTGTTCCCTCAGCTTTTCCAAAACTCGCCTCAAGTGTTCAGCATGTTCATCCTCTGTCTTGGAGTAGATTAGGATATCATCTATGAACACGACGACAAACTTGTCCAAATATTCCATGAACACCTTATTCATCATATTCATGAAATATGCTGGCGCATTCGTCAGTCCAAAGGACATAACTGTAAACTCGTAATGTCCATATCTTGACGAAAATGCAGTCTTCGGGATATCTTCTGATCGGATCTTCAACTGATGGTATCCCAATCTCAGATCAATCTTGGAGAAAACTCCGGCTCCTCTCAGCTGATCAAACAAATCATCAATCCTGGGTAGCGGATACTTATTCTTCACGGTGACTTCATTGAGTGCACGGTAGTCGATGCACATCCTAAAACTCCCGTCCTTTTTCTTGACGAACAGAACTGGTGCTCCCCACGGTGGCAGGCTCGATGCGATAAATCCTTTCTCCATTAACTCTTCTAACTGTTTCTTCATCTCTACCAACTCCTCGGTGGACATCCGATAGGGTCTCTTTGCTATCGGTGCTGTACTAGGTACAAGCTCTATCACAAACTCTATGTCCCTGTCTGGCGGCATACCAGGTAGATCTTCAGGAAAAACATCTGGGTACTCATTCACTACGGAGACATCCTCTATGCTGATTGCCTTGGTGCTGTTAACCATCAACTGTCCTTCTCTAACGGCAGTAGCTTGAAATTCCACTTTCTTTCCACACGGGCTCTCAACTGAGATAGTCCTTCGTCCACAATCCAATACGGCCTTGTGCTTGGATAACCAGTCCATTCCCAAAATAACGTCTAAGGTCTGGGTCTCCAAAATTATAAGGTTCGCTAGGAACTCTATTCCTTCTATTAGTATTCTCACCCCGGAACATCCTACTTTCGTTCGGAGTTCGGAACCAGGGGTTTGAACTAAAAGCATGCACTTAAGTCTTGCAATCCCCAAATCATTTCTAGCAGCAAAGCCTTGCGAAACAAACGAATGCGAAGCTCCAGAATCAAACAAAACTGTTGCAGGTACTGAGTTAACAAGTAACTTACCCAAGATCTTACGTCCGTAGCATTCTGCGGTGCATCTGCGGTGACATGGTTGACTCGGCCTCTCACCACGATGCAGGATGTGGTTCCCGTGTCTTTGGCGCCCTAGCTGGGTGGTTCCTAGATTGAAGCGAACGGGGTCACTCCTGCTGTCTTCTTTGGACAATCATGGCAAAATGTCCTGGCTCGTTGCAGTTGTAGCAGCGTCTCACTGTTCCTTGCTGACTGCCTGGAGCAGCGTTTCTAGCGGGGGCTGGGGTCTGGTAGTTCTGATTGACGGGTCTTGGTGCTGGTGACGGTGTCCTTGTAGCATTCTGTGGCTGGAATCTGAAAAATTGATTTGGTGCAACTCTCAGACGCTGTTGCGTTCCCTGGCGTGATCCTTGCTGTTGCATCCTGCGCTTCCTGTTCTCATCCAGTTCCTTGCGCTTGTCCTCAAGAATAAGCGCCTTATTCACCAACTCTTGGAAATCTGGAAAGGTGTGGGTGATCAATCCTACTTGCAACCCTGAGTTAAGTCCCTTCATAAAACGAGACTGTCTGGCTTTATCTGTCGCTACATCCTCAGGTGCGTAGCGTGCTAGCTGTGTGAACTTGTTCAGGTAGTCGGCCACTGGCTGATTACCTTGCTTCAGTGCTCTGAACTCCTCCTTCTTAAGGTCCATGATTCCTTCAGGCACATGATACTGACGAAACGCAGCTGTGAACTCTTCCCAAGTGATGTCTTGAGGGTTCTCTTGCGTGGCACAGAAATTCTCCCACCATTCGGCGGCTGTTCCTTCCAACTGATGAGAAGCGTAGAGTACCTTCTCATTTCCTATGCATTGAGCTATGTGTAGCTTCCTCTCAATTGACCTTAACCAATCATCGGCCTCTAATGGATTGGCATTCGAAGAGAAAGTGGGTGGGTGAGTTCTCATGAACTCTGATAGTCTTGTATTCTGGCGTTGTCCCTGATTGGCTTGATCAGCTGTGGCCTGAGCAGTGACGTGTTGCATTTGTTGCATCATAGCATGCATCAACTGAGTCTGAGCAGCAAGAAATGCTCCAAAATTCTGCATATCAACTGGCGGTGCCGGTGCTCCATCATTGGGGTTTTCTGTGGCGAGAACCACTTCCATTGCTTCCAAAGTTTCCGCGGGTGTTCACCATCTGTCGATTTGATCTAATTCTTAGAGATGATGGGGAATCAAGAATAGACAAGTAATATTGAACTTATGCGGGGCGAAAGGTGTAACTTTAAGGTCCAACTTTATTATTGATATTAATAACTTGGTATGGTTGCTTACAATGCCTAAGGGCCTTGCAACACATACGCACACTCAAGAAACAATGAAAATCCAAATCGAATCGACACCGAGTCTAACGCCTAAAGGGTGACTCTTTATTCTATGACGTGACTCGGCGAAAGAGTCTCACTATAGAACCTATGCTCACTCATCGAGAAAACCTCCACGGCACTGGTACGGATCTTTGCGGCATAGGCGCGAAACGATTGCCATGTCCAAAGAATCGTGTCATCTTTGGTAGTCGAAGAAGCGGTGTCCTCATCGAGATCTGACTCCTCCGGATCTGGCTCGTGTAGCTCGAGCATCGCCTGCAGTTGCAGTCCGTATAAAGCCATCTCCAACTCGTCAATCCTTCGCAGAAGGTGTGACACATACTCTTGAGCTTCCCGCCATCTGTTCTTCTCTGTTGTGATCTCCTTGCGGGCCTTCTGTAGCTCTTTGCTTGTATCATCGAGTACATCCTCCTGGGCGACAACAAATCGTGCCAACTATGTAACCATGGCATCCTCATCCTGATTCGCCTTCGGGTCAAGAAGGTTATTGCTGCGCGGGTGATGTCGGGACCCCGAATTTGCAAATCCGGACCCTCTGTGTATTCAACACTAGTCCAGGAACGCGCTAGTGCACACAGTCTTAACATCGGTAAATATCACAATCATACCATTCGATACTATCAAAGTACTTTATTTAAATAGTCAAACTGGTTACTTGACCTTATGGTCAAGGCACAAATGCACGACGCAGGCGAACTTATTAAGAGAGAAATAGTAGCAGCGGAAAATCAAAGAAGGTAACATCGTGGCGCCATCCAGTATACCACAGGCAACTGACTGGGCTCGCTTCCCTAAGTAGACGGATCCTCTTGGAGTTCCTCCTCCAAAGCTGGTGTAGTCTCCTCTTCAACTGGTGTTGTATTGTGGCAAGGGTGAGTACTTGGTACTCAGCAAGTCATGCACAGAATGCAGGCTAATATACTATATGCATGGCTTGGTACAAAGGAATAGCTCAAGGTATAATTGCGAAGCAAACATTTGACAAGTAGTATAAGTAGATTCAAAGCGGTAGAAACAAGTATAGCATAGATAACTTTTCAAGGAGTTTAATAAACATCTTTCCCATCCTAATCCACATTTCCATCAACATCATTATTAATCCAACCCAACCTTTCAAATCCAAGTTATTTTTGAGAAAATCTAACCCTTGATCGTAATTCCCGAGCGATGTCCAATACCGCGGACACGGCTATTCGAATAGATTCTACACTCTGCAGAGGTTATGCACTTTACCCACAAGATACAGTCAAACACCACAAAGGTGAGTTCAGTAACAAAGTCTTTCGGAAACTTCTAACAATACAAGTGGTCCTCCCGGTTATTGCACACTAACCCTTCCCTTAGCTAAGGCGAAGTTTAGGCCAATCAACTGTTAGATGGGTACTGGCCTCACCCCAGACGCCTCCCGCATAACTTACACAAAGGGTGTAGTTGACCTCCTGAGGTCCCACAGTAATGCGTTATTAGCAACTTAGTCAACTAGGTCCGTCCCATTACAGACATGTGGTTGCACGTTAGACCCAGTTCAAAGGCTTGCAAGGTTAAGTCCTTAGGGTGACCAGGCAAGACTACCCAAGAACCAAATCAACATCCCGGCCACAACCGGCCCACGATCATTCTTGCCACATGCCCTGGCCGAAAACTATTTATCAAACCCCGCTTGATTACCATGCACCACGTGCCATCAACATCACATGATACCTTTCCAAAACAGGTTCAATATATCATTAAGTCAATATTAACATTTGATTGTCCAAAATCATGTCATGAGCACGTAGCAGGTCTAAGCAGTTTACTACAACGGTCTAAAACCCATGTCGGCAAGTTAATAATGTCCAACTAGTAAACCACAACTAGGGTGACAAGGGGTCATGGCACATATTTAAGTAATCAAGGTGTCATACAGCAAATTGGTATTTATCTAATTCCCCATATTTAAATAAATTATTTTTCTAATTGAACTAGCATGCAATAGGTTAAATCAAAATAGATTTCGAAATAGGATCAACATGGTCAAAGCACAACTTGCCTTCAAAAAGTACTTGTTCTTGGTCTTGAGTTGGATCCTGAGTCAATACTTCTCCTTCGAATCCTTCCGGCACTTCAACGTCTAATCGTAAAGCGTGCAAATAGCAAATACACAAATAAACAATAGGCAAAAAGTATCCAAACATCCAAATAAAATCCATAAATAGAGAGAACATAATTTTATGAATTTTTAGAAACTGGAATCGTCAAATTTGGAGTTAAAACGCAAAAGTTATGATTATTTAAAGTTTAAATAATCAATTAAATAATTTTACAGAGGAAAACTTTAGTCCAAAAATTAAATAAAATTTATATTTAGGTAGATCTCAATTTTATACAAATTTAGAAATTTGAATCACTCAAATCGGAGTTGAAACGCAAAAGTTATAAGCGTTTGAAGTTTGAAACAAAATCTGAAATCATTATTTCGAATTAATAAATCATTTTCTTTTTCGGAAATTAATTATTGCGTCGGCTGGACACGTGGCAACACGGGATTGGTCTGGACGTCAGCCGGTCCATGGACTCGGTCCACGCTCGGTTTGGGTCTACCGTGGACTCGGCTCACGGCTCCATGTGTCACTGACATGTGGGTCCCCTCGGGTGGCGTCCTTCTTGCGTCGGCGGGCTCGACCTGGCGGCAGGTGGGACCATTGTGGCGTCATTCTTGACATCGGCGCTCGGTGGGACACGGCCGACATCTGCGGCGGCGTGTCAGAGACACGTGCTCACGCGCGCGTGGCGGTGCTGACCACGGCGGTCAGTCTCCCGCACACGTGGCTAGATCTCGACCGTTAATTTGAAAATCAACGGTCCAGATTGGATCTGGATTCATGCGTTTGGGGTGAACTCGGTTGATCTGGACCGTTGGATCTAGATCCAACGGTCGAGATTGGATCTGAGATTCTTGGACGGGATCTCACCGTCGGGTGACGTGGCGCGATCTTGGACCGTGCGATGGAGATCCAACGGCTCACAACGCTCGCGGATGACGATGGCGACACGGCGGAGCAGGGCCACCGGAGATGAAAACGACGACGAGCCCGACGGCAGCCGGTCGCCCCGTGAGTGAGAGGTACCGCAGTGCGCCTTGGCTTGGGGGTCTCGGAACTGGGCTCAACCGCGGCGGAAGACGGCGAACGGCGGCGGAATGAAGCAAAGAATCAAGCGGGAGAGAGAGAACTCCGGCGAGCAATTGCGAGGTGACGGCGGCGGATAAGGCTCGGAAGTTGGGGAAGACGATGCGCCGACGGGTCGCGATCCTCGGGCAACGATCCACGCCTTAAATACCGCGCGAACGCCGAGATTCGCTCGGTTTCGCGGCGAGCCGGTGATGGCGGCGGAGTCCGTTCGAACTCGGTGAGGTGACGTGGACGCACGATGGCCGTCCACGTGGCGTGATCAGTGGCTGAGATTGGCTCGGGTGCGGCCGTGATCGCGCGATTGATCCTCGATCATAGATCTCGATCCAACGGTTCGGATCGATCCGAGTTGAGTCGGTTCGGTCGAGTCACCGGCTCGGTCGGGTTCGGTCGGACTCGAACTCGAGTCCGACTCGGGCTCGATCGGATGAATTGTACAAACCCACTCGCATTTTCCAAATGATTTAATAATTAAAATAATTCCCAGTAATTCATTTAATTCATTAAAAATAGCAAAAGACTCAGAAAAATTCCAGAAAAATTCTGGAAAATACTTTAGGGTATTTGGGACTCAAATAAAATATTTCCAATAAAATTTTATTTGCAAAGTTTAATTCTTTAATTATTTCAAAATGGAATAAATTCAAATAAATTCCAATTAAATCCAAATAAATTCCAGAAAATTCCAAAAATTCACCAAAGTGCCAAATCACACATGAATTTATGAAAAGCAAAATTTTAGGGTGTTGCAAACCTCCCCCCCTTAATAGAATCTCGTCCCCGAGATTCAGGGCTTACTAAAGGAATAGGTTTGGAAACTCTTTCCTCAAATCCTCTTCGCGTTCCCAAGTTGCTTCACTCTCCGTGTGGTTGCTCCACTGTACTCTACAGAAACGGGTTGACTTATTTCTGGTCTCTCAATCCATAGTGTCCAAAATCTTCACGGGATGCTCCTTGTAAGTCAAATCTTCTTGCAACTCAATTGACTCTAGCGGTGTCTGTTCCTCAGGTACTCGGAGACACTTCTTCAACTGGGACACATGGAATACGTCATGTACCCCTGCTAACGACTGTGGCAACTCCAGCTGATAAGCAACTTCGCCTCTGCGACTCAAAATCTTAAATGGTCCAACATAACGGGGTGCGAGTTTCCCTTTGGCATGGAACCTCTTAACTCCTCTGAGCGGCGTGACTCTGAGATACACGAAATCTTCTGGTTCGAAATTCAGGTCTCGGCGACGGTTGTCAGCATAACTCTTCTGTCGTGATTGGGCGATCTTCAACCTTTCCCTAATCATGGCAATCTACTCTTCAGCCTCTTGAAGAATATCAGGCCCGAAGACACGGCGCTCGCCGGTCTCATTCCAATTCAATGGCGTCCGACAGGGTCGACCATACAGTGCCTCAAAAGGTGACATCTGTAAACTAGCCTGGTAACTATTATTGTAACTAAACTCAGCATATGGCAAACTCTTATCCCAAGAGGTAGCATGAGCCAATGCACATGCTCTTAACATATCCTCCAGAATCTGATTGACTCTTTCGGTCTGTCCATCCGTCTGTGGATGATAGGTCAGATCAAGTTCAAACGGGTTCCCATGGCTTCGTGCAACTTATTCCAGAACCTTGAGGTAAATTGGGTACCTCTGTCCGATACAATCCTCCTTGGCACTCCGTGCAAACAGACGATCCTGATCATGTACAACTCTGCTAACTTATCTCCCGAGTAGGTGGTCTTCACGGGGATAAAATGGGCTACTTTGGTCAAGCGATCCACTATAACCCATATGGAGTCATAACCTCCTTGAGTCTTAGGCAAACCGGTAATGAAATCCATTCCGATTTCCTCCCACTTCCACTCAGGTATTTTCAGCGGCTGTAGCAACCCTGCTGGTCTCTGATGCATTGCCTTGACTCTCTGGCATACGTCGCATAATGCAACATGCTCGGCAACTTCACGCTTCATGCTCGGCCACCAGAATCTTTCCTTCAAATCCTGATACATTTTGGCGCTTCCAGGATGAATTGAGTACTTGGAGTCATGGGCTTCTTCCAAAATCAGTCGCTTTAGTTCCTTCTTGTTGGGCACACAAATGCGATCCTTCATCCATAACGTGCCTTGCTCATCCAACTTGAAGTCCTCTGCCTTGCCTTCCTCCTTGATGGACTTAATCCTACGGATCTTGTCATCATCCTTCTGTCCTTTCCGGATCTGATCCTCTAGGGTAGGCTTTACTTCTAATGTGGCCAAGAATCCGCTAGGTACCACCTCAATCTTCATTCTCTGGAAATCCTCACATAGCTCATCCTCGACTTGTGGCTAGCACCCTGCTCACGGTATGGCTTTTCCGACTCACGGCATCGGCAACTACGTTGGCCGTCCCGGGATGGTAATGGATTCCAACATTGTAGTCCTTGATCAACTCTAACCATCTCCTTTGCCTCATATTCAGATCCGATCGGGTGAATATGTACTTAAGGCTCTTATGATCCGTATACACTTCACATCTGTTCCCGATCGAGATAGTGACGCCATATCTTCAAGGCATGCACTACTGCAGCCTAACTCTAGGTCATGTGTCGGATAATTTTCCTCATGCGGCCTCAATCGCCTTGATGCATAAGCGGCGACCTTTCCATTCTCGCATCGGCACACATCCAAGTCCTTGGCGCGATGCGTCACAATAAATATCGGCTTTGATTAACATCCGGTAGAACTAACACCGGTCTTGATGTCAATCGCTTCTTCAGCTCCTGAAATCCTTTCTCGCATTCTCAAGGCGTCCATGCAAACTTCTTTTCCTTCTTCAAAGAATTGCGTAAGAGGTTTCGCAATTGTCGAAAAGCCTTCAATGAAACGGCGGTAGTACCTCGCCATTCCAAGGAAACTCCGAATCTGGGTCACGATCTTGTTTGCTCCCAATGTAACACGCCTTCTACTTTGCTTGGATCTACGGCGACTCCTTCTGCGGTCATTACATGTCCGAGGAATTCTACCTTGTCCTTCCAAAAATCACACTTGCTGAACTTGGCGAAGAGTTCTTTGTTCCTCGCTTTTCCAAAACTCGCCTCAAGTGTTCGGCATGTTCATCCTCTGTCTTGGAGTAGATTAGGATATCATCTATGAACACGACGACAAACTTGTCCAAATATTCCATGAACACCTTATTCATCATATTCATGAAATATCTTTGGCGTATTCGTCGATCCAAAGGACATAATCAGAACTCGTAATGTCCATATCTTGACGAAAATGCAGTCTTCGATATCTTCTGATCGGATCTTCAACTGATGGTATCCCAATCTCAGATCAATCTTGGAGAAAACTCCGGCTCCTCTCAGCTGATCAAACAAATCATCAATCCTGGGTAGCGGATACTTATTCTTCACGGTGACTTCATTGAGTGCACGGTAGTCGATGCACATCCTAAAACTCCCGTCCTTTTTCTTGACGAACAGAACTGGTGCTCCCCACGGTGACGAGCTCGGTCTGATAAATCCTTTCTCCATTAACTCTTCTAACTGTTTCTTCATCTCTACCAACTCCTCGGTGGACATCCGATAGGGTCTCTTTGCTATCGGTGCTGTACCAGGTACAAGCTCTATCACAAACTCTATGTCCCTGTCTGGCGGCATACCGGGTAGATCTTCAGGAAAAACATCTGGGTACTCATTCACTACGGAGACATCCTCTATGCTGATTGCCTTGGTGCTGTTAACCATCAACTGTCCTTCTCTAACGGCAGTAGCTTGAAATTCCACTTTCTTTCCACACGGGCTCTCAACTGAGATAGTCCTTCGTCCACAATCCAATACGGCCTTGTGCTTGGATAACCAGTCCATTCCCAAAATAACGTCTAAGGTCTGGGTCTCCAAAATTATAAGGTTCGCTAGGAACTCTATTCCTTCTATTAGTATTCTCACCCCGGAACATCCTACTTTCGTTCGGAGTTCGGAACCAGGGGTTTGAACTAAAAGCATGCACTTAAGTCTTGCAATCCCCAAATCATTTCTAGCAGCAAAGCCTTGCGAAACAAGCGAATGCGAAGCTCCAGAATCAAACAAAATCAAGCAGTGTATCGAGTTAACAAGTAACTTACCCAGTACGACGTCAGTAGCATTCTGCAGTGCATCTGCGCGGACATGGTTGACTCGGCCTCTCACCACTGTCTTGGATGTGGTTCCTGGTGCTGGCGTCCTAGCTTGGGTGGTTCCTAGATTGAAGCGACCGGGGTCACTCTGCTGTCTTCTTTGGACAACTGTTGGCAAAATGTCCTGGCTCGTTGCGATTGTAGCGGCGTCTCACGGTTCCTTCTTTGATTGCTCGAGCAGCGTTTCTAACAGCTGGGTGCAGTAGTTACGATTGACAGGTCTTGGTGCCGTGACGGTGTCCTTGTAGCATTCTATGGCTGGAATCAAAATTGATTTGGTGCAACTCTCGACGCATTGCGTTCCTGGCGTGATCCTTCTTTGTTGCATCCTGCGCTTCTGTTCTCATCCAGCTTCCTTGCGCTTGTCCTCAAGAATAAGCGCCTTATTCACCAACTCTTGGAAATCTGGAAAGGTGTGGGTGATCAATCCTACTTGCAACCCTGAGTTAAGTCCCTTCATAAAACGAGACCGTCTGGCTTTATCTATCGCTACATCCTCAAAGCGTAGCGTGCTAGGCTGTGTGAACTTGTTCGTAGTCGGCCACCGGTGATTACCTTGCTTGATGCTCAACTCCTCCTTCTTAAGGTCCATGATTCCTTCAGCACATGATAATGACGAAACGCAGCTGTGAACTCTTCCCAAGTGATGTCTTGAGGGTTCTCTTGCGTGGCACGTAAATTCTCCCACCATTCGTAATGTTCCTTCCAACTGATGAGAAGCGTAGAGTACCTTCTCATTTCCTATGCATTGAGCTATGTGTAGCTTCCTCTCAATTGACCTTAACCAATCATCGGCCTCTAATGGATTGGCATTCGAAGAGAAAGTGGGTGGGTGAGTTCTCATGAACTCTGATAGTCTTGTATTCTGGCGTTGTCCCTGATTGGCTTGATTAGCTGTGGCCTGAGCAGTGACGTGTTGCATTTGTTGCATCATAGCATGCATCAACTGAGTCTGAGCAGCAAGAAATGCTCCAAAATTCTGCATATCAACTGGCGGTGCTGGTGCTCCATCATTGGGGTTTTCTGCTGGGCGAGAACCACTTCCATTGCTTTAGAAAGTTTCCGTGGGTGTTCACCATCTGTCGATTTGCTCTAAGTTTTAGAGATGAGGGGGAATCAAGAATAGACAAGTAATATGGAACTTATGCGGGGCGAAAGGTGTAACTTTAAGGTCCAACTTTATTATTGATATTAATAACTTGGTATGGTTGCTTACAATGCCTAAGGGCCTTGCAACACATACTGCACACTCAGCAAACAATGAAAATCCAAATCGAATCGACATCGAGTCTAACGCCTAAAGGGTGACTCTTTATTCTATGACGTGACTCGTGAAAGAGTCTCACTATAGAACCTATGCTCACTCATCGAGAAAACCTCCACGGCCTGGTACGGATGCGCGGCATAGGCGCGAAACGATTGCCATGTCCAAAGAATCGTGTCATCTGTGGTAGTCGAAGAAGCGGTGTCCTCATCGAGATCTCGACTCCTCTGGTGCAGCTCGTGTAGCTCAATCTTGGCTCTGGGTCTGGTCCGTATAAAGTCATCTCCAACTCGTCAATCCTTCGCAGAAGGTGTGCCACATACTCTTGAGCTTCCCGCCATCTGTTCTTCTCTGTTGTGATCTCCTTGCGGGCCTTCTGTAGCTCTTTGCTTGTATCATCGAGTACATCCTCCTGGGCGACAACAAATCGTGCCAACTATGTAACCATGGCATCCTCATCCTGATTCGCCTTCGGGTCAAGAAGGTTATTGCTGCGCGGGTGATGTCGGGACCCCGAATTTGCAAATCCGGACCCTCTGTGTATTCAACACTAGTCCAGGAACGCGCTAGTGCACACAGTCTTAACATCGGTAAATATCACAATCATACCATTCGATACTATCAAAGTACTTTATTTAAATAGTCAAACTGGTTACTTGACCTTATGGTCAAGGCACAAATGTACGCCTCGCAGGGCGAACTTATTAAGAGAGAAATAGTAGCAGCGGAAAATCAAAGAAGGTAACATCGTGGCGCCATCCAGTATACCACAGGCAACTGACTGGGCTCGCTTCCCTAAGTAGACGGATCCTCTCGGAGCTCCTCCTCCAAAGCTGGTGTAGTCTCCTCTTCAACTGGTGTTGTGTTGAGGCAAGGGTGAGTACTTGGTACTCAGCAAGTCATGCACAGAATGCAGCTAATATACTATATGCATGGCTTGGTACAAAGGAATAGCTCAAGGTATATTTGCAGTAAACAGCATTTAACAAGTAGTATAAGTAGATTCGAAAGCAGTAGAAACAAGTAAAGCATAAATAACTTTTCAAGAAGTTTGGTAAACATTTTTCCCATCCTAAACCACATTTCCATCAACATCATTATTAATCCAACCCAACCTTTCAAACCAAGTTATTTTTGAGAAAATCTAACCCTTATTTGTAATTCTGAGCGATGTCCAATACCGCGGACACGCTATTCGAATAGATTCTAAACTCTGCAGAGGTTATGCACTTTACCCACAAGATACAGTCAAACACCACAAAGGCGAGTTCCCGTAACAAAGTCTTTCGGAAACTTCTAACAATACAAGTGGTCCTCCCCGGTTATTGCGCACTAACCCTTCCCTTCGCTAAGGCGAAGTCTAGGCCAATCAACCGTTAGATGGGTACTGCCTCGGCCGATGCGCTCCCCGTACAACTTACACAAAGGGTGTAGTTGACCTCCGAGGTCCCACAGTGCGTTATTAGCAACTTAGTCAACTAGGTCCGTCCCATTACAGACATGTGGTTGCACGTTAGACCCAGTTCAAAGGCTTGCAAGGTTAAGTCCTTAGGGTGACCAGGGCAAGACTACCCGAAGAACCAAATCAACATCCCCAATGCCACAACTGGCCAACCTGATCATTCTTGCCACATGCCCCGGTCGAAAACTGTTTATCAAACCCCAGTTGATTACCATGCACCACGTGCCATCAACATCACATGATACCTTTTCAAAACAGGTTCAATATATCATTAAGTCAACGTTAGCATTTGTTTGTCCAAAATCATGTCATGAGCACGTAGCAGGTCTAAGCAGTTTACTACAACGGTCTAAACCCATGTTGGCAAGTTAATAATGTCCAACTAGTAAACCATAACTAAGGTGACAACGGTCATGGCACATACTTAAGTAATCAAGGTGTCATACAGCAAATTGGTATTTATCTAATTCCCCAAAGTTAAATAAAGTATTTTCTAATTGAACTAGCATGCAATAGGTTAAATCAAAATAGATTTCAAAATAGGATCAACATGGTCAAAGCACAACTTGCCTTCAAAAAGCACTTGTTCTTGGTCTTGAGTTGGATCCTGAGTCAATACTTCTCCTTCGAATCCTTCCGGCACTTCAACGTCTACTCGTAAAGCGTGCAAATAGCAAATACACGAATAAACAATAGGCAAAAAGTGTCCAAACATCCAAATAAAATCCATAAACAGAGAGAACATAATTTTATGAATTTTTAGAAACTGGAATCGTCAAATTTGGAGTTAAGATGCAAAAGTTATGATTATTTAAAGTTCAAATAATCAATTAAATAATTTTACAGAGAAAAACTTTAGTTCAAAAATTAAATAAAATTCATATTTAGGTAGATCTCAATTTTATACAAATTTAGAAATTTGAATCACTCAAATCGGAGTTGAAACGCAAAAGTTATAAGCGTTTGAAGTTTGAATCAAAATCTGAAATCATTATTTCGAATTAATAAATCATTTTCTTTTTCGGAAATTAATTATTGCGTCAGCAAGGACACGTGTCAGCCTCTGATTGGCCTGCTGACGTCAGCCGGTCCATGGACGTGGTCCACGCTCGGCTCGGGTCTACCGTGGACTCGGTCCACGAATCCACGTGTCGCTGACATTAGGGCCCCACCGCGGTATTTGGGTCTCACGCCGCTGCGTGGCTGCGGTGACACGTGGGCCCTCGACACGGGTCCCGCGTGTCAGAGACACGCTCCTCACGCGCGTGGGCGCGGCTAAGCACACGTGGCACAATCTCGGCCGTTGATTTGAAAATTAACGGTCCAGATTGGATCTGGATACCACGCGTTTGGGTTAACGCGGTCAATCCACGCCGTTGGATCCAGATCTAACGGTTAGGATCTAACCTAGCTCTAACGGCGTTAGGGCGCACGTGGAACTCACCGAAGCAGTCGGATCCGGATCGGACGGCGGAGAAAGCTCGAAGTCGGCGATGGCGGCGCGGCGGAGCTGGTTCACCGAGGTCGGGGAAGGCGACCAACGCGACGGCGTTCTGGGGCTGCTCCGGCGAAGTGAAAGACCACCTCGGGTGCGCCTTGGCCGGACGGTTCCGAACCGGCTCGGGCGCGAGGAGGACGGCGACGGCGGCGGCGAGACAAAAACCGTGGCGGCGCTTCCACGCAACTACGGCGAGCGATTCCGGCAAACCCTCGGCGGCTAGAGCTCGGTGGGTTAGGGCAAAAAGTGCGCTGGGTCACGGCGGTCCTCGGTACCACCCGTGCTTAAATGCCCTCGGCATGCGCCAAGACGGACGGAGCCCTAATCCCACACGGCCGACAAGCGGCGGAGGAGTCCGGCTCGGACTCGGCGGGACGACGACGACGCCGGCCGCCCACGTGGCACGATCGGCCGGTGGGATCGCCGCGGCGTGAACGGTGCGGATCGGATCCGATCGGATCGGTCTTGGCGCGAGTTCACCGTTGGATCTCGATCCAACGGTTCCACAGGCTTAGGGTTTGGACTTGGTCGGTCGAGTCACGTGGCTCGGTCGGGTTAGTCGGACTCGAACTCGAGTCCGACTCGGCCTCGATCGGATGAACAGTACAAACCCACTCGCATTTTCCAGCGATTTAATAATTAAAATAATTCCCAATAATTCATTTAATTCATTAAAAATAGCAAAAGACTCAGAAAAATTCTGGAAAATATTTTGGATCATTTTGGACTCAAATAAAATATTTCCAACAAAATTTTATTTGCAAAGTTTAATTCTTTAATTAATTCAAAATGGAATAAATTCAAATAAATTCCAAATAAATCCAAATAAATTCCAGAAAATTCCAAAAATTCACCAAAGTGCCAAATCACACATGAATTTAAGGAAAGCAAAATTTTGGGGTGTTACAAACCTCCCCCCCTTAATAGAATCTCGTCCCCGAGATTCAGGGCTCACTACAGAATAGGTTTGGAAACTCTTTCTTCAAATCCTCTTCGCGCTCCCAAGTCGCTTCGCTTTCTTCATGGTTGCTCCACTGAACTCTACAGAAACGGGTTGACTTGTTTCTAGTTTCTCGATCCATTGTGTCTAGAATCCTCACGGGATGCTCCTTATAAGTCAAATCCTCTTGCAACTCAATTGACTCTAGCGGCGTCTGTTCCTCAGGAACTCGGAGACACTTCTTCAACTGGGACACATGGAATACATCATGTACTCCTGTTAACGACTGTGGCAACTCCAGCTGATAAGCAACTTCGCCCCTGCGGCTCAAAATCTTAAATGGACCAACATAACGGGGTGCAAGTTTCCCTTTGGCATGGAACCTCTTAACTCCCCTAAGAGGCGTAACTCTGAGGTATACAAAGTCTTCCGGTTCAAAACTCAAATCCCTGCGACGATTGTCAGCATAACTCTTCTGTCGAGATTGGGCGATCTTCAACCTTTCCCTAATCATGGCGATCTGCTCTTCAGCCTCTTGAAGAATATCAGGCCCAAAGACACGGCGCTCGCCGGTCTCATTCCAATTTAATGGCGTCCGACAGGGTCGACCATACAGTGCCTCAAAAGGTGACATCTGTAAACTAGCCTGATAACTATTGTTGTAACTGAACTCGGCATACGGCAAACTCTTATCCCAAGAGGTAGCATAAGCCAATGCACAAGCTCTTAACATATCCTCCAGAATCTGGTTGACTCTTTCGGTCTGTCCATCCGTCTGTGGATGATAAGCTGTGCTGAAGTTCAAACGGGTTCCCATGGCTTCATGCAACTTATTCCAAAACCTTGAGGTAAATTGGGTACCCCTGTCCGATACAATCCTCTTTGGCACTCCGTGCAAGCAAACGACCCTGATCATGTACAACTCTGCCAATTTATCTCCCGAGTAAGTGGTCTTCACGGGGATAAAATGGGCTACTTTAGTCAAGCGATCCACTATAACCCATATGGAGTCATAACCTCTTTGAGTTTTAGGCAAACCGGTAATGAAATCCATTCCGATTTCCTCCCACTTCCACTCAGGTATTTTCAGTGGTTGTAGCAATCCTGCTGGTCTCTGATGCATTGCCTTGACTCTCTGGCATATGTCGCACAATGCAACATGCTCAGCAACTTCACGTTTCATACTCGGCCACCAGAATCTCTCCTTCAGATCCTGATACATCTTGGCGCTTCCAGGATGAATTGAGTACTTGGAGTCGTGGGCTTCTTCCAAAATCAGTTGCTTTAACTCCTTCTTGTTAGGCACACAAATGCGATCCTTCATCCACAACGTGCCTTGCTCATCCAACTTGAAGTCCTCTGCCTTGCCTTCCTCCTTGATGAACTTAATCCTGCGGATCTTATCATCATCCTTCTGTCCTTCTCGGATCTGGTCCTCTAAAGTAGGCTTTACTTCCAATGCGGCAAAGAATCCGCTAGGTACAACCTCAATCTTCATTTTCTGAAAATCCTCACATAACTCATCCTGACTTGTGGCTAGCAACGCACTCACGGTATGGCTTTTCCGACTCAGAGCATCGGCTACTACGTTGGCCTTCCCGGGATGGTAATGGATTCCAACATTGTAGTCCTTGATTAACTCTAACCATCTCCTCTACCTCATGTTCAGATCCGACTGGGTGAATATGTATTTAAGGCTCTTATGATCCGTATACACTTCACATCTGTTCCCGATCAGATAGTGACGCCATATCTTCAAGGCATGCACTACGGCAGCTAACTCTAGGTCATGTGTCGGATAATTCTCCTCATGCGGCCTCAACTGCCTTGATGCATAAGCGACGACCTTTCCATTCTGCATCAGCACACATCCAAGTCCTTGGCGCGATGCGTCACAATAAATATCAAAGCTTTGATTAACATCCGGTAGAACTAACACCAGTGCTGATGTCAATCGCTTCTTTAGCTCCTGAAATCCTTTCTCACATTCTCAAGCGCCCATGCAAACTTCTTTTCCTTCTTCAGCAATTGCGTAAGAGGTTTCGCAATTGTCGAAAAGCCTTCAATGAAACGGCGGTAGTATCCTGCCATTCCAAGGAAACTCCGAATCTAGGTCACAGTCTTTGGCTGCTCCCAATGTAACACGGCTTCTACTTTGCTTGGATCAACGGCGACTCCTTCTGCGGTCATTACATGTCCAAGAAACTCCACCTTGTCCTTCCAAAAATCACACTTGCTGAACTTGGCGAAAAGTTGTTGTTCCCTCAGCTTTTCCAAAACTCGCTTTAAGTGTTCGGCATGTTCATCCTCTGTCTTGGAGTAGATTAGGATATCATCTATGAACACGATAACAAACTTGTCCAAATATTCCATGAACACCTTATTCATCATATTCATGAAATATCTTTGGCGCGTTAAATCGAGACCAAAAGACATAACTGTAAACTCGTAATGTCCATATCTTGACGAGAATGCAGTCTTCGGAATATCTTCCGATCGGATCTTCAACTGATGGTATCCCGATATCAGATCAATCTTGGAGAAAACTCCGGCTCCTCTCAGCTGATCGAACAAATCATCAATCCTGGGTAGCGGATACTTATTCTTCACGGTGACTTCATTGAGTGCACGGTAGTCAATGCACATCCTGAAACTCCCGTCTTTCTTCTTGACAAACAAAACTGGTGCTCCCCACGGCGATGAGCTCGGCCTGATAAATCTTTTCTCCATTAACTCTTCTAACTGTTTCTTCATCTCTACCAACTCCTCGGTGGACATCCGATAGGGTCTCTTTGCTATCGATGCTGTACCAGGTACAAGCTCTATCACAAACTCTATGTCCCTGTCTGGCGGCATATCAGGTAGATCTTCAGGAAAAACATCTGGGTACTCATTTACTACTGAGACATCCTCTATGCTGATTGCCTTGGTACTGTTAACCATCAACTGTCCATCTCTAACGGCAGTGGCTTGAAATTTCACTTTCTTCCCACAAGGGCTCTCAACTGAGATAGTCCTTCGTCCACAATCCAATACGGCCTTGTGCTTGGATAACCAATCCATTCCCAATATGACGTCTAAGGTCTGGGTTTCTAGAATGATAAGGTTCGCTAGGAACTCTATTCCATCTATTAGTATTCTCAAACCGGAACATCCTACTTTCGTTCGGAGTTCGAACCAGGGTTTGAACTAAAAGCATGCATCTAAGTCTTGCAATCCTCAAATCATTTCTAGTAGCAAAGCCTTGCGAAACAAACGAATGCGAAGCTCCGTAGTCAAACAAAATCAAGCAGTGTATCGAAGTTAACAAGTAACTTACCCGATTTACGACGTCAGTAGCATTCTGCGGTGCATCTGCGGTGACATGGTTGACTCGGCCTCTCACCACGGTGCAGGGTGTGACTCACTGGTCTTTGGCGTCCTAGCTGGGGTGGTTCCTAGATTGAAGCGAATCGGGGTCACTCCTCGCCTTCTTCTGACAAGCTGTTGGCAAAGTGTCTGGCTCGTTGCGCTTGTAGCGGCCTCACCGTTTCCTTCTTTGCCGACGCCTCGAGTAGTGTTTCTAGCGGGGCTGGGTGCAGTAGTTCTGATTGACAGGTCTTGGTGCCGTGACGGTGTCCTTGTGGCATTCTCGTGGCTGGAATCAAAATTGATTTGGTGCAACTCTCGACGGCCATTGCGTTCCCTGGCGTGATCCTTGCTGTTGCATCCTGCGCTTCCTGTTCTCATCCAGTTCCTTGCGCTTGTCCTCAAGAATAAGCGCCTTATTCACTAGCTCTTGGAAATCTGGAAAGGTGTGGGTGATCAATCCTACTTGCAATCCTGAGTTAAGTCCCTTCATAAAACGAGACTGTCTGGCTTTATCTGTCGCTACATCCTCAGGTGCGTAGCGTGCTAGCTATGTGAACTTGTTCAGGTAGTCGACCATCGCCGATTACCTTGCTTCGATGCTCTGAACTCCTCCTTCTTAAGGTCCATGATTCCTTCAGCACGTGATCTTTGTCGGAATGCAGCTGTGAACTCTTCCCAAGTGATATCTTGAGGGTTCTCTTGCGTGGCACAGAAGTTCTCCCACCATTCGGCGGCTATTCCTTCCAACTGATGAGAAGCGTAGAGTACCTTCTCGTTTCCTATGCATTGAGCTATGTGTAGCTTCCTCTCAATTGACCTTAACCAATCATCGGCCTCCAATGGATTGGCATTCCCAGAGAAAGTGGGTGGGTGAGTTCTCATGAACTCTGACAGTCTTGTATTCTGGCGTGGTCCCTGATTAACTTGATTAGCAGTGGCCTGAGCGGTGACGTGTTGCATTTGTTGCATCATAGCATGCATCAACTGAGTCTGAGCAGCAAGAAAAGCTCCGAAATTCTGCATATCCAGTGGCGGTGCTGGTGCTCCATCATTGGGGTTTTCTGCTGGGCGAGAACCACTCCCATTGCTTCCAAAGTTTCCGCGGGTGTTCACCATCTGTCGATTTGCTCTAGGTTTTAGAGATGAGGGGGAATCAAGAATAGACAAGTAATATGGAACTTATGCGGGGCGAAAGGTGTAACTTTAAGGTCCAACTTTATTATTAATAACTTGGTATGGCTGCTTACAATGCCTAAGGGCCTTGCAACACATACTGCACACTCAGCAAACAATGAAAATCCAAATCGAACTAACTCTGGAGTCTAACGCCTAAAGGGTGACTCTTTATTCTATGACGCGACTCGGCGAAGGAGTCTCATTATAGAACCTTTGCTCACTCATCGAGAAAACCTCCACGACACGGAGTGCGGGTGCGCGGCATAGGCGCGAAACGATTGCCATGTCCAGAATCGTGTCCTCTGTGGTAGTCGAAGAAGCGGTGTCCTCATCGAGATCCGACTCCTCTGGTGCAGCTCGTGTAGCTCAATCGCTCTGGGTCTGGTCCGTACAAAGTCATCTCCAACTCGTCAATCCTTCGCAGAAGGTGTGCCACATACTCTTGAGCTTCCCGCCATCTGTTCTTCTCTGTCGTGATCTCCTTGCGGGCCTTCTGTAGCTCCTTGCTTGTATCATCTAGTACATCCTCCTGGGCGACAACAAATCGTGCCAACTGTGTAACCGTGGCATCCTCATCCTGAATCGCCTTCGGGTCAAGAAGGTTATTGCTGCGCGGGTGATAACGGAACACCGTGCTCTCCAACTCTCTGGCGTAGATACGGGTAATGTGCCGCATTGCTCGTCGTGATACTTCTTGGATACCCATCTGCATTGTAGATCTCCTGGCAGTGCAGTGTATCGGGCGATTGCCTGGGCCCTTCTTCCTAGCAGGTACCTCAATCTTCACGTCACAAGCCTTGATTAATCCCGCTTGTCTGATCACTTCCACTTGGTATTGCGGCTTCTCAAAATCTCCGAGAGTTTGTAGCATATGCCAAAGTTCCGCGGCGTGACCAACTCCTAGATCAACGTAGTTGAACTCTTCCTCCATCTGTCACAAGAGTGCTTTACGTAAGAACTCGGAATTTTTAAATTGTGACAAGGTAAAGGAAAATTTCAGCAAGAGACAAGAAGAGAGAGAAGGGGATAAGTCGAGATGTCATTTCTTGTCTTCACAAATTTTTAGCTTTAGAAAATAGGTTTTATCCTCACTACGACCATTCTAACTTAGGGTTGAGCCTACAGTCAAGTATGGCTCTGATACCACCTCTGTCGGGACCCCGAATTTGCAAATCCGGACCCTCTGTGTATTCAACACTAGTCCAGGAACGCGCTAGTGCACACAGTCTTAACATCGGTAAATATCACAATCATACCATTCGATACTATCAAAGTACTTTATTTAAATAGTCAAACTGGTTACTTGACCTTATGGTCAAGGCACAAATGCAATGGCCTGCAGGCTTAACTTATTAAGAGAGAAATAGTAGCAAATGAAAATCAAAGAAGGTAACATCGTGGCGCCATCCAAAGTATACCACAGGCAACGTGGGCTCGCTTCCCTAAGTAGACGGATCCTCTTGGAGCTCCTCCTCCAAAGCTGGTGTAGTCTCCTCTTCAACTGTGTTGTGTTGAGGCAAGGGTGAGTACTTGGTACTCAAGAAGTCATGCATGTAATGCAGCTAATATACTATATGCATGGCTTGGTACAAAGGAATAGCTCAAGGTATATTTGCAGTAAACAGCATTTAACAAGTAGTATAAGTAGATTCGAAAGCAGTAGAAACAAGTAAAGCATAAATAACTTTTCAAGAAGTTTGGTAAACATTTTTCCCATCCTAAACCACATTTCCATCAACATCATTATTAATCCAACCCAACCTTTCAAACCAAGTTATTTTTGAGAAAATCTAACCCTTATTTGTAATTCTGAGCGATGTCCAATACCGCGGACACGGCTATTCGAATAGATTCTAAACTCTACAGAGGTTATGTACTTTACCCACAAGATACAGTCAAACACCACAAAGGCGAGTTCCCATAACAAAGTCTTTCGGAAACTTCTAACAATACAAGTGGTCCTCCCCGGTTATTGCGCACTAACCCTTCCCTTCGCTAAGGCGAAGTCTAGGCCAATCAACCGTTAGATGGGTACCTGGCCTCAGCCCGATGCGCTCCCCGCATAACTTACACAAAGGGTGTAGTTGACCTCCCGAGGTCCCACAGTGCGTTATTAGCAACTTAGTCAACTAGGTCCGTCCCATTACAGACATGTGGTTGCACGTTAGACCCAGTTCAAAGGCTTGCAAGGTTAAGTCCTTAGGGTGACCAGGGCAAGACTACCCAAGAACCAAATCAACATCCCCAATGCCACAACTGCCCACTGATCATTCTTGCCACATGCCCTGGCCGAAATCATTTATCAAACCCCGCTTGATTACCATGCACCACGTGCCATCAACATCACATGATATCTTTCCAAAACAGGTTCAATATATCATTAAGTCAATATTAACATTTGATTGTCCAAAATCATGTCATGAGCACGTAGCAGGTCTAAGCAGTTTACTACAACGGTCTAAAACCCATGTCGGCAAGTTAATAATGTCCAACTAGTAAACCACAACTAGGGTGACAAGGGGTCATGGCACATATTTAAGTAATCAAGGTGTCATACAAAGAAATTGGTATTTATCTAACCCCCATATTTAAATAAAGTATTTTTCTAATTGAACTAGCATGCAATAGGTTAAATCAAAATAGATTTCGAAATAGGATCAACATGGTCAAAGCACAACTTGCCTTCAAAAAGTACTTGTTCTTGGTCTTGAGTTGGATCCTGAGTCAATACTTCTCCTTCGAATCCTTCCGGCACTTCAACGTCTACTCGTAAAGCGTGCAAATAGCAAATACACAAATAAACAATAGGCAAAAAGTGTCCAAACATCCAAATAAAATCCATAAACAGAGAGAACATAATTTTATGAATTTTTAGAAACTGGAATCGTCAAATTTGGAGTTAAAACGCAAAAGTTATGATTATTTAAAGTTTAAATAATCAATAAAATAATTTTACAGAGGAAAACTTTAGTCCAAAAATTAAATAAAATTTATATTTAGGTAGATCTCAATTTTATACAAATTTAGAAATTTGAATCACTCAAATCGGAGTTGAAACGCAAAAGTTATAAGCGTTTGAAGTTTGAAACAAAATCTGAAATCATTATTTCGAATTAATAAATCATTTTCTTTTTCGGAAATTAATTATTGCGTCAGCCTGGACACGTGGCAACACGGGATTGGTCTGCTGACATCAGCCGGTCCATGGACTCGGTCCACGCTCGGTTTGGGTCTACCGTGGACTCGGTCCACGGCTCCACGTGTCACTGACATGTGGGTCCCCCTCGTGACGTCCATCGCCGTCGGCCAGGCTCGACCACGGCCGACAGTGGGACCAGCTGGCGTCATTCTTGGCGTCGGCGCTCGGCTGGGACAGCCGCTGACATGCGGGCCCCGCGTGTCAGAGACACGCGCTCACGCGCGCATACCGATCACGCGGCCGGGCCTCCCGCACACGTGGCTAGATCTCGGCGTTAATTTGAAAATCAACGGTCAGTTGGATCTGGATTCATGCGTTTGGGGTGAACTCGGTTGATCTGGACCGTTGGATCTAGATCCAACGGTCGAGATTGGATATGAGATTCTTGGACGGGATCTCACCGTCGGGTGACGTGGCGCGATCTTGGACCGTGCGATGGAGATCCAACGGCTCACAGCGCTCGCGGATGACGATGGCGACACGGCGGAGCAGGGCCACCGGAGATGAAAACGACGACGAGCCCGACGGCGCTGGTCGCTTCCAATGAGTGAGAGGTACCACCAGTGCGCCTTGGCTTGGGGGTCTCGGAATCGGGCTCAACCATGCGGAAGACGGCGAACGGCGGAATGAAGCAAAGAATCATGCGGCGGGAGAGAGAGAACTCCGGCGAGCAATTGCGAGGTGACGGCGGCGGATAAGGCTCCGGAAGTTGGGGAAGACGATGCGCACGGGTCAGGCGATCCTCGGGCAACGATCCACGCCTTAAATACCGGCGCGAACGTCGAGATTCGCTCGGTTTCCGCGGCGGAGCCGGTACGGGCGGCGGAGTCCGTTCCGAACTCGGTGAGGTGACGTGGACGCACGATGGCCGTCCACGTGGCGTGATCAGTGGCCGAGATTGGCTCGGGTGCGGCCGTGACTGGCGCGGATTGATCCTAACCGTTGGATCTTGATCCAACAGTTCGGATCTGATCTGAGTTGGAGTCGGTTCGGTCGAGTCAGCTGGCTCGGGTCGGGTTCGGGTCGGACTCGAACTCGAGTCTGACTCGGGCTCGGTCGGATGAATAGTACAAACCCACTCGCATTTTCCAGCGATTTAATAATTAAAATAATTCCCAGTAATTCATTTAATTCATTAAAAATAGCAAAAGACTCAGAAAAATTCCAGAAAAATTCTGGAAAATACTTAAGGTATTTGGGACTCAAATAAAATATTTCCAATAAAATTTTATTTGCAAAGTTTAATTCTTTAATTATTTCAAAATGGAATAAATTCAAATAAATTCCAAATAAATCCAAATAAATTCCAGAAAATTCCAAAAATTCACCAAAGTGCCAAATCACACATGAATTTATGAAAAGCAAAATTTTGGGGTGTTACACGTGCTGAGTTTTGGAGCGAGCTAAACCTCCTTGCCTCAGACTAACCCAAAAAAGCTCGGCCCAAGTGCCCACCTCTAGTCATGCGTGCCAGTCGGAGCTGACACTTGCATGGCGCACTGGTTGGCACTTCCATGAAATAATATGACCTATGGCTATGCATGGACTCGGCTTGTTAGGATGCCTCGAGCATCACAAAATTGTAATGCATCGAAAAATTAGTCTTTTAGGGTACTTCCAATGTAAAGTTCTTCCAATGTAAAGTTTTTTTTAGTCATATCTAAAAACATTCACATCATTAATAAATAGTACTAGATACAACCTCTTTAACCTAGGGATAGCAACAGGAAAAATCTCCGCGGGGAGCATCCTCCCATCCCCGATCCCCGATAAGCAAAACTTCCCCATCCCTGTCCCCGCACATAGGGTTTAATTCCCCCCATCCCCGATCCCCGTTGGGTTCATGGCACCCCGACGGGGACTAATCCCTGAAAATACTACATGAAAGACCACATGCTACATGAGTGAATCACTAGAGTAATGGTGCATGTGTGATTGAACTTTGAATGAACTACTAGTAGGGATGAAAACGGTACGGAAACGGTCGGTAAATGACTGTTCCGTTTCTATTTCCACATTTTTTACCGGTAACGAAAACGAAATCGGAAACCTCGAAAACGGATACGGAAACGGATAGTGACGGAAACGAATGCGGAACGGATACGAAAACGAAAGCGAAAAATTCCACAAGAACATAGTAGAGAATCAAAATATACATAATCACAATAACAATGTAGCCCATTCCACTTTCAAGATGGACACAAGAATAGTATTATGTCCACTGGTATCACTATAAAATTTTTCTCAAGTTTGCCGGCTGAAGGCACGTTATTTGTCTCCCATATCGGACCATCATGTCCTCATCCACATAATTATCATGGATATCCTCTTGCTCCACCAACTACAAAGGTTTAACACCCTAAAATTTATATATTATTGTTCGATGTTTATTTATGATTTTCTAAAATTTATTTTGGATTTTCTGGAGTTTATAAATACCATTTTGCTATTTTTAGATTTGTAAAATTAATTTATTTATAAAAAATAGAAACAAAATTATGCTGAAAATAATTTTTATAGGTTCAAAATATTCCAAAGTATTTTTGAGAATTTTTTTGGAATTTTTAACTCCATTTAATATTTTTTATAAAATCATTTGTATTTATGAAATTATTTTATTTCGAAAATAAATATAAACTCTCCTTTCTCATTTTTGGGCCAAGCCCATTTTTCTTTCTGGCCCGTTTCCGTTTTTTGTTTCCGGTTTCACTTATACGAAATTTTCGTTTCCGTTTCCGTTTTCGCCGGAATTGGCCCTCCCATTTCCGATTCCGTTTCCGACAAAAAATTTCCGTTTCTGTTTCCGTACCGGTATTTTCCGTTTCCGTTTCCCTTTTTCTTCGGAACGGTCGGAAACTTTTCGTTCCGTTTTCACCCCTAACCACTAGAGTAATGAGTTAATCACTAAAGTAATTCATATTTAGTATATTTATTAATAATGACCTCACATATATTCTTTTTTCTTTTGAGAATTGATCATTTGCTCCCATCTATTACTGATATTGCGAGGACGGGGATCGGAGATGGGAAATGATGGAACGTCCCAGTCCCCGCGATCCCTGTGGGCCCCCGGATCGACTATCCGGAGTCCTCTGTGTATTTCTGTACTAGTCCCAGATCAGTAGCTAGTACACACAGTCAAAAGTGATGAATCAACAACCATATCACGAATACATATAACTAAATAAGAATAATACCAAATAAAAGCAAAGACCTTATGGTCAAAGTTTACCATTACGGCCTGAACAGGCTGAACGACTTGAACAACTGCAATGAAGACTAAAACGCCAATGCGACTCCATCCAAATGCCCACAGCAATCGAGTGGAGAACGCGCCTAGTCATTTGGAAATCTTGAACAGCTTCTTTCACTTCTGAGAGAGGATTAGAATGTAGCACGTGAGTACATAAAGTACTCAGCAAGTCTGGGAGATTATGCACAATGTAGGCTATCCAAAGATGGCTTAATATGGTTTGTTTGCATAAAGCCAAGTTTCATCAAATCATACTTGTTAACAATTTTCACAAAGCATATTTGAGCAATTCTTTTTAATAATTGAATTATGTAATATTGTAGTGAAGGTTCTAACCACCACTCACTAATATACAGGCTCTATCCGCCATAGCTCAACAAAATCAGGGTTCAATCCAATCACATGGCTCTGTCTGCCAGGGTTCACAAAATCAGGTTCCTTCCACCTACCTGGCTTTAGCCGCCAGAAGCACACCCGAGAGTTCTAACCGCTCCCGGATCCCAAAACAAATCATTGTTTAGTTTGAAACCAAAAATCAAAGTCTACCAGTATGAAAGCATTCAGCAAGCTTTGCCTTTGACCGTAGGCACGGCTATTCGAATAGTTTTAACTCTGCAGAGGTCAGACAGCTTTACCCACAAGACATGATATTCCCTTGATGCCATGCAATTAGCACACTTCCTTGGGTGTGCCGGCAGGGATATCATGACAAGGCCTTTACAATGTATCTACCTGACTTGACCCACCCGCTAAGGTTTCACCGCTGTTAGGGTTCCGTCCGCCCAGTACAGAAGCCCCCTCTTGCGCTGTGTGAGAAAAACAACAACAACAACAACAATGCCTCCTTCCGGCTCTCACACAACAACCGAGTGGTGAGTCTAAGTCAGGTTTCTACAAATTAGTTAGCCAGGTCATGCCCACTTTGACATGTGGTTGTACGGTTATGCTTAGAATGGAGACAGTCATAAGCGTCGGTCCTTAATTGACTTGGGGCGGTACTTGCACAAAAGGACCAAGGTTTGATCCGCTCCCACCCGACATTCCATGCCGCCCAAGTCCAAATCATTTTTCCTTTTATTTTTATTTTGCAAACTAACGGCAATACCTTTTTGCCTAATAATTTCCAACACAAGTTTTCAAGAGATAAAAGGAATTCCCACCCATAGGTGCATATTAACCGTTTGCGAGTCTAAGCATTTCTACCGAACTATTCTATTCCACCAATAGTTTATTTTATAAAATACAAAGCTCAGGGTTTGATGACAATCCTTATAATCAATTCTGTAATCTCCAATGATCATTAAATTGCCCTAGTGGTACAATCATATGAATAATCCGATTCAATATCGTATCCATCAAGTATTGAGTATATCCTGGTAATATCCTAACTCTCAAAATCATATTAAACCCCATCAGGTGTGTCTATTTCCCTTGAACTATGACTAGTATTATTGATTTATCCATCACTCATAGACGATCAATTTTATCATCTGCTAAGAATATTTCACCAAATCATCTATTAAACCACCGAGAATATTTCACAATATCATCTCTAATCATCTAGAATACAATCCACCGCTAGTGCTTCATAATAACATATATTTATTCTTTCACATGATCACCACTAAATCATCTACCTTAATCCACCAGGAATCCATAATATAATCATTTACTAAACCACCAAATATTCTAGATTATTCACTATTCTCCATAAATGATTAGTACATATCTACATCTTCATAATCGTCTATTTCTTAATCAATCATTAAGAATAATCCCCAACAAACACTAATAATCCAACTAACTCTGATTCTCCCTCCTACTAGTTTATCAACCCAAGAATCCAAGTCGACATATTATTTACTTGCAATGATCCGTTTCATCCACCCCGAATACCTTACAATCCCATACATCTTCCAAAATCTCCCACGACTATATTGTTTAAATTGAGAACTACTATCACTGTCCATCTCCTTAGTATTTCAACGATCATCATTCAAAGATCAATTTCATATTAACAACCCCCACATTATCACTACTATTCACCCATCTCCAATTACATTCCATACTATGGGTTCTATTCAAACTATCCTCCAAATAGTCATTTTCCTAATCGAAGGGTATTTTATTAAAAATATTTATTATGGTGGATCACTGTTCTAGGGCGACAAAGGGTTACGGATAACAATTTCAAGGAGGTATAATCAACAGGTATAACTAACAACCTAACGTTTGACATCATCATTTTATATAAATAGCAATGCAATTTGTAAAACATGGTAAAACATTGATAAAACATGGGATCAATATGCGTCAAGGAGACTTGCCTTGGTCACAGCGAGAATGTTGAACACTTGAAGTCCGGCGGCGGAATTGACGGTCGTGTCGGGGTCGTCGACTACACGCAAAACGAGACAACAAATAAATAAAAGAAAATAAATAAAATCCAAAAATTACAAAATTAGTACTGGCAGGTAGATCTTGATTTTAGATGAATTTAGAAATTTGAATGGAGTCAAACGGAGTTCGAATGAGAAAGTTATGAGCTTCCGAAGTTTGGAAAATCAGGAAAATGGAAAACGAGGGAATATTCCGCGGAATATTCTTTTGATGATTTTCTGATTTTCTTGGATTTGTTTGAGTGTATGGCAAGTGGGGTCCTCACGTCATACACATGGTGGTCATCTTCCCCATGGAGCTTCTTGCCATGCCACAACAGAGGAGGCAAAGCCTTGAGGGGCGCCGGTGGGCGGCGGCAAGTGGCGGAACGGCGGCGGCGAGGCCCGGCGGACCGGCGGCAGGGCCGGAGACGGCCGGCAGCGGCGGCACGGTGGCTCGCGGCGGCGGCGGGCGGCCCGCACGCGGCGGCGACGCACAGAGGCGAGGCGGGATCGACCGCCATGGGGAGGGGCGCGATGCGGCCACGGGGCGCTTTGGCTGAGATGGCCGGAACGGCGGCGCGGCGGAAGCTCTGGCCGGCGGCCATGGCAGCGTGGCGGGCCGTGGCGTGGGGGCGCGACGGGGGCAGCCGACGGGTGGTGCGAGACCGGGTTAGTGGGGAGCCGGCGCTGGTCGGCCGAGGCGGGGAGCGCCGGACGGCGCGCGACGTATGGCGCGGCGCGGCGCGCTGACGGCGCGGCGGCTCGCCGGAGGGGCGGGCGGCACCGGCGACACCGAGGGCAGCGACGGCGTGGAGCTGGCCGACGAGCATGAGCAAGGCCAAAACAGAGAGCACGAACCGAACCTCGCCCAAACCAAAATTGCGCAAGAATTAATCGAGAATTCATGAATCAAAAGATGAATCCAACTAATGACATCTAGAGAGACTCGTAAATGCAAGGAATCGAAAAGCAACCCACCGGAGACGACAAATTTCCCCGGCGAACAACGGCAAAGAACAAAGGTGTCCAACTTCGATTTCTTGTATTCGGTGTAAATGGCGAGGGGAGATCACAGGAGAGCTAGTGCACGGGCTAGAAGACTCCCTCCCGAAGATAATGGCGGTGGAAGAGCGCGAATCCGAGTAGAAACGGCCGAGTTATGGTTGTTGGAGACGCTGGATTTGACTAAACGCGACGGTTTCCGGCGAGATTAAGGGCGATTAAAGGTGGGGAATGGAAAGTCCGCATCAATATGATTTCAACGGATCCGGCCGGGAGTAATTTGGGGCATTAAATTGGAAGTTATGAGGTTTTGTAACTCTCTTGCCATGAACAAGCTCCCATGAAACCTCCCTGGAACATCTCCAACGTAAGGAAGGAGACAATGAACAGGGACTGCCACGTGTCCTCCTCCGATTGGCCGGGGTTAAGTGAAAAGCTCCGCGCGCGGGAAAAATTAGGAAAAATGGTCTAAAAATTCCGGAAAAATTCCTAGAACCATTTTAGAATATTTGGGACTCAATAAAATTGGTTCCACTAAATTTGGATGATTTTTGTGGAATTGAATATTCTGGAGCGAACAGCGGCCATTAAACAAAAGCCGCGCGAGATAAAATAGTAGCGGAATTCCAAAAATCGCGGGGAGGGTTCCAAAAATCATTTTAGAATATTTGGAACACAATGGAAGTGCTTTGGGGATTTTTGGAGCATTTTTGGACTCGGGTGAAATTTCGGGTACCGGCGGGAACTGGAAAAGTCGATTTTTCGCCTGGGAGGGAATTAAACCCCGATTTTGGATAGGAAGGGATGCCAGGTTAATATAAACACCAATGAAAAACCAAATTTTGAATTTAATTTATTTAAATTAGGTTTTTCTCCAAAAAGCGAAAACTAGGGTGTTACAAACCTACCCCCCTTAGAGAGAATCTCGTCCCCGAGATTCAGACGGAGAAAGAAAAAGATCGGGAAACTCTGCTTGGAGATCCTCTTCTCGCTCCCAGGTAGCTTTCTTCTCTGCCTGATTGCTCCACTGAACCTTGCAGAACTTGACCACCCGACTTCTGGTTCGACGCTCGGCTTCATCCACAATTCTGGCGGGATACTCCAGGCATGATAGGTCTCTTTCTGGTTCCATATCTTTAAACAGCCTCTGATGTTCAGGTACTACGCTACACTTGATTCCTGACGGCGATTATCAAGATAGTTTCGTCTATCTCGATCGGGCGATCTTGATTTACACGGATCTGTCGACCGCTTCTTCGCTTCTTTCGTAATATCGTATACCGACTTGTCCATTACCTGGTCTCTTTCCAATACAAGGGTATTCTCGCTTTTCGTGCATACAGAGCTTCCAAAGGCGCCATCTTCCGCTTGATCGGAGACTGTTGGTCCTCTGATCCCACGAACCTTGACATGTCAGCGCACACGCTCTCAATACCTCTGCTTAGATCTGATTGATTCTTTCCGTCGACCACCGGCCTGGGATGGTAGCAACACCGAACTCACATTCGCATTCCCAAAACTTTATACCACTTCACAAAACCTCGAGGGAAACTGAGAACCTCGATCTGACACGATCTCCTTGGGCACACAATGAACATGCATTGTTTTAGCCACGCAAAGTTCCACGTGTTTATCACCAAAAAGGGGTTATCTTCCACGGAACAAAGTGTGCAACTTTTGTCAACCTGTCCACACTACCCCCCTTAGAAAGAATTGTATCCGAACTTAGTTCCAAGGGGTTCAATGGTGAAATCCCTTCTTCTTTCTTCCCATGGTTTAGACGAGAACTATGGCTCTTTTGCCATCCTTTACTTATCTCATTACGGGTGCCCCACCACAAGTTTGTTTCAAGAACTATCAACAGAAATCCACTTCCACAATTATAATTCTTCCAAACCTTTATTGATGACAATACTGACGAGTACATCTTACCGATCGAATCAAGACATAAACTCTTTTATTTTATTCTTTAAAAGAGGTAGGGTACTTCTGAAGGTACCATACATTATCATTTATTGACAACCTCAAGTTTCAGGTGCCTCTTCTTCAACTTCAGGGATCATGAGCAGACCTGATGTCCTATATCGCAGAACCTGTGACAGAAGTTGCCGATTGCGCCTCCCACCTGCTGCCGGGGTTATAGTCCGAAGAAGAACAACATCTGGAAGGTTGGAATTGGAAGAAGATGCTTGGCGTCCTTGCATCACTGGTTGCACTTCTGGTCCTGGGGTCTTGATTAAGGTTGTTTCTTGGGCTTGGTTAAGTTGAAATTGGTCCACATGAAGCCGAGAATTACTGGCGACATACTGCTCCTGACTTACTCCCTTCCTTTTGCGAGAATCCGGTTGATGACAGTTGTCTTCCAGGGAGACTGCTTTGCCTTTGCCAGCTGGAGGAATCTTCGATACTTGGTGCAGCTTTGAAGGATCATTGTTTTTGATCCATGTGTTTTTGATGATGAGTATTTGAATATTCGAAAAGATTTGAATTTGGTTTGAATATTTGAAAAGAGCAGAAATCAGTTTGGTTATCCGAAAAAGATTTGAATTGGCGAACTTGTTTTTCCCATGTATGACAGACCAAACTCTTTGGTCTGTCATAGACATGTTTTAAGTGAACTCATTGAGCCAAACTCTTTCTTTCCAAGAAACCAGTAAGGTCCACATCTACAACGGACAAGTTTTCTTTCTGTCTGTCGTGAACGTGTTTGCTTTAGGGTTTCGTTCGGACCATGTTGTGTTCAAAACCGAGCGTGGCACGTTTGCGCCGGACAAGATTTTTTGTCCGTCGTGAACATGAATTTGAAAGTGTTTTTGAACCGAGACTTTTGCATGTACTACGTACCGATTTTGGTTGTCCGTCAGAAACATGTTTTCGCGGAATGTTTTCTTTTGGAACCGAGAGTTTCCCTTGTACAACGGATGCACTTTGTTGGTCCGTCGTAATATGTTTTCTAGGGTTTCACTTGGCATTTGCGCCGGACTGGTTTTATTGTCCGTCGTAAATAGGATTTGCTCAATTAGGGTTTTGAGCGATTTTGAGATTGAAATTTGAATTTGATTTTAAGATTATGAAATTTGTGATAATTTCATGGTACTTGTTTTAAAGTGGACTTTATGCAATGCTCTTGTGAGTAGTTGCATGGATTGATGTGAGTCAGGTCGTGGACTTGTACTCGGAATTGTTTTGTGTTTTTGATTCATGTGCAGGTGTTGCTTGAGGTCGAACATGGTCGATGACGGGACCGAGACTAGGTTCAGGGAGGAACTGAGGTCGTGAAGGTCAAGGATGTCATGCGAGATGTTTGGACTAGAGAACAGTGCACGTGTGGTTGAGATCGTTACAGCTTAGCGGCAGTCGAGCCGTATGGGTGCATGCTGCGTGTGTGAGTGCGTTGCTTTCTGCATGCCGTGTCCGAAAGGGAGTACAGGCAGCAGCCGGCGATCGTGCGCGTCACCAGGCCCACTTGCCCCGGCGTGCAGAGCTGGGAGTACAGGCAGCAGCTGGTTTTTACCGTGTCCGAGAAGGAGACTCGCAGCGGAAACGTGGTGGAGCCAGCCGGTTTGCCGAATACAAGATAGAAGCGGTGGCTGTCTTGTTCTTTAAAAATAGAGGGTTCTAGGGGTTAGAACTCATCCAATCCAACGAAAGAGGGCAAGAAGCAAAAGGTGTCTACAACAAAGAAGAGCGTGTGTGCTCTATCTAGTTGTTTTAGAGTTTTCTAATCTTTTGAGATTAGAAGATTTTTGGTGTCATCCTGTGGAAGATGGCTTTGGAATAAAGAAAAGTTTATGCAATATTCCTTTCGTTTTTGATTCTTGATTAGAAGTTTTGTTCATCATTAGAACTAGTTCTTGTTCTTATTTTGCTAATTAGTCTAGGGTTTTGATCTCTTCAATATTAGATATTCTTCCGGTTTTTAGGGGTCATTGATTTTCCGAAAGAAATAGTTAAATTTTTCTAGGCATCTATTCACCCCCCCCTCTAGTTGCCTACTCGGTCCTACAAGTGGTATCAGAGCAAGGCTCTACTAATCCATCTTAACAGGTGATTAGTAAACGGTAAGTTATGGCAACAGAGAAATACTCGAACAAGCCGCCAATCTTCGATGGCACAGACTTTCCCCACTGGCGGATCCGGATGACTGCTTATCTTCAAGCTCAAGGTAACGCGATTTGGCGCAAGGTAAAAATTTCGTACGAGCTTCCTTCTAATGATGATATTGATAAAATCGAGTTTGAAAAAGATGTTGAAAACAATAATAGAGCTAGAAACATATTGCTTCAAGGACTTGCTAGAAAAGAATTCGATAGAGTCTGTCATTTACTCACTGCTCATGAAATTTGGAAATCTCTTCAAGATTATCATGAGGGCACTGACTCTGTAAAAGAAGCTAGGCAAGATCAATTTAAAAAGGAATACACTAGATTTGAAATGAACTCTGGAGAATCTCTAGATGATTGTTTTGCTCGCTTTAACAAAATTTTAAACAATCTTAGAGCTGTTGATGTAAAATACACTGACTCTGAAAATGCTAGACATTTCCTATCATCTCTTGATCTTAAAATCTGGCAAATGAAAGTGACTGCTTTTAGGGAGGCTCACAAGATGAGTGAAATGACATTGGATAAATTATATTCTAGTCTCAAGACTTTTGAGATAGACATTGTTTCAAGAACATCCAATGATAACTCTATGGCTCTTAATGCTAATTCTTCATATGATAATGTTACTAGTTCTTCATCATCATATTCCATTGCGGCTTTGAGTGCTCTTAGTGATGAACAACTAGATCAAATACTGTAAGATACACTTGCTCTTCTTTCCAAGCGTGTCAATGCAGCTTACATGAGATCAAGGGAGAGAAGAGGAGCCTCCATCCACTCGCTACAAGCTAGCAAGGCTGGGCATATTCGTGCCAATCGCTTCAGAACAAGGATAGAGAGGAGAAGGACCTAAACAACTCCTCCAAATCCTTCCCGCCAAGAGAGAGCAAGGACAAAAATAAGCAAAGGACGAAGAAGATGCTCAACAAAGTCTTCATCGCAATTGGTCGCTTAGATTTGAGCGACATTGACGACTCATCGAAGATGAGAAAGAAGAGAAGCAAACAAAGCTGAATGAGAAAGACTTCACCGGACTGTGCTTCATGGCAAAAGGGAACACTAGTGACAACGACAAAGACTTCCAAATGATCGTGATGAGGTAATGCCTTCATATAATGAGCTTTGTGAAGTTTTAGTCATATTGAGAAAATCTTTAAGAAAATCTTCACTCAAAAATAAAAACTTAGAGAATGGTTTGTCCATGCTGAAAACTGAAAATGAAAAACTTAGAAATTCTATTTCTAACAATGATGCATGTGATGATTGTGAGGGGTTCTCATTAGAATTGCAATCACTTAGAGCTGCTCATTCTTGCAAGATAAAAGAGCTAAATTTGCTAAAAAGTGAAGTTGATAAATTCAAGAAAACTTTAGCTTTTGGTTCAATAATGCACTTTTATGTGTTGCAAGAATTGTTTGTCACTAGAGAGAATTTAAGAAAAATACGAGCAATTTGTCTTGCTGGACACATTATCTTTACTCACTCTATCACACCTCAAAAGAATGCAAAAAATGTGAAATTCTGAAAATTGATATTGCACTTGAAAAGAACAATGTAGAGAGAGCCATTATAGCCAAAGATAGAGCCGTTCAAGCTAAAGAAAAGGCTAAAAAATGTCAAGTTGATTCATGTCAAAATTGCCCTGTTGTTCTTAGAGAAAATGAATATTTGAAATCAACGTTGGAAAAATTTGCTGGAGGAAAGAAAAACTTGAATCTGATTCTTGATAAATCAAAAGTAAGTGTTAAAAACAGTGGGATAGGCTTTGATCACTTTGAACACTTGAAAAACAACCCTCCTGTAATTGTGAAAACACTTGGTACTGGTAAAATTGAAATCCTCCTCCTAAACCAAGTGAAACAAAATTCAAATCTGCTTTGGATCTATTGATTTTTCTGGAAAAACTCAACCCACTCAAAGTAAAGGAGCAAGTACTTCAAAACTCAGGTACAAATGCACTTTTTGTCACAAAGATGGTCATCTAGAAAACTTCTGCTATAGGAAAGCTAAAATCGAGAAGGGAAAGAGAATTAAAAATTCTAAAATGACTGGAGAAATTAAAAATTTTGAAAAGCCCAAGTCATACCGTCATAAACCATCTAATAGGGCCTTTACAATCTATGACAATAGAAGAGCAGGTTTAGGTTACAAAAGGAAAACACCTTCCACTTCTTTGTATGTGCATAGACATGGTCATGAAAGCAATATTGTGACAGGCTCTGTGAAAGCAAACAAAAATTCATTACTCTCACAAGTTTTTATGCGATCACCTGCTCGTCGAGTGATTCAAAGGTCTTTGGATACCTAAAGCATGCTTTTCTAACCCCAAAGATCAATCCTCGGCATCTTCTGTTCATAACATGTAGGTGGTACGAGAAGGGAAGGAGAACATCTGGGTTATTGATTCAGGATGCTGCCAACACATGACGGGCAACTCAAGTTGGTTCTCCTCCCTAACAAAAGCATCTGGGAACGAGACGATCACTTTCGGAGATGCTACTACTGGACGCGTCACTGCAAAAGGTACAGTGAAGGTAAATGAACACTTTACTTTGAAAAATGTCTCTCTGGTGTCTAAACTGAAATTCAACCTTCTGTCAGTATCACAATTGTTGGATGAAAACTTTGAAGTGAGCTTTAAACCTAATGCATGTAGAGTACTCGATGCTTCTGGAAACTTGATTCTTGAGATATCTAGACTTGGAAAAATTTTCATAGCAAATTTTAGCAATGCTTCAAGTTCACATTGTTTTGTTGCTTCAGAATCTAGAAATCTCAATTTTTGGCATCGTCGGTTAGGCCACATGGGATTTGATCTGTTATCTAGATTGAGTGGTCTAGACTTAATTCGTGGCTTGCCGAAGTTAAAATCTTGCAAAAATATTGTTTGCGCTTCTTGTCGACATGGTAAGATGGTTGGAGCTCCTCATGCTCCTGTCTCTACTATAATGACCACTGGCCCTGGTCAACTTCTTCACATGGATACAAAGAGGACCATCTCGAGTACAATCGTGGGAGGTAAGTGGTACTTTTAGTGATAGTTGATGATTATTCGAGATACTCTTGGGTGCATTTTCTGTCTTCAAAAGATAAGATTTTTGGACTTTTTCATGTCTTCATTAAGAGATTAATAAATGAATTGCCTAACACATTGAAAGCCATAAGAACTGATAATGGTACTGCGAATTCAAAAATGCTTTGTTCAAATCTTTTGTGAAACTAATGGGATTGAACATCAATTTTCTTCGCCATATTCTCCCTCACGTAATGGTGTTGTAGAAAGGAAAAATAGAACTTTGATTCAAATGGCTAGAACTATGCTAGATGAATACAACACTTCAAGAAAATTTTGGGCCGAGGCAATTTCTTACGCTTGCTATATATCAAATAGGGTCTATCTCAGAGCTTTACTTGGTAAAACATCTTATGAACTAAGATTTGATCGTAAACCATCTGCTTCTCACTTACGAGTGTTTGGTTGCAAATGCTTTATTCTTAAACATGGAAATCTTGATAAATTCAAGCTCGTAGTACAGATGGCATCTTCCTTGGTTATTCGTTGCACTCTCGTGGATATCGTGTACTTGATTTATCGACTAACAAAATGTTGGAGACATGCGATGTTACTTTTGATGAGGCTAGCCTCGAGCTAGACCCGAGCATTTCAGGTTCACGAGAAGATTTAGAGCCAATCTTTTTAGATAAAAGATTCAAGAAAATGATGAAGATAATGATGATGATGAGCTCATACTTACAGAGCAGGAAGATGTTCTGAACAAATTGATGTGACTACTACTTCAGATTCTCCTACACCTCCCACGACGATCAAACAAGCTGGACCTCCCTCACTGCTTTGAAGAACCATCCTCCTGAACAAATCATTGGAAGTCTTCATGAAAGGGTGACACGTTCTAATTCATCTCAAACTCTTTTATGCATGCATTCTCGCTTTTGTTGCAAATTTTGAACCTAAGAACATTACTCATGCTTTAACTGATAGTTCTTGGGTAGATGCAATGCATGAAGAGTTAGAAAACTTTGAACGGAATAAAGTTTGGTCTTTAGTGGAACCTCCTAAAAATCAAAACATTATTGGAACAAAATGGGTTTTTAAGAACAAGTTAAATGAAGATGGAATAATTGTTAGAAACAAAGCTAGACTTGTTGCTCAAGGATTTTCTCAACTTGAAGGAATTGATTTTGATGAAACATTTGCTCCTGTTGCTCGTTTAGAAGCTATTCGCATCCTCTTGGCTTTTGCAGCTTCAAAAGGTTTTAAGTTATTTCAAATGGATGTGAAAAGTGCTTTTCTAAACGGTTTTTTAGAAGAAGAAGTTTTTGTGAAACAACCCCCTGGTTTTGAAAATGAAAAATTTCCCAATCATGTGTATCGTTTATCAAAAGCTCTTTATGGATTAAAACAAGCTCCTCGTGCTTGGTATGATAGACTAAAAGGCTTCTTGCTTCAACATAATTTTGAGATGGGAAAAGTTGATAAAACTCTGTTTACTCAAAATTCAAATGATCAATTCCTTGTGGTGCAAATTTATGTGGATGATATTATCTTTGGAGGATCCTCCCACTCTCTTGTGTTGCAGTTTTCTGAGCTGATGTCCAGGGAATTCGAGATGAGTATGATGGGGGAGTTGACATACTTCCTTGGATTTCAAATCAAGCAAGCGAAAGAAGGGATTTTCTTGCACCAATCCAAGTATACAAAGGAGCTACTAAAGAAATTCGACATGGGAGAAGGAAAGTCAGTATCTACTCCAATGAGCACAACAACAATTTTGGACCCTGATGAGAATGGTGTTGAAATGGACCAAAAGGAATACGAAGCATGATTGGATCATACTGTACTTGATCGCTTCAAGGCCTGACATACACTTTGCGCTTTGTTTGTGCGCTCGATTTCAAGCCTCTCCTCGAGAATCACATCGACAAGCAATTAAAAGAATTTTCGTATCTTCGCTCCACTTCTGAATTTGGCATTTGGTATTCTTGTTCTTCTTCGCTTACACTCCTAGGATATTCTCGATGCTGATTTTGCGGGGTGTAGATTAGATAGAAAGAGTACTTCGGCACATGTCATTTTCTTGGCACATCACTTGTTTCTTGGTCTTCTAAGAAACAGTCCTCGATTGCTCAATCTACTGCTGTTGAATACGTTGCAGCTGCTAGTTGTTGTTCACAAATTCTTTGGATCACTTCAACTCTTAAAGATTACGGCATTAACTTTAATAGTGTTCCACTTCTTTGTGATAATACTAGTGCAATTCACATCGCTAAAAATCCTGTTCAACATTCAAGGACTAAACATATTGACGTTCGATATCATTTTCTTAGAGATCATGTTGAAAAAGGAGCTATTGAACTGAAATTTGTTGATTCGGATGCTCAAATTGCGGATATTTTCACTAAGCCGCTTGATTCTTCTCGCTTTGCTTTCTTACGCGCTTAACTTGGGATCATTCATCCCCATGGGTTGATTTGAGGGGGAGTCTTGATTTTAACTCTTTCATTTGATTTTGTCGTTACACTTAAAGAAAACTCTCCTGTTTTCATTGCATCATGTAGTACAAAGCTTTGTTGACTATTCTTGTGTATATAGTCAAATTAATGCTACATTGTTTCACTTCTCACTAAAAGACTAAAAGACTAAAATAATTCAATTTGAGATGCTTTTTGAGAATATTTTGGCTCTTGTTCATTATAGTATTGCATTTGTGAAATAGGCTTAAAAGTTTCTTGTCATCTGTTAAATGGCTAGAGCTGATTAGAAACTATATGTGAGTTTTTTGTTGGACTTCAAATGATCATTATGAGTCTCAAGCAAAATCAGTGTTTTAAATGATAAAAGCAAGTTGAAAAAGATGCAAGCAAAAGCTACTTGGCTAAACACAAGTTTAGTACAATGTGCAGCTTCCTTGCCAGGGATTTAAATTCAAAAGATGCAAGAAAAGGCTACTTGTCTAAACAAAAGTTCAGAACAATGAGAAGCCACTTGCCAAATTTAAACTGAGAAAGATACAAGAAAGAACTACCTACTCATACACAAGTATGGGCTAGTGTGCAGTTACTTGTCATCCCTATTGATCACAAAGCAAAATTGTCAAACTTGCTAAAAGAAAAAAAGGAAATTCAAATTTTTGAAAAGGCTTGAGACAAACATTAGTGAATTTGAAAGTCTCTCTTTGCTCATGATAGATTTCTTTTTAGCTTTGGCAAAATCAGTTTATGACATTTTACTTGTTTGCTCTAATTTGCTTATGCAACAACTATTCTATGTGTTAGAGCCTTCATATTCTCACAATTTGCTTTCTCATTGGGTAAATTGATACAAAATGTGAAAACTCTCCAAATGCTTTACTTTGATTATATACTTTGAATATACTTCAAAGCTTGAGATACTGCATTCATTAAGGGGGAGTTTTGAGATCTTGATGACTATTTTGTCAAAAAGGGGGAGAGCAAAAGTCAAGAAGAAGAAAAATAAAAAGAGAGGTGAATTTCAAACTGTTTGAGAATTTGGATTTACTTGGTCTTTACTTGGTCCTGGAATCTTTTGGGTTTGTGTTTTGTCAAATTACTCATCAAGGGGGAGATTGAAGGATCATTGTTTTTGATCCATGTGTTTTTGATGATGAGTATTTGAATATTCGAAAAGATTTGAATTTGGTTTGAATATTTGAAAAGAGCAGAAATCAGTTTGGTTATCCGAAAAAGATTTGAATTGGCGAACTTGTTTTTCCCATGTATGACAGACCAAACTCTTTGGTCTGTCATAGACATGTTTTAAGTGAACTCATTGAGCCAAACTCTTTCTTTCCAAGAAACCAGTAAGGTCCACATCTACAACGGACAAGTTTTCTTTCTGTCTGTCGTGAACGTGTTTGCTTTAGGGTTTCGTTCGGACCATGTTGTGTTCAAAACCGAGCGTGGCACGCTTATACGGACAAGATTTTTGTCCGTCGTGAACATGAATTTGAAAGCGTTTTGAACCGAGACTTTTGCATGTACGACGGACCGATTTTGGTTGTCCGTCGTAAACATGTTTTCGCGGAATGTTTTCTTTGGAACCGAGAGTTTCCCTTGTACAACGGATGCACTTTGTTGGTCCGTCGTAATATGTTTTCTAGGGTTTCACTTGGCATTTGCGCCGGACTGGTTTTATTGTCCGTCGTAAATAGGATTTGCTCAATTAGGGTTTTGAGCGATTTTGAGATTGAAATTTGAATTTGATTTTAAGATTATGAAATTTGTGATAATTTCATGGTACTTGTTTTAAAGTGGACTTTATGCAATGCTCTTGTGAGTAGTTGCATGGATTGATGTGAGTCAGGTCGTGGACTTGTACTCGGAATTGTTTTGTGTTTTTGATTCATGTGCAGGTGTTGCTTGAGGTCGAACATGGTCGATGACGGACCGAGACTAGGTTCGAGGAGGAACCGAGGTCGTGAAGGTCAAGGATGTCATGCGAGATGTTTGGACTAGAGAACAAAGGCACGTGTGGTTGAGATCGTTACCTTAGCGGCAATGAGCCGTATGGGTGCATGCTTTGCGTGTGTGAGTGCGTTGCTTTCGCATGCCGTGTCCGGAAGGGAGTACAGGCAGCCGGCGATCGTCGGCGTCACCAGGCCCACTTGCCCCGCGTGCAGAGCTGGGAGTACAGCAGCCTGGTTTTTACCGTGTCCGAGAAGGAGACTCGCGTGAAACGTGGTGGAGCCACCGGTTTGCGAATACAAGATAGAAGCGGTGGCTGTCTTGTTCTTTAAAAATAGAGGGTTCTAGGGGTTAGAACTCATCCAATCCAACGAAAGAGGGCAAGAAGCAAAAGGTGTCTACAACAAAGAAGAGCGTGTGTGCTCTATCTAGTTGTTTTAGAGTTTTCTAATCTTTTGAGATTAGAAGATTTTTGGTGTCATCCTGTGGAAGATGGCTTTGGAATAAAGAAAAGTTTATGCAATATTCCTTTCGTTTTTGATTCTTGATTAGAAGTTTTGTTCATCATTAGAACTAGTTCTTGTTCTTATTTTGCTAATTAGTCTAGGGTTTTGATCTCTTCAATATTAGATATTCTTCCGGTTTTTAGGGGTCATTGATTTTCCGAAAGAAATAGTTAAATTTTTCTAGGCATCTATTCACCCCCCCCCCCTCTAGTTGCCTACTCGGTCCTACAAGCTTAGAAGGTACTTCCCCACTGACTTCTGCCGCTGGAATTGCTTGTTTTGATAAGACGTTTTGTTTTCCCAAGGGACATTGTTTCACATAATGCCCTTCCCTGCCACAAAGGTTGCAAACCCGTCGAATCTCCTTTCATGAGGGCACTTGCGGAATTGGTGTCCAATCCTGTTGCAGTGACTACAATGGGTATCTTCTTTGGCCTTGCCCTGTTGGGGACAACTATAAGCAACATGTCCTTTTTCACCACATCGATAGCAGACGACATATCTCCACGGGTGAAGGTTTACAGGAGGGGTATTGCTAGCGCCACCATCACCTAGTACTTCAGGAGTCTTGGTCTTTAGTAGCTCATCCAACGGGTACTGCTGAGGAGTTATAGGTGTAGTGACCATGGAGGCTTGGTTGTTTAGTTGTTGTATCATCAATTGCATGAGCTGAGTCTGAGTCACCATGAACTGATTCATATTCTGAAGAAATGCTGTTATGACCTCGGATGGTTGCTGGTTGAGCTCGGTAGCAGCCCTGACGTTGATAACCGGAACTTCACTGGGGTTGCCATTGACGTTGACCGAAGGATTGGAACTTGATGCAGCAGCTTCTTTCTCCATCTGACGGCAGAACAAGGCTTCCAGATGAGAGGGAACAGCACAGACGAGCGAGAAAGGGGAGGTTCTAACAACACCAAAACCAACTGTCCAGGCAAAGGACAGCACAAACGACGAAAAGCAAAACATTTTTAACACCAAGCGAATGAACTCGTCTACTCGATCAAACTACGCACTCTAACAGAACAAGGCGACCAACCACGGAACGAAACTTGGCCACTTAACCTACAGGGTTAGTCTAAGGTCAACCTTGCTTCTTTGGTCTTCATCGGTCAACGGTTGGATCCTCACCATGAAGACGCACACTTCAGTAGCCACTTTTGCAGAATTGCACCTCTTGAGTCCTCAAGCTTGGAAGTCAAAAGCGGGAACTCGATTACCCTAATATAGAAGTTGTTAAGGGAGGTAGGGTCTAATTTTCATTCCAAAAAGGTGAAGAAGCAACCACTGGGGAAGAAAGGAATAGAAAGAGAGAGAAGACGAGAGTAGCACATTATTTGGTTTCTCTCTTTATAAATATAAGTTTTGAAGCTTCCTAACAACGACCATTCTAACTAAGGGCACGTCCTACAGTCGATATGGCTCTGATACCACCTTTGTGGGCCCCCGGATCGACTATCCGGAGTCCTCTGTGTATTTCTGTACTAGTCCCAGATCAGTAGCTAGTACACACAGTCAAAAGTGATGAATCAACAACCATATCACGAATACATATAACTAAATAAGAATAATACCAAATAAAAGCAAAGACCTTATGGTCAAAGTTTACCATTACGGCCTGAACAGGCTGAACGACTTGAACACTGCAGCGGAAGACGAAAACGCCAATGCGACCCATCCAAATGCCCACAGGCAATCGAGTGGAGAACGCGCCCTAGTCGCTGGAAATCTTGAACAGCTTCTTTCACTTCTGAGAGAGGATTAGAATGTAGCACGTGAGTACATAAAGTACTCAGCAAGTCTGGGAGATTATGCACAATGTAGGCTATCCAAAGATGGCTTAATATGGTTTGTTTGCATAAAGCCAAGTTTCATCAAATCATACTTGTTAACAATTTTCACAAAGCATATTTGAGCAATTCTTTTTAATAATTGAATTATGTAATATTGTAGTGAAGGTTCTAACCACCACTCACTAATATACAGGCTCTATCCGCCATAGCTCAACAAAATCAGGGTTCAATCCAATCACATGGCTCATGCGCGGGGTTCACAAAATCAGGTTCCTTCCACCTACCTGGCTTTAGCCGCCAGAAGCACACCCGAGAGTTCTAACCGCTCCCGGATCCCAAAACAAATCATTGTTTAGTTTGAAACCAAAAATCAAAGTCTACCAAGATGAAAGCATTCAAGAAGCTTTGCCTTTGACCGTAGGCACGGCTATTCGAATAGTTTTAACTCTGCAGAGGTCAGATCTGACTTTACCCACAAGACATGATATTCCCTTGATGCCATGCAATTAGCACACTTCCTTGGGTGTGCCGGCGGGGATATCATGACAAGGCCTTTACAATGTATCTACGACTTGACCCACCCGCTAAGGTTTCACCGCTGTTAGGGTTCCGTCCGCCCAGTACAGAAGCCCCCTCTTGCGCTGTGTGAGAAAAACAACAACAACAACAACAATGCCTCCTTCCGGCTCTCACACAACAACCGAGTGGTGAGTCTAAGTCAGGTTTCTACAAATTAGTTAGCCAGGTCATGCCCACTTTGACATGTGGTTGTACGGTTATGCTTAGAATGGAGACAGTCATAAGCGTCGGTCCTTAATTGACTTGGGGCGGTACTTGCACAAAAGGACCAAGGTTTGATCCGCTCCCACCCGACATTCCATGCCGCCCAAGTCCAAATCATTTTTCCTTTTATTTTTATTTTGCAAACTAACGGCAATACCTTTTTGCCTAATAATTTCCAACACAAGTTTTCAAGAGATAAAAGGAATTCCCACCCATAGGTGCATATTAACCGTTTGCGAGTCTAAGCATTTCTACCGAACTATTCTATTCCACCAATAGTTTATTTTATAAAATACAAAGCTCAGGGTTTGATGACAATCCTTATAATCAATTCTGTAATCTCCAATGATCATTAAATTGCCCTAGTGGTACAATCATATGAATAATCCGATTCAATATCGTATCCATCAAGTATTGAGTATATCCTGGTAATATCCTAACTCTCAAAATCATATTATACCACATCATGTGTGTCTATTTCCCTTGAACTATGACTAGTATTATTGATTTATCCATCACTCATAGACGATCAATTTTATCATCTGCTAAGAATATTTCACCAAATCATCTATTAAACCACCGAGAATATTTCACAATATCATCTCTAATCATCTAGAATACAATCCACCGCTAGTGCTTCATAATAACATATATTTATTCTTTCACATGATCACCACTAAATCATCTACCTTAATCCACCAGGAATCCGCAATATAATCATTTACTAAACCACCAAATATTCTAGATTATTCACTATTCTCCATAAATGATTAGTACATATCTACATCTTCATAATCGTCTATTTCTTAATCAATCTGTTAAGAATAATCCCCAACAAACACTAATAATCCAACTAACTCTGATTCTCCCCTCCTACTAGTTTATCAACCCAAGAATCCAAGTCGACATATTATTTACTTGCAATGATCCGTTTCATCCACCCCGAATACCTTACAATCCCATACATCTTCCAAAATCTCCCTACGACTATATTGTTTAAATTGAGAACTACTATCACTGTCCATCTCCTTAGTATTTCAACGATCATCATTCAAAGATCAATTTCATATTAACAACCCCCACATTATCACTACTATTCACCCATCTCCAATTACATTCCATACTATGGGTTCTATTCAAACTATCCTCCAAATAGTCATTTTCCTAATCGAAGGGTATTTTATTAAAAATATTTATTATGGTGGATCACTGTTCTAGGGCGACAAAGGGTTACGGATAACAATTTCAAGGAGGTATAATCAACAGGTATAACTAACAACCTAACGTTTGACATCATCATTTTATATAAATAGCAATGCAATTTGTAAAACATGGTAAAACATTGATAAAACATGGGATCAATATGTGTCAAGGAGACTTGCCTCGGTCACAGCGAGAATGTTGAACACTTGAAGTCCGGCGGAATTGATTGGCCGTGTCGGGTCGCCGACTACACGCAAAACGAGACAACAAATAAATAAAAGAAAATAAATAAAATCCAAAAATTACAAAATTAGTACTGGCAGGTAGATCTTGATTTTAGATGAATTTAGAAATTTGAATGGAGTCAAACGGAGTTCGAATGAGAAAGTTATGAGCTTCCGAAGTTTGGAAAATCAGGAAAATGGAAAACGAGGGAATATTCCGCGGAATATTCTTTTGATGATTTTCTGATTTTCTTGGATTTGTTTGACTGTATGGCAAGTGGGGTCCTCACGTCATACACATGGTGGTCATCTTCCCCATGGAGCTTCTTGCCATGCCACAACAGAGGAGGCAAAGCCTTGAGGGCGCCGCCATGGGGCGCCGGCACGTGGCGCGGCAAGTGGCGAGCAGCCCGGCGGCCGGCAGCGGCAGCGAGAGCAGCGGCGGCAGACGGCGGCTGCGCGGCGGCGGCGGCGACGCGCGGCGACAACGCCAGGCGGCGCGGATCGGCCGCGGGCATAGGGGCGGCGCGATGTGGGGAAGCCCCGGCCACGGGGCGCTTGGCTGAGATGGCGGAGCAGCGGCACGGGAAGCTTCTGGCAGCGGCCATGGCGGCGTGGCGGCCGTGGCGTGAAGGGCGCGACGGGGCAGCCGACGGTGGCGCGAGACCGGGGTTAGTGAGGAGCGGCTGGTTTGGGTCGGCCAGCGAGCGCCGACGGCAGCGCGACGTCTTGGCGGCGTATGGCGCGGGCAGCAGCGGCTTCGCCGGAGGGGCGGGGCGGCACCGGCGACACCGGAGGACGGCGACGGCGTGGAGCTGGCCGGCCGACGAGCATGAGCAAGGCCAAAACAGAGAGCACGAACCGAACCTCGCCCAAACCAAAATTGCGCAAGAATTAACTGAGGAATTCATGAATCAAAAGATGAATCCAACTAATGACATCTAGAGAGACTCAGAAATGCAAGGAATCGAAAAGCAACCCACCGGAGACGACAAATTTCCCCGGCGAACAACGGCAAAGAACAAAGGTGTCCAACTTCGATTTCTTGTATTCGGTGTAAATGGCGAGGGGAGATCACAGGAGAGCTAGTGCACGGGCTAGAAGACTCCCTCCCGAAGATAATGGCGGTGGAAGAGCGCGAATCCGAGTAGAAACGGCCGAGTTATGGTTGTTGGAGACGTTTTCGGATTTGACTAAACGCGACGGTTTCCGGCGAGATTAAGGGCGATTAAAGGTGGGGAATGGAAAGTCCGCATCAATATGATTTCAACGGATCCGGCCGGGAGTAATTTGGGGCATTAAATTGGAAGTTATGAGGTTTTGTAACTCTCTTGCCATGAACAAGCTCCCATGAAACCTCCCTGGAACATCTCCAACGTAAGGAAGGAGACAATGAACAGGGACTGCCACGTGTCCTCCTCCGATTGGCCGGGGTTAAGTGAAAAGCTCCGCGCGCGGGAAAAATTAGGAAAAATGGTCTAAAAATTCCGAAAAAATTCCTAAAACCATTTTAGAATATTTGGGACTCAATAAAATTGGTTCCACTAAATTTGGATGATTTTTGTGGAATTGAATATTCTGGAGCGACAAATGGCCATTAAACAAAAGCCGCGCGAGATAAAATAGTAGCGGAATTCCAAAAATCGCGGGGAGGGTTCCAAAAATCATTTTAGAATATTTGGAACACAATGGAAGTGCTTTGGGGATTTTTGGAGCATTTTTGGACTCGGGTGAAATTTGGTCTGCGTGAGGAACTAAAAGTCGATTTTTCGCCTGGGAGGGAATTAAACCCCGATTTTGGATAGGAAGGGATGCCAGGTTAATATAAACACCAATGAAAAACCAAATTTTGAATTTAATTTATTTAAATTAGGTTTTTCTCCAAAAAGCGAAAACTAGGGTGTTACAAACCTACCCCCCTTAGAGAGAATCTCGTCCCCGAGATTCAGACGGAGAAAGAAAAAGATCGGAAACTCGCTTGAGATCCTCTTCTCGCTCCTGTAGCTTTCTTCTCTGCCTGATTGCTCCACTGAACCTTGCAGAACTTGACCACCCGACTTCTGGTTCGACGCTCGGCTTCATCCACAATTCTGGCGGGATACTCCAGGCATGACAGGTCTCTTTCTGGTTCCATATCTTTAAACAGCCTCTGATGTTCAGGTACTACGCTACACTTGATTCCTGACGGCAGTTATCAGCATAGCTCGTCTATCTCGATCAAGCGATCTTCGGATTTACACGGATCTGTCTGACCTGCTCTTCGGCTTCTTTCAGAATATCAGGTATACTGACTTGTCCATTACCGGTCTCTTTCCAATACAAGGGTATTCTGCCTTTTCTTGCATACAGAGCTTCAAAAGGCGCCATCTTCAGCTTTGTCGGAGACTGTTGTTACTCTGATCCCACGAACCTTGACATGTCAGCGCACACGCTCTCAATACCTCTGCTTAGATCTGATTGATTCTTTCCGTCTGACCACCGGTCTGGGGATGGTAGCAACACTGGAACTCACATTCGTACCCCAAAACTTTATACCACTTCTGTCAAAACCTCGAGGGAAACTGAGAACCTCGATCTGACACGATCTCCTTGGGCACACAATGAACATGCATTGTTTTAGCCACGCAAAGTTCCACGTGTTTATCACCAAAAAGGGGTTATCTTCCACGGAACAAAGTGTGCAACTTTTGTCAACCTGTCCACACTACCCCCCTTAGAAAGAATTGTATCCGAACTTAGTTCCAAGGGGTTCAATGGTGAAATCCCTTCTTCTTTCTTCCCATGGTTTAGACGAGAACTATGGCTCTTTTGCCATCCTTTACTTATCTCATTACGGGTGCCCCACCACAAGTTTGTTTCAAGAACTATCAGAAATCCACTTCCACAATTATAATTCTTCCAAACCTTTATTGATGACAATACTGACGAGTACATCTTACCGACTGAATCAGTACATAAACTCTTTTATTTTATTCTTTAAAAGAGGTAGGGTACTTCTGAAGGTACCATACATTATCATTTATTGACAACCTCAAGTTTCAGGTGCCTCTTCTTCAACTTCAGGGATCATGAGCGGACTGATGTCCTATATCGCAGAACACAGTGATGAAGTTGCCGATTGCGCCTCCCACCTGCTGCCGGGGTTATAGTCCGAAGAAGAACAACATCTGGAAGGTTGGAATTGGAAGAAGATGCTTGGCGTCCTTGCATCACTGGTTGCACTTCTGGTCCTGGGGTCTTGATTAAGGTTGCTTCTTGGGCTTGGTTAAGTTGAAATTGGTCCACACGAAGCCGAGAATTACTGGCAACATACTGCTCCTGACTTACTCCCTTCCTTTTGCGAGAATCCGGTTGATGACAGTTGTCTTCCAGGGAGACTGCTTTGCCTTTGCCAGCTGGAGGAATCTTCGATACTTGGTGCAGCTTAGAAGGTACTTCCCCACTGACTTCTGCCGCTGGAATTGCTTGTTTTGATAAGACGTTTTGTTTTCCCAAGGGACATTGTTTCACATAATGCCCTTCCCTGCCACAAAGGTTGCAAACCCGGTACTGAATCTCCTTTCTGCGAGGGCACTTGCGGAATTGGTGTCCAATCCTGTTGCAGTGACTACAGTGGGTATCTTCTTTGGCCTTGCCCTGTTGGGGACAACTATAAGCAACATGTCCTTTTTCACCACATCGATAGCAGACGACATATCTCCACGGGTGAAGGTTTACAGGAGGGGTATTGCTAGCGCCACCATCACCTAGTACTTCAGGAGTCTTGGTCTTTAGTAGCTCATCCAACGGGTACTGCTGAGGAGTTATAGGTGTAGTGACCATGGAGGCTTGGTTGTTTAGTTGTTGTATCATCAATTGCATGAGCTGAGTCTGAGTCACCATGAACTGATTCATATTCTGAAGAAATGCTGTTATCACCTCGGATGGTTGCTGGTTGAGCTCGGTAGCAGCCCTGACGTTGATAACCGGAACTTCACTGGGGTTGCCATTGACGTTGACCGAAGGATTGGAACTTGACGCAGCAGCTTCTTTCTCCATCTGACGGCAGAACAAGGCTTCCAGATGAGAGGGAACAGCACAGACGAGCGAGAAAGGGGAGGTTCTAACAACACCAAAACCAACTGTCCAGGCAAAGGACAGCACAAACGACGAAAAGCAAAACATTTTTAACACCAAGCGAATGAACTCGTCTACTCGATCAAACTACGCACTCTAACAGAACAAGGCGACCAACCACGGAACGAAACTTGGCCACTTAACCTAGAGGGTTAGTCTAAGGTCAACCTTGCTTCTTTGGTCTTCATCGGTCAACGGTTGGATCCTCACCATGAAGACGCACACTTCAGTAGCCACTTTTGCAGAATTGCACCTCTTGAGTAGCCACTTTTGCAGAAGCACGACGAGAAGCACGACGAGGAGGAGGAGGAGGAGGAGGACGACGATGATGACAAGGAGAAGCACGACGAGGAGGACGACTGGGACCAGGAATATCATGAGATCATTCATTGGGGCACCGGTGTGTCCTCTGGGTCGTCATCGTCGGAGGATGATCACCCAGGCAACGACGATGATTAGCCGCCCTTCTACGACTCCGACAGCAGCGACGACAGCGGTGATAGCCATGGCCTGTCGTTCTATAAATAAGTAAATTAAATGCATGCATGTGATCTATGAACAATATATATATATATATATCTATGCTAAAAGCCAGTTGGGCTTTCATTATATATACATATCTGTTTTGTTGATGTGGCGGTGGCTTTTATTTTTGTTCTTAGTACGTACGTGCGCGCGTTCCATATTAGTTACTATTAGTTTTTGACGTTTTTGCGGATGTTGTTGCGCTCGTGTGATGATGTTGCGTCAGAAGTGAATGGACACATTGCATATGTCGGAGAAAGAACTTTGCCGAAGAAAAGAAGACAATACTCCTCGAGCTGAATTATGTTACTATTAGTTTTGTTTTTGCGGATGTTGTTGCGCTTGTGAGATGATGTTATATATTTTGCGTATGTTGCAGTTTTTCTATGGTTGGTCTGTGATGGAGTTTGTTTTTTTCTTGTTCCCTGAAGGGGAAATGTCTGACTGGAGGATCTCACAAAAACTATGTTTCTGTTGAACTGTTCTTGGTTTCATCTATTAATGGAACAGGGGCATTCTGTTGCCATCTAAAAATCATCACAATCGGTTCTGGAAAAGAACTGATTGTGATAAGCCCTGTGCTTATCACAATCGGTTTCTTCCCAAAACCGATTGTGATAATACATACTCATCACAGTCGGTTCTAGATAAAAACCGATTGTGATAACAAAATTATTATCACAATCGGTTCTTATATAAAACCGATTGGGATTATTATTGTACCACAATTGGTTACTTATAAGAACCGATTGTGATAACCTGTTACGAAGATTTCCAAATGGAATATACTTATCACAATCGGTTTTGTAGTCAAAAGCTTAGAACTGACACAGATGAAGCGATAGTAATGTGCCATTCTGTAGTAGTGAAGAAAAGATTTACCTCAGTAGTCGATTGCCCCGGAGAGTGATCGGCTGAACGCTCTATAGGCCTAGGTGATTGCCTTGCGGCGGATTTCTTATTCCTCTCTGAAAAAATTACAAAGATAAGTATCGTCAATGATAATAAAAGACGGAAGCCAATGCAATGGAAGTAGCTTACTCGAGGGGGGTTGTTGGCGGGCGAGATCCGACAGGGACGGGCTCCGAATGCCCAAGGTTCCCGATGAATAGCCCGTGGTGCCAGTCACTTGACCCGGCCTTCGCTGTCGGCCATTGCCAGTGGGGGCAGACGGGTTATCTACCTGCTCCCCAGTGTCCGTCATGGTCCGACTCTGCAAAGGCGAAAATTCAGCAAAACTAACTAAATGAAACATTCAAAGGAAAAAGTGGCGCCGGTACCTCTATAGCTACTGAGGAGTTGGTATAACAAGAGCTTTCATTGGAACCAGAAGCAATAGTCAGCTCACGGAAATCAGGTAAAAACAAAGAAATTATAGCCGACGGAGCTTTGTCCAGGAGAAGTGCCCTAGCAATGGTAGACCACCACTGCGAGAAAGAAGCCGATCGACGGGAATTGAGGAAAAAATGTGGCGTCGTGAGGACTTGGAGGTCATCGGCTACCTCGAGCACGATTTTCGCAGCAGTTTTGTTGGTCACCCGGGATCGGGGCTCGAGGCAAGAAAGCAAAGGAAAATAAGGAATAGTTTGCCCAAAGCCCAACAGTCGGGCATAGATTGAAGCATGGTAGAATTCATAAGATGGCTGAAATGTACGTTTCCGGGTATTCATACCGACGTGGATAACGCTAGAGATAAAAAGTTTGAACAAGTTCAAGGTAGATTGAGGCATTAAAGAGCTATCGTCATCTAGTTGAAGAAAAGAAGGCCATGGGTGGTCGGCTACATCGGTATAACTGAATCTTGCTGATTGAAAGAAGGCTGATCCAAATGTAAGAAGAAGCTGAGGTATTTGTGGAAACCAGTCGGGGTCATTTTCAGTTCACCAACAGAACACATGATGAATTTCTCTCCATAGGATCAACTGGCTCTGTATTGGGGTTGGGCATTTTCAGGATAGTCTTCTCTGGAAAAAGCTGAGCTTCCTAAGGGTTCAGAGAGAATAGATCGGTTGAACATGCAGTGGAGCCAGACTTGGATAAACCACAAGGGTCCCCCTACGTTGCCAACTACGAAATTGGCAAAACCAGAAAAGAGGCGGCTACGGATAATATGCATCATTTGGTAGACAGCCCCTAGAAAAATTTTGCCCAGTGCAAGCCGATGACCCTCCACTAGTCGTTCGGCTATTAACTGAAAAGATTGGGTGGGGCCAAGGGATGCACCACAGAATAAAAACCGATCCAACCACAAGTTGAGAAAATCAACATGCTCTTAAGTCGATACTAGGCCATTCACTTTGTTGTTATTCTGGACGTACTTGTGCCAGCCCTCCCCCTTGGTTCGGATTAGTTTGTAGTTGGGTTACCACTAAAAGCCGATAGGTGGTCACCATCCGGCCTAAGATAGCAGAGTTGGGCTATGTCGAGCAAGGTGGGGCCGATTGGACCAGTCGGGAAAAGAAAAGCATTAAAAAAATCTGACCAAATGTAACAAGACGCAACTACCAACGATTCATTAGCTTCCGGATCGGCCAGGCTCAAGGGGAGGCATTCGGCTATTCCCATTCGTTCCCACTCTACCTTTTTCTAAGCCGATACCCTAATGAACCAAGATCGCCATCCTTTGAGGGATGTAGGCCAAGCCCTAAAGCTTTTTCCCCATTCTCCGATATTATATCCAGAAGCCGATAAGGGAATCTTAGGGATTTCTTGGTTTATTCCTGCATCAGCTTCTACGGTTCGTACCGGTCCAAGGAAAAACTGATCGTTGCTATGAGGAATCGGGATGAATACCTGGGTCGGGTCCATTTTAGCCGATTGTGGAAGAAGGTCAGGACCTGGACGAACAAGCAAAGGAGGCCGATTACTTACGATTCGAGAGCTCAGAAGCATGAAAATGATAGTGGGGGACCCGCATATTTTATATTGCAGTGAAAAAGGTGAACAGGCGGGAACAGTTTTTCCATTAAAAATGCACCGAAATTTTTACGGCGCCATTAATGGGGCAGGTATCGAGGAGATATTCCCTAGAAGCCTATTGAGAAGCCGATGGTAGCAGAGTATGATTTTTGGAAGACAACAAGTTATCTTCCAAAAATGGGGGGCATATGTTTGCACCAAAATTTGGCATATATGGCAATTATCGGCATATATGGTAATTATCGGCCCAATTGTAAAACGGAAAAGTCTGATACGATTAGGGTTGTTGATACACCATAGTCAATAAGGACTCCATTGCTAAAACGGAAAGGAATCGAATCGGGGCCGATATGGACCCAATTACCGTATCCAGAGAGGACTCGGATCAGCCGAAGCAATATAAAAGGGGACGGACCAGAGGGCAAGGGGGCATCACCAACAAATCAATCAACACAACCCTATTTACAGCTTTTACGTTTTTCGTAGCAATCCTTCTTTTGTAAGTCATCGAGATCAATAAAGAGTTGCGCATCGCCGATTTGTTGTTCTCATCGACTTGTCTCCAGGTTTGATCTACTTTGCTTGTTGCGCATCGCCTTTCAAAGTCGATCTACCCTTACCCTCAGATTAGCCTTAATCGGCTAGTCTAGTTATCCCCTCATCGGCCCTTAGCCGATCGGTGTCAAGCCGATAATTGTTGTTATCGGCTGGTTGTACTCACGGTCACGTTACCTTATCAATTACAGGTCAAATGGACTGGCATGCTCTGCAAACCCGGCGTTTGTCTTGTGTGTTTGAAGCAAGAAACCCTGCTTCACGTTTTTTGCGCAAACACAAAGATATTTGGAGGGGATTGATTAGAAGATGTCACTCACCGTATCGTCGGAACATAGTAAGTAAGGTCAGCATTTCCCAAGTAATGCATCAAAAGTATTAGAAGATAGTAAAGTTGTGTTCTCATCACAGCGGATACATGGCACCGAAATACGCCATGCGCGGTCAGTATTCGATAAAGTCAGACATGTTTAGCTTCGGCGTTTTGGTTCTGGAGATCATCACACGAAGAAGAAACACTGGCTCCTTGGGGGATCTACGCACCCAGGCCCTAGATCGTGCAAACCCTAACGCCGCCACCTTGGGGGCGTCGCCTCCGACGCGGTCGATGCCCATCGGCGATCCCCTTCCCCCCTCTTCTGTTGCCCGCCTCCTCCTCCCCTCCTGCTACTGTGCATGCCTCCTCTTCTCCCGCCATTGCCGGCCACCACCTCCTAATGCTCATCGATTCTCGTCGCCCCACCACCTCCATCGCCAGTTCTCCCCCACCCCTAGCCTCCCTACGTTTGTGGGCTCCGGTGAACCTCAAACTCTAACCGCCTGTCAAAAGAGCAACACTGAAGGAGGACAAGCTTGCCTGAGAAGATGACCTCACCGGTCGGAGCATGAATCTCCAAGCAAAATCGTAATGTTAGAAATATGAATGATTTACACAAAAAAAAAAATGTCTGTCGAATTCGAATTATATATAGCAACTCTGAACATTCACATACCAACATACTCATATACAGATCGAAAGATTCTTACAACCATAATGTGAAATTAGAAAGCGATTTGATAAACATCATTCGGATGTTTTTTTTTGCTGAAATCACCCAAATCTAGGACCATTGGATCATTGTTGAGATTCAGAAGTATCGATTACATCCGATCCTATGATTTGATCTAACGGTCCGATGATATCCGGGTAAGGTATCAAACGGTCCAAAATTTAGATGTTTACAGACGCTAGGGTAGATTTAATTTTATTTATTTATAAACAACATTATGCGATCGATTGCGCAATTGCTTCAGAGGCTCATCTCGGCTCGAGCTCGGTGATCGACACCTCATTATGCGACATGGTTTTCGACTCGATGTTGTCGTTGATGGACTGAAACGCCATCTCCCCATCCTGGATGCAGAACGTTGACCTCGACGGACCCTTCAGAGAGACCGTGTTGCTGCTGAGCATGACGATCACGGCCGACATCGTCGGCCTGTCCGCAGGGCTGTCCTGGACGCACAGCAGCCCAATGTTTACCAGCCTCAGCATCTGGTCGCCGGGAGAACGACCGCCCAGGGATGGATCCAGCAACTCTTCGATTGTTCCCGTGGTCCAGTGCTCCCATACCTGCATGCACGCGCACATCGGTGCGAGTAATTAGAGTGCTATTTTTTTAAGTTATAAGACGGAATTAAGCATATAACCACGCACGTACGTTATACTTATGCATCACATGTACACATACGTACATACATACATACATACATACATACATACATACATACATACATGCATGTTTTCTACACATGCTAGGAAATTAATTGGAGACTACATGACCTCTCGAGCGCATTAACAAACTGTCCCACTTAACCCGCAGATGTATGTACCTATTTTTTTATTAGTGAGCCCGTGGGTTGATCCAGAATCAGACGAGGTAGACGGGGGCGCCCAACGGCACCCCTGACAACTGAGCGACGCTCGGTTCTCTTGTGTTATGTTGAGAAGAAAGTTTTGTACTGGCTTTTTGAGGAGAAGAAGAAGCATGCACTACTCACGAGGCTTAAGAGGTCAACGGATTGCCCCGCGTTAGTGAAGATGCTGTTCTTCCTTCCGGTGACAATCTCTAAGACCAAGACACCAAAACTGAACGCATCCGACTTGGCTGAATACTGCCCGCGCATCGCGTATTCTGGCGACATGTATCCACTGCAACACGAAGAAAATCTCGTCGTACACATATTCTACTCTGATACATATTATCGTGCCAACGGAAATGTTGACCGGACTGCACTTACTATGTTCCAGCAATGTGGCTTGTGATGCCCTGCGACTGATCCCATCCAAATAGCTTCGCTAAGCCAAAGTCTGAAATCTTAGGACTGTAATCTAAGTCCAGTAGCACATTGCTTGCTTTGAGGTCCCGATGAACTATCCTCAATTGAGAATCTTCGTGGAGGTATTGTAAGCCTCGGGCAACTCCATTCACGATCTCGAATCTCTTCCCCCAATCCAGGTCTTTGCTTTTCTCGGAATCTTTCACTCAAACAAGAAACATCGATCAGAGCCTGCAGTGATAAATATTTCTTTTTCAGAAACGGCGAGTGAGGGAATTGTACCGAAAAGGACGGTGTCGAGGCTCCTGTTTGGCATGTATTCATACACAAGTAGTTTCTCGTGTTCTTCCAAGCAGACACCAACAAGCCTCACAAGATTCTTGTGATGAAGCTTAGCCACTAAAACCAGCTCAGTTTTCAGCTCTTCTATGCCTTGCCTGGAGCTCTGTGAGAGCCTCTTCACTGCTATTTCCTGACCTTCGGAAAGCACACCCTGTGTAAGTGAAGATATTTGCTTAATCAACGAAGACACATGGAAACAACAGAGTTACATGTATGGTGCAATTGGTACCTTATAAACCGCACCGAACCCTCCTTCGCCAAGCTTGTTGCTTTCAGAAAAGTTGTCTGTTGCAGCCCGTAGCGTTGCTAGGTCAAAAAGGAGCGAATCGATGCTTAGAATGTCGTCTGTATGAGTTGAATCTGTTGGAAGAGAAGAGGTACACGATGATCAGCCCATAGCTGCAGGATTTGCTTTTCTGGAGATGTAGTTGCATTATAGGCTGGTGAGTGTTTATTTTAGGGGATTTTTTTCCTGGAAAACCGAGGAGACCACCCTCAGTTTCGTTTATTGAAACCGGACACAGTTAATTTTAGGAGATGTTGAAATCTGAATAAATTAAAGCAAACAATATAACGAAGCAAACACCATTCACCTGTTGGTAGGCCAATTGATGATTTCTCTTGATTCATTGACTGTGTTGATATAGGTTAATGATAGTGAGGACTTACATGCTACTGAGGGCTTTCTTTCTGCTGGTCTTCTCCTGCTCCAAAAACAAACGCATGCTACAATGAAAATTAGTATTGCAGCAGCTATAGGCAGTGTTATGGCCAAGACCCGTCTTGTCTTATGTACTGTCCTTCCTGCAAACAAATTACGTGAATTTCAGATGGGGCACGTCTTAATTAGAACTTCAACCAAATGTGAAGATAGCACATTAATTTGTCTCCATTGTAGAAGGTTATGCAACTGAAGAGGTTATTGAGTTCTACGTTGATTACATGGACGAGGTTGAACCAGTAGGAGTGCCTGTATCACGTCATGAGGGGAGGCTAGCTGGGAAAAGAGCAATAGGAAAGAAATCTACAAATTCTTACTATCATTTTTTATTCGAACAAACTCATTTCACAGTCTTGCAACAGTCAGTTGAGGTGTCCCCATATATGGACATACACAAGGATAAACTACGGGGGCAAAATCGTGGACAATCAGAGGTTTGGATAACAAAAGAGCACAATCGTTTGTTCAATATCATTGGTTCAAGGAGCACATGTCTGGTGAAGAAATGAGTGTTACGTTGAGGTGGTTGGCAAAAGGGCCATCAGGTACAATCGTGACATGGCAAGGATACGACATAAATAGATATACATTTTACACGAGAGTTCAGGATAGCAAAAGTACTTACCAAAACAGTGGTGTCCGTATAAATGCCTACGACAACACAAGCAGTAAGAAAAACAACTTCTATGGGTTTATAGAGGAGATTTGAGAGCTCGACTACTGCATTTTCAAGATCCCGGTGTTTCGGTGTCGTTGGGTTCAACTCCCAAAGGGTGTCAAGGTGGACAAGTACGGCTTAACTACTATGGACATCGAACAAGTTGGATATAGAGACGAATCATTCGTACTTACGAAGCAAGTAGCACAAGTCTTCTATGTAATCGACCCGACAGATAAGAAGCGCCATGTAGTTCTACAAGGAAAAAGAAGTGCCAAAGGGTGTCGTCCCGGCTGTCGACTGCCCCGTCGACCGCCCTGGCCCGGCGCCCGCCCCCGCCCCGCTCCCACCCGGTGGGGCCTGCCGGACCGCCTCCCCCTGGCCGCGCCTCCTCCCAGACTGTATATAAATGATGTTTATAATTCAAGGACCGATTGAACATGCAGAATTATGTTGAATGCAACTTCTTGTTATGTTTGGGAAGTGTTACAGAAGGTCAAATGCATGTTACATCAGTTAGAAATGATGTTGCACATTAATGAGAATTCTAATTCTATACCCATTTAGCATGCAGCATTATGTTGGTTCATTTCAACTGTTACACAGAGACTCGTACTGATATGAATCTAGGACACACGTTTAAAACTTTTAAAATCTATTATTACAAATGCATAGGTGAGAAAGATCCTATTGAGTTTGTGTGACTGGAATATATTTTTGTATAGGCGAGAAAGATCTAGGACACTCGTACTAGAATATATTCTATATTGAGTTAGAAATTTTGAAATGTATTATTATGCATGCATATATGTAAATGGAGCATATCATGTCTGCATATTCGGTTGTTAGCCCATTTGTGCTGCAAAATCATCTCTCCCCTGTTATTTTTAGATGCATAAGATTGTGATTTGTGGCTAAATTTCAAACTTTGGTAAATTACCTAATCTCCTGAATTGCCTTCCGTTAGTGCATTTGCTTACAAGTATTGCTCTTCTATTTAAGAGATAAACAAATATATTATTGGTAGACTTTTATTATTTTTCCCAGTTCTTATATTGAATACTTATACAGGGCGTTGCTAAAAGTACAAGACAAGGAGTTCATATTTCTTACATATAATTTTAAGTAAGTTTCTCGCTGGCTAGTTAAATTACTCGTTGAATTCGTTCATTACTCTTATCCTAGGAGTAATGACTATAGCATCATACATGTGTATGTAGGTTCCACTGGATTCTCGTAGTTATTACTCCAGAAAAGAGCAAGATGCTGACCATGAACCCGATGGACAAAGATAAAAAAGACTACGCAGAGCTGATAAGTCTAATGAATGAGGCGTTCAAAAGATATTATACAAAGAGCTTGAGATACCTCCCATTCCAGAAATCCCTTTCAATCCGTACTAAATTTCCGGTACGCACGCAAGCAATATTCTTATATCACATTTCATAGTGAATAAATCCTTTCATGACATTTTAGTTTATTCACTAATGAATGAGGCGTTCAAAAGATATTATACAAAGAGCTTGAGATACTTCCCATTCCAGAAATCCCTTTCAACCCGTACTAAATTTCCGGTACGCACGCAAGCAATATTCTTATATCACATTTCATAGTGAATAAATCCTTTCATGACATTTTAGTTTATTCAATTTTTGTAGTGTCACAAGCAGCCGCAAGGCACAAATTTATGTGGGTACTTCGTGTGCCAATACATGCGCGAAATCTTAGGTTCTACAATAATAGACAATGATGTAGAGGTTTGTCATGCTAACATTACACATTTATTCGCACCACTCAATATATATACTATGAGATTTATTTTTCCTATTTGTAGCGCCTCAAATTGCCTACGGCAGGACTGCTTCCTCTTAAAATCCAAGCCATTCCAGGAAATCTTGCCTACTTCATCATGAAGGAAGTCATCAACAAAAAGGGTGAGTTTTATGACGAAGACAACAATGATCCAGTGATCCATACTCTTCTTACACGTCATTCATCTCCAAACAACTTTGAAGGCTCGTAGGCTTCTAGTTTAGAAACGAGTTTAGGCTTTATTATTTAAATTCTGTTCAATTGATGCTTCATTCGTCTCCAAATAAACTGTAAATTGATGCTTCATTATGACTAATCTTATATATTATTTGTGTATATATCTGTTACAATTAGTGTGATATAATTATTCATTGTGTATGCTGTTTCGGAGGGCATGGCTAGCATTTCCTGAGGATAGCCAGAAATGCTGGTTTTTTATTTTGTGGGGTGGGAATTATCAGTGACGGTTTTATCCATAAACCGCCGCTGATAGTGCCATTATCAGTGACGGTTTTATCCACAAACCGCCGCTGATAGTGTCATTATCAGTGGCGGTTTTATCCACAAACTGCCACTCATAATATTATCTGTGGCGGTTTTGGAACCACCACTAATAATCTCCGATTATCAGTGGCGCTTAATCTTTGGCGGTTTAAAAACTGCCACTGATGTGACTTAAGAACCGCCACTGATGTGCTTCTCCTTAGTAGTGTTTAGTGATTGGAAAATCACATAGAAACTGAACCAAACCCTATCTTATGTCTTCCCATCTTATCTGGATAATGTTGCAGGATGCCTGCGACAAGGTTACTTAACGAGCTCCTAGAGAATGAGGCTACGCAAGACATTAAGGTTGTGATATTAAGTTTAGTGCGATGAAACTTGGAGTATGACTTAATTGTGTGCTTGATTATATCGTTTACCTCGTTATAGCTTATAGAGTGGTTGGATTCATTATTTTAGACTTAAGATGTTGCTATATCATCTGTTATTGCTGTTTTAGATGTCTTTTATTATGATATATTTTGTGATATTATTGCTGATGCTTCAAATCATGGAAAAACAAAGGGGATGCTGCCGAAATTTTTGGTTTTAGCATTGGCACCCTTGCTGTAATTTATCTTTAATTGTGGTATTTAGTTGCTGTATCTCATGTGTTTGGTGACATTTAGGCATATTAGATGCTGGGGTGTTACAAAGAAGCTAAATTTATATAACAAGTATGTATATTTACGAAGTCAAGAGACTAAAATTATTTGGATTTATAAACTTAAGACATAGTTATCTTATAGTATATTACTAGTTAGAGCCACGCGCGTAGCCGCGCTGTGCGAAATTTGATCAAAGTTTTTTTCCTGAAAAATAACCGGCGTAAGGACCTAAACGCAATTTACTTTTTTCAGAGGGACTTTCGGCGAAGAGGATGACGTGGTCGGCTGACTGCTCCGTAAATCTTCTAGGCATAATAGATATATTTTCTTGGGAAAAGCGGAGAAATGATCTTCTTTTGGCGAGTTTAACACTCTATACGTTCATCGGTGAATAGTACATGTTTCGAAAAATACTATAGATCGAGCTGCAAAAAAAAACACACAGAGATACAGCTCTACACATATTTCTTCTTCCAGAAAACATTAGGAATCGAGTTAAAAAAAATTGCGAGATAGAGTTGTACATATATTTCTTTTGACGAATTAGGTTAACACTCTATTATTATCCAGTCAACCTTCTTTTATCGAGTTTAGCACTCTATGTGTTAACCGGGTAATAATAATACATGTTCCGATAATTATTAGAGATGCCAACCTTCTTTTTGTCGAGTCTAACACTCTATAAGTTCACCGAGTAATGATACATGTTTCGAAAAATATTAAAGATCGAGTTGGGGAAAAAAAGTCTAGAGATAGAGACGGACATATATTTCTGTTGACAAAAATATTTTTTCGGAAAAAATGGAGAAAGGATAAACATCATCCAGTTGTTTTGTTTGCTAAAATCATCCAAATCTGGAAGCATTGGATCATTGTTGAGATTCGGAAGTATCGATTACATCCGATCCTATGATTTGATCCAACGGTTGGATTTTTTATCCTAGGTCCAAAATTTAAATGTTATTTAAAACAAAACATCCGAAAAATACCTATGCACTCCCATTATTTTCTTGTGGAGGAACTCAGCTTCCCAAATTGGAGACGGGCCGGCTTCTACACGAGCTTCTAATTAGTATAAATATAGATGAATAGAAAAATAAATATTGACCGAGGCTTATTTTGGTGACGCTGGCGCTGCTACAAGCTTCAGACGTATCTAACAGCAACAGCATAGCATGCGGAAATAAATTTGGTAATCATCTCCTCACTCAATTCGATGCAAATTTGGTTGCTTGAACTCAACTCCTCACTTAATGTTGTAGCGTTGGATTACATTATTGTCCACATAGCATCAATTAGCATCAGATATGTACGAGAATGAGTTTTCACACCTCCTCCACCGAATTTATTTCTATGGCATGCAGCCTGAAAATGAACCTCATAATTAATTACCTGTTGAATTGAACGACTCGAACGACCAAGAGAGGAGCTCGTGCGACTCCGTTAAGTCTCCGGTAGCCGCCGAGAATCCGATGGCCGCTTGTTGTGGCACGCCTGCGTCCTTGAGATTGACTGCCGTTCTTACTGTATACGGCGTCGGGTTCGAGTCTGCAGGCTGCCGAATCAGGGTCGCCTCCATCTTCCCCGAGTCGGCGTCGTACGTGATGGTTGCGCGCATGTTGCCGAAGAGGTACACGTTTGGTAAGCATTCGTTGCTTGTGGAATTGATGCTGTTGACGTCGATGCCGATGTGATCTGCGCAAGGCGGGGGCGGATCCCACTTGTTTCTGTTTGTGTCGAACTCCACGCCGACGGTTCGCGGGGGCGGGGGAAGGTTGTCCGGGTTGTTAATGAGCCCGAGGAAGCCGCCCCGCGCGTCCGTCGGCCGGTCCTGCGGCCCGATGAAGAACGCCATGCCGTCCCCCCGTTGATTGTTAAAGTTGCCATTGATGACGAAGTCGAAGGTCGTGTTAAAGCTGGCTTTCTTTCGGACGCCATCATCCCACAGGGGCACCAGCTGCTTGTGTATCACCCAGCCGGTGCGCCAGAGGCCTGTCGCATTTGTTAGAATAAGACGGCCGGCGGCGCGGTCGCGGTAGCAGTCGTTGATGCAGTTGAGTTCTGCGCTGTCGAGGTCGGCCGGGTTGGAGAAGTTGTAGTTGAAAGAGAGCGCGGCGGAGCGGAGCGTGCAGGTGGTAAGAAACATGTAGAAGCAGAGGTACGTGGGCAAGAGGAGGCGGCGGTCTAGCGGATACGCCATGGCTGCAGCTGCAGAAACTAAAAGCTATTGCTTTGTATATGATTGATTTTAAGAGATGGCAGATTATTTGCTTCCTATATGATTGATTTTAAGAAGTGGCCTGGCCTACGTAAATGTGAAAGGGCTGACTGGGTGGGCAAAATAATTCCATAGTTTCACTTTCACATCGTAGCGAACTCCACTAGCTGCTGGTTCACGTCAGCATGTTATTACACTCGTCAACAACCCATGCGTCAACACGAGCTAGCAATTTTAAAAATATTTTCTTGTATTCAAAAAATGCGTTATATATGTTTGAAATATTTTTAGAATCTATAGTATTTATTATTTATTAATTCTGAATACAGAAATTTAAGCTACATGAATTAGAACCCGAGAAGAAGTCGGACCAGATCGCTGGAATAACCACTTCTTTACCTAATTAATATGCAAAACTTAAATGAACAAACAGTTTGAAGCTTTAAGAAATAGTAAGATATAAGTAAGGCCCTGTTTGGTACGGTCCAGATTCTAGTAGAAAAGGAAACGGTTTCAAATTCTTAGTAGAAACGTTTCAGGTAGAATAAAAATCACTGTCTGGAAACCGTTTGGCTAGCTGTTTCGATTCTGTGAATCAGAGTGGAACGAGGTTGAGAGCGATTCGGCCCCGGTGTGGAAAAAGAAGAAACGTTTCGAGGAGGGGTTTCTTCCAGATTCTAGTAGAAACGGTCCGGTTTCAAATTGCCAAATGAGGCCTAAGTTGCAACTTGCAAAGCTAGAACATCGCTTACGACTTAGCAATATGACGAGTACCCGCACCATGGGTACCCCCAGCGGCCCAAAAAGACGCACGGGCCGACCCAGGCCGATCGAGGCCCGAAGTTACGACCGTCGGGTAAGGCCCGAAACCACGACCTGGTCTCCGATATCCCGGAGAAGCGGCGGCATTTATTGCGTATCGAGCGCATTAAATGCCAGCCATAATGACGATGACGCAGCGGCACAAGTTCCCGACCCTCGCATTTACTACTAGCGGCGCAGCAACTACGGCGACCAGCAGCGAGGCGAGGAGCGGCCGATCCATCGACGCCACTTTCGGACGACCAAGAGCACAGTCTTTTCCTCTTTTTTCCAAACCAACAGTGTAACCTCCCACCTCGCCTATATAAAGGGGGGAGGAGCAAGCGTGTAAGACAACGAACAAGAAAAGAGAATCAATACAATCCAACCCACACGAACTGGAGTAGGGACGTTCTGCCCGAACCAGTATACATCTTGTGCTCACCCGAGTCAAGCCGTTCGAGGAGAGGGAGCGTGCACCCCCGTCGACCTATACAAATTCACTAGCCGGTGCTCGAAACACCGACACAATACTAGCTTCCAAACTTGATTTTTATATAAACTGATGGTACATTAAGAGAATCCCTAAAGCACAATTAATTAGCAATGCCACTTTGAAGGACATACCCATGGCTAGGGGTGATAATGGGCTGAAATCCAGCACAAGTCTGATCCATGTTCAAATTTTTGTTTCTTTGATCTAATCTAATCCAAATCTAAAACTAATAAGCATATGTCCAATCCAGGCCCAAATAAACGCTTAGATCTTGATCCAAGCCATTTACATGTAAAATATTAATGTAGATGTGATTAGAATTAACACATAATACATGAGATACAACGATTTAGTAGAAAAAACGTAAGGTCCAAGTCTGATCCAATCTGGTCTAGATCTGGTCTAAGTAGCTATAAATCCAAAATGAATCCAATATATTTGCTGTTTTTCAATCCCTAAGGTCCGCATTGTGTGTCTCTTTTAATCGAAGTACACTCCTGTGCTCAGTAGGAAAACAAGTATTTGTCCGCATCCCATAAGGCCCTAAAAGCCTCTGTAAAATTCTAGCCTGTGCAGTGGACGTGCACATATGTGTGCGCATAAGTACGGTCTGCGTGTGGTACTGTAGTGTATATGAGTATATCCTCCATGTACTCTCTAAAGAAAACTAGCAATCCCTCCTTGGGCGGTGTCGTCCAAATATAGAGAGTAGTTGCTCTGTCTAATCACAAAAGAGTAATAATTTGAACATTGAGACGGTCCCAAAATGCATCCTCAACAACTAATTTATATTGTATTATATTCATAAAACCTAATAATAATTATATAATTAAAGTACTTCTGGAAATGAATCAACATATATCAATTTCTTATATGTTTATTCTAAATATTCACATATCTAGATATCAATAGCCAAAGTTTATAAATTAAGTCTGATTGTACACATGCCAAATCGTCGCCCTTCTTTTTACTGGATAGAGTAGGATTCACCTTAATTATCAATCAATTCTCCTCAATTTAAGCATTAATTTTAATTGTGAGTACATATTTATAACAGCCAAAAGGAAAAAAATGATCCTTAGCCTCAAGGTGCAGGAAAAGGGCGGATATGCGAGGGGGAAGTGACTAGACGGAAGAAAAGGGGGATGTGTGAGGGGGAAGTGACTGGACGCAAGATAAAGCAGGAATCATTGACTAGTAGGTTTTTGAATGAGTGGTTAAGCACATCTTACAACATACATGGTGTTAGTTGAATTGCTTGTTGCCGTCCACCTCGTCGGTCTTTTATGGAAGACAATATTCCACGAGAGCACATCCGTTGCGCACTCACCCCATCACTTCTAGCAAAAGAAAAAAAGAAAGATTGACTAGTAGGTTTTTGAATGAGTGGTTAAACACATATTACAGCGTACATTGTGTTAGTGGAATGGCTTGTTGCCGTCGACCTCGACGGTCTTGTATGGAATGCTCACTACTACAGAATTAGCTTCTAGAAGCGGTTCGGAACCACTTCTAGAAACGGTTTTCTCGAAGGGTATCATAAGCGGTTCTAGGAACCGCTTGTGGTGGTGCGACACCAAGCGGTAAAAGGCAGTAATAATATCATGGGAACAGGATTCGAACCCACGACCAGCACTCCATCCTCGTGACTCGCTTCATCCATCTAGCCAACTCACCCACGCGTGTTCTCTGATAGAGTAGGGCACGCATTCCTTTTATTATTTCTAAAACTGGGCTTCTACAAGCGGTTCGTGACACGAACCCCTTCTAAAGGGGGTCTTTAGAAGGGGTTCGTGCCATGAACCGCTTCTAGAGATCCCCTCCGGCCTGTTGCCACAAACCGCTTCTGGTGCGAGCATTACAACCGGTTCGCATCAAACCGTTTCTAATAGGCCGGTTGTGATGCCCGATTATGTAGTAGTGGCTCCACGAGAGCACATCCCCTGCGCCTGCATCCCATCTTCTCTAGCAAATATGTTGACTACAACATGGCTGTGGCATCGAGCACCCTGCGGATCCTATCAAGGTGCAAGCAATCAATTTGTTTCACGCAATCAATGTTTCATTTTTCATTCAAATCAAAGTGTAACATCCCAATTTTTTCCTTTAATGCATTTATTGTGATCTTTGAATTTTTGAGAATTTTTGGAATTTATTTGGATTTACTTGGAATTAATTTGAATTAATCATTTTTATTGAATTATTTAAATAATTGAAAAGTTTTATATAAAGTTTTATTGGAAATATTTTATTTGAGTTCAAAATGCCACAAAATATTTTCCAGAATTTTTTTTGTATTTTTACTATTTTTCTTAAATTATTTGAATTACTAGAACAATTTAAATTCAGAAATGTTAGAAAATCAGAAATAGTGAAACCCTAACGGGCCAAAGCCCATTAGCCATCCAAACCCGACTGCTTCAGCCTATTTTACCCAAACCGATGAAACCCTAGATCGCGCCCGTTCAATCCCGATCGAGCAACTGAGATTGATCCACGTGCATGTGCGTTGTGGTGCATTGGATTTGCCCCATGTGGATGCCCATAATGTCCCCATGACACCTCGCCATGTGGATGATGGACTCCGCCGCCACAATGGCTTCTCCGCGAAATCCGGGCCTACACAACCGTCTAGGCCTAATAAATACCCTATTCTGTTCTCCGCAACACGTAGAGTTCCCAGCCCTAGTCCACGATACCAGATTCACCATCACGTGCCCGCGATTTCTCATTGGATTTCTTAAAGACTCCAAAACACATTTCAGTCTTAAAGACTCCCACAGAGAAAAATGATTGAAAGACATTTTTTTTTCACAAGAGAGAACCAAGCGATCAAGTAATCCTTTTTTTGACAAAGTCACAAAACATAAATCCATACAACTTAAGTTTTGCATAAAACTTCAAATACTTCTTTCAACCTCGGAGGAAAACAAAGACAAGAATAAAACAATAATTTTCTTTGCAAAGCAACCAATAAAGACGCAACACCAAACTCTCTTCTTTTGTCTCAAACCATCGATTATACAACCAAAACAACCATCTCCACACACTCTCCACTCTAAGCCGTATTAAACAATAACTCTCCCCTGCGAAAGATTCTTAAACCTTCGGTGGTGGCTCTACGAAGCCACACCCACAACCAAGGCTCTTACCACAGCCAAAAGGACATAGTTGAACCCCTTTGGCACAACTATTTCACATAGACGCCTTTATTCACTTAACCCTTTCATAATCTTAACCATAAGCATCATCATAACATCAAGCATCATCAAAACATAACATTCTTCATCATCAAAGCTCAAATAACATTAAAGCATAATGCAATGATGAGCCATTACCCATCCTACTGTGTTCCAAGTGTGTCAAATTTTTAAATTAATTATTCCACTTACACAAGTTTTAATATTGCTATCCTATGGCAAAATTTTAAGTATAACCTAAGCCATGTTTCTAGGTTATCCCACATCACATTTTAGTTGAACCTATGGTATGACACTAAATACATGATCCACAGACCTAATGCCCGTTCTGATACCAACTGTAACACCCCGGCACCTAGTATGCCGCGAATGCCACTACAAAGAATAGAAACAACAACCAAATAACATAATTAAAGACAAATTATAGCAACTACGCTAATGTTTTATACGAAATTTCGGCAGCATGTTCTCTGTTTTTCCATGGTTTTTAGCATACATAATAGAGACATAGCAAGATAGCATAAACGAAGGCAATTCTAACATGGTAACTAAAAGATTTCAGCAATAATTCAAATCCAATGCACAATTTAACCATCACATAACCAATAAGGAATAAACATTTGTTCATGACATCCAACGAGGCAACTAAACTATAACTTAAGTCAACATGGTGAAATCACAACTAAGGGAAGGGTCTGTAGTTGATTATTTGCGTGAGGCTAAGTGAAGGAGTGCAACTAGCTCCCTTTCCCACATGCCGAATCCAAAGTACCTAAAAGCAACATCAAACAACAAGCGTGAGTTCATCACACAGCAAAGTGTATTGCAATGGCATGAAACAATAACAGTTAATATAAAAACATTATGTCAATCATGAACCATGGAAAACAACTCATAAAACTTCTTCATTAACATTTTCATTCATGCAATGCAATGCACATGTCTCTTTGCTTAGCACATACCGGTATTGCCGAGTGCACACCCGTCGGTGTGCACCCTCTTTCCCTTCCATCCCGTGGAGGGTGCCTACTCTTACTAACTCGCTCCCATTCACAACTGTGAATGGGACTACGAGGTAGGTCTTTTTTGTTCACTACGTGTGAACACAGAGGCCCACATCAAAATATGTCGCCTCTTCCATTATGAATGCACATATGCCATACACATAAATAAACTTGCATGTAAACTCGATTTAACCATTGCATAGCCATTTAACAAACTATATTCATCATAACACATGCAAGTATCAAACATGGCAACTTAACCTAACACATGGATAAGCTACACATAACAAAGTAATAAGGCCACCTAAGCCACAACCACTACAACACACTTGCTTTCAACCTCGCGAGACGGAGTGGCAAGATGTTGATGGCACTCCCGGGGTCACACCACCTACATATAGGTACAATACACTTAAAAACATGCCCACAAAACAACACAAGACCAATCAACTACATCGACTTTGCAACCCACTCGTAATACCCGAAAAATAGTAATCTGTCCCAACGGGACAGCAGACTTCTAACGGTCATAACTTGAACTTAAAAATTCCAAATCAGGTAAACGAATACATTTTATCGAACTAAGGGAAATTTTCCATCTTTTTCTAAGTATTCGCGAAAACTGATTCGGCATCTAAAATCCTTTAATCTACAGTTGAACACAGACTGTACCATTCACGTCACAGATTAGACAACATTCGATAAAATGACCATAACTTTTAAACAGCTGAACGGAATTTAGTTATTTCAGTGCTCAATTAAAGGTAATTCGATTACCTACAACTTTTCCAACAGCTGGTCCCCTAGGAAACGAATCTAAAGTCCTCAAATCTGCGCCCGAAGTCAGCTGTCTAAACTGACCGAGAGCAGAATGCCAAAACAGATCCAAACTTTTCCAGATCTAACTAATCGCAGCACACCATTAGAGGCTAAAAGCACCACAAACCCCCATTAGAACAGTACCTAATCCTTCCCAAGAACACCCCAACAACATACCTCTTCTCGACGAATCAATGAACCGACGAACCGCTCCTTCTCCTGACCACGAACTCCCTCCAAACGCCAGATCCTCTCGGTTGCGAGGCTTCCCAACGGAGAGATTCACGGACGGACCCCTAGCTAGGGCCGGCTATGGGGGAGGAAGGGGCACAAGGGGAGATGAGAGGGGGTGGCCGGCCAAGGGAGGGGAGAGGGCGCACGACAAGGTGGAGAGGGGGAGGGAGGGGGCGACAGCTAGGGGAGGGAAAGGGGTGGGGCGCATGAGGGTTTGGGGGGCGCATGGGGGGTAGGGTTTGATACCCACTACCTTCCCCCACATGGGCCAGGAACCTCCATTGAAGGTCCAGAACTCAACCCCACTAGACCCAAACCCTCTCGTAAGAGCCCGAATGCCCCGAAAGACCCAAAACTCGACCCAACTCCTACCGTAATGCCACATTCTATAATGTCACATTCTATAATATCACATTTTATAATGTCACATCAACCCTTTTTAAAGAAGTTCGTTGCAAACATATCAGCAGAAGGGAACGGGTTTTTAAGTGGACTGTGAAACGGAAATTGCCTCATCCAATAATTAATGCATTTCTTTCCTTTGGCTAGCTTGCAGGCAATGGATTCTGTCTGCTGTTTCTTACCTTAGTCATGCTCTCCACGTTTAGGAACACCACATGAACAGATTCACAGATGTTTAATAATGACATTTTCTTAACTAGTGAATGTCCGGTACAGTTCGACAAAGTTAGTAAAGTAGCAGGTTTGCTCACTCCCTGAGGCTAGAGCACTCCTTCTCAAGTGCCTTCAGCCTGATCACTGCCATTAGACTTCCACCTTCATGCTAAGTTGGGTGCAGTGATCTGTACATGTTCCTAGCTCAGGGATATCATTGGGCATGTCACTCGTTCTTTCCTGACACCACCTATTCTCAAGCAAAAACAGTGTAAAATATTTGAAAAAAAGGCAATGTTGGGGGGAGAGGGAGATTGAAATTGAGCAATACATTGGTATGTACTGGCAGTTTGACACAGGCAAGCACATCCTTCACTTGAGACGCATCTTTATTCTCTAGCTCTCAGCAATTTCTTTTGGAAGGAAGAGAAAGTCTGGGTGAAAAGATTCAGTGAATTACTTGACAAGAGGCAAATAACAGTGTAAATAGGAGAAGAGGCCACATAAAGAAGAGAGCAGAGAATAGTGTGTAGTCAGAGATGAGATATCACAATCAGTGTCATTCATGGACCTGTAATGTTTGGGTACCGAAGAAAATTAAAAAGCAATGAATATGGTAGATACTATTGGTGAAAACTAAGACAAAACAGAGTCCACATCCTCTGTGAAAACTTTTCTGTGTTGCAGCATTCTTCACAGCATATGTTCTTGTAAAGAGGCATCTTGCACTGGGGTGGCACAGCTACTCCAGTTGATGCTTTCAGTTAAGAAATTGATAGCGATCTATGAACTCTTGATGTGACTGTGTTTTCCAGTCATGCCACCCATTCCTAAGCAAAGATGTCTCCATCCGTACTTTCCTACACAAGGTATGTTTAACCACTCGCATGTGCTTGGTAAGAGCATTATTGCATATATTGGAAGGCATGTAACAATTCTTTCAGACATGTTAAGTGGTTATAATGGGACCTGACAGGGGAGATGGAGCTAGCTAGCCAGTATGAACAATGGTATGCATAAATAGAGGTGGGCACTTGGGCCGGGCCTTTTTGGGCCGACCAGAAGCACCGTGGTCCAGTTCGGTCCAAAGCCCGGCACGGCACGGGGTGGGTCGTGCCGGGCCGGCACGACACTGTAGCATAGGCCATGCCGGGCCTGAGATCAGGGCACGATGGGCGTTTGGGCCGGGTCTGTTCCGGCACAGCACGGCGGATGCACGGGCACAGATCTACTGTTACAACTTCATTGTTGTTGATGACTATATTATGTCACTTATCTACAATGGTTTTATTTCACTAGATTTCTAATATTATCGAGGTTATGAGTGATGATTTTTTTAGAGAGAAAAAATATTGTTAGGCTTTGTACAGATGGCCATCTCTCGTTCTCTAGTCGGCCAATGAACGAGAAAGAGGGAGGCAATAGGCAAGAGAGAAATTGAAAGGGATAGTCGAGAGAGAGGGAGCACGGGCGAGAGAGATTGAGAGAGATGGACGAGAAAGAGAGATGTGAGAGGGAGCAACGGGCTAGAGAGAACTGAAAGAGATTGAGCAATGTGTGTCTCCGTATCCTTTTCTCTCGTTGCAATAGTGTAAATGGGCCGGGCTTGGGCCGGCACGGCACAAAGCGTAAATGGGCCGTGCCTGGACTCGCCGAAAGCCAGCCGGACCTGCACGGCACGGCACAGTAGGCACGATGGGCCATCACAGCCCGACACGGTTTAGGCACGGAGCACATGGACCCGTGCTGGCCCGGCCCGACACGGCACGATGCCCACCTCATAAATAGGAAATGAGATGGAGGAGAGGCATAAAGAAGTTACGGTGAGTAGGTGAGTGGGTTTTTGGTTCTGTGGAAGTAACCAGTGGAGAAGAATGTGATGCATCCGTAGGTCGTCTGACCCTTCTAATTTCATACTACTTTGTATGTATCAGATTTATTCCATATTTCTAGCAAGCTCCTTTTCCTGCATTTCATAATGACGCATATATACACCTCCATCAGGTTTACATCCCACAAATTGAAATGGTAAGCTAAGATGCAGAGCCTTTCATTTTTCTTGTCTGCTTTTTGTTACCGTTTTTTGTGTTTTTGTTCAACATACTTCATTTTATTCTCCTCTATATGTTGCCAGAGATACCCTTCTCTCATTCCATCACCCTAATAATTTCCTAGAAACTTTCTTTGCAAACATATGTCTGATTCTTGAACTAATTTTTATAATAATCCATTTTTCATAATGTACTCAAACAGAACAGGACACATGTATTATTAGTGCCATTGGCCCAGCTCAACGAGACAGCTCATGAGTGACGAATGAGATAGGCATGCCCTTAAAAAAACTTCTTATCATCCATGGGAGATACCAAATGAGTTAGTACCAAGAGGTACCAAAAATTTAAATGGTTGAGGTACAAGAGTTTAATGAAAACTCACTTGAAAAAATGCCACATGAAATTCACCTTCGGGATAAGCGGAGCGCTTGCAATAGTCCAAGTGTTTCACCTGTTAGATATAACCGTCATGTTGCTCATTCTTTCCAGATACCACCCATTCTCAAATGAGAGTAACTAGTTACATGCCCGTGCGTTGCTACGAAAAACAAAATTGATAACGAAAAATAAAGATTAAAAAATAAAAAAATTATTTCACAAGATCAAACATATATCTTTAACGCTTCGTTTCTTGCGAAAGCTGACTAATTAAAGCAACGCTTCGTTTTTTGCGTAGGGCAATTAAGCAGGGCAATTAAGTAGGGCAATTAAGCAGGGCAATTAATGACGTGGGTAGAACTCACCACTGCCACCAACTGCTGCTTTATAATAGTAGAGATATATAATTTTTGGAAAACAAATAAAATTGAGTATAGATTCGTGTGTTAGAATAGAGGTGACACACATACTCCACTTAGGTAGGTATTTAGATTGATTTGATAAGTATTTAATTTGAAATAATTCTTTTACCATTCTTTTCAGATTTTTACATTGCCATTTTTTTAATTTTCGCAGGTAGTAAAGTTGTTTATTAATTTTTGGAAATTTTACTATAGGTCGGTATTCGAGTGAAGAATAACTGTTAAAAATTTCAGCTTCAGATAAGTTATGAAAATTTTTAATTAAATCTAACATTACTGTCAAATCTTTGAATATTAAACTATTTCACCTCATTTAATGTTCCATTTTCACTTTTGACTTTAGTTAAAGTTATTACAGGGTAATTTAACTTTAGTAAAAATATTATTACCATTCTTACTTTTAATTGTTACTTTTTCATCTTTTTACTAATATACTTATTGATTTTCTTTTTGAATTAACTTTAACCACTCGCATGCTTTGTAAGAGCATTATTGCATATATTGGAAGGCATGTAACAATTTTTTCGACATGTTAAGTGGTTATAGTGGGACCTGAGAGGGATGATGGAGCTAGCTAACCAGTGTGAACGGTATGCATAAATAAGAAATAGGGATGGAACTGGTACGGATATTTTCCGACCGATCGACCGAATTGATTTGGATAATGATTTGGATAATTTCATAGATATCCAGTTGATTTCTCAGATAAGGATATGGATACAGATAATTTATATGGATACGGATACGAATATGGAACACTGATTATCCGACGGATACGGAATATCCGAGTTTTTGTTCGGATAATATCCGAATATGACATACGGATATTATTCGAATAACACGTTTCAGAGAGGCGAGACTGAGCGTGGGAAGCCACCGAGCGTCGAGCGCCATGCGCGGGAACCGTGAAATGGGGAAAGCTGCTACGAGTTACGACGTGGCCCGGGAGGCAGGACTGAGGGACAGCGGGAGGCGCGAGTGCGTGACCAAGACCGCAACGCAAGAGCCCCAAAACTGGAGGACGTGAGGAGGAGCCGAGGACTAGAGCTGAGCAGACCAAAAGAGAGAGAGAGAGAGAGAGAGAGAGAGAGAGAACAAAACCTAGACCAGAAACCCTAGCCGCTTGTTGAGTTCAGACGGTCATCATTCATCATTCATCAATGACAAACTTGACACTGAAGGTCTATTAGACTATCACTATCCACTAGAGACCACTATTTATAAATTTGAGTAGTTTTCATAGTAGATTAAATAAATTTGATAGTGCATTAAAAACAAAATTTAAATGTAATTTATTTTTAAATACCAGTTGGAATTTAAATGAAATTCTCAAATTTTTGATTGATGTTTATCCTAATTTTCAATTTAAATTTAGAAATTTTGAATTTGTACTAATTTAATAATATTCGTGCACAAATTTTTTAATTTTTGACATTTTCTTATTTTTTAAAATTCCTAATTTTGAATTTAAATTTGGACCGATTTTGAAAAAAAAACTGAAATTGGATTTTAAAATATCCGACTAATATTATTCGTATCCATGTTGATTCCGATCCGTATTTGATCTGTATTCGTAACCGATATTATCCTGTATAATTCGTATTCGATTTTGTATTCGGCACTATTCGTATTCGATTCTGTATTCGATAAAAAATACGGATACGGATACGAATATGACGATATTCAACCGTATCCGATCCGATCACATCCCTAATAGGAAATGAGATGGAGGAGAGGTATCCATACTCACCTACGTAGGTGAGTGGCTTTTGGGCTCCATGGCAGTAATCACACTGAAGAATGTGATGCTTAGGGTCGTCTGACCCTTCTAATTACATGCTACTTTATATGTATCAGATTTATTCCAGATTTCTAGCAAGCACCTTTTCCTGCATTTCATAATGACGCATATATACACCTCCATCAGGTTTACATCCCACAAATTGAAATGATAAGTTAAGATGCAGAGCCTTTCATTTTTCTTGTCTGCTCTTGTTACTGGTTTTTTTTTGTGCTTTTGTAGATGGGTAGATATGCACTTATCCCGCTATGTCCAAGGGATCCCCTGTTCAAGTTCAACATACTTCATTTTATTCTCCGGCATATGTTGCCAGAGATACCCTTCTCACATTCCATCACCCTAATAATTTCCTTGGTCTCAACCTTCCCAGTTTTGACCTGGTGATGTACCAACTTGGGTTTTCTTTATTTAGTTTTAAAATATGTTTTGCCTGCTAACATCGGGGCTTATGTTGTCAATCTTTTGCAAATTTTAACATAATGTCAAGTCATCATTATTGGTACCAATTTGATGTTCAAGAAATATAAATCAAAGAATGCATTACCCTTTTGGAAACAAGAGTTTTTATCATCCTTGAGAGGGACCATCAATTACTCTTAAACTCTTGGTAACTCTTGATATCTCCACTCTTTAAGCTTTTTGTACTTTTTGATACCTCTTGATACTAGCTTAATGGATTGCTTTGTACCTCTTAAACATGGGAGGTACTAATTAAGTGAGCTATAGTACTAAGAGATATCAAAAATTTAAAAGATGAAGGTACCAAAAATGTACAAGAGTTTAATAATAATTTAGTGGTACCTTATGGTAGCTCCCAAGGTTAGTAAAAACTCACTTAAAAAAATACCAAAAAATACCAAATGAAATTCACCTTCATAATAAGCGGAGCACTTGCAATAGTCCCAAGTGTTTCACCAGTTAGATGTAACCATCATGTTGCTCATTCTTTCCAGATACCACCCATTCTCAAATAAGAGTAACATATAATTTTTGGGAAACAATGAAAATGGAGTATACATTCTTAAGTACTGGAGCTCTCAGCCATCCACACTGGACACACCTCTGCAGTTTGCGTTTTCATCTCTAGCTTTATTGGCAAATTTGGCTGGAAGGAGGCTAAGAGTAATGTACAAAAGAACTCAATGAGTGACATGACAAGAAACACATGATAATATAAATAGGAGAGGAGGGAGTGTTGAAGTATATTTCCTACCTTTCTTTGATAGCTTAAGTTTTTGGGTGAACTAGTTAGTGAATAAAACTCAATAGGGAGATATACACGTATTAGATAAAGAGCACTTGGAGATGATGGTAAGTTAATTAGAGAGAAGATAATTATGTTTACAAATATCTGTCCAATATAGACAATACACCACAATTAACACACCAAAGATACCACTACATAATCACCACATATCGCCTAAACGCCGAACTTACTCTAGTTTGGACGAAAGCTTGGAATATTCTCACTTGCATGTTTTTCTGTCCTTACAGAGTTTATTATCCACCATTGAATCACTGGCAATAAGATTCAATTTACCAGCAATAGGAACCCTCAAATTGTCTGACCCACATAAGGTTGCAAAGTTGAAGTTTGCAGCTACACCCCCAGACAATTACAAGCATCTACCTTACCCATTTGAAAACTGAAGCTGGTTCTTCGTAACGATTGGTACCGACGAAAATTAAAAACAGTGAATATGATTAGCATTATCAGTAGTTTAGTGCCGTGCAATTGTGCAGATGCAAGCTTGCCCAAGGAGAGAAGACTAGGGCCAGGTGATCATAGTATGACAGTGATCTTAAACCCTCCCATCATGTTGGGACAAGGTGTTAGCTCCTGTAGCTGAGAGTGATTTTGACTTTTGATTACGACATGAGTTCTAGCTTCTATGTATGACCTATTAAGTATCACCTCCCAAGTATCGTAAAAAATGTTGTGAGAATTTAGTACCACATGGTAGATAGATGAATCTAGATGGCATACGGGCTAAAAGCATGAACAAAAGCCCAAACAAGTTGTTAGATGCGCTATAATGGAAATTGTTGTCTCGTTCAGTATCGTTTTACTTTCCTTTGGCCAACTTGTATGCACAGATTCTCTGTTAGCTCATACTTATTCATGCGCTGCTTTGCACATTTAGGAAAATCACATGAAGTGATTCGTATATGTTGATTAATGGTATCTTCTTGAGCGTTCGAATTGCAGTTCAAGTTAGTCGAAGTTATGAGTTTCTTTATTCGCTGAGGCCAGAACACCCTTTCTCAGGTACCGTCAGCCTAATCATTTTCTTGCTCTCAACTTCCCCTTTTTGCCCTAGTGATCGATGCGCCCTTGGTTAGTCTTTAATCTTTCTTTATGAAAAATAGCAACCTGTGGTTGTGTCTTCTGTTTTAAAAAAACTCTTTTGCCTGTAAAGTTACCAGGTGGTGCTCTCAAACTTCGGAGAATTTTCATACAGTGCTAAGTCAATCTACATAATAGCTTATCTTCCCATTGTCTTGTGCGCATACTGTATTAGCTAGTTTGATGCTCAGACAATATATGTCTGCACACGGCAACAAACACCGTTTAGATGATCAACTTGACTCTTGCCAAGATTGTATTTTTTTTCTTGTCAACAGGCGAGGGAACATATGACATTTAAGATCACTATATGCCGGCGGGCGACCGTTCATGCTGAAGAGAGATTTGCACTTAAACCATGCTAATAGAACTTACCTTCAAGCTAAGTACGGTGCAGGACTTTGAGAGCATTAGCTCATCGATACCACCGTCCCGTCACTTGTTCTTTCCCAATGCCACCTATTCCCAAGGGCCATGTATGCATATCTTTGTTATCTAGCTCTCTTCGAACATCTCACTTGTAAGGAGAGAAGCTATGGAAAAAAATTCAGTGAATGACAATACAAGAGGCAGGCAACAACATAAATAGGAGAGAAGGGGCATATATAGAAAAGAGCAAAAGAGTAGTAGGTGGGGGTCTGTACTAAATGGCATGCAGTCACGGATATCTTGGATCTCTGAGGGGACGATCCGTGACATTCATGGGCCTGAAATGTTTGGGTACTGAAGAAAATTGAAACTAATGAATATGATCGGTACCATTGATAGCTTAGTGCCATACAGATGTGCATTTGCAAGCTGGCTCAAACAGAGAAGCTTACTGGTGGGGTCAAAGATGATACTGATCTCAAACCTTTCCATCATGTCGAGGTTTAGGTGTTACCTCCCAGCATCTGAGATTGGATTTTATTACAATCTACAGAGTTGTAAGAAGACCTGGGCATTAGCCATGCAGGGCCAGCATCAGGGGCGAATCCAGCAAAAAATGTGGCTGGGGTCAACACAAAGTCACTAACTTATAGCATAGCCATATAATAGACAAACAGCATGCACAGGCAAGAGAAAAAATTGTAGAAAAATATAATTGATAACAAAAATAAATACTTTCTTAAAAAATGGTTACCTCAATGGCTCTTTTATAGTTGTTCCCTTCGTTCTTTCATCTTCTGAAAAAGATCCATCACATCGCCATTTGGAATTGTGGCTAGAAAACCTTGCTCCACAAAGCAAATTATGGAGTCATTCATAAACTGATCGCCCATACGATTGCGTAACACCGTCTTCACAATTTTCATCGCTGAAAAACACCTCTCAACTGATGCAGTTGCAATTGGTAGAACTAACACTAGCTTGAGGAGCTTATAAACTAAAGGAAAAGAAAGATGTTTCTTTGTATCCACCATCAATTTACCAAGTTCAGAAATAGTGCTCAAATTGGCAAATCTTTCATCAGCTCTCACATTATCAATGTACATAGGAAGCTCAAGACTAAGATCCTTCAGCTGCATTGAATTGAAATCATCTGGATAGGACTTAGCCAACTCCATTAAGCTCTCAAGGCTAAAAGCATGAAACGAATCACTGGGACTGAAAGCAGCCATTTGTGTAAGCAAATTAGAATTAATCTCATTGAAGTGATCATTAAACTCTAAAAGTTGCAAGTCCATGACAACATTCAAGCAATTGTATCTATAATGTTGATAGTTAGTACGATTGGTTTTTTGCCTTGGTTTATGTCTATCTATAAATCCTTCTCCCATATCCAACTTTAGAGTACCATGTTCATCACAAAAGGAGTATATTGTCTCCAATAGGGATTCCTGTCGGGACCCCGAATTTGCAAATCCGGACCCTCTGTGTATTCAGCACTAGTCCAGGAACACGCTAGTGCACACAGTCTTAACATCGGTAAATATCACAATCATACCACTCGATACTAAATAAGTACTTTATTTAAATAGTCAAACTGGTTACTCGACCTTATGGTCAAGTCACAAATGTACGCCTCGCAGGACGATACTTATTAAAAGAGAAATAGTAGCAGCGGAAAATCAAATAAGGTAACATCGTGGCGCCATCCAGTATACCACAGGCAACTGACTGGGCTCGCTTCCCTAAGTAGACGGATCTTCTTGGAGTTCCTCCTCCAAAGCTGGTGTAGTCTCCTCTTCAACTGGTGTTGTATTGAGGCAAGGGTGAGTACTTGGTACTCAGCAAGTCATGCACAGAATGCAAGCTAATATACTATATGCATGGCTTGGTACAAAGGAATAGCTCAAGGTATATTTGCAGTAAACAGCATTTGAAAAGTAATATAAGTAGATTCGAAAGCAGTAGAAACAAGTAAAGTATAAATAACTTTTCAAGAAGTTTAACAACCCTCTTCCCATCCTAAACCACATTTCCATCAACATCATTATTAATCCAGCCCAACTTTTCAAACCAAAGTTATTTTTGAGAAAATCTAACCCTTGACTGTAATTCCCGAGCGATGTCCAATACCGCGGACACGGCTATTCGAATAGATTCTAAACTCTGCAGAGGTTATGCACTTTACCCACAAGATACAGTCAAACACCACAAAGGCGAGTTCCCGTAACAAAGTCTTTCGGAGACTTCTAACAATACAAGTGGTCCTCCCCGGTTATTGCGCACTAACCCTTCCCTTCGCTAAGGCGAAGTCTAGGCCAATCAACCGTTAGATGGGTACCTGGCCTCGGCCGACGCTCCCCGCATAACTTACACAAAGGGTGTAGTTGACCTCCTGAGGTCCCACAGTGCGTTATTAGCAACTTAGTCAACTCGGTCCGTCCCATTACAGACATGTGGTTGCACGTTAGACCCAGTTCAAAGGCTTGCAAGGTTAAGTCCTTAGGGTGACCAGGGCAAGACTACCCGAAGAACCAAATCAACACTCCCAATGCCACAACTGGCCCACCTGATTACTCTTGCCACATGCCCCGGTCGAAAACTGTTTATCAAACCCCAGTTGATTACCATGCACCACGTGCCATCAACATCACATGATACCTTTCCAAAACAGGTTCAATATATCATTAAGTCAATATTAACATTTGATTATTCAAAATCATGTTATGAGCACGTAGCAGGTCTAAGCAGTATACTACAACGGTCTAAACCCATGTTGGCAATTTAATAATGTCCAACTAGTAATCCACAACTAGGGTGACAAGGGGTCATGGCACATACTTAAATAATCAAGGTGTCATACAGCAAATTGGTACTTATCTAACCCCCATGTTTAAACAAAGTATTTTTCTAATTGAACTAGCATGCAATAGTTTAAATCAAAATAGATTTCGAAATAGGATCAACATGGTCAAAGCACAACTTGCCTTCAAAAAGTACTTGTTCTTGGTCTTGAGTTGGATCCTGAGTCAATACTTCTCCTTCGAATCCTTCTGGCACTTCAACGTCTACTCGTAAAGCGTGCAAATAGCAAATACACGAATAAACAATAGGCAAAAAGTGTCCAAACATCCAAATAAAATCCATAAACAGAGAGAACATAATTTTATGAGTTTTTAGAAACTGGAATCGTCAAATTTGGAGTTAAGACGCATAAAAGTTATGATTATTTAAAGTTTAAATAATCAATTAAATAATTTTACAGAGAAAAACTTTAGTCCAAAAATTAAATAAAATTCATATTTAGGTAGATCTCAATTTTATACAAATTTAGAAATTTGAATCACTCAAATCGGAGTTGAAACGCATAAAAGTTATAAGTGTTTGAAGTTTGAATCAAAATCAAATCATTATTTCGAATTAACAAATCATTTTCTTTTCGAAATTAATTATTGCGTCGGCATGGACACGTGGACCAATCGGGTGACGGCCAGCGTGGCCTCGGGTCCACGGACGGCGCGATCTCGGCTCGGTCCACCGTGGGCTCGGCCCACGGCTCACGATCAGACGGGCGGCCCCTACGCCGATGGCGTGCTCCCATGCGTCTGATCGCGGCTAGGGCCACGTGGCATGATCAGGGCCGTTGGATCTAGATCCACCCTAGGTTAACGCAGTTTCCAGCACGTGACGATCGTGGGCCGTTGGATCTTGATCCAACGGTCCAGATCCGATCTAGTTTAAGGAGTTTGGGTTGCACGTGGGCTCACCGTGACTGTCGGATCTTGATCGGACGGCTGAGGACCTTCGCGGGTGACGATGGCGTCGCGGCGGGGCTTGGTGCACCGGAGACGGGGACGACGACCAAGGGCGCGGCGCTACGGGGCTCCTCCGGCGACGTGCGTGGTCACGTTCGAATCGCCCTGGCTCGGGGATCCCGGATCTGGCCTCCTTCTTCTCGGGCGACGGCGGACGGCGGCGGAAGGTGAGAAAAACCAACACAAGACCCTAAGCTACTACGGCGAGCAATCCCGGGCAAGCGGCGGCTGCTAGGGTTTAGCGAGCTAGGGCAAAAGTAGCGCGGGGTCACGGCGGTCCTTGGGGCAGGACCCGGGCTTTAAATAGCCTCGGCTTCCGCGCTCAATCCGTAACCCTAACGGATGCGGCGGAGGACGGCGGCGGCGCGGTCCGATCCGGACTCGGGCGAAGACGACGACCCGCGGCCGTACACGTGTCCGATCAACGGCCACGATTGCCAGGCGCGCACGGGTCCGAGCCGGACTCGGTCGAATCGGTGCGGCCCAATCCTGGCCGTCGGATCTCGATCCAACGGTTGGGATCGAGTAGGTTTAGAGCTGGTTCGGTCGAGTCACGTGGCTCGGGTCGGACTCGAGTCGGACTCGGACTCGGTCGATCGGATGAAACGATGCTCGACCCGATTGATTTTCTAGCGATTTAATAATTAAAATAATTCCCAGTAATTCATTTAATTCATTAAAAATAGCAAAATACTCAGAAAAATTCCAGAAAAATTCTGGAAAATACTTTGGATCATTTTGGACTCAAATAAAATATTTCCAACAAAATTTTATTTGCAAAATTAAATTCTTTAATTATTTCAAAATGGAATAAATTCAAATAAATTCCAAATAAATCCAAATAAATTCCAGAAAATTCCAAAAATTCACCAAAGTGCCAAATCACACATGAATTTAAGAAAAGCAAAATTTTTGGGGTGTTACAAACCTCCCCCCCTTAATAGAATCTGTAACACCCCAAAATTTTACTTCTCTTAAATTCATGTGTGATTTGGCACTTTGGTGAATTTTTGGAATTTTCTGGAATTTATTTGGATTTATTTGGAATTTATTTGAATTTATTCCATTTTGAAATAATTAAAGAATTTAATTTGCAAATAAAATTTTGTTGAAATATTTTATTTGAGTCCAAAATGATCCAAAATATTTTCCGTAATTTTTCTGGAATTTTTCGAGTCATTTGCTATTTTTAATGAATTAAATGAATTACTCGGAATTATTTTAAATATTAAATCGCTGGAAATCCAACTCGGTCGAGTATCGTTTCATCCGATCGAAGTCGGAACCCGAGTCGGACTCGAGTCAGACCCGAGCCAGTTGACTCGATCAAACCAGCTCAAAACCCTAATCAATCCCAACCGTTGGATCAAGATCCAACGGCTGAGATCCGCCCGTACCGGTTCGAGCCGTCTCCGCCCGGATCCAATCGCGCCGCGTGCGATCGTGGCCGTTGATCGCGTGCGGACTACTGAGCATCATCGTCTCCGCCGAGTCCGAGCCGGACTCCGCCGCCGCGCCCGCCGCCGTGTAGAATTAGGTTTCCGTCTCGGGCACGAACGCCGAGGCTATTTAAAGCCCTGGTCACGCCCCGAGGTTGCCCTCATCCTTGCGCACCCGTTCCCCCGAGCCATCTCGCTTGAGCCGCCGCCGCTTGGTTCGTCGCGAGCTCGCCAGAGTTGAGCGCCACTCCGCCGCGGTTTTTGCTCGATTCCGCGCCGTCCGTCGTCTTCCGCCAGAAGGAGCCCAGATCCGGAATCCCGTGGCGAGACGCACGAAGGAGGACTCATCTCGCCGAGCAACCGAAACGCCATCGGGCTCGTCGTCGTTCGTCTCCGGTGGCCGCAGCTCCGCCGCGTCGCCATCACCCTCGCGAGCTCTGTGGACCGTCCGATCTTGATCGTGCGGTTGAGGTGAGTTCACGTGTTCCAAACCCGGTTAGATCTGGACCGTTGGATCAAGATCCAACGGTTCACAATCGCCACGTGCCGTAGTAGTGATTAGTATAGGATTAGATCTGGACCGTCCGATCTAGATCGAGCGCCCACGATCATCGAGTAGATTCAACGTGTTAACCCTGGATCTAATCGCGACCGTTGAATTTCAAATCAACGGCGGATTGCGCCACGTGTCGGGAAGCTCGACCGCCGCGATCGGGCCGCTGGCCCACGCTGGCGTGTGTAGACGCCGACACGCGGCCCGCGTGTCGAGGGCCGCATGTCGCTGGCTAATCCAGCCAGCGCCGACGCCACCCATGACGCCACAGTTGGGTCCCACATGTCGATCGCGGCCGAGCCCCCGCCGACGCCGGCCGATGACGCTACCCGAGTGGGCCCACATGTCGGCCGACACGTGAAGTCGTGGGACCGAGTCCACTGTAGACCCGAGCCGAGCGTGGACCAAGTCCATGGACCGGTGACGTCAGCCAACCAATCGAGGCTGCCACGTGTCCATGCCGACGCAATAATTAATTTCCTAAAAGAAAATGATTTATTAATTCGAAATAATGATTTCAGATTTTGTTTCAAACTTCAAACGCTTATAACTTTTGCGTTTCAACTCCGATTTGAGTGATTCAAATTTCTAAATTTGTATAAAATTAAGATCTACTTAAATATAAATTTTATTTAATTTTTGGACTAAAGTTTTTCTCTGTAAAATTATTTAATTGATTATTTAAACTTTAAATAATCATAACTTTTGCGTTTTAACTCCAAATTTGACGATTCCAGTTTCTAAAAACTCATAAAATTATGTTCTCTCTGTTTATGGATTTTATTTGGATGTTTGGACACTTTTTGCCTATTGTTTATTCGTGTATTTGCTATTTGCACGCTTTACGAGTAGACGTTGAAGTGCCGGAAGGATTCGAAGGAGAAGTATTGACTCAGATCCAACTCAAGACCAAGAGCAAGTACTTTTTGAAGGCAAGTTGTGCTTTGACCATGTTGATCCTATTTGAAATCTAGTTTGATTTAAACAATTGCATGCTAGTTCAATTAGAACAAAACTTTGTATAAACATGGTTGTTAGATAAGTAACAATGTGCTGTATGACAACTGGATTATTTAAGTATGTGCCATGACCCTTGTCACCCTAGTTGTGGATTACTAGTTGGACATTATTAGATTGCCAACATGGGTTTTAGACCGTTGTAGTATACTGCTTAGACCTGCTACGTGCTCATGACATGGTTTTGGACAATCAAATGTTAATATTGACTTAATGATATATTGAACCTGTTTTGGTAAAGTATCATGTGATGTTGATGGCACGTGGTGCATGGTAATCAACTGGGGTTTGATAAACGGTTTTCGACCGGGGCATGTGGCAAGAGTAATCAGGTGGGCCAGCCAGGCATCGGGGATGTTGATTTGGTTCTTCGGGTAGTCTTGCCCTGGTCACCCTAAGGACTTAACCTTGCAAGCCTTTGAACTGGGTTTAACGTGCAACCACATGTCTCAGAATGGGACGGACCTAGTTGACTAAGTTGCTAATAACGCATTTGTGGGACCTCAGGAGGTCAACTACACCCTTTGTGTAAGTTGTACGGGGAGCGTCATCGGCTGAGGCCAGTACCCATCTAACGGTTGATTGGCCTAGACTTCGCCTTAGCGAAGGGAAGGGTTAGTCTTGCAATAACCGGGAGGACCACTTGTATTGTTAGAGGTTTCCGAAAGACTTTGTTACGGGAACTCGCCTTTGTGGTGTTTGACTGTATCTTGTGGGTAAAGTGCATAACCTCTGCAGAGTTTAGAATCTATTTAAATAGCCGAGTCCACGGTACTGGACAATGCTCGGGAATTACAGTCAAGGGTTAGACTTTCTGAAAATAACTTGGATTTGAAAGGTTGGTTTGGTTTAATAATGAAGATGATGGAAATGTGGTTTAGGATGGGGAAAAATGTTTATTAAACTTCTTGAAAAGTTATTTACGCTTTACTTATTTCTACTGCTTTCGAATCTACTTATATTACTTGTCAAAAGTCATTTCTTGCAAATATACCTTGAGCTATTCCTTTGTACCAAGCCATGCATATAGTATATTAGCCTGCATTCTGTGCATGACTTGCTGAGTACCAAGTACTCACCCTTGCCTCAACACAACACCAGTTGAAGAGGAGACTACGCCAGCTTCGGAGGAGGAATTCCAAGAGGATCCGTCTACTTAGGGAAGCGAGCCCAGTTAGTTGCCTGTGGTATACTGGATGGCGCCACGAAGTTATTTGATTTTCCGCTGCTATTATCTCTCTTTTAATAAGTTTCGCCTTGCGAGGCATACATTTGTAACTTGACCATAAGGTCGAGTAACCAGTTTGGTTATTTAAATAAAGTACTTTGATAATATCGATTGGTATGATTGTGATATTTACCAATGTTAAGACTGTGTGCACTAGCGCGTTCCTGGACTAGTGCTGAATACACAGAGGGTCCGGATTTGCAAATTCGGGGTCCCGACAGAATCTCGTCCCCGAGATTCAGGGCTCACTACAGAATAGGTTTGGAAACTCTTTCTTCAAATCCTCTTCGCGCTCCCAAGTCGCTTCGCTTTCTTCATGGTTGCTCCACTGAACTCTACAGAAACGGGTTGACTTATTTCTGGTCTCTCGATCCATTGTGTCTAGAATCCTCACGGGATGCTCCTTATATGTAACACCCTACAAATCTAAACTGTCATACAAGAAAATTTCGACAGCATCTCCCCTAAAATTAGGACAAAACGGAAGCGACAACAAGATTCATAATAAACATTACAAACAGGAATAACATAAAAGCATCAATACTAGAGATAACAAGTCTAAATCAACCAGGAAACAAACATAAACGTAAAACAGCTCTAAAGAGGACATCAACAGGTCTATAATTAATAAAATTTCAGCAAGCTAATGAATTATTAAATGCACTAGTCCATGTGATTCGTGATGACCCCGGAGGGTTGATTGTGCTACTAAGCCCACCCTTCAAACTTACGACTCGCGAGAACTACCTGAAAACAACAAAATAACAAGGGGTGAGATTGGGTAATCTCAGCAAGCGGAACAACTTCTAACAAATAACACAGCCACAGTAAAACTAGCATACCAAATTCCTCATGTCCAATACCACATTACAGAGTCCACACAACCTCAGTAGAATGCATATGATTGTGCACATGCTTATGCCATGATCCTCCTCACCGTGCCCTTTCTCAGGAACACACGGTGTTGTACTGCACGATCGCGCCAAGACGTAGGCGTCGACAAACTTCCAATGCATGATTATGCAGTTAATGCTTCATGCATAAATACATTCATAACTTCCCACTCTGAATCCACATGCTTGCATACCATCAAATAACATGGATAAAATGCGAACATCATTGAGATAGAATACCTCAACAATTCATCTTGCAAACAACATCTTTCTTCATTCTTACTCATGATTCAAAAGCCAAACAACCACATCACAATGCAGGATAGGATATTGCAATCTCATAAACAAGTAGTTAAACCATGTAGGTGTGCTGCAATTAAGGTTTATATTGAAGATGAAACAAATAGCGGGTTATAGTTTAGCAAGACCGCTACTTCCACTTGCCTTTACCGACGTGGATGACGAATCTAGTTGCGTCCAGAAGGGGCACCATCTGAACAAGCATACTTTCAGTATATAATAACACCACAATTGATCACACAATTCAAACACGCGTTTCCTACAACCCGTTCCCCTTTTAAACACCGAAAACCCCGATCTGTCCGGATCGAACAGCAGCAACCTCTCTTCCCAATTTCGTATCTTTTTTTTCTACTGTTCATAAAAATACAGAAAAAATTACAGTAGCTAGATATTGACGAGATCTACAACTTTCATGAAGATCAAAAATTTCAATTCCACTGTTAAATATGCCTAAACAACCGCCCAACACAGTGGACGAAATCTGTTTCCAGATTCTGTTCGTCATCTTCCAACAGAGATAAATCTCAGTCCGACGGTCCAAAAATTCTGAAAAAAATACAGAAGCTAGGTCTCGACGTTATCTACAACTTTCTAGTTATAGGTTTTTGCAGGAAAAATCATCTATGCCACTTAAACCGCGAAACAATCCGCGCTGCACAATCTTCCCTTCCAAAAACAGCACCACGTGAACATCTACCCTTCCCCCCCATCAAGATCCAACCAAACCACTCACCACCAGATCTAATACACTCCTAATCCCTAGGTAGAACAGGGGTAAAAGATTGGGAATTTTACCTTGAGTTCCCCCTTGCGAACCCACGAAGAACGCGCAACGATCTCCGTAACGGAAATCTGTTCGTCCTCCTCGCCTCCACAGATCCTCTTCTTGTTTTCTCCTTCGCGTTTCGCGGTGGATCTTGAGCCACCACGCAAGGGGAGGAAGAGGTGGAGTGGGGGCTGCTAGGGGGAGAGGGGGAGGCTCCCTAGGGCTTGGGGTGGGGGAGGTGGGCCGGCCCACTTAGGGCGTGGGGAGGGGGAGGTGGGAGAAGAATTCCCGGCCCAGGCCCAAGTTTTCCTCGGCCCACTGTTTCTAGCCCGTAAACTCCAAATATAATATTAATACGCCGCATAAACTTCAATTAATTAATTCCCCAACAATTTCCCTCATTCTTTCCGAAACAACAGAGAAAGAAAAACCCTAGGATCGCTCTAAAGTTCTAGGGCATCACATTATAAGTCAAATCCTCTTGCAACTCAATTGACTCTAGCGGTGTCTGTTCCTCAGGAACTCGGAGACACTTCTTCAACTGGGACACATGGAATACGTCATGCACTCCTGCTAACGACTGCGGCAACTCCAGCTGATAAGCAACTTCGCCTCTGCGGCTCAAAATCTTAAATGGTCCAACATAACGGGGTGCAAGTTTCCCTTTGGCATGGAACCTCTTAACTCCCACGAGGCGTAACCTGAGGTATACAAAGTCTTACGGTTCAAAACTCAAATCCTGCGACGATTGTCAAGATAACTCTTCTGTCGAGATTGGGCTATCTTCAACCATTCACTAATCATGGCGACCGCTCTTCAAACCTCTTGAAGAATATCAGGCCCAAAGACACGGCGCTCGCCGGTCTCATTCCAATTCAATGGCGTCCGACATGGTCGACCATACAGTGCCTCAAAAGGTGACATCTGTAAACTAGCCTGATAACTATTGTTGTAACTGAACTCGGCATACGGCAAACTCTTATCCCAAGAGGTAGCATAAGCTAATGCACAAGCTCTCAACATATCCTCCAGAATCTGGTTGACTCTTTCGGTCTGTCCATCCGTCTGTGGATGATAAGTCAGATCTTGAAGTTCAAACGGGTTCCCATGGCTTCATGCAACTTATTCCAGAATCTTGAGTTAAATTGGGTACCTCTCGTCCGACATAATCCTCTTTGGCACTCCGTGCAAACAGACAATCCTGATCATGTACAATTCTGCTAATTTATCTCCCGAGTAAGTGGTCTTCACGGGGATAAAATGGGCTACTTTAGTCAAGCGATCCACTATAACCCATATGGAGTCATAACCTCCTTGAGTCTTCGGCAAACCGGTAATGAAATCCATTCCGATTTCCTCCCACTTCCACTCAGGTATTTTCAGCGGCTGTAGCAATCCTGCTGGTCTCTGATGCATTGCCTTGACTCTCTGGCATACGTCGCACAATGCAACATGCTCGGCAACTTCACGTTTCATACTCGGCCATCAGAATCTCTCCTTCAGATCCTGATACATCTTGGCGCTTCCAGGATGAATTGAGTACTTGGAGTCATGGGCTTCTTCCAGAATCAGTTGCTTTAACTCCTTCCTGTTAGGCACACAAATCCGATCCTTCATCCATAACGTGCCTTGCCCATCCAACTTGAAGTCCTCTGCCTTGCCCTCTTCCTTGATGGACTTAATCCTGCGGATCTTGTCATCATCCTTCTGTCCTTCTCGGATCTGATCCTCTAGGGTAGGCTTTACTTCTAATGCGGCCAAGAATCCGCTAGGTACCACCTCAATCTTCATTTTCTGAAAATCCTCACATAACTCATCCTGACTTGTGGCTAGCAACGTACTCACGGTATGGCTTTTCCGACTCAGAGCATCGGCTACTACGTTGGCCTTCCCGGGATGGTAATGGATTCCAACATTATAGTCCTTGATCAACTCTAACCATCTCCTCTCGCCTCATATTCAGATCCGATCGGGTGAATATGTATTTAAGGCTCTTATGATCCGTATATACTTCACATCTGTTTCCAATCGATAGTGACGCCATATCTTCAAGGCATGCACTACGGCGGCTAACTCTAGGTCATGTGTCGGATAATTTTCCTCATGCGGCCTCAAGCGCCTTGATGCATAAGCGGCGACCTTTCCATTCTGCATCGACAAGACACATCCAAGTCCTTGGCGCGATGCGTCACAATAAATATCGAAGCTTTGAGCAACATCCGGTAGAACTAACACCGGTCTTGATGTCAATCGCTTCTTCAGCTCTGAAATCCTTTCTCACATTCTGGCGTCCATGCAAACTTCTTTTCCTTCTTCAAAGAATTGCGTAAGAGGTTTCGCAATTGTCGAGAAGCCTTCGATGAAACGGCGGTAGTATCCTGCCATTCCAAGGAAACTCCGAATGGAGTCACAGTCTTTGGTCGCTCCCAATGTAACACAGCTTCTACTTTGCTTGGATCTACGGCGACTCCTTCTGCGGTCATTACATGTCCAAGAAACTCCACCTTGTCCTTCCAAAAATCACACTTGCTGAACTTGGCGAAAAGTTGTTGTTCCCTCAGCTTTTCCAAAACTCGCCTTAAGTGTTCGGCATGTTCATCCTCTGTCTTGGAGTAGATTAGGATATCGTCTATGAACACGACGACAAACTTGTCCAAATATTCCATGAACACCTTATTCATCATATTCATGAAATAAGCTGGCGCATTCGTCAGTCCAAAGGACATAACTGTAAACTCGTAATGTCCATATCTTGACGAGAATGCAGTCTTCGGAATATCTTCTTGTCGACGATTGGAGAACGGGCTCCCGTCGAGCTTACTTGTTGAATGGGGGATCAACAGAGCCCCGTCGTACGGATCGAAGAGGGCGTTCGAGCGATGCGAGGTCGGGAGAAGAAGAAGAAGGGGGACACGGTGTTTTATCCTGGTTCGGGCCTCTCACCGTCGAGATAATAGCCCTACTCCAGTGTATTGTGTTCTATCTTGCTGTCCCTCTCCTGTTACAGATCTTCAGGGGGGTTTAAATACTACGACTAGAGGTACATAGAAGGTAACTACCTCCTGGGATTGCGCCGCCGCAATCGTATTTACGATCTCTTGCCCTTGATCCGGCGTTATTTGAATTTCGGGTATGATTTCCCTTGATCTCCTGGCTGATTGGTTGCCACCTTCCTTCCTCGTGGCATTGACCGCACTCCGACCAAAACACCCGAGCGGTCGCGGCCTCTCTGAGCATGCTTGCTCGTGGGGGGTGTGTTTGGTGCTTCATGAGCGAAGGTGCGAATGCGCATGCTCGGAGGAGAAGGAGGGATGCTCGTTTCGTTCTCCGAGCATCTTCTTTTAGTGTTGCTTGGTCGGCGGGTTTAGCTTTTCACGGGGGTACCGTGGTCTTTTGCCAGATAGCCAATCCCCGACAGCTAGCCCCCGAGGTTCAAGTGGGGAACCCTCGGGCTTCCCCTTGAGCCTAAGAAGACTTGAGGGGGGATTGAATTTCCTTTGGTCGTGGCTCACGACCATTTTTCGTCGGGAGACGAACTTCTTTACCCGCCGCGTGCTTGCTCCGCGTGGGCGCGTCGTTTGGTTGTTCTGCGGTTCCTTCTCTGAGAAGCCTCCTTGTAACGGTACGGCAGTTTCTCGGAAAGCGCGCTTTCTCCAGCCAGGTGTCGCTACGTGATAGGCGGCGATTTTAACCTGCCCCTTCGCTGTCTTTTTAACCCTTTCTACCGGGAGAGGTCGGAGTTACATTGTCTCTTTGCTCGTCTTCGGCCAAAAATCTTCCAAGAGCCCTAGCGCCCAAGAACCCTTTTCGTTCCCCTTCCTTCTTCGGCCATGGCGCGTTCAAGGTTAGCCGATGACCCGAAGGAGGCTCAGTGCTCACGGACGAGGGTACGTCGACCCAAGCTCGGGTCGAGTGCCCGAGATGATGCGGCGCCGGCATCGCGGAGGCGGAGATCGTCTCCTGCGAGTTGTACGCCATCAACGGGCTTCGTGCCTCGAGCGACTTCCTCCCCTCCGTGCTCGCCTTCTGCGGGTGCGAGATCTCTCATCTCCACCCCAACTCTATCCTTTCTCTCGCAATCTTCTCCCATCTTTGCGAGGCTTACGTGGGTGTAATGCCCACAGCTAGCCTCTTCTTTCACTTCTATTCCCCTTCCGCACGGCCGATGGCTCCGCCGGTTGCGTTTATCTTCGCCTCGGCCCAACCGACCATACGAGTACCCCTTCGTTGCTCAAGGACTCGGTGTCGGGTTGGGCCGACCTCTGCTTCTACCGTAAGAAGGCGGAGGGGTCCCGATTGGTCTATCTTGGGGAGGGCGCTCCGCCCTCGAGGCAGCGCGCCCTTGCCGTGCAACTTTGAGGAAGAGCGGGTGCTCAGGACGATCGGTGAGCTTGCCCAGATGGGGCTCACTGGTCGGGATATCGCCCGGGACTTCACCTTCAACCGGGTGTCCCCCCTGAGGCGCCGCGAGCATCCCTTCTTCGAGGTGACCGGGTGGCATGACTTCACCCGCGAGGACAACGCAGGTATGTTCCTGGACCTCTTTCCCGAGCATCGCTGCTTTCTGGTGATCGGTGCTATGCATATATATATATATTTTCTGTCTTAGTCTTTGGTTGCGACGCAGCTCCGAGGACGGACTGGGTTGACGAGAGGGTTGCCGAGATGTTCGGCGCCCCGAAGGAGAAGGAGCTGACGCCCAATCGTCAGGTCCCCAAGAACATTTTTGACCGTGGCGACGCGGTAAGTACATCTTTCTGCTTCCGCTCGGGGGCATGTTTTCCGAGCTCATTCCTCCCGATTTCTGTTTGCAGGAGAAGGTCGCCCTTGAGCTTGCGGTGTCGAAGGCCGCTGCCGCCAAGCCAGACACCCGGCCAGGGGTTCCCAAGAGGGCGGCGGTCGAGGCCGCCAAGTATCCGCCTCGCCTCCGCGCCAGCGGTCGAGGCGCCGAGCCGACCAGGACCCCACGCCGCACCTTGAGTACGCCGACCGCCAGGAGGTGTTTAACTCGAATCTGGTTCGATGACTTCAAACGGAGGAGGCCGGAGCTGATGAGCCGATCGAACAGCTCGCCGAGCAAAGTAGGAAGGCCGAGGAGGAGGCCAGTCCCTCCCGACCAAGGAGGCGGTGGAGAGGCGGATCAAGGCCCTCCAGACCAGCTTACTCGGGTGGTCGGCGACCCGAGGAGGAGGAAGAAGAGGAGGCCACCTATGCTCTGGTCGGAAGGAGCGGGAGGTCGACCTCTCAAACAGCCTCGGCCCGGAAGAGGTCGACATGGACGACGTCGACCGGCGATGGCACGTGCGTGCTGACGCCGCGGAGGAGCGCACCGTGGTCGTGGCCGAGGCCTCACGAGGCCGCCGCGCAGGTCGCCCGTGGCTCGGCGAGGAGGCCGAGGAGGATGGCGCCGCTCGCCGGGCAGAAGGTAAGTTCTTACTTCATTCTCTTATTCTGTTCTTGTCTTGCGATTTTCTTCGGGCTAACCCCACCCCGTTTGGCGTGGGCGTGATAGCTCGGATGTCGTTTTTGGACTTCCGCCAGATGGCTGAGGAGATTATCGACTCTGCAGTGGACGCCGAGCTCGACCGCGTCGTCGACCAAGTGATGGCCGAGATGGGGGAGGAGCCGGCGCCGGCTACGGACCCAGTGGAGCCCGAGCTTCCCTCGGCGGGACCCGCGGAACCTATTCCAGCCGCGGAGGAGCAGGAGCCGCAGGGGACTGAGGACCAAGACGCCTTGGCCTTGGTTCCTTGCGAAGAGACGTCTGCGGGCGAGGCTCAGGCGCCGAGCCCCGAGGAAGGGAGCTTGGTCGCTGCCGACCAACAGCCCTTGGCCGTGAGCCAAGGAGAGGAGGAGGTCGTCCCGACCTAACTCCTTCGGCCTTGGGGCACCAGGCGTCCCCGGCCACGGAGGTGCAAGGGGCGGAGGTGATCGTCCTTGATCAAACGCCTCCGGCCGCGGAGCATCGGTCGCCTCCGACTATGGAGGGACAAGAGGCGGAGGTGATCGCCCTTGATCCAATGCCTCCGGTCGCAGAGCATTGGTCGCCTCCGGCTGCAGAGGGACAAGAGGCGGAGGTGGTCGTTGACGACCAACTGCCTCGGCCATGAGCAAGGAGTGGCGGCGCTTCGTGGTTGGCGTCTGACCCGGCGCGGTGCGACCAGGAAGGCGCCACGAGCCGCTTGTCAGGAAGAGGACCCGACCTCGGGGCGACCGGGTTGGTCGAAGGTGGTGACGCCGTTGCTCTCCTGAGCACCGGTGCTCAGAGGAGCAAGACCCCGCGCCGGCCCGGGATGACTTGGTCAATCCCTTCTTTCGGCCGGCGCGACCGACCGCCCGGCTTCAGGACAAGCCGTCACCGGCTCTTCTGGTAAGTTTCATGTTCCTTCTTTTTTCCTGTGATCGATCTTCTGGGAGTCTGCTCAGCTTTTTCCCTTCTCTTTTCTCTTTCTGCCCGAAGTTTGCCGCGAAGGCTATGGAGGATATCGACGCTACCTCGGTCTCCGCAGAAGAGTACTGGTCGTACCACCGCGAGCAAGACGCCAAGATCGCCGATCTTGAGCGTCGGGTCTCCGAGTCTTGCGAGGCCGACTGGCGGTGGAATCGGCGAGGAGCCTCATCGCCGGGCTCCGGGACCAGCTCTTCCAGAGCGAGACGGCGAAGAGCACTTCAGAGCAGAAGTGCGCCGAGCTTGACGAGGAGCTGGGGAAGTTGCGGCTGGAGGTCCCCGACCTGCGCGCCGAACTCCAACGAGCTCGGGAGCGCGAAGAGGCCCAGCTCAAGGAGGTGCAGCGCCTTCGGGACAGCGCGGCTGAAGGTCGTGCCGCTCGGCGGAAAGTTTTGGACTTGGAGGCGGAGGTCGACTCCCTTAAGGAGGAACTTGCTGCCCTTCAGGTCGAGCGTAGGACTTAGCTCCTTTTTTTATTTTTAGCTCGTGTAACCCTGTAAAAAAAACAACGCTTCGGGTTAAATGAGCAAACTCGCAGGTGTTTGGTCCTTGCCTGTTTTTCTTGAGTTTGCCTTCAACATATGCCCATATGATCCCGGTTCTGCAGAAAAAGGAAACAAGTTCCTGCATAGAGCATATATCATAGATACGAGCAAAGAAAACAAGTTCCTGCATAGATCATATATCATGGATACGAGCAAAGGATCCTTGGTAAGAAGGGACGGAACGTTCCTATCATACGGAGCCCCTGCCATGGACAAAGGTCGTGCCCTTACTGTTGCGAGCACGAGTTTGTTCATGGGAAAATTTAAGGGTCGCTTTGGTCGTGACGATTTTATGAATGATATAAGTAGGTCGGTTGCGTCGAGAAGAAATGTGAGCCTGAGTAGACGAACTTTAAACCAACATTACGTAGAGCCACCATACCCGAATGGTCACCGAATCGCTTAGAGTGGATGCTCGCGCCCGACCACGCATACGGAAAAGCTCTTGTGGAAAGTGAACGATTGGGCGAGCATCGGCCGGGGCCAAGGGAAATGGTGCGCACATACTTGTCGGATAAGTTAAATGCGCAATGCCGCTAGACGACGATGCTGCGTTCGACAAAGCGAGGACGAAACACGAGAGAGGGAAACGCTTTATTGGAAAGAACGCAAGGGGCGCGAGATAGGAGTACTCGTCTAAACGTGGAATTTACGCAATTGATCGATGTTCCAGGTGCTGGTGAGCTCCCGACCATCTGGCATCGCGAGGCGAACAGCCCGGGCGTCTTGTAGACACGACCGTGTAGGGTCCTTCCCACCTTGGGGTTAGCTTGTTGGCCTTCGACGGGTCTTGAACTCTTCGTAAGACCATGTCGCCGACTTGCGAGGACCCTAGGTCGGACTGTCTTGGCCGCGTGCCTCACGAAGAGCACAGTAGGTAAACCGCAGGCCGAACAACGCCCGTTCGGCGTGTCGCTCGACGAGGTCCAGGTCGACGAGGCGCTCAACTTCTTGATCGACGGAATCGATCAGTTGCACCCTTGGGGAACCCAGCCGCGATTTCGCAGCGAGAATGGCCTCCGCACCGTAGACGAAGTCGGAAAGGCGTTTACTTTGTGGCTCGACCGGTCGTGGTGCGAGACAGACCAAAGAACGGCGGAAGCTCATCCACCCACTTCTTTGCTTGTCTTTGGTTGAGGGTCTTAAAGACCCTCTTTTATGCCTGGACTAGCTGCCCATTTGCTCGCTCATTTGCTCCGTTACTCGTGGATGCGCCACGCAGGCGAAAGCAGACCTTGGTCCCGACCTCCTCGCGATAACTTTGGAACAGTTCATTTGGTGAATCGGGTCCCGTTGTGCGTGATAAGGCGGTTGGGTATCCCGAACCGAGTTACCACATTATCACTGCGGAGGAATCTCTTGGCCGCTGGGCCGAGATGGTCGAGACGGGCTCGGCCTCTATCCACTTAGTGAAAGTGTCGATGGCCACGAGCAAATACTTGCGACCTTTCGACCTCGGGGAAGGGTCCGAGGACATCGAGCCCCAGGTTGAGAACGCCACGAGAGTGGTATGGTTTGCGGTGGCATATGCCGGTTGACGGACTTTTCGAGCATGAAATCGGCATGCCCGGCAGGTCGTTACGATTGACCGTAAGGCCCGTCAAGGCCGTGGGCGATAGTACCCTAGTCGGAAGGCCTTGCTCACAAAGCGTCTGAAAGACGAGTGAGCTCCGCACATTCCTTCATAGATATCACGAAGAAGGTCTTGGCCTTCCTCCCGAGAGACGATCTGGAAAGGATCCCTAATGCGCCTTTCCGGTATAGGTCGTCTTCGATCGATCTGTCTTGAGAAGATCGCCTTATTAGCCAGGAACGCCGGCTTCTTCCTCGGGCAATGTCCCATGCGCAAGATATTGGATGAATGGCGTCATCCAATTTGCACTTTGCTCGAGGAAGGAGACCCTACCGCCCGGTCTCTGGTGCCTCCTCTTCAGAGGAATGGAGGGCTTATGTAGGTGCTCGACAAGCACCCCCACCGAGCGGTGGTTTGAGAGGAACCGACCTTAGACATTTGGTCGGCCAGGAATTATCCTTCCTGGGGATGTAGATTACTTGAAATTCTTGAAGTATTTCTCCATCTTCCTTACTTCAGCCAGTGCAGCGCCATTGAGGTATCGAACACTGATACTCCTTGTTGACCTGGTTTACGACCAACTGTGAATCGCCCTTCACAATGAGCCGTTGGACTCCTAGCGATTTACATGCCCGAAGTCCGGCCAAAAGGCCTTCGTACTCCGCCGCGTTGTTAGTTGCAGCGAAATGTAGTTGGATGGCGTACTGTAGCTGTTCTCCATCCGGGAGACCAAGATGACGCCACTTCGAACGCCGTATGCTCGGGATCCATCGAAATACAGAGTCCAGGAGTTTTCCCTTGAATCATTGGTTCCGCTGGCTGGTGGAGCCGGAGCCGACCATTCTGCCACGAAATCAGCCAAGATTTGTGATTTTATCGCCGTGCGGGCTGAGAACACCAGCTCGAACTCGGCGAGCTCCATTGCCCACTTGGCTATGCGACCACTGGCGTCCTGATTTTTCAGGATCTCCCTGAGTGAGAAGCCGGTCGGCACCACGATCCTGTGTGCTTGAAAGTAGTGACGCAACTTCCGGGAGGCCATCAAGAATGAGTACAAGAGTTTCGACCTCGGGTAACGCTCCTTTGGTCCATGAAGTACTTGACGTAATAGATAGGTCGCCGGGTACCATCTCTCTCTACCGCCAACACCGAAGCTTACCGCTTGGGTTGCCGCCAGTATAATAGCAATTCTTCCCCTGCCGTGGGTGTGACGAGGGCGGGCGGTTGGGAGAGGTACTGTTTTAGCTCTTTGAACGCGATCGCCTTCCTCCGTCCACGTGAAGCCATCATGCTTGCGGAGGGCTTTAAAGAAAGGTAGTCCTCGCTCCCCAGTAGGAGACGAACCGCTCAAGGCGGCCATTCTTCCGGCCGAGCTTGTACTTCCTTTACGCATGTGGGCGACCTCATGTTCTCAATGGCTTGATCTTCTCGGGTTAGCCCCAACGCCATTTGGCCCGACCATGTAGCCGAGCACCTTGCCGGCCTTTACGCCGAATCGCATTTCTCTGGATTTAGCTTTATTCGATGCTTATTGAGGTTACTGAAAGTTTCTTCCAAGTCGACAACGTGACCGAAGTACTTTTGCTTTTGACAACTATGTCGCCGACATAGACCTCCAAATTTCGACCTATTTGGTGCAGTGAAAGTCTTCTGCATGAGGCGTTGAAAGGTTGCTCCCGCATTTCTCGCATCGAAGGACATGGTCGTATAGCGTAAGGTACCAAACGGGTGATGAAGGAAGTCTTCTCCTCGTCTTCGCGACAGTGATATGATGATAGCCTGAATAGGCGTCTAGGAAGCTCATGGTCTGTGACCCTGCCGTCGCGTCCACCAATTGGTCTATGCGAGGCAACGGGTAGTTGTCTTTTGGGCACGCTGCGTTCAAACCTGTGTGGTCGACGCACATGCGCCACTTGCCTCCTTTCTTCCTGACCAGAACTGGATTGGCCAGCCACTCGGAGTGCTCGATCTCTCTGATGAAGCCAGCTTTTAGGAGTTTATCAAGTTCCTCCCGGATGATTGCCTGTTTTTCCGGGAAAAGCGTCTAAGCTTCTGTCTCACCGTTTTTTGTCGTGAACCGCTAGCCTGTGCTCGACCACCTCCCTTGGGACCCCGGGCATGTCGGATGGTTCCTAGGCGAACACATCCGACCTTGCCCGGAGGAAGGTGACGAGCTCGAGTTCCTATTTGGGATCTAAGGAAGATCCCAAATGAATGACCTTGGCCGGTTCCGACTCGTTGAGCGGAACAGCCTTGGTCTCTCCTCCAGGCTGGAGGGCAAGTTTAGGCCGGGAATGCTTCGGCTCTTGGTCGGGACATGAGTGGGTAATCGACCGACCATATCTAAGGCTCTTTAAATCGCCGCAATTGAGTGCGGACTTGTGGTTCCCTTTGATGGTTATAACTCCGTTCGGTCCGGGAATCTTCGTGCACCGATACGCTGCGTGAGAGGCGGCCATGAACTTGGCCAAGGCCGGCCTGCCGAGGATGGCGTTGTAGGCCGACTCAAAGTCCACCACCTCGAAGGTGATTAGCTCCGTTCTGAAGTTACTTGGGCCAGCAAAACTTACGGGCAAGACGACCTGCCCCAGAGGTTTGATCGAGGTGCCCGGGACTATCCCGAAGAAGGGCACGGCCACACTCTTGATTTTGGAACGAGGAATCTGCATCTCGTCCAAAACCTTGGCTGAAATAAGGTCCAAAGAGCTCCCGGAGTCTATGAGGACCCGACCGACGACGGTATTGCTGATGGTGGGGTTCACGACCATCGGAAGCCTCTGGGTTTGGTCATTCCAAGGGACAATCGTCCTTGGAGAAGGTCAGGATACCTCCGACCATTTCAATTTCTTTGCCGGAGGCTTACCAGGTAACATGGTGCACTTCCCTTGCGGCCTCCTTTAAGTCCGGCGGGACTTGTAGGCGGAGGAGCCCCGAAGATGACCGCTATGTGATTCCTTGGTTCTTGGTATTCCATGTCATCCTCACTTTCCTCGTGGCTGTTTTCCTTTGTCATTTTCACCTGCTCTGAAGCGTTGGCATGGGACCCTGCCGCCGTAAAATCGCTTCCAGCGGTAGGTCCACGTTCGGCAATTCCGTAGGTCGTGCCCGTGCGCCTGGTGAAGCGGACAGTAGAGGTCGCCCCGTCGGTCCGCTTGGTCGCCTCGTCGGTCCGCTTGGTCGCCTCGTCCTCGAGGCCTGTGTGGTTGTCCTCTTCTGTCGGGACCCCGAATTTGCAAATCCGGACCCTCTGTGTATTCAGCACTAGTCCAGGAACGCGCTAGTGCACACAGTCTTAACATCGGTAAATATCACAATCATACCAATCGATATTATCAAAGTACTTTATTTAAATAACCAAACAGGTTACTCGGCCTTATGGCCAAGTTACAAATGTATGCCTCGCAAGGCGAAACTTATTAAAAGAGAAATAATAGCAGCGGAAAATCAAATAACTTCGTGGCGCCATCCAAAGATACCACAGTAACTGATCGGGCTCGCGTCCTAAGTAGACGGGTCCTCTTGGAATTCCTCCTCCGTGGCGTAGTCTCCTCTTCAACCTGTATTGTGTTGAGGCAAGGGTGAGTACTTGGTACTCAAGAAGTCATGCACAGAATGCAAGCTAATATACTATATGCATGGCTTGGTACAAAGGAATAGCTTAAGGTATATTTGCGATGTGACTTTTGACAAGTAATATAAGTAGATTCAAGCAAGAGAAATAAATAAAGCATAAATAACTTTTCAAGAAATTTAATAAACATTTTCCCCATCCTAACCACATTTCCATCATCTTCAGTGTTAAACCAAACCAACCTTTCAAACCAAAGTTATTTTTGGAAAATCTAACCCTTGACTGTAATTCCCGAGCATTGTCCAGTACCGTGGACTCGGCTATTTAAACAGATTCTACACTCTGCAGAGGTTATGCACTTTACCCACAAGATACAGTCAAACACCACAAAGGCGAGTTCCTCAGAATAAAGCCTTTGGAAGCCTCAAACAACACAGGTGGTCCTCTCCGGTTCGTGCTCTACACCATCCCTTCCCTTAGCCAAGGCGAAGTATGGGACCAACACACCGTTAGATGGGTATCGGCCCACGACCACGATCGCTCCCCCGTACAATCACACAAACGGTGTAATTGACACCCTGAGGCTCCACAAGTGAGTCCTTAGCGACTTAGTCAACTAGGGCCGTCCCATTCCAGCCATGTGGTTGCAAGTATGACCCAGTTCAAAGGCTTGCAAGGTTAAGTCCTTAGAGTGACCAGGGCAAGACTACCCGAAGAACCAAATCAACATCCCCAATGCCACAACTGGCCCACCTGATTACTCTTGCCACATGCCCCGGTCAAAAACTGTTTATCAAACCCCAGTTGATTACCATGCACCACGTGCCGTCAACATCACATGATACTTTTCCAAAATAGGTTCGATATATCATTAAGTCAATATTAACATTTGATTGTCCAAAATCATGTCATGAGCACGTAGCAGGTCTAAGCAGTATACTACAACGTTCTAAACCCATGTTGGCAATTTAATAATGTCCAACTAGTAAACCACAACTAGGGTGACAAGGGTCATGGCACATACTTAAATAATCAAGGTGTCATATAGCAAATTGGTATTTATCTATTCCCCATGTTTAAACAAAGTATCTTTCTAATTGAACTAGCATGCAATAGTTTAAATCAAAATAGTTTTCGAAATAGGATCAACATGGTCAAAGCACAACTTGCCTTCAAAAAGTACTTGTTCTTGGTCTTGAGTTGGATCCTGAGTCAATACTTCTCCTTCGAATCCTTCCGGCACTTCAACGTCTACTCGTAAAGCGTGCAAATAGCAAATACACAAATAAACAATAGGCAAAAACATCCCAAAACTCCAAATAAAATCCATAAACAGAGAGAACATAATTTTGTGGATTTTTAGAAACTGGAATCGTCAAATTCGGAGTTAAAATGCAAAAGTTATGATTTATTAAAGTTTAAATAATCAATTAAATAATATTACAGAGAAAAAATTTTGTCCAAAAATTAAATAAAATTCATATTTAGGTAGATCTCAATTTTATACAAATTTAGAAATTTGAATCACTCAAATCGGAGTTGAAACGCAAAAGTTATAAGCGTTTGAAGTTTGAATCTAAATTTGAATCAATATTTCGAATTACTAAATCATTTTCTTTTTCGGAAATTAATTACTGCGTCAGCATGGACACGTGGCAGCCTCTGATTGGTTGGCTGACGTCAGCCGGTCCATGGACTTGGTCCACGCTCGGCTCGGGTCCACCGTGGACTCGGTCCACGACTCCACGTGAGACTGACATGTGGGCCCACTCGGGTGACGTCATCGCTGACGTCAGCGGGGCTCAGCCCACGGTGCTGACAGGTGGGTCCCACCGATGACGTCATGGGTGACGTCACGATCGCTGTCGGCCGACACGCGGGCCGCGTGTCGGTGATCACGCACGCCGCGTGGCGCGCGGCTCGGCTTCCTGGGCCGCGGCACAATCGTGGCCGTTGGTTTGAAATCCGACGGCTAGGATTGAGTTTGGCCTCATGTGCTTGGGCGACGTGATCGATCGTGGGCCGTTGGATCTTGATCCAACGGTCCGCATCCAATCTAACCTGGTGCGATTCTTGATACGCGGCGCAACCTAAGCCGTTGGATCTAGATCCAACGGTTGGGATTAGATCTAGGATTTTCAACGGAGAAACTCACCGAGGTGACGTGGCACGATCTGGGCCTTTGGATCTTGATCGGACGGTTGGTAGAGCTCGGGGTCGGCGATGGCTTCTCGGCGGGGTTCGCCGCCGTGGCCGAGGACGGCGACCACCCAAACGGGCGGTTGGGGCGTGCTCGGCGAGATGGATGGTGTCTTGGTGCGCGCTGGCCGGGGTTTCGAATCTGGGGTCAATGGCGGCGGAGGGCGGCGACGGCGAGGCGAGGCAAGGACCGTGGCGGCGCTTCACGCAACTACGGCGGCGATTCCGGCGAACCTACGGCGGCTAGAGCTCGGCGGGTTAGGGCAAGAAGTGCGCGGTCACGGCGGTCCTCGGTGCGATCCGGCATTAAATAGCCCCGGAGGCGTGCTCGGCGAGCCCTAATCGGTCACGGCCAAGACGCTCGGCGGCGAGTCCGGCCGGACTCGGCGGGGAAGACGGCACGGGAACCGTCCACGTGTCCAGATCAGCGGTCCCGATCGGACCGGCGCGAACGGGTTCGGTTCGGACACGGCTCAACCGTCACGACGGATCTCGGTAGTTGGATCTTGATCCAACGGTTGGGATTGATTAGGTTTAGGAGTGGGTTCGGTCGAGTCACGTGGCTCGGTCGGACTCGAACTCGAGTCCGACTCGGGCTCGGTCGGATGAACGATGCTTAAGCTCGGTTGATTTTCCAGCGATTTAATATTTAAAATAATTCCCAGTAATTCATTTAATTCATTAAAAATAGCAAAAGACTCAGAAAAATTCCAGAAAAATTCTGGAAAATATTTTGGATCATTTTGGACTCAAATAAAATATTTCCAACAAAATTTTATTTGCAAAATTAAATTCTTTAATTATTTCAAAATGGAATAAATTCAAATATATTCCAAATAAATCCAAATAAATTCCAGAAAATTCCAAAAATTCATCAAAGTGCCAAATCACACATGAATTTAAGAAAAGCAAAATTTTGGGGTGTTACATCTTCCCCGAGCGTTAAGCCCCCGGCGCTGCGGCGGGGTTGCTCGGGGTTGTTGTTGTTCCACCGCGGCTACCATGGTCAAGTAGGGTCGCTTTTCTTCTTTTCTTGATCTTCTTGTCTCTGCACTCGAGCCCTTTTGCTAGCCGAGGTCTCTAGGCCAGGTTGAGGCGGCGACTTCCGCCCAAAGATCTTCTTCCATTGGGCGGCTTCATCTGCGTTGGCGTGTCGATCGGCCATTCGGAAGAGCTCGTTCGCCGTTAGATCCGGTGGATCTCCAGTCCTGCGTGAAGCGCCGCCTCGCACTCGAACTTGAAAGCCCGGACGACCGCCTCGTCCGATATGTTCGGGATCGAGTTCCGGACCTGGATAAACCTCTGGACGAATTGTCGCAGGGTTTCCCTGTCCGTCTGTATCAAGCGCTCCAGGTCGCGCTCCTTTCCCGGGCGGATGTAACAGCTCTGGAAATTTGCTCGGAGCGCGGCGCTGAGCTGCCCCTAGGACCGTATGGAGCCTTCCTTCGATTAAAAAGCCACGCATTTGGCGGCTCCGTCGGTAACCGTCGGCAGGTAATTTGCCATCACCCCCTCATCGCCTCCGGCGGCAAGGATGGCGGTGGTATATATTGAGAGAAATTCGTCCGGGTTCTGGGTCCCGTTGAATCTCTCGACGTGGCCGGGTTTGAATCTGTTCGGCCATGCGACGTCCCGAAGGGATCTCGTGAAGGCCCGGCAACCGAAGCTCGGGGTTTCGCGGTGAAACCCTCGGTCACAGCGGCCTCCACGCGGGTCTTCCACCCAACGCCCCGCGCGCGGGCCGAGTCGGGAGAAAACCTCCTGTGATGGTCGTGCCGATGACCGCTTGGTCGTGGAGCGCTCAGAGTGCTCGTAATCTGGGCGATTATTCAGATATCGCTCCGAGGTCGCTCTGTGACTGTTCCGGGACCTTTCCCGGATCGGGTTAGCGACCTGGGGCGATCTCCGAGCATGGCTCCGAGATTCGCCTCTGTGCGAGCGCATGGGGGAGCGTTTGCAATGGTCCCGGGAAACACTCCGGGCATCCCGGTCACGAGGAGGATCCGAGACTTTTAGCTCGGCGGCAAGCCTTTCCAAATCTTCGGCTACGACCCTGCCCACGGCCTCCAAGTCTGCTTGCTCGGGGAAACTACGCAGGTCACGCACGACCGCCGCCAAGGCCTGTAACCGTTCCCGTTTCCGGTGAACTGGCGGTGGCGAGTTTTGGCGACGCTCCGGAGCGCGATCGGGAGTTCGGTACCCACGAGAGTTCCTTTCCGTGGGAGCGTGCCCCCCCTTTGCCTGGCGGCGAATGCTCGCGAGGGTCTTCCCCAAGGACGCCTCAGTGGAGTCCGCCGCCTCGTAGGGTCGTGCTTGGCAGCGTCCGAGGATCCTTCTCCGGGCTCCGCACGGCTTCCGGCCACGTTGACCCGACGAGAGCGGGATGAGAGCGATGGGGACATCATTGTATCCCCTTGAGATGCAGTCTCTCGGTCGAGCTCTAGGTCGTCCGGTATGTCCAGGCCGTCGTAGAGCTCATCGCAGTCATCCTCGGGGTCCCCGAGGGTAATGTCTGGGGGATGGAGGCCCTGCCCTCGCATCCCCGTGTCCGGGGAAGGGCTCCCAGACTCAGTGTGACCGATAGGATCGGTCACCCTGGCCACGTTGTCGGCGGCGTAGTACACGTCGTCATCTTCAACGTGGTCGAAAACACAAAGGTCCCGAGTGTCTCCCGAGTTCGGCATCCTCGAGGATCTTGATCTGTACGGGAATCAAGCTGTCGTTCCCCACGGACGGCGCCAGCTGTCGACGATTGGAGAACGGGCTCCCGTCGAGCTTACTTGTTGAATGGGGGATCAACAGAGCCCCGTCGTACGGATCGAAGAGGGCGTTCGAGCGATGCGAGGTCGGGAGAAGAAGAAGAAGGGGGACACGGTGTTTTATCCTGGTTCGGGCCTCTCACCGTCGAGATAATAGCCCTACTCCAGTGTATTGTGTTCTATCTTGCTGTCCCTCTCCTGTTACAGATCTTCAGGGGGGTTTAAATACTACGACTAGAGGTACATAGAAGGTAACTACCTCCTGGGATTGCGCCGCGCAATCGTACTTACGATCTACTGCCCTTGATCCGGGCGTTATTTGAATTTTCTGTATGATTTCCCTTGATCTTGGCTGATTGGTTGCCACCTTCCTTCCTCGTGGCATTGACCAGCACTCCGACCAAAACACCCGAGCAGGTCGCGGCCTCTACGAGCATGCTTGCTCGTGGGGGGGTGTGTTTGGTGCTTCTGCGAGCGAAGGTGCGAATGCGCATGCTCGGAGGAGAAGGAGGGATGCTCGTTTCGTTCTCCCGAGCATCTTCTTTTAGTGTTGCTTGGTCGGCGAGTTTAGCTTTTCACGGGGGTACCGTGGTCTTTTGCCAGATAGCCAATCCCCGACACTTCTGATCGGATCTTCAACTGATGGTATCCCGATCTCAGATCAATCTTGGAGAAAACTCCGGCTCCTCTCAGCTGATCAAACAAATCATCAATCCTGGGTAGCGGATACTTATTCTTCACGGTGACTTCATTGAGTGCACGGTAGTCGATGCACATCCTGAAACTTCCGTCCTTTTTCTTGACAAACAAAACTGGTGCTCCCCACGGCGACGAGCTCGGTCTGATAAATCCTTTCTCCATTAACTCTTCTAGCTGTTTCTTCATCTCTACCAACTCCTCGGTGGACATCCGATAGGGTCTCTTTGCTATCGGTGCTGTACCAGGTACAAGCTCTATCACAAACTCTATGTCCCTGTCTGGCGGCATACCAGGTAGATCTTCAGGAAAAACATCTGTGTACTCGTTCACTACTGAGACATCATCTATGCTGATTGCCTTGGTACTGTTAACCATCAACTGTCCATCTCTAACTGCAGTGGCTTGAAATTCCACTTTCTTTCCACACGGGCTCTCAACTGAGATAGTCCTTCGTCCACAATCCAATACGGCCTTGTGCTTGGATAACCAATCCATTCCCAATATGACGTCTAAGGTCTGGGTTTCCAAAATAATAAGGTTTGCTAGGAACTCTATTCCATCTATTAGTATTCTCACCCCGGAACATCCTACTTTCGTTCGGAGTTCGGAACCAGGGGTTTGAACTAAAAGCATGCATCTACTGAGTCTGGGCAGCGAGAAAAGCTCCGAAATTCTGCACATCCAGTGGCGGTGCTGGTGCTCCCTCATTGGGGTTTTCTGCTGGGCGAGAACCACTTCCATTGCCTCCAAAGTTTCCACGGGTGTTCACCATCTGTCGATTTGCTCTAGGTTTAGAGATGAGAGGGAAACAAGAATAGACAAGTAATATGGAACTTATGCGGGGCGAAAGGTGTAACTTTAAGGTCCAACTTTATTATTAATAACTTGGTATGGCTGCTTACAATGCCTAAGGGCCTTGCAACACATACTGCACACTCAGCAAACAATGAAAATCCAAATCGAACTAACTCGAGTCTAACGCTGAAGGGTGACTCTTTATTCTATGACGCGACTCGTGAAGGAGTCACACTATAGAACCTATGATCACTCATCGAGAAAACCTCCACGGCCTGGGTACGGGTGTTGTGGAATAGGCGCGAAACGATTGCCATGTCCTGAAAGTGTGTCCTCTGTGTTTGTCGAATAAGCTTTGTCTTCTTCTAGATCTGACTCCTCTGGATCTGGCTCGTGTAGCTCGAGTACTGGCTCTGGGTCTGGTCCGTACAAAGTCATCTCCAACTCGTCAATCCTTCGCAGAAGGTGTGCCACATACTCTTGAGCTTCCCGCCATCTGTTCTTCTCTGTCGTGATCTCCTTGCGGGCCTTCTGTAGCTCCTTGCTTGTATTATCTAGTACATCCTCCTGGGCGACAACAAATCGTGCCAACTGTGTAACCGTGGCATCCTCATCCTGAATCGCCTTCGGGTCAAGAAGGTTATCGCTGCGCGGATGATAACGGAACACCGTGCTCTCCAACTCTCTGGCGTAGATACGGGTAACGTGCCGCATTGCTCGTCGTGATACCTCTTGGATACCCATCTGCATTGTAGATCTCCGGCGGTCAAAGTGTATCGGGCGATTGCCTGGCCCTTTTCCTAGCAGGTACCTCAATCTTCACGTCACAAGCCTTGATCAATCCCGCTTGTCTGATCACTTCCACTTGGTATTGGGGCTTCTCAAAATCTCCGAGAGTTTGTAGCATATGCCAAAGTTCCGCGGCGTGACCAACTCCCAGATCAACGTAGTTGAACTCTTCCTCCATCTGTCACAAGAGTGCTTTACGTAAGAACTCGGAATTTTTGAATTGTGACAAGGTAAGGAAAATTTCAGCAAGAGACAAGAAAAGAGAGAAGGGGATAAGTCGAGATGTCATTTCTTATCTTGACAAATTTTTAGCTTTAGAAAATAGGTTTTATCCCCACTACGACCATTCTAGCTAGGGTTGAGCCTACAGTCAGTATGGCTCTGATACCACCTCTGTCGGGACCCCGAATTTGCAAATCCGGACCCTCTGTGTATTCAGCACTAGTCCAGGAACACGCTAGTGCACACAGTCTTAACATCGGTAAATATCACAATCATACCACTCGATACTAAATAAGTACTTTATTTAAATAGTCAAACTGGTTACTCGACCTTATGGTCAAGTCACAAATGTACGCCTCGCAGGACGATACTTATTAAAAGAGAAATAGTAGCAGTGGAAAATCAAATAAGGTAACATCGTGGCGCCATCCAGTATACCACAGGCAACTGACTGGGCTCGCTTCCCTAAGTAGACGGATCTTCTTGGAGTTCCTCCTCCAAAGCTGGTGTAGTCTCCTCTTCAACTGGTGTTGTATTGAGGCAAGGGTGAGTACTTGGTACTCAGCAAGTCATGCACAGAATGCAAGCTAATATACTATATGCATGGCTTGGTACAAAGGAATAGCTCAAGGTATATTTGCAGTAAACAGCATTTGAAAAGTAATATAAGTAGATTCGAAAGCAGTAGAAACAAGTAAAGTATAAATAACTTTTCAAGAAGTTTAACAACCCTCTTCCCATCCTAAACCACATTTCCATCAACATCATTATTAATCCAGCCCAACTTTTCAAACCAAAGTTATTTTTGAGAAAATCTAACCCTTGACTGTAATTCCCGAGCGATGTCCAATACCGCGGACACGGCTATTCGAATAGATTCTAAACTCTGCAGAGGTTATGCACTTTTACCCACAAGATACAGTCAAACACCACAAAGGCGAGTTCCGTAACAAAGTCTTTCTGAGACTTCTAACAATACAAGTGGTCCTCCCGGTTATTGCGCACTAACCCTTCCCTTCGCTAAGGCGAAGTCTAGGCCAATCAACCGTTAGATGGGTACTGGCCTCGGCCCGACGCTCCCCGCATAACTTACACAAAGGGTGTAGTTGACCTCCGAGGTCCCACAGTGCGTTATTAGCAACTTAGTCAACTAGGTCCGTCCCATTACAGACATGTGGTTGCACGTTAGACCCAGTTCAAAGGCTTGCAAGGTTAAGTCCTTAGGGTGACCAGGGCAAGACTACCCGAAGAACCAAATCAACACTTCCAATGCCACAACTGGCCCACTGATTACTCTTGCCACATGCCCCTGGCCGAAATCGTTTATCAAACCCCGCTTGATTACCATGCACCACGTGCCATCAACATCACATGATACCTTTCCAAAACAGGTTCAATATATCATTAAGTCAATATTAACATTTGATTATTCAAAATCATGTTATGAGCACGTAGCAGGTCTAAGCAGTATACTACAACGGTCTAAACCCATGTTGGCAATTTAATAATGTCCAACTAGTAATCCACAACTAGGGTGACAAGGGGTCATGGCACATACTTAAATAATCAAGGTGTCATACAGCAAATTGGTACTTATCTAACCCCCATGTTTAAACAAAGTATTTTTCTAATTGAACTAGCATGCAATAGTTTAAATCAAAATAGATTTTGAAATAGGATCAACATGGTCAAAGCACAACTTGCCTTCAAAAAGTACTTGTTCTTGGTCTTGAGTTGGATCCTGAGTCAATACTTCTCCTTCGAATCCTTCCTAAGACTTCAACGTCTACTCGTAAAAGCGTGCAAATAGCAAATACACGAATAAACAATAGGCAAAAAGTGTCCAAACATCCAAATAAAATCCATAAACAGAGAGAACATAATTTTATGAGTTTTTAGAAACTGGAATCGTCAAATTTGGAGTTAAGACGCAAAAGTTATGATTATTTAAAGTTTAAATAATCAATTAAATAATTTTACAGAGAAAAACTTTAGTCCAAAAATTAAATAAAATTCATATTTAGGTAGATCTCAATTTTATACAAATTTAGAAATTTGAATCACTCAAATCGGAGTTGAAACGCAAAAGTTATAAGTGTTTGAAGTTTGAATCAAAATCTGAAATCATTATTTCGAATTAACAAATCATTTTCTTTTTCGAAAATTAATTATTGCGTCAGCATGGACACGTGGACCAATCGGGTGACGACGCGTGGCCTCGGGTCCACGGACCCGGCGCACGGTCTCGGCTCGGTCCACCGTGGGCTCGGTCCACGGCTCACGATGTGACAGCGGCCCACACGTCGATGACTTGCTCCCATGCGCGTCTGATCACGGCTAGGGCCCACGTGGCATGATCGTGGCCGTTGGATCTAGATCCGGCGGTCTAGATCCACCCTAGGTTAACGCGATTTCCGGCCGCGTGGCGATCGTGGGCGTTGGATCTTGATCCAACGGTCCGCATCCGATCTAGTTTAAGGAGTTTGGGTTGCACGCGTGGGCTCACCGTGGATCGCCGGATCTTGATCGGACGGTGAGGACCTTCAGCGGGTGACGATGGCGTCGCGGCGGGCTTGGTGCACCGGAGACGGGGCGGCGACCAAGCGCGGCGCTATGGGGCTCCTCCGGCGACGTCGTGGTCACGTTCGAATCGCCTGGCTCGGGATCCGGATCGGCCTCCTTCTTCTCGAGCGGCGGGCGGCGGCGGAAGGTGAAAAAACCAACACAAGACCCTAAGCTACTACGGCGAGCAATCCCGCAAGCGGCGGCTGCTAGGGTTTAGCGAGCTAGGGCAAAAGTAGAGCGGTCACGGCGGTCCTTGGGGCGGGACCGGGCTTTAAATAGCCTCGGCTTCGCGCTCAATCCGTAACCCTAACGGATGCGGCGGAGGCGGCGGCGCGCGATCCGATCCGGACTCGGGCGAAGACGACGACCAGCGGCCCGTACGTGTCCGATCAACGGCCACGATTGCCAGGCGCGCACGGGTCCGAGCCGGACTCGGTCGAATCGGTGCGGCCCAATCCTGGCCGTCGGATCTCGATCCAACGGTTGGGATCGAGTAGGTTTAGAGCTAGTTCGGTCGAGTCACGTGGCTCGGGTCGGACTCGAGTCGGACTCGGACTCGGGTCCGGTCGGATGAACAGTACTCGACCCGATTGATTTTCCAGCGATTTAATAATTAAAATAATTCCCAGTAATTCATTTAATTCATTAAAAATAGCAAAAGACTCAGAAAAATTCCAGAAAAATTCTGGAAAATACTTTGGATCATTTTGGACTCAAATAAAATATTTCCAACAAAATTTTATTTGCAAAATTAAATTCTTTAATTATTTCAAAATGGAATAAATTCAAATAAATTCCAAATAAATCCAAATAAATTCCAGAAAATTCCAAAAATTCACCAAAGTGCCAAATCACACATGAATTTAAGAAAAGCAAAAATTTTGGGGTGTTACAATTCCCAACCATCATCTCTAATTTGCTGAAATTTTCGTTTAGTTTTCTCCACCTCCAACATAGCCTCTAAGATATCTTGATCTTTCCTTTGTAAACACAATGATAAAGCATTTGCATGTCCTAAGATAAGCAGCATCAAATTCAAATGAAACACAAAGTCAAAATCCTTTAGATAATTTAAGAGTCCACGGGCTTGCCATTTTTTGCCATCATTTGGGCCATCTTTTTCAACATATTGGAGCACTTCAATAATAGAAGGAAACAGATTGTTGATGCTCTTAAAGGTTTTATAGTGAGAACACCATCGAGTGTCTCCTGCCCTTTGAAGAGATTGCTCTTGATTTAATCATGTTCCACTACTAAGCTGACCATTGCCAATGGCTTTTCTCACAGTCTCTTGTTGACTTTCTCTAATCATATCTTTCCGCTTGCAAGAAGCTCCAACTATATTAAGCAAAACATTCACCATGTCAAAGAAGTCACTAATATCATCATTCTTTTTAGCTACTGCCACAATGACTAGCTGAAGTTGATGGGCAAAGCAATAAACGTAATATGCTGAGCTATTCTCTCTCATTATCAAAGCTCTCAAGCCGTTAAACTCACCTCTCATGTTGCTTGCTCCATCATAACCTTGGCCTCTAATTTTTATTTTTTTTTTGCTCAATCCATACTTAGAAAAGAGATGATCAATATTAGATTTGAGACAAGAAGCTGAAGTCTCTTTTACATGAACAACACCAATAAGTCTTTCTTTAATTAATCCATGCTTGTCAACATATCGCAAAACAACAGCCATTTGTTCCTTATCAGAAATATCAGCAGACTCATCGACCATCAAACAAAAGACATCACCACCAATTTCGTTGATGATAGATTTCACTACGATCTATAGAAAACACAATAAACTTTATTCAATAATGATACTAAGATTGGACAATTTTGTAAGTAGAATAAAAATAAATAAGATTGTTTTTGTTTTATTACCTCAGCAAAACAATTAGTGATGTCCATCTAAATTGTTGGAGATACCATTTGTTTATTTAAAGGAGCATTTCTCAACACAACTCTCTTCACCTTATCATTTTGTTCTGCCACAAGTTTGACCAACTCCAAAAAATTTCCTCTATTATTAGAGCCTTCTGATTCATCGCGGCCATGAAAAGCTAAACCTTGATGCAACAAATATCTAGCTGCATTAATGGAAGTATTCAATCGAATACGATGCTCCTCTCTAGTGACTTGACTCTGCTTGTTGAGAGCAACAACAACTGACTGGTCCTGTTTCAACAAACTGTTGGCTCTTTTCACTGCCACGTTGTGGAAACTATTACACTGACCAACATGAGTTTGAAGCCGATCTGACTTGTTCCATCCACAAAAACCTTCTGTTACAAATGCATCATTTCCACATTGGCCTTTAATGCAATCTCTGAACAAGTAGCAATATAAATAAAATGTTTTATCGATTTTCTCATTGTACTCAAGCCAATCATATTTGGTGAACCATTCTGGATTAAACCGACGTAAATGGTTTGATATGCTTCTTTGTGGATACATGAAACCATCTTGTGGCCTATACGGACCTCTAATCAAATATCTTCGCCTGATCTCATCTTGTAGTTTTGGTCCTATGTATTCCGATATTCTCTTCCTATCAGCTGGATCATATGGAAGGTCATCTAAATTTACCTCTCTCGATGACAGCGGTAAAGAGGGAGTGTTGCTATTTATGTTAGATCCCCCTCCATCTCTACTTGATGCTCCACCATCATGATCGTCACTATCTGCTGCTCCTATCAGCTGGATCATATGGAAGGTCATCTAAATTTACCTCTCTCGATGACAGCGGTAAAGAGGGAGTGTTGCTATTTATGTTAGATCCCCCTCCATCTCTACTTGATGCTCCACCATCATGATCGTCACTATCTGCTGCTGGTGGAAGCTTTCTTTTTAAATACCGTTCCATAAAATTTTTACTACCTGTGATTCTCATAATAAAGACAAAATTTTAGTGATTCTCAAAACACCCATAAACTATCAAGATGAATTAATCAAAATGATTCGTATTGCACAATTACCAGTACCACAGACTTCAACTCTTCAAGTCACAGCAAATGTGCAAGCAGCAAGCTGCAAGCACGTGCGATGCGCCGGCGCCGGCCGACTCCAACCTCCACGAACTTGACGTTCTAGCCGCTTTTTTTTCTTCTTTTGCTCAGCCGCCGTCACGGCTTGAGGTTGACGAGCGCTTTCACTAGGTCCGGCCAGAGCAGGCACAGGTGCATAGCAGCCACGTGGCGTGCACTGCCTGGCCACGAACACCTGCCGCACGACGCACCAAGTCCACTAATCAAATGAAGAAGATGCAAGAAATTAAAGGGCGCGCGAGAATGGGATTGATATTAACATGGGGCTGGGCGAGATCGGCGCTCAGGGCGACGAGGTCACTGACGACGTGGAAGATGTGGCCAGAAGAAACGAAACGCCCGGCAAAAGAACCTCCACCTTGTCCTTGGGCCATGGCAAATGAAACGTCACGGGAGGAACGTCAAAGAACATCAGGCCCATGATTGGGGCCATCAAAAATTACTCGGTGGGGTCATATACTAATATACCTAGCTAATTACATGGTCTTAATTAGAAGACACTGGCCTAGACCATGCTCTGCCACCATCGGTGACCTTATATAGCTCATTGTTTCCTGTTACCACTCATTCTCAAACAAGAGTAGCGTATAAATTTACTGTTACCACTCTCATCACTCATTAGCTGCCTCCCTCGTTCCAGTTTTACAGAATTGTTGTGGGTGATGTCAAACGGTTCAGGTTCAAGCAAATTCTGCCAGGATATATAGATATTTAACGGGAGCCTCTTTCCGTGAAACAGCAAACGGGGGACCTAAACGCGAACCGAAAAAAAGTTTATTCCCCTAAAAAAAACGCAAAGGACCTCTTCGTAAATTAGAAGGATCTATCCGTGATTTATAGAACTGTAGGGGCTTTTTTGGAAGTAGAGGAGAGAGAAAGGAAGGGGGCGACGTGGCATAGGTCCTGAGCCGGAAAGTCTTCGGCAAATGTTTTATCGAGTATAAGCTAGTCCGTCGCTTGTTCCGGGTTTCAACTTTCCCAAGTAAAATTTGCAGGTTTCGTGGAGGCCCTGTATATAGATATATGCATACTACAGTTGCTGCACTTGTTTTAATTGTTGCTGTGATGTCACCCATTCCTAAGCATGCTCGTCTCTTGTGCGCCTTGATACTATAGCTCTCTCCAATTGTTTGGTTATAGCAACGAGGCAGAAGATGAGAGAAGTTACTGCATTAATATTTTTTTTTTTTAAATTGGGGAGAGCCCTACTGTTCTTATAAAACAAAGAGCAAAAAGGGTGACAGAAGCTTAAAAAACTAGTCAATATATAAGTCGGTGAGAAGGATTTATTACGGTGTGATGGAGATGTAGGGTGAACAAGTGGAAATAATCTCTACTATATAAAGTGGGAGTTTCTTCCCACGTCATTTCATCTAAATTACCAGTTCTGCCATTCTTTAATTACCCACCTCTTTAATTAACCACTCCAGGTGTGGATGAAAGACAGCACACAAGATCATTCTTTAATTACTCACCTCTTTAATTAATTAACCACTCCAGGCGCAAGAAACGAAGCATCAGAACGTTTCTTCCACCTCTTTAATTAATTAACCACTCCAGGCGCAAGAAACGAAGCGTCAGAACGCTTCATTTACATAGAAATATAGAAATACTGCTTCAATAGTGTCCTACTGTATAAAGTATTATTTGCACAACATATTTTCTTGTTTCATGTTATCGTAATAGCAGGATAGCCGTTCAAAATGTAGATACCGTTGCAACGCACGGGCACCTTACTAGTGCACCTTTAAACGTGGGTCTTTGCTATATCCTGTATAATAAGGTTCTGTTTGGCAGGACTCTCGTTCCACCAGATTTATGGATCTAGTGGAGCTGGATATTTCTAGCTCTATCAGATCCTTGGCGCTGGAGCTATGGATATATTAACAGTGTTTAGGTGAGTTATCTTATTTACATTTTAGAATAAAAATATAAACTTAATTCACTTTATTTTAGCTTATAAGTTTCAGAACTGGGGTAGAACTGGGATCTGGAGCTTTGCCAAACAGAACCTAAAATTTGTTTCCAATGTAATTTTCAAAAAAAATTGTCTCCAGTGAGTATCTCGGCAAACAGGCACAACTATTGAGCCTCGCCGTGCTCCTCTGACCCCGAAATCGCTCGGTTCGCCGTTAAGAGGAAGAATAATGGAAAGAAGAAGAAGAAAGAGAAGGACAATGTTGGCATATTTGAAACTCATAAGTTTATAATTTTAATCTTCCAGTGTCCAATGGCAAATGACCACGATTTTAGCTTGTCCCTGAGCGAAATAGCAATTTTCGGTGTGTTTCATCAAAATGGCAACAGAGTGTACTGTCCACCAGCTACTTTCGCTTTTTTTTTAAAAAAAAAATGTTAATATCACTGGCCACAATAAAGGTGTGTTTGGTTGTTTGTACCAAGTGGTACATATATGAGATGGTTCAAAAAAAAGTCATCTATGTGTTTGGTTGCTTGAATAGAACTATTCCATCATGGACCAAGTGACACAAATTTAAAGAATATTCTTTCTAAATGCTGAACCATCTCACTCAACCAAAATAATGAAACCAAATGGTAAGGATCATCCTATCCCATTCAATCTCATTCCATCAACTAAACACACCCTAAGAGTACCATGGTGTCTAGATTTTTTATAATAATTTAATGCTGGAACTAGACTAGCTAGTTAATACTGTAGCAGAACAAAAGAAGAAGGCTACTTACCGTTACCGTTCCGCATATCGAACCATTTATTTTTCATATTCTCATCAAAAGACCAAAGGAGGACATATGTAATATTGGACGATAATGCTAAAGGAGCGTTAATTACACAAGGCATTCACGGTCAGATAATACATTGCGCTCAAGACAATGCAGAAGCAGGAGAACGGCATCTCCAGATTGTACATTAGACCTTCCATCCGTTGAATTAAAAGTCTGACGATATATATGTACATCCGTTGTTCAATCGCGATCATCTACCATTGTAACTCCGCCTGTTTCATGTTTTCCCGGTGCCTCTCATTCTCAGAAAGCATAAGTATATTTTTTTTTGAGACGCGGTACATTCTTTACTTACTTCATGCCATAGCTCACTGAATCTCTATGGCTCACTGCATACATTGGGTCGGAAGCAGAGGACGAGATTGCAATGGTTGGGCACGGTATAAATAGGGGAGGGAGGATACGGAGGATCCAGTCAAGGAGTAGGTGGATCAAATAAGTTTTGCTGTTGGTGTTAGCGTTGATGCTTCTTACTGTTTCTGAGTAGAATAATTCTAAAAGTTTGCAATAGTCTGTCCTAAACAAGCACTGCTAGCTCCATGAACGTACCGAGACATGGTGTGTGAACTGAACTTAGGGCAGTAAAAGCAACTCGTAAAATGGTGCGATTTGTGGGGACAGTGCTATTTTACTGAAACTGATCGCTTTTCATGTAGCACAATTAAATTTCTCGATAGCTACTCAGGAAGATTAGCTATCGGAAACCAAGCATACATTGTCAAACAAAAGACAATTATAACTCTTTTTATTGAATATAAGGTCTAACGGCCAGATTTTTACAAAAGAGGGCGCAGCGGGCCTTAATTAGATTACAACCAAAACACCGCACATGCAGGCCTGAGCAAAAGACTAAGACCTTAAAACCACACCAATTCGTCATCTACGATTTCTTGGTAATCTCCAACTTCTTGGAACTCTAAAAGGGTTGGGTTAAGCAAGAATGAATACACACCGTACTCAACAAGTCGCACGGAAATATTCTGAATACTACATGCAAGGGATTAACAGAGGTCTAGCATAAGGTTTAAGTATTGTGAATGCAATTTTTTTATTTGTAATATCATTTTACATTTGAAACACAAAACATAAATAATAGTAATTGGAGGGGGTTCCACAAGGTTAACACAATTAAGCCATATTCTCAAAATTCACCAAGAACTACATGAGCTCGATTACAGGAGTCACCCCAATTCAAACTTAGCTTCATTAACCGAAAGAATAGCATATTCAAATACCATTTCGTTGGACTATGCAGAGCTGCTCAGCTTTACCCACAAGATATCTATAGCCGTTAATGCCACGCAATTACATGCAACTTAAATGCATGCGATCGGACTGAGACCATCACAACAATTTTATTGAACATCCCCATGGTAACTCCTACCCGATAGGTCCTTGGACCCACTGTTCTTGGAACCCCACTGGCCAAGACAGGAAATGCGATCCAATACTGAATGGGTACCTATCGATGTGAAAACCAGCAAATGACACTCCAACCTCCATTCCCGTTCCACCCCTTCAGTCATTCCCCTGCCGGGAATGTTGCTCCCCTTCTCCTTCCGAGAATGGTACCACCAAGTAAGTATTTCCAGGGAACGAACAATGTACTGAGCCATGTCAGAAATGGTTCAATTGAACTGACTGGTCTGACTTGTGGTTTGAGCGGAAACTTAAATTATTTACTTTACTCAAGGGGGTTTAACCTTATATTGCCAAAGACCAAGACATACAACCATCCACAAACCAATTTGATACCTGCCCGTACCAGCCACCAAACCGGATATGGCTTACATCATCGGTTGAGGATCGAACTAGCATCCACCACATGATTAGTCCAATATTGTCCCCCTCACCATATCACAGTTCTAAAATCACAGAGCCAACTGCTTGCCAAAATTTTATTTTAAAAGATTTTAAGTGAGACTAACGGGATTTATTAATTAACTATGGATGTATAATTATCAGCTAGGGTTATTCAAAGGGTTAATTGGGTGCATCAATATCAAGGCGGCTAAGTGAGAGATTAGGTTTAGCTAAGCATCATGTCATTCTAAACTATCATTTTTCATTATTTCAATATACAAGTAAAATAATGTGGTAGAAATTAAATACTATAATATCATGAACAACTGGGTTCAACATGTTCAAGGGGGTGTGGCTTGCCTTACTGGGCTGAGGGGTCATCTAAGGCGTAGTGGCTGTAGTCGTACTCGGCTCCTGTTTGGTCCTACTCCTGCTTTGAAAACTTCTCTGGCTCCGAGTACCACGCGAACGTCGGATCTAGTCGAAACGAACAAAATATGGTAAATAAACGATAAATGAGACGAAAACGGTGGACGAAAACGAAAACGAAGAACAAAAACAGAAAATGAAAATGAAAATGAAAACTAAAAACAAAAATGGAAAATGGAAATGAAAAGCGAAAACGAAAACTGGACAAAAACGAAAACGGAAAGCGAAAACGAAAAACAAAAATGAAAAAATGGATAAGAGGAGATTCAAGGGCAAATGGGTTGTTTCAGAAATTTTGGAGGTTTTAAATGGTGGAGCCGATGCCGTTTTTGTACTCAGTGACTCGAGATGGTCAAGGTGGTGTATTTTTGAGCTTTTTGGAATTTTCAGAAACTTTTTGGATTTTTTTTAGACATTATTGTGTTTTTGAATTATTTAAAACTAAAAAGAAAAAGAAAAAAAGAAAAGAAAGTGGGCCACACAGCACTTAGACCGAAACGGCCCACGAGGCGACGCGGGCGAGCGTGGCTCGCGGGGGCCCAATTCGTGCGGGGCAAAAAGGGGAGCGGTGGCCGAAGGGGAGGGAGAAAGGGGGCTCGATGGAGCGGAGTGAGGCGTAGGGTGGGCTAGGGTTAGGGCTCGAGGCGGTGGGGGGAGTCCGGCCGTGGAAAATGCGATAGCCGACGCTGGGGGAGAAGGGCGGAGCGACGCGGGGAGGGAGGTGAGGAGCTCACCGAGAGAGGGAGAGAGCGGGGCGAGGGGAGAGGGAGCTTGGGAGGATTTATAGTGATGGGGAATGGAGAGTGGAGATGGGCGAGCTGGTGAGGGGGATGGGCGTGCGGGATGGCACGGCGGAGAGGGATGGCGGGGCGCCGTGGAGCTGAGGCAACGGGACGGCGGGATGGACAAGTGGGACGGACGAAGTGACTGCACGGAGAGGACGGGTCACGCGGGCGTCCAAAATAAATATCAACTGTCCAATTAGTCCAATGAGTAACGATGGCATCGATTGTTCAGTTAAGACAGCTTCCTTGCCCATGTTGTGAGAGTTTAGTACCACATGGTAGATAGATGAATTTAGATGGCATATAAACCAAAGAGAACCAAGATGAGTACACAAATATATATATATATATATATATATATATATAGACACACACACACATATATATACATATATATAGACACACATACACACACTCATCCATATGACGCATGAAATCGGAGGCCATTCAGGGTGCCCACATGTCAGTTTTTTTGCGAAAAAGCTCTCCGCAAAGTCTAAAATTACGGTTAGTTCCTTCCACCGGTTATTTAAAAAAATAACCTCATGGTTATGTATATTCACGAACAAGTTCTCTATCAGTTTTTTCAATCACGGATTGCTCCTTCCCCATGGTTTCACAAAAAATACCGACGGCTCATAGCCAGTCAATTTTTTTTAAAAAAAACACCACCGAGAAAACCAAAATTACGTTTTTTGTGACAAGAACGTTGGACCAAATTTCACACGGCGCAGCATCACGTACGGTTCCACCTAGTATGCACTAAATGACCTGAAAATCAAACTATATCTACCAGGATGCATTGACCACATGCAAGATATATCCATGGAACGAGCCGGAATAATATTTCTTGAGCAATGAGCAATGAGCTAGCTTACACTGGCTTGTTTAATTGTGCCTATTGTACTCGTTCTCGCAGCATCACGAAAATTACTTATTTCGACCGCTGCTTTTCTAGCCTTCTCCAAAAATGTTGTCTCTGTAGAACTAAGCAAAGCTTGTTAATTACGGTTCAAAACTAACCTAATTTGTTTGCTGTGCAAATTAATGTTTCCAGCCCCACAAAGTAGGTGGGCCCTGCAAATGGAAGTACACATGGAGTATACTAGTTAACCCTTACGTTCTAAGCATGAACAAAAGCCCAAACAAGTTGTTAAGTGCGTTATAATGGAAATTGTCTCGTTCAGTATTGTTTTCCTTTCCTTTGGCCAACTTATGTGCACTGATTCTCTCTTAGCTCATACTTGCGCTGCTTCTTCACATTTAGGAAAATCACATGAAGTGATTCGTATATGTTGATTAATGGTATCTTCTTGAGCTTTCGAGATGCAGTTCAAGTTAGGAGTTTCTTTACTCCCTGAGGACAGAACGCACTTTCGGGTACAGAGCTAAGTCAATATACATAATAGCTTCTATATCTTCCCATTGTCTTGTGCGCGTACTGTATTAGTTTGATGCTCATACAGTATAAGCCTGCACAAGGCAACAAACACCCTTTAGATAATCAACTCGACTTTTGCCAAGATGGTATTTTCCTTCTTGTCAAGAGGCGATGGAACATGTGACATTTAAGATCAGCCACTCTTGTTAATTATGATGGTATTTTCGTTCTTATCAAGAGGTAAGGGAACATGTGACATTTAAGATCACTACTATATGTCGGTGGGTGACAGTTCGTGCTGAAGAGAGATTTGCACTTAAACCATACCAATAGAACTTCGCCTTCAAGCTAAGTATGGTGCAGAACTTTGAGAGCATTAGCTCATCGATACAACTGTTCCATCGCTCATACTTTCTCGATACCACCTATTCTCAAACAATAATAGTTTATACCATTAAAAGATGCATATATACATGTCTTTGTTCTCTAGCTCTCTTTGAACATCTCACTGTGAGGAGAGGAACTATGGAAAAAATTCAGTGAATGACATTACAGGAGGCAAGCAACAATATAAATAGGAGAGAAGAGGCAGATATAGAAAAGAGCAAAAGAGTAGTAGGTGGGGGTCTGTACACTCTACTAAATGGCATGCAGTCACAGATATCTTGGATCACTGAGGGACGATCCTTGACATTCATGGGCCTGAAATTTTTGGGTACCGAAGAAAATTGAAAACAATGAATATGATCGGTGCCATTGATAGCATAGTGCCTTACAGATGTGCATTTGCAAGCTGGCTCAAACAGAGAAGCACAGAGAAGCTTACTGGTGGGGTCAAAGATTATACTGATCTCAAACCTTTCCATCATGTCGAGGTTTAGGTGTTAGCTCCCAGCATCTGAGATTGGATTTGATTACAGTCTACAAAGTGTTAGTGTTATGCCTTTGACGTAGTCATATAGATGATTGTAGTATGACTATGTTTATAAATAATAATATGATTATTGGTCCAATGAATGTATATTATTATATTGATCAGCAAGTATGTAACTTGCTTATGAAACTCTTTATTTATTGATATAATTCTATAAATATCTCTGATCAGATATCATCGTAGAAGACAACGATGAATAGATCAGCACATGTACTGATCAATAATCATGTTTTATAGATCATGGAATATGAAGATATCATCAATACATTGTGAACACATGTTGAAGAACATGGAATAGATAGACCCACAATGGAACACTGCGAGAATGTTATATTCTTATGTGTCACTGGTGTATCTCATACATAGTAGATGTATGATCCTTAGATCTAAAATTGTCACATTCCTTACATTTGTAATAGTTTACCTTGGGGTTACCAAATACTATTTCCTAATCGAATAGTTATAAAGGTAGCTTTCATATTTGTTATGAAACATGCAGAAGGGAGTGAACAGTCAAGATAGAATTTGCTACTCCAGTGTAACAGAGATATATGTTTGGGCTACTTATGTGATATGATTAAGAAAGTGCATGGCCATGCCGTGATTGAGGAGTCAATCACAACTTCTTAATATATCATGGATACGAGAAATGGATTGAATTGTCAAAGGATGGTAAGCTTCTCGTCTTGAGTTCAATCTTCATATAGTTTGGCAAATGGATTATTACACGAGTACTTTTGATAGGTTCTGTCCGATTTGATCATGGTGCGTTTGGGAGTTGACATGCCCTGCAAGAAGCCGCTACCAACTATTGGATTGGAAAAGAGTTTTTCGAATCCATGTCCAAATGTACATGAACCTGCAGGATCACACACTTAACGGACTGAGACGTATTAATTCAGATTGAATCCGTAATTAATAGACCTCGTGGGCTTAGCACGCTAATGAGCCCTGGTTTAGGGTTTTATCTTATAGGTATATAAGGAGAGGAGAAAGGTGGGCGAGATGAGTTTTTCGCAGAGAGAGCCTCACCCGAAACCCTAGCCTCCACCGAGCAACCAGGTGCTTGCACACCAACGCACGGTATTCCATCCCCGGACGTGTGGATACCACAAAGACGCTGTTGCGGCGCTAATCGTTAAGGAGTACATACGACGACGTGCTACGGTGGTGATCGGTGAGGAGACGTCTGACACGACGTGAACGACTACTTCTTGTACCTTAACGCGCGCGACATGAGAACCGGCTTCTCCAACTTGTCTTCTGCTACTTCTGTGCGTCAAGAGTAACGATTCATGATCTCCTACTCGCATGATGTCCTCGGTAATTGCGGTAAAATTTTAAAATTATGCTAGCGTAGCTTACCTGTTCCTCAACACAGAGTTGTAAGTAGACCTAGGCATTAGCCATACAGGGCCAGCACGGCACTGCCCTAGGTCCATACCGTGTTGTGCCACCATCCGTGACATCCTATCGTTCATTCTTTCCTGTTACCACTCATATATCTCAAACAAGAGTAGGGTATAATTTTACTGTTGCCACTCATCACTCATTAGCTGCCTCCCTCATTCCAGTTTTCCAGAATTGTTGTGGGTGATGTCAAACGGTTCAGGTTCAAGCAAATTCTGCCAAGATATATAGATACTAGAATGACTTGGAACTTCAATTAAGCTTCAACATAGTAGAAATATTTTTCCTAGAACAGATACATTATCTTATTTCCACCCAAATAAGCTCACATGGTTAGCAATTCCAACATAACTAAAATACGCGAAAACAAAAATCAAAGTAATACCTGAACCTTTTTCTTGATCGCTGCTCCTTGTCTTTATCTCTTTCACTATCATATCCTTTAGAATTTTCCTTGTCTCTTTCATTACCTGAATCCATATTATGCATTTCCACTGCACGGACATGGTCTCTAGCACGCCTCTCATCTCCTTCATGATCTGGATCCATGGGATAATCAATTTCTTCATCAAAGCCTCCATGTTCATAATATCTTTCTCTATCATGGTCACGAGATCTATCACTATCCCTGTCATGGTAAGGATCTCTATCGCGATCATAGCTCCTTTCCCTATCCCTCCTGTCCCAATATCCATCCCTTCCAGGATCTCGTCGGAAACCATCACGACCAAAATCACGGGCACCTCTTGCACGTACTTCATTTACTCTAACAGCACGATTACCTATTCGCTGTTGCCAACAACAAAATTTAATACAAAACAAAAGAAGAGGTGTTAAGTTCCAAATTGAAAGCATACCTTGCCATCCATCTCCAAGATAGCAGACTCAGCGGCTTTGTGGTGAGTGAAAGTAACGAAACCATAACACTTGCCTCTGACTCTCTGATCATTTATCACCTGCAATGCACAAACTGATCAGGAACTAATGGGTATGTACTCTCGCACAATCTCAATCTCCCATTGGTCATATCACAAGGAATCGCTTCGAGGAAAACCACAGCATCAACTGCTTATTCATAGGAAACAAGCGGAAAATCCCCCCCCCCCCTCTCCCTCCCTCTTTTGGTTTCTGTAGCCATTTAGGATGATGAAGTTTACAACAGCAAGCTCACAATTCACATTTTCAACCCGTCCCTACTCTTGATTTTCCCTCCGCACCTCTTCCACTCGAACCAGAACAATATACTCAAGAACTGGATCATAATGCCTACAAATTCATGTCTTGAAATCTGAGGCTCACTTAAAATTGGCCCCACCTCCCAATTCCCAATTCTACCAGGTATAAAATCAAGTACCAAAAAAGGAACAACGAAGCATCCAAAAGGAAATCCAAACGAACCACCTTTTGGGGTAAAAATACCTCGAACACTAAACTGAAACCTGAGCTCCACTCGAAACTAGTCTCGTTTCCTAATCCATCTTGATATCGAATTAATCACCAAAAACGAGCGGCGCGACACTACATCTTGTACCTTGGTTTTCCCCTTTCGTTTTTTTGATAAGGCACTACACTGTTCTCTTGTCCAGTACAGCGGCTGTCCGAATTCCTCACCCAGAATCACAATCACCCCTCCACTCCATGCGCTCGCGTTTGCACGTAATCATCCAAAAAAAATCCTACAGAAAAACCCCTTTTGTTGAGCCGAACTACCTCAGCCACCAAACCGAGAGGTGCGTGCGATTCATCACACCAAACCCATCAGCCCATCACCGAGTAGCTTTCAAAAGGGAAGAACAGCAAGGAGAAGTGGCGCGGGAAGCGGAGGTGGGGGAGGGAGACCTTGACGGCGACGATGGTGCCGAATTGCCCGAAGTAGCGACGGAGCATCTCCTCGTTGGCCTCATAGGGCAGGCCCCCGACGTAGACGGAGGTCTCCTCGTCCACCGGCGCCCGGGCTGACATCTCGCCGCCGGCGACGTGGCCTAGGGTTTTGGGTTTTCCCCTCTCGAGTCGAGACGATGACCAGGCGAGGAGAGAGCTGTCGGATCTGACGTAGAAATCCTGAATCTCAGATCCGCTTATCCCTTCCGCTCCCAGCGCCCGGATAATCTCCGCCGTCCGTTTCCATCCCCGTGTACTACAACTGTACGCGTTGAGTGAAAGCCTTAGTCCAACGAAAGCCCGGCCCATTCAAAAACTCGGCCCTAGGTGACTTCGAAAAGACGATAATAACCTTTTCCCTGGCCACTATTCCACCCCATTTACTGAAAGAGAATGACTAGGGAACGGTATACCGTTCCAACGGTATAGCCATAAAACTTACTCCCTCCGGTCTAGTAATATCAGTCGTTTTGGACATCGACACGGTCTTCAAAACACAACTTTGACCGCTAATTTTTATTATAATATATTTATAAAACCCAATTAAATTATAATATTATGAAAGTACTTCTCGAGACAAGTCTACACATATAATTTTTATGTATCCAATTTAAATATTTAAAAATATATTGTTAATCAAAGTTTCGGAAGTTTGATCATTACTATTCCAAAACGACAGGTATTACCAAACCGGAGGGAGTATGAAACTTATCAGTTTCAGTGCTGGTTTTATGAGTTTCAATGTTTAGTTTCATCGGTTTCATGTTTCATCAATTTTTAGTGCTAAGTTTCATGAGTTTCAGTGTAAAAATTTATAAGCTTCATGAGTTTCAGAGGTATACTGTAGGAACGGTCCGTTTCTTAGATTTTCTGTTACTGAAATGTGGATGTAGATTTTCATTGGAAGGATCTTATCTTGGAGACCAATGCCATTTTTATGGATGCTATACACAAACTAATGCGACATTTATAAGGCTTAAATCAAAATTTCTTCGATTACAGTAGTTAATTGTTTCAAAATCGAAATGAGTTTGCTTCGAGCGAAAAAAGGTTAATGAGACTCGGCTTAACAATAGCTTGTTAGCTCGAATTTGAAATAACCGCTTAAATGCTATATCAAACTAAGTCAATTTTGGAAAAAAAAACATTAATAAAAGCTCATTAAACTTAATGACCAGCCCTCGGCTCCGCTACAGGTACTACTAGGTAGTACAGCACGCTTCGCTGCGCCGTTCTAACCAGGATTAAAATTATCGGAGTGGACGATGGGATTGAGAGTGTTGTAGCGTGCGGATACAAGTATGAAGCGGTCAACGTGGTTAAGTAGGAAGGATCATGTGTGTAACACGTTGTATTACGGCAATAAAAGTATAAGCAGACAGTAACAGAATTGAGATATTTTTCGAAAATACATATGTAAGGTGGTAATAAAAGTAAAAACACAGGCTAGAAAATGTATAGAACCTATGCTATGAAGAGCGTGAGGTTATATGACCTCGAAAGATGATCTGGATAAACAGCAAAAGTTTTTTTCTATTAGTTTGTTTGGTCCAAAAGATAAGGGGCATACTTAGTGGAATTGGACATGCCAAAGTCTGGGACAGTACCATATACTACACAAACATTATGCGCATGATTATATATTTATATATACATACATACATACATACATATATCTCCACACACATATATATATCATACATTCAAGGTGTGGAGTACGGTGCAGAGTTTTTTTGGCGAGAAACGGAATGCACTATGGACTATCATATGGCTTCAAGCATTGTTCGATGTGAGTGAAGGCTCCTGCAATGGAATGTTTGATATAAATAAAGTCTCCTGTAAGGAATAAGGATGTAAAATAACAGAGTAAATTCCAATGATATAGAAGTAGTGTTACCTGTATGAGAACCTTTTTTTTTAAGGTGTGCTGGTTTCTTCGTCCATAAATAGGTTTCTTTTAACTGAGTTTTTTTTGTGGGTGGTTCTGTAAGTATTTTTGATAGTAAAATAAATATGTTAATACCATACTATGAAATTTTCTAATATACGCAGAAAGCTTGGTTGTCTATAGAGGCACAACCTTGTGTCACTTTCAGGAACGGGTAGATCAGAATGGGTAACAGACAGTGTTTGTTCCATTGTAGATGCTATATTCGATAGCATCTGTACGGAGCAAAAATGAAATCTGAGATAAAATCGGTTTTCTAGATTCGTAAATAAAAGGAGGTCATTAAATGATTTGAATTACTAACTTGTGGTGATGGCGGTGTCCTTTGTAGGACAACAGCAGGTGCTGCGTTGTTTTGCTGTTATCATATTTGTATATACAGTAAGGAAAAGAGTTGTTTGAAACGTTTATTACTAAATGTAAGGGGAAGCACTGTTTATAAATTGATTGCTTTCATTAATGTATAATGAAGCATGCTACTTGATAAAATTCATTGTCTGAATTTCCTGTAGTAAACAAGAAAGCAATGTAGACAAACCTGTAATTTTGTGGCTGTTTAATCTAATGCAAGGTTTGTCATATTGGGCCTTCTTTGGTGAATTCAATAGGTCGGCATATCTGGTAAGTGCAGTCCTCACTATATAGGGAAAAGGGAAAGGAGGTCATAAACAGCCCTCAAAAAGCAGAGCATTTTTATAGTAAAACCCTTACATGGACCACATAAGCTGGTTGGCAACACGAGCAACAATCTGCTAATCTGAAACACAATATGAAAAAAAATAATTTGAAACATAATATGAAAAAAAAAATTGTCGACGATTGGGGAGCAGGCCCCCGCCGAGCTTACTTGTTGGTGGAGGGACCAACCGCGACCCCTTCTCACGTGATGGGATACTCAGAGGAGTGACTCACTGGACTTCAACGGGCGAGGACACTGTGATTTACCCTGGTTCGGGCCTCTCAAGAAGGAGATAATAGCCCTACTCCAGCTCGTGTATCTTTTTTGTAAAGAAAAAGCTGTCCCTCCGTCCCCCTCATGGTGGGGATGCTTTTATAGCTTACAAAGGACCAAACTCCGCAGGTCCCCACTATCCGCACGATTGGACCACGTCCAATCGTGGCAACTGGCAGATCCTACAACCCCGCCACGCTCTCGCGGAGGACGTAACGGGCTAACGGAGGTTACGCGCTGGTGGTTACTCCCACCGACCTCGAGATCACGTTAGGTCGGCTAATTCCCAGCGCCGAGCTTGGTCGCCTTATGCCAGCTCGAGCTCGCTATTGGCCAGAATACGCGACCTTCTCAGGTCCCAACTAGATCGTCCTTGGGAACGACCTCCTAATGGCTCGGGCGGGAGCGAGCTCGGCCGTTCGTGGCACCCGAGGTAATTTATGGGAATTACCCAACCCCCCGACAGCTAGCCCCCGAGGTTCAAGTGGGAAAAAGGCCTAAGGAAGGCCTTCCCCTTGGGCCTACCGTCTACGAGCACGTCGGATTTGCTGCGGCGAACAACTGCCGCGACCACCGAGCTATTGACCTCCTCCGGGAACGAGCCTTTTGCCTCAGCTCGTCGCGCTTCGAGCGAACGGATGCGGGCCCCCCTCAACGGTTCCTTCTCCCGGAAGCCTTATTCGGGCAGTTCGAACCGTCCTTCCTGGGGAACTGTCCTTTTGGCATGACAGTTTCGATTCGTGTGCCCACGTGTCGTCCCCTGGGTGGCGAACGCCTCAACTGCTCTCTGCGCCTCTAGGGCTCCCTCGACCATAACGGCGGGAAGTCCCTTCGCTTTCCTGTTCCCTGGAGGGATTTTTAAACACCGGAGGGAACCCTAGATCCATACGATCTTTCGGCAAAAGCGCCTCAACGCTCCCCGCTTCGGGCTCGTCTTTCCTCGATCACCTTCCCGCTCTCATGGCAAAGTTCGGTGCCCGGCTGTGAGCGCAAGCCCAGGGATCCTTGAGCGGGCGAAGTACCTCGATGCCGGCTCATGGAGAGCCGCCGGTGCCGAGGAGAGCCCGCAGCCGGAGGAAGGGGAGATCGTCTCCACCGAGCTCTACGCCATAAACGGGCTTCGAACGCCCGAAAGCGAGTTCGTTGAGGCCGTACTCGCCTTCGCCGAATGCGAGATCGTTCATCTCCACCCCAATTCCATTCTTATTATGGCCATCTTCGCCCATCTCTGTGAAGGGTTCGTGGGCGTTGAGCCCACCCCCAGTCTCTTTTTCCACTTCTACACTCTCTCGCGCACCGGCACGCCCTCGCAGGCCGGCTGCCTTTACTTCCGCCTCCGACCTACCCGCCCGTACGAGTACCCGAGCTTTACGCTCAAGGACTCGGTGTCGGGGTGGGCCAACTCTTGGTTCTACCTGAGGAAAGTGGAGGGCAGCTCGCTTTCCTACTCCGGTGCCAAGGGTCGCGCCGTCGAGACGCCCCGACCTCCCGTGCAGCCCGAGGAGGAGAAGGTGCTCATGCTGATCCACGAGCTCACCTGCTCGGGGCTGTCTGGTCGGGACATCGCCCGGGACTACATCAGGAACCGGGTGTCGCCCCTCAGGAGGAGGGTACACCCTTTCTTCAAGACCGAAGGGTGGCAGGACATCACCCGGGAATCACGCTCAGGTACACCACTGCTCTCGATCTTTACTTTGAAAATAAAGGATATTCGACCTTATTGCTCTTTCTCGGCCGGTAGCAGCTCCACAGGAGGACTGGGTGGACGCGAGGGTGTCCGAGATGTTCGGCACCCCTAAGGCCAAGGAAATCTTAGAGGGCCGCCAGATCCCGAACAACGTCCTTAACCGGACCGAGGCGGTGAGTTTTTACCTCGGATCTCCTTTTTTCGAAGGTTCGTTTAAGCCGGGTTTTTCCCGAGGTCCCCTGACCTTGTTCGAGCCCACCTGCGCAGGAGAAGGTCGCCCTCGAGGTCGCCGTGGCCCAGCTGGGACCGCAGCTGGGGGGACGAGGTCAAAAGACCAAGAAGCAGGTGGGTCGTAAGCGCCGCGCCCGGTCTCCGTCGACCACGCCGTCCCCGCCTAGGCGTTCACGTAGGCACCCCGGCTCGGACGACCGCTCACCCCGTCAGCACTTGGAGTATGCTGATCGGTAGGAGGTGAGCGAACTAAAACTATGGATGGACGAGTACACCAGAAAAAACCCCGAGCTGATGGCTCGTTTGCGTCAGCTTGCCGCGCGGGCGAAGAAGGAGGCCGCACGCGCCGGCCCAAAGACGGAAGGAGGAACTGGAGGGCCAGATCGCGGCCCTTCAGGCAGAGCTCGCACGAGTGAGCTCGAGCTCGACCCCTCGGGACCACGAGGAGGAGAAGGACGAGCCGGACCCCACCCCCTGGTCCCGAGATCCCGCAGGTCATCCGCTGCGCCCCAACCGCGCCCAACGCCGACCATTTCTGAGGCCGGCTTGGGAGAGGTCGACCCTTCAGTTGCCAGGGCCGACAAGGCACGCGCAGATATGGCTGCCCTCCTCGTTCGCGCCCGAGCCCAGCTAGAGGACGCCGAGCGAGGTCAGCTTCTCATTCCTATATCGTTTGTCTCCTTCCTCCCAAGACCGCACTAACCCACATCGTCTATAGTGGGTGTGGCAGCCGGTGCGGAGTTATGGGATTTCGAGGCAATGGCTGATGATATTCTTAACCTTGTGCTAGAGAGGGAGCTCGCCCGGGCTGCCGAGGCCGTCATGGGCAATGAGGTCGAGGTGGGAACTGAGGCCGCGGAGGCCCAGTCCCCACGAGCTGCTGGCGGCGACGGTGTCGGGGCGGAGGAGGTCGAGGTGGGAACTGGGGCCGCGGAGGCCCAGTCCCCACGAGCCGCCGGCGGTGACGACGTCGGGGCGGAGGAGCCCGCTGCAACGGAGCTCCAGCCCCCAGAGGCCGTGTCTCTTGAAGAGGAGACACAGAGGAAGATCGCGGCCGCCGACGCTCGAGCCGCCATGGAGGGGATCCCCCACATCATAATTGTGGAGGACGACGACACGGGGGAGCCTGGTGGTGACGAGCGTGCCGCTGAAGTTCCCCGCGAGGACTCCGTCGATACCAGCGACATCATCGCCGAGACGCTCCAGGGGATCGCGGAGGAGCCCTACCGAGCTGGCGATACTCCGTCGGAGACCGGGCCACGGCCATGGGGACTCCAACCTGGACGAGCTCGTCCGGCGAGGGCGGGCTTGGCTCCGCTCGTCGTGGAGCCGACCTTGACTGAGGCTGGGAGGACGGACCAGCTTCCAGGCGGGGGGAACCGCCGAGCACCGAGGTCCCCGGAGCCGTTCTTCCGGTCGCCGACTCCGCGCCTTGGCCCGAAGATCCCGCGCCCTTGGACGCCGAAGGGGCCCGAGCCCAGGAGGAGGTGGAGTATCCGGGCGCAAGTCCTGCCCGGGGAGAAGAAGCGCAGGTGGGGGTCCTTGCCCTTGACGCCGTCGTCCTCCAGGGGGCGGAGGTCGGCCTCCAAGACCAGGGTCATGACCCCACGGCCCATGCCGAAGAGGTTCGGGCTCAGGAAGCGGCAAATTCCCCGGGCGCAACCCCTGCCCGGGGGGAAGGAGCGCAGGCGGAGGCACCTGTGGATCGCGTTCCCCCCGATCGATAGAGGTGGACTCCCCGAACCGGGGTCTTGTACCCCCGGACAACGAGGGAGGTCAAACCCCAAAGGAGGTGGAGACACTCCCGGGCTCCGCGCCCCCCCAAGGAGGAGAGAACGTCGCGGACGACCCGGCCGAGTTATTCCGGGAAGGGCTGGAGGCCCGGCTCCATTGGGTAGGTTCTCTTGACACCGTCTCTTCTTACAAGATTGACATTAACCCGAGATGCTTCGTCGCCCAGGTGCTAGAAACGACCATGCAGGACTTCCAGGCCGCGACCGTCCCCCCAGAAGTCGTCGCAAAGCACCACGCCGAGCAAGATGCGAGGATCGCAGAGCTCGAGCGGCTGGTTGCCGAGCTGAAGGCTTCTGAGGCGGAGATCCGGCACAAAATGGAGGAGTCCTCGCTGGTCCTCAAGGAGCGCCTTGATCAGAGCGAGCATGCGAGGTCGGGCCTCGAAGCAACGGTGGTGAAGCTGCGAGACTCCCTTCAGAGTGCCGAGAAGACGATCGACCAGCACAGGGAGGAGTCCAAGCGGCTTCGCCAGGCGGCTAGCGATGGCCGGGAAGCTCGTCGGCAGGTGCTCGACCTCGAGTCCGAGCTTGACTCCGTACGGGAGGAGCTCGCTACCCTCCAGGACGAGAAGCGTGCTGGTTGCTTTTAGGCTTCGCTGTCTCCTGCGGGTTTACCTGCAAAACTCGGATATCGTGTAAAAAAGTGATTTGTGCATATTAAGTGTCCTTAAATTATCGATCAGAATACTAACGCGCTTCGAGTGCCTGCTTTGACCTGTTGCTCCCTATTCGACGAAGGTCGACAGTCACGCGACCTAGCAAACGATCGTACTAAGGAGTAACTACCTCGTGCGAAAGCTGCACTAGGTCGTAGCCACACGGTACCTATATACCCCCCCCCGCCAACGGAGGTCGTGGGCGTAGGCTGCGGGCACGACCTCGTTGACGGAGTAGCGCCCTGCGGAGATCGTGTGGCCTTTTTATGTACGGTGCGTCTAGACCGCCCACCGGCCGACCTGAGCTCGGAACCGTCCGAGGGGTGTCCATGCGAATCTTTACCTGCGGCGGAGGTCTGCCGCGAAAAAGATGGTCGTCTTATGAGGAAGGAAGCCCTCGAGGTCGAGCTCTAGTGGCCCGGTGTTAGGTGGTCGTACGCCCATCCGTTTTGCCCCGACGACCGAGCCTGCTCCTGATATTTGATCTGGATCGAGCTTGGTTGCGAGATTTCGCAGGGGGGTAAAAGGGAAAAGAGAGAGAGAGAGAGAGAGAGAGAAACCGGGAGGCCAAGGTGTCGAAGTTTATTAAAAGAGTAAAGTGGGAGTGGTTAGACGTGGAACTTACGCAGTTGGTCTATGTTCCAAGTGCTGGCTAGTTCTCGACCATCTTCCATCGCGAGGCGGACAGCCCCCGGGCGTGCTGTTGAGACGACCGTGTAAGGACCCTCCCATCTCGGCGTTAGCTTGTTAGCCTTTGACAAGTCTTGGACCCGTCGCAGAACGAGATCGCCGACATGTAATGTCCTCGGTCGTACCGATTTAGCGGCGTGCTTGCGGAGAGCCTGCAGGTAAACCGCGGATCGCAGCAGAACCCGTTCTCGAGTTGCTTCCGCGAGGTCGAGGTCGAGAAGGCGCTCGCCTTCTGCGTCGATGTCGTCGGCTAGATTCACCCTTGGGGACCCCAGGACGACCTCGATGGGTAGGACGGCTTCCGCGCCATATACGAGCTGAAAGGGGGTCTCACCCGTAGCTCGGCTCGTCGTGGTGCGGACCGACCAGAGGACGGGAGGTAGCTCGTCCACCCAGGCTTGACCATGCCGATCGAGGTTCTTGAAGACTCTCTTCTTGACTCCTTGGATAATCTGCCCGTTCGCGCGCTCGGCCGCCCCATTGCTCTGCGGGTGGGCCACCGACGCGAAGCATATCTTGGTCCCGAGCTCCTCGCAATAAGCCTGAAACAGCTCACTTGTGAACTGGGTGCCGTTGTCCGTGATGAGGCGGCTTGGAACGCCGAAGCGGGTCACTACGTTATTGCGAAAAAACCTCTGAGCCGCCTGTGCCGAGATGGTCGACACAGGCTCGGCCTCGATCCATTTAGTGAAGGTGTCGATTGCGACGAACAGGTATTTACAACCCTTCCTTCCTCTGGGAAATGGTCCGAGTATGTCGATGCCCCAAACCGAGAATGGCCAGGTCAGGGGCATGGTTTGTAGTGCATATGCTGGTTGATGGACTTTCCGAGCATGGAACTGGCAAGATCGGCAGGAGGTTACTATTGAGCGCGCGTCGGCCAAGGCAGTCGGCCAATAGTAACCCAACCGGAAGGCTTTGCCCACCAAGGTCCTAAAGGACGAGTGAGCTCCACACATCCCGTCATGGATATCTTTGAGGAGATATTTGCCTTCCTCTTGGGTGATGCACTTGGAGAGGACTCCAAGCGCGCCCTTTCGGTATAAGAGGCCCTCGACCATTTTATAGGCAGAGGAGCGTCTTACGAGCCGGGATTTCTCGGCTTCTTCCTCGGGCAGTGTCCCGTGTGCGAGGTACTGGATGAATGGCGTCATCCAACTCGCATCTTGCTCGAGGAAGGAGACGGCACCACCCGTCTCGGTCGCCCCCTCCTCGGTGGGTATGGAGGGCTTATAAAGGTGCTCAACGAGCACCCCCGTCGGGGCGGGGAGTTGGGCGGAACCGACCTTCGATAGATGGTCGGCCAGGGCATTGTCCTTCCTGGGTATGTATAGTACTTCGAAGTTTCTGAAGTACTTTTCCACCTTCCTTACTTCAGCCAGGTAAAGCGCCATTGAGTCATCGGAGCACTGATACTCCTTGTTAACCTGGTTGACAACTAGCTGCGAGTCGCCCTTCGCAGTTAGTCGTTGGACTCCGAGCATCTTGCAAGCCCGAAGCCCGGCCAGCAGACCTTCGTATTCTGCTGCGTTGTTCGTTGCGCCGAAATGCAGTTGGAGGGCGTACTGGATCCGCTCCCCCTGGGGGGATTCTAGGACCACTCCAGCCCCCGAGCAATCGTAAGCTCGGGATCCGTCGAAGTGCATGACCCATCGACCGTGCTCGGACTGGTCGGGTTCAGACTCGGACGGGGTAGGATGTCGGGACCCCGAATTTGCAAATCCGGACCCTCTGTGTATTCAGCACTAGTCCAGGAACGCGCTAGTGCACACAGTCTTAACATTGGTAAATATCACAATCATACCACTCGATACCAAATAAGTACTTTATTTAAATAATCAAAGGGTACTTGACCTTATGGCCAAGTTACAAATATATGCCTCGTAAGGCGAAACTTATTCAGAGAGAAATAATAGCAGCGGAAAATCAAATAACTTCGTGGCGCCATCCAGTATACCACAGGCAACTGACTGGGCTCGCATCCCTAAGTAGACGGGTCCTCTTGGAACTCCTCCTCCGAAACTGGCGTAGTCTCCTCTTCAACTGGTATTGTGTTGAGGCAAGGGTGAGTACTTGGTACTCAGCAAGTCATGCACAGAATGCAAGCTAATATACTATATGCATGGCTTGGTACAAAGGAATAGCTCAAGGTATATTTGCGATGAAATGACTTTTGACAAGTAATAAAAGTAGATTCGAAAGCAGTAGAAATAAGTAAAGCATAAATAACTTTTCAAGAAGTTTAACAAACATTTTTCCCATCCTAAACCACATTTCCATCATCTTCATTGTTAAACCAACCCAACTTTTCAAATCCAAGTTATTTTCGTAAAGTCTAACCCTTGACTGTAATTCCCGAGCATTGTCGATCAGTGGACTCGGCTATTCAAATAGATTCTACACTCTGCAGAGGTTATGCACTTTACCCACAAGATACAACAAACACCACAAAGGCGAGTTCCGTAACAAAGCCTTTGGAAGCCTCAAACAACACAGGTGGTCCTCTCCGGTTCGTGCTCTACACCATCCCTTCCCTTAGCCAAGGCGAAGTATGGGACCAACACACCGTTAGATGGGTATCTCGGCCACGACCACGATACGCTCCCCGCACAATCACACAAACGGTGTAATTGACACCCCGAGGCTCCACAAGTGAGTCCTTAGCGACTTAGTCAACTAGGGCCGTCCCATTCCAGCCATGTGGTTGCAAGTATGACCAGTTCAAAGGCTTGCAAGGTTAAGTCCTTAGAGTGACCAGGGCAAGACTACCCGAAGAACCAAATCAACATTCCCAACGCCACAAGCTGCCCACCTGATTACTCTTGCCACATGCCCTGGCCGAAATCGTTTATTAAACCCCGCTGATTACCATGCACCACGTGCCATCAACATCACATGATACTTTTCCAAAACAGGTTCAAGATATCATTAAGTCAATATTAACATTTGATTGTCCAAAATCATGTTATGAGCACGTGTGTCTAAGCAATATACTACAACGGTCTAAACCCATGTTGGCAATTTAATAATGTCCAACTAGTAAACCACAACTAGGGTGACAAGGGATCATGGCACATACTTAAGTAATCAAGGTGTCATATAGCAAATTGGTATTTATCTAACCCCATGTTTAAACAAAGTATCTTTCTAATTGAACTAGCATGCAATAGTTTAAATCAAAATAGATTTCGAAATAGGATCAACATGGTCAAAGCACAACTTGCCTTCAAAAAGTACTTGCTCTTGGTCTTGAGTTGGATCCTGAGTCAATACTTCTCCCTCGAATCCTTCCGGCACTTCAACGTCTACTCGTAAAGCGTGCAAATAGCAAATACGCAAATAAACAATAGGCAAAAACATCCCAAAACTCCAAATAAAATCCATAAACAGAGAGAACATAATTTTCTGGATTTTTAGGAACTGGAATCGTTCAAATCGGAGTTAAAATGCAAAAGTTATGATTTATTAAAGTTTAAATAATCAATTAAATAATTTTGCAGAGAAAAACTTTAGTCCAAAAATTAAATAAAATTCATATTTAGGTAGATCTCAATTTTATACAAATTTAGAAATTTGAATCACTCAAATCGGAGTTGTAACGCAAAAGTTATAAGCGTTTGAAGTTTGAATCTAAATTTGAATCAATATTTCGAATTAATAAATCATTTTCTTTTTTCGGAAATTAATTATTGCATCATCATAGACACGTGTCAACCTCTGATTGGTTGGCTGACGTCAGCCGGCTCATGGGCTCAGCTCACGGCGCGGTTTGGTCCACGGTGGACCCGGTCCACAGCTTGGGTGAGGCTGACAGGTGGGACCCACCTGTCAGTGCGGGATCTCACGCCAACGCGGTGGCGTGTGGGCCCTCGACATCGCGGGGCCCGCGTGTCAGGGACACGCGCTCACACGCGTACGACGCTGACCGCGTCGGTCCACCTTCCCAACACGTGGCGCAATCTCGGCCGTTGGTTTGAAAATCAACGGCGCGGATTAGATCCAGGGTTTAACACGTTGAAACTACTCGATGCTCGTGGGCCGTTCGATTTAGATCGGACGGTCCAGATCTAATCCTATAATAGTACTGCTACGGCACGTGGCGATTGTGAACCGTTGGATCTTGATCCAACGGTCCAGATCTAATCGGGTTTGGAACACGTGAACTCACCTCAACCGTCCGATCTGGATCTGACGGTCCACAGAGCTCGCGGAGTCCGGCGATGGCACGGCGAAGCTTGGGCACCGGAGACGGGAACGATGACGAGCCCGACGGCGCTACGGGGCTCCTCCGGCGACGTGCGGGGTCACGTTCGAGTCGCCTTGGCTCGGGGATCCCGGTTCTGACCTCCTTCTCCTCGGGCGACGGCGGACGGCGGCGGAAGGTGAGAAAAACCACCACGATACCCTAGCTACTACGGCGAGCAATCCTGAGCAAGCGGCGGCTGCTAGGGCTTAGCAGGCTAGGGCAAAAAGTAGCGCAAGGTCACGGCGATACTCGGGGTGCGATCCGGGCATTAAATAGCCCCGGGAGGCGTGCTCAGGGCGGAGCCCTAGTCGATCCGCAATGGCGCGCTCGGCGAGTCCGGCTCGGTCTCAGCGAAGACGGCGACTCTCGGCCCACGTGGCGCGACCAACGGCCACGATCGCCGGGCGCGATCGGATCCGGGCCGATACGGCTCAACCGTGACAGGCGGATCTCGGCCGTTGGATCTTGATCCAACGGTTGGGATTGATTAGGTTTAGGAGTGGGTTTGGTCGAGTCGCGTGGCTCGGTCGGACTCGAGTCCGACTCGGGTTCCGACTTCGATCGGATGAACAAGATTTGACCCGAGTTTGATTTTCCAGCGATTTAATATTTAAAATAATTCCCGATAATTCATTTAATTCATTAAAAATAGCAAATGACTCGTAAAAATTCGAGAAAAATTGGGAAATACTTTGGATCATTTTGGACTCAAATAAAATATTTCCAACAAAATTTTATTTGCAAAATTAATTTCTTCAATTATTTCAAAATGGAATAAATTCAAATAAATTCCAAATAAATCCAAATAAATTCCAGAAAATTCCAAAAATTCACCAAAGTGCCAAATCACACATGAATTTAAGAAAAGCAAAATTTTGGGGTGTTACAAACCTCCCCCCCTTAATAGAATCTCGTCCCCGAGATTCAGGGCTCACTACAGAATAGGTTTGGAAACTCTTTCTTCAAATCCTCTTCGCGCTCCCAAGTCGCTTCGCTTTCTTCATGGTTGCTCCACTGAACTCTACAGAAACGGGTTGACTTGTTTCTAGTTTCTCGATCCATTGTGTCCAGAATCCTCACGGGATGCTCCTTATAAGTCAAGTCCTCTTGCAACTCAATTAACTCTAGCGGTGTCTGTTCCTCAGGAACTCGAAGGCACTTCTTCAACTGGGACACATGGAATACCTCATGCACTCCTGCCAACGACTGTGGCAACTCCAGCTGGTAAGCAACTTCGCCTCTGCGACTCAAAATCTTAAATGGTCCAACATAACGGGGTGCAAGTTTCCCTTTGGCATGGAACCTCTTAACTCCCCTGAGAGGTGTAACTCTGAGGTATACAAAGTCTTCTGGTTCAAAACTCAAATCTCGGCGACGATTGTCCGCGTAACTCTTCTGTCGAGATTGGGCTGTCTTCAACCTTTCCCTAATCATAGCGACCGTTTCTTGACCTCTTGAAGAATATCAGGCCCAAAGACACGGCGCCACGGTCTCATTCCAATTCAATGGCGTCCGACAGTGGTCGACCATACAAAGGCCTCAAAAGGTGACATCTAAACTAGCCTCGATAACTATTGTTGTAATCTGAACTCGGCATACGGCAAACTCTTATCCCAAGAGGTAGCATAAGCTAATGCACAAGCTCTCAACATATCCTCCGAATCTGGTTGACTCTTTCGGTTTGTCCATCCGTCTGCATGGATGATAAGGCATCTTGAAGTTCAAACGGGTTCCCATGGCTTCATGCAACTTATTCCGTAACCTTGAGGTAAATTGGGTACCTCTGTCCGATACAATCCTCTTTGGCACTCCGTGCAAACAAACAATCCCGATCATGTACAATTACGCTAATTTATCTCCCGAGTAGGTGGTCTTCACGGGGATAAAATGGGCTACTTTAGTCAAGCGATCCACTATAACCCATATGGAGTCATAACCTCCTTGAGTCTTGACAAACCGGTAATGAAATCCATTCCGATTTCCTCCCACTTCCACTCGAGGTATTTTCAGCGGTTGTAGCAATCCTGCGGCCTCTCGATGCATTGCCTTGACTCTCGGGGCATACGTCGCACAATGCAACATGCTCGGCAACTTCACGTTTCATACTCGGCCACCGAATCTCTCCTTGAGATCCTGATACATCTTGGCGCTTCCGGGATGAATTGAGTACTTGGAGTCATGGGCTTCTTCGAGAATCGATTGCTTTAACTCCTTCTTGTTAGGCACACAAATGCGATCCTTCATCCACAACGTGCCTTGCTCATCCAACTTGAAGTCCTCTGCCTTGCCTTCCTCCTTGATGGACTTAATCCTGCGGATCTTGTCATCATCCTTCTGTCCTTCTCGGATCTGATCCTCTAGGGTAGGCTTTACTTCTAATGCGGCCAAGAATCCGCTAGGTACTACCTCAATCTTCATTTTCTGAAAATCCTCACATAACTCATCCTGACTTGTGGCTAGCAACGTACTCACGGTATGACTTTTCCGACTCAGGGCATCGGCTACTACGTTGGCCTTCCCGGGATGGTAATGGATTCCAACATTATAGTCCTTGATCAACTCTAACCATCTCCTCTGCCTCATATTCAGATCCGACTGGGTGAATATGTACCTAAGGCTCTTATGATCCGTATATACTTCACATCTGTTTCCCATCAGATAGTGACGCCATATCTTCAAAGCATGCACTACAACGGCTAACTCTAAGTCATGTGTCGGATAATTTTCCTCATGCGGCCTCAACTGTCTTGATGCATAAGCGACGACCTTTCCATTCTGCATCAGCACACATCCAAGTCCTTGGCGCGATGCGTCACAATAAATATCGAAGCTTTGAGCAACATCCGGTAGAACTAGCACCGGTGCTGACGTCAATCGCTTCTTCAGCTCCTGAAATCCTTTCTCACATTCCGGCGTCCATGCAAACTTCTTTTCCTTCTTTAGCAACTGCGTGAGAGGTTTCGCGATTGTCGAAAAGCCTTCGATGAAACGGCGGTAGTATCCTGCCATTCCAAGGAAACTCCGAATCTGGGTCACAGTCTTTCTACGCTCCCAATGTAACACGCCTTCTACTTTGCTTGGATCTACGGCGACTCCTTCCGGTCATTACATGTCCAAGAAACTCCACCTTGTCCTTCCAAAAATCACACTTGTGAACTTGGCGAAAAGTTGCTGTTCCTCGACTTTTCCAAAACTCGCCTTAAGTGTTCGGCATGTTCATCCTCTGTCTTGGAGTAGATTAGGATATCGTCTATGAACACGACGACAAACTTGTCCAAATATTCCATGAACACCTTATTCATCATATTCATGAAATAAGTGGCGCGATTCGTCAGCCCAAAGGACATAATCAGAACTCGTAATGTCCATATCTTGACGAGAATGCGATCTTGAATATCCTCTCGATCGGATCTTCAAGCGATGGTATCCCGATCTCGAGATCAATCTTGGAGAAAACTCCGGCTCCTCTTAACTGATCAAACAAATCATCAATCCCGGGTAGCGGATACTTATTCTTCACGGTGACCTCATTGAGTGCCACGGTAGTCAATGCACATCCTGAAACTCCCGCCCTTCTTCTTGACAAATAAAACCGGTGCTCCCCACGGCGACGAACGCGGTCTGATAAAGCCTTTCTCCATTAACTCTTCTAGCTGTTTCTTCATTTCTACCAACTCCTTGGTGGACATCCGATAGGGTCTCTTTGCTATCGGTCTTTGTGCAGTACAAGCTCTATCACAAACTCTATGTCCCTGTCTGGCGGCATACCAGGTAGATCTTCGGGAAAAACATCGGGTACTCATTCACTACTTTGGGACATCCTCTATGCCGCTCGCCTTGGTACTGTTAACCATCAACTGTCCATCTCTAATCGCAGTGGCTTGAAATTCCACTTTCTTCCCACACTGCTCTCAATCGAGATAGTCCTTCGTCCACAATCCAATACAGACCTTGTGCTTGGATAACCAATCCATTCCCAATATAACATCTAAGGTCCAGGTCTCCAAAATTATAAGGTTTGCTAGGAACTCTATTCCTCCTATTAGTATTCTCACCCGGAACATCCTACTTCCGTTCGGAGTTCGGAACCAGGGTTTGAACTAAAAGCATGCACTTAAGTCTTGCAATCCTTAAATCATTTCTAGTAGCAAAGCCTTGCGAAACAAACGAATGCGAAGCTCGAGTCAAACAAAGCTGCAGGTGTCTTGAGTTAACAAGTAACTTACCCGATCTGACGTCCGTAGCATTCTGCGGTGCATCTGCGGTGACATGGTTGACTCGGCCTCTCACCACGATGCAGGGTGTGGCTCCTGATCTTTGGCGTCCTAGCTGAGGTGGTTCCTAGGTTGAAGCGAATCGGGTCGCTCTCGCTGTCTTCTTTGGACAAGCTGTTGGCAAAGTGTCCTGGCTCGTTGCGGTTGTAACAGCGTCTCACCGTTCCTTCTTGTTGCACTGGAGTAGTGTTTCTAGCGGGGCCGGGTGCAGTAGTTACGATTGATGTGTCTTGGTCTGAGGATGGTGTCCTTGTTGCATTACGTGGTTGGAATCAAGAATTGATTTGGTGCAACTCTCAAGCGCTTGCGTTCCTGGCGTGATCCTTGTGTTGCATCCTGCGCTTCTGTTCTCATCCAGTTCCTTGCGCTTGTCCTCAAGAATAAGTGCCTTATTCACCAACTCTTGGAAATCTGGAAAGGTGTGGGTGATCAACCCTACTTGCAATCCCGAGTTAAGTCCCTTCATAAAACGAGACTGCCTGGATTTATCTGTCGCTACATCCTCAAAGCGTGGCGTGCTAGCTGTGTGAACTTGTTCGTAGTCGACCCTTTGGGCCGATTACCTTGCTTGATGCTCTGAACTCCTCCTTCTTAAGGTCCATGATTCCTTCAGCACGTGATCTTGTCGGAATGCATTTGTGAACTCTTCCCAAGTGATATCTTGAGGGTTCTCTGCGTAGCACGAAGTTCTCCCACCATTCGTAATGTTCTTCCAACCGATGAGAAGCGTAAAGTACCTTCTCATTCCCTATGCATTGAGCTATGTGTAGCTTCCTCTCAATTGATCTTAACCAATCATCGGCCTCCAATGGATTGGCATTCCCGAGAGAAAGTGGGTGGGTGAGTCCTCATGAACTCGACAGCCTTGTATTACGGCGTGGTCCCCGATTAACTTGATTAGCGATGGCCTGAGCGATGACGTGCTGCATTTGTTGCATCATAGCATGCATCAATCGAGTCTGGGCAGCAAGAAACGCTCGAAATTCTGCATATCCAGTGGCGGTCTTTGGTGCTCCATCATTGGGGTTTTCTGCTGGGCGAGATCCACTCCCATTGCTTCCAAAGTTTCCACGGGTATTCACCATCTGTCGATTTGCTCTAGGTTTAGAGATGAGAGGGAAACAAGAATAGACAAGTAATATGGAACTTATGCGGGCGAAAGGGGTAACTTAAGGTCCATCTTTATTATTAATAACTTGGTATGGCTGCTTACAATGCCTAAGGGCCTTGCAACACATAACGCACACTCAAAGAAACAAAGCAAATCCAAATCGAACTAACTCGAGTCTAACGCCTAAAGGGTGACTCTTTATTCTATGACTCGACTCGTGAAGGAGTCTCACTATAGAACCTATGCTCACTCATCGAGAAAACCTCCACGGCCTGGAGTGCGGATCTTTGCGGCATAGGCGCCGAAACGATTGCCATGTCCAAAGAATCGTGTCCTCTATGGTAGTCGAAGAAGCGGTGTCCTCATCGAGATCCGACTCCTCTGGATCTGGCTCGTGTAGCTCAAATCTTGGCTCTGGAGTGCAGCCCGTACAAGGTCATTTCCAACTCGTCAATCCTTCGTAGAAGGTGTGCCACATACTCTTGAGCTTCCCGCCATCTGTTCTTCTCTGTCGTGATCTCCTTGCGGGCCTTCTGTAGCTCCTTGCTTGTATTATCTAGTACATCCTCCTGGGCGACGACAAATCGTGCCAACTGTGTAACCGTGGCATCCTCATCCTGAATCTCCTTCGGGTCAAGAAGGTTATCGCTGCGCGGGTGATAACGGAACACCGTGCTCTCCAACTCTCTGGCGTAGATACGGGTAATGTGCCGCATTGCGCGTCGTGATACTTCTTGGATACCCATCTGCATTGTAGATCTCCTGGCGGTCACGAGTATCGAGGCGATTGCACTGGCCCTTTTTCCTAGCTGGTACCTCAATCCTCACGTCACAAGCCTTGATCAATCCCGCTTGTCTGATCAGTTCCACTTGGTATTGGTGCTTCTCAAACTCTCCGAGAGTCTCAGAGCATATGCCAAAGTTCTGCAGCGTGACCAACTCCCAGATCAACGTAGTTGAACTCTTCCTCCATCTGTCACAAGAGTGCTTTACGTAAGAACTCGGAATTTTTAAATTGTGACAAGGTAAGGGCAAATTTCAGCAAGAGACAAGAAAAGAGAGAAGGGGATAAGTCGAGATGTCATTTCTTATCTTGACAAACTTTTAGCTTTTAGAAAATAGGTTTTATCCTCACTACGACCATTCTAGCTAGGGTTGAGCCTACAGTCAAGTATGGCTCTGATACCACCTCTGTCGGGACCCCGAATTTGCAAATCCGGACCCTCTGTGTATTCAGCACTAGTCCAGGAACGCGCTAGTGCACACAGTCTTAACATTGGTAAATATCACAATCATACCACTCGATACCAAATAAGTACTTTATTTAAATAACCAAAGGGTACTTGACCTTATGGCCAAGTTACAAATATATGCCTCGTAAGGCGAAACTTATTCAGAGAGAAATAATAGCAGCGGAAAATCAAATAACTTCGTGGCGCCATCCAGTATACCACAGGCAACTGACTGGGCTCGCATCCCTAAGTAGACGGGTCCTCTTGGAACTCCTCCTCCGAAACGGGCGTAGTCTCCTCTTCAACTGGTCTTGTGTGGAGGCAAGGGTGAGTACTTGGTACTCGACAAGTCATGCACGTAATGCAAGCTAATATACTATATGCATGGCTTGGTACAAAGGAATAGCTCAAGGTATATTTGCGATGCTTGACTTTTGACAAGTAATAAAAGTAGATTCGGCGGTAGAAATAAGTAAAGCATAAATAACTTTTCAAGAAGTTTAACAAACATTTTTCCCATCCTAAACCACATTTCCATCATCTTCATTGTTAAACCAACCCAACTTTTCAAATCCAAGTTATTTTCAGAAAGTCTAACCCTTGACTGTAATTCCCGAGCATTGTCGATCGTGGACTCGGCTTATTCAAATAGATTCTACACTCTGCAGAGGTTATGCACTTTACCCACAAGATACAGTCAAACACCACAAAGGCGAGTTCAGTAACAAAGCCTTCGGAAGCCTCAAACAACACAGGTGGTCCTCTCCTGGTTCGTGCTCTACACCATCCCTTCCCTTAGCCAAGGCGAAGTATGGGACCAACACACCGTTAGATGGGTATCTGGCCACGACCACGATCGCTCCCCGCATAATCACACAAACGGTGTAATTGACACCCTGAGGCTCCACAAGTGAGTCCTTAGCGACTTAGTCAACTAGGGCCGTCCCATTCCGACCATGTGGTTGCAAGTATGACCAGTTCAAAGGCTTGCAAGGTTAAGTCCTTAGAGTGACCAGGGCAAGACTACCCAAGAACCAAATCAACATTCCCAACGCCACAACCGCCCACCTGATTACTCTTGCCACATGCCCTGGCCGAAATCGTTTATTAAACCCCAGTTGATTACCATGCACCACGTGCCATCAACATCACATGATACTTTTCCAAAACAGGTTCAGTATATCATTAAGTCAATATTAACATTTGATTGTCCAAAATCATGTTATGAGCACGTAGCAGGTCTAAGCAATATACTACAACGGTCTAAACCCATGTTGGCAATTTAATAATGTCCAACTAGTAAACCACAACTAGGGTGACAAGGGATCATGGCACATACTTAAGTAATCAAGGTGTCATATAGCAAATTGGTATTTATCTAACCCCCATGTTTAAACAAAGTATCTTTCTAATTGAACTAGCATGCAATAGTTTAAATCAAAATAGATTTCGAAATAGGATCAACATGGTCAAAGCACAACTTGCCTTCAAAAAGTACTTGCTCTTGGTCTTGAGTTGGATCCTGAGTCAATACTTCTCCCTCGAATCCTTCCGGCACTTCAACGTCTACTCGTAAAGCGTGCAAATAGCAAATACGCAAATAAACAATAGGCAAAAACATCCCAAAACTCCAAATAAAATCCATAAACAGAGAGAACATAATTTTCTGGATTTTTAGGAACTGGAATCGTTCAAATCGGAGTTAAAATGCAAAAGTTATGATTTATTAAAGTTTAAATAATCAATTAAATAATTTTGCAGAGAAAAACTTTAGTCCAAAAATTAAATAAAATTCATATTTAGGTAGATCTCAATTTTATACAAATTTAGAAATTTGAATCACTCAAATCGGAGTTGTAACGCAAAAGTTATAAGCGTTTGAAGTTTGAATCTAAATTTGAATCAATATTTCGAATTAATAAATCATTTTCTTTTTTCGGAAATTAATTATTGCATCATCATAGACACGTGTCAACCTCGATTGGTTGGCTGGCGTCACCGGCTCATGGGCTCACTCACGGCGCGGTTTGGTCCACGGTGGACCGGTCCACGGCTTAGGTGAGGCGACAGTGGGACCCACTGTCGGTCACGGGATCTCACGCCAACGCGGCCGACGTGTGGGCCCTCGACATGCGGGGCCCGCGTGTCGTGACACGCGCCACACGCTGCAGCGACGCCGACCGCCGGTCCACCTTCCCAACACGTGGCGCCAATCTCGGCCGTTGGTTTGAAAATCAACGGCGCGGATTAGATCCAGGGTTTAACACGTTGAAACTACTCGATGCTCGTGGGCCGTTCGATTTAGATCGGACGGTCCAGATCTAATCCTATAATAGTACTGCTACGGCACGTGGCGATTGTGAACCGTTGGATCTTGATCCAACGGTCCAGATCTAATCGGGTTTGAAACACGTGAACTCACCTCAACCGTCCGATCTGGATCTGACGGTCCACGTAGCTTCGCGGAGTCCGGCGATGGCAGCCGAAGCTTGGGCACCGGAGACGGGAACGATGACGAGCCCGACGGCGCTACGGGGCTCCTCCGGCGACGTGCGGGGTCACGTTCGAGTCGCCTTGGCTCGGGGATCCCGGTTCTGACCTCCTTCTCCTCGGGCGACGGCGGACGGCGGCGGAAGGTGAAAAAACCACCCACGATACCCTAGCTACTACGGCGAGCAATCCCGAGCAAGCGGCCGCTAGGGCTTAGCGACTAGGGCAAAAAGTAGCGCAAGGTCACGGCGATACTCGAGTGCGATCCGGCATTAAATAGCCCCGGAGGCGTGCTCGGCGGAGCCCTAAGTCGATCACGGCAAGGCGCGCTCGGCGGAGTCCGGCTCGGTCTCGGCGAAGACGCGACTCTCACCGCCCACGTGGCGCGACCAACGGCCACGATCGCCGCAGCGCGATCGGATCCGGCCGATACGGCTCAACCGCAGACGGGCGGATCTCGGCCGTTGGATCTTGATCCAACGGTTGGGATTGATTAGGTTTAGGAGTGGGTTTGGTCGAGTCGCGTGGCTCGGTCGGACTCGAGTCCGACTTCGGTTCGACTTCGGTCGGATGAACAAGATTTGACCGAGTTTGATTTTCCAGCGATTTAATATTTAAAATAATTCCCAGTAATTCATTTAATTCATTAAAAATAGCAAATGACTCAGAAAAATTCCAGAAAAATTCTGGGAAATACTTTGGATCATTTTGGACTCAAATAAAATATTTCCAACAAAATTTTATTTGCAAAATTAATTTCTTCAATTATTTCAAAATGGAATAAATTCAAATAAATTCCAAATAAATCCAAATAAATTCCAGAAAATTCCAAAAATTCACCAAAGTGCCAAATCACACATGAATTTAAGAAAAGCAAAATTTTGGGGTGTTACATAGGATTTGTCCATTCGGCTAGGAAGTCTGCTAGGACCTGAGATTTGATCGCGGTTCTGGCCAAGAATTCGATCTCGAATTCGGCGAGCTCCATGGCCCACTTCGCGATTCGTCCACTTGCGTCCTGATTCCCCAGAATTTCTCTAAGCGGGAAGTTGGTCGGGACTCGAATTTTGTGGGCCTGGAAGTAGTGTCTTAACTTCTTCGAGGCCACGAGGAGCGCATAAAGGAGCTTCTGGACCTCGGGGTAACGCTCCTTTGGTCCGTGTAGGACTTCGCTGATGTAGTAGATCGGGCGCTGCACCTCGTCCCGTTCTACAGTTATGACGGCGCTCACCGCCTGGGGCATGGCGGCCAGGTAGAGCAAAAGAACCTCTCCTATTCGTGGCGTGGTCAAGACCGGGGGTCTCGACAGATACAGTTTTAATTCTTTGAAAGAGCGGTCCGCTTCTTCTGTCCAAGCAAAACCGTCGTGCTTCCGGAGCGCCTTGAAGAAAGGCAGGCCGCGCTCCCCTAGCCGCGAGATGAAACGACTTAGGGCCGCCATCCTCCCGGTCAGGGACTGAACCTCCCGCGTGCATGCGGGCGGTTGCATGTTCTCGATGGCCTCTATCTTCTCGGGGTTGGCCCCGACTCCTTGCGGACCGATCATGTAGCCGAGTACCTTGCCGGCTTTGACCCCGAACACACATTTTTCAGGGTTTAGCTTTATTCGATGTTTATTGAGGTTACGGAAGGTTTCCTCTAGGTCGGATACATGACTCGGGGCCATCCTGCTTTTGACGACTATGTCGTCCACGTACACCTCCAGGTTACGACCTATTTGGTCCGAGAAGGTTTTCTGCATGAGGCGTTGGAAGGTCGCTCCGGCGTTCCTTAGACCGAAGGACATGGTCGTGTAGCAGAACGTGCCGAACGGCGTGATGAAGGAAGTTTTCTCTTCATCGTCGGGCGATATGCCGATCTGGTGATAACCTGAATAGGCGTCCAGAAAACTCATCGCCTCGGAGCCGGCCGTTGCGTCCACCAACTGGTCTATCCGAGGCAGCGGGAAGTTGTCCTTGGGGCAGGCGGCATTCAGCCCTGTGTGATCGACACACATGCGCCACTTGCCCCCCTTTTTCTTCACGATAACCGGGTTGGCCAACCAATCAGAGTGATCGACTTCCCGTATAAAACCAGCTTTGAGGAGCTTGTCCAGTTCCTCTCTGATGATAGCTTGCTTCTCCGGGGAGAAGCGCCTGAGCTTCTGCCGCACAGGCTTTTTGTCAGGCCGAACTGCTAGCCTGTGCTCGACGACCTCCCTTGGGACTCCGGGCATGTCGGACGGTTCCCAGGCGAACGTGTCCGCGCTTCTCCGGAGGAAGGTCACGAGCTCGAGTTCCTATTTAGGATCCAGGGAAGCCCCCACGTGTACGACCTTGTCTGGCTCTGCGTCGCACAGCGGGATGGCCTTAGTTTCCCCCCGTCCTAGAGGGTAGCCTTGGGCCGGGAACTCCTCGGCTCTTGGTCGGGCCCCGTGAAGGGCTGCCCGACCATGTCTAAAGCCCTCTCGTCGCAGCTTTAGGGCTGCTTTGGACTTCCTTCATCGAGATCACGCCGCGGGCCGGAACCTTCGTGCATTGGTACCCGTGATGCGTGGCGGCCATGAATTTTGCGAGCGCTGGTCGGCCCAGGATGGCGTTGTAGGCCGACTCGAAATCGACTACCTCGAAGGTGATCAACTCCGTTCGGAAGTTGCTCGGGCCTCCGAAAGTTACGGGCAGGACGATCTGTCCGAGCGGCTTGGCCGAGGTGCCGGGGACTATCCCGTAGAAAGGGACTACGACGCTCTTGATCTTGGACAGAGGAATTTGCATCTCGTCCAGGACCCTGGCCGATATCAGGTCCAGGGAACTCCCGCAATCTACAAGCACTCGTCCTACCACGGTGTTGCAGATCGTTGGACTCACGACCGTCGGGAGCCTCTGGGGTTTCGTCATCCCCGGGACGATGCCCCTTAGAAAAGGTGATGGGCAGCTCGGACCACTTGAGCTGCTGAACGGGAGGCTTCCCTTGAGTGACACGAAGTACCTCGCGTGCGGTCTCCTTCAGCTCCCGACGAGACCCATAGGCGGCGGAGCCCCCGAATATCACAGCGATGTGGTTTCTCGGCTCCTGGTACTCTATGTCCGTATCTTCCTCCTCGGCGGGCTTCTTGCCCTTGATGTCTCCTTCTTGCTCTGGGAGCGTGGGCATGGGACCCTTACCATTGTAGAACTGCTCCAAGCGGGAGGCCCATGTTCTGCAATTCCGCAGGTCGTGCCCGTGCGCCTGGTGGAGCGGGCAAAAATAGGCGCTAGCCCGTCCGCGCTGGTCGCCGCGGTCTTGGTCGTCCCGGTTTTGCTCGCTGTTCCGCTGAACCGGTCGGCCTTTTCCTTTCGCGGCTCCTCCTTTGTACGATTGCGAGGTCGGCCGTTGTCGTCGTTCGATGGCCGCCACCATGTCGGAGACGGAGGGTTTTTTCTTCTTTTTGATTTTTTTCTCGATCGAGCTCACGCTCTTTCGGCTTGACGCCCCTTCGAGTCCGGGCTGAGGGGGCAGCTTTCCTTCGTCCAGCAGCTTCTTCCATTGGACTGCCTCGTCCGCGTTGGCATAACGGTCGGCCATGCGGAACAGCTCGTTGGCCGTGATGTCCGGGTGAATTTCGAGGTCCTGAGTAAAGCGGACGTCTCGGACCCCAAACTTGAAAGCCCGGACAACCGCCTCATCCGAGATGCTTGGGATGGAATTGCGTACTTGCATGAAGCGCTGGACGAACTGGCGCAAGGTCTCGCCCTCCGTCTGTATCAGACGCTCAAGGTCGCGCTCCTTCCCCGGGCGGACGTAGCAGCTCTGGAAGTTGGCTCGGAGAGTGCTGCTCAGCTGTGCCCAGGACCGGATCGAGTTTTCCTTTTGGTTGAATAGCCACGTCCGAGCCGGCCCATCCAGCACTGTGGGCAGAAAGTTAGCCATGACCCTTTCATCACCTCCAGCGGCTAGAATGGCCGTGGTGTAGATTGAGAGAAACTCGTTGGGGTTCTGCGTCCCATCGAACCTCTCGATGTGACCTGGCTTGAACCTTACTGGCCAGGTCACACGTCGTAGCGACGTCGCGAACGCCCTGCACCCGAAAACGGGACTGTCGGGACGGTCGTTGCGAGCGCGGCGGTCGGGGCGATCCCCACCAGCCGAGCCCGGGGTTCGTGGGCCCAGGCGAGAGAATATCTCCCTATGCCGGTAAGATGGAGAGTGGCCCGAAGAGGAATGTTCGGCCCGGTTCTGCCCGTGGCTCGTATTCCGTTGATCTCGGGGGAGCCCCCGGGAATTGCTCCGGGTGCCCTCCCGAGCCGATCGTGTTCGCGCCGGTCACTCCGGGTGCGGCTGCGTGAGTCGTCGGGGTGGAGGCGCACGGATGCCTGACGGCGGCGTTCCCAGGAATCGCTCCGGGCATCCCTTCCTCGGGAGGCTTCTGCCGCTTTTATGTCCGTGGCGATTTCCTCGAGGTCGTCGGCCACAGCTGCACCCATGGCTTCTAGGTCGACTTGCTCAGGAAATTCTCTGAGGTTGCGCACCACTGTGGCCAAGGCTTGAAGGCGTTCCCCGCTCGGGGGAACGCGGGGTGACGAGCTCGTTAAATCGCCGCCTGAACTCCGGTGTCCCATACGCGTGGAAATTCTCACGAGCTTCGGCCCTGGTCTTGTTGGCCGGGCCACCACGGACTTGCCGGCGTAAGCTGGCCAGCGTCCGATTCAGAGATGTCTGCAGGTGCTCTTTGGCCGCTTCATAGCGATGGAGGCGTATTTCGCCCGGGGATTTGCTCCCGGTATTTCTGCCTTCCTCCGCAACCAAGACGTTACGGGATTAGGCGGACCGCGAAGGTGACATCACGGTGTCTCCCCGTGAGGCAGTCCCCTGGTCGAGCTCGAGATGGTCGGGAATGTCCAGGCCATCGTAGAGCCCGTCGTACTCGTCGTCCGAGAGGGCGTCGAGTTGGGAGCGAAAGAACTGCTCCCGTGCGGCGGCTTCCGGGCAGAAGTTCCCGGAATCGTCGTGGTTCTCGAGGCCAGCGGCGTCGGCAGCCCCATTGTCGAAGAACTGCTTGTCTTCTTCCTCGATTCCGGGGGCGTAGAGGCCCTGGCGATCTTGGGAGTCTGTCATCCTCCGGGATTCCTCACGAAAGGGAGAGTCGGTCCCCACGGACGGCGCCAGCTGTCGACGATTGGGGAGCAGGCCCCCGCCGAGCTTACTTGTTGGTGGAGGGACCAACCGCGACCCCTTCTCACGTGATGGGATACTCAGAGGAGTGACTCACTGGACTTCAACGGGCGAGGACACTGTGATTTACCCTGGTTCGGGCCTCTCAAGAAGGAGATAATAGCCCTACTCCAGCTCGTGTATCTTTTTTGTAAAGAAAAAGCTGTCCCTCCGTCCCCCTCATGGTGGGGATGCTTTTATAGCTTACAAAGGACCAAACTCCGCAGGTCCCCACTATCCGCATGATTGGACCACGTCCAATCGTGGCAACTGGCAGATCCTACAACCCCGCCACGCTCCCGCGGAGGACGTAACGGGCTAACGGAGGTTACGCGCTGGTGGTTACTCCCACCGACCTCGAGATCACGTTAGGTCGGCCAATTCCCAGCGCCGAGCTTGGTTGCCTTATGCCAGCTCGAGCTCGCTATTGGCCAGAATACGCGACCTTCTCAGGTCCCAACTAGATCGTCCTTGGGAACGACCTCCTAATGGCTCGGGCGGGAGCGAACTCGGCCGTTCGTGGCACCCGAGGTAATTTATGGGAATTACCCAACCCCCCGACAAAAATATTCAAAAGTATGAGAATATATATTTTGGCACGGTAACAATTATGTAAGCACCATGCGTTACCTATCGGTGTACATGGTAAATAAAAGAGATTACAATGCAGTTAGCACATGCAAAACCAATAATAAAAAAAATCATATGAATTAGCATGATTTCTGTTTGCATTCGCGTCCATCCGTCAAAAGTATCAAAGAAGAATAGCACTTTCTTCTGACGGAGAGTAGGAATAGCTAAAAATAGCAATCGGGTGAACGATCTACTTTGATAGGCAACTCGTATTCAAAAGACTGCAATTGGATGAACCAAATTATTTATATGGATGCCAAGATGTCAGTATTTCTCCGCCCCCCCCCCCCCCCCTAACACCATAAATTGATGAGCTAGGCATGCACACTACAAATTGGCTATATGGATGTCGGGATGCCAAAGGAATTTCATATATCACATATAATGTTTGTATTTAGTTTCATCTATTCATTTCATACTCAGGAATTCTAAAACAAAAGCGCAGTCATTCTATATAAAGCAAACTATGGATCTTCCAGAATATTAGTAATAGCCGAAAAACATGAAACTGGAAATGAGGCCAACGCGGAATTTATGCGTTGTATCCATGCTTTTCCACGGATGGCTATCTTTAAACCATCCAGGATAAGGACTTTTTGGCTATGCAACTAAATGTAGCATTTTACCATGTCAAAAGTAAGCATAGTAAGCACGATGTGGATGACAACAAGAGTATTTACAACATGACTATGCTATAAACTTCAAATATAATTCCGTAAGCAACATACGTAAATTCAAGGTAGTGATTTGGCTGAGGAAATTTCAAAAACGACAACAGTTTCAGATTTTGCAGCTGAAGAATAGAAGAGAACAACTCCTTTTTTTGTCGACGAGGCTAACTAACTCTTGCAATTTTTATTATATATCAAGCGCAAAGTAAAGCGAAGCTATGAAACCAAGGAAAACAGGAAACAAATTACATACATCACGAATAGGAAAATATCTAGGAGACAGGTGGTGACATAAGCGTAATGTACCTCTGAAGTGGCACCTGATCAATCTAAACTGTGATAGTTTGAGTTGAGTACCGTAAAGGTGTAAACTCAAAGTGCCCCATGAATTATACAAGTATCTTGAAATAATATGATATCATGCACAACTATGTACCTTCTATACTTAGCTTCCTTGTCCTCTAGGAAGTTCAGCCCCTTCTCGAGCTCCCAGTCTGGAAATAAGTTCTGAGCAGCTTCAACATCACTCCTTCCAGCGATATTTTTTATGAAGGACTCATCATCTATCGGGACACCATTGTTGTAACCAATCTGTGGATAGTCATTTGCTCAATCAGCTTTTTAGAATAAGTAATGAAGAACAAATGTCCTGCAGTTTAAAAATCCGTACCTCAAGAAGCATTTCTTGGAAAGCCACGTGATGAAGAGGGTCTGAATCACACAGGGTCCCATCAATGTCAAATAGAACTGCCTCAACTGGAACAGTCGTTGCCAAAGACCTGTGAAGAATCAACAGTATTAATCATTCAGCACTCAAAAACTTGTAAGCAGCGAAACCTTTCCGCATTAGCTTCGCACGGCTCACCTGCAGAAGCTGCAGTTGCAGATGCCGCAACACTTGGGGCAGGTCCAGTCCTCCTTCTGCACCACCTCTTTAGCATTCTCACCATTCCTAAACAATCCATCAAATGATTAACTAAGAATGAAATCATACCTGTTAAGCAAACATGTGTGGTAATACTTGATTGGGCAGAGCCCCCTCGCCTTGAGGTGCTTGCAACCAACCACGAAATCTCTAGTTTTTTGACGGCACTGCGCGAGGAACAGCAGATGAACAAAAAAAAAGAATCAGATCCAAACACCAGAAAGAAGGAGACCGCAGAAGCTAGAGGGAGGAGGAGATGGGCGATGGAAGGTGCTCACCTGGTAGCAGTCCTTCCCGTTCTCCAAATCATAGATCCGGCTGCCAACAGCACTGAGTCCTGGGAACGGCGGCGCCGGAAGTTGCCATGGGAGGCGAGCGGCGCTCCCGTGCACCGACCAGGCCAGCAACGACAGAGGGGAAGGGGAGGAAATGGCACTGAGGCGAGGTCGATGCACACACCCGGACGGATCCAGCGACGGAGAAGAAACCGAGGAGAGCGATGGCAACCGCCGGTCGGACCGCGCGACGGCGTGAGGAAAAGGAGGAGCGCTGCAAGAGGAAAAGGAGGACCGCTCGAGGCCTGGGAATCCCCCACACGCAAGGGCGGACATGGCTAGCGTGACGATCGACACCGCACGGCACCGTGTCGTGGAGCCGCCCCGCAATAGCATGAAGGCCAGGGGCCTGGACGCAAAAGCAAGGACGTGGATGGCCTGAAAGGCCGGCAAATCTTTCCCACTTAATAGAGATACTAGGAAGATTCGCGCGCTACGCCGCGCCGTGCGAAATTTGATAAAAAAAATGATGAAAAGCAGGGAAAAACGGAAAAACGACGGGCGAAAAACGAATTTACGTTTTTTTTTGGGAAACGGCCAACGAAAACATTTTTTCCATGTTCCGGAGAAAACACGGTTCACGGAAATAATTTTTTCAGGCAAAACGAAGAAAGAAAACGGTTTTCCATATTTTTTGTGGGGAAATAGCCACCGAAAACAGCTTCCCCATGCTCCGGAGGAAAAACGGATCACGAAAACATTTTTTCGGAGCAAAACGGAGAAAGGGAACGGTTTTCCATATTTTTGTTTTGAAAAAACGGCCAACGAAAACATTTTTCTCATGCTCCGGAGAAAAATCGGATGGCGAAAAATATTTTTTTCGGGCAAAACGGATAAACGAAACAGTCTCCCAATTTTTTTGGAGGGAAATAGCTATCGAAAACATTTCCCCCATGCCACAGAGGGAAAACCGATCACGAAAACATTTTTTTCGGCAAAAACGGAGAAAAGAAACGGTTCTACATTTTTTTTTTTTTGGAAAAACGGCTAACGAAAATATTTTTCACATGCTCTGGAGAAAAAACGGACCACGAAAATATTTTTTTGGGACAAAACGGAAAAACCGATCACGAAAACATTTTTTTCGGCCAAAACGGAGAAAAGAAACGGTTCTACAATTTTTTTGTGGAAAACGGCTACGAAAATATTTTTCGCATGCTCGAGAAAACGGACCCCAAAAACATTTTTTTGGGACAAAACGGAGAAAGGACCCGAACGTAAAGCGCGAGGACCTATTTGTTATAATTTTGGACTTGTTCGCTATTTTGAATAATTAGGAAAGGGCTCGCTCGCGATTGGCCCTTAACGGGAGGGCCTACATGCAAAACGCGAAACCAGGGACCTAAACGCGAAACGAAAAAATTATTTCCCTCTCACATAAAATCACGTAAGGACCTAAACGTAATTTGGAAGAAACCGGAGGGGCTTTGTGCAAAAAAGGGAGGGGACACGTGGGGGGCCCGGTTGGCCCCCAATTCCTTCCTCTATAAGGTGGGTACCATATATATATATAATACTAGGCCCGTAAGCGCGACGCACGCCGTGCGCGTGAACGAAAAATGATTTTGCGTTTTTTCCTGCTAAAAAATAGACTTAGACATATTTTCAAATTTTTTGGAGTCTCGAGAAAACGTAGAGACCGAGTCGAAAAAAGTACACATCTTTCTGTTGACGAAAACATTTTTTTGGGGAAAACGGAGAAAGAACCTGGACCTGTAAGCGCGGCGCATGACGTGCGCGGGGACGAAAAATGATTTTGCGGTCTTTTTCCGGAGAAAAAATAAACCTAAAAGTATTATAACATTTTTTTAAGACTCGAGAAACCCGTAATCACGGCGCACACCGTGCGCGTGAACGAAAAATGATTTTGCGTTTTTTTTTGAGAAAAAATAGATCTAGATGTATTTTCAATTTTTTTTGAGGCTCCAAACCCTCAAAGACCGAGCCGGGGAAAATTACACATCTTTCTGTTGACGAAAATATTTTTTTTGGGAAAAAACGGAGAAAGGACCTGAACGTAAAGAGCGGAGACCTATTTGTTATATTTTTAGACCTGATCGCTATCTTGAAAAATTAGAAAATAGCTCGTTCGCGATTCGTATTTAATGTGAGGATCTTTTTGTAAAGTGGCGAGCAAGGGACCTAAACGCGAACCGAAATTTTTTTTCTTCCTCTCACAAAAACTGCAAAGGATCTCTTCTTAAATTCTCAGGAACCTATCCGTAATTTGGAAAAACATAGGGGCCTTTTTGCAAAATCTCCTTGGGACACGTGGGGAGCTCCTCAGCGCCTTTTCTCCGATCTTTAATACCGGAGGATAAGTTAGTCCGTAGCTTGTTCCAGGTGGAAATAATGCACTTTTAAACGTGGGACTTTGCTATATTCTGCATACTAGGTTTTGTTTGGCAGAGCTCTAGCTCCATTAGCTCTACTAGATCCGTGGAGCTAGAGCTGTGGATATATTATCAGTGTTTAGGTGAGTTGTCTTGTTTACATTTTAGAATAAAAATATAAATTTAATTCACTTTATTTTAGCCTATAAATTTCAGAACTGAGGTGGAATTAGGATCTAGAGCTTTGCCAAATAAGATCTAAAATTTGTCTCCAGTGTAATTTTCAAAACAAAAATTGTCTCCAGTGAGTATCTTGGCAAACGGCCACCGCTATTGATCCTCGCCGTGCTCCTCTGCCTTCGAAATTGCTGGGTTCGCCGTTAAGAGGAAAAAGAATGGAAAGAAGAAGAAAAAGAAGGAACAATGTTGGCATATTTGAAACTCATAAATTTATAATTTTAATCTTCCAGCGTCCAGTGGCAAATGACCACGATTTTAGATTGTCCCTGACCTAAATAGCAATTTTCGGTGTGTTTCATCAAATGGCAACAGAGTGTAGTGTCCACCAGCTAATTTCGCCTTTTTTTAAAAAAAATGTTAATATCACTGAGCCACACTAAGAGTATCGTAGTGTCTAGATTTTTTTATAATAATTTAATGCTGGAACTAGACTAAGCTAGTTAACTGTGTAGAACAAAAGAAGAAGACTACATACTGTTACTTTTCCGCATATAGAACCATTTATTTTTCATATTTCATCAAAAGATCAAAAAAGGAGCGTTAATTACGCAAGGCATTTACAATCAGATAATACATTGCGCTCAAGACAATGCAGAAGCAAGAGAATGATATCTCCATATTGTACATTAGACCTCCCATCCGTCGAATTAAAAGTCTTACGATATATATGTACATCCATTGACCAATTGCGATCATCAGCCATCTCCACTCCGCCTGTTTCACGTTTTCTCGGTGCCTCTCATTCTCAGAAAGCATAGGCGTAAATTTTTTTTTTTGAGACGTCGTACATTCTTTACTTACTTCATGCCATAGCTCACTGAATCTCTATGGCTCACTGCATACTTTGGGTCAGAAGCAGAGGAAGAGACTACAATGGTTGGGCACGGTATAAATAGGGGAGGGAGGATACGGAGGATCCAGTCAAGGAGTAGGTGGATCAAATAAGTTTTGCTGTTGGTGTTAGCGTTGATGCTTCTTCCTGTTTTTGAGCTGAATAATTCTAAAAGTTTGCAATAGTCTGTCCTAGACAGGCACTGCTAGCTACATGACGCGAGACATGGTGTGAGAACTAAGAACTGATCAGTGCAGTAAAAGCAACTCGTAAAATGGTGCAATTTGTGGGGATAGTGCTATTTTACAACTGTGTTCGGAAGAAGGTTAAATTTGTAAAAAAACAATTAAATACAGGGCTAGTAAAGTGATGAGTTCCAAAGATAATTACTTTGGAGTAAACTAAAAGGACATAAGTTCACCGTTAGGAAATCCTTTGCATGCCATGACAGCCATCTGGGAGCATTCTATCTATGCGTGGAATAGTGGTGCATGGCACCACATAGTACAAACATGTAGCCAAATGATTGTGCAGATTCGATTAAAGAATGCTTATGTAAACTTCTAAATAGCACATTTTCTGCCAAGATATATAGATATATTCCCAAGTAAAATTTGCAGGTTTCACGCAGGCCCATATATATATATATATATATATATATATATATATATATATATATATATATATATATATATATCCTACACTTGCTGCACTTGTTTTAATTGTTGCTGTGATGTCACCCATTCCTAAGCATGCTCATCTCTTGTGCGCCTTGATACTATAGCTCTCTCCAATTGTTTGGTTATAGCAACGAGGCAGAAGATGAGAGAAGCTACTGCATTAATATATTTTTTTAAGTAGGGGAGAGCCCTACTGTTCTCATGAAAAAAAAAGAGCAAAAACGGTGACAGAAGCTCAAAAAACTAGTCAATATATAAGTCAGTGAAAAAGATTTATTACAGTGTGATGGGGATGTAGGGTGAAAAGTTGAAATAATTCACCTTTAAACGTGGGGCTTTGCTATTTCCTGCACACTAAAATTTATATCCAGTGTAATATTAAAAAAAAAATGTCTCTAGTGAATATCTCTCTGCAAACAGCCACCTCAAGTGAGTCTGCCTTACCATGCTCCTCTGCCCCCGAAATCGCTGGGATCACCATTAAGAGGAAGAAGAATGGAAAGAAGCAGATAATACATTGCGCTCAAAACATTGCAGATGCAGGAGAACGGCATCTCCATATTGGACATTGTACCTCCCATCCGTTGAATTAAAAGTTTGACGATATATGTGTACATCCGTTGAATTAAAAGTCTGAATGATGACTCCACTGAAAAAAGAATCTCGACCCCGAGATTCGGGCTGGCTAGCAAAAGAGTTGGGGATACTCGGACTTTAGCTCCTCTTCTTTTTCCCAAGTAGCTTCCTTCTCTGAATGATAACTCCACTGAACCTTGCAAAAGCGGATGGTCTTTCTCCTCATAACATGTTCTGCAGTCTCAAGAATCTTGATCGGATGCTCTTTGTAAGTCAAATCGTTTTGGATCTCGATGTCATCCAATTGTGCTTGCTCAGTGGGAACTCGAAGGCATTTCTTCAACTGACACATGGAATACATCATGTACTCCTGCCAGCGCTGGGGGTAAACTCAGCTGATAAGCAACTTCTCCTTTCCTGGACAGTATGGGGTATGGGCCCACATACCGTGGTGCTAGCTTCCCTTTATTTCCAAAGCGTTTCACGCCTCTAAGGGGAGTGACCCTGAGATACACATGATCACCTGGCTCAAAAGCTAGCTCTCTTCGGCGAGTGTCCGCATAGCTTTTCTGCCTAGACTGAGCTATCTTGAGTCTATCTCTTATAAGCTTGACTTTCTCTTCTGCTTCATTCAGAATACTTGGACCGAACAACTGTCGCTCTCCCACTTGATCCCACAAGAGCGGAGTTCTGCATTTCCTTCCATACAGCGCTTCAAATGGTGACATCTTCAAACTGGCTTGATAACTATTATTATATGAAAACTCAGTGAACGGAAGACACTTGTCCCAACTGGCTTGATAGTCCAACGCACAAGCGCGCAACATATCTTCCAGTATCTGATTCACACGCTCGGTTTGTCCATCTGTTTGAGGATGGTAAGCTGTACTGAAATTCAGTCGGGTTCCCATGGCTTCATGTAAACTCTTCCAAAAGCGCGAGGTAAACTGACTACCTCGATCTGAGACTATCTTCTTAGGAATCCCATGTAGACACACAATCTTGGTTATGTATAGTTCGGCCAGTTTATTTCCACCATATCTAGTGTTCACCGGTATGAAGTGGGCTACCTTGGTGAGACGGTCCACAATCACCCAAATGGAGTCATAATTTGTTTGGGTTTTAGGGAGTTCGGTGATGAAATCCATTCCAATTTCTTCCCATTTCCACTCTGGGACTGCTAATGGCTGTAGCAAGCCTGCTGGTCTCTGATGTTCTGCTTTCACCCTCTGACAAACATCACAGTGAGCAATGTATTCTGCAATTTCTCTCTTCATGCTAACCCACCAGTACTTTTCCTTCAAATCTTGATACATTTTTGTACTGCCGGGATGAATAGAGAATGGCGACTCATGTGCTTCCTGAAGAAGTATCTCCTTTATCTCCTTATGGTCGGGCACACACAACCTATTCTCGAACCATATAACACCTTGTTCATCCTCTGAAAATCCTGGGGACTTTCCTCTTCTCATATTCTTCTTAATTTCTTGGATATCAACATCTTCTTTCTGAGCTTCTTTGATCTGACCTCGAAGTGTGGGTTGTACCTCAAGTGCATTCACTGATCCGTGAGTGACAATCTCCAGATTCAACCTCTGCATTTCCTGACACAGTTCAGACACACCTTCTCTGGCATTGATCATGTTGACATGGCTTTTTCTGCTCAATGCATCAGCTACCACATTAGCTTTCCCTAGATGATAATGGATACCAATATCATAATCCTTAATCAACTCTAGCCATCTTCTCTGTCTCAAATTGAGCTCGGTCTGAGTGAATATGTACTTCAGGCTCTTATGATCTGTGTATATTTCGCAACGATTACCGATGAGGTAATGTCGCCAAATCTTCAAAGCATGCACAATCGCGGCCAGCTCTAAGTCATGAGTAGGATAGTTGCTCTCATGAGGCTTCAGCTGCCGGGATGCATATGCTACCACTTTTCCTTCTTGTATCAGCACGCAACCCAAACCTTGCCGTGAGGCATCACAATAAATCACAAAGTCCTTATGAATATCGGGCATAATCAGGACTGGTGCTGAGACAAGTCTTTTATTTAGCTCTTCAAAGCTTTTCTCACATGATTCTGTCCATTCAAACTTCTTCTCCTTCTTCAAGAGTTGAGTCATTGGACGTGCAAGCTTGGAGAAACTCTCTATAAATCTCCGGTAATATCTAGCCAATCCCAGAAAACTTCTAACTTCAGAAACAGACTTGGGTTGTTTCCATCCCATCACTGCTTCTACTTTGGCTGGATCCACCGCTACTCCACTTGCGGATACAATATGTCCAAGAAATCCTACTTCCTTCAGCCAAAACTCACACTTACTGAACTTGGCGTACAGCTGGTGATCCCTGAGCTTTTCCAATATTAATCTCAAGTGTGTCTCATGCTCCTTCTCATCTCTAGAATAGATGAGAATATCATCAATGAACACCACCACAAATTTATCCAGAAATTCCATGAACACCTTATTCATCATATTCATGAAATAGGCTGGTGCATTGGTCAACCCAAATGACATAACTGTGAACTCATAAAGTCCATACCGAGTGGTGAAGGCTGTCTTGGGCACATCTTCAGGTCGAATTTTTAACTGATGATATCCTGACCGAAGATCTATTTTGGAGAAGACACCTGCTCCCTTTAGTTGATCGAACAAGTCGTCGATCCTGGGCAAGGGGTACTTATTCTTAATGGTGACCTCATTAAGAGCTCTATAATCCACACACATCCTCATACTACCGTCCTTTTTCTTGACGAAAAGAACAGGTGCACCCCAAGGTGATGAACTGGGTTTGACATAACCTTTGTCTTATAGCTCACGAATTTGCTTCTTCAACTCAGCTAATTCATTTGCGGGCATTCTGTACGGCCTCTTTGAAATTGGGGCTGTACCAGGGACGAGGTCGATTATGAACTCAATATCCCGGTCTGGAGGCATACCGGATAGATCCTCTGGAAAGACATCCGGATATTCTTATACGATCGGCACTTGCTCAATACTTAAGCCCTTGAGCTTATTGAGACTGACTTGCTTCTCCCTACTGTTCTTGGACTCAAACTCAACCTTGATCCCATCTTCATTAGTAAGTTCAATAGTCCGATTGGAGCAATTAATTTGGCCTTTATTCTTGGTTAACCAATCCATGCCAAGGATCACATCCAAATCCTGGGACTGCAAAACTATTAAGTTTGCTAGGAATGTCACTCCCTCTATGATCAAAGGAATTTTTGGGCAAATGGAGCTGACCCTTACTTCTAATCCGGGGGAGCTGACTATCATGGGATTGGCAAGAGGAAAGATGGCTATACCATGCTTACCCACGAATCGACTAGCAACAAAAGAATGCGAAACTCCAGAGTCAAATAAAACTGATGCTGGGATAGAATTTACGAGGAACGTACCGACGACCACATCCGGAGCATCCTGGGCTTCTTCCGCCGTGATATTGTTGACACGGCCTCTGACTGCTGGCATCGGCTTCGCTGCTGGAAGGGCTGAAGGGTTGGGTCTGGCCGGTGCTAGCATGGCTCTCTTCTTAGGACACTGATTTGCAAAATGGCCCATCTCATGACAGTAGTAACACTGGACTCCCGCCGCAGTCTGCGTAGTCCTCTGGATCTGATTGCCTGCCGGGGCTGGAGGTGGCCTGAAGTTGGGGTTGGCAGGGCGCTGCGGTGCTACCAATGTCCTGGATGAAGAAGGAACCTGGGGTCTGACATGTTGCGGAGGCTGAGGCATCGCAGTGCGAGGCCTGGGGTGTCCTCCGGGGTTATTCTTCTGGAAAGCTATCCTTCTCTTGCGACTTTCCATTTCCTGGTGCTTGCCCTCCTGGCGAATAGCCTTGTTGACTAACTGCTGAAAGTCAACGTAGTCATGAGATATGAGCTGAACTGCCAACTCATCATTCAGTCCCTCAATGAAGCGCTCCTGCTTCGCTTCATCAGTGGCTACATCTTCGGGAGCATATCTGGCCAGGTGATTGAACCTGTACAAATATTCCGTCACTGTGCGTCCTCCCTGACGCAAGGAACGGAACTCCTTCTTCTTAATTGTAATGACACCTGAAGGAATGTGAGCTCGGCGAAAAGCTCGCACAAACTCATCCCAAGTGATAGCTTGAGCGTTCCGGTGTGTAACCCGAAAGTTATCCCACCACTCAGTAGCAGGTCCACTCAGCTGATGAGAAGCGAACAAGACTCGCTCTCGATGGTCCTGAGCCAATCGTCCGCATCAAGAGGCTCAGTGCTGCTGGAGAACACCGGAGGCTGGGTTCTCATGAATTCTGGCAACTTGTTTTGCTGATGTGGCTGGGGAGCGGTGGCTTGAGTGTTTTGATTATTGGTGATACTCTGAGCTAGCAGCTGGATGAGCTGATTCTGGTTCTCCATCATCTGCTGCCAGGTGGGTCCATCTGCGGGAGGAGGGGGCAATCCTGGCGGAGGGGGACTGTTGGCGTTGCTACGAGTGTTCACCATCTGGTTTGACGACAAGATTTAGAAAACGGGAGGAATAGAGTTCTACCCAAAAACCCCACACACAAGCGATAAAACTCCAAATAAACTCCAAATAAATGAACGAACGAATCCAATCTTTATTAAACTTCTAGCAAAAGATCGCGCCTGATTACAAGGAGTAACGACAGCACGCACTACGAAAGAATCAACGTCTAAAGCTATCTAAAGCGAAAGCTAATCCTGCTGAGGTCCACGGAACTGGCTCAAGTAAGTCTTCTTGTCGCCGGTCTTTCTCTTCTTCGGGACGTGGACAGGCTCTGAAGTCTCTCCCTGAACGGACGAACCCTCATTGCCGGCCTTGTACATGGCCAGCTCCTCTTGCACCTCGCGAAGCTTCTGCTGGGTCGTCAACAGCTCGTCAAGGGTGTCCTGGTAGTTTTCGTCCATAGCCTCCATGAGCGCTATCTGTCGAAGCAACACGGTGGAGCTGGTCGTCGTAGGTGGGCGGAAGGCACTATATGAGCTGCACTGATACTTGATGGGATAGTAGCGAAACTCAGAGGGCTTCAACCGCACCTCATAGAGTCTCCCCATCGTCCGTACTGCCTCACGAGCTGCGTCTTGGATGCCCGTGGCGAAGGTGTCTCTCATTATTGGAGCTTCATAGATGTGGGAGATGGTCCTGCCGCGATCCTGGGCGTAGATGTGAACCTCGACTCTCCACTGATCCTGTGCGAACGTCCGCGTCCAAAAGCCGTGGTAGACGGGTCTCTCTGTGAATCCGAGGAATCGCGCCATATCCAACAAGATCCTGGTCCAGCTCTCCATGTACAGTCCGTACGACACCGCAGTCGGAATCTCAGCCATCTACAAATTTTTGAGAGAGACTTAGAAATAAATTTTTGTAAACAGAAGGGGTGAGTGAAGAGGGAAGAAGGAATAAAAGTTTTTGAAATTATCTTTCTTTTTAAAATATAGTCCTTATGTTTGAACCATGGCTATGACCTACAGTCGATATGGCTCTGATACCATCTCTGTCGGACCCCGGAATAACACCTCCGAAATCCTCTGTGTATTCTGTACTAGTCCAAGAAATGCTAGTACACACAGTAGAAATGAAACCATAGCATATCCGTCGTTCTTTATTAATAATAAATATTCAAAGATACAAATGAAATGGCGCGCAGGCCAACGAATAAATAAACGAATAAATGAAAGCAGCGGAAATGAAGATTAAATAGTAGAGCCCAATTAATTTGCCACAGGCAATCGACTGGGGGCACGGCCTAGTCCAGCTGGTCCTCACCATCGTGATACTCCTCCTCTGAAGCGGTAAATTAGGCAAGGGTGAGTACATACGTACTCAGCAAATCACACTAGAGATGCAATATAAATGAGCAGGTAATCAAAGGATGGCAATATGGTTTGTTTAAGCATAAAGCAACAGTTTAACAATATTTTCCATCATTTTAAAAGGCATACTTTATTTCGGAAAATCAAATCTATACATTTTAACTCAGGAATCTCTCCTGGAATGGAAAAATTGATAAAATGCCACTCCTAACAAGTGGCTTCGCTAAAAATACCACTCCGCTATCGTTGACATGTGGGACCATATGTGTCTATGACAGTGGGCCAGAGTGATATTTTAGCGATGCCACTTATTGAAAGTGGCATATATGCCAATCTCCCCTCCTGGAATTGGCTAAGTTTTTCCCATGATGGACTCCCTCCATCCCTCCTCATTTTTCCGGAAATCAAATTTTAATTTACCAAAGTCTAATCTGAGAATGGCTTGCTCGGCATGCCCATGACCGCGGGCACGGCTAATCGATTAGTTTGACACTCTGCAGAGGTTGTACAACTTTACCCACAAGACATAATATTTTCCTTTTATGTCAACACACTTCATTTGGTGAGTGACAGAGAAAATTATGACAAGGCCCCAATATTAAATCATACATGTAGTCATGCCCGCTAAGGTTTCACCGCTGAAAGACTCCCTCTATTCAGAAGCCCCCTCTTGCGCCAAAGTGGCAGCATCACGCTTTCACCACACCACTACCCCCATATAGCATGACTGTCCATGAAATAATTTAATATGGCTAGCCAGGTCCGTCCCATTCCAGATTCGTGGTAGTACGGTTAGGCTTTACATACAGCGAAGCTCAGACCGGTCCTTAATCGACTAGGCGAGACTTTCCACAAACCCAATAACCACACCACTTTCCAACCGTTTCTCGCCCGGTCCAAGTCATTTTCATTTTAACCATACTATCTCCACATTAATACTAACAATGATCATCATAAGTTTCCAATTGAACATGATATCATTTTGGCATAAAGTCTCCCAAAATTCCCTAAGTTCAGTTCTATGCATGGCTAAGCAATGTCTAACTATTACTATAGTCATAATTCATATTTTTACTAAGGTTACAAGGGTATCGAAATTCAAATGTCAAAGGTCGCATGTCGAAATTGGATATAACTATCATTTAAAACTAGGTCGAAAATTAATGTCTATAATAAATAAGCATGCAATAATTGTAAATACAACATACAAGTTCATAAAACTGGGAGCAACATGGTCAAGGGAGTGTGACTTGCCTGGTTCGACGAGTTGCTGCTCGAAATCGTCGTTCGGGAACTCTTCGGACTCTCCGTAATCTACACGCGAAAAACAACCAAATTCAAATAAGATTCAAACGAATACAAATAAACCCAAATTGAATTTCAAACTAGCTCTAAACTGAAGTTTGAGATTTCTAATGAATTTAGGAAGAAGAACAGAGCCAATCGGAGTTCGAACGGGCGAAAACGGGCTCCCGGAAGTTTAAAAACAAATAAAACGGATTTTCTGGAATTTTCGGAATTATTTTTAAAAAGAAAATCCGAATTCCGCGTCATGCTGACGTCAGCGGTGTTTTTCGGATTTTTTTTTTGAAATTCTTTTTTTTCTTTGCTGACAGGTGGGGCCGGGCAAGGACCGAGTCCACGCTGCCCGTCTTGCGCGCATGACGACGCCAGCGCGCTGCGGCGCGGCGAGGCTAGGGGCGGCAGCAGCGCGGGCGGCGCCGGCGCCGAGCGGCGAGGAAGGCGACGGGGTGCACCCGGCGGCGCGGCGGGCGAGGCGAGGCGGGCGGCGAAGGGAAACCGAAGGCGGTGGGGTGGGGCGACTCGGGCTCGCCGGAGCCGAAGACGGAGGCGGCGGCGGCGCAGCGGGGAGAGGAGAGGCGAGGGAGGAGAGGGAGAGGGGCACGGGAGAGAGGAGGGGTCCCGGGGGGGGTTTATAGGGGGGACGAGGGCGGCGCGCGGCGCAACGGCGCGCGGGATTCGCGCGGCGGCGGGCGCGAGGAAGGCGGCGGCGGTTGCGGCTGGCGGCGGCGGCGCGGAGAAGACGGAGGCCGTTGCGGGGACGCGGCGGCGACGCGGCTGGAGGAGATCCAGGCGCTACATGTGAGAACTAAGAACTGATCAGTGCAGTAAAAGCAACTCGTAAAATGGTGTAATTTGTGGGGATAGTGCTATTTTATAACTGTGTTAAGAAGAAGGTTAAATTTGTAAAAAAAAACAATTAAATACAGGGCTAGTAATGTGATGAGTTCCAAAGATAATTACTTTGGAGTAAACTAAAAGGACATAAGTTCACCGTTAGGAAATCCTTTGCATGCCATGACAGCCATCTGGGAGCATTCTATCTATGCGTGGAATAGTGGTGCATGGCACCACATAGTACAAACATGTAGCCAAATGATTGTGCAGATTCGATTAAAGAATGCTTATGTAAACATCTAAATAGCACATTTTCTGCCAAGATATATAGATATATTCCCAAGTAAAATTTGCTGGTTTCACGCAGGCCCATATATATATGCATCCTACACTTGCTGCACTTGTTTTAATTGTTGCTGTGATGTCACCCATTCCTAAGCATGCTCATCTCTTGTGCGCCTTGATACTATAGCTCTCTCCAATTGTTTGGTTATAGCAACGAGGCAGAAGATGAGAGAAGCTACTGCATTAAAAAATTTTTTTTTAAGTAGGGGAGAGCCCTACTGTTCTCATGAGAAAAAAGAGCAAAAACGGTGACAGAAGCTCAAAAAACTAGTCAATATATAAGTCAGTGAAAAAGATTTATTACAGTGTGATGGGGATGTAGGGTGAAAAGTTGAAATAATTCACCTTTAAACGTGGGGCTTTGCTATTTCCTGCACACTAAAATTTATCTCCAGTGTAATATTAAAAAAAATGTCTCTAGTGAATATCTCTGCAAACAGCCACCTCAAGTGAGTCTGCCTTACCATGCTCCTCTGCCCCTGAAATCGCTGGGATCACCATTAAGAGGAAGAAGAATGGAAAGAAGCAGATAATACATTGCGCTCAAAACATTGCAGATGCAGGAGAACGGCATCTCCATATTGGACATTGTACCTCCCATCCGTTGAATTAAAAGTTTGACGATATATGTGTACATCCGTTGAATTAAAAGTCTGGCGAAATATGTATATCAGCAGTTTTGTAGCCAATCGCAATCATCTTACACATCTGCTCCACCTGCTTCATGTTTTCTCGTTGCCTCTCATTCTCAGGAAGCATGAGTGTAATTACTTACTTCATGCCTTAGCTCACTGATTCTCTCTGGCTCACTGCATACATTGGGTCAGAAGCAGAGCAAGAGACTGCAATGGTTGGGCACGGTATAAATAGGGGAGGGAGGATACGAAGGATCCAGTCAAGGAGTAGGTGGATCAAATAAGAGTGTGTTTGGTTGTCTGTACCAAGTGGTACATGTATGAGATGGTTTAAGAAAAAAAATCATTCATACGTTTGGTTGCTTAAATGGAACCATCCCATCCTGGATCAATTGATACAAATTTGAAAAATATTCCCTCTAAATACTGAACAATCTCATTCACCCAAAATAATAGAACCAAATGGTACAGGACCATTCGATCCGTTTAATCTCATCCCACGAACCAAACATACCCTAAGTGTTGTTGTTGGTGTTAGCGTTGATGCGTCTTCCTGTTTCTGAGCTGAATAATTCTAAAAGTTTGCAATAGTCTGTCCTGAACAGGCACTGCTAGCTCCATGAACGTACCGAATAGGGGTGAAACGGATCGGATATGGATCGGAAACCACTTATATTGTATTTGATCCATATAATTTTATCGGATCGGATTCGGACACGGATAGTACTGGATACGGATTCGGACACGGATAGTGCCGGATACGGATATAAATAATATTCGAACTAATACGGATAAAATAAGTTCGGATAATCATCGGAACGGATATTTTTCGAATAATACGCGTAAACACTAAATACAAACGGAGTGATGGACTACAATGAATATTATCGATAAGAAACCAACATAAATTGTATAGGACATTGAGACATCAAGACCGTTAAAACCATACAGTTTATAGCAATATACTGAGTTACATCTCAGAATTGCACATACATCATCCATAGAAGTTGCACACCATTTATAGAGGTAAACAAAAGTAACAAAGCACATGCATAGCACTAAGTATCCATAATACAGAGATTTATTATTGAGAATCTGAATTGCAAATAGGATGAGAACCAACACATTAATATGCTTATCATTGAAAGATGAGATAGCACAAAGAAGTTCCAGATTTAACTGAACAACTACGGTGCTCTCAGTGTCCTTCGGCGCGGCGAATGGCGGCGGCGTCGGGAGAGAATGGCGGAGCAGTAGATGGCGGCGGCGGCGAACGAGAAGCAAGCGGCTGAAGGATGTCGGACGAGAAGCAAGGGGTTTAAGGACGTCGGAGCAGAAGCCGAAGGACGCTGGGCCGAAGGACGCCGAGCGAAGCGCCGTGAGTCACGACTCACGAGAGGAGCATTGGCGGCGAAAGCGGGAGCAGGAGAGAGCCAGTCTCCGTGGCGGCGGGCGGACGACGCCCTCGCGACGGTGAGCTTCAGGAGTGGTGAGCAGGCCACACAACGCCGGGCAGGGGCGCGGGCCGACGGAGGGCGCGGGGGCGGGCAGCGGGCGCTGGGCGTCGGCTGCGGGGCAGTGGGCGCTGGGAGCGGGGGCGGGGGCGGCCGGGAGCTGGGAGCTTGGGACGGTGGGGCGGCAAACTCTGAGGGCGAGGAAGTGAGGGAGGCTACAGGCTAGGGTTTGATGAATGCTGGGCTGGCCGAACTCATGTCAAGGGTTAAGGGCCTAAGGCTGAAGTGGTGAAGCCCATTTGCCCCTATTTGGTGACTTGAGTGGAGACATACGGCCATACGGGCCATTGGGTCAAGCCGGCCAGCCGAGCTAAGCTATAATGTGAGAATTCGGATATTATCCGCGGATTATATCCGTAAAAATTGTCGGATAATATCCAACGGATAATTATCCGTGATATCCGTATCCGTATCCGTATCCGGGATATTTTATCCATATCCGATCCGTATCCGTAAAAAATATTCGGATATCCGAAAAATTATCCGAATTGCTATCCGAGACACTTCGGTCAGTCGGTCGGTCGGAAATTATCCGTACCATTTTCACCCCTAGTACCGAAACATGGTGTGAGAACTAAGAACCCAGTGCAGTAAAAGCAACTCGTAGAATGGTGCGATTTGCGGGGATAGTGCTATTTTACATGTGTTTGGAACGAGGTTAAATTTGCGAAAACAATTACACACGAAGCTAGTAAAGTGATGAGTTCCAAAGATAATTACTTTGGAGTAAACTGAAAGGACATAAGCTCACCGTTAGGAAATCCTTTGCATGCCATGACAGCCATCTAGGAGCATTCTATCTAGATCTGGGAATTGGGCCGGGTCTTAGTGGGCCAGCACGAGCACGGCCCAATTTTAATAGTCTGAAACACGATCTAGCACGAAAAAAATGGACCGGGTTGGCACAGTCCGAAGGGCATGTCAGGCTGGGCCTAAAAACCTGTCACGATGGGCCACCCGACACAGCCCAACTGTATGGGCCGTGCTGGCGCCGGCACGGCCTGAATTGAAACCCGAACCTATAATTTGTATTTTTCAGGGTCTTTCTCTTCTCATATGAATTTATATTCTACATGAAAGTTGTAGAGAATTTCGAGGTGCATCTTGTTCATGTAGAAAACTTTTTCATTTGAGCAATGTATGAATTTATATAAAAAACAAATTAGTGCACTGTGTATTTTCAGACCGACGCCACATGTCTCGGTAATCTGCATTTTTCAGGGTCTTCCTTTGCTCATAAGAATTTATATTCTACATGAAAGTTGTATATAATTTCTAGACACATCTTTTTCATGTAGATAACTTTTTCATTTGAGCAACGCATGAATTTATAAAAAAAATATAGTGCACTGTGTGGTTTAAGACCGATGCCACATCTCTCAGTAATCAGCATTTTTCAAGGTCTTCCTTGGCTCATATGAATTTATATTGTACATAAAAGTTGTAAAGAATTTTGAGACACATCTTTTTCATGTAGACAACTTGTTCATTTGAGCAACATATGAATTTATAAAAAATATTTAGTGTGATATATTCTCTCCCGTGCCATGCTCGGGCCGGGCCGGCCCAGCCCGACAGCAGCCCGGTGTGCCTTTGGGCAATACCGGGCCTTGAATTTTACCGTCCGTGCTGGCCCGGTCCGGCACGAAGAAACGGCCGGATTGTACTGGCCCGTTTCATGTAGACCTGAAACACGATAGGTTTGGGCCGTGCTGGCCCGGCACGGCCCAAGTCCCACCTTTGATTCTATCTATGCGTAGAATAGTGGTGCATGACACCAGACCGAACCACACAGTACAAACATGTAGCCAAATGATTATGTAGATTCGATTAAAGAATGCCTATGTAAACTTCTAAATAGCACATTTTCTAACGGAGTGGATAAAAACACATCCATCCATCCATACAAACTAGCAGCGAGGTTTGTGGCTGCGCTCTAAGATGTCAGAGTTTGTGTTCACTGGGGTTAGAATTTGGTTTACCAGGACGAGTAAAACGGTGACTAATCGAGACAAGGAAGTTTGGTGGGGGTCGCGGTGGCGCCACCGGAGCCGGTGGGGATGCCGACGCCGAATAGAGGCGAGGAAGGTGATAGTGGAAGAGGAGCTAATCTGCACTGGCAGCCGTGTCAAAGAGACGACAGCGTTAGTGACGTGGAGGCTAGGAGGTGGCTCGCAGGTGATGGTGGTGAAGATTGGAGCTCGTGAGGACTACTTACTAGGGCCGGAGGTGGGAGAAGGCTTATATATCGGAGGAGCGAAGATGAGATCCATTCAACAATTGACATACACGTCTATTAGTCAAAAATTTAAGTACTTTTTCTAAAATTTAAGTACTGTTTAGTAGACGAACACTTAAGTTCTCCCTATATACCTCAGCACAAATACTTTAACCTTGTTTTCCTAGATGGGACGGAATGCTACTCCCTCATCTATGTTTACAATGCGTATTTTTTAATGTTTTTGTCTATAAATATATAGTATATTTCATATTTTAATAAAAAATTAGTGTGATGTTTCTTCTATACCCTAATAAATATCCTTCTTTACTTTATATTATCTATATTTATATATTAAATATAGTATTTAGTAATAATAATTATAAATAATCTAGTTATTTTTAATATCTCTGATCTACCTACTAGGAAGAAATATGACTCGTAAGCTTGAACGTAGAGTAGCTAGTTGGGCTAGACTTTTCCCCCGTCATCGACACTAACAAATTTGTGGTGTAATTGCCGTGTCACGTGGAAGATTCTGTTTCGTTAACAGGGCACGGTCTTCTTATGGAAAAGAACAGAACATTTAACAGTAACACCGAGTTACAAATTACTTACGAGTATAAATGGAAGAGAATGGATAAGTAACACTCGAGTGTTTTTTTTTTATTTGTGAGCACTCAACTTGGGGACCTATAAAGAGGAGGGTGGTGGGGAGAGATGGCAAATTCATTGTATGGATGGATCTAGATCCAACGGCTACAAATTTAAGTGCTCACAACCAAAAAAAACACTCAGGTGCTTCCTAGACACCCCCTAAATGGAAATGGACTGCTCTGTTTCATTGCAGCCGCATGGCTCTGAAGAACTCGTGCAGCACCGTCCTCGACGACCCGCCGTCCTCCGCCCACGCCCTCGTCGTCAGCTCCTGAACCTCCCTCACCCGCTGCCGCATCTCCTCTGCCTCCGCCGTATCCCCCATCACCGTCTCAACGATCTCGGCCACATTAGACCTCTCCACTACTGCCGAGGTCTCCAGGTTCCCCCGCGCCACCTCCACGCACACACCCCACTCCTCCACCAGCATCTTGACGTTATAGAACTGCTCCCCGGCGACCGGCCACCCGATGATCGGCACGCCGTGCGTCAGGCTCTCTAGCACCGAGTTCGGCCCGCGATGGCTAAGGAACGCTCTGTGGAGTCGTGCGCAAGGATCTCACTGTGGCGCCCATCCGCGGACCAGGAGGCCGCGGTTCTTGGTACGCGCCTCGAACCCTTCCGGCAGCCACTCTTCCCGAACGCACCGTTCATTTCGAACCCCATCAAGCGGCCGGATGGCCTGCATTTAACGGTTGCCGAGCCGACTCTAGTGCCATGGCAAGCTCCATCATCTGCTTTGGAAGTATCGAAGTTACGTGACCCGAATGACACGCGTGCAACCACAGACGCCCGGCGCATGATGATGGCGTCATCGGACTCCGACGAGACCGTCTCGGAGTCGCGGACCAGAGGGCCGATGGGCCAGACCGGGACCATGCCAAGAGTGCGGCGCACCATGGACAGCCCAGTAGACTCGAACTCCTCTACGGTGTTCATGAGTGTTGGGAATAGTCCCATATTGGTTGTGGAGAGGGCATGAGCATGGTTTATAAGGGTGAGGGAGCACCCCTCATTGAGCTAGCTTTTTGGGGGGAGATGGCCCAACAGACCTTGGCCCGCTGTTCGGGTTGGGCCTGCGAGTGTGTGCTGCAGCCCAACGACCTGGGATCCGGACGCGCTAGGGTGGCGGTCCGGCTAACAAGTGGTATCATAGCCCAGGTGCCCCAGGTGGTTCCTAGATAATCTCGGCCCAATGTGTGAGGGGGAGATTGTTGGGAATAGTCCCACATTGGTTGTGGAGAGGGCATGAGCATGGTTTATAAGGGTGAGGGAGCACTGTCGGGACCCGAATTTGCAAATCCGGACCCTCTGTGTATTCAGCACTAGTCCAGGATCACGCTAGTGCACACAGTCTCAACATAGATGAATATCACAATCATACACAGCGGAAAAGAGAAATAACACAAATATAGAATATAAACTATTGAACGACCTTAAGGTCAACCTTACGTTTGTGAGGCCTTGACGGCTTCAACTCCAAATAAGCAGCGGTGAACGAAGAACATCGGTGAATCCCATCAATACGCCACAGGCAACCGGCGAGTTCGACTCCTAGATAATCGCCTTCTCACGGAACTTCTTCTTCTCCGACGATGTAGACTTTTGCTCACTGGTGATTGTTTGTTTGCAAGGGGTGAGTACATAAAGCACTCAAAGCAAGTCATGCACGTAATGCAAGTCTAATAGCTATATGCATGGCTTATTCCAAATGACAAGTCAAGGGGTTATTTTGCAATAAACAAGATTCACAAATATTCATAATAGATTGTAAAGCGGTAAAACAGATAATAATAGTAATAATTTCACAGTTGTTTCAAAAGTAAACCATTCCACATCCTTAACCAATTATCACTTTTCCACAGGCAAACTGCCTCCAATCCCAAGTTTACTTTTAAGGAAATCTAACCCTTGACTGTAATCCCCGAGCATTGTCCAGTACCGTGGACTCGGCTATTCGAATAGGTTTTACACTCTGCAGAGGTTATACACTTTACCCACAAGATGCAATCCACTCACCACGTCAGCCGTGAATCGCCATACAAGAGTATGCGAATGAGCGATCATAACAAAGTCTTTCGGAAGCCTCTAACTACACAAGTGGACCTCTCCGGTTTTTGCCCTACACCATCCCTTCCCTTAGCTAAGGCGAAGTATGGGACCGACATACCGTTGGATGGGTACCATGCCGCAGCCCTGCACGCTCCCCTTCAAGCTACACAAACGGTGTAGTTGACACCCCGAGGTACCACAAGCAAGTTATTAGCGACTTAATCAACTAGGTCCGTCCCATTACAGACATGTGGTTGTACGTTTGACTCAGTTCAAAGGCTTGCAAGGTTAAGTCCTTAGGGTGACCAGGGCAAGACTACCCGAAGAACCAAATCAACATCCCCAATGCCACAACTGGCCCACCTGATTACTCTTGCCACATGCCCCGGTCGAAAACTGTTTATCAAACCCCAGTTGATTACCATGCACCACGTGCCATCAACATCACATGATACTTTTTCCAAAACAGGTTCAATATGTCATTAAGTCAACATTAACATTTGATTATCCAAAATCATGTCATGAGCACGGGTGTGTCTAAGCGATACTACAACGGTCTAAACCCATGTTGGCAATTTAATAATGTCCAACTAGTAATCCACAACTAGGGTGACAAGGGGTCATGGCACATACTTAAATAATCAAGGTGTCATACAGCAAATTGGTACTTATCTAATTCCCCATTTTTAAATAAAGTATTTCTCTATTTGAACTTAGCATGCAATAGGTTAAATCAAAATAGATTTCAAAATAGGATCAACATGGTCAAAGCACAACTTGCCTGGCCCTTGCAAACTTTACTGTCTTTTACTCTTTATCCTTGATCCTTGGTCCTCGATCTTCAACTTCCACTTTCTCGATCCTCAGCTCGCTCGAACGACTTCCGGACAACACGTCTAACGATAAAGAAACACAAATACAACAAAACTCAAAAGACGATTCAAATAAACTCCAAATTAAGAACGAACAGCATTGGGCACAACAGCTGGGATAAAATTAGGAACTTGAAAGGATTGGATCAAAGATTGGACAAGAGAGGACGGGCTTTCGGAAAAACACCGAAAAGGGAAAGACTAATAACTGGGAAAGAAAGAATAATATTCCGAAGAATATTTCTTCCGAAGTTATTATCTTGATTGGACAGATAGCGACATATGGGCTCTCGATCTATAGATCGGGTCCATAAGGATATGTTAGTTCGCAGTGAACTAAACTGATTCTTGAAGTTGACTTTTGTTGACCGAACGGACACAGTCAAACAAAAGAGAGACGGATAGATCGGGCACAGGGGTATGACAGATGGCCAATGGCCTATCGACCAAGTCCACGAAGGAATTCTCGATTAATGGCAGATTAGGTTTTCAGGGATAAGACAAGACAAGTGTCTTACCACGATTGAAACAACGGAAAAGATTGCAAAGATAACAACGCGGCTCACGATAAACTTAGTTCATCGAACCGGTCTTAGGTTAGGTTTTGATTCGGCTTTAAAGATGATATGACGATGAGACTAGGCTCACGTCATGATGATAGAACAGGTGAAGGCATCGCACTAGGGTTTGTGCAAGAATACACGCATGCGATGACAACGAGGCGAAGAGAGCCAATCGTTAACGATGGAACGTTAACGATGGAACGTTAACGATGGAACGTTAACGACGAAACGTTAACGGTGGAACGTTAACGACAGAGCGTTAACGGCAAAACGTTAACGGAGGAACGTTAACGACAGAGCGTTAACGGAGGAACGTTAACGGGAAAACGTTAACGGAGGAACGTTAACGATGGAGCGCAACGCATGCAGCGCGTGCGGTGAAACGTTAACGGCAAAACGTTAACGGAGGAACGTTAACGACGAAACGTTAACGGAGGAGCGTTAACGACAGAGCGTTAACGGTAACAGGTAATGGAGGAACGTTAACGGCGGAGCGTTAACGGAAAAACGTTAACGGGGGAACGTTAACGACGAAACGTTAACGGCGGAGCGTTAACGACGGAGCGTTAACGGCAAAACGTTAACAGTGGATCGTTAACGGCGAACGTTAACGGTGGAGGTCAACAATGATAGGATACTCATGAAACAAGGTAGCGACCGTCGGTGCAACGACATGACCGCGGTAGAACGCTACCAAGGATGGTTAACCGGTGCGCGAACCGGCGGCAACAGTTTAGGCCGAAAGACGACGGTTTAAGGCGGGCGCCGGGCTTCTCGGCAAACGGAGACCAAAAGAACCTTAAGTATGATCCAAAACAGTAAAAGATGATCCTCCGGACGCGACAACACGGCCGGAGCGAACCAAAATAGCCGGCGTCAAAAGCGGCAGCGGCGGCAACAAGCGGTGGCCTAAATATATAAAAAAAATTCCGGAGGATAGGATGGCAAAGGGGGAATGTCTACTGCGTAGAACGCGGCGAGACGATCTCAACGGTATAGGCGGATTTTGCGGCGCCCTTCCGGATTAATCACAAACTGGCGATTAACGGGTTTCGGATCAAAACTTTGGATGGCTATAACTTCTAGAATAATGATCGGAACTTAACGAAATTTGACCGAGATCTAGATGGGACCAAGAGGCACACCGTGACGTAGGTGGCTCGAAGAAATACCTTCTGGAACAGCGGGGAACGCGCGAGCAAGTTTGCCGCTGTCTAGAACGCAGTCTGAACGGAGAAATTAATTTGCTGCGCCAAATCCAGAGGGCAAAACCTTGGGGCAAGATGTGCATCCTGTAGAGGACATCCCCAGGAGTCTACACAAAAAATTTCACCGTCAAACTCGAAAAATTGAGGGAGTTATGACCTCGGCAAGATTCGAGATTGAAACGGCCGTAACTTTTGATCCCGCGGACCAAATTGGCTGAATTTTGGACAGCGAGCAGATGGTACCTTGTGGCACACCACGGAGAAGACGGATCTCGAAAAGAGTCGACGAGCTGCCCGGGACGCGGCTCCAAAGTTCAGCCGATGTTGGGCGACGTTCGGGCGACATTGGATGGATCTCGGAGTTTTGGAGATGATCTGGAGGTTGAAGATCCGTGGGAGAGGTCATGGGAGGTCTCCACTGGGTTGGGGTGGCGGCTAGATCAAGAAAAATCAAGTTTGGACGCGTTTGGAGCAAAAACGGGTCTTGTAGGCATTTTATCGAGCAGTTTCCGTGTATGGATCGGATCCGGGCGACGTGGGCCAACGGGAGTCCGACACGTGGCGGGGTGGGGGCGCTGTGGGCTGGCGCGCGCGGCTGGGCCGGCTTTCTTTGGCGCCACGCCTTGTGGAGAAGCGAGTGGGGTGGCGGTGGTGGCCGGCTGGCCGCCTTCTTGCGCGGGAGTGGAGGGGGTGGGCCGGCTCGGGCGGGGTGGGCTGCGGGGAGGCGGGGTGGGCTGGCGCAGGAGAGAGAAAGCCCAAGCCATTTTCGGAATTTCTCAGCAATTTCCAATAAAAACAATTCCACAAATTCCAATTAAATCATTTGAGGCAATAAAAATACCCGAAAAATTCTAGAAAAATTCCAGAAAATATTTTGAGACATTTCCAACTCAAATAAAATATTTCTAACAAAACTTTATATAAACTTTTTCAAATAATTAATTAATTTCGAATGAAAGGCTTAGTTTAAATTAATTCCAAATAAATCCGATAAATAGCAAACGAGCTCCGAAAAATCTCAAAAATTACAGAAGAACTTCTTGAAGCACAAGGAATCCAAATAAAATAAAATAAATTTTATTTGAGGTTTAGAATAATCAAATTAAATTGTTTTAGCTTTTAGAAAATTCAAATCAAGCTTTATAAATGCGAGAAAATCAACGAAAATTTTCGGGAAGCTAAACTAAACCAAAATTTTTGAAAACCCAAATTTTGGGATGTTACAAGCACCCCCTCATTGAGCTAGCTTTTTGGGGGGAGATGGCCCAACAGACCTTGGCCCGCTCCTCGGGTTGGGCCTGCGAGTGTGTGCTGCAGCCCAACGACCTGGGATCCGGATGTGCTAGGGTGGCGGTCCGGCTAACAATGAGCACGGCGTCCGTCCGGTACCCGTGCGCCATCTGCCGGTGGTGGTACGCCATCCACCGTTCTATGCTTTCAGATTTGAGGAGTGCCGGCGTCACCTGCGACTGGTGGAGCACCACCTCCGGGTGCTCCGGCAGGCGGAGTAAGCCGTCGGGGCCCAAGGGCAGCACCGGCATGTTCTTCCACAGGGCGTGCAGGATGGCCGTGCCGAGCGCGCCGCAGGAGACGAAGAACGCGTGCGCGCACCCACGCCGGCGCGCGACATCCACCGTCCACGCGATTTAACGCGTCGGCGATGACGCAGACGGTACCATTCTCACCAGGCCGAGAGGAAGCCGCCGAAGGCGGGCTCGAGGGACTCGAAGGCCTCGAAGAGCGTGATGATCGCCGGCGTGGGAGGGCTGGTGGACTCGCAATCAGCGGGCAGGCCGTGGTCGGCCGGGATGAACGGCAGCGCGTGGAAACCGATGAAGGACGACTGCGCCGCAGAGGAGGCGCTGATCGCGGCGACGTTGCGGGGAGTGGAGACGAGGGTGATGGCGACGTCCGGGAGCGCGCGGCGGAGGAGGCGGGCGACGGCGAGGAAGCCGGCGAGGTGGCCCTGGCCGGGGAAGGGGAACAGCACGATGTGTTTGGTGCTGGTGGTGGCTAGAGTTGGGCGTAGTGCCGTGCCGTGCTGGTCCGGCCCGAGCCCATCGTGCTTCGGGCCAAAACCGTGCCGTACCACGACGGCCCATCGTGCCCACCGTGCCGGGCCGTGCCGGCCCGACTCACTTTTGGTGAGCCCAAGCCTGGTCCATTTGCGTTTCGTGCCTGCTTCGTACCGTGCCGGCCTAAGCTCGACCCATTTTTACTATTGTGACGAACAAAGAAATAAAACAAATCACTACTACTAAACTACCTATTTTAATTACATAAGAGACTAATCACATCAACAAAATGTCAAACATAAATGCAATGCTTGAAGATGCCCTGAATCAACAATATCTGCCAACTTTTAAGCCTTAATCCGTGATTTCGTGCGTCTGCTCGCGGCGTCGACACTGCCTGGCCTAAACTGTCGTGCTGTGCCGTGCCGCCCGTCGTGCCTGGTTCCCGGGCCCGGTACGGCCCGTGCTACAGTTGCGTGCCGGCCCGGCCCGACCCGGAACCGTGCCGTGCCGTGCTTTGCACCATGCCATACCATCGTGCTTCGGGCCGGCCCAAAAGAGCCCGGCCCAAGTGCCCACCTCTAGTGGTGGCCATGGATGGAAGGATGGCCGCTATTGGCTGGTTCGTTATCTCTGCGCTACACGTCTCAGTCGGATGGCGAGTTGTTGGAAACTTGGAATTACATTGGACAGAACCCGCGCGACACAATTGAGGTTGAGATAACTTGGGATGGATGGTTGGGTTCGATTTTGTTAGCTTACCGCTCCTCTCTTCGTTGTGAAACTTGTTGGTAAATCATGTGGTCTACGATAGTTCCTTAATCAAAACCTTAGATGTAGGCTATAAACAGGAGGCAGAGATCACCTCATTATATACAAAAATAAGCAATAAAGAATAGCAGATCAGTTCCTCCTCATACTTTGTCTCGCTCTCTCTCTCTCTCTCTCTCCTCTTTTAGATCTATTAGATAACCCCAGACTATTCGATAACAAGGTTGTCTAACACGTTATCAGCATGACGTTCTACCGAAGAACAGATTGAAAAGGTGAGAAAAGGTGAGACGGGGATTGATCTAATCTCTCATGTGAATTATATGCATGCATCTACGTGGCATGAAACTACACAACGGTGTACAGATCGGTCTGGCACGAAGCAACAGTTGAGATCTGATCGGCACGAAGCTACAGAATAAGGCGATTTGCACGAAGCTGCAAATGCCATGACTATAGTGCGCTCGTGTGCGCCCGTTGGCCACCTTGGCAGCCGGCCAGCTTTCACCTGCGCACGAAGCTCGCTACCGCGACAACTCCGGCTGCCCTGCGGCACACGAAGCGCGCTACCGTCGCCTGCCGTGATGACTCTGTATCGCCAACCCCACTCCCGGCTGATGGCTCGCAGCTGCCCCGCCCGCAGCGTGCCCCATGGCTGACCTCCACCACCATACCAAAGAGGCCGCCGGCTCGCTCGAAGCGGCCGACCCACTCCGTGCGTGCCCGAAGCATCGCCGCCTCCATAGCCGCATGACCCTAAGGGTCGCCGGCCTGGACCCTCCTGAGCCGTCGCCGCCGCGCTCGCAACGCGCTCCACTGACGCCCTGCCTCCCCGCCGCCGCTCGAAGCGGCGTCGCCCGGCCAAGAGCCTCGGCCATCACGCCCCGTGGCACCCCGCCCAGCCACCACTCGAAGCCCAAGCTGCCGCGCGTCTCGTCGCGCACCCGCCGACCAGCTCGACCAACCCGCTCATTGCGGCTCGGCGTCGCCGCCATGCCTTTGTTGCGCGTCCGGCCCGTACAAAGCCGCCGGCCGGCGCTCGCCTCGCCACTTTGGCTTCTGTGCCATCGCCGCCGACTCGTGCGCTTGAAGCAATCGGCCCAGCTCGAAGCCGCCATCGCATGCTGGACCGCACGGAGCCGCCGCATGCCCCTCGGTCTCCGCCAGCCTGCCGCGCGCCGGCCCCTCCTTTTTCCGATCGGACTTGGAGTCCTGGTCGTCAAGATTGAATCAGGATGAAATCCGGATAAAGAAGGAGATGCGAGGGGTAATTACCTTTTTACTCTCCAATTTTTCTTTCTGTTTTCTTTTTTTTCGAAAATAATTAGAAATTTGAAAAATTGATTAAAAATAATAGAAAAATTGTGAAAATTGCTAAAGAATTCTAGAAAATTGTTTGGTTCTAGTTTAATTTTTCTAGCATTCTCCTGCAGTATTTATGAATAATTTATGAATTTTTCCATGCATTCTGCAATTATTGCTTCACATGTATTTGAGTTTTTCTTTTTCTTTCTCTAATATACACATGAAGTACGCCGCACGAAGCAGCCATTGCCGCGCTAGGAAGGCAGCAATGCATGGAACTGACCGCATCGCATGCATGAATCCGATCGCGTGCATGACACCGATCGCACGAAGTCGATCGTGCGCATGAATCCAATCGCATGCACGAAGCCGATCGCATGAAGCCGATCACGCACTTGAAATCGATCGCACGAAGTCAATCATGCGCATGAATTCGATCGCATGCACGAAGCTGATCGCGCACATGAAACCGATCACACGAAGTTGATCATGCGCATGAATCCGACCGCATGCATGAAGCTGATCGCGCGTATGAATCTAATCGCATGCACAAAGCCGATCACATAATGCACGAAGATGTATTTATGAATCTTGTATTTTTAAATCTTGTATTTATAAATCTTGCAATTATTGCTTCCTATTAGTTTACTGGAAATTCATAAGAATTTAATTTCAGTATTTTATGAATTTTTGCAACCACTCTCTATTAGATTGAATAATGAATTGTAAGCCCTACAAGAGTATTTTTTTCTCATGAATGAATATGCAGTTTATTATTTATTCCAGTATTCTATATTTGCAAGCAATGTTTGAAATACTTTGCCACTATCTGATTAGAATTATCTTTCTTTTATCTAGAATTGTGTAGCGCCCATATGGAGGAGATATGTATTGTTGATAGTGGCACAACAAATGCCATCTTAAGTCAGTCTAAATACTTCCAAACGATCACGATGAACGCTGGAAGGATTGCTACGATCGCAGGAAGCGATTCATATATAATAGGCTCCGGAAGAGCCACAATTATATTACCAATAGGTACAACTTTGGTAATCGAAGATGCCCTTTTGTACCCTGAATTAACACGCACTCTCTTAAGCTTTAAAGACATTCGCGCCAATGGTTTTCATGTAGAAACCAATGAAGAAAATAGTAAAGAATTGTGAAGCACACGGTATGTGGCAAAATGGTACTATAAAAATATCCCTCATATGAATATAGGTTGTACTACACGAAAATCCATGCACCCGAAGTGTATACTTCTTTGAATATTGTCTTTAGATGCTCTAAATTGTTTTCTTTATGGTATTGTAGATTAGGCCACCCTGGTCTTAGAATGATAAGAAATATAGTGAACAACTCACAAGGTCATGGCATTAAAGTTAAAAAAAATTGAATCATGAAGATTTTGTGTGCCCTACATGTGCCACCGGGAAATTAATAACTAGACTATCTGTTATGAAAGTGCAAAATGAAATCCCTGCATTCCTAGAACGCATTCGGGGGGATATTTGCGGCCCTATTCAGCCCTTGTCAGGGCCGTTCTGGTACTTCATGGTGCTCATTGATGCTTCCTCAAAATGGTCGCATGTATGTTTGCTGTCAACAAGAAATCATGCATTTGCAAAGTTGCAGATCATCAGAATTAAGAATGCATTTCCTGATCATCATGTGAAGTCTATTCGAATGGACAATACCGGCGAATTTACTTCGAAGGCATTTGATGACTATTGCACAACAACCGAAATTGCAATTGAGCACCCTGTACCGCACGTCTATACGCAAAATGGACTAGCTGAAGCACTAATAAAGAAGATTAATTCATAGCCCGACCACTCTTGCAGAGTTGTAACTTGCACAACACTTATTGGGGACACACAGTCTTGCACGCAGCAGCACTAATCAATTTTAGACCATCGGCCTACAACATCCATTCACCTATGCAATTAGTGCAAGGGGTCATCCTGAAGATTTTCCATCTTAGAAAATTTAGTTGTATGGTGTATGTGCCTATACCACCCCCACAACGGACTGCAATGGGCCTTTTCGCAAGTCTGGGATATACATTGGTTATGAGAATGCATTCATAATCAGGTATTTGGAACCCATGACTGGAGACTTGCAAACAGCCCGATTCGTTGATTGCATCTTTGACGATGACCATTTCCCATCATTACAGAGAGGAAATCAACCATTGGATGAAAAATACCGGAAAATCATATGGCATTCCACTAGAATCCCTGCGCATGACCCTCGCACTAATGAACCAAATCAAGAAGTCAAGAAGATAATTGATTTACAAAATTTAGCAAATGAACTACCTGATCATTTTTGTGATCTGAAGAGCGTGGTTAAGTCGCATGTACCTGCAAGAAATGCACCAGAGAGGGTTGAAATACCAAAGAAAGCAGAAGGTATCCCTCATCCTATTCAGAGACCTCAAAGAAAAAGAACAGAAAATCTGACTTCTCAAACCCAACCTACCCGAAGACGTCTGAGGAAAACTGGGCAATAGGACTTACCACAGCCAATCACGAAAATGCCTCAAAGCAAGAAGGGGAGCCAGTTGAGACCTGGCACTAGAAAGAAGCCTGTTGTAACACCCCAATTTTTGCTTTTCATGAATTTAAATGAAATTTTGCACTTTTGAGAATTTTTGGAATTTTCTAGAATTTATTTGGATTTAATTTGAATTTATTCCCTTTTGAAATAATTAAATAATTAAAAGTTATAAATAAAACTTTGTTGGAAATATTTTATTTGAGTCTAAAATGTCTCAAAGTATTTTCCAGAATTTTTCTGGAATTTTTCTGATTAATTTGCTATTTTTCTCAAATTAAATGAATTTCTAGAAATTAATTCGAATATTAAATCGCTGAAAATTAGCCGAGTGGGTTTGTATTGTTCATCCGACCGAGTCTGACCCAAGTCAGACTCGAGTCCGAGTCTGACTCGAACCGGACTCAAGCCCGACCCAGCCCTAACCGCTCCACCGTTGGATCTTGATCCAACGGCCACCGTTGCACCACGTCGCCCAATCCGAATCCAATTCGGATTACGCCGCCGCAGCCGGGTGGGCCTCGGTTTCCGTGGTTTTCACGGACACCGAGGGCCCTATTTAATGTGCCGCCGCCATCGTGTAGCCCTCTTCCGTGCGCAGCCGTAGCCCTAGATCTTCGCGCCTGAGCCGCCGCCGTTCGCCCGCTAGAGCTCACCGTAGTTGGATTAGGGTTCCGCCGCGGTTCTCCATCGTTTGCCGCCGACTCCGCCGTCCTCCGCCGTGTTTGAGCCCAGATCCGGAACCGCCGCGACGAGCCGCACCTGGGAGTACCACTCACCTTGCCGGAGTCGCGCCCAAACGCCGTTGGGCGTGTCGTCGTCCCCAGCGCCGGCAACCTCAGCCCCGCCGCGCCATCGCCGGAACCCCGAAGCTTCTCAGCCGTTGGATCTTCATCGGACGGCTACAGTGAGTCCATGTCACCCCGTTAGATTTCACGTTTCAGTTTTTGATCTAATCCCAACCGTTAAATCCAACGGCTTAGGTTAAGCCACGTGATCGTAAACTGCACCGTGCCTAGATTAGATCTCAGTCGTTAGATCTAGATCGTACGGTTAGCGTTAACCGCGTTGTAGCGTTAGAGGTAACCTCGGCCGTTCGATCGAGATCGAACGACGTAGATGGAGCCACGTGTAGCCACCGGGGTCATGCCACACCACCCCACGGTGAGGCAAAACCCGATCGAATCTGGACCATCCGATCCAAATCGAACGGCCCAGATTAGCCGCATTGCACCGCAACGTGCGGCATTGGATCCAATCTGGACCGTTAATTTTCAAACCAACGGCCCAGATCGTGCCACGTATGCGGGAGCCGAACCGGCGCGGTTAGCGCGGTCAGCCGCGGTCGCCGCTGACATCACGCGTGACGTCAACGTGGGGCCCACGTGTCAGCGACTGGCCAATGGCTCCATGACGTCATTTGTGACGTCATGCTGACGTCACGGGTGGGGCCTGCGTGTCAGCCCACTCGGCTGAAGAGCGATGACGTCAGTGCTGACGTCATCTGGTGGGTCCCACACGTCAGTGTCGCGTGCGCCCGTGGGCCGGGTCCATGCGCCCGCTGACGCAATGCTAACGTCATAATCCGATTTTTCAATAGAAAAATAATTATGTGGAAATTCAAATTTCGCGCTGACGTCATGCTGACATCATTATTCGGATTTTCAATATAAAAATAAATGCAATAATCTGGTTTATTGATTTATTTGAATTTTGAAACTTCAAACGCTTATAACTTTAGCATTTTAACTCCGATTTGGGTGATTCAAATTTCTAAATTTTCATAAAATTGAGATCTACTCAATGGTGAATTTTATTTAATTTTTGGACCAAAGTTTTTCTCTGTAATATTTATTTAATTGATTATTTAAACTTTAAACGCTTGTAACTTTTGCGTTTTAACCCCGATTTTGACGATTCCAGTTCCTAAAAATTTGTAAAATTATGCTCTATCTGTTTTTGAACTTTGTTTGGGTTTTTGGGCACTTTTTGTCTACTGTTTATTTATTTATTGCTATTTGCACGCATTAGGAGTAGACGTTGAAGTGCCCAAGGGCTTCGAAGGCGAAGTGTTGACCCAGTAACCAGCTCAATTCCAGGATCAAGTACTCTTTGAAGGCAAGTTGTGCTTTGACCATGTTGAGCCCATTCTTTTGAAATTATGTTGTTTCAAAGTATTGCATGCTAATTTAATTCGAATTTATGTTGATCAATTCTGGGATTAGTTAAATGCCTAGTTGCTGTATGACACCATGATGTATATAATTGTATGCCATGAACCCTTGTTACCCTAGTCGTGGATTATTTAGTTGGACATTATTATATTGCCAACATGGGTATTTAGACCGTTGTAGTATGTTGCTTAGACCTGCCACGTAGTCACAATATGATTTTGGATAATTACAGGTTAACATTGGCTTAATGACATATGGAACATATTTTTGAGAAGTGTCATGTGTTATTGATGTTGTTATCGATGGCACGTGGTGCATGGTAATCAACTGGGGTTTGATAAATAGATTTAGACCGGGGCATGTGTCAAGAATGATAGGGTGGGCCAGTTGTGGCACTGGGAACGTTGATTTGGTTCTTCGGGTAGTCTTGCCCTGGTCACCCTAAGGACTTAACCTTGTAAGCCTTTGAACTGAGTCACACATGCAACCACATGTCTGTAATGGGACGGACCTAGTTGATTAAGTTGCTAATAGCGTACCTGTGGGACCTCGGGGTGTCAACTATACCTTTTGTGTAGTTGTACGGGGGAGCATACCGGGGCTGCGGCCAGGTACCCATCTAACGGTTGATTGGCCTAAACTTCGCCTTTGCTAAGGGAAGGGTTAGTGTGCAATAACCGGGGAGGCCCACTTGTGCTGTTAGAAGTTTCTGAAAGACTTTGTTACGGGCACTCGCCTTTGTGGTGTTTGGTTGTATCTTGTGGGAAAAGTGCATAACCTCTGCAGAGTGTAAAATCTATTCGAATAGCCGTGTCCGCGACATTGGACATTGCTCGGGAATTACAGTCAAGGGTTAGACTTTCATAAAAATGACTCGATTTTGGATGAATAGTTGGTTGAAATGATGAATTGGACCTAGGCTTGGAAAGTGCTTTAGTTGTGAGATCATTGTGAAAAGTACTCTATTCTTTATCGTTTATAGCTTTGCAATCTATTATTGTATTTACTCATGCTACTTTACTGCAAATGAACCTGTTAGCCTAACCTTTGTATTAAGCCATGCATGTAGAATATTAGCTTGCATTCTGTGCATGACTTGCTGAGTACCAAGTACTCACCCTTGCCTCAATACAACATCAGTTGAAGAAGAGTCAACGCCAGCTTTGGAGGAAGAGTACCAGGAGGAGTCGTCCAACTAGGGAGCGAGCCCAGTCAGTTGCCTGTGGTATACTGGATGGCGCCACGAAATCTATTTTATTCCGCTGCAGTTATTTCTCTCTTAATCAGTCTTTGCCCTGCGAGGCATAACTTTGTAACTTGACCATAAGGTCGAGCAACCAGTTTGGTTATTATAATTAAAGTACTTGCTATTTCGTTGAGTATGATTGTGATATTTACCGATGTTGGAACTGTGTGCACTAGCGTGATCTTGGACTAGTGCTGAATACACAGAGGGTTCGGATTTGCAAATTCGGGTCCCGACACCTATGGAAAAGGCAATTTCAGATCTGAATCATCCATTGGAAGAAGCCGCTGGAAATAATGTGTGCGCACACATGAGCGATGAGAAACTAAAGGAATTTGCTCCTACGAAGGGAAATAGCAGAGAAGAGCAAGTAGAAGTGCATGAAGCACCCCATGACGAAATGGCCATAAATTTTGTACAATAGGAGAATCTATAAATAGAAGAACAGCCAATGTCGATGCATACTTTGCAAACAAGATTGGCATGATCATTGATCATGATCCTCTCGCAGAGTGCAAGAAGAGGCTCGATTGGGAAGAATGGAAGAAGGCAATCACTGCAGAGTTAGTCTCTCTGAACAAAAGAGATGTATTTGGGCCTGTGTGTCGCACGCCTCCCCATATAAACCCCGTAGGTCACAAATGGGTTTTTTTCGGAAGAGGAATGAAAACAATGAAGTTTTAAAGTAAAAGGCAAGGCTTGTCGCTCAAAGTTTCACTCAACATCCTGGGGTTGATTATGAAGAAACCTATTCTTCGGTCATGGGAGGAATTACCTTTAGATATTTGATCTCAATGGCAGTCAACTTAAAGTTAAAAATGAAGCTAATGGATGTTGTCACGGCATATTTGTATGGAAACTTGGATTTGGAGATATACATGAAAGTACCGGAAGGTATCCCTATCCCGAACCAAGACAGAGTAAACATAAACCTATACAGTGTGAAGTTAGAGAAATCACTGCATAGGCTAAAGCAATCAGGAAGAATGTGGTACAATCGCTTGAGTGACTTTCTCTGCAATAAAGGCTACACAAACAGCGAAGATTGTCCATGTGTATTTATACAACAATCCCTGAATGGATTTTGTATAATCTCCTTCTATGTAGATGATTTGAACATCACTAGGACGGATGAAGAAATTGAAGAAGCATGCTCATACTTGAAGTCTGAGTTTGAAATGAATGACTTGGGTAAAACCAAGTTATGTTTAGGCGTGCAGCTTGAACATGTCCAAGGTGGAATCTTGGTACACCAATCATCCTACACGCAGAAAGTGTTAGATAGATTTGGTTTTGAAAAAGCATACCCTGCAAAGACCCCAATGATCGGAAAGTCACTCAAAGCAGACCTAGACCCATACAGGCCTAGAGAAGAGGAGGAGGAAGTCCTCAGAGCAGAATTCCCATATTTGAGTGTAGTTGGAGCACTCATGTACCTTGTAAATAGCACTAGGCTGGACATTGCATTCACCGTGAACTTGCTGGTTAGGTACAGCGCAGAACCCACCAAAAGGCATTGGAAATGGGTTAAGAACATCTTCCGTTACCTCCAAGGAAGCAAAGATATTGGCTTATTCTACAGAAGAAACTGTAACATCCCAAAATTTGGGTTTTCAAAAATTTTTGGTTTAGTTTAGCTTCCCAAAAATTTTCATTGATTTTCTCGCGTTTATAAAGCTTGATTTGAATTTTCTAAAAGCTAAAACAATTTAATTTGATTATTCTAGACCTCAAATAAAATAAATTTAATTTTATTTGGGTTCCTTGTGCTTCAAGAAATTCTTCTGTATTTTTTGAGATTTTTCGGAGCTCGTTTGCTATTTATTGGATTTATTCGGGATCGATTTGTATTAAACCCTTTTATTGAAATTAATTAATTATTTGGAAAAGTTTATATAAAGTTTTGTTGCAAATATTTTATTTGAGTTCAATATATCTCAAAATATTTTCTAGAATTTTTCGGGTACTTTTATTGCCTCAAATGATTTATTTGAATTTTCGGAATTGTTTTTATTGGAAAAATCCGAATTTCCTGGGCATGCCATGTGTCGCCACCAGATCGTGCCACATGTCGCCACCAGAATAGGCCACGTCAGCCCTAATCCGAGACACATACGAACTGCTCGATAAAATGCCTATTTGACCCGTTTTTGCTCCATACGCGTCCAAACTTGATTTTTCTTGACCTAGCCGCCACCCCAACCTAGTATAGACCTCCCATGACCTCTCCCACGCATCTTCAACCTTCGGATCATCTCCAAAACTCCGAAACCACCGCCATGTCCTCTGGACGTCGCCCAACGACGGTCGAACTTTGGAGCCGCGTCCCAGGCAGCTCTTCGACTCTTTTCGAGATTCTTCTTCACCATGAAGAGTTTTTATGTCCCATCTATCTACCATCAAAATTTCAGCGAATTTTGCCAGCGGAATCAAAAGTTATAGCCGTTTCAATCTCGAATCTTGCCGAGGCAATAACTCCCTCAATTTTTTGAGTTAGGTGCTGAAATTTTTTGTGTAGACTCCTGGGGATGTCTCCTACATGATGCTCATCTTGTCTCACGGATTTTCTCTCTAGATTTTACGAAGAAAAATATTTTCTCCGATCAGACTGCGATCAGACTGCGTTTCAGATAGCGATAATCATCCTCGCGCGTTCCCCACTGTTCTAGATGGTAATTCTTCGAGCCACCTGTGTCACGGTGTGCCTCTTGGTCCCATCTAGCTCTTAGTAAGATTTCGTTAAGTTCTGATCATTATACTAGAAGTTATGGCCGTCCAATGTTTAGATGCGAAACCCGTTAATCGGCAGTTTGTGATTAATCCGGAGGGGTGCCGCAAAATCCGCCTATATTGTTGAGTTCGCCTCACCGCGTTCTACGTGGTAGACATTCCCCCTTTGCCATCCCACCCTCCAGAATTTTTTTATATATTTAGGCCGCCGTTTAGCCGTCGCCGCGCGCCGCCTTTTGACGCCGGCTATTTTAGCTTGCTCCGGACGTGTTGTCGCGCCCGGTGGATCATCATGTACTGTTTTGGGCCATCCTTAGAATTCTTTTGGTCTCCGTTTGCCGTCGGAGCTCGATTCCGGCCTAAAACCGTCGTTTTCGGCTTAACCCGTTGTTGTCGATTCGCGTTTCGGTTAGCCGTCCTTCATAGCGTTTTGTCGCGGCCATGTCATTGCACCGACGGTCGCTACCTTGTTTGATGAGTATCCTATTATTGTTTGACCTCCGCCGTTAACGTTCCACCGTTAACATTCCGCCGTTAACGCTTCGTCGTTAACGTTCCACCGTTAATGTTTTCCCGTTAACGCTCCGCCATTAATGTTTCGTCGTTAACGTTCCACCGTTAACGTTTTGCCGTTAAAATTTCACCGTTAACGCTCCGCCGTTAACGCTCCGCCGTTAACGCTTCATCATTAACGCTTGGCTCTCATCGCTTCGTTGTCATCGCATGCGTGCATTCAGGCAAGAGCCCTAGTGCGATGTCCTCATCTTATCTATCATCATGACGTGAGCCTAGCCTCATCGTCATGTCATCTGCAAAGCCAAATCAAAACCCTAACTTAAGACCGATTCGATGGACTAAGTTCATCGTGAGCCACGTTGTTATCTTTGCAATCTTTCCCGTTGTTTCAATCATGGTAAGACTAGGGATGGAACTGGTACGGATATTTTCCGACTGACCGACCGACCGAATTGATTTGGATGATGATTTGGATAGTTTCATAGATATCCAGTTGATTTCTCGGATAAGAATATGGATACAGATAATTTACATGGATATGGATACGAATATGGAACACTGATTATTCGATGGATACGGAATATCCGAGTTTTTTTCCGGATAATATCCAAATATGACATACGGATATTATCCGAATAACACGTTTCAGAATAACACATTAACAATTTAACATGTTTCATCGCTTTGAGATCAAGTGCATTGGATGACAAGATATAATGTGTTCATGTGTGCTAGATGCTAATTTGGAGATATTTGGGTAAAGGTGGTACAGAAATTGGCAAGTGGTGTTTCAGGAGGGCTACTTAGGATTCAAAGAAAGATATGCCAGCTGCAAATCATTTGGTTCAATTATTGCAATGGGGTACATTGTTACTCACAGAGTCACATGTATGACAAGCTAGGGATAAAAAGGAAAAAAAAAGACATACAAATATATTTCTTTTGGATTTTTGAATTTAAATTTGGACCGATTTTGGAAAAAAACTGAAATTGGATTTTAAAATATCCGACTTATATTATTCGTATCCATGTTGATTCTGATCCGTATTCGATCTGTATTCGTAACCGATATTATCCTGTATAATTCGTATTCGATTCTGTATTCGACACTATTCGTATTCGATTCTGTATTCGATAAAAAATACGGATACGAATATGAATAGGACGATATTCGACCGTATCCGATCCGATCACATCTCTAGGTAAGACACTTGTCTTGTCCTAACCCTGAAGATCTAATCCGCCTTTACCCTAGATTTCGTTCGTGGACTTGGTCGATAGACCATTGGCCATGTGTCATACCCTTGTGCCTGATCTAATCTATCTGTCTCTCTTTTGTGTTGATCGTGTTTCGTTCAGTCAACAAAAGTCAACCTTGCGCCTCAGTTTAGTTCATTGTGAACTAACTTATCTTTATGGACCAGGTCTATAGATCGAGAGCCCATATGTCATTATCTGTCCAATCAAGATAATAACTTTGGAAGAAATATTCTTCGGAATATTATTCTTTCTTCCCCAGTTATTAATCTTTCCCTCTTCGGTGTTTTCCCGAAAGCCTGTTCTCGTTTGTCAACTCTTCGATCTAATCCGTTCGAGTCCCTAAATTCATCCAAGCCGTTGTGCCCAATGCTATTCGTTCTTAATTTGGAGTTTACATGATTTATCTTTTGAGTTGGTTTGTATTTGCTTCTTCTTTAATCGTTAGACGCGTCGTCCGGAAATTGTTCTACGGGCTGAAGATCAATGAAGTGAAGATCGAAGGTCGAGAATCAAGAATCAAGGATAAAGAGTAAAAAACAGTAAAAGTTGCAAGGGCCAGGCAAGTTGTGCTTTGACCATGTTGATCCCATTTTCGAAAATTATGTTGTTTCAAATTATTGCATGCTAGTTTGAGTTAAACTGATTTCAATTAATTTGGGATTAGATAATCAACCTACTTGTTATCGCTACCTTGCCTATAATGATTGTATGCCATGATTCATTTGTCCCCCTAGGTTTGTTGATTAATAGTTGGTAGCTAAATACTTTGCCAACATGGGTTATTTAGACCGTTAGTAGTTTACTTAGCCATGCAATGTACCTTTGACATCGTTTTGGAAATACAAATACCAATATTTATTAATGGAATATGCAATGTATTTTGAAATGGTGTGGCGTGTTGCCAACATGATGATGTTGATATGCGGAGGCCTTCGTGCTTCTTCAAGGATGTTGAGTTGTTGTTGGCATTGTGTTGCGCAATAATCAACTGGGGTGATAAAATGATTTAGACTGGGGTAAGTGGCAAGATTTATGGTGGGCCAGTTTGGCGGTTGGGAATGTTTGAAACATGATATATGTATGAGTGATGGTGAGATGGATTTCTTTGAGAGTATAGATGTAAGTCTTGCCCTGGTCACTCTAAGGACTTAACCTTGCAAGCCTTTGAACTGAGTCAATCATACAACCACATGTCTGTAGTGGGACGGACCTAGTTGAGTAAGTTACTAATAACTTACATGTGGTACCTCGGGGTGTCAACTACATCTTTTGTGTAGCTTGAAGGGGGGGTGTACCAGGGCTGCGGCATGGTACCCATCCAACTGTATGTCGGTCCCATACTTTGCCTTTGTTAAGGGAAGGGATGGTGTATGGCAAAAACCGGAGAGGTTCACTTGTGTAGTTAGAAGTTTCAGAAAGGCTTTGTAATAATCACCCATTCGCATACTCTTGTATGGCGATTTACGGCTGACGTGGTGAGTTGATTGTATCTTGTGGGTAAAGTGTATAACCTCTGCAGAGTGTAAAATCTATTCGAATAGCCGTGTCCGCGGTACTAGACAACGCTCGGGGATTACAGTCAAGGGTTAGCTTTTCATAAAATTGATCTTTGTTTTGGAGGCAGTTTGCCGGAGGAAAAATGATAATTGTTTAAGGATGTGGAATGGTTTACTTGTGAAATAATTGTGGAATCTATTACTGTTATTACTTGTTTTACTGCTTTACAATCTATTATATTTATTTGTGATTGTTGCTTTTCTGGAAAATAACCATTCAGCCTGTCATTTGGAATAAACCATGCATATAGTTATTAGACTTGCATTTTGTGAATGACTTGCTGAGTGCTTTAAGTACTCACCCCTTGCAACAAACAAATAAGTAGTGAGCAGAAGTCTACATCGTCGAAGAAGAAGAAGTTCCGTGAGAAGGCGATTATCTAGGAGTCGAACCCTGTCAGTTGCCTGTGGCGTATTGATGGGATTCACCGATGTTCTTCATTCCGCTGCTGCTTATTTGGAGTTGAAGCCATCACGGCTTCACAAATGTAAGGTTGACCTTTAGGTCGTTTAATAGTTTATATTTTATATTTGAGTTATTTTTACTATTCCGCTGTGTATGATTGTGATATTCATCTATGTTGAGACTGTGTGCACTAGCGTGATCCTGGACTAGTGCGGAATACACAGAGGGTCCGGATTTGCATATTCGAGTCCCGACAGAAACCTTGAATTTAATTTGGTTGGCTATGCCGATGCTGGGTACCTATCGAACACGCATACTGGTAAGTCCCAAACTAGGTATGTTTTCCTTTGTGGTGGAACGACAATCTCTTGGAAGTCGTCTAAGCAGACTCTTGTCTCAATGTTGACCAACCACTCAGAAATCATTGCCTTGTATGAAGCCTACCGAGAATGTGCATGGCTTCGAAGAATGGTTCATCACATCCACAAGTCATGTGGCTTGAACATGGAACAAACTCCCACTATCATCTATGAAGATAATGCAGCTTGTGTTGCTCAAGTGCAAATAGGATATGTGAAAAGCAACCTCACGAAGCATATCAACCTTATGTTCTTTTATGCTCATGAAATGCATAAGATGAACGAGATCAAGATACTGCATACTAAGTCGTATGAAAATTTCGCAGATTTATTCACTAAGTCACTCCCATCATCTTCTTTTGAAATGTGCGTTAGAGGAATTGGGATGACGAGACTTAGAGAAGCGCAGATTTCAAGGGGAGAATTTTCACATACTCCTACATAAATCTTGAACATGAAGTTTGAGTACCCAACTTGAATCTCGAAGATTAAGATTGAAGTTTGGGTGAATTGTACTTTTTCCTTAGTAAGTTTTTCACAGAAGTTTTCTTACATAAGGTTTTAACGAGGCAATTAGTGCAACATAACAAAGCGTATGCTATGTACTCTTTCTCCAAGTATTTTTTCCACTGGGTTTTTTAGAGTTTTGATGAGGCATACACATCTCGCGGCAAAGGGCCCAAAGGGGAGTGTTGGGAAACCACGTGGCCCACGAAGGCCCACGATGGTCCCTTAGTCGAAACCCTAGATGTAGACTATAAATAGGAGGCAGGGGTCACCCCATTGTATACAGAAACAAGCAATAAAGAATAGCAGATCAGTCCCTCCTCATACTTTGTCTCGCTCTCTCTATTCTCCTCTTTTAGATCAGTTAGATAACTCCGGACTATTCGATAGCGAGGTTGTCTAACAAAACTAACTCATAACTCATAAGTAAATACTTGGACACAAAAATAGAGAGAACAAGATTGGTGCTGCTCAACTAGCTTTATAGCGTTTTCATATTTTCCATCACTTATATAGGCTAAGAATTTACATGCAACTATAGATAGCAATTAGGAATTTTCTAGTTCTATTACATGCAATTATGGATAGCAATAAAGACTTCCCTAATTCTATTACATGCAAATATGGATGGCAATCTAAGTAATGCTAGGAAGGAAAGACTAATTACAAAATTAGTAGCTATGCTTTCATACATGATGGCCATGCGGATCAGGCATATATGGAAAGAAAACCAAGGAGGGATGCGGCAGGATTAGCTAACAATCACCCCCCTAATTCTTACCGTGTTCTCCCATGATCTTGACGACACCGATCTTCGTGCGAAGCTCCTAGAACTTGGCACACCAGAGTGACTTCATGAGAATGCCCGCGAGTTGCTCCTCTATGCGAGCATACTCGAGGTTGATCTTCCCTCCATCAAAGCACTCCTGGATGTAGTGAAATTGGGTGTTGATGTGCTTTCTCCGGTTGTGGAAGATGGGGTTCTTTCTTAATGCAATGGTAGATTTGTTGTCCATCTTGAGCACCGATGCACTGAGCTTTGAGCAGAGGAAGTCGCTCAGCAGCCGAGCCAACCAAATGCTCTGGCACACTGCGGTCGTCATGGCGATGTATTCTGCTTCGCATGATGATAGTGCCACCATCTTCTGCTTCTGAAATTGCCAGGTGATGGGGCTTTCTCCAAGGAAGAACACCCCTGTGGTGCTCTTGCGGTCATCGACATCACCGGCCATGTCCTTGCATAGAAGATACCACAGCTGCGTGTTCCAGCAATGTAGTGCAGTAGGTGTTTGACTGCAAGACAGTGATCTTCATGTGGTTCCTCCATGAATCGGCTCACATATCCCACCGCGTACGCAATATCTGGCCGCGTGTGCACCAAGTACCGGAGGCTGCCGATGATGTTTCGGTATTGTGTGGCATCAACTAGCGGGTGAGTGCTTGTTTTGCTCAACTTCGGCCGAGTCTCCATCGGCGTGTGACAAGGGCTGCACTCCCCCATCCCACTTTTCTCCAGCGTCTTGGGCACATAGGCTGATTGGCACAGGGAAATGCCACTCGGTCCTTGGCTCACCTTGATGCCAAGGTAGTAGGATAGTAATCCCAAATCGCTCATCCGAAACAGCTTCATCATCTCGGCCTTGAATGCATTGATATCGGTGACATTAGTTCCAATGATGATCAAGTCCTCGACGTACACCCCAACGATCAGATGAGAAGCGCCATTGCCGCATGTATACACGGTGTGCTCGGAGTCGCTCTTGCGGAATCCTAGTGACAGAAGGTTGACATCGAGTTTGGCATTCCACGCTCTGGGTGCTTGGTGAAGACCGTAGAGCGCCTTTCGGAGCCGGAGCACCTTGTGCTCGTGGTTGTTGGCAACGAAGTCTGGTGGCTGCTCAATGTATACCTCATCTTGGAGGTCGCCATTGAGGAACACTGACTTGACATCAATGTGATGGACCTCCCATCCCTTGTGCGCAGCCACCACGATGAGTAGTCGTACAGACTTCATGCGCGTGACAGTGGCAAAGACCTCCTCGAAGTCAATCTCTTGATGCTGAACATAGCCCTTCGCAACAAGCCGTGCCTTGTTCTTTACCACCACACCATGTTCATCGCACTTCACCTTGAATACCCACTTGAGCCCAATAGGACGATGGGCTGCGGGAAGAATGGCAAGTTCCCACGTGCCGTTGTCTTCAATCGACTTCATCTCCTCAAGCATCGCCTTGCGCCAGCACGGGTGCTGTTCAGCCTCACAAAACGAGGTAGGCTCCTCAGCTGTGGTGAAGTGCAGCTCATCGGTACTGAGCTCGTGTAGTGCAAAGCTAGGAGGCGTTGCTAGCCCTATGATGTCATCCATGGTGCAGAACAGGAGTGGGGCATCTTCGTGGTCAGCGTCGAGTGCTTCAGCCGGGTTGGGTGGAGGAGAGGCGAATTCCACCTCGACCGATGCTAGGGTTGTTGTCGAGTCTGTGTTTGGTGTGGATGTCACCGTGTTTGCGCCAGGTGTCACCGTATCACCAGAACTCGCACCACCAGGTGTGCATGGCGACTGCTCTCCGGTGGTGTCGCTATTCCCCATCATCTCTGGAACATAAGTTGTGGTGTACTCGACGGTGAATGGCTCCTCTATGTTTCACGTACTTTGCTCACCATGGGCACTCCAGTCCCACTGCGCCGTCTTATTGAAGATGACATCACGTGTTACGTGCATGCGCTTGTCGATGGGGTCATACACGCGATATGCCTTAGACCCGGACTCATACCCGACAAAGATCATCGGTGTACTCCGGTCATCTAGTTTCTTTAGGTTGAGCTTCACGTTCTTGACATATGCGACGCAGCCGAAGGTGTGGAGGAACTGCACAGTTGGTCACTTGCCATGCCATGCCTCATACGGTGTCTTCCCGTCGACGCTTCGTGTCGGCGCGCGGTTGAGGATGAAGATGACGGTGGAGATGGCCTCACCCCAAAATATTATGGGGAGACCCTTCGCCTTCAACATGCTTCGAGCCATGATGACCATGGTTTGGTTGTGGGGCTTGATGGGTTGTGGGGAGTAGGGGGCCAAGAGCTGTCGCTTCACAGCGCGCTTGGCGTAGTACTTGCCGAATTCAATCGACGTGAATTCTCCACCATGGTTGGTGTGGAGCGCCTTGAGTTTGCGCCCTATCTCAACCTCCACCGTGGTTTGGAATTGCTTGATCGCAGCTGGAGCCTGATCTTTTCTCACGAGTAGAATGAGCCACATGTAGTGGCTCATATCATCCATAAGCAAGAGGAAGTAGGAGTTCCCGCTCAGTGTCTTTGGCGTGATTAGTCCGCAGAGATCGCCATGGACAAGGTCGAGGGCGCGTTCCGCACGGTGCTTCGCTTGCTTGGGGAAGGATGCTCGCCATTGCTTGCTGACGAGGCAACTATCGCAGACTTGAAATCTCGGTGATTTGGCCCAAAATATCGTATTTCCTAGTTGAAAAAAACCAAGTTTTGAATTTTTATTTTTGGATTTTATCCCAGATTTGTCTGGAATTTCCGCATTTCACCAAAATTTTGGATTTCGGTTGGCTTCGATATATGAGCCAAAACCGAAATTTCAAACCTAGGCACACATTTGCACGATGTTCACATCACAATAGGGCAGGGCTATTGAAACCTTCGCCACATTCAGCCCAACTACCTCCCGCCCTGCCGCTGCCCAACCTTGCCGCTTCCTGCCTCTATCCCCACTGCCTCGCCGTATCCATCGCCCTCCCCCTCCTATCTCGTCGCCCAGCCTCGCCACTTCCCGCCTCCATCCATGCCACCTCCAGTCCTGTTGTCTCCACTGTGTTCGCTGTCACCAGCCCCTGAGAACCATCGCACAACCTCAATGGCCTCTCCTTCATTTTCCTTCCCCCTGCTCCGAACTCCACTGGTTTCACATCCATGGTAAGTCTCCTCCTCACCTCTCGCCTCCCCAGACCAATGCTCCCAATTCCCGCATCAATCCATCAGGAACACCGAATCCCGAGTATCCCTCTTTTGTTTTCCACTTTTTTTTTTTGATTTTTTCGCTGAATTTTTCGTGCTAGGATCACGCTGCAGCCTTAGGAAGACTACATAGAGCTGCACCAGAAGCGCCATGGGTGATGACTAGACTTCGAGGAGAGGGAGCACAAACGTGAGGCGCATGAGGTGCACAAGCGCTCGCGAACTACATTAAGATGTGGGTGGGGGTTTCCCCGGTTGGGGAGAATCTGTGTTCCTTCTTTGCTATTCTTCTTGTGGTTTTTTGGTGTTGGGATCATGTGATTGATGCCTGCTTGCTTGTCTGCTTGATGTGTTTGTGGTTGTACAGCTGCTTGGCACGAAGGGCAAGACGTTCGCCAAGAAGCGTTATGCTGACAAGGCACAGATGAAGAAGACGTAAGTGCTTCAATGTTTTCCTTTCATGATTCTGAGTAGGGACTTGATGTTAAAAAGGGTTTAACTGCATAGGAGATGGATAGTTGAATCTTTGGTCAGCAATTCACATAATGTTATATCGATTTGATATCTGCCTAAAATCACTATAATGCTAATTTGAGTAATAACAATTGGCGGTTCCGCGTAGGCATTCCTGATGTGTTATGTGTCGAATTGCTGGAATCAATATAACTAATGAGCTTTATGTACTATTTGGAAGCTCAAATTGTCAGTATATAGGCTTAACCTCATTATATGCTGAATTCAAAATAGGTAAAGCTCAAACTGTCAGTATATAGGCTTAACCTCATTATATGATGAATTCAAAATAGGTATATAGTATGCTTTCTATTCTGTTTTGTGCAATATTAATTTAGGCTAAGTACATGGTTTGTCCCACTGTTTAGCTTTTAGTGATGGGGTGTGGGTGGTAGTATGAAACTGTGAATGACATGCTCCCTTGAAAAGATATTGTACTCAAATAATGCTGGCTTCATACTGACGCCCATAGCTGCAACTAATTTTCTGCAGCCTGAAAATGCACAATGAGCCAACTACTAGGAAAAAGGTTGATGATGATGTTCAGGAACAGACACAACGTGCCAAAGTAATTGTTTCATCCTTGTCTTATTTTCTATGCTTCTTTTAAGGAGTTTTCTTGTATGCATTGATCATTGCAAGATACCTGAGTGCTGTTGGTTCATGACATATAGGTTTTTAGTAGCACAATAAAGCAAAAGAGGAAGAAGGCCGACAAGTGGTTCATCACTTGAAATGGGATGCGCTCTCAAATTATATTTGTGTTGGAATGTAATCTATAAAATTATTGCTATTAAATCGAAGTGGGATTACTATTTTTCAACACCGCAATGTTGCTGTTTTGTTGAGTATATACTTGTCCAGTTTAATGTTATGTTGGCCTTCATGGCATAGCATTTTTTTTAGTTCTTTTAGAAAAATACCCAAGCTCTAGATGAGTGGAGATTCTTGGGATATTTTATATTGGCACCGAAGCCCCGAAATAAGCTGAACATAGTATGATGCATGCCATTTTTGCCCCTAATTTGTAGTGTAGTACAATGTAATGGTAATAAAATTTTGAGTCTTTGCGTAGTTGATAGGGTATTTCTTTTCAATGATCTGAAATAAGTTAAATATTAACACAGAATAACAGCAAATGATGTTAACCTCTCTGTCTCTCTAGATCTTATGTAGTTGTACGATGTGGCTCATTAATTTATATAAAAAAAGAAATGCAAATGATACTTGCATAATTTATATACATTAATAGTATGGTCTTGCAAAAAAAACTTTATAAATTTGTCAATAAATACAAAGGAGTAATACACAAATATAATTAAAGTGTTACAACCAGGGTAATAAGGTCTATTTGTCTTTAATCTTAACCTATATAGTTCTCGAGCTGATATATAAGCCAAACGCTTTTCTAAAACAGTTTCATATTATCAAAAAAAAAAAAAAAGATTCTAATAGAATCTAGAACTTTGATCCCTTAATCTTTTCCTCTTGCTTGTTGCAGGCAAGATGGAATTTCCGTCTCCCCACTTCGGCCCAAAGATGCGGCCTTTTCCTTTAGAATCCCCGGATATAAATTCTACAATTAATGATGCAATTTTTCGTACCTAATTCCGGTCATCGTAAGGAGTAAGGTCTCCTTGTCGAAGTCGTACACGAATTCGTTTGCTTCGTTATATCTTCGCCGCCTCGCATGTTTTGCTCTGCAACCAATCACACAGCGTGCATCAAAACTGTTTGCGATGGCATGTCCAGGCCCTCGTGCAACGTCCGGCTGGTCCGACCTCCCAGCCGATCTCCTCGTCCCAATCCTTCTACGCCTCGAGCTCCCCGAAGCCCTCGCGTCCGCAGCCGCCTGCGCGTGGTGGCGCGCCACCGCGGCGACCGCCTGCCTCCTGCTTCGCCCCGCACCGTGGCTGATGTGCTCGGCCGAACCGCCGCGCCCAGATACTCGCTGGATGCTCATGCGTGGGTGGCGCGACCACTATACGACGGTTGATCTTTAACGACCCTTATTAGAGACCGATGGTTGGTCGCTAAAACTTATGGACCGACGGTTGGTCGCTAAATGAGTTTTTAGCGACGGTTAGTCGGTCGCTAAAAGTCTAGAAATTTAACAATTTATGGTTGGTCGCTATAGATGTCGTTAGGGGACCAATTGGAGTCGCTATAGAGAAGGGTCACTACTTGGAGCCCTGGACCGTGGACCCACCGATCGTCAGCGTCTGAGCGCCGCTCTCGTCCGTGCCCCGTTCCCTCCCCAACCCTAGCCGCTCCCGTCCGTGCCCCCAGTCCCTCCCCAACCCTAGCTACCACCGTCCCGTCGCGCCGCCGTCCCGTCCCGTCGCCATCGCCGTGTCCCGTCGATCGCCCCGTCCGCGGCCTCGTTCCGTTCCGTCCTGTCGATCGCGGCGTCCCGTCCCGTCTCGATCGCCGCGTCCCGTCCGATCGCCAGCGTCCACATCCCGTCGATCGCGCGTCCGCCCCGTCCCGTCCCGTCCGGTGATTTATTTCCCTTTAATATTGCTTATTTGTTTATTTCATGGTTTGTTTATGTATGGACATGACTATAGTATGCAACTGTGTTCTTTGTGCTTATATGATTAATTAAGTCATTAAGAGGAGGCCTAGGATTTAGTTAACAAAATGCCTTTGAAAGCATATATGCAGCAATATGAGGAGCTCTCCTTGATTTACGTAATTACGTACTAATTGTAATTTTGCAGTTCCCTCGGCCACCTCATCAGCATTGTGTTTGATTCACATTGCAAGAACTATTCTTATTTGTCATCATTAGGAAATCGCTTACACACATATTAAAATTTGCAGTCCATACTTTTATTCTGTAGACTACATTTAACCTCATATGTACCTTTTATGTGAACTATACATGATACTACTGTGATGTATTTAGTATATATTTACTGTATTTCACAAATCTGCATATATTCACTTAAGTTCACAGTTCACTTCAGTCTGCTATTTCTATGAAGCTATTTCAAAGTATGTATATATTCACTTAAGTCTATTTATGGATCTTTCACATTCATGCCATTTGCTTGTAGAAAAAGCTGAAGACAAGTGTTCCAACAACTAAACCTCCAAACTTGTACCAAGGCCGGAGAAAGACAAAGTGTTCCAACTACTAAAAACCTCCAAACTTGCGACCAAGGCCACAAAAGACAAAATGCTCAACCTCAAGACGAACAAGTGATTGCTGATTTGCGACAAGGAGATTTTTCTCACCGATAATGGTGATGATTCAACATCCTCATACTTATATATCATGTATATACATTACTAATGTCTTCTTTTAACGATTACCAATGTGTGCTTTTCATTTGGTTCAGTTGAAAATGAGAATGATCGATCAAATCTACAATAAATAGGACTGCAAGGGGCATAACTAAGATGGAGGAAGTATTCTCAAGGTCACTGAAATGCCAAAAATCAAAATTTTACTCAATGATCGAGGAGTCCTAAAGTTGGTAAAAGTGCTAGACAACTTTCAAGTGCTATTGGGTGTCAAGTTAGAAAGAAATTATCTATTGCTACCATGGACCTGGAGGCTTGTTGATATAAACAAGAAGTATGAGTTGTGGGAGGATATAAAGGCGTATTATGATGTAGATCTTCTTTGCCTTAAATTGGGTGATGCGAGGGAAGAAGTGGAAGCAATTTAAAGCATCCATAAAGAAGCGATACTTCAATCTGAATTGTCTATAAAAGAAATTCCAGAATGTCGATAAGAGGGTTAATGATGATGATTGGCACTCTATATACAACAATTGGATGTCTTCGAATTTAGGTAAGCTCTACACTTTAGTTCAAATGCAACTGCTACTTCAATCCTGTAACATTTATTTTTATTCTATTTTTAGGATCGCTCAGAAAAAAGCTAAAATAAATGGCAAAGCTAAAGATGCACCATACAGCTGGGAGTGTGAGCTATGCATGTTTAGAACATGATTTGGTAATATGTTCTTTCTATTTTACTATCCCTATTATATTCATGATTACATCCTGCTGCTCCTCCATATTGGTGAGCTTTTTCTAGTGTTGTTTGATAGTAAGCGTAGCAATCTAGTCCTTCATATTCATGATACATCCTCTTTTGGTTCCACTTCCAAACACGGCGACATCTTTTATTTGCGGCTTCATGTAAACTACCTCTTGCATACATATGACATCGTGAAACCATTTATTTACGAGCCATTACAAGATAAAAAGATATGTATACTAAAAACTGAAATGCAAACACAATGAACATGGCCCTATCTACTTGTGTATATCTTACGCTGCCATCGATTTTTGTATATGTAATTTGACTACTTAATAATTTTTATTATCCAAGCGACCACTAGTACACTTAGTTTTGCTCTCCTCCTTTTGAAAGCAGGTGATTCATTTTTGGGTTGAACTCTTTATATATGGTATTTATTAGTCCTTATTGCTCATATAAAGAATCTTGGAGTTGAACAAATGCTAAAAAGTGGGGCCCAAATAACAAAGTATGTGTGCAGATTTGTGAAACTAGGGCGTCCTCCACGAAGAGATGAAAACTTTATCCAAACCCATACGAAAAATGGAGTTCCCTACAACAGGCAAAAGCAATAATTGTAAGACTTTGTTATTAATTTTTAGTACAATATGCATTTCTACCGAATAACCTTTTATGATGTTAATCATCTTTAATTCTCTATAGGACAAACTTAATGATGTTATTGGAGTATATCCAGAGTTAAAGGACCGGTCAATTCAAGAGGGTGATGCATTCTCTGCATTGTTTGTGGAGCGAAAGAGCCAAAAGGATATGTTCGTGTTTTGGGTTTAGGCCCTACTCCTCAAGATATTGGCACTCCAGAGTTGAAGTCTTATACTCAACAAGACTACAAATGGAGTTCTTGCTCGCATAAAGGTTCAAAGTGAGAAGGTTGCTTTAGAGCAGTGTGTACTTGAGCTACAAACTCAAATTGATCAAAGGGCTCAACCAGATCGGGCAAGTGAAGAGCCAATGTCACATCGCGGCTCTACTTCATTTCAACATAAGGTATTCAATATTTTCATTCATGCCGCTTTATTCTAATTTTCTAGATTCCTTGTGCTATGCTATGAAATTGTGATTCTTAAGGTGATGAGGAACAAGTTTGTTGATGAGGATGAGCCAATGTCACATCGCGGCTCTACTTCATTTCAACATAAGGTATTCAATATTTTCATTCATCTTTGCTTTATCCTAATTTTCTAGATTCCTTGTGCTATGCTATGAAATTGTTATTCTTAAGGTGATAAGGAACAAGTTTGTTGATGAGGATGAGGAAGACAATGAAGAATATTGTGCTTACGGAGATGAGGAATTGTATGATGAGGAGGATCAAATATTTGACCCAGATGCAAGGTGCAAACTCACCAAGATCTACAAGGCACTTTGTGAAGCTTCACACTCTAAACATGATGATCTTGTAATGCTCTCATTCATTTCATACATTTTCTACCTTTATTTTCATAAACCTTCAAAAACATTGAACTAAATTATTCTTAATCATTTGCATCAGGTTGGAAAAGATGTCATATTATATGCTATGTTGAGATCTGATTTTACTTTGTGGCTAAAGGGACAATTGTTTCAACTAAACCAAGCACCACAGGTTGGAAATTCGAGACCCTTGGAAGCCAATATTGTGAAGTTATTGTAACTTGTGTCTTTGAAAGCGAGATCTGATTTGCCTGCGTCCTTGTGCCAATGTGGACTCTATGGCTGATGCTTACATGATGTCGATTGCATGGCCCTACAAGAAAGTAATAGTCTATATCTTATCTTGTTTATGTTTAGATTTATATGAGCAATCATTCACTGATGATTAACCTTGATTGCATCAGCTGAAGTTGGTAGATAAGTCATACAAGAAGTTGGAGTGGTTGTGAACTGCTTGAAGCATTAGTGATGTAGATGTGGTGCTTTTGTGACTGATCAGCACTGGAGCTAGAGTGATAGTATTTGTGGGCTTGTGGAATCAGAAATGGAGTCGTGAAGCATTAGTGATGTAGTTGTGGGCTTTTGAATCGCTTGAAGGCGAGTGATGTAGCGTGGTGCTTTTGTGTGATCACTCTGGAGCTTTTTGTGAATGATCTAGCTAGCTATCTCAGGAATGATCTAGTTGTGAGTAATATAAGCGTGGTGCTTTTGAATATCTAATTGTGGTGCTTTTGTGTTTATGTGATGGATCTATGATTGTGGTATTATACTTTGTATGTCTATGTGATTATGTGTATAAAAATCTGTGATTTGTGGTGCTTTTGTATATATAATTAACTGTATATTATTATTAATAACAAGCGTAAGAGGGCGACTTTCTGTTGGTTGCTAAATGTATAGTATAACGACTCACGGTTGGTCGCTAAATCTATAGTACAACAACCCACAGTTGGTCGCTAAATATACAACTTCAGCGACCTACGCTCAGTCGCTAAAAAGATGTCGGTCGCTAAAGCCTTTAGCGACGGCACTTACAGCGACCATCCTTATGGGTCGCTAAGGGTTTTTAATGACTAACCGTAGGTCGCTGAAGCCGCTTTTAGCAACCAACCGTAGGTCGCTGTAAGTGAACCGTCGTATAGTGGACATTAATCCTGTCACCGTCAGCAGCGAGCTTCGCAACCTCCTCAACCCAGACAAGGCTTACAAGGGTGGCTTTCCCCATGGCCGCACGCTGCACTGCCACGGAGCCTCCCATGGCTGGCTGATCGTGTCGGACGAACTCTCCAACCTCGTCCTCTACAGCCCCTTCACCTCGGCATCGATCCCCCTCCCACCCGTCACAGATTTCGCCAGCATCGAGGCGGTCTACGGCGGTGAAGGAGGAAGGACGATCATAGGCTACCGTTTTGAGCAATACCGTGCAGTTATCGGTGTCGGTTCCCTGGGTGAATGGTTCTACCAGAAGGCGGCGCTGTCGAGCTCTCCGTCCCAAGGAGGCGGCTACACTGCTATGATCATCCATAGGGACGGTGACCAGCTGTCCTTCGCTAGGGCTGGAGAGGGTTGCTGGCGACTAGCTTCAACCATAGATAGAAGTATTCATGGTATGTACGCCGATGGTGTCTACCACAGTGGCAGGTTCTACACGGTGAGAATGAACGGGTCGGTGGAAGCATGGGATCTTGACTTAGGCTAGATCAGAGACTTAGTCCTTAGTGACTCTAACATGGGAGCATGGGATCTTGAGCCGGCCGGCACGAAAAAGGAATTGATCATCGGCAAAAAGGATGGATGCGGCGCCATTCTAACCAGGTTCCTAGTGTCGACGCCATGGGGAGATCTCCTGCAAATCACGCCGATTCTTGCGCCCAGACGGGAAAAATACCCGAGGCGCGTCAAGGTTGAGGTAGACAGGGTGGATCCTGGGGAACGCAGACGGCAAGCGCTCTGCCCTGCGACGGCCCTGCGTGGGCACGCCGTGTTCCTGGGAAAAAATCACTCGGCGTGTTTACCCATCGACAGATTCCCCGAGCTGAGACCCAACTGTGTATACTTCACAGGTCCTTGTTGTCTGATGCAGGAACATATCTTCGGTACCAAGCGTCATGGTTGGCAAGGTGTAAGGATCTATGACCTGAAAAATAGGTGTTAGAGGTGATCTCGGCATAACTAATCACCTCCATGATTTTCGGATCTAAAGGGCTAACTGACCACGTATTAGCTGAGCGCATTGATCGGGAGCGCTCCAACGTCCCTTTTGGTTTTGGTCCCATCAACTAGCGCTATATAAAAAAAAGGGTAAGAGATCGGTAGTGTGTGCGTATGAGAAAAACACACACAAGTTCATCCTCTACCCAACAGTTCCCTCCGATATGGGCCATCGGCGCTAAGTTGGTGAAGATCGATTCCATCATCGTGAGGATCACGGTGGACTCTTTCTCTCCGTCTGGATTAGGAAGGCTCGGTGCATCATCCACTACTACTTCATCGACCGATCAAGAACACTAATGGCTTCATCTTTACCGGGTTAGTTCTAATGATTCTATTCCGCATTACTAGTGATCATGACTTAGGCTAGATCAGAGACTTAGTCCTTAGTGACTCTAACATTTGGTATCAGAGCAATCTAGCCTTAGCTTGTTCCTAATTAAGCCCGGTTTACTTCCTGATTCGTCGCTTGAGAGATCAATTAGTTTCGGATTAATCTTGTATTGGCTCGGTTTAGGGTTCAATTAGCCTCGGATAGCATTAAGAAGGAGGGGATAAGACATCAAGAACCCTAATTTGCAAAACCCCTCTAAATCCCGAAACCCCAAAGCCAATATTCACAAAATCCGGAATCAATCAAAGAACGCTAAGAGTAGGGACTTACCTTGTCGTCGGTGCCTCTGCGCGCTTGTGGGCCACGCCGCACTTCGCCCATACCCGCGCGATCGTCCACGCCGCCGCCCATACCTACCGCGATCGCCCACGCTCACGCCGCTTACGCTTAGCCACGCGCCTATGCTCGCGATCGCCGCCGCCACCCATGGTACGTTGCGCCACAGCTGCGCGATGTGCCGCCGCCACGCTCTCTCCCGCCGGATCGATCGGGAGAAGTGGCTAGGGTTCCTTGCCGCTCTGGCATTTTGTTCGCATCCAAGTCGATCCGAGCCGTCCATCTGGATTCGACGGCTCGCATTCCGCTGCTGCTGCATCAAGGCTTTCACTGGCCGCCTACGGCATTTACGTCACTGGCCGCCGTTCTCTGGGCCGTTTGGTGTTATGTCTTAGCCAAATTTTCCTTTGGGCCACGATTGCTAATTTCAGCTTTTAATATTTAATGGTAATTGTTGTTTATTCAATACTTGATGTTTTATGCATTATTTAATTCAGCAATAATCATAATTTCATGATTAATTCTTAGTAAGTTAATAAAGTGGCCATTAATTTTATTTGATGTTTATTTCCTGGGCATTAATTTTATTAATTCCATGATTAGTTAATGTGATGATTAATTATTTATGATGATTATTTTTGAATATTGTCTCTGATTAATATGGAACCAACGGGAAATATTGATTGGAGATTTAATAATGTTTGGAATTAATTTGTGAACATGGTTATATTCTGACCAAAGTTGATTATAACTATGTATCATACCTATTTAATTAAAACTGGGATTATGTTATAACCATGATCATATTCTGACCAACGTTGTATATGACCATGTGTTACCCATTAGCTAATTTAATTTTTTTCTGTCATTAGCATGTTATTAATCAGACCAACGTAGGGTTAATTTCATGCAAGACACTTATTTTTCTCCAATGTTTACTGATTATATTCTTTTTCTTGATTCAGCCATGAACAACGCTAATGTTGCCACTTATTTGAACGGCATTGAGCAGCTGACAGGGACGAACTTTCCTTCTTGGAAGGAAAGAGTTCAGATTGTCCTTGGTATTATGGACATAGACTATGCATTACGTGAGGACGCTCCCGTACCTCCTTCCTCTGATGATGAGAGTTTCGCTGAGAAAAAGAAAATATATGATTTAACAGCGGAAAAATGGGAGCGGTCCAACCGCATGTCTTTAATGATTATAAAGAGCACCATATCTGTCGCGATAAGGGGAGCAATCCCTGATTCCGACAACGTTAAGAAGTACTTGGCCTCAGTCGAGGAGCAATTTAAGGGCTCTTCAAAAGTTTATGCCAGTACTTTGATCATGAAGATGCTCACGAGTAAGTATGATGGCTCTAGCAGCGTTCGTGAGCACATCATGATGATGAATGATATGGCTGCAAAACTCAAGGGCATGGATATAGCCATTTCTGATGGGTTCCTGGTCCATTTTATTATGACCTCTCTCCCTTCTGAGTATAATGCATTCAAAATTAATTATAATACTCAGAAGGAGCAGTGGACCATGAGTGAGTTGATCGCTATGTGTGTCCAAGAAGAAGAGAGGATTAAGGCTGAAAGAAAGGACCAGGTTTTTCATGTTGGCCATGGAAAAAGGAAATTTCAAGGGGAGGCTAAGTCCAAAAAGAAGTTGCATTTCTCCCCTAAGGCTGAGTCAAGCAAGCCAAAGCAAAAGGAGAAAGCCACTGCTACATCTACTTCTGATGGGCCCATCTGTTGTTTTTGCAAAACCAGTGGGCACGTTCAGAAAGATTGTGCGGGCTTTATGAAATGGCTTGCTAAAAAGGGTAATGATGAAATTTCCTTTATTGATGAAACCCTTTATGCTGATTTGTCCCCTAATACCTGGTGGATTGACTCAGGTGCCACTGTGCATGTTTCCAATTCATTGCAGGGATTCCTTACCGTGAAGACGGTAAGAAAGGGGAAGCGAAGCCTTAGAGTTGCTGATGGAAAGGAGGCTGAAGTTGAAGCCATTATCACACTATCATTAATATTAGATAGTGGCTTCACCCTTCTTTTGAATAATGTCGTTTATGTTCCTAGTATAAGGAGAAACCTCATTTCAGTTTTTCTATTAGATGATGATGGATACACTTGTATCTTTGGGAACAATAAATGCATTGTAAACTTTAATTCAAATAATGTTGGTCTCGCAACTCGACGAGACAAACTCTATATGCTTCATCTCTCTGAATTTTCTGTCTCAATGAATGTGTGTGATACCACCAATAAGCGAAAGAGAAGTCTAGGTGATGAGACTTCATCGAAATTGTGGCATTGTCGTTTAGGCCACATTTCGAAGGGGAGAATGGAGCGTCTCATTAAAGAAGAGATACTCCAACCCCTAGACTTCTCTGACTCAGATCATTGTATTGATTGCATTAAAGGGAAATATGTAAAACAGATTAAGAAAGGAGCCACACGGCTAATGTGAGTTTTAGAATTAATTCACACTGACATATGTGGACCTTTTCCTGTGACTTCAGTTGATGGGTATAACTCCTTTATCACGTTCACTGACGACTTCTCCCGTTATGGTTATATTTTCCCCATTCGTGATCGATCTGAATCACTCGATAAATTCAAAATCTTTAAGGCTGAAGTAGAAAATCAGCTCAACTTAAAGATTAAAGTAGTGAGATCAGATCGTGGAGGAGAATATTATGGGAGACATGCTCCCTATGGACAAATTCCTGGTCCATTCGTTAAGTTTCTTTCAGAAAATGGCATAGTAGCGCAATATTTCACACCTGGTGAACCTCAGCAAAATGGAGTAGCAGAAAGACGCAATCGCACCCTTATGGATATGGTGCGTAGCATGATGAGTTACTCCAGTTTACCAGTTGGTCTATGGATGGAAGTGAAGGGAATATGCCCTAGATCAATCATGGTGATGATTGTAATACGTCTTTGTTCATGTAATAATGATGACTTTGTTTATCGGTTCCCTGAATATATGTTACGACTTTGTTCATTGGATACGATCTGATTGTGAAACACATTGTCAAGTGACATTATTCTAAACGGGTCCCTGATCCATATCATTACGAGGAGCGGTGATAATTTGATCAGCACATGTATTGGTTGATGGTAATGTTTCGCATACCATAGATATGGAGATATCAAACCAATAATGTGGACACATGTTAGAGAACATGGGTAGTCGGACAAGACCCACTCCGAGACGCTGTGAGTTGTTATCTCTTATAGTGCCATCAGCGTATAGTCTCGAGTGGTACGCCTATATGGTCCTTAGACCTGAGATTGTCATGGATGCCTAGCATGTAGACTTGTATGCTTTGGTATCATCAAACGCTACACCGTAACAGGGTAGTCATAAAGATGAAATATCGGGTATGCCACGATACATTGCCAAGGGTGTGATGATCAAGATGGGATTTGCCCCTCCTAGATAACGGGAGAGATACCTCCGGGCCCCTCGAGTGGATGGATAAGGAAAACGCACGGCCGTGCTAATATGACTAAAGAGTTGGTCATGGTTTGTATCCATCACATCGCCGAGTGAAGTGGTCGAGCTATCAACAAGGGTGGCACGATCTCGCCTTGAGCTTGACTGTATCGTGTGGCGAAGGGATCGGTATGTGAGTGTATCAAGGTTCACCGAATATTGATTCTGTGCATCCGGGGTCAATACGCATCGCTAGGTGCCGCTGTTGATCAATGAATTGGAAACGGGTTCGAATTCATAACCGACTTGCACCGAACCTAACGGGTCACACACTTAACGAGTTGGAATAGTTTACGGGTTTGTGCATGGATAGGATCCGCATTGAGATGGAAACCTAGCGGCTTCGCCCACTAGCGTGTCTATAAAAGGGGAGGCCAGGAACAAAGGCATGGCACGGATTAGAACCCTCACCACGCTCACCGCCGTGCATCCCTCCCGCTTCCCCGTAAACCTGTCGCGCGGCGAGGTGCTAGCACACCCCGCACGGCGCTCCTCGCCAGACGCGTGGATATCGTTAGAGGCGCCCATCCGTGGACGCCGCTGCTGGATCTCCGACGACTTTCATCGGCGACCACTGACGCAGGTCGGGCGACCACGCCGGACGAGATCGGGCGACCACGCCGACGCAGGTCGGCGACCACTTTGACGAGGTCGGGCGACACGCCGACGCAGGTCGGCGACCACTCTGACGAGGTCGGCGACCACTGACGCAGGTCGGCGACCACGCGGACGAGATCGGCGACCACTCGGACGAGGACGGCAACAACTCGGTGGAGATCGGTGCCGATCGGGAGGTGATCAACTACTTCCTCAACGCGCGTGAATCTGCTTCCGCTGCATCTGCGCGACAAGGGTAACGATCTGTGATCCTTTACTTCCATGTGATCTTGGGTGTTCGTGGTAGAAATTTTGATTTTATGCTCGCGTAGCCTACCCATAACCCAACAGGAAGCATTAAAGACAGCTGCACACATACTTAATCGAGTTCCCAGTAAATCAGTCCCTAAAACCCCTTATGAATTATGGACTGGAAGGAAACCGAGTTTAAAGTATTTGCGTGTGTGGGGTTGTCCTGCTGAAGCTAAAGTCTTTAATCCGCATCTTAGAAAGTTGGATCCTAAGACAATAAGTTGCCATTTTATTGGATATCCTGAAAGGTCTAAGGGATATCGATTTTATTGTTCAAATCATATCACTAAGTTTGTGGAAACCCGATATGCTGTATTCTTAGAGAATGATGAAATCAGTTGGAGCCCAGAGGCTAGGAAAATAGATCTTGAGGAGGTTCGGACTTATGTACCATTGCCGATAATCCAAGAGACTATTGTTCCTGTACCTCATACAGTTATTCCTCCAGCTGAGAATCCTGGAGTTGAGCCCCCATCTGAGGATTCAGATTTCAACAGTACAACACCTAATGATGAGCCTCAATAGCCTTCTGTGATAACTAATGAACCACTAAGAAGATCACAGCGGGAAAGAAGATCAGCCATCCCTAATGATTATGTTGTATACATGAATGAAGATGTATGCGACATAGGGAAGGTAGATGATCCTACATCATTTAAGGAGGCTATGATGTCTAAAGATTCATCCAAGTGGCTTGAGGCCATGCAGGATGAAATGAAGTCTATGAGCATTAATAACGTCTGGGATCTAGTAGAAATTCCTGATGGAGTCAAAACAGTAGGCTGTCGATGGGTCTACAAAACTAAGCATGACTCTAAAGGAAATGTAGAAAGATTCAAGGCAAGGCTTGTAGCAAAAGGGTTTACACAAAGGGAAGGGATAGATTATGTTGACACTTTCTCTCCCGTCTCGAAGAAAGATTCGTTGAGAATTGTCATGGCGCTTGTTGCTCATTACGATTTAGAGCTACACCAGATGGATGTCAAAACTGCATTCCTTAATGGTGACTTGCATGAGGATGTTTTCATGGCCCAACCGGAAGGTTTTATCGTGGAAGGCAAGGAACATATGGGATGCAGACTTAAGAAATCCATCTATGGACTAAAGCAGGCATCTAGACAATGGTATCTTAAGTTCGATGAGACCATTAGAAATTTCGGTTTCAAAGAAAATGATGTGGACAATTGCATATACATTAAGATTAAGGGGAGCAAATTCACTATTTTAGTACTTTATGTGGACGATATCTTATTGGCTAGCAGCGATATGGATATGCTGTATGAGACCAAAAGATTTCTTTCCGCTAATTTTGACATGAAGGATCTTGGTGATGCCTCTTATGTTTTGGGCATTGAGATTCACCGAGATAGGTCCAAGGGGATATTAGGTCTATCCCAAAAAGCATACATTGACAGAGTGCTTAAGAGATATAATATGCATAACTGCTCTGCCACGCCTGCTCCTATTGTAAAGAGCGATAAATTTGAAACATTCTAATATCCAAGGAATCAATTAGAAACTGATCAGATGAAGGGGATTCCTTATGCTTCAGCTGTCGGAAGCATTATGTATGCTCAAGTTTGTACTCATACTCGATTTAGCATTCAGAATCGGATGCTTGGCAGATATCAATCAAATCCAGGGTTGAACCACTGGAAAGCTGTTAAGAAAGTCTTGCGTTATTTGCAAGGCACTAAGCACTACATGCTCACATATAAGAAGTCTGATAACCTTGAGGTTGAGGGTTATTCAGACGCTGACTTTGCAGGTTGTGTTGATACTAAGATATCCACATCAGGTTATATCTTCACACTTGCGGGAGGAGCCATTTCGTGGAAAAGCTCCAAACAATCACTTACTGCATCATCGACGATGCAGGCTGAGTTTGTGGCATGTTATGAGGCTACTAGGCAAGATGTATGGCTAAAGAACTTTATTCCCGGACTAAGAGTGGTTGACAGTATATCTAAACCACTGACATTATACTGCGATAATAAAGCCGCAGTCTTCTATTCAAGTAACAACAAGTCAAGTGGTGCTGCCAAACACATTGACATTAAGTATCATGTTGTGAAAGATAAAATCCAGGATCAGACAATTGATGTCAAGCATATAAGTACTAAGTCTATGCTTGCGGATCCGCTTACTAAAGGCTTACCACCCAGTCTCTTTCGAGAGCATGTTGCCGGCATGGGTTTATTGGAAAGCATCTGATTCTGGAAATAAGGACCATAAGAATATAGGCCAACTCCCATTGAGTTAAGTGGCTATCGTATCGAGATGGAATTGTATACTATAGATACTGGGGTTACAGAGGTGACTTTATTAACCGCTGTGATACTTTATCTTGGTACATAGTTCTGTTAAGTATGGGCTTATGATATTAGCCTTTCGATCAAGTGGGAGAATGTTAGTGGTGATCTCGGCATAACTAATCACCTCCATGATTTTCGGATCTAAAGGGCTAACTGACCACGTATTAGCTGAGCGCATTGATCGGGAGCACTCCAACGTCCCTTTTGGTTTTGGTCCCATCAACTAGCGCTATATAAAAAAAAGGGGTAAGAGACCGGTAGTGTGTGCGTATAAGAAAAACACACACAAATTCATCCTCTACCCAACAGTTCCCTCCGATCTGGGCCATCGGCGCTAAGTTGGTGAAGATCGATTCCATCATCGTGAGGATCACGGTGGACTCTTTCTCTCCGTCTGGATTAGGAAGGCTCGGTGCATCGTCCACTACTCCTTCATTGACCGATCAAGAACACTAATGGCTTCATCTTCACCGGGTTAGTTCGAATGATTCTATTCTGCATTACTAGTGATCATGACTTAGGCTAGATCAGAGACTTAGTCCTTAGTGACTCTAACATGGGAGCATGGGATCTTGAGCCGGCCGGCACGAAAAAGGAATTGATCATCGGCAAAAAGGATGGATGCGGCGCCATTCTAACCAGATTCCTAGTGTCGACGCCATGGGGAGATCTCCTGCAGATCATGCCGATTCTTGCGCCCAGACGGGAAAAATACCCGCGGCGCGTCAAGGTTGAGGTAGACAGGGTGGATCCTGGGGAACGCAGACGGCAAGCGCTCTGCCCTGCGACGGCCCTGCGTGGGCACGCCGTGTTCCTCGGAAAAAATCACTCGGCGTGTTTACCCATCGACAGATTCCCCGAGCTGAGACCCAACTGTGTATACTTCACAGGTCATTGTTGTCTGTGGCAGGAACATATCTTCGGTACCAAGCGTCATGGCTGGCAAGATGTAAGGATCTATGACCTGGAAAATAGGATGTTGGAGGAGAGAAAATTGGTTATATGCCACTGTGTAGAGTGGGTTCCACATATTTGCCACCTCCATCGTTTAGTTCACTTTAATACCCCCTACAACGCTGGCACCTTGTCCATTTACCATTACAGGCCAATTACGGGCATTTTTCAGGATTTCACCCGTTTTATCGTGGGCCCGGGCAGGTGAGTGACCAAACTGCCCCCCGATCGCTATCCCTTGTGCACGGTGGGAGTCGGTGGGAGGTAGCCCCAGTCGTTCTCGTTGTTCGATTTTCCCCAACCTCACCTCCCATCAAGCGCAGCGACGGCAAGAAAGCGACCTCTCCTCCGGCCGAGCTCCTCCACAACAAGCCTCGGGCGACAAAGAAGAAAGGTCTGTCTTACGAGACCCTAGATAAAAACCTTTGATTTGTGAAACCCTAGATAAAAACACTAGATAAAAATCCTAGATAAAAAACGTTTGAGTTCTTGCTGTTCTTCTTTGATTCATGAGTGTGGGCGGAATGAGACAAAAGTTGAAGGATGTCTATGGGGATCGTGCTTGTTCGTAGTTGTATTGTTTTTATTTTCCATTTGACAAGAGCCTAACCCTAGATGAACCTTAACTGTTGCTATTTTTTCTTTGTTCACTACATTGTCGTAGAGTTGCTGCCGGGATGGATAGTATAGGTGGGTCGCAAAGTGTGGTTGATTGCTCCCCTCGGGTCATGAGTGAGCTGTTGACAAGCTCCTCTGGTGTGATGAATGAGGAGGCCTCGATGAATGAGGCAAAGGCAAGTGCTGAGGCAGGACAACTTGGTGGTAGTTGTCACCCAACTAGAGGATCTATTGGTAGCTCCCATTGTGTGATGAATGAGGCAGTGGCAAGTGATCACCCAGCTATTGTTGCAGATAATGGTGTTAGGGATCAGCCCGGTGCAGGACAATGTGGTGCTAGTGATCACCCAGTTGTTGCTCAGACAATCGGTGTTAGTTATCAGCCAGCTGTTGTTGCAGATAATGGTGTTAATGATCACCCAGCTGCAGGACAATCTGGTGTTAGTGATCACCCATATGTTGCTGCAGACAATGGTGATGGAGCGACAGACTACATAGACTGGGATTCTCTTGATATATTGGGCGCACAAGATGAAGAAGGGAGGACAGAAATGATGAATGAGCATGACATGTTTGTGTTATTGGGTTTGAGGGATGATGATGAAGGGGCACAGGGTTATGCAGAAGAATATAGTGGTGAAGGAGTAGGTGAAGGTGGTGACATGGCAGTTGATGATGGCAACAGAGATGAAGTCAATATTGCATATGACAAGGATGACCCAAAGATGGACCCTGGCACCCTATATCCATCAATGAAGGATTTCAGACTAGCTGTGAGGCAATTTGCTATCAATGAGGAGTTTGAGTTGGGCATAGAAAAATCTGATAAAACTAGGTTTAGAGGTTATTGTAAAGCTAGGGGATGCTCTTGGAGAATTGTTGGGCACAGAAGGCCTGATCTGAGGACAGTCATGGTACACAAACTTGCTTACTTGAAATTGTTGAACTGTCGTGGTACTATTTGCTTACTTGAAATTGTTGAACTGTCATGGTACTAACTTGCTTACTTGAAATTGTTGAACTATCATGGTACTAAATGTTTGTCATGCAGGTTTCTGTTTTGGTTGGAGAGCACAACTGTGCATCAAGCAGCAGGGTAAAAGGCCATACCGCTTCAAAAGGCTGGGTAGCTGAGAAGGCTTCAACCATATTAAGGACAAACCCCACTATTGGTGCTGTAGAGATGCAGAGAAGCCTAGAGGATAAATACAAGGTAACTCTTCAATATGACACAGTCTGGAGAGGTCACCAATTGGCATTACAAGAGATGTATGGAAGCTGGGAAGAGAGTTTCCACTGGTTATACAGATGGAGGGCTGAGGTATTGAAGAGATCACCAAGTAGTGTAGTTGAGCTTGACACAAAGGTTGTTGGTGGTAGAGTCTTTTTCCATAGGTTCTTTTGTGCTCTGAGCCCTTGCATTTCTGGTTTTATAAAAGGTTGTAGGCCATATATTAGTATAGACTCCACTGCTTTGAATGGAAGGTGGAATGGACATTTAGCAGCTGCCACAGCCCTTGATGGTCATAACTGGATGTTTCCTTTGGCTTTTGGGTTCATAGAGGCAGAAACTGAAGACAATTGGACCTGGTTCATGAGTCAACTTCACAAGGCCATTGGTCACTTACCACTTCTTGCAATATGCTCAGATGCTTGCAAGGGTCTGGAGAATGCATCACAAAGGGTGTTTCCAGATGCAGAAAAGAGGGAATGTTTCAGACATCTGATGCAAAATTTTATGAAGAGGTTTCATGGAAGCACATTTGGAGAGATGTATCCTGCGGCAAGGGCTTACAGACCTGAGGTGTTTGAAAAACACATGGACAGCATTGCTGGAGGATGCCCTGATGTGATGAATTACTTGAGTAAGTATCATTCCCTCAAATGGATGAGGTGTGCTTTCGAAACTGGTGTGAAATGTGACTATATCAACAACAATTTGGCAGAGTGTTTCAATAATTGGATAAAAGACATAAAAGATCTCCCTGTAGTGGACCTTGCTGATAAGATTAGGCAAATGATCATGATTTTATGGGACAAGAGGAGAAGAATTGGAGAAAGGCTCCAAGGAAGAATACTTCCAGCTGTGATAATGCAATTGAAGGCTAGAAGTAGAGGGTTGGGACATTTGAAAGTTGTTAAGGCTGATAGAGTGGCTGCAGAGGTCCTTGACACTAGTACTTGCAATGCCAGGCAGGTAGTGAAGATATCATCACAGGAATGCACATGTCTTGAATGGCGACACCGTAAACCTTGTGAACATGCACTAGCAGTGATAACATCTCAAAGGATGGCCCACATTGGGGATTATGTACATGAATACTACTCTATTCAGAGGTTTCAACATGCATATGCTGATAGAATTGAGCCTATGCCTGACAAGTCCCATTGGCCAGAAGTGGAGATAGAACACGTGAGGGCACCTCTGGGTAGGAGAACTGTGGGTAGGCAGAGAAAGTTGAGAATAAAAGGATGCCTTGAGGGTGGCAGCAGTTCTAAGAACAAAGACAGTAACAAGACAAAGATCATGGTTAGAGGTCCTATCAAGTGCAAAAGGTGTGGAGAGGTTGGCCATAGACAAGCTAGCTCCAAATGCCCATTGAATGGGACCAAGAAAAGGAAGAGGAAGGCTAGGAAAAATACCACTAGAGCTAACAGAGAAATAAGTGCAGAACCAACAAATACGGTTGTAACTAGAAGGTATGGGTTAAACTGCATAACATATCATTTTCCACAAATCCTTGTAATGAGCAACTAATATATTTTTTGCTTGCTTGAAACCAGCCGCCTAAGTACCCTTCTAGGACTGGATGGGGCAAGTCAGACAAGCAGGGGAGTGGAAGCTGAAGCTGAAAGTCAGACCAGCAGGAGGAGGGGAGTGGAAGTCGCCAATGCACCAATAGGAGGAGTGGAGTGGAAGCTGCCAGTCAGACCAACAGGAGGAGTGGAGTGGAAGCTGCCAGTCAGACCAGCAAGAGGAGGGGAGTGGAAGCTGAAGGTCAGACCAGCAGGGGGAAGGGAGTGGAAGCTGAAGCTGAAGGCACACAATCTTCTCCACCAAGGAAATGTCCAATGAAAAAACAGAAAAAAATGACTCCAAAGAAGCCAAATGCAAATAGTTTACTACTGTCCAAGCATTGGCTCTGACTGTGTGCGCTTCACGCTATGTAATGTTAATGCTTCTGCTTGCAAGACATGTTCTTTTGGTTATGTTTTTTGCTAAACTAAGTTACTTTCGGTGGATGTTCTAGCTAAACCAAGACAGATGTTATTTTGGTGGATGTTTTGGCTAAACCAAGTCACTTCATTATCCGATTAACTGATGATATTTTGCTTGCAAGCTCTGTTGATGTCAATGATGTCAGATTCTCGCTTCTTTATCCAATATTAGCTGCTTGTCTGTATGTTTGGTGATTCTGGGGACATTTGATTCTGGGGAACAATTGTATACATTTGATTCTGGAGAACATTAGATTCTGGGGAACATTTGTATGCATTTGAACTCATCAGCAGCAGTTCACACTTACTGTATGCATCGGCCTAGAAATATTACTCATGAGTTACTCATAGATATGCTAAACCAAATTATTTTTAGTTGATGTTTTTGCTGGTTGATGGAAAAATTGGTGATCTTTTGGTTGTAATACAATGTAAAGAGTAGGAAAACAGCCATGTGCAGTATACATACTCCAAGAGAAAGTGGAGAAGATTGATTACAAATCCAAACTGGATTACAGATCCAATTCTCACTTCATTACAGACAACCAATTCTCATTTCATTACAGACAACCAAACTGGATTACAACCAATTCTCACTTCATTACAGACAACCAATTCTCATTTCATTACAGACAACCAAACTGGATTACAACCAATTCTAACTTCATTACAGACAACCAATTCTCATTTTATTACAGACAACCAAACTGGATTACAACTAATCTAAATTATTTGCCAAGCAAAATTACAACACATATCAACACCAAAACAATGATCACAATATTAGTCAGCAGCAACAACTTCACAAACTTCACTAACTCGGGGACACCTTCTATCACCCGTGCACTACCTTCTTTCAGCTTTTCTGCTTCTTCCACCGGATGACCATAATCACAGAGAGTAGAATAGCCGGAATTTGCAAGAAACTCCATGTATTGATCACGCCATAGGTAAAAATTGCATCTGCTGGGCATCTACAATGATTAAAGAAGAACTATGAATCGATTCAACACCTAACACCGAATCCTCACAAAAATCAAAAGCCAAGCATACATACATGTTGCTCATTCTTCCTGCACTTAAAGAAGATCTTCCCTGGGTTTTGGTTCGACCTCGACGTCAACTCTAGTATCTCGTCGCCGCACTTAGGGCAAGGGACGAGTGGAAGTCCGCGACGGCCAGCCTCAACCTGACTTCGAAATCTAACCTCACTGTGCCCTTTCCCTCGGGACCCCGACGAGAAGCTTGCTTGCGACATCTACCGCCGTGGAGGAGCTCGGGGAGAGGAGGCTGCCTGCGCCGTCGCCTGAGGAAACCTGAGTGGGAGGTGAGCATGGGGAAGAAGGTATCGGGGAAGAACCATCCAGCAGGTCCGATCGCACCGTGTGGGATAAAGCCGACCGGGGGGCAATACCGTCCTCCTACTCGCCCGGGCCCACGCTAAAACATGTATTTGGCTATGAAATGCCCGTAATTGGCCTGTAATGGTAAATGGACAAGGTGCCAGCGTTGTAGGGGGTATTAAAGTGAACTAAACGATGGAGGTGGCAAATATGTGAAACCCACTCTACACAGTGGCATATAACCAATTTCCCCGTTGGAGGATGCTTTCCCCTGTGCCGGCCGGGACTATAGACAAGCTCTAGATGTGATATGGATCACACCAAACCTTTGATGGATATAAGTACCTTCAGCTTCTGAAGAAGTTGTCTCTGGTCTTTACCAATATATAGACCCAAATCGGGCTTCTCCTTTATTATAAATCCTCAATGCGTATCTAATAACTCATCTTGTATGGATGCATGTTTCACACATTAAGATATGTTATTGCCGGTGGAAAAAGAAATTTTTACTGTATTGCCGTGCAGGGAAGCAAGGTGGCCGGGGTCCGTCATTGCGCCCTTTCCGCGCGGAAATAAATTCTATGGAGACCGGAATTGTCATTCAATGCCCAGAATTGCATCGAAATTAACAAGAGGTGAGTTCAAAATCCTCACTTAATAACGTGCGTTGGATTGCAGGATTATCCACTTGGCATCAATCGGCGTCGGGTATGCACAAAAAGTTTGCACCCCGTCTCCACAGAATTTATATCCTTTCCGCGCATGCGCGGCTAAATGCTGCAGTGCCGAGGGCTGCATGTAGTGCATGTGTGCATGGGCACCGCAGAGCACGGTGGGGTGGGTTGGAGGACTATTTTTATAATTTTATTTGATACAGAGTTAATTTTGTAAAAAAAAAATCAAGGTGGCTACTACATTGAATATCTTGAGTAAAATATGATGAAACTTTTTCTGTCCCCCTTTTCTTATCCTTGTTCAGTTTAGAATGTATGTAGAAGTTATAGAGGAGGAAACGATTTGAAGTAAATAGTTTGAAAAAGTACAGCAGTGTATTTTGAGTATATCGAAATTAGATTTGTGGTTGTGTGATTGCAACAGATCATGACCATTGAAATGAGTGATATGCAAGTGTACTGTAGATGAACTTACACATATTACCATTCTCGTTTTGCTTACGTAGTTTTTATTTCCTTTTTTGAGGCTTGTTTTCATAGTTCAACTGAATATCAATTAAGAGGTAATACATCTGCATGGGCACGATGTTTGGAGTGCCGACTGGTATTTGCAAAAGTCATTAATGGATATCTATGGCAGTTAATATTCGCCTAGTTTATTTAGTAATATGATATAAAAAAACATTGACAATCTTAGATTTATAACATAGGTGTTTGCGAAAGTATAGGAATATAGTAGTACTCTTTTAAGTGATTTGGATGAAATTATGTACATTCATTGATTTTTTTTTCAAACTTTTGCAAACATCTCTGCCTCTGTGGTATATATATAAACTTGTCGAATACGAAGGCTATACGTCCCAGGTTTCCGCAGTGATCGGAGTCAAAGAGTTCACCGAGGTTTAGGGAGGATTTTACTAGTGGCCTCAGTTGCAGATGGAGTAGTGGGCGGTCGGAGGCGATAGTGCGCGGGCGGTCATGGTGAGCAACCAAACATTAGGTTAGGTGGGTGTTGGCACCAAAATTTGATAGTTATAGTTGATTTGAAAAGATAAGTTCAATATGAACAACGATCTTAATCGACATTGGCTCATAGTAAAGAATTATCTTTTGAAATTGAGGTCGGTACGAATCATGTATTTTCAATAATCGACAAAGGATATAATCAGCCTAAGTGATATTGTTGACACTAAGATTTGGCAGGCATAGCCAATCTAGAAAGATGGAGTTAAGCATAGGCGAGAGTTTTAACCTATATCGGTTCAAACTAAATTTTATCTTTTGGAAATTGAGGCCGATACAAATCATGTTTTACAAGAGTCGAAGAAGGATACAATCAGCCTAGGCGCTATAAAAGAAGACGATGGGCAAGACGACAAAGACATCCAACGATCAATCAACTCACTTCTATTTTATTTACTTTTCATCAACTAGGAGTAGTTCTTTAGACTTAAAATCTTTCTGTAATTTGTTCCGATCAATAAAGTTATGTATCACCGATTTTGATTATTGCCGATTTACACAAATTACCCCATGTTTGCTTTTTTTCGATCTTGTTGCGTATCGTTTTTTATGGGAGAAATCTATCTTTAACAACTATCTACTCAGCTCTATCAGTCTGTTTAGACTTATTGTTACTTACGATCTAATCGGCTAGAATAGCTATTTAGATTGCTATTTAGATTAGATCTCTATCGAAAACTTAATCGGTTGAAATTGTAGTCTAAGATCATATGTTTTGGCGTTTGTGTGTGTTTGAACCAAATTAAAACTGATGTTTGCACGCGAACGCCCTTTAGACCGTGGCCATGCACGGTGTGTCTACTGAATCAACATTGGCTAGTAGTGCCTATGCTATGCTATGCGTGTATGGGCGACGGAGCCAAACCAGGGGCAGAGATGTCTTCAAAGTAGACAATACTAAGAGCATCTCCAGCAAGGGTCTCTAAAACAGGGTCTCTATTATAGACTAGTAAGGTGCCCGTGCGTTGCAACGGTATCTACATTTTGAACGGCTGTTCTGCTATTACGATAACATGAAACAAGAAAAAAAATATGTTGTGCAAATAATACATTAATCAAATATAACATACAGCATAACGATATTCTCAATTGTTTAGTGTAGCATATCATTACAAAACTCATCTACGAGGTGAGGACTTCTTTGTAGACTATATTCTTGGTTAGTGTGCAGGTCAAATTGAAGCTCCCATCATTACTTGGTGCAGCAAGTATTTTAAGATTACTTCTAGTGGTTGCTCGTGATAGGGCGACATAGAGTTGACCATGGGAGAAGACCAAATTAGGAAGGTAGACCCCAACATGTGGGATTGTTTGACCCTGTGCTTTATTGATGGTCATTGCGAAACTCAATCTGATAGGAAATTGTTTCCTCTTAAACTTAAAGGGAAACAATTCATCGTCAGACAGGCCCAAAGGTATCCGTGGAAGAAAAACTCTCTTTCCAGCATGTTGTCCCAGCACAATTTCAGCATCGATGGTGTTTCTTTGGAATGCTCGGACTATCAACCTTGTCCCATTACATAACCCATTAGCTGGATCAAGATTTCTAAGTAAAATCACAGGGCAATTAACCTTTAACTTGAGAACATGATGTGGTAGTCCATTTGGTGTGAGAGAATTCAAGATTTCTGGTGGATAGTAGTTGTTAGGATCATCCTCTGCACAATCATAGCTATGATAGACCATCTCGTCTCCAGGAAAGCGTTCAATAAGCTTCATATTTATGCCATCGACGTCCTCATTCCTCATCGACAAAATAGCTCGTGATGTTATGTAGTTGGGATTGGACATGTTTGTTGCTAACATTGGAAAGACTCTATCAATTAGATCTTCAATGTCAGATTCTACACCTTTGCAAGGCACACATATTTCATTAGGTAATTGTATGTAATCATCTCTAACTGTTTGTTCAGTGCCATTTCCAACACGCAGTAGGTAGTTAGAAAACCATGGATCTGATTGGGCCCTCTTATTACGAACAAGCCTCAGTTGTTGCATTTTTTCCCATAGGTAAGATCTACATAAAGTTGTATTTATTATTTGTGCCCTTGTCCCCTTTCGTACAACTGGAAGGACCTGCCTAAAGTCACCACCGAAAACTATTGTCTTTCCTCCAAACGGTACATCAGGCTTTTCCATGATGTCTCTCATGCTATTATCAAGTGCCTCGATTGCTTGTCTTTTTGTCATGGAAGCCTCATCCCATAATATAAGTGAAGCTAATCGAAGAAGCTTAGCTGTCCCACTCTGCTTGGTGAAGTTACACACCCCGCCATCTTGTACACTTAGTGGTATCTTAAATCTTGAGTGTGCAGTCCTGCCACCAAGCATGATGGATGCAGCAACACCGGATGTTGCAGTAGCAACAGCTATCTTTCCCTCACTACGAATTCTTGCTAGCAGAGCTTTGTACAGGGATGTCTTTCCGGTCCCACCTGGCCCATCAACAAAGAATACACCTCCACTGTCGTTATCAACAGATGATAGTATTTTGTCATAAGCATACCGTTGTTCAGGATTGAGAGATGATGCGGCCGAGGCGTGCTCATGATCTACCTCAATAGAGCTCTCTTTGAATATCTCCCTTACCTCACCAGACATGGTGTCATGTGACTCTTCGATATCAGGAAGAGGGTATGATGTTATATCCTTACCCATCGACTGTAGCATATTTCTAATATCCAACAATACCATCTGTTCAACTGCATGTGAATTCATTTGTGATCATCGAAAATCATCGAACATTGCTTCTAGGTGTTTGTTCCAGAGTCCACGAACATCGCTAGGTTCTCAGAACACCAATATTGTAGCGAATAGCCTTCGAAGAGACGATGGCATATGGAAGACTTCGGCCTCCGTGAGGCAATCATCGAGGCTATCGTCGGCCTCGATAAGTCCTCTTTTCTCGGCGGCTTCTCGAAAGGTAGGGTATACAACACTATCCACAGTCCTTAGATGCTCATATGAAGTAGCACCTGCCATGTGGTTTAATAGCACTCTTAGGCAATATCTCTCTCCCTCCGTAGGAAGTGCTAAGATGATCCTCCCAATTTGTGTGCGTTGTTCTCTCACTTTCCATTCCTTCTTCTGTGCTTGCCAAACTGCATATGCTGGAAAATCCCTATATAGTATGCTTCGTGCCCACGGGAAATCTCGATTTGCCTTAAAATACTCAGTCAACATGGTTTTTGAGGCACCTTGTTGGTTCAAGACATGACGTACGTCTGCATTCTCTCGGAAGGACACGAGATGCATGTTCGGGAGATGAAGTTGCAGTTGTAGCACAGACGGAGAGATCCCACTGAGATCGAATCCAAAGATTCTCCATAATGCCTCTGGTGGGGTTACCCATCTAGCTTCCCTAAAGTCATTAATCTCATCAATTTCACCACTGCTATCGGCCTCATTGACAGAAACAGATGCTCTATCATGCCCCTTGTAGATGTACTTGTAAAGATACTTGACAGCCTTAATGCTTGAGCAAACCTTTGCGTTGATGTGGCAGTCATACCTTCTTAGTAGAAAAGGATTGTATGGCACGACCCACCTATTGTCCAAATCATGCCCTCTTACATGTACAGTCTGATTGTCAGCTCGTCTTCTGTAGATGGGGTAGGAGTCCCTTCCCTAGAGAGTCGTATTGGTAAACTGGCGTGAATAATAACATTTACAGCTGTTGTTTATCATGCATACATTCTTGGGGTTTAGCGAACCACACGGGCCATGCATCATATGTTTGACTACCATTGCATGAAGCTCTGGATAGCTACCCTTATTTGGAAGTTCTGCTGAGATGACTGTGTCATACTGTTCTGGACATGTTAGTTTATAGCCTGATTGCATGATAAGGAGAAAGTGAACATGTGGTAGACCTCTTTTTTGGAACTCGATGACATGGACATGTGCTACCACAACACCAAGGATGTGATTATGGAAGAGCTGAAACTTGAGATCCTCTAGTTTGGCTCTAAATACTCGTACAACAAGATCAGGACGATCTTGCGGTGTTTGGCCAGGTTCGAGCTCCCTGATTATTTCTTCCCAGTTTGGGTTGCAAGTCATGGTGAGGAAGATGTCTGGCTTACCATACTTTTGCACCAAAGCCATAACATCCATATATCGACGCCTCATATCCCTCCCACCACCAATAAACGATGCTGGGAGGACCCATCTTTTGCCCATTGCAGCCACTCGATTTTCCCCAGCAGACAAGCTATCCATTAGGCCTTGGTAAAGATCTGCGCGTATTTTTGCCTGGTTGTTTAAGATGTAGTTCAAGCGTGTTGTCTCTAGCTTTATGTAGGTATCAACTGCAAATTGCTGGAATAAGCGCTTCCCATGCAAGACAGTGTTGAAGATTCCACGATGCATTTGGAATTTATAGCAATAGTATTCTCGCATCGTAACACACAACCGGCTATTAGTGTCTGCCAAAAAAAGAGTAAAATGGACACACAATTAATAAATTGACTCATACCATGACAAAATGAATAAAGCGTAGTTATATCACTTCTCTAACCTGGGTTGCCACCATTGCCAGACTTCGACATCAGTACTTGGTTGATATCGACACCTACTTTTGGTATATCAGTATGCCAACCAAGCTCCCCTCGTGGGAAGAAGAGAGGATATGACAAAGGGTCATAGCACCCATGATGAGGCCTGATTGAATAATACGTGTTGTTATTACCAAAAAGAGTTATGTTGCGATCAAAATGCCTATGCAACTCGTTCCCCTCGACCCATATAGCAGCCACCTCTGATGTTATTGGTCTATTATAGGTTCTTTGGTCTAGTTTGTACTCTGTATTTAGTAGAATACGATATTCATCTATGTCTTCAACTTGCCCTAAGCTCCTGAATGTTTCGGAGTAGGGATTGTCTCTTAAGATGTTGACCAGACTTCTAATGATGTTCCTGTCTCTTACTTTGTATGACTTATCTCTACTGCATCGCAAACGATACGACAAGGTAGGATCATCATAGAAGTATAGCTGCAAGTGGCTCAGGTTATCATCTCGTTGACCGAACGAGTGTATGTTGTGGTACATTTGTCCGTGAGCTCGAAAAGTGTACACTCTATTTCTTGAATTTGCGAGGTCATGGTCAAGTTGGACACAGAGCGTGGTGAAAGAAAAATGACCATTGAAATATCTAATATTTTCTTGAAAATGTTGTGATTCAGGTGCCACACTCATGTATAGCAGTCGAAGCTCTTCAGGTGGTTCTGGCATCTCTAATTTGACTTTCCCATTATTGCAACAAAATCCCAATGATTCATATTCAAACCTTTTTGCACCACAATGGCGGCAATTTGGTTGAGGCTTCAATATATGAGTGTTATCGGGTAGGTTGCAGTAGATAACATCTGTTGTATCAGGGTTGTTGGAGCCAACCCCAGTGCCATTTGTAGCAATAGGGATATTTGAACCCACAACACAATCTGCATGGGGAGTGATACGTCTTGTCGCATTTCGTTGGGTTTGTCGATATCTCCTTGCTACCCTTTGCTCGGGTGTCTCATTTGCATAACGATCCCTATCACGTGCCCGCTTAATTGCAACTTGCTCGGGCGTCATGCTTGCGCGGCGTGCTCTGTCACGTTGTCTTCTTGCTTCTGCACATTTCATCATTTTTTTGTAGAGAGGTTATTTATGATATATTGTATATGCACAATTTGTAAAGTAGATTTTACCATTAGATCTTTCGCCTTGTAATAACCCATCGGATGTGATCGTACTTTGTGTAGGAATTGCAAATGAGGAAGTTAGGTGGTGTGGCTCATCGTCGTCATTTGAAGAACTTTCGTTTGCAACATAGGATGTTTCTTGAATAGAAATTCCAGAAGGGGTGTATAACAAATAATTGGTGCTAGATCTCTTTCGTTTGCAATGTTCATCAACAACTATTAGAAAAACATAAATCAAAAGTATCACACATGTTTATTAGTATATTAGTTTAATGATGTAGCATAGGACTATAAAGCAAATATATAATAAGTAAGTTAAAATAGAAACCTTCTTTTCCTTTTCATGTCCTCCTGTTCTTATCCGGCATGCTAGCAATTTCTTTCGTCATGTGTTAAAGCCTATAACAGAAATATACTTACATGTCAGTATTGTGTTTGCATTACCAATTTAACATGTAACTTAATAGTAAAGTTAAATTAATTTAGAGAAAAGAAAAGAGAAAAACAAGAAAATAAAATCTAGAATCATTTCCCACTTATTGCTCAGCCATTTTCGTTTTCTTTTATCTTGGACCAGGTTGATATATATATTGTTATTATAATTGTTTGTATATACATATATGTTTTTCTGTCCAAATGATTTTGGTAGTTAATATTTTATTAATATTTCCACTAATTTGTATACACCTTGCACCAATATGATTTTATTTATTTATTTGTTCAATTGGCAACCCAGGCCATTTTCTGGCCCGGCTTACCCTCGGCCCACCTGGCCCGACCACTCCCCCAAAACCTAACCCTAACCAAACCCTTGCCCCTCCCCTCATTCGGCCGACAGCCCCCCGGAACCTTCCCCACTCCCATCATTACTCTTGAAATCATATTGGTAAAAATTTAAACTTAATTATGGCAAATTTTATCATCAACGTTGGTCAGAAGATAAAATTTCCATGCTAATGAAACAATCTTAGTACAATTTTCCGATTAAATTTTCATGTTGGATCAAAATTAATCAGAAAAAATAAACTTAAACTTAGCAGCGGAAGAAAATAAACTAATTAACTCAGTGTTTAAACTAATTGAATAAACAGGCTTAATACAATTTTCAAATTAAACACGTTGGATCCAATTTAATCAGAAAATTAACTTAAACTTAGCAGCGGAGAAATAACTTAATTCAGCGTTTAAACTAAATATGAGTTAATAAACTTAATATAATTTTCCAATTAAATTTTCACGTTGGATCTAATTTAATCAGAAAATTAAACTTAAACTTTGGCAGTAGAAAAAAGTAGTTTAACTTAATACTTAAACTAATCATGCATAGCAATTATAAACTCAAACTTAGACTTGAAATAGCAACATTAAAACAGTCCTAATTCGTTTGGGCCAAACTGGCTGCAATTCGGCCCAAGACAAAGCAAGGCAAGGGCGCTGGCGCATCTGCTCCGTCCGATCGAATCGGACGGCCAAGAAAACTCTTGCGATGCAATTTAAAGCGGAAAAAACGCAGCCCCCAAAGAAACCCTAAAACCTAACCCTGAAAAAACAGATCTAGAGCCTACTTACGCAGGGAGGCGGCCGGCGATGCGTCTGCGGCCGGCGGTGCGTCGGCTGGGAGCGCGTGCAGTCGGCGCGCAAGCGCGCAAGGAGAGGAAGGGCGCGGCGCATCACGGAGGCCGGCGCTGATCGCGTAGAGGCGCCAGGGACGTGGAAAGCGCGCCGTTCGCGGTCATGGCGCAGCGCCCCGCGCACGCGAGACGCATGAGGCGCGCCGACGACCACGCCACGCCCGCAGCGTGAAGGCGCGACAGCAGCGCCGCGAGAGACACCGGCGCCCGAGCCACGGTTAGATCCCCTTTCTTTGTTCTAGTTCTTCGCGATTTGGGGCTAGGGTTCTACTGGGTTTGGGAAATTCCTTATCTTCTAATTGCTATACTCATATACCCGAAGGGATCTAATCTAGGGTTTAGATCTAGGCATTCAACCGAGTGCTCTGGTACCATTGATAGAATCTAGTGGATCTTAGTGCCTAGAATCAACACCTAGAGGAGTGGCTTAGGGTTACCTTCGGGGTTAGAGGAAGATGAAGACACCATTGCCGTTGATGGCGAAGAAGTAGTAGCGCCGTCGGTGATGAGGACGGTGTGGTCTGTCGCCTTTCCCGTTGCTCCCGTGCACGAACAGATCGGTTCTGTGAGTCTGTTTGGGGTGAGGTATGCGGCGGAGAGCTGCCGAGACTTAGGGTTCAGGCGGTTCGTTCAAGCTTCCGGGCTCTAGGGTTCATCCGTGTTCCTTGTGCTAAATGCTGGTGCTACTTCACTTGCTAAAGTAGGATGCTTTTAATGGTTAGGGTTTGGGGGTGAACAGCAGTGAAGTAGGGGTTTGATGGAGGTGCCGTAGCGATTATCTGCGAAACAGTTGGCCCCTTCACCCTGAGCGTTGCTGTTGGGTGTGTCTGACGCAACGTGTTTGTTAAATCCTTTATTCCAAGTTTGTCCTAAATGCTAATATATAGAAACGATTATATGTGGTGTAAATGGGCTGGTTATGCCACAGCTGTGAATTTTTTTCTTCTGGTTCTATGTTCATTTTTCATGGCACCGTCGTGGATATTGTGTTTATTTCACACTTTGTTGATTCAACAATGACACACATGTACTAATAAGTAATAATTGTATCTACCGCTTTTGTTTCAGAGGAATGCTGCTGGTCAGATATTGCGCGATCTACAGAATAACCCTGACATGTGGCTGAAAGTAGTCCACATTCTGCAGAATTCTCAGAACTTGAACACCAAGTTCTTTGCCCTCCAAGTAAGTTTCTGCGATCAAACTGTTGAATGGCGTTTGAGGGTTTGACATATTTGAACATGTGGTATGCTATCTGAAAAATCATGAGGTTTTTACACAATATGGAAGGCGAATAGAATTCTGCTTCAGCATGGTGGATACAAGTGGAACTACCTAATTGGTGGTTTTATATAAGAATAAAAATTTTATTTGTTAATCACCACCTGTTGTGGGGGATCTCACTCTATGAATAGGATATGCTTGATTTTTTTCCTTTACAAGAGAAAGGTAGTTTGTCTTCAGCAGCTATTATAAAGTTAGAATGATCTCATCATAGCCCTTTTTTTCTTATCGTACTGTTAATATATTGTCTAGTGGTTCTGAGTGCCATGTTTGCGTGAAATATACTTACTCAGGAGTCAGGATTCCAGTACCAATGATCCTGTGTTGTCCTATTTTCATAAGAAATCTGAGTACGACTTGGACAAGATAACCAGAAAAAACAGAACTTTGCGAGACTGTTAATATTGCCAAATGCACACGATTGATGTTAACACCGCCCTTTAAATGGTGATGTGGGTTAGTGACCTTCTCTTACAGAGTGGGTAGTCTACCTTGAACACTTAATAGGAACACGTGGCTGTAGTGGTTGCTATTTGGAACAGCGAGAAGTATATTATATGAAACTTTATAGAAACACAGGAGACTTTCAAATAAACTTCATGAGATGCTGTTCTTCATTGCATTTGCTATGTTCTTTCGAAATCAGTAGATCCTGATGCAGTGCGTGTGTGCACATGCAAATATGAACTCGTAACCATTGTGCTTAATTTTTGTCATGCGCTGATTTTGTTACAAATATACTGTAGGTACTTGAAAGTGTTATCAAGTACAGGTGGAATGCGTTGCCGACTGAACAACGTGATGGGATAAAGAATTATATATCTGATGTTATTGTTCAGGCAAGTATTAAATATGTTAGTTATGACAGATCTTTTATGTCATTTTGCCCATAAAATAAGTCTGATTAATATCTGCTTTTCTTTTTGTGTTCTTTGCACTCTACCAGCTCTCCAGTAATTGAGGTTTCCTTTCAACAAGAGAGGCTTTATGTAAATAAACTCAACATTATATTGGTGCAGGTATGATTTGGTTGCCAGTTGACCCAGTTTTTTATCATCTGAATATATGTGCATTTGGCAAGGTCAATTAACTTGTGTTCTGGATTGTTGCAATACAATAGGTTCTGAAGCATGAGTGGCCGGCTCCTTCTTTTGCACCCACAAGCTAAGCTCTCTCCTCATGTTCCTCTTAATCGCTTGTTCTGTTACTATCTTGAGTGTCTTTTAGCCATGGTGAACACACTATGGATCTAGAGTAATACATATATGACTTTGTGAATGATACAATGCATAATGTTGTAGTGCACACATGCTAAGCATGCTGTAACGCAGATATTGACAAACATAAACAAACATCACAATAAAATAACGATAGTATAGTTTCAACATAAACAAACATCACAATAAAATAAAACATCCAAGAGGACAGTTACAAAACACACTTGCAGCTAAAATAAAACATCCAAGAGGACAACTACAAAACACACTTGCAGCCATCACACTCAAACCACAGTTGCTAGATATGCCCATCTATTTTCAACAAATCTGGTCACAAATCCGAGATCGATAACTCCCATGACTAACGACCGTCGTAAAGCTGCATGTTACAATAGAAATGTTGCGGTTAATATATTTGGTTTACATATTACAATTTTTTAATGAGTGCTTATGCTATATAGAGACTTTTATTTATTTATGATACTGCAACTACTTACTCTCGAGGTCACGTGTCTCATGATGACTTGGATTAAATGAAAATGTTGTGTGGTCTAAAGTCTCCAAGCACCCTATTATCGAGAATTGAAAATTTTTAGTTATTGCAATTAAAACAAAGTATGCTTATATAATAGAGACGTGGAATCAGGTACCATGTCTGTAATTTTTTTTAGCATAGTTCCTAAGACAATGTGCTTCCCAACATAAGCTGATTCCCAGCAGGCTGCGTGACGAGTCAAATGTTGACACCAAATGCCAACAATTAAAAGGTTGAACATATAAATTAAACATAGAAAATATAAAATTGTGTTATATCTACATATAAGTCATTGTATATTTTTGACAATGAATTGTTGCTTTCAAATTTGTCTAATAGGTACCTTGTGTCCATTAGTGCGACCTCTCTGTAAAGATTAGGTCCGAAATGCTCTAGTTGACCCCAACGTACAGCTATTCCAGCTATGTCTATGCCAATGATTGTTAGACAAATTTAGAAATTCTCTTTTATCAATATGTAACTAATTAAGATGCAATGTACGACAGCTTACCTACAAAAGTCTTGTTAGGACGATGGTACACTTCAGTGAAAGACATAAGATGCTTTGGGTACCGTGGAAACTGAATTGGCACATTGTAAGGCTCAACACTTGTGTGTCGGTTGAAAACACATTCATATGGGTTTCCTATGCTTCTGAACTCAACCTCCCCATATTTTGGTTGGAATTGCACCTGATGAATGGTATAGCTATGTCCTTCATTGAGTAGCATGTTTAACCTATCAACACTACCCCTTGAGATGGCTTCAATTTTTGAACCCTTAAAACACAAATTCAAACAATATTAGCATGTGACAGAATTATTTTGCTACTATTATTAGCATTCACTACTTGTGGAACTTACAGTCGTATCCATGAGGATAAATCGTTGAAGGTCGCCATGATTGTCGCCATGAACTTCAACATGGAACTTGACGTCCACTCTAACAACAATACTCCATAATCTGTCTACGTCCCAGAATTCAATGTCGTCGAAATTTTTAAATCTTGTAAAATAAGGAGCGCAGTTTAGCTCTATATTGCTTTATGGTTTATTCTAGGTTAATTTCGATAGGTCATAAACTAACCTAGTCACCACCGGTTTTCCAGAGAAGTCCGCATACAATCTCTTTCGACTAACATTCGTTGCTTCCATTTATCTAAAAAAATATATATTTAGGAAATATGTTAGACTGCAACCTTATTGAAGAACAAAATATAACCAGTATAATATATACAAAGTCTACACATGCAATCTTTCTGTTGAATTTCATGAGCACTAATCAGTCCATTAATTGCTCTTTGTTAATCTGTCCATTCATTGTTGCAAAAACATCAAAGATGCACACCTTATTGAAGAACAAAATATAACCAGTATAATATATACAAAGTCTACACATGCAATCTTTCTGTTGAATTACAAAGTCTACACATGCAATCTTTCTGTTGAATTTCATGAGCACTAATTAGTCCATTAATTGCTCTTTGTTAATGTGTCCATTCATTATTGCAAAAACATCAAAGATGCACACCTTATTGAAGAACAAAATATAACCAATAGAATATATACAAAGTCTACACATGCAATCTTTCTGTTGATTTCATGAGCACTAATCAGTCCATTAATTGCTCTTTGTTACTCTGTCCATTCATTGTTGCAAAAATGAGTATGTAAATGAGTATATGTAGTATGTAAATGAGTATATGTATGACGCTTTGAGATGCTACTGAGAAGGATGGTATTTGTGTGTTTTATACGTATTAGTATTGTGTATATGTATTAGTATTGTGTATATGTAGTATTGTGTATGTGTAGTATTTGTGTGTTCTATACATATGTATGACGCTTTGAGATGCTACTGAGATATGCTTAATGAGTATATTTAGTATTGTGTTTCTTTGGTGTTTTCTATTTGCATAACAGCAGTGCTCATGGAAACACATTAAGCATGAGAATAAGAAACACATGAAGCATGAGACTTTCTGTTGAATTGAAACACATTAGTCACATTGCCAGTTATGTTGTGGAGTTTGTTATAGATCAAATCTTGGACTACTGGGTGTTGATATTCAGTTGTTCGATCATGCAAAAGTCGGTCTCAATTCCTAATGGTCTATTTGCCATGTGCATCTAGCCTTCATTTATGTGATTTGAAAATTAAGGACATTTTCTAATTAGCTGCTATGGCATAATTAGCTTTGTAATCCACTATTCATAATTGTTGTATTTCCCTTGTTTATGTGATATACACTAATTTGAAATAATCATGTGTTTGAACTCATGTGAAGTCTTAGAGATTTGTATTGTTAGCTAGTATAAACTTATGAAGAATGCTGTTCTTTAGGTAAGCGGAGGCCATGGAGGGCTTTTCTTTTGTATGGCCCACCAGGAATAGGAAAGTCTTATTTGGCTAAAGCTGTCGCAACTGAGGCCGATTCGACATTCTTCAGGTAGCTGTTATATATTAACATTGCCAGTTATGTTGTGGAGTTTGTTATAGATCAAATCTTGGACTACTGGGTGTTGATATTCAGTTGTTCGATCAGGCAAAAGTCAGTCTCAATTCCTAATGGTCTATTTGCCATGTGCATCTAGCCTTCATTTATGTGATTTGAAAATTAAGGACATTTTCTAATTAGCTGCTATGGCATAATTAGCTTTGTAAACCACTATTCATAACTGTTGTATTTCCCTTGTTTATGTGATATACACTAATTTGAAATAATCATGTGTATGAACTCATGTGAAGTCTTAGAGATTTGTATTGTTAGCTAGTATAAACTAATGAAGAATGCTGTTCCTTAGGTAAGCGGAGGCCATGGAGGGCTTTTCTTTTGTATGGCCCACCAGGAAAAAGAAAGTCTTATTTGGCTAAAGCTGTCGCAACTGAGGCCGATTCGACATTCTTCAGGTAGCTGTTATATATTAACACAGTGACAATCAAATGTCCTTAACTGTTACTGATGTCAATCTTAAACTTTGGCTGACTTGCTGCCTTTTATCTCCGCGTTATTGGTTATCTGTTTACTGGATTGTTTGTGCCAAATTAATAGTATTCATGCATCGTTTACTCATTCCTGTGCCACTTATAATCATTGCAAAACTCTAATTTGTAGCATACAATGCCTCTCCTTGAGTAGTGGTGACTGGTGATTTGTAGCATACAATGCCTTTCCTTGAGTAGTGGTGACTGGTGAACAGATAACCAAATAACCAATCTTATTTGTTTGAAAATAGTAGATAATCATTCTTTTTGTGAATTATATGAACTTTTTATGTGTAAACAAGGTTTTGATGCATAGTAGATAATCATTCTTTTTGTGAATTATATGAATTTTTTATGTGTAAACAAGGTTTTGATGCATTAGTATAGGCTATACAAATTTTGTTTTCACTATTTCACTATTGTAGACATGCATTTCCACCAGGTTGTGTTATATGTTCCTACATAAGCACATAGTACGCACCGGCATGGAGTTTTGGTTTTCTTGCATTGGGACTTCTCTTTTATGATGATAATACAATTGCTTATTTCTTGCTTATTTTGGTTTTTCTGGTCTCTGAGTATCATGCATTATATCTTACTCTCCAAGGCAAGAATGACATGCAGCTGTAAAACTCTCACAATATGAAATGCCTAATATGCCAACAATGACATGCAGCTGTGCAAGTTTTATTTTGGGGTTTCACTAAGGCTGACACTAAAGGACGGGGACAGCGGCGGGGACAGCTTACCAGTCATCAGTATTGTGTTTCTTTGGTGTTTTCTGTTTGCATAACTGCAGTGCTCATGGAAACACATGAAGCATGAGAATAATAAGAAAAACATGAAGCATAAGAACCAACCATGAAGCATAAGAACCAGCACTACTAACCTTGCATTCAACTGGAAATGCAGGGAGGGCGTTCAGTTGCGGCCAGGCAGAGCGGCGTTCAGTTGCATGCAGGGAGGAACTTCAGTTGCGGCCAGGCAGACGCCAGGGTCTTGCCAGAGGGTGACGCCAGGGTCTTGGCTGCAGATGGAAGGATGGAACAAGGTTGCGGCCAGGCAGACGCCAGGGTCTTGGCTGCGGATGGAAGGGCAGAACAAGCCAGGGTCTTGCCATATATATATATGTATGTAAATGAGTATGTATGTAAATGGGCAGAATGCTTCGTTTCTTGCGTATTGAAGCGGTTTTTTTTTTTCAAAACAATGCTGGAAGCGAGAACTGGAAATGAAAATGGGTATGTATGTAAATGGGCAGAACGTTGTATGTAAATGGGCAGAACGCTTCGTTTCTTGCGTATTGAAGCGGTATTTTTTTTTCAAAACAACGCTGGAAGCGGGAACTGTTGCGTATTGAAGCGGTATTTTTTTTTCAAAACAAGGATGGAAGCGGGAACTGGAAATGTAGAACGCTTCGTTTCTTGCGTATTGCGTATTGAAGTTTCTTGGTAAGATTGTGACGTGGGAAGAAACTCTCACTTTATATAGTAGAGATTTATGGACTCTTTCTATTTTTTGGGGTCTTGTTTACAGAGCACAAGTTCAGCAACAACCCCTAAATCTCAGCCCCTATTTTACTTTTTCTCCTATTTTGACATATCCGCTATGTATAATCTTCATTTGACACCACTAAAATTCAATCAAAAATATTTGTAATACATAAAACATAAGAATATTAACATTTACAATTTAAAACATGATATTTCAAATTTAAATTTAAAATATTGAAAACATGATAAATAGATAAATAGAAACTCTGAACAATGAATCAAACTACGAAGCGCTGTGAATTGCCCACAAATGCTCAATAAGATCATCTCGAAGCTTCTTATGTTTTTCTCTGTCTTCTATAATAGGGGATGCACTTGTGTCCTTGGGAATTGGGGCTGAGGAGGCAAATTTAGAGGCCTCCTAATTATAGGGGCTTGAGTTGGGGCTCCCTGGGAATGGGGCTGAGAGCATTTCCAATAGTTTCCTATAATTTGACTCCCAATAACCCTGGATTGGGAGCTTCCTAAAGTTTTTGGGCTTTAAAAAAAAGTCCATTCTCCAATAATTCCCATTTCCCCCCAAAAATAGTGATTGGGAAAGCACACGAGCGTCCAATATCTGGCCACTTCGGTCGGAGTTTTTGAGTATGCAGAGAGATTGGGATTCCAATAAGGCAAATGTTGGAGCGGTAATTTTTTCATTTGTTCCTAAAAAATGATTTTGGGAATAAGTTTTGGGAACTATTGGAGATGCTCTGAGGAGGCAAATTTAGGGGCCTCCTAATTTTAGGGGCTTGAGTTGGGTCTCTGATGGATCTGTTTTTTTACTACACTCCCTATTTTAAAGTTTAGAGGCTAGTTTAGGGGCTCTGCTGGAGATGCTCTTAGTAGCAAGTCGTAGAATCTAAGGCTCACTTTGTGTTTGACATGAGATTTAAAGTTAGACAAATCCCAAAAATAATTATTGTTCCTCTCACATTCTTATTCTTATTCTTATTCTACCGGATATAAAGATCAAAGGAAAGGGCCTCAGGCATCCTGTCCACGCGTCCCCTGGCGATTTTGCAAAAATAGCCCTTCGTTTCTCTGAATTACAGATAGGTCCCTCTGAATTTACGAAGAGGTCCTTTGTGATTTTCTGTGAGGGAAAGAATTGTTTCCCGGTTCGCGTTTAGGTCTCTCGTTCGCCGTTTTACGGAAAGAGCCTCCCGTTAAATACAAATCGCGAACGAGCCCTTTTCTAATTTTTCAAAATAGCGAACAGGTCCAAAAATATAACAAATAGGTCCCCGCACTTTATGTTCAGGTCATTTCTCCGTTTTGCCCGGAAAAAATATTTTTGTGCTCCGTTTTTCTCCGAAGCATGGGAAAAATGTTTTCGTTGGCCGTTTTTTCTTAAAAAATGAAGATTCATTGTTCGTTCGTCATTTCTCCGTTTTTGTTGGAAAAAATATTTTTGTTGTACGTTTTTTCTCCGGAGCATGGGAAAAATGTTTTCTTTGACCGTTTTTCCTCAGAAAAATGCAAATTCGTTTTCCGTTCGTCGTTTCTTCATTTCTGTTGGAAAAAATATTTTTGTTGTCTATTTTTTCTCCAGACACTGGGAATATATATATATATCCAACCATTAAAGATGGGAGGTTTGGAGCTCCCTCAAAGCTCCACCTCATCTCCTTGTTGGTTTTGCGAAAACCCTCCTTCATTTTTTTTAATCGCGGATAGATCCCTTCAAGTTACAAAAAGGTCCTTCGCGATTTCTTGTGAGAGGAAGAAAAAAATTTCGGGATCGCTTGTAGGTCCCTCGTTCGCTAATTTACATGAAAAAACTCCCATTAAATACAAATCGCGATCAAACCCTTTTCTAATTTTTCAGGATAGCGGTCAGGTCCAAAAGCATAACAAATAGGTCTTCGCTCTTTACATCTAGGTCATTTCTCCGTTTTCTTCGAAAAAAATGTTTTCGTCAACAGAAAGATGTGTACTTTTTTCTCAGCTCAGTTTATAAGGTTTCTCGAGCCTCCAAAAATTTAAAAAATACGTTTAAGTCTACTTTTCTACGAAAAAAAACGTAGAGTAATTTTTCGGTCACGTGCGCGGCGTGTGCATTTAAAAAAATATCTAGATCTATTTTTTCTCCGGATACGGAAAAAAACGCAAAATCGTATTTTTTTCGGCTCGGTCTCTTAGGTTTCGCGTGCCTTCAAAAATTTGAAAAATACGTCTAAGTATACTTTTTCTTCGGGAAAAAAAGTAGAGTTATTTTTCGTTCACATGCATGCCATACGCATTTAAAAATACATCTAGATCTATTTTTTCTCTGAAAAATTATTTTTTCTCTGAAAAATTATTTTTTCTCCAGAAAAAACGCAAAATCATTTTCCGTTCACGCGCATGGCGTTCGCCGCGTACTTTTTCCTTAGCGCGATATCTAAGGTTTCGCGAGCGTACAAAATTTTTAAAAATTCATTTAGATCTATTTTTTCTCTAAAAAAAATATAAAATCATTTTTTGTTCGCGTGTGCTGCGTTTACAGTCTAGTATCCTTCGGTATTAAACCTCAGAGTAAAGGGTGTCCGAGAGCTCCCCCACGCGAAAAAGCCCTTCTATTTTCCTGAATTACGGATAGGTCCCTGCGAATTTACAAATAGGTCCTTTGTGATTTTCTGTGAGGAGAATTTTTTTTTCCGGTTTGCGTTTAGATTCCCCGTTCGTCGTTTTACGGAAAGAGGCTCCCGTTAAATACGAATCGCGGACGAGCCCTTTTCTAATTTTTCGGGGTAACGATCAGGTCCAAAAATATAACAAATAGATCCCGCTCTTTATGTTCAGGTCCTTTCTCCGTTTTTCCTAAAAAGAATATTTCCATCAACAGAAAGATGTTTACTTTTTACCCGTCTCGGTCTCTAGGGGTTCTGGAGCCTCAAAAAAAATACGTCTATGTCTATTTTTCCTCCGGAAACCAGATTCGTGCTCCGTTTTCCCCAATAAAAATATTTTCGTCAACAGAAAGATGTGTACTTTTTCCCCGGCTTTGTCTCTAAGGGTTCTCAAGCCTTAATAAATTTTGAAAATACGTCTAGGTCTATTTTTTCTTTAAAAAAAACACGAGGTCATTTTTCGTTCACGCGCGCGGCGTGCGCCGCGCAACAAATAGGTCCCCGCTCTTTACGTTCAGGTCCTTTCTCTGTTTTCTCTGAAAGAAATATTTTCGTCAACAGAAAGATGTGTACTTTTTACCCGTCTCGGTCTCTAGGGGTTCTAGACCCTAAAAAAATACGTCTATGTCTATTTTTCCTCCGAAAACCATATCCTTGCTCAGTTTTCCCTCGATAAAAATATTTTCGTCAACAAAAAGATGTGTACTTTTTTTCTCGGCTCGATCTCTAAGGGTTTTCGAGCCTCAAGAAATTTTGAAAATAAGTCCACGTCTATTTTTTCTCGAAAAAAATGCGAGGTCAATTTTCGTTCACACGTGTGATGTGCGCCGCGCTTACGCGCTAGTATATATTTTATTAAGATTCGGAGGTGTGGAGCCCTCCGGTTGCCTCGCGTTGCGTTTTCGCTGCCCCTCGCTTTCGTCGCTTTTCCCGTCCCGCAACCATCCTCAGAGCGTCCACGATAGTTTTTTTCTGGGCTACATACTTGTGCACATATCCATCCTGTGTACATATGTAATAATTAAATCCGAGCCATCCAGATCTCATCCAACGGTGGCTCTGTCGGGGTGGAAATTGCAAATCTGTCACATTTTGCAATTTCCACCCCGATGAAGCTACTGTTGGATGAGATCTGGACGGCTCGGATTTAATTATTGCATATGTGCACAGGATGGATATGTGCACAGGATATGCACCTTTTTTTTAGAAAGGCCCTGGATGCCACCTTGCTGCCTTCTGGATCCTTCTTCCCTTCGCCTCTGCCTCCTCGAACTGGCCGTACAGTACCCGGCGCTCGCCCTTCTCTTCCTCCTCTCGACCCAACATGCGCCGCCGCCACCCTTCCGGAGCCCTACACGCCGCGCGCCGTCCTCGCTCCGCCGTAGCCTTTCCGATCCAGACTCGGCAAGTCCTCGTTGCTGCGGTGGAGATCGGCTCGCTCATGTGCGGGTCGGCCGTCCACCCATCCACAGCGACCAAGCCCGCCATAACGGACCCCTCGAGAAGTCTCTCTCGTTGTCGGTGTCGCTATTGCGTTCCGCTCCTCCACTCGCGCCCTCCATGGACCCGATCGCTCTCCCCTTCGCCTGCGCCGCCCTCGCCACCTCCAACGCCGCTGTCACTTTCCTTCACCCCCAAAGATCCGCGCGGCCTCGATTTCTGGCGAACCATCGCGCCGCTCTATCGCCGTCAGTCCTCCCCTTCTCTTGTTCCTTCCTTGCCGACCGCGCCATCCACATCCCCCCGCACTCGGCATTTCCCGGGCGAGCTTCGCTCGCCTCGCTCCGCTGGTTTCCAACACGCGCCCTCGTGCGTGGCCTTCTTGCCACCTCTTGGTGCCGTCCCAGCCGGTCCACGCCGCCCCAAAAACCCGCGACTCCACGTCGGTCGAAGCGAGAGCCGTCCGCACTGCCTGCACTCCCTGCCTCCACCCACTCCTCGCCGATTCCCCTATCCGCGATGGCGAAGCCTCACACCGTGCCGCTGCCACCCGTCGGGGGCATGGGCTTCGGGCCACCGCAGCAGCAGCCCCAGCGGGATCGTCATGCGGATGTTCCACGGCGACGTGTTCCTCGCCGACGCGTTCCCAATGAAGCATAAATATGGATCTTTGGAGAGTAGCTAGGTTGGATTAGACGCCATCTTTTTTAGATTGTTGCTGTCGGAAGGTGATTCAGGTTTGGCCGTCAATTATGAACGACCGAATTTTACCAAGCTAGGATTAAAGCTCTTTTTGTGATTAGCTGTTCTTTTTCCTGTCATAGCTTCAGAAACCCTTGGCTGTTGGAATCAAACTCTACTGGCATTTGCTATTTGTCCAGGAGTCACTTGTTGAGAGTAGTTTCCTGGTTTTATTCATTGAAGTTCTCACTATGGGATGCTGCATGGGAAAGGTAAGCCCTCTTATAAACGCCCTCTTATAAACGCTATCGACTCTATTTGACCAACTATAATGCTATTTTGTTTGTGTCAGCTTTTAGATTCACAAGTAGCTTCCGCTTTCCACTGGTTCTCATGTTTTCTTTCCTGGACAAGAACACACTGATGATGAAGACAGATTGATTTCAAAGGTGGCAGTGTGCATATCATAACAGGCAAGGAGAATTGCGACCAAAAATTGCAGAGCCAAACAAGGATGAAAAAATTGTAAGTGAATATACTTTACGTATTGGAAAAATCATATTTTTACTATAGAATATAGTGGATACTTAATTTTTGCGCATTATCCACTATCTGTATAAATGTGTCTTGCTTACCAATTTACATTTGTTCCATGAAACTAATGTACTTATAGTTGCATCTGTCCGATGTTGCTCACCATGCTTCCATTGTTGGGAAATGGTAAACAATGCAAATGCATAGATAAATATACTGCTAAGCTTGTGTACCATATGCACAATATAGTCCATATCTGGATGAATAGGGGCGGCCTTTGTTCAAGATCTGATGGAGTTGCAGGTTTCATGATCACTGCAGTATACTGTTTTACTAAATTAAAGTGCATGATGTCATTGATTGCTTCCTTGCTTATACTATAGCATACTTACACCAAATGTACAACAAGGTCATTTTCTATTCAGCATTGAGCGTACAAAAAGAGTAGTATATTTTAGGTGTTTGCAGTTATTTGCCGTTTTGTGTCAATAGGAATTGCCATGCTTAGCCTTAACTCCTGACAGTTATTGATCACCGCCAAAAGGCGTTCATATTGCTTATAACAACAGGCTTAAAACCTCCTTTTAAGTTGCAGTATTCATAGTTTCCCTTATGTTTTGAGTATTTAGCTTTCTGCTGAAAAGGGCGCATTCAACAATACAAGTATTTCTAACCCCAGTCATATATGCTATCCACTGCAGAAAATTGTGCCCATCGTGGTCAAGCTAATGAGACACCATTTTGTGGGAAAAATAAATGCATCAGCTTTTTATTACTAGAGTTTGGCATTTATTCTGATAAGTTTCTAGGATGAATTGATGGAACTTTTGTAGGTGGTTGCAAATTTTAGTGCTTCCTGGCGTGGCCCATGCCAGGTCATTTCACCAGTTTATGCTGGGCTATCACAGACATACCCCCATCTCATGTTCTTCACAATAGATGTTGATGAGTTAATGGTACCCAGGGTTTCAAATTTCGTTTTGGATTAAATCTCGTCACCTACCGAAATCCGAAATTTCTCCGAAATTCGGAAATTTGGACCAAATCCGGACAAAATTCAAAAACCAAAATTCAAATCTGTTTTTTTTAACTGAGAAATCCGAAATTTCGGTCCAAATCACCGAAATCTCGGCGAAATTTCCCGGTACCAGCACATTTCAATTTTTTAGGGTTTTTTCAACTTCGCGGAAATTATGATCTACCAACTGCCCCACATGGGAAATGACGTGAAGAACCCAATCTGGTCAAAATCCGGTCAATTTTTATACAAATCTCGGTCAATTTTACCGAAATTTCGGTCCAAATCACCGAAATCTAATGCACTGTAGCACTTTAAAAATTTTTTTAGGGTTTTTTAATTTTGCCGAGATTATGAAACTCGGAGGGGTCCGAAAGCCGAAATTTCGCAGAATTTCGGTGAGATTTTAAACCCTGATGGTACCAGATGTTCACCCAATCTTTCCCCCATTTATGTTTTGGTATACACAGTGAACTTTGGTGGTTGGTTATCACATGGAACAATGAATGATTTGTATCAATCTTCATGTTCGCTTGCTTTTCACTGATCTTATAAGGCTTAATATTTCCATGCTATATAAATGTAGGTACTAAATGTGACAGGTTATTATTTGTTTCATGCTTGTCCCTGATTGCTTGGGGTGATCTTAGTTCAAGAATTTAAAAAATTGCTTGGACAGCTGGCATTGTGCACTTGTCAAATAAATGTGTCAAAACAATGAAAATATTTTATCTTTTTTTAGCTTTGTTACACATATGCCTACGAATCAGCTTGTTTTTCTCTCCTCTTATTTTTCTTATATATATATATGTCCTTTCTCTCTCCTATGTTTTAGGTTGCCCACAGTGAAATTTGGTTTCGAGCTTACAACAGTTGCCAAAAGATCAAGGTGTGTATTGTTTTCATTCCTTTCATCATATATGTCTTTTGGTTTTACTTATCGTATACACGTGACATACACATATGCTACCTTATTTTGTTGAAGTCATGTTTCTAAAATGTTTTTCCCCTATAGGAGATTGTAAGGGGGAAGAGTTCCTGCCTCACAGATGGACTTCTTTTCTGGTTTTTCATGCTTTTCGCTTTGCCTTTTTTGTAGTACATTCTTTCAATGATGCTTAAGGAATCACAACTGGTGGTAGAGAACTATGCTAAATTAGCTAACCCTCCTCTATTTGGCAGGTTTGTTGATAACAGAAGGCAACCATCTAATATGTATGCAATATTTCACCCATTAGAAGTAGCATCATGCTTATACCGTTTTACATTCGATTACCATATGTGCTTGCTCATATGCCCCTAAATGAAATTGTAGGATCTATTAATTTTTTATTAATTTTTCACGAAGCTATTTAGAATTACGTCTTTGGTATTATCGACAACTTATTTCCTTTTGTTTTCTACCTCTATGAAATAGACTTTTAACAGATGGGCAGAAATCTAGGCGCAGTAGATTGATAAAGAGAGAGCATACTCCTAAGTAAATTTAGTTCTAATCTTGCTATCTTCAGATATGTAGCCTGCATGGATTAGTTATTTATTCGATATAATTTACCATTTTCTACAGATTAGTGAGGGAGAAATTCAAGATCGGATAGGTGATTTTTAGGTATGTGGTTCCTCTAATGGTGATGTCTCGATTCACACGTATGTGATGAACCAATGATTTTGTTATTTAGTGAATGAATGCACCCTGTAATGTACGCTGGTCGTAGAATACACGTAGTCAATTAAATTACTGCAATAAATCTATTGTTCCTTGGAGCTATTTTATCTACTTCTCGAAACGCCAAAGATAATATCCTGTTTTCCCATGCATACGTGCCATCGATCTATAAGGAGCCTGAACATTTACCTCTTCCATCTTCATGAGTAGGCAGTGTCTCCTAGATATATTGTGCTACATTTACGCATTGCTTTCTTGTTCATACTAAACCCACAAGATTTGCTGCCATCTACCAACAAAAAAAAACACAGATTGAAATATATTCTTTCCCTCCCCATGATTTTCCTATACCGCTCAACATGCCCCTGTATACACAAGATCCTATGAGATGCGCTATTATGTTCCCTCCTTTCGCTGATCTTTCTGTTTACACCGTTTGCTCGTTTCTTTTCAGATTACCTATTACTTATTTTCAGATGCACCTGTTTACTGATTTTACGAATGCTCTTTATTACTGGTTTTTTTAACGCATGACGCTCTTTTCTGCTGCACTGCACAGATGCTGTTCTATTGTAATATATTCTCCTGCCTCACAGTGCAGAAAAATCCTGAGAGCTGTTACTACCAACTGCTATCATCCCGTGCATCATATTTGTGACCCCCGGCTTCTCCCTTCCCCGCTCGCGCCGCAAACGGCCGCCTCCGCTCTCCCCGCGCCGCATCTCCGCCGCGCCCGCAACCGCCGCCGCCATCTCCGGCCGGGCGCGACTCGCCGACGGGCCGTTACGCCGCCCGCCGCCTCGCCCCCTATAAAACCCCCTCCGAGCCCCTCCTCTCTCCCGTGCCTCTCCCCTCTCTCCTTCCGCACCCCTCCACCCCAGCGCCGCCGCCGTCTTCCCGCCTCGCGCGCCCGGCAGCCGTCGCCTCGGCTCCGCCGTCCGCCCACGGTGCGCGCGCCGCCCTCCCCTCGCCGCGACGGGCCTACGCTGATCGCCCCGCCGCAGCGTGCGTCTTAGCGTGGTCCACGGCCCGTGCGTGGACTTGGTCCACGGGCCCACGGCCCCACCTGTCATTTTATAAAAAAAGAAAAAAAATGATTTCCAAAAATTCAAAAATTGCCGCTAACGTCAACATGACACGGAAAATTTGGTTTTTCTTTTAAAAATGATTTAAAAATTCCAGAAAATGCCAGAAAATCCGTTTTATTTGTTTTTAAACTTCCGGGAGCTCGTTTTCGCCCGTTCGAATTCCGTTTGGCTCCGTTCTTCTTCCTAGATTCATTAAAAACCTTAAACTTTAGTTTAGTGCTAGTTTGAATTTCAAATTTGAATTTATTTGAATTTATTTGGATTTTATTTGAATTTGGTTGTTTTTCGCGCGTAGATTACGGAGAGTCCGAGGAGTTCCCGAACGACGATTTCGAGCAGCAACTCATCGAACCAGGCAAGTCACACCCCCTTGATCATATTGCTCCCAGTTTATGAACTTGTATGTTGAATTTAAATTATTGCATGCTTATTTGTGATATACATTAATTTCCAACCTAGTTTTAAATGATAGTTAAATCCCAGAAATTGATATGCCGCCTTTGACAATTAAATTCCGATGTCCTTGTAACCTTAGGAAAAATATGATTTATGACTATGGTAATATTTAGACATTGCTTAGATATGCTTAGAACTGAACTTAGGAAGTTTTGGGGAATTTTTATGCCAAAATGATGATATGCTCAAATGGAAACTTATGTCGATCAATGTTAGTAAATAATGTGGAGATAGTATGGTTAAAATGAAAATGACTTAGACCGGGAGAGAATTGGTTGGAAAGTGGTGAGGTCATGGTTCTGGGTTTGTGGACAGTCTCGCCTAGTTAATTAAGGACCGGTCTGAGTCTCGCTGAATGTAAAGCCTAACCATACTACCACGAGTCTGGAATAGGACAGACCTGGCTATCCTTATTAAATCATTTCATGGACAGTCATGCCATATGGGGGTAGTGGTGTGGTGAAAGCGAGATGTTGCCACTCTGGCGCAAGAGGGCGCTTCTGAATATAGGGAGTCTTTCAGCGGTGAAACCTTAGCGGGCATGACTACATGTATGATTTTAACATAGAGGCTTTGTCATAATCTTCTCTGTCACTCACCAAAGGAAGTGTGTTGACATAAAAGGGAAATATTATATCTTGTGGGTAAAGTTGTACAACCTCTGCAGAGTGTCAAACTAATCGATTAGCCGCGCCTGCGGTTATGGGCATGCCGAGCAAGCCATTCTCAGATTAGACTTTGGTAAATTAAAATTTGGTTTCCAAAATGATGATTGGATGGAGGGAGTCCATCATGGGTATAACTTAACCAATTCCAGGAGAGATTCTTGAGTCATAAAGGAAAATGTATAAATTTGAGTTTCTTTATAAACTATGCCATTTAAAATTGTTTTGAATGATTATTAAACTATTGCTTTACGCTTAAACAAACCATATTGCCATCCTTTGATTACCCGTACATTTATATTGCATTTCCGGTGTGGTTTGCTGAGTACGTATGTACTCACCCTTGCTTAATTTACCACTTCAGAGGAGGAGTACCACGATGGTGAGGAACAGTTGGACTAGGCCGCGTCCCCAGTCGATTGCTGTGACACCTCGGAGTGTCGTAACCTTATTTAGCGGGCATTATAAGGTTAATTACAGTATGAGGTGTGGAATTAAGGTTAAAACCATAGGAATTGGAGGTTAATAGCTTTTTCGGGCCGTTTTCGTGGTTTTGGGCCTTCCCGGGGAAGTTTTGGGCCTTGGTGGGCTTTGGTGGGATTGAAGAAGGTCTCTTATTGGACTAGGACAGGGTGTGGGGGCTGGTAAAAGGGGTTTCCCCTGCCCCCCTTGTGCGCCCCAAGCCCCCCATTGCGCCCCCAAGCCCCCTCCCCTAGCCCTAAGCCCTAGCCGCCCCCTCCCCCTCTCTAGCCGTGCGCCCCCCTCCACCTCTCCACCTCTCCTCCACCCCTTGCTTCCCTAGGGTGGCCTCCCCACCCCTGCACCTCGTGGATTCATCCCGTGGAGCGAGGAGCGAGGAGCGAGGAACGTGGAGCGAGGAGCGATTCGCGAGGGGATTCATTGGAGTTTTGTGCGTCGGGCAAAGGTACGATCATGGGGTTCCCTGGGATTGATCTAGGTACTGTTATTAAGGTGAATATCAAGTTTTTAGATCAATTGGTGGTGCTGGATTGGAGTAATTTGGGTTAGATCTAGATGTTGCCACGTTTCTGTTTTCGGGCAGATTGAGCAGTCGAGCTAGGGTTCGAGTTTTCGTCAATTTAGAATTCGAATATGACCGTACGGACTTCTAGGAAGTTGTAGATAATTTCATTAACTTTCAGTGGACGTAAAGCATGTTAAATTCCGATCAGCCGTTTGAAAGTTATGGCTGTTTTACCGAGCGCCTAAAAATCTGTGACGCGATTGGAACAGATCTCGGTAATCTGTAGATTAAACAACTTTAGAGGCCGAATCAGTCTTTCCTTATACCTAGAGAAAGTTGGGAAATTTCCTAAGCTACGCGAGGATGTACTCGTTTAATTGATTCGGAGTCCCAGAACTCAAGTTATGCCTTTTGCAAGGCTGCTGTCCCGCCGGGACAGAACCTCTGTTTTTAGGTTTTGCGAGTAGTTGGCAATGTCGGGTTAGATGGGGGTTAGCGTACTGTTTTGAGGTTATGATTGTGAGTGTGTGATGCCTATGTGAAGGTGGTGTGACCCCGGGAGTGCCCTCTTCTTCCCGCCAATCCGTTGCACGTGGTTGAGGCAAGTGTGTTGTGATGGATAGCGAGTTGTAGGTTGCATGTTGAAATTAGATGGAATTGTCTATATGATTATGATCACTTGCCATGTTTTAATGATTGCTATGATATGATGAGCATGTTTAAGATGTTATGATGCCATGTGTTAATATATGAGTTTTATATATTGTTGGCATGCTTGCATACATGACATGTTACATGGCCCGGGCGGTGAGAAAGTCATTAACTAATCCGGGAAGGTCGGTGAGAAAGTTATGACTAATCCGGAGAGCCATTAGAGTAAGTCCTACATCGTGATTCCATCTACCGTGGGTGGTGGAAGCGAGGAGTAGGCACCCTCCATCTTCGGGATGGAAGGGGGGAGAGGGTGCACACCGACGGGTGTGTACTCAACCATACCGGTATGAGTTTTCAAGGAGACATGAGCATTGCATTTCATTGCATACACAATGATGATAAATTTGTTAAGTGTTCATAATTGAGAGGATATACATGATGTGAGATGTTATTTCTATGATATTGTTATTGTTGTCCATTGCAATATGCTTGCTGAGTTTTCGAACTCACGCTTGTGTTTTTTTGTTGTTTTAGGTACCATGAGAACGGCATGCGGGAAAGGGGAATAGTCACACGCCCACACGTTGCTTCACCTTAATGTTTCCCCAAGTCAATTCATTTAGTTTGATAATAAATTGCGTGTGATGGTTATTAAGTTAAGGTTTAGCTTGGTTAATGAGAGTTCTATTGTTCGTTTGACACTTGGAACTTTAAGTGCTTAATGTTAATCTTTGATTGTCGTTAAGACTCTATTTATTGCTGTTTTAGATGTTTCTCTTATTGCAATATAATGCTTTACTGTTGTTGCTCCTTAAATTCATGATAAAACAAAGGAGGTGCTGCCGAAATCTCGGTTTTTAGCCTATGCTCCTTTGCTGGAATTTTATGTTAAATGTGGTATTTAGATGTTGTTTAGCTTGTGTTTGGTAGCATTCAGGCATATTAAATGCCGGGGTGTTACAATTGCATATAACAAATTAATTGGGCTCTATTTATTATTCTTCATTTCCGTTGCTTTATTTATTCGTTTATTTATTTGTTGGCCTGCGCGCCATTTTCTATGTAATCCTTGAATATTTATTGTTAATAAAGAACGCTGGATATGCTATGGTTTCATTTTTACTGTGTGTGCTAGCATTTCCTGGATTAGTACAGAATACACAGAGGATTTCGGAGGTGTTATTCCGGGGTCCGACAGAAAGTACCAACTTTTCCGTTATATTTTTCTTCATACAGAGCTACTGCTTGCCATTCTTGGTTCACCCGACCCTAACACTGCTGATGATAATACTGGTCTTGCTAGGATATACAACTAACCTATTCTTTTCCAAACGCCACCCATTCTCAAAACTAAATCATGTAACATGCATGTGCTGTGTAGTGTAAAATATGAAATAAAGGATATGTCAAGGGAAGAACATGTACAACCTCTTTTGGCAGACATAGGAAGCAACCCCTCTTTGGAACACTCCCTCCTTTTATACTCTCTAGGCGTCCGATCCCTCGACAGATGAGCTTAGGAATATGTGTTGTTGTGGAGTACAAATAGGAGGGTAGAAGAGAGATCCAAGGAAGTGAAGAGTACGTTGGGCAATTGAAGTTCTCGGTCAGTTACTCAGTTTGTGGCAGTAATGGAGAGAGAGGGAGAGCTAAAAGTGCATAAAAATGATAGCCAGAACATCCATGGCTGCATACCCTACAGCATTTTTAAGAAAAAGAAACAGCAATCGAGGAAGTTCGATCGAAAAAGTTTTAGAATCATTCAAGTGATTTGAAATGTTCCACATTACATGCATCCGACTGAAAAGCAGGTGCTGAAATATACAAAGGCGAACGAGCGAAAGCTCGGTTAGCTTGCTTCGCTGGTGTGCAAGCAGCCCGCTTGCGATCGAGTTTTGGATTCGCCCGGGTGCGCACGGGGTCAGGTGCAGCGCGTGTGTGTTCAGGGTGTGTGTGTGTGCGCGTGCGTGGGTGTGTGTGCGTTTGTAGTCCGATTGTTCTTCTTCTTTTATAATGAATGTCAGAGCTCCTAGTCAAATTTCAAAAAAAAAATATACAAAGGATTGAGGGCTGCGCTTAGTTCAGTTGGCAAGAAGGCAGGAGGCACGAGTTGTTGGCCCGGGTTCGAGCGTCGCTCGACCTAGGCTCTTACCGAGCTGCGTACAAATGCATGTGTGTGCATGTAGGTTGTGTGTGTGAGGTGTATGAGCGTTTGTAGTTCAATTGTTGTCTCTTCTTCTTAAATAAATGTCAATGCTCTTGACCAATTTTTTTAAAAAATATATAAAGGATGAGGTGGAGTGCTTGCTTGGTTGGCTGGGGCCGAGGAGCATGCAAGGTCCGCCTGTGTTCAAGCACTCCACGCGCGGGCACTCTAGAGCCAAGGCGTAGGAGTGTGGATGTGTGGGTGTGTATGTGTGTGTTTATAGTTCGGCTGTTATCTTTTGTAATGAATACCAGTGCTCGAACCAATTTTTTTTAAGAAAATATATATATACGAAGGATGTACATATGTAGTGCTGATTCTGAGTCCTAATACGGCAACATACGTAGGGGTGCAAACGGAGCGGATAATTCCCGCCCGATCCGATACCGTATTCGAAAAAAATCCGTACCGATGTTATCTGTATCCGTATCTGAAAATTCTCATGTAATATGTGTTAGGATATGGGAAGAGCAATATCCGATCCGTATCCCGAAAATCTCATGTAATATGGGTTAGAATATGGGAAGAGCAATATCCGACCCGATATCCAGGAAATATCCGACCCAATATATACCCGGTAAATATCCGACCCGATACCCTTGCAATATTGTTCATAATGTGTGTATTTGAATTACACTGCTTGCTAGTTGTATTTTAGATGTTGCGTGTTGGTTATGTGCTATCTGATTAGGCAAGTTGTAATATAATGTGAAACATAGTGCTGTTGTGAGCCTGTGGTATAATGTGAGCAAGTTGTAATATAATTGCTCTACTTTCTGGAGCAAGCTCTTATAATTGCACTACAAAACACTTGCAGTTGGATGTGCTACATCATATAAGTGCATATGTTGATTGGAATTGTACTTGGTTGTATATTATTCTTATGTAGGGAATGCAACTATTATTGAATTTGAAACACTTACATGTCTTAAAGGTTCAAGTAAAGTTTTGTGTATGGTTGATTGATCCTAATATACGTGAAATATATGGTTTCTGCTTTCACGCATTATCCGACTAACTATTCGTGATCGAGACTAACCGTATCCGAAACGACCTGTATTTTCTTCGTATTCGTGACCGAAGTAATCCATATTCGTATTCGAATCCGGCACTGTCCGTATCCGATTATGTATCCGAGAAAAAATTTGGAATAGGATACGGGATGAACGAAATCCGTCCGTATCCGCTCCATTTGCACCCCTACTTGTACGTTACAATGGCGTAATTGGTGGATGCGGATACAGTTCATGTTCTTGCTTTCACCTGAAATGGCAGGGCTTTATACCATGGAATTTTTTTTTGGAAAAAATCAATTTTTATTCACGTATTACAACAATATACTTCATTTTTATTTTTTCACAAAAGTAACCTCGAATCGCGCCATGTCATCGCGATTGGTGGGCTCTCGCGCCATGTTGGCGCGATCGGGACACGCGGCTGCCAGGTAGGACGAGCGGGACCGAGCGGCGCATGGGGGCAACGCTAGGGTGGCCAGTCGCGCCACCCTAGCTTGATAGCAGGCAGGGCAGCGACAGGGTGGGCAGCGCACAAAAGGCCACCGAGCGGCCATCGAGCGACCTAGACAGCTATAACACCCCAATTTTTGCTTTTCATGAATTTAAATGTTATTTAGCACTTTTGTGCATTTTTGGAATTTTCTGGGATTTATTTGGATTTATTTGAATTTATTCCCTTATGAAATAATTAAAGAATTTAATTTTTGCAAATAAAATTTTGTTGGAAATAATTTATTTGAGTCCAAAATGTTCCAAAATATTTTATAGAATTTTTCTGGAATTTTTATGAGTGTTTTGCTATTTTTAATGAATTAAATGAGTTTCTGGGAATTAATTCGATTATTTAATCGCTGGAAAATCGAATCGGCTAACAGTGTTCATCCGACCGAGTCCGGGTTCGAATCAGACTCGAGCCTGACTCGAACCGCGTTCGAACCGGACCCGACCGTACGGACCCCAACCCCGTGGACCGTTGGATCCAGATCCAACGGCCCACATTAGCCCACTTAGGCCATGTGCGCCGCCACGCCTAACCCTAACCCTGATCGAACCCAGCCGTTGGATCAAGATCCAACGGACGAGATCGAGCCGCGTTCGCCCGAGCCGTGCAACAGCCGAACCCTAGCCCGTGACCGTTGGATCGCGTTGGATCTCGATCCAACAGCCCACGTGGAGCCACGTCACCTAATCCGAGTCCTCGCCGGACTCCGCCGCCGCCCGCGTGTCGGCCTCGGTCTCCGCGCTTTTCACAGAAGCTGAGGCTACTATTTATACCGCCACCGAGAAGCCGACTCCCGTGCGCACCCGTACCCCTAACCCTTCACGCCGGAGCCGCTGCCGTTCGGCCGCACGAGCTCGCCGTAGTTGGAGAAGCCTTCCGCCGCGGCTAACTCCGGATCTCGCCACCGTCCATCGTTCTCCGCCGCGGCTGAGCCCAGCCCCGAGACCCCCAGGTCGAGGCGCACCCGAAGGGAGGACTCACTTCGCCGAAGGAGCCCGCAAACGCCGGCGCGTTGGTCGTCTTCCTCCTCTCCGGCCAAGCCACCGCCGCCGCGCGCTATCGACACCCTTGAGCTCGCACAGCCGTCCGATCAGGATCCGACCGCCACAGTAAGTCCACGTGCGCCCTAACGCCCGTAGAACTAGGTTAGATCCTAACCGTTAGATCGGGATCAAACGGTAGAGGTTAGATCTAGCATTAGGGTTTGGATCTGTTCTGGACCGTTAGATATAGATCTAATGGCCTAGATTTCACCACGTTGCTCTAACTACATTAACCTAGGATAGATTTCAACCGTTGGATCTAGATCTAACGGTCGAGACTCGTGCACGTGTCGCGCGCCGGGACATGCCACGTTGTCCCGTGGCGCGGGGTAAACCCCAGCCAATCTGGACCGTCCGATCCAAATCGAATGGCCCAGATCAACCGTGCTGTTTTAAACGCGTAAAACCTAGGTCCAATCCGCGCCGTTGATTTCCAAATTAACGGCCGTGATGGTGCCACGTGTACCCTAACCGCGCCACGCGCATGGGAGCGTGTCTCTGACACGCGGGGCCCGCGTGTCAGAGGGCCCACATGTCAGTGGCACCGGCATCGGTGGACCTTGCCCGCGTGGACCGAGTCCATGCGCCGGCGCTGACGTGCCCGCACCCGGGCGTGCCACGTGGCATGATGACGTCATGCTGACGTCATCGTGGGGTTAGGTCGATCGGCGTCAGTGGCTGACGTGGACCAATGTGAGGCTGACACGTGTCACGGGTGATGCAATAATAATTTTTCGAAAATGAAAATGATTTATTAATTAGGTTTATTGATTTTGAAATTTGATTCAAACTTCAAAACGCTATAACTTTTGCAATTTAACTCTGATTTGAGTGATTCAAATTTATAAATTTGTATAAAATTGAGATATACCTAGTGGTAAATTTTATTTAATTTTTAGACCAAAGTTTTTCTCTGTAATATTATTTAATTGATTATTTAAACTTTAAACGCTTATAACTTTTGCGTTTTAACTTCGATTTCGCCGATTCAAATTCCTAAAAATTCATAAAATTATGCTCTCTCTGTTTATGGACTTCATTTGGATGTTTGGACACTTTTTGTCTACTGTTTTATTTATTTATTTCTATTTGCACGTGTTACGAGTAGACGTTGAGGTGCCCGAAGGCTTCGAAGGTGAAGTGTTGACCCAGGAGCCAGCTTAGGACCAAGATCAAGTATTCTTTGAAGGCAAGTTGTGCTTTGACCATGTTGATCCCATTTTGAAATTAATTTGATTTAAATTATTGCATGCTAGTTCAATTATAAAATGCTTTAATTAATTTTGGGAGATTAGTTAATCACCTAGTTGCTGTATGCCACCTTGACAGAGATAATTGAATGCCATGAACCCCTTGTCACCCTAGTTGAGGATTAAATAGTTCGACATTATTAAATTGCCAACATGGGAATTTAGATCGTTGTAGTTTATTGCTTAGACCTGCTACGTGCCTATGACATGATTTGGACTAACAAATGTTAATATTGACCTAATGATATATTGAACCTGTTTTGGAAAGGTATCATGTGTTGTGATGTTGATGGCACGTGGTGCATGGTAATCAACTGGGGGTTTGATAAATAGTTTTCGACCGGGGCATGTGGCAAGAATGATCGGGTGGGCCAGTTGTGGCATCGGGAGCGATGGCTTGGTTCTTCGGGTAGTCTTGCCCTGGTCAACCTAAGGACTTAACCTTGCAAGCCTTTGAACTGAGTTAATCGTGCAACCACATGTCCGTAATGGGATGGATCTAGTTGAGTAAGTTACTAACAACTTGCATGTGATACCTCGGGTGTCAACTGCACCCTTTGTGTAGCTTGAAAGGGGAGCGTACCAGTTCAATGGCATGGTACCCGTCCAATGGTATGTCGGTCCCATACTTCGCCTTTGTTAAGGGAAGGGGTGGTGTATGGCAAAAACCGAAAAGGTTCACTTGTGTAGTTAGCCGTTTCCGAAAGGCTTTGTTACGATCACTCGCCTTTGTGGTGTTTGGTTGTATCTTGTGGGTAAAGTGCATACCCTCTGCAGAGTGTAAAATATATTCGAATAGCCATGTCCGCGGCATTGGACATTGCTCGGGGATTACAGTCAAGGGTTAGACTTTCTTGAAAATAACTTGGACTTGAAAGGTTGGGTTTGGGTTAAAATGATGATGTTGATGGAAATGTGGATTTGGAATGGGAAATATGTTTATTTAACTCCTGGAAAAGTTATTGATATTACTCTGTTTCTATCGCTTTCGAATCTACTTATGTTATTTGTTAAATGCTGTTACTGCAAATGAACCATGAGCTATTCCTTTGTATTAAGCCATGCATGTAGAATATTAGCTTGCATTCTGTGTATGACTTGCTGAGTACCAATTACTCACCCTTGCCACAATACAACACCAGTTGAAGAAGAGTCTACACCAGCTTTGGAGGAGGAGCTCCAAGAGGAACCGTCTCACTAGGAGCGAGCCCAGTCAGTTGCCTGCGGTATACTGGATGGCGCCACGAAGTTATCTTATTTTCCGTTGCTATTATTTCTCTTTTAATAAGTTTCGCCCTGCGAGGCGTATATTTGTAACTTGACCTTAAGGTTGAGCAACCCCGTTTGGTTAACTACTTTAAGTACTTTATTATTTCATTGAGTATGATTGTGGTATTTACCAATGTTGAGACTGTGTGCACTAGCGTGATCCTGGACTAGTGCTGAATACACAAAGGGTCCGGATTTGCAAATTTGGGTCCCGACAGAGGTGGTATCAGAGTCATACTGACTGTAGGCTCAACCCTTTGTTAGAATGGTCGTAGTGAGGATAAAACCTATTTTCTAAAGCTAAAAGTTGGTCAAGATAAGGAATGAAATCTCAACTTATCCCCTTCTCTCTTTTCTTAACCCCTTGCTGAATTTTTACTTTACCCTCATCACAATTTGAAATCTGTTCTTACGTGAGCATTTTGTGGCAGATGGAGGGAGAGATCAACTACGTCGATCTTGAGGTTGGTCACGCCGCAGAACTTTGGCGTATGCTGCAGTTTCTTGAAGGTTTTGAGAAGCCGCAATACCAAGTGAACGTCATCAGACAAGCGGGACTGATTAAGGCTTGTGATGTGAAGATCACGGTACATGCCAGGAAGAAGGGCAAGGGCAACCGTCCGATATACTGCACCGCCAGGAGGTCGACAATGCAGATGGGAATTCAGGAGGTATCACGACGAGCAATGCGACACATCGCCCGCATCTACGCCAGCGAGCTGGAGGGCGCGGTGTACCGCTACCATCCACACAACAACAACCTTCTTGACCCGAAGTTGATTCAGGATGAGAATGCCACGGTCACACAGCTGGCACGACTTGTCATCGCTCAGGAGGATGTGCTCGATGATACGAACCGGGAGCTACAGAAGGCTCGCGAGGAGGTCACGATAGAGAAGAACCGATGGCGGGAGGCTCAAGAGCATGTGTCCCACCTTCTGCGGAGAATTGACGAGTTGGAGATGGCATTGTACGGACCAGGACCAGAGCCAGTACTTGAGTTACATGAGCCGGACCCGGAGGAGTCAGATCTCGATGAGGACACCGCTTCTTCGACTACCACAGTTGCAGGGCATGGTGATTGTTTCGCGTCGATGCCATCGCACCCGCACCCAGGCAGTGGAGGTTTTCTTAACGAGTGAGCCTAGGTCTTGTAGTTGGGACTCCTTCGTCGAGTCGCATTATAGAATAAAGAGTCACCCTTAGAGGCGTTGGATTTTCATTGCTTGCTGAGTGTGTAGTATGTGTTGCAAGGCCCTTAGGCATTGTAAGCAACCATACCAAGTTAATATTATGGTATAATTAATAAAGTTGGATTTTGAGTTACACCTTCCTGCATAAGTTACTCTACTACTTGTCTATGCTTGTTTCCCTCTTGTCTTTAAACCTTGGAGCAATCGACAGATGGTGAACACCCGCGGAAACCTTGGAGGCAATGGGAGTGGTTCTCGCCCAGCTGGGAACCCTAATAATGGAGCCCCTGCACCCCAACCAGCACCGCCAGTTGACATGCAGAAATTTGGAGCTTTTCTTGCTGCATAAACCCAGCTGATGCATGCTATGATGCAGCAGATGCAGCAGGTCACTGCTCAGGCCGCCGCTAACCAAGCAAATCAGGGACAGCGACAGGGAGCAAAGTTGTCAGAGTTTATGAGGACTCATCCACCCACATTCTCTGGGAATGCCAATCCCCTGGAGGCGGATGATTGGCTAAGGTCAATAGAAAGGAAGTTACACATTGCCCAATGCATGGGAAATGAGAAGGTGCTTTACGCCTCTCATCAGTTGTAAGGGACAGTCGCTGAATGGTGGGAAAACTTCTGTGCCACGCGGGAGAATCCACAGGACATCACATGGGAGGAGTTTACAGCTGCGTTTCGTCAGTATCATGTACCAGAAGGGATCATGGACCTTAAGAAGGAAGAGTTCAGGGCATTGAAGCAAGGTAATCAACCGGTGTCAGAATATCTGAACAAGTTCACACAGCTTGCACGCTAAGCACCTGAAGACGTAGAGACAGATAAGGCTAGACAGTCTCGCTTCATGAAGGGACTCAACTCAGGACTGTAGGTAGGACTGATCACCCACACCTTTCCAGATTTTCAGGAGCTTGTAAACAAAGCGGTTATTCTTGAGGACAAGCGCAAGGAACTGGATGAGAACAGGAAGCGCAGAATGCAGCAGCAGGGATCACATCAGGGAGCGCAGCAGCGTCTGCGGGTTGTGCCAAATCAGTTTTTCAGATTCCAACCGCAGAATGCAGCAAGAACACCATCGCCAGCACCAAGGCCTTTGAATCAGAATTTCCAGACCCCAGCCCCAGCCAGGAATGCCGCTACAAGCAACCAGCAGGGCACCGTGAGGCGTTGTTATACATGCATTGAGCCAGGGCATTTCTCCAACAACTGCCCCAAGAAGACAGCCGGACTGACCCCAGTTCGCTTCAACTTGGGCTCCACACCAGCCAGGACCCCAGCCCCAGGAGCAAACCGCGGAGCAGCACAGCCAGGAGCCGCATCCCAGACCGTGGTGAGAGGCAGAGTCAATCACGTGACCGCGGATGCACTCTAGAATGCCACGGACGTCATACTGGGTAAGATACTTGTCCACTCTGTACCTGCAACAGTTTTGTTTGACTCTGGAGCTTCGCATTCGTTTGTTTCCCGAGATTTTATTTCTAAGAATGAATTGGAGATTGTGGATCTTAAGTGCATGCTTATAGTTCAAACCCCTGGGTCAGAACTCCGATCTCAAGTAGGATGTTCTGGGGTGAGAATATTAATAGATGGGGAAGAGTTGCTAGCGAACCTTATTATATTGGGAACCCAGACCCTAGATGTTATCTTGGGAATGGATTGGTTATCTAAGCACAAGGTCGTGCTAGACTGTGGATGAAGAGTCATATCAGTTGAGAGCCCGTGTGGAAGAAAAGTGGAATTTCAAGCGACTGCCGTTAGAGATGGACAGCTGATGGTTAACAGTGCAAAGGCAATCAGCATAGAGGATGTCTCAGTGGTGAATGAGTATCCAGATATTTTTCCTGAAGATCTACCTGGAATGCCGCCCGACAGAGACATAGAGTTTGTGATAGAGCTTGTACCTGGTACAGCGCCGATAGCAAAGAGACCATATCGGATGTCCACTGAATAATTGGTGGAGATGAAGAAACAGCTTGAAGAATTGATGGAGAAAGGATTCATCAGATCGAGTTCATCGCCATGGGGAGCGCCAGTTCTATTTGTCAAGAAGAAGGACGGGAGTTTCAGGATGTGCATTGACTACCGTGCACTCAATGAAGTCACCGTGAAGAATAAGTACCCGCTACCCAGGATCGATGACCTGTTTTACCAGCTAAGAGGAGTCGGAGTTTTCTCCAAGATTGATCTGAGATCGGAATATCACCAGCTGAAGATCCGATCGGAAGATATTCCGAAGACCGCATTCTCGTCAAGATATGGACATTACGAGTTTACTGTTATGTCCTTCGGTCTGACAAATGCGCCAGCTTACTTCATGAATATGATGAACAAGGTTTTCATGGAGTACTTGGATAAGTTTGTCGTTGTGTTCATAGATGATATTCTCATCTACTCCAAGACAAAGGAAGAACAAGCAGAGCACCTGAGGCGAGTTTTGGAGAAGCTGAGGGAACAGCAACTCTTCGCCAAGTTCAGCAAGTGCGATTTTTGGAAAGACAAGGTAGAATTCCTTGGACATGTAATGACCGCAGAAGGAGTTGCGGTAGATCCAAGCAAGGTAGAAGCTGTGTTACACTGGGAATAGCCGAAGACCGTGACCCAGATTCGTAGTTTCCTTGGGATGGCAGGTTACTACCGCCGCTTCATCGAAGGCTTTTCGACGATTGCGAGACCCCTTACGCAATTGTTGAAGAAGGAGAAGAAGTTTGCCTGGACGCCAGAGTGCGAGAAGGGTTTTCAAGAGTTGAAAAAGCGATTGACATCAGCACCAGTGTTAGTTCTACCAGACATCATTCAAAGCTTTGATATTTACTGTGATGCATCGCGCCAAGGACTTGGATGTGTGCTGATGCAGAACAGAAAGGTCGTCGCTTATGCATCGAGGCAGTTGAGGACGCATGAGGAGAATTATCCGATGCATGACTTGGAGTTAGCTGTCGTAGTGCATGCTTTGAAGTTGTGGCGTCATTATTTGATTGGAAACAGATGTGAAGTGTATACGGATCATAAGAGTCTTAAGTACATATTCATCCAATCAAACTTGAACATGAGGCAGAGGAGATGGTTAGAACTGATCAAGGATTATAATGTGGGAATCCATTACCATCCCGAGAAGGCCAATGTGGTGGCCGATGCCTTGAGTAGGAAGAGCCATACTGTGAACATGTTGATAGCCGCGAGTCAGGGAGAGCTATGCAAGGATTTCCAGAGAATGCAGATTGAAGTGGTTCCAGAAGGATTCTTGGCCGCATTAGAAGTGAAGCCTACCCTGGAGGACCAGATCCGAGAAGGACAGAAGGATGATGACAAGATCCACAGGATTAAGTCCAAGATGGATGAAGGCAAGGCAAAAGACTTTAAGCTGGATGAGCAAGGCACATTATGGATAAATGATCGAATTTGTGTGCCAAACAAGAAGGAGCTAAAGCAGTTAATCTTAGAAGAAGCCCATGACTCCAAGTATTCAATTCATCCGGGAAGTGCCAAGATGTATCAGGATTTGAAAGAAAGATTCTGGTGGTCGAGCATGAAGCGTGAAGTTGCCAAGCATGTTGCGCTATGCGACATATGCTAGAGAGTTAAGGCAATGCATTAGAGACCCGCAGGATTGCTGCAGCCGTTAAAGATTCCTGAGTGGAAGTGGGAAGAAATCGGAATGGACTTCATTATCGGTTTGCCAAAAACTCAGGGTGGTTATGACTCCATATGGGTTATAGTAGACCGCTTGACTAAGGTCGCCCATTTTATCCCGGTAAAGACCACTTACTCGGGAGATAAGTTAGCAGAATTGTACATGACCAGGATCGTCTGTTCGCATGGAGTACCGAAGAAGATCGTATCGGACAGAGGTACCCAGTTTACCTCGAGATTCTGGAATAAGCTGCATGAAGCCATGGGGACCCGTTTGAATTTCAGTACAGCTTATCACCCTCAGACGGATGGACAGACCGAGAGAGTTAACCAGATTCTAGAGGACATGTTGAGAGCTTGTGCATTAGCTTATGCTACCTCTTGGGATCAAAGTCTGCCGTATGCTGAGTTCAGCTACAATAATAGCTACCAGGCCAGTTTGCAGATGTCGCCATTTGAGGCACTATACGGTCGACCTTGTCGAACACCGTTGAACTGGAATGAGACAGGTGAACGCCGTGTCTTTGGGCCGGATATTCTTCAAGAAGCCGAAGAGCAGATTGCCATGATCCGAGAAAGGCTGAAGATAGCACAGTCAAGACAGAAAAGCTACGCCGATAATCGTCGCCGAGACTTGAGCTTTGAACCAGAGAATTTCGTGTACCTTAAGGTTACACCACTCAAGGGAGTCAAGAGATTCCATGCCAAAGGAAAACTCGCGCCGAGATATGTTGGGCCATTCAAGGTTCTCAGCTGTAGAGGTGAAGTTGCATATCAGCTAGAATTGCCGCAGTCATTGGCAGGGGTACATGACGTGTTCCACGTGTCCCAGCTGAAGAAGTGTCTTCGAGTACCAGACGAGCAGACACCGTTAGAGTCGATAGAACTGCAAGAGGATCTCACCTACAAGGAACATCCCGTCAAGATAATGGACACCATGGATCGAGAGACGAGAAACAAGTCAACCCGTTTCTGCAGAGTTCAATGGAGCAACCATGCAGAGGGTGAAGCAACTTGGGAGCGTGAGGAGGATTTGAAGAAAGAATTTCGAAACCTATTCTTTAGTAAGCCCTGAATCTCAGGGACAAGATTCTGTTAAGGGGGGAGGTTTGTAACACCCCAATTTTTTCTTTTCATGAATTTAAATGTTATTTAGCACTTTTGTGCATTTTTGGAATTTTCTGGGATTTATTTGGATTTATTTGGAATTTATTTGAATTTATTCCCTTATGAAATAATTAAAGAATTTAATTTTTGCAAATAAAATTTTGTTGAAAATAATTTATTTGAGTCCAAAATGTTCCAAAATATTTTATAGAATTTTTCTGGAATTTTTCTGAGTGTTTTGCTATTTTTAATGAATTAAATGAGTTTTTGGGAATTAATTCGATTATTTAATCGCTGGAAAATCGAATCGGCTAACACTGTTCATCCGACCGAGTCCGGGTCCGAGTCAGACTCGAGCCCGACTCGAACCGCGTTCGAACCGGACCCGACCGAACGGACCCCAACCCCGTGGACCGTTGGATCCAGATCCAACGGCCCACATTAGCCCACTTAGGCCACTTGCACCACCGCGCCTAACCCTAACCCTGATCGACCCCAGCCGTTGGATCAAGATCCAACGGACGAGATCGAGCCGCGTTTGCCCGAGCCGTGCAACAGCCGAACCCTAGCCCATGACCGTTGGATCTCGATCCAACGGCCCACGTGGAGCCACGTCACCTAATCCGAGTCCTCGCCGGACTCCGCCGCCGCCCGCATGTGGGCCTCGGTCTCCGCGCTTTTCACGGAAGCCGAGGCCACTATTTATACCGCCACCGAGAAGCCGACTCCCATGCGCACCCGTACCCCTAACCATTCACGCCGGAGCCGCCGCCGTTCGGCCGCACGAGCTCGCCGTAGTTGGAGAAGCCTTCCGACGCGGCTAACTCCGGATTTCGCCGCCGTCCATCTGTTGAGGAACGCGGTATGCTACTCTAGCACAAATTAAAAATTTCTACCGCGCAACCAGAAAGCTACTCGCAAGAATAGGATCATAGATCAATTACCACTAGACGCGCAGTTGCGGAATCCTTCGCACGTCGATGTAGTGGATCGTTCCCGCTGCAGTCGTGGATCGTCCTCGCCTCGCCGTGGATCGTCCTCGCCTCGCCGTGGATCGTCCTCGCCTCGTCTGGCCGCGGATCGTCCTCGCCTCGTCTGGCCGCGGATCGTCCTCGCACGCCGCAGTCGCAGCAGCGTCACCACAGCAGTCCACACGTCCAGGGATGGGACGCCGTGCGTCGGTGTGCAAGCACCAGATCGCTCGGCAGGGGCAGCGAGAGGAGGTGGCTAGGGTTTCTGGCGAAACACCTCTAAAACGCACGGGAAAGTGTGTGCTGCGTCCAGCCTCCTCCCCTCCTTATATAGCCACGCGGTGAAACCCTAGGCAGTCAGGGCCCATCTACGTGCTAAGCCCACGAGGTCCATTAATTACGGATCCAATCCGAATTAATGCGTCCCAGCCCGTTAAGTGTGTGACCCTGTAGGTTTATGCGCATTTGGACATGGATTTGGAAGACCCTTTTCTAATCCAATAGTCGGTAGCGGCTCCTTGAAGAGCATGCCAACTCCCAAACGCATATGACTAAAGTACTGATGTAATAATCCCTTTGCCAAACTATATGAAGATCGAACTCAAGGCGAGAAGAATGTCATCCTTTGACAGTTCAATCCATCTCTCGTATCCGTGATATATTAATAAGTTGTGATTGACTCCTCAATCACGGCATGGCCATGCACTTCCTTAATCATATCACACGAGTGGCCTAGACATATATCTCCGTTACATTGGAGTGGCAAATTTCATCTTGACTGCTCACTTCCCTCTACATGTTTCATAGTAAACATGAAAGCTACCTTTATAACTATCCGGTTAGGAAATAGTGTTTGGTAACCCCAAGGTAAACTATTACACATGTAGGGAATATGACAATCTCAGGTCTAAGGATCATACATCTACTATGTATGAGATACACTGATGACACATAAGAATGTAACATTCTCGCAGTGTCCCATTGTGGGTCTATCTAACACATGTTCTTCAACATGCGTCCACAATGTATTGAAGATATCTCCATATCCCATGATCTATGAAACATGATCATCGAACAATACATGTGCTGATCTATTCATCGTTGTCCTATACGATGATATCCGATCAGAAATATTTATCGAATTATATCAGTAAGTAAAGAGCTTCATAAACAAGTCACACACTTGTTGATCAAAACAATGATATACATTCATTGGACCAATAATCATATTATTATTCATAAACATAGTCATGTTATAATCATCCATATGATTGCCTCAAGGGCATAACACTAACACCATCGTTCTCCGCCGCGGCTTAGCCCAGCCACGAGACCCCCAGGCCAAGGCGCACCCGAAGGGAGGACTCACTTCGCCGGAGGAGCCCGCAAACGTCGGCGCGTTGGTCGTCTTCCTCCTCTCCGGCCAAGCCACCGCCGCCGCGCACTATCGACACCCTCGAGCTTGCACAGTCGTCCGATCAGGATCTGACCACCACGGTAAGTCCACGTGCGCCCTAACGCCCGTAGAACTAGGTGAGATCCTAACCGTTAGATCAGGATCAAACGGTAGAGGTTAGATCTAGCATTAGGGTTTGGATCTGTTCTGGACCGTTAGATCTAGATCTAACGGCCTAGATTTCGCCATGTTTCCGTAACTACATTAACCTAGGATAGATTTCAACCGTTGGATCTAGATCCAACGGCCGAGACTCGTGCACGTGTCGCGCGCTGGGACGTGCCACGTCCCGTGGCGCGGGTTAAACCCCAGCCAATCTGACGTCATCGTGGGGTTAGGACGGTGCTGACGTCAGCAGGGCTGACGTGGACCAATGTGAGGCTGACACGTGTCACGGGTGACGCAATAATAATTTTCTGAAAATGAAAATGTTTTATTAATTCGGTTTATTGATTTTGAAATTTGATTCAAACTTCAAAACGCTATAACTTTTGCAATTTAACTCCGATTTGAGTGATTCAAATTTCTAAATTTGTATAAAATTGAGATCTACCTAGTGGTGAATTTTATTTAATTTTTAGACCAAAGTTTTTCTCTGTAATATTATTTAATTGATTATTTAAACGTTAAACGCTTATAACTTTTGCGTTTTAACTCCAATTTCGCCGATTCAAATTCCTAAAAATTCATAAAATTATGCTCTCTCTGTTTATGGACTTCATTTGGATGTTTGGACACTTTTTGTCTACTGTTTTATTCATTTATTTCTATTTGCACGCGTTACGAGTAGACGTTGAGGTGCCCGAAGGCTTCGAAGGTGAAGTGTTGACCCAGGAGCCAGCTTAGGACCAAGATCAAGTATTCTTTGAAGGCAAGTTGTGCTTTGACCATGTTGATCCCATTTTGAAATTAATTTGATTTAAATTATTGCATGCTAGTTCAATTATAAAATGCTTTAATTAATTTTGGGAGATTAGTTAATCACCTAGTTGTTGTATGCCACCTTGACATAGATAATTGAATGCCATGAACCCCTTGTCACCCTAGTTGAGGATTAAATAGTTGGACATTATTAAATTTCCAACATGGGAATTTATATCGTTGTAGTTTATTGCTTAGACCTGCTACGTGCCTATGACATGATTTGGACTAACAAATGTTAATATTGACTTAATGATATATTGAACCTGTTTTGGAAAGGTATCATGTGTTGTGATGTTGATGGCACGTGGTGCATGGTAATCAACTGGGGGTTTGATAAATAGTTTTCGACCGAGGCATGTGGCAAGAATGATCGGGTGGGCCAGTTGTGGCATCGGGAGCGATGGCTTGGTTCTTCGGGTAGTCTTGCCCTGGTCAACCTAAGGACTTAACCTTTCAAGCCTTTGAACTGAGTTAATCGTGCAACCACATGTCCGTAATGGGACGGACCTAGTTGAGTAAGTTACTAACAACTTGCATGTGATACCTCGGGTGTCAACTACACCCTTTGTGTAGATTGAAAGGGGAGCGTACCAGTGCGATGGCATGGTACCCGTCCAATGGTATGTCGGTCCCATACTTCGCCTTTGTTAAGGGAAGGGATGGTGTATGGCAAAAACCGGAAAGGTTCACTTGTGTAGTTAGCTGTTTCCGAAAGGCTTTGTTACAATCACTCGCCTTTGTGGTGTTTGGTTGTATCTTGTGGGTAAAGTGCATACCCTCTGTAGAGTGTAAAATCTATTCGAATAGCCGTGTCCGCGGCATTGGACATTGCTCGGGGATTACAGTCAAGTGTTAGACTTTCTTGAAAATAACTTGGACTTGAAAGGTTGGGTTTGGGTTAAAATGATAATGTTGATGGAAATGTGGATTTGGAATGGGAAAGATGTTTATTTAACTCCTGGAAAAGTTATTGATATTACACTGTTTCTATCGCTTTCGAATCTACTTATGTTATTTGTTAAATGCTGTTACTGCAAATGAACCATGAGCTATTCCTTTGTATTAAGCCATGCATGTAGAATATTAGCTTGCATTCTGTGCATGACTTGCTGAGTACCAAGTACTCACCCTTGCCACAATACAACACCAGTTGAAGAAGAGTCTACACCAGCTTTGGAGGAGGAGCTCCAAGAGGAACCGTCTCACTAGGGAGCGAGCCCAGTCAGTTGCCTGCGGTATACTGGATGGTGCCACGAAGTTATCTTATTTTTCGCTGCTATTATTTCTCTTTTAATAAGTTTCGCCCTACGAGGCCTTTATTTGTAACTTGACCTTAAGGTCGAGCAACCCCGTTTGGTTAACTACTTTAAGTACTTTATTATTTCATTGAGTATGATTGTGGTATTTACCAATGTTGATACTGTGTGCACTAGCGTGATCCTGGACTAGTGCTGAATACACAGAGGGTCCGGATTTGCAAATTCGGGTTCCGACAACAGCCACCGAGCCGAGCCAGCAGGAAAGAAAAGAAGGAAGAAAAGAAAAGAAGGAAGAAGAAGAAAAGAAAAGAAAGAAGAAGAAGAAAAGAAAAGGAGGAGGAGGAGAAGATTATTTTTTTCGCGCTTGTTCATCGTTCGTCGTTCGTTCGTTGTTCGTTCTTCGTTTGTCGGTTAGTAATTTTTATAATTATTATTTCATCGGTATAATTTATATATACGTAGAAAAAATATAGGTTGTCTCAAAAAACTATTAGAGTAGCCTAAAAAATGTAGTACGTAAATAATTTTGTTTTACGCATAATTTATAAACTTATGTGTGTAATGTTGTATAAATAATGTTGGTACATAATATAATATTGGTCCAGAAATAGTAAAAAAAATGATCGGCAAGGAGGAAATACAGTGAAATGTTTTTGAGACAAAATGGTTGAGAACCATTCAGAAGATTAATGCATGCATACATTTTGGATAAAAAGGCTGATTCCTTTCCCTTTGTGCTTCTGCACCTTAATTTGGTTCTAAAGCTCCTCTGCTCATTAGGTTATTTAGCAATGGGATAAAGAGAGAGGGAAGAATCTATTCAGTATGTGCAGCCATACGACTATACGAGTAGCAAAGAGAGATTATTTTTTCTTTAATATTTATTTTAAATCTTTTTTTCAAAAGTAATCAACGGAAACAAAAAATTGCAAAAATAGACTCCCGTCGCCCGGATATGGGGCGATCGCCCCATATTCGGGCGATAGGGGTGTAATAACGGCTAGAAGTAACGGGCGGTTAGAAGTTTTTTTATATCAAGGTACCTATCGCCTTAATATCGGGCGAGAAGGACCTAAATGTAAAAAAAATTTGCATCCAGGTACCTATCGCCCGATATTGGGGCGATAGGTACCTGGATGCAAAAAATTTTTTTACGTTGAGGTCCTTATCGCCCGATATTGGGGCGATATGTCCCCTGACAGCTATTAACGGCCATGGACGTCTAGCGACATCGTTTTTTTGCATTCAGGTCCCTATCGCCCCATATTCGGGCGATCGCCCTATATCTGGGCGACGGGAGCCTATTTTCGTAATTTTTTGTTTCTATTGATTATTTTTGAAAAAATATTAAAAATAAATATTAAATAATAAAAAATTCGCAAAGAGAAGGGAGGTGTCGGGACCCAAATTTGCAAATCCGGACCCTCTGTGTATTCAGCACTAGTCCAGGAACACGCTAGTGCACACAGTCTTAACATTGGTAAATATCACAATCATACCACTCGATACTAATAAAGTACTTTAATTAAATAGTCAAACTGGTTACTCGACCTTATGGTCAAGTTACAAATATACGCCGCACAGGGCGAAACTTATTAAGAGAGAAATAATAGCAGCGGAAAATAAAATATCTTCGTGGCACCATCCAGTATACCACAGGCAACTGACTGGGACTCGCACCCTAAGTAGACGGTTCCTCCTGGAGCTCCTCCTCCAAAGCTGGTGCAATCTCCTCTTCAACTGGTGTTGTATTGTGGCAAGGGTGAATACTTGGTACTCAGCAAGTCATGCACAGAATGCAAGCTAATATACTACATGAATGGCTTGGTACAAAGGAGTAGCTCAAGGTATATTTGCAGTAAACAGCATTTAACAAATAATATAAGTAGATTCGAAAGTAGTAGAAACAAGTATATCTTTAACAACTTTTTCAGGAATTTAATAAACATCCTTCCCAATCCTAATCCACATTTCCATCAACATCATTATTAAACCAAACCCGACCTTTCGAGTCCAAGTTATTTTCAAGAAAGTCTAACCCTTGACTGTAATCCCCGAGCGATGTCCGATACCGCGGACACGGCTATTCGAATAGATTTTACACTCTGCAGAGGTTATGCACTTTACCCACAAGATACAGTCAAACACCACAAAGGCGAGTTCCCGTAACAAAGTCTTTCGGAAACTTCTAACAGCACAAGTGGTCCTCTCCGGTGTTTGCACACTAACCCTTCCCTTAGCGAAGGCGAAGTTTAGGCCAAACCACCGTTAGATGGGTACCTGGCCACAACCCCGGTACGCTCCCCCGTACAACATACACAAGAGGTGTAGTTGACACCCAGAGGTCCCATAGGTACGTTATTAGCAACTTAATCAACTAGGTCCGTCCCATTACGGACATGTGGTTGCACGCTTGACTCAGTTCAAAGGCTTGCAAGGTTAAGTCCTTAGGGTGACCAGGGCAAGACTACCCGAAGAACCAAACCAACATTCCTAATGCCACAACTGGCCCACCTGATCATTCTTGCCACATGCCCCGGTCAAAAGCTATTTATCAAACCCCAGTTGATTACCATGCACCACGTGCTATCAACATCACATGATACCTTTCTAAAACAGGTTCAATATGTCATTAAGTCAATATTAACATTTGCTTGTCCAAAATCATGTCACGTGGCAAGGCTAAGCATACTACATCGGTCTAACTACCCATGTTGGCAAATTAGTAATGTCCAACTAGTAATCCACACTAGGGTGACAAGGGGTCATGGCACATACTTAATTAATCAAGGTGTCATACAGCAATTTGGCATTTATCTAATCTCCCATAATTAAGTAAAGCATTTTCTATTTGAACTAGCATGCAATACATTAAATCAAAATAGGTTTCAAAATGGGATCAACATGGTCAAAGCATAACTTGCCTTCAAAAAGTACTTGTTCTTGGTCCTGAGCTGGCTCCTGGGTCAACACTTCGCCTTCGAAGCCTTCGAGCACTTCAACGTCTACTCGTAACGCGTGCAAATAGCAACCAATGAATAAAACAGTAGACAAAAAGTGTCCAAACATCCAAATAAAGTTCATAAACAGAGAGAACATAATTTTATGAATTTTTAGGAACTGGAATCGCTCAAATCGGAGTTAAAACACGAAAGTTATGATTATTTAAAGTTTAAATAATCAATTAAATAATATTACAGAGAAAAACTTTAGTCCAAAAATTAAATAAAATTCATATTTGAGTAGATCTGAATTTTATGAATTTTTAGAAATTTGAATCGTTCAAATCAGAGTTGAAACGCAAAAGTTATACGCGTTTGAAGTTTGAATCTAAATTTGAATCAATATTTCAAATTAATAAATCATTTTCTTTTTCGAAAATTCATTTATTGCGTCAGCATGACACGTGGACCAACCAGGAGCCGCCACGTCGCCTCGGGTCCATGGACCTGGTGCACGGGCGCGGCTCGGCCCACCGTGGACTCGGTCCACGGCTCGCGTGTCTCACTGACAGGTGGGCCCCTCGGATGACGTCAGCGGTGACGTCATCACGCACGGCTGAGGACGGCTGACAGCTGGGCCCCACTGTGACGTCAGCGGTGACGTCACGGTGCACTTGGCTGGGCCGCTGACGCGTGGGCCCCACTGACACGCGGGCCCCGCGTGTCAAAGACACGCGCCCACGCGTGGGCGCTGACTGCGCTGACCGCGACGGTCGGCCTCCCGGCCACGTGGCTAGATCTCGGCCGTTGATTTGAAAATCAACGGCCCAGATTGGATCTGGCTTGACGCGTTTGGAAAACAACTCCGCTGATCTGGACCGTTCGATCTTGATCGGACGGTCAAGATCCAATCTAACGAAAACAACGTGGCTAACCCTAACCGTTTGATCTAGATCTAACGGCCGAGAATGGATCTAGGATTTTCAACGTGGAAACTCACCGGGGATGACGTGGCGTGATCTGGACCGTTGGATCCGGATCGGACGGCTGAGGGAGCTCGCAAGGCGGCGATGGCTTGCGGCGGCGCTGGATTACCGGAGTTGAGGACGCGACCCCGGCAACGGCGCTACGGGCGTGCTCCGGCGAAGTGAGAGGTCTCCTCTGGCGTGGCTTGACCTCCCGGTTCCGGATCTGACCTCAACGGCGGCGGAGGACGGCGGACGGCGGCGAAATAAAGATTTAATCATGGCGGAGCGCTACGGCAACTACGGCGAGCGATTGCGGCTAGACGGCGGCGGCTCAGGCGGCGTGAGCTAGGGCTACGGGTGCGCACGAAAGTTGGCGTCACGGCACGGGTGGCGGCGCATTAAATAGGGCCCTCGGCGTCCGTGAAACGCGCTGAAACCGAGGCCCACTCCGTTGCGGCGGCGGAGTCCGACGGCGACACGGAGAGATGACGTGGCACGCGCACAGCCGTTGGATCGAGATCCAACGGTGCGTGGGTTTGGGTTCGGGTCTGACTCGGGCGAGCTGGCTGGCTCGGTCGGGCTCGGGCTCGGGTGACGTGGCTCAATCGTGGCCGTTGGATCAAGATCCAACGGTCACGCGGGTTTGGTTTCGGCCGAGCGGGTTCGACCGGGTCGGTTGGCTCGGGTCGGACTCGAGTCTGACTCGAACTCGGGTCCGGTCGGATGAACAGTAAAACCCACTCGCATTTTCCCAGTGATTAAATAATTCAAATTAATTCCCAGAAATTCATTTAAATCATTAAAAATAGCAAATGACTCAGAAAAATTCCAGAAAAATTCTGGAAAATATTTTGGAACATTGTGGACTCAAATAAAATATTTCAAACAAATTTTTATTTGCAAAGTAAAATTCTTTAATTATTTCAAAATGGAATAAATTTAAATAAATTCCAAATAAATCCAAATAAATTTCAGAAAATTCCAAAAATTCACCAAAGTGCCAAATCACTCATGAATTTAAGAAAAGCAAATTTTTGGGGTGTTACAAACCTCCCCCCCTTAACAGAATCTCGTCCCCGAGATTCAGGGTCTACTACAGAAATAGGTTCGGGAATTCTTTCTTCAAATCCTCCTCGCGCTCCCAAGTGGCTTCGCTCTCTGCATGGTTGCTCCATTGAACTCTGCAGAAACGGGTTGACTTGTTTCTCGTCTCTCGGTCCATGGTGTCCAGAATCTTCACAGGGTGCTCCTTGTAAGTCAGATCTTCTTGTAGCTCAATTGACTCTAGCGGTGTCTGTTCCTCAGGTACTCTGAGACACTTCTTCAGCTGAGACACGTGGAACACGTCATGCACTCCTGCTAGTGATTGCGGTAACTCTAGCTGATAAGCAACTTCACCTCTGCGGCTGAGAACCTTGAATGGTCCAACATATCTTGGCGCGAGTTTTCCTTTGGCATGGAATCTCTTAACTCCTCTGAGTGGGGTGACTCTGAGATACACGAAATCTTCGGGCTCAAAGCTCAAGTCTCGGCGGCGGTTATCGGCATAACTCTTGGGCAATCTTTAATCTCTCCCTGATCATGGCAATCTGTTCTTCGGCTTCTTGAAGAATATCTGGTCCAAAGACACGGCGTTCACCTGTCTCATTCCAGTTCAACGGTGTCCGACAAGGTCGACCGTACAATGCCTCAAAAGGTGACATTTGCAAACTAGCCTGATAACTGTTATTGTAGCTGAACTCGGCGTACGGCAGACTTTTATCCCAAGAGGTAGCATAAGCCAATGCACACGCTCTTGACATATCCTCCAGAATCTGATTGACTCTTTCGGTCTATCCATCCGTCTGTGGATGATAGGCTATACTGAAGTTCAAACGGGTCCCCATGGCTTCATGTAATTTATTCCAAAACCTTGAGGTAAATTGGGTACCTCTGTCCGATACAATCCTCTTCGGCACTCCGTGCAAGCAGACTATCCTGATCATATACAACTCTGCTAACTTATCCCCTGAGTAAGTGGTCTTCACGGGGATAAAATGGGCTACTTTAGTCAAGCGATCCACTATAACCCATATGGAGTCGTAACCTCCTTGAGTCTTGGGTAAACCGTTAATGAAGTCCATTCCGATTTCCTCCCATTTCCATTCAGGTATCTTCAACGGTTGTAGCAATCCTGCTGGTCTCTGATGCATTGCCTTGACTCTCTGACATATGTCACACAGTGCGACATGTTCGGCAACTTCACGCTTCATGCTTGGCCACCAGAATCTTTCCTTTAAATCTTGATACATCTTGGCGCTCCCCGGATGAATTGAATACTTGGAGTCATGGGCCTCTTCTAGAATCAGCTGCTTCAGCTCCTTCTTGTCCGGTACACAAATGCGATCCTTCATCCATAACGTGCCTTGTTTATCCAACTTGAAGTTCTCCGGCTTGCCTTCATCCATGTTGGCCTTAATCTTGCGGATCTTGTCATCATCCTCTTGTCCTTCTCGGATCTGATCCTCTAGGGTAGGCTTCACTTCCAATGCGGCCAAGAATCCTTCTGGTACGACTTCAATCTGCATTCTCTGAAAATCCTTACATAGCTCCTCCTAGCTTGTGGCTAGCAACATATTCACAGTATGGCTTTTCCGACTCAAAGCATCGGCAACCACGTTGGCCTTTCCGGGATGGTAATGGATTCCCACATTATAATCCTTGATCAACTCTAACCATCTTCTCTGCCTCATATTTAAGTCTGACTGGGTGAAGATGTACTTAAGACTCTTATGGTCCGTGTATACCTCACATCGGTTTCCAATCAAATAGTGACGCCATAACTTCAAAGCATGCACTACGACAGCTAATTCCAGGTCATGCGTCGGTTAGTTCTCCTCATGCGGCCTCAACTGTCTTGATGCATAAGCGACGACCTTTCCATTCTGCATCAGTACACATCCAAGTCCTTGGCGCGACGCATCACAATAAATATCGAAGCTTTGATTAACGTCCGGTAGAACTAACACTGGTGCTGATGTCAATCGCTTCTTTAGTTCTTGAAAACCTTTCTCGCACTCTGGCGTCCATGCAAATTTCTTTTCCTTTTTCAGCAATTGCGTAAGAGGTTTCGCATTTGTCGAAAAGCCTTCAATGAAACGGCGGTAGTAACCTGCCATTCCAAGGAAACTCCGGATCTGGGTCACAGTCTTTGGCTGCTCCCAATGTAACACAGCTTCTACCTTGCTTGGATCTACGGCGACTCCTTCTGCGGTCATTACATGTCCAAGAAATTCTACCTTGTCCTTCCAAAAATCACACTTACTGAACTTAGCGAAAAGTTGTTGTTCCCTCAGCTTTTCCAACACTCGCCTCAAGTGCTCGGCATGTTCATCCTCTGTCTTGGAGTAAACTAAGATATCATCTATGAACACAACAACAAACTTGTCCAAATATTCCATGAATACCTTATTCATCATATTCATGAAATATGCTGGCGCATTTGTCAGGCCAAAGGACATAATAGTAAACTCATAATGTCCGTATCTTGACGAGAATGCAGTCTTCGGGATATCTTCTGATCGGATCTTCAACTGATGGTATCCCGATCTCAGATCAATCTTTGAGAAAACTCCGGCTCCTCTCAGTTGATCAAACAAATCATCGATCCTGGGTAGCGGATACTTATTCTTCACGGTGACTTCATTGAGTGCACGGTAGTCAATGCACATCCTGAAACTCCAGTCCTTCTTCTTGATGAACAAAACTGGCGCTCCCCACGGCGACGAACTCGGTCTGATAAATCCTTTCTCCATCAGCTCTTCAAGCTGTTTCTTCATCTCTACCAATTCCTCGGTGGACATCCGATAATGTCTCTTTGCTATCGGGGCTGTACCAGGTACAAGCTCTATCACAAACTCTATGTCTCTGTCTGGCGGCATGCCCGGTAGATCTTCAGGAAAAATATCTGGGTACTCATTTACCACTGGAACATCTTCTATGCTGATTGCCTTGGTACTGTTAACCATCAACTGTCCATCTCTGACGGCAGTAGCTTGAAATTCCACTTTCTTTCCACAAGGGCTCTCGACTGAGATAGTCCTTCGTCCACAATCCAATACGGCCTTGTGCTTGATAACCAATCCATTCCCAAGATAACATCTAAGGTCTGAGTCTCCAAAATAATAAGGTTCGCTAGGAACTCTATCCCATCTATTAGTATTCTTACCCCGGAACATCCTACTTTAGTTCGGAGTTCGGAACCAGGGGTTTGAACTAAAAGCATTCATTTAAGTCTTGCAATCTCCAAATCATTTTTAGCAGCAAAACCTTGAGAAACAAACGAATGCGAAGCTCCAGAATCAAACAAAACTGTTGCAGGTACTGAGTTGACAAGTAACTTACCCAGTACAACGTCCGTAGCATTCTGAAGTGCATCTGCGGTGACATAGTTGACTCGGCCTCTCACCACGGTCTGGGGTGTTGCTCCTGGTTGTGCTGTCCCGCGGTTTGCTCCTGGTGCTGGCGTCCTGGCTGGTGTGGATCCCAGATTGAAGCGGACTGGGGTCACTCCTGCTGTCTTCTTAGGGCAACTGTTGGCGAAGTGTCCTGGCTCGTTGCAGTTGAGCAGCGTCTCACTTTTCCTTGTTGACTGCCTGAAGCGGCGTTTCTGGCTGGAGTTGGGGTCTGATAGTTCTGATTGATGGGTCTTGGTGCTGGTGACGATGTCCTTGTTACATTCTGCGGCTGGAATCTGAAAAACTGATTTGGCGCAACTCTCAAATGTTGCTGTGCTCCCTGACGCGATCCCTGATGCCGCATCCTACGCTTCCTGTTCTCATCCAGTTCCTTGCGCTTGTCCTCAAGAATAAGCGCCTTATTCACAAGCTCCTGGAAATCTGGAAAGGTGTGGGTGATCAATCCCACCTGCAATCCTGAGTTAAGTCCCTTCATAAAGCGAGACTGTCTGGCTTTATCTGTCGCTACATCCTCAGGTGCGTAGCGTGCAAGCTGTGTGAACTTGTTCAGGTATTCGGCCACTGGCTGATTACCTTGCTTCAGTGCTCTGAACTCCTCCTTCTTGAGATCCATGATTCCTTCAGGCACGTGATACTGGCGAAATGCAGCTGTAAACTCCTCCCAAGTGATGTCCTGAGGATTCTCCTGCGTAGCACAGAAGTTCTCCCACCATTCGGCGGCTGTTCCTTCCAACTGATGAGAAGCATAGAGTACCTTCTTATTTCCCATGCATTGAGCAATGTGTAGCTTCCTCTCAATTGACCTTAACCAATCATCGGCCTCCAACGGGTTAGCATTCCCGGAGAAAGTGGGTGGATGAGTCCTCATGAACTCTGACAGTCTTGTATTCTGGCGTTGTCCCTGATTGACTTGATTAGCTGTGGCCTGAGCGGTGACGTGCTGCATCTGTTGCATCATGGCATGCATCAACTGAGTCTGAGCAGCAAGAAAAGCTCCGAAATTCTGCATATCCACTGGCGGTGCTGGTGCTCCATCATTGGGGTTTTCTGCTGGGCGAGAACCACTTCCATTGCCTCCAAGGTTTCCACAAGTGTTCACCATATGTCGATTGCTCCAAGTTTTTAGAGACGAGAGGGAAACGAGAATAGACAAGTAATATGGAACTATGCGGGGCGAAGGATGTAACTCAAAAGCCAACTTTATTAATAATAATAGTAATAACTTGGTATGGCTGCTTACAATGCCTAAGGGCCTGCAACACATACTGCACACTCAGCAAACAATGAAAAACCAACGCCTCTAAAGGGTGACTCTTATTCTATGACGCGACTCGGCGAAGGAGTCTCACTACAACACCTACGCTCACTCATCGAGAAAACCTCCACGGCCTGGGTACGGGTGCTGCGGCATAGGTGCGAAACGATCGCCATGCCCTGCAACTGTGTCAACTGTGGTAGTCGAAGAAGCAGTGTCCTCCTCAAGCTCTGGCTCTTCCGGATCTGGCTTGTGTAGCTCGAGTACTGGCTCCGGCTCTGGTGCGTACAATGCCGTTTCTAACTCTCCAATCCTCTGCAGAAGGTGAGACACATACTCTTGAGCTTCCCGCCATCTGTTCTTCTCTGTCGTGATTTCCTTGCGGGCCTTCTGCAGCTCCTTGCTCGTATCATCAAGTACATCCTCCTGGGCGACCACAAGTCGTGCCAACTGTGTAACCATGGCATTCTCATCCTGAATCGCCTTCGGGTCAAGAAGGTTATTGCTGCGCGGATGATATCGGAACACCGTGCTCTCCAATTCTCTGGCGTAAATACGGGTAATGTGCCGCATTGCTCGTCGTGACGCCTCTTGGATACCCATCTGCATTGTAGACCTCCTGGCAGTGCAGTGTATCGGGCGATTGCCTGGGCCCTTCTTCCTAGCAGGTACCACAATCTTCACGTCACAAGCCTTGATCAATCCTGCTTGTCTGATCACGTCCACATGGTATTGTGGCTTCTCAAAGTTTCTAAGAGTCTGTAGCATACGCCAAACTTCCGCAGCGTGACCAACCTCCAGATCGACGTAGTTGAACTCTCCCTCCATCTGTCACAAGAGTGCTCACGTAAGAACTCGAGAATTTTTAAATTGTGACAAGGTAAGGAAAAATTCAGCAAGAGACAAGAAAAGAGAGAAGAGAATAAGTCGAGATGTCATTTCTTATCTTGACGAACTTTTAACCTTATAAAATAGGTTTTATCCTTACTACGACCACTCTAGCTATGGGTTGAGCCTACGGTCAGTATGGCTCTGATACCACCTCTGTCGGGACCCGAATTTGCAAATCCGGACCCTCTGTGTATTCAGCACTAGTCCAGGAACACGCTAGTGCACACAGTCTTAACATTGGTAAATATCACAATCATACCACTCGATACTAATAAAGTACTTTAATTAAATAGTCAAACTGGTTACTCGACCTTATGGTCAAGTTACAAATATACGCCGCGCAGGGCGAAACTTATTAAGAGAGAAATAATAGCAGCGGAAAATAAAATATCTTCGTGGCGCCATCCAGTATACCACAGGCAACTGACTGAGACTCGCACCCTAAGTAGATGGTTCCTCTTGGAGCTCCTCCTCCAAAGCTGGTGCAATCTCCTCTTCAACTGGTGTTGTATTGTGGCAAGGGTGAGTATTTGGTACTCAGCAAGTCATGCACAGAATGCAAGCTAATATACTACATGAATGGCTTGGTACAAAGGAGTAGCTCAAGGTATATTTGCAGTAAACAACATTTAACAAATAATATAAGTAGATTCGAAAGCAGTAGAAACAAGTATATCTTTAACAACTTTTTCAGGAATTTAATAAACATCTTTCCCAATCCTAATCCACATTTCCATCAACATCATTATTAAACCAAACCCGACCTTTCGAGTCCAAGTTATTTTCAAGAAAGTCTAACCCTTGACTGTAATCCCCGAGCGATGTCCGATACCGCGGACACGGCTATTCGAATAGATTTTACACTCTGCAGAGGTTATGCACTTTACCCACAAGATACAGTCAAACACCACAAAGGCGAGTTCAGTGAACAAAGTCTTTGGAAACTTCTAACAAAGACAAGTGGTCCTCTCCGGTGTTTGCACACTAACCCTTCCCTTAGCGAAGGCGAAGTTTAGGCCAAACCACCGTTAGATGGGTACCTGGCCACAGCCCCGGTACGCTCCCCCGTACAACATACACAAGAGGTGTAGTTGACACCCAGAGGTCCCACAGGTACGTTATTAGCAACTTAATCAACTAGGTCCGTCCCATTACGGACATGTGGTTGCACGCTTGACTCAGTTCAAAGGCTTGCAAGGTTAAGTCCTTAGGGTGACCAGGGCAAGACTACCCGAAGAACCAAACCAACATTCCCAATGCCACAACTGGCCCACCTGATCATTCTTGCCACATGCCCCGGTCAAAAGCTATTTATCAAACCCCAGTTGATTACCATGCACCACATGCTATCAACATCACATGATACCTTTCTAAAACAGGTTCAATATGTCATTAAGTCAATATTAACATTTGCTTGTCCAAAATCATGTCACGTGGCAAGGCTAAGCATACTACATCGGTCTAACTACCCATTTTGGCAAATTAGTAATGTCCAACTAGTAATCCACACTAGGGTGACAAGGGGTCATGGCACATACTTAATTAATCAAGGTGTCATACAGCAATTTGGCATTTATCTAATCTCCCATAATTAAGTAAAGCATTTTCTATTTGAACTAGCATGCAATACATTAAATCAAAATAGGTTTCAAAATGGGATTAACATGGTCAAAGCATAACTTGCCTTCAAAAAGTACTTGTTCTTGGTCCTGAGCTGGCTCCTGGGTCAACACTTCGCCTTCGAAGCCTTCGGGCACTTCAACGTCTACTCGTAACGCGTGCAAATAGCAACCAATGAATAAAACAGTAGACAAAAAGTGTCCAAACATCCAAATAAAGTTCATAAACAGAGAGAACATAATTTTATGAATTTTTAGGAACTGGAATCGCTCAAATCGGAGTTAAAACACGAAAGTAATGATTATTTAAAGTTTAAATAATCAATTAAATAATATTACAGAGAAAAAGTTTAGTCCAAAAATTAAATAAAATTCATATTTGAGTAGATCTGAATTTTATGAATTTTTAGAAATTTGAATCGTTCAAATCGGAGTTGAAACGCAAAAGTTATACGCGTTTGAAGTTTGAATCTAAATTTGAATCAATATTTCAAATTAATAAATCATTTTCTTTTTCAAAAATTCATTTATTGCGTCAGCATGACACGTGGACCAACCAGGAGCCGCCACGTCGCCTCGGGTCCATGGACCCGGCGCACGGGCGCGGCTCGGCCCACCGTGGACTCGGTCCACGGCTCGCGTGTCTCATCGGCGAGTGGGCCCCTTCGGGTGACGCTATCACGCCGACGGCCGAGGACGGCCGACAATACCGGGTTCACCGTGACGCCGGGCCGGTGACGTCATGGTGCACTTGGTCGGGCCGACGCGTGGGCCCCATCGACACGCGGCCCCGCGTGTCGAGACACGCGCCACGCTACGGGCGCTGACCGCGCTGACCGCGACGGTCGGCCTCCCGGCCACGTGGCTAGATCTCGGCCGTTGATTTGAAAATCAACGGCCCAGATTGGATCTGGCTTGACGCGTTTGGAAAACAACTCCGCTGATCTGGACCGTTCGATCTTGATCGGACGGTCAAGATCCAATCTAACGAAAACAACGTGGCTAACCCTAACCGTTTGATCTAGATCTAACGGCCGAGAATGGATCTAGGATTTTCAACGTGGAAACTCACCAGGGATGACGTGGCGTGATCTGGACCGTTGGATCCGGATTGGACGGCTGAGGGAGCTCGCAAGGCGGCGCTGGCTTACCGGAGTTGAGGACGGCGACCAAGGCAACGGCGCTACGGGCGTGCTCCGGCGAAGTGAGAGGTCTCCTCTAGCACGGCTTGACCTCCCGGTTCCGGATCTGACCTCAACGGCGGCGGAGGACGGCGGACGGCGCGAAGCAAGATTTAACCGCAGCGGGCGCTACGGCAACTTCGGCGAGCGATTGCGGCTAGACGACGGCGCTCAGCGGCGTGAGCTAGGCTACTGGTGCGCCACGAAAGTTGGCGCTACGCGACGGTGGCGGCGCATTAAATAGGGCCCTCAGCGTCCGTGAAACGCGCTGAAACCGAGGCCCACTCCGTTGCGGCGGCGGAGTCCGACGGCGACACGGAGAGATGACGTGGCACGCGCACTGCCGTTGGATCGAGATCCAACGGTGCGTGGGTTTGGGTTCGGGTCTGACTCGGGCGAGCTGGCTGGCTCGGTCGGGCTCGGGTGACGTGGCTCAATCGTGGTCGTTGGATCAAGATCCAACGGTCACGCGGGTTTGGGTTCGGCCGAGCGGGTTCGACCGGGTCGGTTGGCTCGGGTCGGACTCGAGTCTGACTCGGACTCGGGTCCGGTCGGATGAACAGTAAAACCCACTCGCATTTTTCCAGCGATTAAATAATTCAAATTAATTCCCAGAAATTCATTTAAATCATTAAAAATAGCAAATGACTCAGAAAAATTCTGGAAAATATTTTGGAACATTTTGGACTCAAATAAAATATTTCAAACAAATTTTTATTTGCAAAGTTAAATTTTTTAATTATTTCAAAATGGAATAAATTCAAATAAATACCAAATAAATCCAAATAAATTCCAGAAAATTCCAAAAATTCACCAAAGTGCCAAATCACTCATGAATTTAAGAAAAGCAAATTTTTGGGGTGTTACAGGAGGCATGAAGTAGGTTGGACGAGTAGGCGCATGTGCAATAGGTGTAACAAACCGTGGTCCAATAAGCCGCTTAAAGCCCATCCTCCACAGGAGACGGGCCTACACGACTATAATGATTATCTTGGGCTTTTGTACTTGTTTTGCCTAAACTTGTTATATTGACATCCTCTCTTAAGGCGTCAACACTGTCGCCAGCACACTACACATGATAAACTCTCATAATCGTCTCTCATTACACATCTTATGACACTACGGTATGGTGTGACACTATAGAATGTGAAATTAGAGATTAAAACCTTTCGGCTTGAGGTTTACTCGCGTTTTTTTGGGCCGTTTGAAGTGTTGTGACACCACGGAGTGTCGTAACCTTATTTAACGTGCATGATTTGGTCAAAAATAGTATGAGATGTGGAAATAAGGTTAAAACCATAGGATTTGGAGGTTTATAACGTTTCCGGGGTTTTGGGCCTTCCCGGGGGATTTTGGGCCTTAAAGAGGGGGTTGTGGGCTTTGGTGGGATGGAGTAGGAATCCATTTAGGATTAGGAAAGGGGCTTGGGCTGGTAAAAAGGGGGGTTCCCTGCCCTTGGTGCGCCCCCACCCCTGCTGCCCTCCCCTTTGGTGCGCCCCACTCCTCCCCCTTGGCCCTAGCCGCCACCTCCCCTCTCCCTCACCCCCATTGGCCGTGAGCCCCTTGCCCCTTGCCCTCTCCACCTCTCCACCTCCCCACCACCTCTCCTCCACCCCCTTGCTGCCCTAGGGTGGCCTCCCCACCCCTGCAACCTCGCGGATCCATCCGAGGAGCGAGGAGCGAGGAGATCGATTGGAGTTTTCGTTCGTCGGGAAAAGGTATGATCATGGGGTTCCCTGGGATTGATCTAGGTACTGTTCTTAAGGTGATTATCAAGTTTTTAGATCAATTGGTGGTGCTGGATTGGAGTAATTTGGGTTAGATCTAGACGTTGCCACGTTTCTGTTTTGGGACAGCATGAGCAGTCGACCTAGGGTTCATGTTTTCGCCAATTTAGAGTTCGAATCTGACCATACGGACTTTGAAGAAGTTGTAGATAATTTCATTATATTTCAGTGCATATAAAGAACGTTAAATTCCGCCTAGCCGTTTGAAAGTTATGACTGTTTTACCGAGCGTATTAAAATCTGTGACGCGATTGGAACAGATCTCGGTAATCTGTAGATTAAACAACTTTAGAGGCCGAATCAGTCTTTCCTTATACCTAGAGAAAGTTGGGAAATTTCCTAAGCTACGCGAGGATGTACTTGTTTAATTGATTCGAAGTCCCAAAGCCCAAGTTATGCCTTGTGCAAGGCTGCTGTCCCGCCGGGAGAGAACCTCTGTTTTTAGGTTTTTCGAGTAGATGGCAATGTCGGGGTAGATGAGGGTTTGCGTACTGTTTTGTGGTTATGTTTGTGAGCATGTGGTACCTATGTGCAGGTGGTGCGACCCCGGGAGTGCCCTCTTCTTCCCGCCAATCCGTTGCACGTGGTTGAGGCAAGTGTGTTGTGATGGATAGCGAGTTGTAGGTTGCATGTTGAGATTAGATGGAATTGTCTACATGATATATGTCCACTTGCCATGTTTTAATGATTGCTATGATATGATGAGCATGTTTAAGATGTTATGATGCCATGTGTTAATATATGAGTTATATATGATGTTGGCATGCTTGCATACATGACATGTTACATGGCCCGGGCGGTGAGAAAGTCAATATCTAATCCGGGAAGGTCGGTGAGAAAGATATGACTAATCCGGAGAGCCAATGAGTAAGTCCTACATCGTGATTCCATTCACCGCGGTGAACGGAAGCGAGGAGTAGGCACCCTCCATCTTCGGGATGGAAGGGGGGAGAGGGTGCACACCGACGGGTGTGTACTCAACCATACCGGTATGAGTTTCCAAGGAGACATGAGCATTGCATTACATCGCATACATAATGATGATGATATTGTTAAGTGTTTATGAATGAGATGATATACATGATGGGAGATGTTATTGCCATGTTGTTGTTCTTGTTGTCCATTGCAATATGCTTGCTGAGTTTTGAACTCACGCTTGTGTTTTCTTGTTGTTTTAGGTACCATGAGAACAACATGCGGGGAAGGGAAATAGTCACACGCCCACACGTAGCTTCACCATATTGTTTCCACAAGTCATTCTATTAGTTTTATAATAAATTGCGTGTGATGATTATTGATTTAAGGCTTAGCTTTGCTTTATGAGAGTTTTATTGTTCGTTTGACACTTGGAGACATTAAGTGCTTGATAATAGTCTTATATTGTCGTTAAGACTTTAATTATTGCTGTTTTAGCTGTCTCTTTTATTGCCTTACATTGCTATAATATTGTTGATTCTTCGTAGCATGTTAAAACAAAGGAGATGCTGCCGAAATCTCGGTTTTTAGCATATGTACCCTTGCTGGAATTTATGATAAATTGTGGTATTTAGATGTTGTTTAGCTTACGTTTGGTAGCATTCAGGCATATTAAATGCCGGGGTGTTACACATCTATACTTTGTGTCATCCACAAAGTGCAATGTGTTGATGCTCTGATACCACTAGCAATACTGGAAGGTCCAAATGCAAATGTTGCTTAAAATCTAGTTCCCATGTGGATGGGCTGCGCATGTGTAATACAACTTGCTCAGGCTTTTCTCCTAGCTTGCTTTGTCTAGAGAGGTTAACCCAAAGATACTACATTTGAATAAACATGCATGTTATAATTTTACCACTCCCTTTAAATTGGCAATGTGGGGACAAATCCAAAATGAACCACACAGCTGGCTACGTCCAAAATGGACTGGGGTGAATGTTTCTGGTGTACAGAAGTAAGAGAGAAGCTGCTAAAAATGCATAAATGTTGGTCAGAGCCAGATACGACGTCGTGTACTACAATGCTACGGCTCAAACACAGGTGGTGTTGTTTTGTGTCATTTGCGTGTTTTTGGGTGCAAGTTCAGAATATTATCTGTGTATTTCTCACTACCGCACTCCCATGAAATTACTGCCAAGTTTTCTTTGACCCTCATGAAATTTGCATCAAACATCTTATTAACGAAACAATGGAAATTGTCTCATTCGGAAGTATTTTCTCTTTGATCTTGCCCAGCTTGTAAACAATGATTTTCTATGTGATACCTCTATCTGTCAGAAGATCTTACACTTTCTGCACACATCAAGGGAGATACTACATTAACTGAATCGAGCCCGTTAATAAAGCAGTAGCATGTGCGTTTACTCTCTCTCCTTGCTGCAAACCTTTGGTCGATGACCTTTATTAATGCAGTAGAAAGTTGTTGCTACATGAGTTTCGCTTCAGATTGTTTTTCTATGCGTCCTCTACACATTAAGGAATTAATTGGAGGCTTCACATCCTTTGAAACATAGGTACGTATGCGATGCGATGTCCCACTTAACGCGCTTACATGTGTACACTACTACAGATCAGACCTTTCATACCGGCCCATCAGTACCAGTTATGCATAAACCGGGACTGACAGTTACATCAGTCCCGGTTCAACGGTCTACTAGTCCGGGGGGCACATCAGTACCAATTTAAAATACCAACAGGTACTGGTGGTCTAACATTAGTACTAGTTGGTTACATCAACCGGCACTAAGCAGCCCTCGACCCAGCAGGCTGCTTAGTGCCGGTTGGTGTAACCAACCGGTACTGATAATCCCACATCAACACCGGTTGGTCTATTACACTGGTATTAACAAAGTTGACTCTTCGTCTTTCCCGCGCGCCCTCAGCCATTCGACTCTTCGTTTATCGATCCCGCGTGCCTTTTCGATAACAACTCTCAGTCTTCATCAGAATTGAAGTACTTCGTCTCATCTTCCGATCCCGGGCGCCTATAAAACCATGTCTTTGTGGTACATCTTTGATCATCACCGACCGATCGGACTTCTAACTATGCTCTTTTCTTTGTCTGTCTTTGCAATCGCCGGCCGTCTCCTTCATGGCAGATCCTCCCTCCCCTGCAAGCTCTGTCGCCTCCGCTCCGTCACCGCCCCCGGCGCCGCTTCAACCCCAGGCGTTTCCACCACCACCACCCCGGGCGCTTCCGCCACCACCAGCGAAAGGAAGCGCGCGCGGGAGGACAGAGAGGTCGACGACAACGATGATAATGAGGAGGAGGACGAGGAGGACCAGGAGGCCATCGTCATCCGCTGGGGAGCACTCCTCTGACATCAAAGGATAGTGGCAATGAGCCACGTGCCTCCTCCTTCGACTGCACCATCGACGACGATGCCATCTCAGGCTCCTCGGGCAGCAGCGGCGAGTAGTGATCGCACATGCACGCCGCTATATATTTTAATTAATATAATGTTTATTTTTTAATTATGTAATGTTATCCGTTATGTAATGTCATAATGACTGCTGCTAATATCACTGTCGGGTGTCAGCCATGTTCTTCGTAATGTTCTTCACTGAGGGTTTTGCATCCGGATTGTACGTTTGTTAAATGTGATGATACGTTGCGATATATATAGAATTTAAAGACGCATAATAATTTTGAATTGCCACTAGTTGAAGAGACCAACCGGTAATGATGTTAGAGTATCAGTACCGGTTGGTGTTCGGTTGGTAACACCAACCGGTACTGACGCCACATGAGCCGTTGCCCTAGGTGACATCAGTACCGGTTGGCGTAACCAACCGATACTGATGTTAGAGTACGCCCCATCAGCCGTTGCCCTAAGCGACATTAGTACCGGTCGGTGTAACCACTGGTACTGATGTTAGAGTATCAATACCGGTTGGAGTATTAAACTGGTACAAAGTGTCCTTATTTGAATCCCCTCTTCCTTGCAACCTCCCCACATTGTGCCCGATCAAGAACAGTGCAGCGCCGGAGCTTCAAGGAAGGGGGAGGTGCTGCCAAAATTTTAAAATTTTGGTCATTTTACTTCAAGCCAAATTAACCAAGGTTAGTAATATCGTTCCTCACTACATTTGGTGTAAAATGGAGATTCTTCTTTTCTTGAAATGTGAAGAAAATTTGATCTTTTCTCATGATCGATAAAAGATTATGAATGCAGAGATCTAGCTCAATCTTTTCAGATAGGTTGCAATAACTTGTTGTGTAAGTTTGGAATTTGCTTGGATTAGATGTAGCTCGCATTGAAGGTGTGGATCTAGCTCAAATTTAGGTTTTGGTTCCATCGATCGATGAAGAATTTTGAATCTAGACTTTGATATACCAATTCTTACATTTTAGGTGTTGATCTAGCTCAAATTTAGGTTTTGGTTCCATCGATCGGTTAGTATTTTGAATGTAGATATTGGTCGACCAATTTTTTTAATAAGTTGCAAAAACTTGATGAGTATGAATAACGGAGCAAATAATCATTATATATGACTAATAACCTTATTTTATTTTTTGAAAATTATTTTATTATAGAATATGTACGATTTATTATTTTTATTAAGCAAAGAAGAAATAATTGAATTTATATAACAATGTGAAATTTTATCATGAAAATTGAAAAATTATTGAGGAATTTTAAGACATTCGATATATAAAGAATAGTCATTTTCAAAATTTCACCTAAGATTAAATTTATCCTTTTTAAATAAATTTAATATTGGTTAAATACAAATTTTGGGAAATTTTCAAAAATTCATTATTCGAAAATGAGCTAACAGCTGCCTTGATGTAACATAATGTAGATGGACCGGCGAAGGATGTGCATGGACCGACGCTCCCCGGAGTTCTTGCAGGGTCGAAAGCTTTTCTTCGTGCGGTCGATGCATACACGAAGTCAGGCTACACATGTTGTCCATGCATAGACTGCAAGAAGGAGAAGGAGTGGCCAAAATCCAGCCACCTTCACTTCCATTTGCTCTCAAGAGATTTCATGCCAAACTATACCTATTGGACCAAGCACGGTGAAGAAGAGACTATACAGGAACATGCTGAAGGATAATAAGATGGGGACAACAATATGCTAGATGCTAGCCAACACGGATCGTTTGAAGATATATTGGGGGAGTTTGGCGATGATGACCTAGACCAGATGCTGCTTGATGGAAAGGGAGAATACACTGATGAAAGGCCCTACAAAAAGTTTTAGCGCCTGTGGGAGGACCATAGAACACTATTGTACCCAAACTGCCAACAGGGCCACAAAAAATTGCGTACCACACTAGAACTAATGCAATGGAAGGCGACCAATGGATTGTCTGATAAGGGATTTGATGAGTTGTTATGCCTCATAAGGAAGTTGCTTCCAAAGGGTAACACGCTGCCTGAAACTACGTACGACGCCAATCAAGTTGTCTACTCTTTGGGGTTGGAGGTACAGAAAATACATGCATGCCGTAATGATTGTATCCTTTATCGCAATGAGTACGAGGATTTGGAAGCTTGTCCGGTGTGCAAAACTTTGCGGTATAAGACAAGACATGATGACCTAGGTGAGGTAGAGGGGAAGCGTAAGAAGAAGAGACCCACCGCTAAGGTGGTGTGGTATTTCCCTATATTCCCCCGGTTGAAGTGTTTATTTGCAAGCAAAGCGCATGCCCAGATGATGCGCTAGCACAAAGAAGATCGTCAGGACGACGGAAGGCTAAGGCACCCCGCTGACAGCTCCCACTGGAGGAAAGTCGATAGAAAATACCCAGACGTTGCTGAGGATTTGAGGAACATATGGTTTGGGTTAAGTACGGATGGAATGAACCTGTTTGGCAAGATGAGCGGCAGTCACAGCACTTGGCCCGTGACTCTATGTATCTACAACCTTCATACTTGGCTGCGTATGAAGCGGAAGTACATTATGATGCTATGGTTTATCCAACGGCCGAAGCAACCTGGAAACGACATCGACGTGTACCTCAAACTGTTGGTTGAAGATCTGCTAACGCTGTGGAACGATGGTGTACATGTGTGGGATGAGTACAAAAGGAGCACTTCACCCTACGTGAATTGCTATTCATAACTATCAATGACTGGCCTACACTTGGTAACCTGTTGGGCCTATCTATCAAAGGATATAAAGTTTTTATCTAGTGCTTAGAGGGGACGGACAGCAAGTATCTGAAGAACTCGCGAAAGGTCGTGTACATGGGCCACTGTAGGTTCCTCCATACGAAGCACCCGTTACGAAGGAAGGGTGAGAATTTCGATGGGACAGAAGAGAAATGTAAGAAGCCCCTGCATCACAGTGGGACACTTGTATTTTCTTTGGTAAAGGATCTAAAAGTAAGATTTGGAAAGGGTCCTGGTAGCAAATCTACCCCAACGGAACAAAGTCATACGAAGCCCATTTGGAAGAAGAAATCAATATTTGGGACTTACCGTACTGGAAAGTCATAGAGGTCTGCCACTCACTAGACTTCATGCATATCACGAAGAATGTTTGCGTGAACCTGCTAGGCTTCCTAGATATGTACGATAAATTAAAAGATACATTTCAAGCACGAAAGGACCTACTTCTACTGGGACTTAGGAACGACCTACATCTGGAAAAGAGAGTGAAAGGACAACATTACCTCCACCCCGCGAGCTACACTCTGAGCAAGATAAAAAAACATGATTAAGTTCTTGAACAGTATGAAGGTCCCTTCTGAACACCTAAAATCCCATGATTGTCACATGTTGATGACACAGCTGCTCCCAATGGCGGTGAGAGGTATTCTGCCACACTGGGTATGAGGGACAATCCTAAAGTTGTGCTCATTCTTCAACACGATGTCGTAGAAGGTCATCGAGCTGAATAACATATCTTGAAGGACCATGTGGAGGCCTATCCATATTTGTGATGAGTATTTGACTTTATTTGAGCATGGTGTGCTCAGGTTTGAGTTTGATTTGACATGGAATTGCATTTTTGAATTTATGATAAATTTGGACTAACATGCAGGAACAAAAAGGTAAGAGTATATTTTGGAATGTGCAAAATGGTTTGGTCCTTGTGGTACAGGTTATTGAGGCAGTTGTGGTCATTGGTGAATACCGGGACTAGGTTGGGAGAACTGAGGTTCAGAACGGTTGAGGATGTCGACGAGATAGTTGGGCTCAAACCGGGATCACTTGGACTTCATAGGAATGGACTTGAGGTGGCTCAAGGTTTTCGGTTCAGGTTGGAGGCTCGAAGAGGCAGAAACGGAGCGGTCAAGTCCGGCGGATGAAAGCCCATTGCATCGGGTTGATCGGGTTTTGTTTAAAACCCATGTATGGCCTATGTGGCCGATGTAAAGCCCATGTGTGGGGTGGAATGAGTGGTTTAATCCTAGCCCTTGGTGGAGTACTCTAGGGTATGGGACTCATCCAAGGGTGGTAGGGTGGCCCAAGAGTAGTATAGATAGAGGGAGAGGGGTGCCCTCCCTTACTTGAAGGTTTGAATTGCTCATTTGAGCTTTGCCCATATGAAGTAAGGCTTTGTAAAGCTTTCAACCAGAAAATACAAAGATTTTCTTTTCATTCTTGTAAATTTAAATTCCGCATTTACATTATGTCTTTACTTTATGCAATTTAAATTCAGCATTTACTTTCCCGCATGTAAATTATCGCAATTTACTTTCTCGCAATTTGGATTTGCCTCCTCTCCTTCTAAATGCTGGTGATCAAGGATGTCTTGAGGGTGCTCATTTGGTTATATAAAGATTCTATCAAGATTGTAAATCTGTCCTGAACTTGTTCTTCACGTAGCAGACGGTCTTCGATTTTTAGAAAATATAGAAAAATCCTTTTTGAGTGATTTTTGTTGGAGAAGGTGCGTGACTCATATATCCATCTGTGAAAAAATTTTGGAGTCTACTGGTTGCACCATTTGGGAGCTATGAGGTGAAAACCGAGCCCCAAATTTCCTGATCGAAGTTCCTGACTATTTGTAGTCTTTGATTTTTCCTGATTTTTCTACAGGGATTTTGGAGGTGATTTTTCGAGGAGTGTTGCATGAATCATCTTTGCATAGGTAGAAAAATTTCCAAAAATGTTAGAGCAACATAAGTCCACCAACCACCTGCTCCAATTGAGGATAATTTCTGAAAAATCTGCTTTTGCTTTTTCTAAAAGAGACTTTTGTGATTTGGCTTGATCTCTTTTAGAAAAGAAGTATTTGAATTGATTCTTCTTTATTTTGGACACTTGACAACCAGGATTTTGATTTACAAATCCTTCACATGATTCATGGTTCTCATCCATGCAAGCTAGGGATACACATATTTGTCGAGTAATTCCGGTTTTTGAGGGTTTCGCGAATTTGAGGAGCACTAGTTTCCTTGCGGGATTGCTTGGAGTACTTTGAGTGGGGGGGAATTTTATTTGGGATCATTCACCCCTCTCTAATCGCCATCTCGATCCTTCATATCTATTTTGTAAGATGACATGGTCGATAGTCTGGTCAGCCTTGAGATGATCTTCCCTCCGTCCTTCTTTGATATTATGGTCCACATTGTCAAAGAGATAGAAATTCTTGGACCCATGCTCTTGCATAGTATGTTCCCATTCGAGAGGTACATGGGTGTCTTAAAGAAGTATGTTCGTAACTGGTCTCATCTAGAAGGCTGCATTGCACAAGGTGGTTACACAGAGGAGGTGATTGAGTTTTGTGTCGATTAAATTGATGATCTGAATTCGATTGGCATCCCTGTATCACGCCATGAGGGGAGGCTACGGGGAAAAGGGACTCTATGGAAAAAAGAATTCTTTAGCGACGATCTACTTTCATTTAAACAAGCACATTTCACAGTCTTTAAACAAGCAACTGTAGTGGCTCAGTATATCCATGATCATGAGATGATTCTACGTGACCATTACCCAGAGAAGTCAGAAAAGTGGATCGCACTAGAGCAAATGGATCGTTTCGGCGGTTGGTTACAAAAGCAACTGATGGGCAACCAGACATACAACTCTTGGCTCGGGGACCATCCACTACAATCGTATCATTCCATGGGTATGAGATAAATGGGTACACATTTTACACGACTGCCCAGGATAGCAAGAGCACCAACCAAAACAGCGACGTCTGTAGAAATGGCTTGGACAAAAATGGGAAGATGGACACCTACTATGGTTACATAGAGGAGATCTGGGAGCTCGAGTATGGACCTTTAAAAGTCCCTTTGTTTCGGTGCCAATCGGTCAAACTAACAACCGTTGAGATTGACGAGTATGGTATAACAACCATGGATCTCAAGCAAGTGGCCTATAGGGACGAACCATTCGTACTCACCAATGATACACATGTATTCTATGTGATGGACATGAACAGCAAACCGAAAAGGCAGAAGGACGAGCCTACTAAAAGCAAGAAGCAGAAGGACAAACCTACCGAAATGTTGGGACCCGAATTTGCAAATCCGGACCCTCTGTGTATTCAGCACTAGTCCAGGATCACGCTAGTGCCCACAGTCTCAACATCGGTATATATCACAATCATACTCAACGAAATAGTAAAGTACTTGTTAGTGTTATGCCCTTGAGGAAATCATATGGATGATTGTAACATGACTATGTTTATGAATAATAATATGATTATTGGTCCGATGAATGTATATCATTGTTTTGATCAACAAGTGTGTGACTTGTTTATGAAGCTCTTTACTTATTGATATAATTCGATAAATATCTCTGATCGGATATCATCGTATAGGACAACGATGAATAGATCAGCACATGTATTGTTTGATGATCATGTTTCATAGATCATGGGATATGGAGATATCATCAATACATTGTGGACGCATGTTGAAGAACATGTGTTAGATAGACCCACAATGGGATACTGCGAGAATGTTACATTCTTATGTGTCATCAGTGTATCTCATAAATAGTAGATGTATGAACCTTAGACCTGAGATTGTCATATTCCCTACATGTGTAATAGTTTACCTTGGGGTTACCAAACACTATTTCCTAACCGGATAGTTATAAAGGTAGCTTTCATGTTTACTATGAAACATGCAGAGGGAAGTGAGCAGTCAAGATGGAATTTTCCACTCCAATGTAACGGAGATATATGTCTAGGCCACTCGTGTGATATGATTAAGGAAGTGCATGTCCATGCCGTGATTGAGAAGTCAATCACAACTTATTAATATATCATGGATACAAGAGATGGATTGAACTGTCAATGGATGACATGCTTCTCGCCTTGAGTTCGATCTTCATATAGTTTGGCAAATGGATTATTACATCATTACTTTAATCATATGCGTTTGGGAGTTAGCATGCTCTGCAAGGAGCCGCTACCGACTATTAGATTAGAAAAAGGGTTTTCCGAATCTATGTCCAAATGCGCATGAACCTACAGGGTCACACACTTAACGGGCTGGGACGCATTAATTCGGATTGGATCCGTAATTAATGGACCTCGTGGGCTTGGCGCGTAGATGGGCCCTGGCTGCCTAGGGTTTCACATCGTGGCTATATAAGGAGGGGAGGAGGCTAGACGCAGAATACACTTTCGTGCGGTTTAGAGGTGTTTCGCCAGAAACCCTAGCCACCTCCTCTCGTTGCCCCTGCCGAGAGACCCGGTGCTTGCACACTGACGCACGGCGTTCCATCCCCGGACGTGTGGACTGCTGTGGTGACGCTGCTGCTACTTCAGCGTGGAGAGGACGATCAGCGGCGAGGACGATCCACGCCGAGAATGATCCACTACAACGACGTGCGAAGGATTCCGCAACTGCGCGTCTAGTGGTAATAGATCTATGATCCCCTTCTTGCGAGTAGCTTTTCTAGTTTGCGGTAGAAATTTTAATTTGTGCTAGTGTAGCATACCGCGTTCCCTAACAGTGGTATCAGAGCCAGGTTGCGTAGATTCGTGATCTGGATGTTGCACATATGGTATGTGAGGATAGTAGATTGGATCTATTACATGTTCAACCGATTCATGTGATGAATTGGTGGAGGCAGCCGTCAATGAGATCGATCGGTTTAGGGTTTGAGGAAAGTGCAAACCGAATCAATCTTGATTTGGGTGAGTCCGTTCATGGTACGACGTTGCCCTTACCGGTCGGGTTACCGCCATCAGGGTTTACGAATCGCAACCATATGGGACCAAGCCAATCAGATTGAATTGGATTGGGTCAATCTGATTGATCCGTGGAGATTTTGAGGGCGTTTTCTTTTAACAGAACACATGCCTCTGAAAAAAATTTCCAAGGGCGCTGCCCTCGACCCGCCCGCTGACCGGCCAGCGGGATCGCCGCCAGGGGCGCTGCCCCTTGAACCCCGCCTTGGGCGCTGCCCCTGGACCCCGCCAGGGGCGCTGCCCCTTGGAACCCCGCTGTCGTAGAATCTATTTTGTTTAACTCATTTTTGCAGGATGTTGTGTGAAATAGTATGGCCTATGTGTATGTGATGCATGTAATATTTACATGGCCTGCATGCCATGTCAAGCCATAAGGCTATTTCAATCTAAAATGTATAACGACCTACGTGTCGACTTGTGATGTTTCAAACCCTCATGTAATATTCATTATCAAAGTTGTAAGGAGTTTCATCTACAATGATGAAAAGATGGTGGCATCAAGCATGATGGCAGGGTGAACAATCAAGCATGATGATGGAGATCCTAATGCTAAGGGCCATACTATTTCACATCTTAATTTGATTATATGTGGATGTGTGTTTAATCCTTGCTATTTTCTTTATGCTCATTGCATGTGATGCCATGTTCATAGTAGATATTGTTCATCCCTATAGTTAAAATTTTAAATCACACTTGTCCACCCAATTGTTGCACCTATCAAGAATTTAGATCATTATTGATATGACTGCCGAAGTAGTATATCAATGACTATCTTAATAGATGATAGGGATGTGTTGGACACTTCGCGCATAACAATGGTTGATTTAACTAAGCTATCAAAACGGTTTTGGGCTTAAGGACATAAGTGGTTGGAATATGATTTCAGTAATGAAGGAATGGATACAAGACGATTGGTGTCTAGGAAAACACACATGAGGCTAGGTTTCTTAATTGGCACCCAGAAACGGGAAGTGCTCCCTCCCTCATGTGAGCCCTAGGGGCGAGTTGACCTGGCCATGACTCAAGTTGACGGAGGCATTCATTACTTGTTTTCATGCTCAACCAACAAGAGTTACATAAGATGTAATTAGCAAAGATGTTGCTTACCTATGTCATTAGATGGGCCCTGACTGCCTAGGGTTTCACCTCGTGGCTATATAAGGAGGGGAGGAGGCTAGACGCAGAATACACTTTCGTGCGGTTTAGAGCTGTTTCGCCAGAAACCCTAGCCACCTCCTCTCGTTGCCCCTGCCGAGCGACCCGGTGCTTGCACACCGACGCACGGCGTTCCATCCCCGGACGTGTGGACTGCTGTGGTGACGCTGCTGCTACTGCGGCGTGGAGAGGACGATCCGCAGCGAGGACGATCCATGGCGAGGACGATCCGCGGCGAGGACGATCCACGCCGAGAACGATCCACTACAACGACGTGCGAAGGATTCCGCAACTGCGCGTCTAGTGGTAATAGATCTATGATCCCCTTCTTGGGAGTAGCTTTTCTGGTTTGCGGTAGAAATTTTAATTTGTGCTAGTGTAGCATACCGCGTTCCCCAACAGTACTTTATTAAAAGGAAGATCTAACTGGTTGGTCGACCTTATGGTCAAGTTACAAAAGTACTCCTCGCAGGGCTAAAGTCTTACTCGAATAAATCTGCAGCGGAATGTAAAGAAAACGCATGGCGCCAACCAATATACCACAGGCAACTGACTGGGCTTCTCCCTAGGTAGACAGCTCCTCCTGAAGTTCCTCCTCCAAAGCTGGCGTAGCCTCTTCTTCAACTGGTGTTGTTTTGTAGCAAGAGGTGAGTACTTTGGTACTCAACAAGTCATGCACAGAATGCAGTTCTAATATTCTACATGCATGGTTTATTACAAGGATAGGCTAATAGGTTCATTTGCAGTAATACTGTAATAGATTTCAAAGTAGTAGAAACAATAATAAATAGAGTACATCCACGATGATTGCACAAGTAAAGCATTGTCCAATCCTGGGTCCAATTCATTATTCCAAACCCAAGCATTTTCCAAACCCAAGTTATTTTCATGAAAGTCTAACCCTTGACTGTAATTCCCGAGTAGTGTCCAATGCCGCGGACTCGGCTATTCGAATAGGTTGTACACTCTGCATAGGTTATGCACTTTACCCACAAGATACAGTCAAACACCACAAAGGTGAGTGTCCATAACAAAGTCTTTCAGAAGCTTCTAACTATACGAGTGGACCTCCCCGGTTGTTGCGCACTAACCCTTCCCTTAGCAAAGGCGAAGTCTAGGCCAACCAACCGTTAGAAGGGTACCTAGCCACAGCCCCAGTTCGCTCCCCCGTACAACTACACAAAAAGGTGTAGTTGACACCCCTAGGTTCCACAAGCAAGTTATTAGCAACTTATTCAACTAAGTCCGTCCCATTACAGACATGTGGTTGCATGTTTGACCCTGTTCAAAGGCTTGCAAGGTTAAGTCCTTAGGGTGCCCAAGGCAAGACTACCAAAGAACCAAAATGACTCTCCCCGGTGCTACTCATGGCCCACCAGATCATTCTTGCCACTTGCCCCGGTCTAAACCATTTATCAAACCCCCAGTTGATTACCATGCACCAAGTGCCATCATCATCAATAACACATGACACTTCTCCAAAACAGGTTCCATATCTCATTAAGTCAATATTAACATTTAATTATCCAAGATCATGTCATGACTACGTAGCGGGTCTAAGCATTATACTACAACGGTCTAAAAACCCATGTTGGCAATTTAGTAATGACCAACTAACTACTCTACAACTAGGGTGATAAGGGGGTCATGGCATACAATTATTTATGTCAAGGTGGCATACAACAATTTGGCATTTAACTAATTCCCAGAATTAATCAAAGCATTTTCTAATTAAATTAACATGCAATAATTTGAATCAAAATAATTTCCAAAGTGGGAACAATATGGTCAAAGCATAACTTGCCTTCAAAAAGTACTTGTTCTTGGTCTTGAGCTGGCTCCTGGGTCAAAACTTCACATTCGAAGCTAGCTCCTGGGTCAAAACTTCACATTCGATGACGTCACGGTGGGGCCCAGCTGTCAGGGATGCTCGGCCGAGCGCGATGACGTCAGCAATGATGTCATCCGAGTGGGTCCCACGTGTCAGCGACACGCGATGACGTCAGCGATGATGTCATCCGAGTGGGTCCCACGTGTCAGCGACACGTGTACCCGTGGACCGGGTCCACGGTGGACCGAAACCGAACCGTGGACAGAGTCCATGGACCGGATGACGCAATGCTGACGTCATAATTCGATTTTTCAATAGAAAAATAATTCGGTGGAAATTCAAATCCGACGTTGACGCAATGATGACGTCATAATCGGATTTTTTTTAAAAAAATGAATTAATTCGATTTATTCTTTTATTTGATTTTTCAAACTTCAAACGCTTATACTTTTGCGTTTTAACTCCGATTTGGGTGATTCATATTTCTAAATTTTTATAAAATTGAGATCTACTTAATGATGAATTCTATTTAATTTTTGGACATGAGTTTTCCTCTGTTTATATTTATTTAATTGATTTTTCAAACTTTAAACGGTTATAACTTTCACCACAAGAAAAGTCATCATCCGTGACGAAAACGTCGTGACGTTGTCAACTTTTGTCATGGAAAATCTATTTTCTATGATGACTTTTTTATGTTCGTCATTAATTGTATCGCCGTGCTTCATGTACTTTTGTGATGAAACATAAAATTTCGTCATGAAACCATAATACAAATCATCATAGAAAATTAATGATGTTTTTTCTCTCGTTGGGAAGCGATCGTTTTTCCCTGATGAGTTTTTCAAAAAAGTAAATGCGCTATAATAAAGGCGCATGCCCTACCACTAATTACTGCGGACATCGGATCGAGATGATCCTACGAGGCGAGCTACCGCTCGATGGCCTCTCCACGGCTCAAAAGGCTAGACCGGCAAGTTGATGTGTTGGTAATCTCATTCTTCCATTATAAGATATCTTGGATTTAACGGCGTTTAAATTTAACCCGGTGTATAGTCTAAACGCCCCCAAAACAAGTCTTAGCAGTCGTTTAATGATATTCGGGGCATTTAGTTTTTATGGCATATATATGCGCCAACATAGATTTTTCTATAACATATTTATGTGCCATCCTATCTGGAATAATTTGGGGCATTTATAAATGCCGAGATATATCCTACTGCGGCGTGTATATACGCCGAGAAACTTTGGTCTAGTAAGGTGTTTGTAAATGCTGTTATTAGAATGTATCTTAGTGTTTATAAACACCGGAGAAAAATTAATCTAAGATGGTGGTTATATACGCTTTGAGAAAATCAACCGTGGTGTTTAGATAAAATAAGCGGAACCCAAAATAGTAGGCGTGATTTTTTGGTGCATTGATCACCAGCCCGAGATCTCTCGCCTATCCCACAAATCCTCCTGCCAGACTTCTCCCCGACTTAATCTCTAAACACCACTTTTATTTTCTCCCAAATCCCCAAATCCCCAAACGCCCTCCGCCTCCTTCGCCCCTATGATGCTCCCATCTCTCTCTCTCTCCTCACTTCCTCAACCTGGCCGACGCACCCGACTCCTCCTCTTCTCCCTTCCGCTGCACGCCTCTAGCCATCCACCGCCCTCCTGGCATGGGGCGCCAGTTCCATCTTGGTCCTGACCCTCGCCCTTGAGTTCCTCTCCTCCTCCTGCCGCCATGCTCTCTCTCCTCCGCTTCCTCGGTGCCGCCTTGCTCTCTCCTCCGCCTCTCTTCACCGCCTTCCCCACCTCGCCTCATTTGCTGCCACCAATATCTCCCAACCGTGAACCTCCTAGCCTGATCGGCGACGTCCCTCGCAGTAATGTAAGTTCTGCGACACCGCCGTCCCAGCGCGGTGACGGTCATGTGTTGCGAGGAGTCCGTAAGTTCACGACACCCACCTCCTCCTCCTCCTCTCTCTCTCTCCTCTTGCACCTGTATTTCTTGTCGAATCTTATCCTCGTTGGAATCGCTCACGCTTTCGCTGCACGAGGCAAGCCAGCGAGTTTGCCTTTGGCGAAGATCACCGACGTCGCCCATGCTTCCCGGACTCAAATCGACTAAAACGCAGTCGGGAAGGATTTGTTCCCCTTCTTGATTCGTTACTTTCTTCATTCCGGGGTCTGATCCGTTTGCCTCTTTTATGTTACAGATGCGGAAAGTACAAGCTGATTGTTGATCTCGTAAAATGGTAGCTTTCCTGCCCTTTTCGTGTTTACCATATATTTTGGAAGGATGGAAGAGTGGGTAGCAACTAGTAATGGATGCCACAGGAGCCAGCGGGAGTGGGAGGAACCGCAGCAAGATAGTCCGCCGCTGCTGAAGGTTACCAAGACGGGCACCTTGGCCACGTCGCCGGCAAGGCCTTCGTCAGTGGAGAAGGAGCAAGCGGGTACTATTCATCTAGCATGTTCCATGTCTTGCTTTGGTTCCTTAGTTCCCATTGCATTTCCGATTGGTTCTAGATCTGGTAATTTCAGTGGCTTGAGTTCTTGCTAAAGTGCTACGTGCTTATATTTGTACTGGACGCTATACCGAACGCTTGATAACTGCCTTCTCACTCGTAGCTACATCATCGGGTATTCAAAGGGCTTGAGTTCTTCCCACCAAGTGGTTGTTTGAAACCTTCAAGGTCCGCAAATGAAAATCAATTTAGAGTGGACAAGTTTGGAAACATTGTTATTGTTATTGTTAGAAATGCATATATGTCCAATGCATATGCAGATCGATATTGTGTAGTGTGATATATTTAGTAGTATTACATGGTGGATCGGCAAATATCAAATGGTGATCATGAGGATAATATTGCAGAACAGAGTCCAACTCATTCTAATCAAAATCCTACAGAAAAATGTAGTTCTGGGTGTTATTTATAGCCAAACAATTGTATAAGAAGCATGCCAGTCCACATTTGCTTTGCTTTCTCAATGTCAAATTTCCCTGCTTTTAGAAATTTATACAAAACCAATGTAAGTTTTTAACAGCACGCTTGCAATATGGAAAATAAAATGAGACATGTCAAGCTCATGTTCTGAACCCATTCTAGTCCTCTTTTCATCTTCTGAGTTTTCAACATCTGACTTATGATCTCTCCGCTCATCATGACTTGAACACCCTTCAAAACCTTAAAAACATGAATGCAAATAAGCCACTGGTCATGCCAACTTGTCCAAGTTTACAGCACTAAGATCTTCGAAATGAGCCTTTTAAGTTGCTCGTCAGATTTAATTCTCCCTAAAGTGCTGTAAAACAAAAACTCAAAATTGAGGTACTACCTAAAATTCTAATGCCCTGTTTAGATAGGGCTTGTTTCTGGAGAATTTCTAATTAATCATGAAAAATTCTCCAACAAAATCCCCCTCGCCTGGATAGACCCTTTAAACCTGTTCAGTATCTAGTTTCTGAGTATTTTCGCTATTTACTAAAATTTTGGCTACTTTGTAGCAACAGCTAAATAACTAGAACCGAGGCTTATGCTTTTGGATAAGTGGACAAGTTCTCAGAAACGAACAACTAGTTTACTACGGACATATGGTCCACACTACATGTATCTGATTCAATCGTTAAAATGCGTCGAGAAAGAAGACACGAGCTGCCAATAGCATGCATGATGCTTGTGGCCGTGAATTTCATGGGATCAATAGATAGTTTGGTATAAGATTGAGAGGTTGTACTATACAATAATAGAGTGATTGTATTATTTGATTTACTAGTGTGATGGTTGGATTGTTTTCATCGCATGTTTTGATCCTAGGTATTTTATGCACTACCCGATGAAGTACCCGTATGCAGTATTATACCCGTCCCACACTACGAGAAACTCGATTTCTACCCGTTCAGAAATTGCTATTGCTTTTTTTTCACGATCAATTAATTTATACAGGACCTTAGTTAGTCGAGAAACATTTTTCATATGATTGCTATTGTTGTTTTTGTGTCGTGATCAAATAAAACACTTATGGGGAAAACTTAGAAGACTTGTGGTCCTTTGCAAGTAAAAGAACAAGGTTGAGTATAGCTTACATGCTCCCAAAACTTGTTAACCAGATCTAGGTCTCGTTGTGAGACTTACGCCTCTGTTTTAGATCATCAAATTTACCCTCAAGGACACGGTACTCAAAATTACGGACTTGTAGTTAGTCCGAGAGTAGATGGGTTTCTTTGTTTACAAAAGGAAAGTAATTCAACACACGAACATGTCAATATCACTGAGCGACAAGCGGTTGAATGCAAGAATAGTAAACATTATGAAATGGCGATTTGACAACCCTGTAAGGCGTGCAGGTTGAAATATGCAAGTGGTTGTTAGTTGTAAATTTGCAATTTTTCCTTGGTTTCATACTTTCCATTTGTTTTACTCTACTTATTATCTATTGCTATGATCAGTTGTAAATTTGCAACTTTTCCTTTGTTTCATACTTACCATTTGTTTTCTCTACTTATTATCTATTGCCATGATCATTGAGCCTTTCATGCATTTCAAATATTAATATAACAATGTGCTATCCTATTGTATTTGTTTACGTGTATTGATGACACCTAACTTATGCGTTATCTTATATGTATTGATGAGAACTCAAAGGAAATGGAGGATATAAAGAAGAGGCAAGAGGAGAATGGTGTAATTATTTGTTGTCTCATGCGAATGGTTGGTCAAGCCAACTTGTGAGTTTATGAATCTGCTCACCGGTAACTTGTGGATATGTTTTAGACAAGGATACTTATTTTGCATGGCTGGTAACTTGGTTCACTTTGGTACTAGCTTCAAATGGTTTAGAGTAACATGGTCAAACTTTGTGACTCGTGGATTCGTTTTCAAAACTTGATATTAGCTTGAAGTGGCGGTACTAGCTTGAAGTGGTATTAATTTGATCTATGGCGTGAGTAGCTTGAAGTGGTGGTTTAAATCTGTGGAACAAAGTTTGTGACTCTTAATGTATCTGTGGATAATTCGTCTTTGCTTTGTGCAATGTATTGATTGGTCTCTTGAAAATATTGTGTGTTGTGGTGTAAAATGGATCATATGTAGGCCGTGAAGTGTTAAATGACGAACTTCATGCCGATGCTACATCTATCTATGATGAAATTATTCATCACGTAAAATGATAGATCATTACTTCCATGACGAAAATTCATGTCCACGTGACAATCATCGGTGACAAAACATTTGCGTTACAACACGTCTTACGCATCACCTCACACCCTGGTAGGCGATGTGGCACTGGACTATTCAATGATGAAAATGCATGTCCACGTGGCACTCATCTCGTGATGAAACATTTGCGTCACAAGATATGCCATCATCACCTCACTGGCAGGTGATGACGTGGCAATCGGGTTTTCCATGACGAAAATGAATGACGTTTTGGGTACAATTAATGATGGTTATATTTGTCATAGAAGTGACATCTTCACGACGGAAAATGTAATTCGTCCGCGAGAAAAGTTGATTTTATGACTTAAAATAAGCAATTTTCGTTATTGAAAACTTTCTATGACGCACTTTCTATGACAAGTTGAATTTTGTCATAAAGTCGTCATAAAAAACCTACAATGACAATTTCGGAACTAATGATGACAAGTTTGGACCGTCATTAAAAATCACTTTTCTTGTAGTGGAATTTTGCGTTTTAACTCCGATTTGGACGTTTCAAATTTCTAAAAATTTATAAAAATGTGCTCTTTCTGTTTTTGAATTTTATTTGAATTTTTGGACACTTTTTGTCTATTGTTTAATTATTTATTTCTATTTGCACGTGTTACGAGTAGACGTGGATGTACTTGAAGGCTTCGAAGGTGAAGTTTTGACCCAGGAGCCAGCTCAAGACAAAGAACAAGTACTTTTTAAGGCAAGTTATGCTTTGACCATATTGTTCCCACTTTGGAAATTATTTTATTTCAAATTATTGCATGTTAATTTAATTAGAAAATGCTTGGATTAATACTGGGAATTAGCTAAATGCCAAATTGTTGTATGCCACCTTGACATAAATAATTGTATGCCCTAACCCCTTGTCACCCTAGTTGTGGATTATTTAGTTGGACAACATTTAGTTGCCAACATAGGAATTTAGACCGAAATAGTGCAATGCTTAGCCCTGCCACGTAGTCATGACATGATTTGGATAATCAAATATTAATGTTGAATTAATGAGATATGGAACATGATTTGGAAAAGTGTCATGTGTTATTAATGATGACGTTGATGGCACGTGGTGCATGGTAATCAACTCGGGTTGGATAAAGTGCTTTATACTGGGGCAAGTGGCAAGTTTGATCAGGTGGGCCAGGATTGGTATCGGGAAAGTCGTTTTGGTTCTTCGGGTAGTCTTGCCCTAGTCAATTAAGGACTTAACCTTGCAAGCCTTTGAACTGAGTCATTCATACAAGCACAAGTCTGGAGTGGGACAGACCTAGCTGATTAATTTGTTGATTCTAAGCTTTAGTACTATTGTGGTGGTGTGAGGCCCGGGTAGTGGTAACCAATCCTCGCACGGGTGGCTCACCTGGCACAAGAGGGGGGCCCTGGATGTGGTAACCAGTCCCACCAGTGTTGAAACCTTAGCGAGTAGTACTGGGTTTAGATAGGCATTGGAAAGACTTTGTTACGGGCACTCACCTTTGTGGTGTTTGATTGTATCTTGTGGGTAAAGTGTATAACCTCTGCAGAGTGTAAAATCTATTCGAATAGCTGCGTTTGCGGCATTGAACATTGCTCGAGAATTACAGTAGAGGGTTAGACTTTCATGAAAATAACTTGGTATTAGAAAATGGTTGGGCTGGAGATGTGAACTGGACTTAGGTGGGAAATGCTTTACTTGTGAAATCATTGTGAAAGTTATTACCTTTATTAACGTTTTACCGTTTTGCAATCTATTACTGTATTTACATATGCTGCTTTCCTGCAAAAGAACCTGTTAGCCTATTCTTTGTAATAAGCCATGCATGTAGAATATTAGCTTGTATTCTGTGCATGACTTGTTGAGTACCAAGTACTCACCCTTGCCACAATACAAACATCGGTTGAAGAAGAATCGACGCCAGCTCTGGAGGAGGAGTTCCAGGAGGAGCCTACGAACTAGGGGAGAGCCCAGTCAGTTGCCTGTGGCATATTGGTTGGCGCCACACGTTTCTTTATTTTTTCCGCTGCAGTTATTTCTCTTAATAAATTTTCGCCCTGCGAGGCATACCTTTGTAACTTGACCATAAGGTCGAGCAACCAGTTTGGCTTAATGAAATAAAATACTTTATTATTTCGTTGAATATGATTGTGATATATACCGATGTTGAGACTGTGTGCACTAGCGTGATCCTGGACTAGTGCTGAATACAAAGAGGGTCCAGATTTACAAATTCGGGTCCTGACAAAGGTGGTATCAAAGCCATACTGACTGTAGGACTTCTCAAAGTTAGAATGGTCATAGTGAGGATAAAAACTATTTTCTAAAATTAAAAGTTTCCAAGATAATGAATGAATTCTCGACTTATCCCCTTCTCTCCTTTCATACCCCTTTGCTGAATTTCTCTTATTCTCACTTGGTTTTAAAATTGTTGAGTTCTCACGTGAGTGTCTTTGGCAGATGAAGATGAGCAACAACTACGCCGAGCGTGAGGGTGGCTACGCCGTTGAGCTGTGGCATATGCTACAGGTACTTGGAGGCTTTGAGAGACCGCTCTACCGGGGAACCACCATCATAAAGGCAGGACTGGTCATAGGATGGGACGTTAATATCATGGTGTATGCTCGAGAGAATATGAAGTTCAGTCATCCTTTTCACTTCACCGCCAGAAGGTCTACATTCCAGATTGAGATCCAGGAAGTGTCGCGTCGAGCGATGCGACAGATCGCTCGCACCTACTCCGCAGAGCTAGAAGGCACAGTATTTCGTCACCATCCACGCAGAGACAACTGCATTGACCGGGAGCCGATGGAAGATGAGGATGCCACGATCACCCATTTGGCGAGGTTTGTTGTCGCTCAGGAGGATGTGATCGACGACACGTTTCAGGAGTTATAGAAGGCTCGCGATGAAGTCAAGGAAGTCAAGAAGCAACTGCAAGAAGCTCGAGAGTACCTAGCTCACTCTATTCAGAGGGTTCGTGAGCTAGAGATGGTGCTGTACGGACCTGAACCGGAGCCGGTGTTGGAGCTGCACGACCCAGACCCTGAGGAAGACCCAGAAGAGACGCCGCCTGCACCATAGCCACCGCCAGAGCCAGAGGAGGACATCGCGTTGTCGACCACAGTTGTGGCAGGGCATGGTGATCGCTTTGCGCCGATGACGTCTCACCTGCTAGTGTACCCGCTAGGGAGTTCCCGTGGTGGCTGGCTCGAGGAGTGAGCGTTTAGGATCAGAAGTTGTGACTCCTTCGCCGAGTCGCGTCAAAGAATAAAGAGTCAACCTTAGAGGCATTAGACTCCAGTGTGTTAGTTCGATTTGGATTTTCACTGCTTGCTGAGTGTGCGGTATGTGTTGCAAGGCCCTTAGGCATTGTAAGCAACCATACCAAGTCATTATTGAATGAATAATAAAGATGGGTTTTGATTTACACCTTCCGCATCGCATAAGTTTCTCTACTACTTATCTATTCTTGTTCCCCCTCATCTCTAAAACATTGGAGTAATCAACAGATGGTGAACACTCGCGGAAACCTCGGAAGCAACGGAAGTGGTTCTCGCCCCGTAGGAAACCCCAATGATGGAGCACCTGCACCCCAACCAACAACGCCAGTTGGCATGCAGAACTTTGGAGCCTTCCTTGCTGCACAGACCCAGCTGATGCATGCTATGATGCAACAGATGCAGCAAGTCACCGCTCAGGCCGCTGCTAACCAAGCAAATCAGGGGCAGCGTCAGAACTCAAGGCTGTCAGAGTTTATGAGGAATCATCCGCCCACTTTCTTTGGAAACACCAATCCATTGGAGGCAGATGAGTGGTTAAGGTTAATTGAGAGGAAGCTGCACATCACCCAGTGTGTGGGGAATGAGAGAGTGATTTACGCATCTCATCAGCTAGAAGGAACTGCAGCTGAATGGTGGGAGAATTACTGCGCTACGCAGGAGAACCCACAGGAGATCACCTGGGAGGAGTTTACAGCTGCATTTCACCAGTATCATGTACCAGAAGGAATCATGGACCTCAAGAAGGAAGAGTTCAGAGCTTTAAAGCAAGGCAACCAGTCAGTGGCTGATTATCTCAATAAGTTCACCCAGCTCGCTCGCTACGCACCTGAAGATGTGGCGACAGATAAGGATAGACAGTCTCGCTTCATGAAGGGACTGAACTCAGGACTGCAGGTGGGGCTGATTACCCACACATTTCCTGATTTCCAAGAATTGGTGAACAAGGCACTTATCCTGGAGGACAAGCGCAAGGAGCTAGAAGACAACATGAAGCGTAGGATGGCACAGCAGGGAGCACGCCAGGGAGCGCAGCGTTTGAGGAGCTGGAGTTTTCTCCAAGATTGAATTGAGATCGGGATACCATTAGTTGAAGATCCAAAGAGAGGATATTCCAAAGACCGCATTCTCATCGAGATACGGACATTACGAGTTTACAGTTATGTCCTTTGGTCTGACGAATGCACCCGCATATTTCATGAATATGATGAATATGGTTTTCATGGAATATCTGGTCAAGTTTGTCGTTGTATTCATAGATGACATGCTTGTCTACTCCAAGACAAGACAAGAGCACGCAGAACACCTGAGGTTAGTGTTGGAGAAGCTAAGGGAACAACAACTCTTCGCCAAGTTCAGCAAATGTGAATTTTGGAAGGACAAGGTAGAGTTCCTTGGACATGTGATGACCACTGAAGGAGTTGCAGTTGACCCAAGCAAGGTGGAAGCTGTGTTACATTGGGAATAGTCGAAGACAGTGACCCAGATCCGTAGTTTTCTGGGATGGCTGGTTACTACCGCCGTTTCATTGAAGGCTTTTCGACGATTGCGAGACCCCTTACGCAATTGTTGAAAAAGGAGAAGAAGTTTACTTGGACGCTGGAGTGCGAGAAGGGCTTTCAGGAGATGAAGAAACGATTGACATCAGCATCGGCGTTAGTCCTACCGGACGTGAACCAGAGTTTCGACATATACTGTGATGCATCGCGCCAAGGACTTGGATGCGTGCTGATGCATTACAGGAAGGTCGTTGCGTATGCATCTAGGCAGTTGAGGCCGCATGAGGAGAATTATCCTACGCATGACCTAGAGTTAGCAGCCGTAGTGCATGCCTTGAAGTTGTGGCGTCACTAACTGATTGGAAACAGATGCGAAGTATACACGGACCATAAAGAGTCTTAAGTACATATTCACCCAGGCGGACTTGAACATGAGGCAGAGGAGATGGTTGGAACTGATCAAGGATTATAATGTTGGAATCCATTACCATCCCGGAAAGGCCAATGTGGTGGCCGATGCTCTGAGTCGGAAAAGCCATACCTTGAATATGTTGATAGCAGAGGATCAGGACGAGCTATGCAAGGAATTTCAGAAAATGAAGCTGGAGGTTGTACCGGAAGGATTCTTAGCCGCTTTGGAAGTGAAGCGTACTTTGGAGGATAAGATCTGAGAAGGACAGAAGGATGATGACAAGGTTCAGAGAATCAAGTCCAAGATGGAGGAAGGCAAGGCAAAAGACTTCAGAATGGATGAGCAAGGCACGCTATGGATAAAGAATCGTATTTGTGTGCCGAACAAGAAGGAGCTGAAGCAGCTGATTCTGGAAGAAGCCCATGATTCCAAGTATTCCATTTATCCAGGGAGTGCTAAGATGTATCAAGAACTGAAGGAGAGATTCTGGTGGCCGAGCATGAAACGCGAGGTTGCTGAACATGTTGCATTGTGTGACATATGTCAGAGAGTCAAGGCAATGCATCAGAGGCCGGCAGGAATGCTCCAGCCGCTAAAGATACCTGAGTGGAAGTGGCAGGAAATCAGAATGGATTTCATTACCGATTTACCTAAAACTCAAGGAGGGTATGACTCCATTTGGGTTATAGTGGATCGCTTGACTAAGGTCGCTCATTTTATCCCTGTAAAGACCACTTACTCGGGAGATAAGTTAGCGAAACTGTACATGACCAGGATCGTCTGTTTGCATGGAGTGCCAAGGAAGATTGTATCGGACAGAGATACCCAATTTACCTCAAGATTCTGGAACAAGCTGCATAAAGCCATGGGGACCGTTTGAACTTCAATACCGCATATCATCCGCAAACGGATGGACATACGGAAAATGTTAATCAGATTCTGGAGGATATGCTAAGAGCTTGTGCATTGGCTTATGCTACCTCTTGGGATAAGAGTTTGCCATCTGTTGAGTTCAACTATAATAACAGCTACCAGGCCAGTCTGCAGATGTCACCTTTTGAGGCACTGTATGGTCGACCATGTCGAACACCGTTGAACTGGAATGAGATGGGGGAACGACATGTCTTTGGACCAGATATTCTTCAAGAAGCCGAAGAGCAGATTGCCATGATCCGGGAAAGACTGAAGATAGCTCAGTCGAGACAGAAAATTCACGCGGACAACCGTCGCAGAGACTTGAGTTTTGAACCAAAAAATTTCGTATATCTCAGAGTTACACCACTCAAGGGAGTTAAGAGGTTTCACGCCAAAGGGAAGCTTGCGCCAAGATATGTTGGTCCGTTTAAGATTTTGAGCCGCAGAGGCGAAGTCTCTTACCAGCTGAAGTTGCCGTAGTCCTTGGCGGGAGTGCATGATGTGTTCCATGTGTCACAACTGAAAAAGTGTCTCCGAGTGCCAGACGAGCAAACACCTTTAGAATCGATCGAGCTGCAGGAGGATCTAACTTACAAGGAGCACCCGGTAAAGATCTTGGACATGATGGATCGAGAGACCAGGAATAAGTCAACCCACTTCTGTAGAGTCTAGTGGAGCAACCATGCAGAGAGTGAAGCGACTTGGGAGCGCGAGAAGGATTTGAGAAAAGAATTTTCGAACCTATTCCTTAGTCAACCCTGAATCTCAGGGTCGAGATTCTATTAAGGGAGGAGGTTTGTAACATCCTAATTTTTGTTTTTCATGAAATTAAATGAAATTTTACACTTTTGAGAATTTTTGGAATTTTCTGGGATTTATTTGGATTTAATATGAATTTATTCCCTTTTGAGATAATTAAATAAATGAAAGTTATAAATAAATTTTTGTTGAAGATATTTTATTTGAGTCCAAAATGTCTCAAAGTATTTTCCAAAATTTTTCTGAGTATTTTGCTATTTTTCTTGATTTATTTGAATTTCTAGAAATTATTTAAGTATTAAATCGCTGGAAAATCCGAGTGGGTTGCATTGTTCATCCGACCCGAGTCAGACTTGAGTCTGACTCGAGTCCGACCGAGCCGGACCCAAGCCTGACTCGAGCCGGACCCGAGCCCGACTAAACCCGAACCCCCGCGCCCGTTGGATCGAGATCCAACGGCTGTGATAGCGCCACGTCACCCGAGCCCGTGCCATGCGAACCTGCTCGCGCCTGATGCGATCGTGGCCATCGATCGTGGACACGTCGCCCTGTTCGAATCCTCGCTGGATTCCGCCGCCGCGCTGAGTGGGCCTCGGTTTCAGCGCTTTTCACAGACGACGAAGGCCCTAATTAAAGCGCGGCCACCCGTGCCGTGTTCCCAGTTTCTGTGCGTATCCCGAGTTTGCATGGATGAGAACCATGAATTCGCGAAACCCGCAAAAACCGAAACGACTCGACAACTATGTGTATCCCGAGTTTGCATGGATGAGAACCATGAATCATGTTGTGAGACCCCGGATCGGCTATCCGGAACCTCCTATGTATTTCTGTACTAGTCCTAGATCAGTTACTAGTACACACAGTCAGACTGTGATGAATCATTACTGAACAGGACGAAAGAAAATATTAAACATCAAGTATCAGCCACATGGCTATTTATTACATCATAAGGTCACATTACCAGAGTTCACGGCAGCGGAAATAAAACAACGAGTAACAAAATACAAATAACACCACAGGCGACGACTAGGAACGCGCGCTCAGTTATCTTGGCGACCTTCATCAAACTCCTCGGCATAAAACTCTTCATCTTCAATTGCATTCTGGTAGTTTTCTGAAGACAACATTTGTGTAGCATGTGAGTACAAAAGTACTCAGCAAGTCTGGGAAAGTATGCACATGTTGGGCTTTCCAAGGAAGGCTTATTGTGGTTCTTTTGCATAAAGCTAAGTTTCATCAAACCATACTTAATAATAATTTTCATAAAGCATATTTTAACAATTATTTTAGCAATTGAAGTATTTCATAGTCTAGTGAAGGTTCTATCCACCATCACCAGTATAAAGGCTCTATCCGCCACATTTTATAAGATTATGGTAATCCAATTCATGACTCTATCCATCATGATCAAAACAGGTTCCACCTACCTGGTTGGCTCAATTCGTCAATTAAACATCCGAGAATTCTAACCACTCCCGAACCCCAAAACAAAACCTTATTTATTTTCAAAACCAGAACCAAAGTCTGACAGTTTGAAAGCATTCTTCGCTTTGCCTTTGACTGTAGGCACGGCTACTCGAATAGTTTTAACTCTGCAGAGGTGTACAGCTTTCCCCACAAGACATGATATTCTCTTAGTGCCACGCGATTAACACACTTCCTTAGGTGTGCCGGCAGAGATATCATGACAAGGCCTTTACAACGTATATGTAACACCCCGGCATTTAATATGCCCGAATGCTACCAAACCTAAGCTAAACAACATCTAAATACCACATTTAAACATAAATTCCAGCAAAGGTACATATGCTAAAAACTGATATTTCGGCAGCATCTCCTTTGTTTTTCCATGAATTAACACAATAACAAAATCATGGCAAGATATATCGTAACACACGACATCTAAAACAACAACATAAATGGACATATCCTCAAATTACGCCAATAATACCACGCTCAACCACTTCATAAACTATAACGAATCAAATAAGGAATCACTAGCATGTTAAATTAAACCATACATAAAGTTAATGGCACAACTCTTAATATCATGTCTTCCAGTGATTAATTATAGACTATGATGGTGGAGCTACGTGTAGAAATGTAGCTAGACCCCTTTTTCCCGCATGCCGATCTCAAAGTACCTAAAAAACAACATAAAACACAAGCGTGAGTTCGAAAACTCAACAAGCATATTGTAATGGACAACAAGATCATTTACAAGACAATAATACCTCACATCACATAACATCTCATACTTGAGCACATAACAACATCATCATCATTAAATATGTATTGCAATGCAATGCAATGCAATGTTATGCTCATATCTCCTTGGAAACTCATACCGGTATGGTTGAGTACACACCCGTCGGTGTGCACCCTCTCCCCCCTTCCATCCCGAAGATGGAGGGTGCCTACTCCTCGCTTCCACCACCCACGGTAGATGGAATCACGATGTAGGACTTACTCTAATGGCTCTCCGGATTAGTCATAACTTTCTCACCGACCTTCCCGGATTAGTTAATGACTTTCTCACCGCCCGGGCCATGAAACATGTCATGTATGCAAGCATGCCAACAATATATAAAACTCATATATTAACACATGGCATCATAACATCTTAAACATGCTCATCATATCATAGCAATCATTAAAACATGGCAAGTGGACATATATCATGTAGACAATTCCATCTAATTTCAACATGCAACCTACAACTCGCTATCCATCACAACACACTTGCCTTTAACCTCGGGCGACGAATTGGCGAGAGAATGAGGGTACTCCCGGGGGCACACCACCTGCACATACATGCCACACACTCACAATCACAACCACAAAACAGTACGCAAACCCTCATCTACCCCGACATTGCCTACTACTCGCAAAACCTAAAAACAGAGGTTCTGTCCCGTCGGGACAGCAGCCTTGCAAAAGGCATAACTTGGGTTCTGGAACTCCGAATCAATTAAACGAGTACACCCTCACGTAGCTTAGGAAATTTCCCAACTTTCTGTAGGTATATGGAAAGTCTAATTCGGCCTCTAAAGTTGTTTAATCTACAGATTACCGAGATCTGTTCCAATCGCGTCACAGATTTTAACACGCTCGGTAAAACAGTCATAACATTCAAACGGCTGGGCGGAATTTCAATTTCTTTATATGCACTAAAAGGTATTGAAATTATCTACAACTTACTAGAAGACCGTACAGTCAGATTCGAACTCTAAATTAGTTTAATCTAATGTTGAACACAGACTGTCCCAACCTCGACACAGATTGGACAGAGCCCACCAAAATGGCCATAACTTTCAGACCGTAACTCCAAAAATTCTCCAAAAAATACACAAAATAGGTCTTGATGATACCTACAACTTCCTCAACAGGAGGTCGGCCAAATTCCGAATCTAAAATTGCGAAATCGCACGCCCTAACACGGACTCCAAATCTGCCCGAAACTGAGTACAATACGAACTCTAGTTCTTTTCAGATCTACTCCATGGCAGCACGTCCTCTTGATCTAAAAACTCCAAATCTACCATGAGAACAGCACCTAGACCTTCCCCAAGGTTTCCCCATGGACATACCTTAGTCCGATTTAACGATTTAACACGAAGAATGTCTCTCGATCACCCGATCTCGCTCCCACGCGCCAAATCCTTCGGGATCCCTCGTCGCGGTTCTTCCAAACAGCGAGGGCAGCACGTAGACGTGTCGTGGCAGCGAGGGGGTGTCCTTGGGGGCGCAAGGAGGAGGGGGGGTGGCGCGGCTTGAGGTGGAGGTGGAGGAAGAGGACTAGAGGGAGGAGGGAATTGGTGTAGGCGCAAGGGGGAGGTGGAGGCGTGTGGGGAGGCGGCTAGGGCAGGGAGGAGGCGCCCCTAGCCCCTTTACCCACGTTCTCCCCCCTCCATGGGCCAATCTCTCTCCACAAAAGCCCACGGTTCTTCCCCCCTTGGGCCCAAACTCCCCCGGAAAGGCCCAATTTCCCAAAATCGGCCCGGAAACACGATTAAACGGCATAACGTAAAGTTTTAACCTCCAATTTCATATTTTATAAAGTTTTTGACCTCATCAAGCAAATTAAATAAGGTTACGACACTCCGTGGTGTCATATCACTTAATCCCCCCAAGACCCGAAAACGCAAATAAACCTCGAGCCGTAAGGTTTTATCCTCTAAACTCACATTTTATAATGTCACACCAATCCGTAGTGTCACATTCTTCCCCCCTTCAACAGGATTCGACCTCGAATCCGAGACACGCCATTTCGCAAACAACCAAATCAAAAGGAGCGATGGTTCACGCCTCAGAACCCGCTTAAAAGCCCCTACGATTTGCACCACCAACGCCGTAACAAGGAGCTAAGGCTCAAGACCGATGGCTCTAAAGACAACTTCACATTCAAAACTTGCCGAATTCTTACTCAATCATTGAAACACAAATGCACTCACATACGGCCTCAACATGACCCAAGCGGTAGGGTAAAGTCCCAATCGTAACACGAAATAAAACAATCTCACACTCCTCATTCCATGCATTCCTTGGCACTAAAGTGCCCGATCCCTTTAACTAATGCTACTCTCCGTAAGAACACGGTACCAACCTCCCTTCGAGGTTCCTTGTACTCAAGACGACGCGAAACAAGAGAGACATAACGCCTAAGATTACCACCGTAAGGAACAACCTACTTTATATCCAGGATCCTTAAGACTCGCTCAACAGAAAAGACCGAATGTTCCTCTGCGGTTGACACAACTCGCTCCTTGCCCAACGACAAAAGATCCAATACACTTCAAAAGGAAAAGCGATCACTAGCAACCACCAAGTGGTCCCCTAATAATTTAATCAACCCTACCGAGGAACATCTCAACAACACAATTCTCCAAGAAAGTTTGAATTGGGCCATACCCAACCTTCCTTAACTCTTCACTTCCAAACTAGTCACGATCAACCACTAGCAACGCCACAAACCATGAACCCAAATGATCCCCATGCACAACTTTGAATCCCATGCACCACAATCACTTTGGAAAGGATTTGTCAACAGCCAAAGAGCATTCATTTTAACTTTCGAAACCAAGATGCAAAGGAAACACAAATCCCCTTCATCACAACCAACATACCAGAAATTCTTTATTCTTTCTTTTCATACTAGAAAGAAATGGACATCTCGATTCATAACATGAATGCAACTTTTCAAGAGCACTCCGGATTAGTCATATATCCTTATATGACTTCCTCACCGACCTGGCTCGTCGACTCCTTTATCATTTAACATCTAAAAACGATGTCAAGTTTACTTTTCACCATTCCTTCATCATTTAACAACACTACCGAATAGTCATTCACATGATGACTTCTTCCTCGGTATCACAAGAATAAATCTCGAATAACATCGAGAGTCGCACTAATGACTATAAACTATGATGGCAACATAGTTAACAGTAAGGCACCACATCATATCAAAACCCACCAACGGTAGATAGCTAAACTCGCAAAACATCGCGTTTTAACGAAAATCAACATTTTGGAAAAGAACATTGACTCCAAAGTTAGACATCTGCATAAACAACTGCCATAAATTTTATCAAAAGAGAGGGAAACTCAATCCCAAAAGAAAACTCTTCTCTAACCAAATTCACTTGTAAAACATTCATAAAAATCCAGACTTGTGAAACACCCGCACACCAGACACATTTTCCAAATGACTCCAACTCTAGCCAAATAGAGTTACACATCAAGGGCTTAACTCAAAAGTTTCCAACACAACCCTTTATGACCATCTGCTTCCTTTTAAAATTAATTCCAAAGATAATTCAGTGCGAACGCGAAAGGGCGCGATCGACTCAAAAACTTTTGGGGTGTAAATCCATACTCATAGCACCGACTAAACAAATTAGCCAAAAATCAAATATTTGCACAAATTTCTACGAGTTTTAGGGAAACTCTGAAACTCAACATAAGGAACACCTTGACCGAAAACCCTTCAACCAAAATGGCAAACAACCAAACCAGTCCAAAAGCTTTTAAGCACAAGCTCAGCATAAAAAAAAACCATCTCTAGAACTCCACTACGCTTTCCATTAAAAGACTTTAATAATCACTTTTTACTCCCTGAGGAGCCCCAACACAATTCAACCAAAAGCTTCACAACAAATTCTTCCTCTAGTTACCATTCCCAACACTTTTAATAAGGGTTTATGATGCTTATCAAAAAGGCACCCAACCAAGACTATAATGACATGATCCCCACGGATCACCGAATCATAATACTTCTTATTCTAAATTTGAAACATAGTACTTCCACAATCTTTCAACAAGATCAACATATAAATTTCATACCTCCTATATATTCACGTCTCGACAACTGAACCTTATTCAGTTCTTCCTTATTCAGTTAAACAACGACTTCAACATGTAAATATTATCTCTACAAGACAAAGTTCATAACTAGGATTCCAAGGCATACATTCATTAAAGATAAAACTCTACGAGATAAAATTCGTAAACATGATTCGAAGGTATACACTCATTAAGGATTAAACTCTACGTCATGTTAATTATCCATGGTTCACTCCATCACCACAGGTTACAATACCCTCCATTTAATCAATGGTTTCCAACAAGTATTCAACACAACTACCACCACTACTAAGTCATCAATATCAATAATTTGATTATCATCAATCAACACATTGCTTTTAGCTATCCTATACATAGGTGATAACCAAACTACCACCACACAACATACTCCAACTATTTAAAACAGATTGAATACTAGTATTAACACTGCCCTTAACAACATCATTAAGAATAAGTCTTATGTCTTCTCAACTGATATCAATACTAGCATTTATAGGAACACATACGCATACTTCCAAATATACTAATGGTTTGCAACAACATAAATAGCAACTCTAATCAACTTCCAAATTAAAGTCGCTAGGCAACACGATTAAATTTCTCTATTAATCCATTAAATTAGAACCTCTTTAAACAACCAGAAAGGTTTCTTTATCAATAACAACAGTCTACATCATCTTAAAGTTTTAACTATGCATCAGGGTTTAAAACTTTAAACATTAGCAAGGATCATAAGCACTTTTAAAGCAAGGCAACAGATTCTAAGCATGTACATTAACACCTTTAATCATTCTTGCTAAGAGTAAACTACAACACTAGTAGTCTATTTATTCTCAAGCTAGAGATATTAATCACATTGAATTGATTCAACTCAAAATTTAACTTAGCAACACATCAGTCCATAAACCACATTGTTACCTACTACATAACATGCTAAACATCAATTCTTACTAGGGACAAACGATTTCAGTCAAAAGACTACTTTGTTTACAGCATTTTAGTTTTAAAACTCATCCCAAATTCATAAGGAAAATTTGACTCTCAAAATTGCGATTAGACAAACCCAAACTTGGTCATGCAAAGGAATCTCCAAAACACTTTTAAATCTCGAAGACTCCCACAGTAGGGAACCAACCGATCAAATAAACCTTTGCAAATAAAACCTTAACTCCAAACTTTCACAAAACAGGAAGGGTTCTTCAAGGATGATTTTCTTAAACCAGCAAAATAACGAAATCAAACACCACTTACTCCTACAAAGCCACAGAACTTCAGCCTCGACAACCAGTGTCCGCATAACTCATAATAACTCCTTTAACCTTGGAGAAAGACAAACATAGGAATAAATTTGAATGCTTCTTCTCCATAAAGCCATCAACAAACTAATCATTAAAACTGGAAAGGCGCCCAAAAGAAGCGCAACACTAGACTCCTCTTCTTCGTCTTCAACCAAAGAAGACAAAACCACACACCGCATACGGAACGATCCGCGAAAACCCAACATTTTTCATTTGATTCAAATCAACTAAAGCCAAGAAAAGCAACGAAAATCGCCGTCAGAACGGCAAAGAACGTACGAAGGAATCCACCACCAAACTCTTCTATTTGACTCCAGTCAACTACCCGATCTACAACAGAAAGGGTAAGCACTCTTCTCCTACAGGGGTTAATAGTTCTTCGGTGATGGCGCTAACTGGCCACACCGTCAAACCTCGCCCTTACTATGAACAAAAAGAGGTGACCGAAACCCTTCGGTACCACAACCCCACTTTTATCACCACAACATGAATAATTCAATCATTTATCTCATAGACATAGCAATGTACTATATCAAATATAGCATTTAGCAACAAGGCTTAAATACAACATTTAAGCGTAAGGAAACGATACCCATACCCTTTTCCTACTGTGCATCCATTGTGTGTCAAATTTTAGATTAGTTATACCACTTTTGCAAGTTTTAATGTTGCTATCCTATAACAAAATTTTAGTTAAGACCTAAGCCATGTTTCTAAGTTATTCCACATCACATTTTAGTTGTACCCTATAGCATGTCACTAGAAATTCACATTCCAAGGACCTACAAATTCGCTTCGATACCAATCAGAACACCCTGGCATTTAATATGCCCGAATGCTACCAAACCTAAGCTAAACAACATCTAAATACCACATTTAAACATAAATTCCAGCAAAGGTACATATGCTAAAAACCGATATTTCGGCAGCATCTCCTTTGTTTTTCCATGAATTAACACAATAACAAAATCATGGCAAGATATATCGTAACACACGACATCTAAAACAACAACATAAATGGACATATCCTCAAATTACGCCAATAATACCACGCTCAACCACTTCATAAACTATAACGAATCAAATAAGGAATCACTAGCATGCTAAATTAAACCATACATAAAGTTAATGGCACAACTCTTAATATCATGTCTTCCAGTGATTAATTATAGACTATGATGGTGGAGCTACGTGTATAAGTGTAGCTAGACCCCTTTTTCCCGCATGCCGATCTCAAAGTACCTAAAAAACAACATAAAACACAAGCGTGAGTTCGAAAACTCAACAAGCATATTGTAATGGACAACAAGATCATTTACAAGACAATAATACCTCACATCACATAACATCTCATACTTGAGCACATAACAACATCATCATCATTAAATATGTATTGCAATGCAATGCAATGCAATGTTATGCTCATATCTCCTTGGAAACTCATACCGGTATGGTTGAGTACACACCCGTCGGTGTGCACCCTCTCCCCCCTTCCATCCCGAAGATGGAGGGTGCCTACTCCTCGCTTCCACCACCCACGGTAGATGGAATCACGATGTAGGACTTACTCTAATGGCTCTCCGGATTAGTCATAACTTTCTCACCGACCTTCCCGGATTAGTTAATGACTTTATCACCGCCCAGGCCATGTAACATGTCATGTATGCAAGCATGCCAACAATATATAAAACTCATATATTAACACATGGCATCATAACATCTTAAACATGCTCATCATATCATAGCAATCATTAAAACATGGCAAGTGGACATATATCATGTAGACAATTCCATCTAATTTCAACATGCAACCTACAACTCGCTATCCATCACAACACACTTGCCTTTAACCTCGGGCGACGAATTGGCGAGAGAATGAGGGTAATCCCGGGGGCACACCACCTGCACATACATGCCACACACTCACAATCACAACCACAAAACAGTACGCAAACCCTCATCTACCCCGACATTGCCTACTACTCGCAAAACCTAAAAACAGAGGTTCTGTCCCGTCGGGACAGCAGCCTTGCAAAAGGCATAACTTGTTTCTGGGACTCCGAATCAATTAAATGAGTACACCCTCGCGTAGCTTAGGAAATTTCCCAACTTTCTCTAGGTATATGGAAAGTCTGATTCGGCCTCTAAAGTTGTTTAATCTACAGATTACCGAGATCTGTTCCAATCGCGTCACAGATTTTAACACGCTCGGTAAAACAGTCATAACTTTCAAACGGCTGGGCGGAATTTCAATTTCTTTATATGCACTGAAAGGTATTGAAATTATCTACAACTTCCTAGAAGTCCGTACGGTCAGATTCGAACTCTAAATTAGTTTAATCTAATGTTGAACAAAGACTGTCCCAACCTCGACACAGATTGGACAGCGCCCACCAAAACGGCCATAACTTTCAGAACGTAACTCCAAAAATTCTCAAAAAAATACACAAAATAGGTCTTGACGATACCTACAACTTCTTCAACAGGAGGTCTGTGACACCACGGAGTGTCGTAATCTTATACAATGTGAATGTTGAGGACAAAAAAACCTTATGGAATGTGGAATTTAGGTTAAAATCCTTCGGCAGAGGTTTACTCGCGTTTTTGGGTCGGTTGAAGTGTTATGTCGCCACGGAGTGTCGTAACCTAATTTATCGTGCATGGTGAGGCTATAAACATTATGAGATGTGGAAATAAGGTTAAAACCATAGGAATTGGAGGTTAATAGCTTTTCTGGGCCGTTTTCGGAGTTTTGGGCCTTTCCGGGGGTTTTTGGGCCTTAAAGAGGGGTTGTGGGCTTTGGTGGGATGGTTAGGAAACCTTCTCGGACACGGAGTCCGTGTTGTGGGCTGGTGGGAGGGCTCTCCCTGCCCTTTTTGGGCGCCCCCACCCCCCCCCATTGCGCCACACCCCCCACCTCTCCTCCCCCCAAAGCCCTAGCCGCCACCTACCCCCCCACCCCTTCCCAACCGTGCGCCCCTCCACCCCCTTCTCCACCTCCACACCACCTCCCCTCCACCCCTTGCTGCCCTAGGGTGGCCTCCCCACCCCTGCACCTCGTGGATTCGTTCCGTGGAGCGAGGAGCGAGGAGCGAGGAACGTGGAGCGAGGAGCGATCCGCGAGGAGATCCATTGGAGATTTGTTCGTAGGGCAAAGGTATGATCAAGGGAACCCTGGGGATTGATCTAGGTACTGTTATTAGGATGTTTATAAAGTTTTTAGATCAATTGGTGGTGCTGGATTGAAGTAATTTGGGTTAGATCTAGATGTTGCCACGTTTCTGTTTTCGGGCAGATTGAGCAGTCGAGCTAGGGTTCGAGTTTTCGTCAATTTAGAGTTCGAATCTGTTGGAGGAAAACCCATCAACTCCCAAAGAGGGAGGCTTCATGCTCCATGGCGGGTCATCAGGGTTCGTCACCGAGATGCTACGGGACGTCCTTTCATGCTCTGTGAGACTGCTACGAGAGATCCCGTAGCCCGCGGGGGGTCCTCATGTCCCGCGGGGGGTCTACGTCTCCCAGGGGCATACCCCGCCGGAGGCTCTCATCATGTCCCGCGGGAGGTCTACGTCTCCCCGGGACATACCCCGCCGGAGGCTCTCATCATGTCCCGCGGGAGGTCTACGTCTCCCCGGGACATACCCCGCCGGAGGCTCTCATCATGTCCCGCTGAAGTTCAGATCTCCCGGGGCATACCTCGCGGAAAGTCTCCTCACTGAGACTTGAGTGATGTCACCAAGTCCCCTGTGGGGCCGGATGTCGTGGTCCACTCCTCGAGATGGTCCCGAGGCCCGCTTACTTCCCACGAATGACTAAAATGCCCCTAGTTAGGCTGGTCTAGTAGGGGTATAATGGTATTTTTATGTAAACAGGCTGGGTGCCTATAAATACCCAATGTAACCCCCTCATGTGGAGAGAGCTCTCATTGAATGCAAAACCAAAAACTGGAGTGTCCCTCGGGGAGTCTGGACAAGGGCACATCCCTCTACTCCCCCCGGGGAACACACCGACAGGAGTAGGGCGTCTTCCTTAAGCGCCCGAACCTGTATAAACCCTCGTGTCACATTTACTTTCGTGGACGACGGCCCGTGAAACGGCCGGCGTCCGCTCTCATTTCCGTGTCTAGTTTCCGAACCTACGACACTTGGCGCCGTCCGTGGGGACCGTAGCTAACTTGAACAAGGCTATGGCTCCTCCCAAGAAAATTCAACACAAGCCCCCGGCTCCCAAGCGCAAGGAGCACGAGGATGATCTTCCTCCCCGACGGAACCCCCGGCGCGCGCCGTCCTCTGGGATCGGTGCCATCCACCCCGGGGAGAACGTCCTCCAAGTCTCGGGGCTTGAAGGCTCCTCATCTTCTCGGGAGCTGGCAGCTATGGTCCAAGGGCCGGAAGCTCGGGGCCTCCTTGCACCCACGGGGTCGGGAGCTCCAGAGCCAACCCTCGTTCCAGGGGCGTTGGACCTCACCCAGTGGCAAGCCTTGGTGGAGGCCACCGCGAGGCAGACGGTGGATTACATGATGTCCTCTTACCGTCCTCCCGGTGGGCCACTGCTTCCATCTCCGCTCCCGCCACCTCCCTCGGTCCAAGTGGCCACTGACCCGAGGGCACGTGGAGGCGCACCCTTCGCTTACGGAAGCGAACATGTGGGGAACCCTTTCAACCTCCCCCCACTCGCCCGCGCGGCAGTCTCAAGTGGGGCCCCTTTCTGGCCGCTTCGCCCGCCGAGTACGGAGTTTGGGGGGATTCCTCCCTTTCCATTGCAGTTCGCGCCACCGTCGCACCCTTCAAGGCCTGATCTTGCGCCCCCGCATGCGGAGGTCCCGGGACCCCCCCTTCAAGATCCTCCTCCCGGGCAGATGCGCCTGCACCCGGAGATGGTGAATGAGCTCCCATCGGCCAGGGCGGACTCACAGCCTCGAGGGGCAACGTGGCCCATGGCGGAAGGAGACCCAACCAGGCCAAAGGTTGCAGCACCCCAAGTGGCCCGCCTGGGTGAGCAGAGAGTCCTACCCACAGCTACTCCCGGGCGACCACAAGTCCCGAGGGACCCTCGCCCGGCCCAGCGAAGCCAGGTCGGAGGAAGTATTCACTCTGCTTACACTGGGCGCGCCCCCCTCTCTCCTGGCCACTGGGATCACGAGTCCAAGGGGCCGGGGGAGGAGTCCCGGGACTCGCGGCCTGCCCGGACCGCGCACCGACGAGGATACTCCCCTTCTCCGGAACGCAGACGCCGTCAACGCCTTCGGGATTCTGGCTCTTCCAGTTCTGAAACTTCATATCGCCACCACCGCCACGCGAGAACGCCTTCCCCTCGTGGGCGTGGTCGCAGAAGCGATCACGGGACTGGAAACCCTCTCGCTCGAGGCATATCCGAAACGCCGTTCCGGCACAAGTTCCGCCAACCCAACATTGGCCCGTATGATGGAGACTCAGATCCCATGCAATTCATCGAGGTCTACGCCACGGCAATCCGCGCCGGGGGAGGCGGGGAGGCCGAAATGTGCAATTGCCTCCCGCTTTTCCTCTCGGGGACTGCACGGTCTTGGTTCTTCAATCAAAAAAGGGGCTCTATCCGCTCTTGGGCTCAACTACGCGAAGAGTTCAATGCTAACTTTCAAGGAAGCTACAAACGCCCCCTGCTTCCCAACCAACTCTTTACTGTCAAGCAGCGGAAAGATGAGTCCACTCGGGACTTCCTCAAGCGCTTCTCCCGAGTGCGTAGCCAGGTCGCAGACGCCCCGGACTCCACGGTCATCAATGCATGCAAAGAAGGGCTACTCCCGGGAGAGCTAAATAGGGCGCTTGGAAGAGATCCCCCAAGAACGACCCAACAACTCTTCGAGATCGTGGAGAAGTATGCCCGAGGGGAGGAGGATGACCTGGCCAAAAAAGGTCTCTTTCCACAAGCCGGAGGCAGCTCCCCTGGAAGGGGACCGAAAGGGTCTTCCGGGAGGAGCAAAGACCGGAGGGATCGCTCCAATGGGGGCCGCGACTCCAAGGTCCTCACCGTGGCCGACGCCCCATCACGAGGGGATGGTTCTTCCAAAGGACCAAAGAAGGGTCCCAAACCCAAGGAGCCTCGTGCTCGAGATAAGGGTCCCGGTGAGAGGAAGGGCCTCCAAGACCAAGGGGAGGGTCGTTGGTGTGCCTACCACAAGATGGGCGGGCACGATACAAACGAGTGCCGCCAATACGCCGCCGAGGTGGCGAAACTCCTTGAAAGGGGGCCTGAGCCACGCCGCAGATCACCGCCTCGGCCTGCCGCCGCAGAGGCCATGCCTCTCCAAGCAAATCATCCCGCGCTGCCCCCTGATGGACCTCCTCCGGGAGGCCCCTTGCAGGGCGGCGAACGGGAACTTCCCTTCCAAGCGCCGCAAAGACAGGTGAATGTCATAATGGGGGGCTCGGCCTACGGGCATGAATCTAAGCGGCAAAGAAAGGAATATGCACGGGAAGTCAACGTGGTGGGGGTGGCCCCCCGAAGCGTTCCTCCTAAGTGGGCTGACGTCACCCTGAGCTTCACAGCCGAGGACGCGAAGGACTTGAGGTTCCCCCATGATGATGCCCTCCTGGTGACTGCAACAATATCCAATTGCGAAGTCTCTCGCATACTCGACGGCGGAAGCTCCGCAGACATACTTTATCTTCGAGCGCTCAAGGAGTTATGGGAGTCGCGGGGGGGCTACCACCCAGGCATCCTGCTCCCGTCAGACCGCCCCCTCACGGGCTTCATTCCGGGAAAATCTATCCAACCCCTGGAGGATCGAGCTCCTCGTGACCTTCGGTCACGGAAAACCATCGCACGTAGGCGGTCAGGTTCGACGTCGTTGACGTCGAGTCACCGTTCAACGTCATCATGGGAAGGGTGACTCTTAACCGCTTATGTGCTGCCGTCCATCAAAACTACTTGTGCCTTAAGATACCGGGACCTCGCGGGGTCATTACCGTGAGGGGTGATCAAGACATGGCACGACGTCTCTATCACAAAGAGGCCACTCGCCTTGATGAAGTCAATCTCCTCGACGTGGGAGCTCCAGAAGGGGTTGCATCCCCCTCGTCCCAAGGCGACATGGCAAGAGACGAGCCCTCCGTGAGGCACTCCTGAAACCTCGTCTGAAGGAGGACTAAACGATACGCGGCTCTTCGGCCCGAACGATGAGCGTTTCATCCGGGTTGGAGTTCAACTTTCAGAGGAGGCGAGAGAGGAACTCCTTGAGTTCCTAAGGGCCAATGTAGACATCTTCGCCTGGACACCATCGGATATGAATGGTGTACCTCGTGAAGTAATCCAACACCGCCTCGCGGTGAGGCCCGGGCGCTCCCCGGTGAGGCAAAAGCTCCGTAAGCTCTCTGTTGAACGATGCCAAGCCATCAAGGGAGAAATTAACAAGCTCTTAAGTGCTGGTCTCATCCGGAGGTCTGGCACCTGCATGGCTTGCCAACCCCGTGTTGGTCAAAAATCCAATGGCAAGTGGCGATGTGTGTCGACTTCACCGACCTCAACAAGGCATGCCCCAGGACGACTACCCGCTTCCTCGCATCGACCAGTTGGTCGACTCCACCGCGGGGTGCGAATTGATGAGCTTCTTGGACGCATACTCAGGCTACCATCAGGTTCATATGGCCCAAGAAGACGAGGAGAAGACAAGCTTCATCACTCCCGTGGGCACCTACTGCTATCTCCGCATGCCCTTCGGGTTGAAGAACGCGAGGCAACTTTCCAGCGCCTTATGTGCCTCATCCTGAAGGACCAACTTGGCCGAAACGTGGAGGTGTATGTCGATGACGCCGTCGTAAAAAGCCCCTTGGCTTCAACACACATTGAAGATCTTCATGAAACCTTCGGAAGACTTCGCGAGTTCGGCCTCAAGCTAAACCCCGAGAAATGTGCCTTTGGGGTGAAAGGAGGAAAGCTCTTGGGCTTCCTAGTCTCCCACAGGGGGATCGAAGCCAACCCGGAGAAGATTCGGGCCATCCTCGATATGGAAGCACCCCGATCTATCAAGGAGGTTCAGCGCCTCACGGGGCGCATGGCGGCCCTGGGACGCTTCATGTCGCGATCGGCCGAGAAAGGGCTACCGTTCTTCAAGATACTTCGCGGGTTCGAAGGTTTCCTTTGGACCCCCGAGGCTCAGAAGGCCTTTGAAGACCTCAAGTCGTACATGACTCATCCACCACTCCTTGCAAGCCCAAGTCCCGGGGAGCACCTCCTCCTATACCTCGCTGCGACTCCGGTCGCCGCGAGCGCTGTCCTGATCAGGGAGGAGGACGGGGTTCAACACCCCATTTACTACGTCAGCGAGGCCTTCGCGGGTGCAAAAACAAGGTACACAGAAGTGGAGAAGATATGCTACGCTCTCCTCATGGCGTCCCGGAAACTTCGACACTACTTCCTCGGGCACCCCATCACTGTTCCAACTAGCTACCCGCTAGCTGAGGTGATGGGCAACAAAGAAGCGACCGGGAGGATAGCAAAGTGGGCGGCCGAGCTGGCGCCCTTCTCCCTCAAGCTCGTAGGGAGAACCGCCATCAAGTCTCAAGTCCTTGCAGATTTCGTGGCGGAGTGGACAACCCCCCAACCTGGCCAGGGGGAGGCGAAGGAGCACACCAGTCCACCCAACCCCTATTGGACCCTTTACTTTGACGGTTCCAAGCGCTTAAACGGCGGGGGAGCTGGAGTCGTGTTGGTGAGCCCGGAGGGGAAGGCACTCGAATACGCCGCGCACCTCTCCTTCAACCCCACAAACAATGTGGCCGAATATGAGGCTCTTCTTCTTGGGTTGCGTCTCGCAAGAGCCATGGGGATCCGTCGCCTCCTCATCCTCGGGGACTCTCAACTCGTCGTTAATCAAATGGACAAATCCTATCAATGCCTCGACCCCAAAATGGCAAGTTACCTCGAAGAAGTGCGCAAGATGGAGCGATACTTCTTGGGAATGGAGGCTCGGCGCATCCCCCGTGGAGATAATCACCGAGCCGACCGTTTGGCTCGGGCAGCAAGCTCCCAAGAGCCACTCCCACCAGAAGTCTTCATGGAAGTGCTCAGTGCACCCTCCGTCAAAGAAGTTGCTGGTAACGGAGACCCCGAGCCGCCTCCGGAACTTAACGAGATCTCGACCTCCATGGACACATGGATGGCACCGATCATAAAATGCATCCAAGGAAAGGTCGAAGCGGAGGACAATATTGAAGCCCGAAGATTATTTCACAAATCTAAGTCCTACATTCTCCTCGAGGGAAGCTTGTACAAGAAAGGGTCCTCCGCTCTGCTCAAATGCCTCTCGAGGGAGGAAGGTATTGCCCTCCTTCGAGAGGTGCATGAAGGACTCTGCGGCTCACACATTGCACCTAGGGCGACGGCTGCCAAGGCGTTAAGACAAGGCTTCTACTGGCCTACTATGGTGCAAGACGCCATCACTACGCTAAGAACCTGTGAAGGGTGCCAAAGGATGGCCCCGGCTCACAACTCCCCCGCCGCACCTCTACACCAAATTCCCGTCACATGGCCTTTCGCCCGGTGGGGTATGGACCTACTCGGTCCATTCCCACCAGCCAAGGGGGGCTACAAGTACGCGGTGGTGGCGGTGGATTACTTCACCAAGTGGGTTGAGGCGGAGCCGTTGGCATCAATCACCTCCCGGGTGGTGCAAAAGTTCTTCTGGAAGAACATCGTATGTCGCTTCGGGGTTCCTAGGGAAATCACCGTAGACAATGGGACACAGTTTGATGCCTCCTCCTTCAAGGACTTCTGTGACTCCATTGGAACAATACTTTGCTTCGCCTCGGTGGCTCATCCAAAGTCCAACGGCGCCGTGGAGAGGGCCAATGGCATCATCCTCCAGGGAATCCGTCGAAGACTTGAAAAGAGCACACTCAAGAAGGGGCTATGGGCAGAAGAGCTCCTCAAAGTGCTTTGGGGGATGCGCACCACTCCCAGTCGCTCCTCGGGCGCACGCCTTTCTCGTCAGATATGGAGTAGAGGCGGTCCTCCCAGCAGAGATACGCCATCGCTCCCTTCGCGTAGAGATGCTCTCCGGGCCTCTACCCATTGACTTCGCGGCGAACGAAGAGAACCACAAAGTCGAGGTGGACCTCGTGGAGGAGACCCGAGACCGTGCCCTCATCAAGCATGCCTCGTCTGGCCGAAGTTGCCCGCTTCTACAACAAGCGGGTGCGAGAGCGCTTTCCTTCGGGAGACTTGGTGTTGAAAAGGGTCACGCACTCCAAGCGCCCAAGGGAAGCTACACCCCAAATGGGAAGGACCCTACCGCATCTCTGCGGTCTGGGCTCGGCGCCTACCGCCTCTCCACCATGGAAGACAAGCTGCTCAAACACGCATGGAATCTTTGACAAGCTGAAGAAGTTTTACATTTAAAGCTCTTTTGTAAGCCGTGACGGCACCTGACTTGTAATGATGTAAACCCTTCCGAGGTGATCAATGAAGTCACGATTTTGAGCCCTACATGTCGCGTCATGCTTCATTTATGACTGCCCATAACGCGTTGCTGTTAGGGAACGTCATGGAGTCGCGCAGCCCGCGCAACACTCCTCAGGGCGCATAGCCTCCGAGGCTTACCCCTAAAAAGCCCCGAGCGGTCAGGACATCTCTAGTCTCCCTTGGGCGGCCTCCTCCCTGTTGGACCCAGGGAGCAGGCCGACGGCTTAAAAGGCATGTTGCCTAAGTCATTGGGTGCACCGTGGACTAGTCCCCCATGGTCCCCTGGCGATAAGCCGAACGACCTCCGGGTCAACCCCGCAACATCGCGGAAAACATTCTCGTTACATTGTGAGTTCTAACCCGGGAGACATCCCCGTCCCGGTAAGCACGAGTCTATTACAAGGGGCGCAACAACCTCCCCTGCGGGGCCGCGCCCCGGACTAAACGCCCAACTCCTCAGAGTAAGGCCCCGTGCGCCGAACCTAAGCAATTCAACGAAAGCAAGGTTGTCATTGCCACACCGAGGTCAACCTTCCTCTCCTCTGTGGGAGGAAGTATATGCTCTCTCGCTTCCTATAAACCTAGGGGACATGCCCCCTTCGTACATAGCATGATACAAACAAGCTCTCCCCCTTGGGGGGAAGCGACCTAAAAACCCTCCGGGTGGGCGCCCGTGTCTTGGCCCATTTCTGGAAGCCAAGGCACAATCATGCCCCCGTGAAGTCGCCCAGTCCTGCGGCAAGCCTTCTTCGGCGGGCATAATCGCAAAGGCGCCCGAGCCCTCTGCGCACTTCGCTTATAACGAATATCAACCGCCCTCCGGGGCATTTCCTAAAACAAAGCATTTTAAAACCCATAAGTCATTCATTCCATAACATTAAGTTTATACAAAACGGGGGTGCCGCCCCTGCCTACCATCACGGGCACCATTCGAAATGTGTCTCTAAAACATTGTCCTACACTTAGCAAAATCATGACTATAGAGAGTCATGTCATCTAGTTAGCAAAAGATGTTACTCCAGGAGAAATCATACATTCTCCGAGCTCGGGCCTTCCCCGGACGCCCGGGGCCCTGGCGCGCGAGGACCCCTCGGGAGGCTCTCCACGAAACTCCCAACGAGTGGGCCCCAGGTGGAGCTACACTCAGCAGCGTGCCGGCGCACCTCCGGTGTGTACAACCCCCGAAGTGCAGCAAGGACTGCCTCCTTGCCCGCGTCATCAGAGAGGCGAGAGATAGCAGCGACTCCCGCAATCAAGGCGACCTTGGCGAAGGTCTTGCCCCTGTCTCCTGCTGCTCTCTCGAGTAGGCCGATGCGGCCCCTCAAGATGACCATCCACTCCTCCCAATCCTCCACGGAGGATGGGAGGTCCTCCACTCGAGCCCCGAGGTCCCGCAGAGTGACCTGGACAAAAGCAAATGAGATCGGAAAGGGTTATACTTATAATCTTCCGGTCCGCCTCCAACCTCTGGTCGTTGGCATCTCGATCTGCCTTCACTGCCTCTAGTGCCGCATATGTCCTATCCAAGTCACCTCCCAAGTCTTTAGCCCGCCTCCGAGACCGCTCTAGCTCGGCCTCGGTCCTCTCTAGCTGAGTCTTGATCCCCTCTAGCTCGGCCTTAGCGGCCCTCTGACCCTCTTGAGCCTCCTGTAAGGCCCTCTTGAGGACCTCAGGGTCATCCTCGGGGCTCGGCTGCATAGCCGCCAGCATCTCTTGTATCATCACCGGGACCTTGTCGTGAAGTACATGGCTCATCGCTGTGGCCTGCGAGGGAAGGCAAAGGGTGTCACATGAGGCGTATGAGGTCACAAAATGATGAAATTAACAGAGCAACCTTGTCACCTGATACTGGAGGGTCACGATGGTCGCAAGCTTCTCCCCTATCGCCTCAACGAACTTCCCGGGGTCATTGGGTACCAAGTCAGCCATGTACCTCTGCACTACCAAGCGTCACGAGAAGGCGGGTCATCTTGATGGCCTCGGCATCCAGTATGGGGAATGGCATACTCGGGAGCCCACTGAGGACCCCTGTGTCTCCCTCTTGCTCCACCTCTCAAGACGCATAGGCGTCCGATGGGGCGAAGCCCTCTCCTCGTGTGCTCCAGGAGGTGCGGGGGTGAGGGGACTCCAGTTGCACGGCGGCGCCACCACCGGCGTCACGGGCTCCGTAGTGTCTGAAAGAGACAAGTTAGCCAAAACAGGTACCATGACAACCAACCATATCAAATCTCACGTACCTCCTGGGTAGAAGAAGAAAGACCCAATGTCCTCAGGGAAAGTGTACCCAGCATCCTCTGATGCCATGGCCTCAGTTGGGGCAGGAGTCGGCTCATTAGTACCGACATCAAGGAGATCCTCTATCTCCTGAGCGAGCTGCTGGGTGCCTCCCCCGGAGTCCCCCTGGGTGCCTCCCCCAGAGTCCTTCGACCCAGAACTCGACTCAGACTCGCTGGAGCTGCGGGTCGGAGACGACGAGGGTGAAGGTGAGCGCCCCCTTGCCCGCTCAGTGGAAGGACCCGCACCCTCGCCTCTCGGGGCGCTCTTCTTCCCAGGGGCCTTAGCGCCCTCGCCCTTCATGGTAGGTGACGCCGAGGGCCTCAGGGGAATCGCTCGGGAAGGACCCCTCACACCGGTAAAGCGAGTCGCGTTTCCTCTCGTGCGAGCCGCAGCCGGTGGTGCTCGGCCGGATGCCACCCGGGCCCTCTTGTGGCACCCCTACCTCGGGCCTGACGGTCGAGCTCGAGTGTCATCATCGGTTGAAGCGCGGCCTCTCTTCCGCTTCGTTTGGTCCGAATAGGATCATCCCGTGAGGTAGATCCAAACCAAACACCTCGCCACGGTTCGCCCCCGTCATCGGGAGGCCCTCGGCCTCGTAGCCCCATGCCTCAGTGACACACCACTTCCCCAGGAGCAACTCGGCTTCCTCCCTAGCCTCCTCGATGGAGCAAACTACACACAAAAAGAAGTATAAGACTAAGAATAGCGTGCAAAATAGCATGGCGCAAAGATCCTTACCTTCCGCGACGCCGGGATAGAGGTCCTCGTGAAAACCCGGCTTGGCACGTTGAACAAGCGTGCTTAGATTGAGAAGGGTCATTTCCTCCATTAGGTCGCGCGCGCCCTTTATAGCCCGTACCTCTCGGATAGCGCTGCGCAGTTTCCAGTCCTCATTGGAGAGACGACCGATCTTGGGGTATGTCCGTGATGTCAAGTTCGGATGCATCCCGGTGTAGACGAAGCCACCCCCCGCCTTCAAATAAAACCACTTCTTGGTGGCGGAGGGCCAATAGTCCTTTGCGGTGTGAACAGGAAACTCATCATCATGCCTCAGAATGGAGAAGATGGACCCCAGGGGTCCCCTCTTCGCGTCCCCTCGCTGGGAGCGGAAGTAGTAGTCGAAGAGGGGAATGGTCGGCTCCACGACCGTCCCTGGAATGGCCGTCTCACACAGCCACAGGAAGATCCTCAGCCGAACAAAGAAGTTCGGGCTAAGGTGGGAAAGCTCCACTCCGAACACTTGAGTGTACTTCCTAATGAAAGGGTGCATGGGAAGCCCGAATCCGGCATCCACCCAAGCCTTGAGCGCCACAACGAACCCCGGTGGTGGATTAGGGCTCTCTCCCGGCTCCGGGAACTCCACATCCCCGGGGGAGAGGCGACTCCCTCGCCGAATGAGAGAGAGCTTCTCCCCGTCGTTGAGCTCCGAGGGTCCAGGGTCCACCCTCGCCTCCTCGGGGGCATCACCATCATCCTCGGTCACCTCCATGAAGGCAACAAACTTGCTGGAGCTCATCATGTCCACATTTCCCGTGCGCGAGTCCCCTCCACGGAGGGGCTTGCCTTTTCCCTTACCCTCCGCGGGAGCCGCTTCATCCACCTTGCCTTTGCCCTTCCCGAGAGCATCGCGAGGGCGATCACCTACAAGCAATAATAGAATCCCTTTTAGCGCACCGAAGTGGCAAAGGACCTCTAAAGAGAACCATGGGGCATTGCCGGGCCTGCGGCCTTACCCATGGGACCTCGATGCAGTCTACCCCCCACAAGCGGGACGGACAAAGTATCCTTGCAACCTGCCAAACCAATGCAAGTGGTTAGAATACCGTGGAGAGATGTGTCCTCGCGCACGTACCTCAGTCCGGTGGGGGATCAACGGTGAACCAGTGCGTTCGGTTGCAAGGGAACACCTGAAGGCCAACGATACCCGAGATGCACTAGCGTGCTAGCATTTCCCCCCTGTCGGGCACTTGGATAACCTCTAAAGTAGCGTGGGTTCGAGAGGGTAAGCGTCCTACTGAGCTATACAGTGTTGCGGGCCTCGTCGACGGGCTCGTAACCTTGGTTCCCAGGAGCATGCACCCAGTGGCAATGCTCACTGGAATGGACATACAACCCAACGCCCCATACCTTGCGCTTGACCATGTTCGTTAAGCCACGTCATACCAGAGCCTTGAACACAAACAAAAATGCACTCAGACCCTTACCAGGGGCTGCTTCACGGATGGAGTTAGCCACAGCCACCTGCTTCCTCACCATCGCGGTCAGGCAGGGGGCATTTTATACCCTGTTCTAATTGGAGCAGCACACTCACGTGGACCAAGTCCACAAGCTTGGTTGGCTGCTCCCTCTTCTGTAAGGATTCCTCACCAGCGACGACAGGCGGCGGTAGATGCGCCTCGGCCCAGCGGCGGCGGCGGCGATCCTCCTCGGCCCGGACGACGGCGGCACCTCCACCCCCCCCTCAGCTTGGGAGCCGGCGGCCCCCTTTTGACCCACGCAGTGGCGGCGCCGCTGGCCAGCGTGACATTTCCTCCCCGGTCCGGCCGCGACAAGGGGGCCCCACGGCAAATGCGACGACGACGCTCACCCTCGTCCAAGGAGACGACGGCCCCACTCGGATCGCGCTGTCGCGGTGCTCGCTGACCCACGCGGTGGTGCCCCTTGGCCCGACGGCGGCAAGGATGCCCTCAACCGGCTTCGCGACGGCGCTCCTCCGAAGCAGAGATGGCCGGCTGCCGGGGAGAGCCCCCCTGGGCCTGCGCGGCGCTGGCGTTTCTCCCTCGAAGCAGATCTGGCCGCCTGTTAGAAAGAGCAAGGGAGTGGGGGGAGGATGCAGACTCTCTGCTCCCCCAAAATGGCTCGCCGCCTGCTCTCGCCCCAGGACCCGTGAACTGGTAGAGAGGACTGTACGCAACGTGTTAGAAAAGTTTTATTGCAAGGGGCGTATGCCCGACCATTCTTCGAGGGGCGTTAAGTGGAGCGCCCAACGCCCAGACGCCCGGGCTATTCACGGGCGTTTGGCCAAGCGCCCCAATGTTTGGTCGCTGGGCACAACAGAAAGGGACGAGTGAAGGCAAGTAAAGAAGCAAAGGGGCGGGCGCCAAATCCTGTGCGCCACGGGCGGAAGCCTCACCGCCCGAACGGCTTACAGTCTTGTGCCCCATAGGCGTTACTTTAACGCCCGGGTGCCTTCAAGTTGCAAGATGCTCGAGTACCGCAGGGGGCTAAGAGTGTCACACCTTTACGAGTGCTCTCGGTATTAGTCCAAGGACTAAACCGGAGTATGTCCGGGCGCTGGCCTCAACTCCCTTTTCTGAGATAAGAAGCCAAGAAGCGGGCGTAGGGCCCTGCGCCCGTTCCCGCGGAACAAGCTGCACCGTGCGACCTACAAGGAATGTATGTAAATGATAGCGCGACTTGATTGTAACACCCCAAAATTTTGCTTTTCTTGAATTCATGTGTGATTTGGCGCTTTGGTGAATTTTTGGAATTTTCTGGAATTTATTTGGATTTATTTGGAATTTATTTGAATTTATTCCATTTTGAAATAATTAAAGAATTTAATTTTGCAGATAAAATTTTGTTGGAAATATTTTATTTGAGTCCAAAATGATCCAAAATATTTTCGAATTTTTAGAATTTTCGAGTCATTTGCTATTTTTAATGAATTAAATGAATTCGGGAATTATTTTAAATATTAAATCGCTGGAAAATCAACTCGGGTCAAGTATCGTTTCATCCGATCGAAGTCGGAACCCGAGTCGGACTCGAGTCCGACCCGAGCCAGTTGACTCGATCAAACCAGCTCAAAACCCTAATCAATCCCAACCGTTGGATCAAGATCCAACGGCTGAGATCCGCCCGCACGGCTCGGAGCCGTATCCGCCCGGATCCGATCGCTGCCAGGCGATCGTGGCCGCTGATCGTGCCACGTGGGATCGGCCGAAGCGTCATCGTCTCCGCCGAGTCCGAGCCGGACTCCTCCGCCGCACCCGCCGCCGTGTAGAACTAAGTTTCCGTCTCGGGCACGAACGCCGAGGCTATTTAAAGCGTGAGACGTCCCCCGAGGTTGCCCTCATCTTTGCGCACCCGTTCCCCCGAGCCATCTCGCCTGAGCCGTCGCCGTTTGCCCGTACGTGCTCGCCGGAGTTGGAGCCTCGTGCGGCGCGTTGAACGCCGATTCCGCGCCGTCCGTCGTCTTCCGCCGAAGGAGCCTGATCCGGAACCACCGTGACGGACGACGCACCCGGCTGAAGGATTCATCTCGCCGAGCAACCCCAAACGCCGTCGGGCTCGTCATCGTTCTCGTCTCGGTGCCCAAGCCTCGCCGCCATCGCCAGACCATGAGCTCGGTGAACCGTCGGATCCAGATCGGACGGTTGAGGTGAGTTCACGTGTTCCAAACCCGATTAGATCTGGACCGTTGGATCAAGATCCAACGGTTCACAATTGCCACGTGCCGGAGTAGTGTTATTATAGGATTAGATCTGGACCGTCCGATCTAAATCGAACGGCCCACGATCAACGAGTAGTTTTAACGTGTTAACCCTGGATCTAATCCGCGCCGTTGATTTTCAAACCAACGGCCGTGATTGCGCCACGTGTCGGGAAGTTGGACCGACGCGGTCGCGGCCCACGCCGCTGGCGTGTGGCCCGACACGCGAGGCCCGCGTGTCGAGGAGCCCGCATGTCGGCCGGTTGTCTCAGCGGCCGCGTCAAGAATGACGTCATCGGTGGGACCCACATGTCAGCGACACGTAGAGTCGTGGGATCGAGTCCACTGTGAGACCCGGCCGGCGTGGACCAAGTCCATGGACCGGTGGCGTCGACCAACCAATCGAGAGGCTGCCACGTGTCGCTTCTTGGCGACGCAATAATTAATTTCGAAAAAGAAAATGATTTAATAAATCGGTTTAATAATTGATTTGAATTTCAAAACTTCAAACGCTTATAACTTTTTGCGTTTCAACTCCGATTTGAGTGATTCAAATTTCTAAATTTGTATAAAATTGAGATCTACCTAAATATGAATTTTATTTAATTTTTGGACTAAAGTTTTTCTCTGTAATATTATTTAATTGATTATTTAAACTTTAATAAATCATAACTTTTGCGTTTTAACTCCAAATTTGATTTATTCCAGTTTCTAAAAATCCAGAAAATTATGTTCTCTCTGTTTATGGATTTTATTTGGAGTTTTGGGATGTTTTTGCCTATTGTTTATTTGTGTATTGCTATTTGCACGCTTTACGAGTAGAGCGTTGAAGTGCCTAAGGATTCGAATGAGAAGTGTTGACTCGTGATCCAACTCAAGACCAAGAGCAAGTGCTTTTGAAGGCAAGTTGTGCTTTGACCATGTTGATCCTATTTGAAATCTATTTTGATTTAAACTATTGCATGCTAGATCAATTAGAAAGATACTTTGTTTAAACATGGGGTTAGATAAATACCAATTTCTTTGTATGACACCTTGATTATCTAAGTATGTGCCATGATCCCTTGTCACCCTAGTTGTGGATTACTAGTTGGACATTATTAAATTGCCAACATGGGTTTAGACCGTTGTAGTATCTTTGCTTAGACACGCTTTCGTGCTCATAACATGATTTTGGACAATCAAATGTTAATATTGACTTAATGATATATTGAACCTGTTTTGGAAAAGTATCATGTGATGTTGATGGCACGTGGTGCATGGTAATCAAGCGAGGTTTGATAAAGCATTTCGACCGGGGCATGTGGCAAGAGTAATCAGGTGGGCCATTGTGGCATTGGGAATGTTGATTTGGTTCTTCTGTAGTCTTGCCCTGGTCACTCTAAGGACTTAACCTTGCAAGCCTTTGAACTGGTCATACTTGCAACCACATGGTGGAATGGGACGGCCCTAGTTGACTAAGTCGCTAAGGACTCACTTGTGGAGCCTCGAGTGTCAATTACACCGTTTGTGTGATTGTGCGGGGAGGCGTATCGTGGGTGTGGCCGAGATACCCATCTAACGGTGTGTTGGTCCCATACTTCGCCTTGGCTAAGGAAGGGATGGTGTAGAGCACGAACCGGAGAGGACCACCTGTGTTGTTTGAGGCTTCCGAAAGGCTTTGTTACTGAACTCGCCTTTGTGGTGTTTGACTGTATCTTGTGGGTAAAGTGCATAACCTCTGCAGAGTGTAGAATCTATTTAAATAAGCCGTGTCCACGCATCTTGGACAATGCTCGGGAATTCTGATCAAGGGTTAGATTTTTACGAAAATAACTTGGATTTGAAAGTTGGTTTGGTTTAGTAATGAAGATGATGGAAATGTGGTTTAGGATGGGGGAAATGTTTATTAAACTTCTCGAAAAAGTTATTTATGCTTTACTTATTTCTACTGCTTTCGAATTTACTTATATTGCTTTTCAAATCTTTCTTTCTTGCAAATATACCTTAAGCTATTCCTTTGTACCAAGCCATGCATATAGTATATTAGCTTGCATTACGTGCATGACTTGCTTGAGTACCAAGTACTCACCCTTGCCTCAACACAATATCAGTTGAAGAAGAGATCGCACGGCTTTGGAGGAGGAACTCCAAGAGGACCCGTCTACTTAGGGATGCGAGCCCGATCGGTTGCACGTGGTATCTTTGGATGGCGCCACGATGTTACCTTCGTTGTTTTTCCGCCGCTACTAATTTTCTCTGAATCGCTTTTGCCTTGCGAGGCATATATTTGTAACTTGGCCATAAGGTCGAGTAACCAAGTTTGGTTATTTAAATAAAGTACTTTATTGGTATCGAGTGGTATGATTGTGATATTTACCAATGTTAAGACTGTGTGCACTAGCGCGTTCCTGGACTAGTGCTGAATACACAGAGGGTCCGGATTTGCAAATTCGGGGTCCCGACAGAGGTGGTATCAGAGCCATACTTGACTGTAGGCTCAACCCTAGCTAGAATGGTCGTAGTGAGGATAAAACCTATTTTCTAAAGCTAAAAAGTTGTCAAGATAAGAAATGACCTCTCGACTTATCCCCTTCTCTCTTTTCTTGTCTCTTGCTGAAATTTTCTCTTACCTTGTCACAATTTAAAAATTCCGAGATCTTACGAAAAGCACTCTTGTGACAGATGGAGGTTTTCTCGATGAGCGAGTATAGGTTCTGTAGTGAGGCCCCTTCGCCGAGTCGCGTCATAGGAGAAAGAGTCACCCTTTAGGCGTTAGACTCCAGTGTTAGTTCGATTTGGATTTTCATTGCTTGCTGAGTGTGCAGTATGTGTTGCAAGGCCTTAGGCATTGTAAGCAACCATACCAAGTTATTAATATCAATAATAAAGTTGGACCTTAAGGCTACACCTTTCGCCCCGCATAAGTTCCATATTACTTGTCTATTCTTGTTTCCCTCTCATCTCTAAACCTAGAGCAAATCAACAGATGGTGAACACCCGTGGGAACTTTGGAAGCAATGGGAGTGGATCTCGCCCAGCAGAAAACCCCAATGATGGAGCACCAGCACCGCCGGTTGATATGCAGAATTTCGGAGCTTTTCTTGCTGCCCAGACTCAGTTGATGCATGCTATGATGCAACAAATGCATCACGTCACTGCTCAGGCCACTGCTAATCAAGTTAATCAGGGACCACGCCGAATCACAAGGCTGTCGAGTTCATGAGGACTCACCCACCCACTTTCTGCAGGAATGCCAATCCATTGGAGGCCGATGATTGGTTAAGATCAATCGAGAGGAAGCTACACATAGCTCAATGCTTAGGAAATGAGAAGGTACTCTACGCTTCTCATCACCGGAAGGAACAAAACAGAATGGTGGGAGAACTTCGTGCGGCAAGAGAACCCTCAAGATATCACTTGGGAAGAGTTCACAGCTGCATTCCGACAGTATCACGTGCCTGAAGGAATCATGGACCTTAAGAAGGAGGAGTTCAGAGCATTAAAGCAAGGTAATCAGCCAGTGGCCGACTACCTGAATAAGTTCACACAGCTAGCACGCTACGCACCAGAGGATGTAGCGACAGATAAATCCAGACAGTCTCGTTTTATGAAGGGACTCAACTCAGGATTGCAAGTAGGATTGATCACCCACACCTTTCCAGATTTCCAAGAGTTGGTGAATAAGGCGCTTATTCTTGAGGACAAGCGCAAGGAACTGGATGAGAACAGGAAGCGCAGGATGCAACAACAAGGATCACGCCAGGAACGCATAGGCGCTGAGAGTTGCACCAAATCAATTCTTCGATTCCAACCACGTAATGCAACAAGGACACCATCCTCAAAGACCAAGACACTGTCAATCAAAACTACTGCAGACCCCTTCGCTAGAAACGCTACCCTAGGCAAACAGGGAACAAAGGAGACGCCGCTACAATCAAGAACGAGCCAGACACTTTGCCGCCAGCTTGTCCCAAGAAGACAGCAGGAGTGACCCGATTCGCTTCAACCTAGGAACCACCCGGCTAGGACGCCAAGCACCGGAGCCACACCCTGCACCGTGGTGAGAGGCCGAGTCAACCATGTCACCGCGGATGCACCGCGAATGCTACGGACGTCATCTTTGGGTAAGTTACTTGTTAACTCGATGCACCTTGATTTTGTTTGACTCGAGCTTCGCATTCGTTTGTTTCGCAAGGCTTTGCTACTAGAAATGATTTGAGGATTGCAAGACTTAAGTGCATGCTTTTAGTTCAAACCCACTGGTTCAACTCCGAGCGAAAGTAGGATGTTCCGGGTGAGAATACTAATAGATGGAATAGAGTTCCTAGCAAACCTTATAATTTTGGAGACCCGGACCTTAGACGTCATATTGGGAATGGATTGGTTATCCAAGCACAAGGCCGTATTGGATTGTGGACGAAGGACTATCTCGATTGAGAGCCCGTGTGGGAAGAAAGTGGAATTTCAAGCCACCGCAGATTAGAGATGGACAGTTGATGGTAAACAAGTACCAAGGCAATCGGCATAGAGGATGTCCCAAAGAGTGAATGAGTACCCGATGTTTTTCCCGAAGATCTACCTCGGTATGCCGCGACAGTGGGACATAGAGTTTGTGATAGAGCTTGTGCACAGTACAAAGACCGATAGCAAAGAGACCCTATCGGATGTCTACCGAGGAGTTGGTAGAAATGAAGAAACAAATAGAAGAGTTAATGGAGAAAGGATTTATCGTAGACCGAGTTAGTCGCCGTGGGAGCACCGAGCTTTGTTTGTCAAGAAGAAGGACGGAGTTTCGAGGATGTGCATTGACTACCGTGCACTCAATGAAGTCACCGTAAAGAATAAGTATCCGCTACCCGGATTGATGATTTGTTTGATCGATTAAGAGGAGCCGGAGTTTTGCTCCAAGATTGATCCGAGATCGGGATACCATCGATTGAAGATCCGATCGTAAGATATTCAAGACTGCATTCTCGTCAAGATATGGACATTACGAGTTTCTGATTATGTCCTTTGGGACTCGAATGCGCCACTTATTTCATGAATATGATGAATAAGGTGTTCATGGAATATTTGGACAAGTTTGTCGTCATGTTTATAGACGATATCCTAGTCTACTCCAAGACAGAGGATGAACATGCCGAACACTTAAGGCGAAGTTTTGGAAAAGCTGAGGAACATCAACTTTTCGCCAAGTTCAACAAGTGTGATTTTTGGAAGGACAAGGTGGAGTTTCTTGGACATGTAATGACCGCATGAAGGAGTCGCCAGTAGATCCAAGTAAAGTAGAAGCGGTGTTACATTGGGAGCGTAGAAGACGGTGACCCAGATTCGAGTTTCCTTGGAATGGCAGGATACTACCGCCGTTTCATCGAAGGCTTCTTCGACAATTGCGAAACCTCTTACGCAATTGCTGAAGAAGGAAAAGAAGTTTGCATGGGACGCTTGAGAATGTGAGAAAGGATTTCAGAGTGAAGAAGCGATTGACATCAGCACCGTGTTAGTTTTACCTGATGTTGCTCAAAGCTTCGATATTTATTGTGACACATCGCGCCAAGGACTTGGATGTGTCTTTGCTGAAACGGAAAGGTAAATTAAACTTATGCATCAAGGCAGTTAAGGCCGCATGAGGAAAATTATCCGACGCATGACCTAGAGTTAGCTGCCGTAGTGCATGCTTTGAAGATATGGCGTCACTATCTGATTGGAAACAGATGTGAAGTATATACGGATCATAAGAGCCTTAAGTACATATTCACCCAGTCGGATCTGAATATGAGGCAGAGGAGATGGTTAGAGTTGATCAAGGACTACAATGTTGGAATCCATTACCATCCCGGGAAGGCCAACGTAGTAGCCGATGCCCTGAGTCGGAAAAGCCATACCGTGAGTACGTTGCTAGCCACAAGTCAGGATGAGTTATGTGAGGATTTTCGGAAAATGAAGATTGAGGTAGTACCTAGCGGATTCTTGGCCACATTAGAAGTAAAGCCTACCCTAGAGGATCAGATCCGAGAAGGATGTATGATGATGACAAGATCCGCAGGATTAAGTCCATCAAGGAGGAAGGCAAGGCAGAGGACTTCAAGTTGGATGAGCAAGGCACGTTATGGATGAAGGATCGGATTTGTGTGCCTAACAAGAAGGAGTTAAAGCAACTGATTTTGGAAGAAGCCCATGACTCTAAGTACTCAATTCATCCTGGAAGCGCCAAGATGTATCAGGATCTGAAGGAGAGATTCTGGTGGCCGAGTATGAAACGTGAAGTTGCCGAGCATGTTGCATTGTGCGATGTATGCCAGAGAGTCAAGGCAATGCATCAGACCCGGCCAGGATTACTACAACCGAAAATACCTCGAGTGGAAGTGGGAGGAAATCGGAATGGATTTCATTACCGGTTGTCAAGACTCAAGGAGGTTATGACTCCATATGGGTTATAGTGGATCGCTTGACTAAAAGTAGCCCATTTTATCCCCGTGAAGACCACTTACTCTGGGGATAAATTAGCGTAATTGTACATGATCGGGATTGTCTGTTTGCACGGAGTGCCAAAGAGGATTGTATCGGACAGAGGTACCCAATTTACCTCAAGGTTCTGGAATAAGTTGCATGAAGCCATGGGAACCCGTTTGAACTTCAAGATGACTTATCATCCATGCATCGGATGGACAAACCGAAAGAGTCAACCAGATTCTCGAGGATATGTTGAGAGCTTGTGCATTGGCTTATGCTACCTCTTGGGATAAAAGTTTGCCGTATGCCGAGTTCGATTACAACAATAGTTATCAGGCTAGTTTACGATGTCACCTTTGAGGCCTTTGTATGGTCGACCATCGCTTGACGCCATTGAATTGGAATGAGACCGTGGCGCCGTGTCTTTGGGCCTGATATTCTTCAAGAGGTCAAGAATGGTCGCTATGATTAGGAAAGGTGGAAGATAGCCCAATCTCGATAAGAGTTATGCCGACAATCGTCGCGAGATTTGAGTTTTGAACCGAAGACTTTGTATACCTCGAGAGTTACGCCTCTCAAGGGAGTTAAGAGGTTCCATGCCAAAGGGAAACTTGCACCTGTTATGTTGGACCATTTAAGATTTTGGGTCGCAGAGGCGGGTTGCTTACCATTTGGAGTTGCCACACAAGTTAGCAGGAGTACATGATGTATTCCATGTGTCCCAGTTGAAGAAGTGCCTCCGAGTTCCTGAGGAACAGACACCGCTAGAGTTAATTGAGTTGCAAGAGGACTTGACTTATAAGGAGCATCCCGTGAGGATTCTGGACACAATGGATCGAGAAACTAGAAACAAGTCAACCCGTTTCTGTAGAGTTCAGTGGAGCAACCATGAAGAAAGCGAAGCGACTTGGGAGCGCGAAGAGGATTTGAAGAAAGAGTTTCCAAACCTATTCTGTAGTGAGCCCTGAATCTCGGGGACGAGATTCTATTAAGGGGGGGAGGTTTGTAACACCCCAAAATTTTGCTTTTCTTGAATTCATGTGTGATTTGGCGCTTTGGTGAATTTTTGGAATTTTCTGGAATTTATTTGGATTTATTTGGAATTTATTTGAATTTATTCCATTTTGAAATAATTAAAGAATTTAATTTTGCAGATAAAATTTTGTTGGAAATATTTTATTTGAGTCCAAAATGATCCAAAATATTTTCCAGAATTTTTCTGGAATTTTTCTGAGTCATTTGCTATTTTTAATGAATTAAATGAATTACTGGGAATTATTTTAAATATTAAATCGCTGGAAAATCAACTCGGGTCAAATCGTGTTCATCCGACCGAGTCGGAACCCGAGTCCGACTCGAGTCCGACCCGATCAAGTTGACTCGATCAAACCATCTCAAAACCATAATCAATCCCAACCGTTTGATCATGATCCAACGGCTGAGATCCGCCTGCACGGCTCGAGCCAGTATCCGGCCGGATCCGATCGCCCGGCGATCGTGGCCGTTGATCGTGCCATGTGGATTCGGCCGAGCGTCATCGTCTCCGCCGAGTCGAGCCGGACTCCTCCGCCGCACTCCGCCGTGTAGAACTAGGTTTCCGCCTCGCACGAACGCCGAGGCTATTTAAAGCGTGAGACGCCCCCGAGGTTGCCCTCATCTTTGCGCACCCGTTCCCCGAGCCATCTCGCCGAGCCGTCGCCCGTTTGCCCGTGCGTGCTCGCCGGAGTTGGAGCCCCTGCGCATGATTGAAACGCCGATTCCGCCGCCGTCAGTCGTCTTCCGAGAAGGAGCCCGAATCCGGAACCACCGTGACGAGACGCACCCGAAGGAAGGATTCATCTCGCCGAGCAACCCGAACGCCCGTCGGGCTCGTCATCGTTCGCTCTCCGGTGCCCAAGCCTCGCCGCCATCGCCAGATTTCGCGAGCTCGGTGAACCGTCGGATCCAGATCGGACGGTTGAGGTGAGTTCACGTGTTCCAAACCCGATTAGATCTGGACCGTTGGATCAAGATCCAACGGTTCACAATTGCCACGTGCCGGAGTAGTGTTATTATAGGATTAGATCTGGACCGTCCGATCTAAATCGAACGGCCCACGATCAACGAGTAGTTTTAACGTGTTAACCCTGGATCTAATCCGCGCCGTTGATTTTCAAACCAACGGCCGTGATTGCGCCACGTGTCGGGAAGTTGGACCGACGCGGTCAGCGCCGTCCACGCGCGCGAGCGTGTGACGCTGACACGCGGGGCCCGCGTGTCAGAGGGCCCGCATGTCAGCGGTTGTCTCAGCCGAGCGCTGACGTCAGCAATGACGTCATCGGTGGGACCCACATGTCAGCGACACGTAGAGTCGTGGACCGAGTCCACGGTAGACCCGAGCCGAGCGTGGACCAAGTCCATGGACCGGCTGACGTCAGCCAACCAATCAGAGGCTGCCACGTGTCCTTGCTGACGCAATAATTAATTTCCGAAAAAGAAAATGATTTAATAAATCGGTTTAATAATTGATTTGAATTTCAAAACTTCAAACGCTTATAACTTTTGCGTTTCAACTCCGATTTGAGTGATTCAAATTTCTAAATTTGTATAAAATTGAGATCTACCTAAATATGAATTTTATTTAATTTTTGGACTAAAGTTTTTCTCTGTAATATTATTTAATTGATTATTTAAACTTTAATAAATCATAACTTTTTCGTTTTAACTCCAAATTTGATTTATTCCAGCTTTCTAAAATCCACAAAATTATGTTCTCTCTGTTTATGGATTTTATTTGGAGTTTTGGGATGTTTTTGCCTATTGTTTATTTGTGTATTGCTATTTGCACGCTTTACGAGTAGACGTTGAAGTGCCGGAAGGATTCGAAGGAGAAGTGTTGACTCAGGATCCAACTCAAGACCAAGAGCAAGTGCTTTTTGAAGGCAAGTTGTGCTTTGACCATGTTGATCCTATTTCGAAATCTATTTTGATTTAAACTATTGCATGCTAGATCAATTAGAAAGATACTTTGTTTAAACATGGGGGTTAGATAAATACCAATTTGTCAGATGACACCTTGATTATCTAAGTATGTGCCATGATCCCTTGTCACCCTAGTTGTGGATTACTAGTTGGACATTATTAAATTGCCAACATGGGTTTAGACCGCTGTAGTATAATCGCTTAGACTCAAGCTCGTGCTCATAACATGATTTTGGACAATCAAATGTTAATATTGACTTAATGATATATTGAACCTGTTTTGGAAAAGTATCATGTGATGTTGATGGCACGTGGTGCATGGTAATCAAGCGGGGTTTGATAAACAGATTTCGATCGGGGCATGTGGCAAGAGTAATCAGTGGGCCAGTTGTGGCATTGGGAATGTTGATTTGGTTCTTCGGTAGTCTTGCCCTGGTCACTCTAAGGACTTAACCTTGCAAGCCTTTGAACTGGGTCATACTTGCAACCACATGGCTGGAATGGGACGGCCCTAGTTGACTAAGTCGCTAAGGACTCACTTGTGGAGCCTCGGGGTGTCAATTACACCGCTTGTGTGATTGTGCGGGGAGCGTGTCGTGGTCGTGGGCCGATACCCATCTAACGGTGTGTTGGTCCCATACTTCGCCTTGGCTAAGGGAAGGGATGGTGTAGAGCACGAACCGAGAGGACCACCTCGTGTTGTTTGAGGCTTCCAAAGGCTTTGTTACTGAACTCGCCTTTGTGGTGTTTGACTGTATCTTGTGGGTAAAGTGCATAACCTCTGCAGAGTGTAGAATCTATTTAAATAGCCGTGTCCACGGTACTGGACAATGCTCGGGAATTACAGTCAAGGGTTAGATTTTCTGAAAATAACTTGGATTTGAAAGTTGGTTTGGTTTAGTAATGAAGATGATGGAAATGTGGTTTAGGATGGGGGAAATGTTTATTAAACTTCTCGAAAAAGTTATTTATGCTTTACTTATTTCTACTTTGCTGAATTTACTTATATTGCTTTTCAAATGTCAAGCATCGCAAATATACCTTAAGCTATTCCTTTGTACCAAGCCATGCATATAGTATATTAGCTTGCATTCTGTGCATGACTTGCTGAGTACCAAGTACTCACCCTTGCCTCAACACAATATCAGTTGAAGAAGAGACTGCACCAGCTTTGGAGGAGGAACTCCAAGAGGACCCGTCTACTTAGGGATGCGAGCCCAGTCAGTTGCCTGTGGTATACTGGATGGCGCCACGATGTTACCTTCGTTGTTTTTCCGCTGCTACTAATTTTCTCTGAATCAGTTTTGCCTTGCGAGGCATATATTTGTAACTTGGCCATAAGGTCGAGTAACCAAGTTTGGTTATTTAAATAAAGTACTTTATTGGTATCGAGTGGTATGATTGTGATATTTACCAATGTTAAGACTGTGTGCACTAGCGCTGAATGTTAAGACTCCGGCCCAAGCCTACCGGCGACGGGCCTCCGCTTCGCTTCGGCAGAAGTTTGGCCTCATTCCTAAATTCAGATCACCAAATAACAACCACCGCATGGACATTCAGTTCAACCACAAGGAAACTAACAATCCTCTTGACCCTAGGGCACTTCCTAAAGTGCCCAAGGGCCAGGGGGGCTAGTGTTGGAGGAAAACCCATCAACTCCCGAAGAGGGAGGCTTCATGCTCCATGGCGGGTCATCAGGGTTCGTCACCGAGATGCTACGGGACGTCCTTTCATGCTCTGTGAGACTGCTACGAGAGATCCCGTAGCCCGCGGGGGGTCCTCATGTCCCGCGGGGGGTCTACGTCTCCCAGGGGCATACCCCGCCGGAGGCTCTCATCATGTCCCGCGGGAGGTCTACGTCTCCCCGGGACATACCCCGCCGGAGGCTCTCATCATGTCCCGCGGGAGGTCTACGTCTCCCCGGGACATACCCCGCCGGAGGCTCTCATCATGTCCCGCGGGAAGTCTGCATCTCCCCGGGGGCATACCCCGCGGAAAGTCTCCTCACGGGAGACTTGAGTGATGTCACCAAGTCCCCTGTGGGGCCCGGATGTCAGGGTCCACTCCCTCGAGATGGTCCCGCGGGGCCCGCTACTTCCCCGCCGGAATGACTAAAATGCCCCTAGTTAGGCTGGTCTAGTAGGGGTATAATGGTATTTTTATGTAAACAGGCTGGGTGCCTATAAATACCCAATGTAACCCCCTCATGTGGAGAGAGCTCTCATTGAATGCAAAACCAAAAACTGGAGTGTCCCTCGGGGAGTCTGGACAAGGGCACATCCCTCTACTCCCCCCGGGGAACACACCGACAGGAGTAGGGCGTCTTCCTTAAGCGCCCGAACCTGTATAAACCCTCGTGTCACATTTACTTTCGTGGACGACGGCCCGTGAAACGGCCGGCGTCCGCTCTCATTTCCGTGTCTAGTTTCCGAACCTACGACAGAATCTGACAGTACGGACTTCTAGGATGTTGTAGATAATTTCATTATCTTTCCGTGGACGTAAAGCACGTTAAATTCCGATCAGCCGTTTGAAAGTTATGGCTGTTTTACCGAGCGCCTAAAAATCTGTGACGCGATTGGAACAGATCTTGGTAATCTGTAGATTAAACAACTTTAGAGGCTGAATCAGTCTTTCCTTATACCTAGAGAAAGTTGGAAAATTTCCTAAGCTACGCGAGGATGTACTCGTTTAATTGATTCGGAGTCCCAGAACTCAAGTTATGCCTTTTGCAAGGCTGCTGTCCCGCCGGGACAGAACCTCTGTTTTTAGGTTTTGCGAGTAGTTGGCAATGTCGGGTTAGATGGGGGTTAGCGTACTGTTTTGAGGTTATGATTGTGAGTGTGTGATGCCTATGTGCAGGTGGTGTGACTCCGGGAGTGCCCTCTTCTTCCCGCCAATCCGTTGCACGTGGTTGAGGCAAGTGTGTTGTAATGTATAGCGGATTGTAGGTTGCTTGTTGATATTGGATGAAAGATTGAATACTTGCTATGATCACTTGCCTTGCTTGCTGTTTTCCAATGATATATTGAGTATGATTATCATGATATGATGCTATGTGTTTATACTTATCATGATTCGATGCCATGTGTCTATATTTGTCATGATGAGATGGCATATGTTTATGTACAAATGAGATATGATAATTGGCATAGTTGCATGCATGACATGAGATGGGGCGAGGGCGGTGAGAAAGTCATAACTAATCCGGGGAAGGTCGGTGAGAAAGTTATGACTATTCCGAAACGCCATTGAGTAAGACCTACATCGTGATTCCATTCACGTGGTGAATGGAAGCGAGGAGTAGGCACCCTCCATCTTCGGGATGGAAGGGGGGAGAGGGTGCACACCGACGGGTGTGTACTCAACCATACCGGTATGAGTTTCCAAGGAGATATGAGCATAACATTGCATTGCATTGCAATACATATTTAATGATGATGATGTTGTTATGTGCTCAAGTATGAGATGATATATGTGATGTGAGGTATTATTGTATTGTAAATGATCTTGTTGTCCATTACAATTTGCTTGCTGAGTTTTCGAACTCACGCTTGTGTTTTATGTTGTTTTTAGGTACTTTGAGATCGGCATGCGGAAAAAAGGGGTCTAGCTACACTTCTACACGTAGCTCCACCATCGTAGTCCATAATTAATCACTTGGAGACATGATTTTAAGAGTTGTGCCTTAAACTTAATGTATGGTTTAATTTAGCATACTAGTGATTCCTTATTTGTTTCGTTTTAGTTTATGAAGTGGTTGAGCGTGGTATTATTTGGCGTAATTTGATGATATATCCATTTATGTTGATGTTTTAGATGTCATGTGCTATGTTATATCTTGCCATGATATTGATATTGTGTTAATTCATGGAAAAACAAAGGAGATGCTGCCGAAATATCGGTTTTTAGCATATGTACCTTTGCTGGAATTTATGTTTAATTGTGGTATTTAGATGTTGTTTAGCTTAGGTTTGGTAGCATTCGGGCATATTAAATGCCGGGGTGTTACAAGGTCGGCCAAATTCCGACTCTAAAATTGCGAAATCGCACGCCCTAACACGGACTCCAAATCTGCCCGAAACTGAGTACAATACGAACTCTAGTTCTTTTCAGATCTACTCCATGGCAGCACGTCCTCTTGATCTAAAAACTCCAAATCTACCATGAGAACAGCACCTAGACCTTCCCCAAGGTTTCCCCATGGACATACCTTAGTCCGACGAACGACGAACACGAAGAATGTCTCTCGATCACCCGATCTCGCTCCCACGCGCCAAATCCTTCGGGATCCCTCGTCGCGGTTCTTCCAAACAGCGAGGGCAGCACGTAGACGTGTCGTGGCAGCGAGGGGGCGTCCTTGGGGGCGCAAGGAGGAGGGGGGTGGCGCGGCTTGAGGTGGAGGTGGAGGAAGAGGACTAGAGGGAGGAGGGAATTGGTGGAGGCGCAAAGGGGAGGTGGAGGCGTGTGGGGAGGCGGCTAGGGCAGGGAGGAGGCGCCCCTGTAGTGTCTCAGTTACAGAGTCCAGCCCATCATATCCCGAGCCATCGGGTGAATGAAGTACGGCCCATGTTTTATCCGAAGCAGAGCTGAGCAAACGAAGCATTGCTTCGCCCGAACCTACAACGCGGAGCGAAGCAGAATAGCGGCAAAGGCAGTGGAGGAACGCACCCTCGCAATCCACGAAGACACACCCGACAACACCATCAAATAAATCTGACACCCTGCAAAAAGAAAAAAGGAAAACGACAAGATCCTATCAGGGCCGGTCGGGAAGAGTAAAATGGGACGCGCACGAGGGACAGTTCCTCCATGTTCCCCCCTATAAAAAGAGAAGAAAGAGCCCACAAAAAACACACACCCCTGTGGTCATAACCACAACACTGGCGCCGTCCGTGGGGAGCGAAAGAAGGTGAAGCTCACCAATCTAGACGACGAACACGTTTTTCCAAAAAACCATGCCACCAAAGAAGGGAGCAGAGGCAGCGTCTAAGGAGACGTCGCCGACGGGAGCAACGGCGACGGCTGGAGCGAGCGGATCCAGACGATCCACCAGGAGCCGATCACGCGGACAACTTCAGCTCCTGAACGAGGAGGATCGCGTTTTGGCTCCAGCAACAGCAAGGGAAGCTCCAGGGGCGCCACCTCCACAAACTCCGGCGACGGCGCGCAAGCGCGCCCCCAAACGGCGTCCCCCAACTGCAGGTGTACACGCTTCGACGATGGGAGGAGACATAGCAGAAGCCTCAACCCCCCCAGCTCGTCGCCAAGTCGGCAGAGGGCGAAAAGGGGGCTTCGAAGGGGGGACCGGGAGTCAGGAGGCGATCGACCCCAACATACAAGCGCTGATGGAGGCCAACGAAAGGCTTATGGCCGAAGTAAAACGTTTGCAGGAACAACAAGAATGGAGGCGTGAGGAATCTCAAGATTACAGCCCAAGCCGGGAGGTATCTTCTCCAACATACTTGAGAACGGAAAGGGAGGAAAGCGATTTGAACCCTCTCGGCCAAGCTTGAACAAAAGGTGGCCCTCACCGGAAGCTTCAAACTCCCGCAAAGAAACCGTATGATGGCAAAACCAACCCAAGGAATTTCTTCGTGTCTACGACACGGCCATGGAAGCTTATTTGGAAGGCGCATTTACGATATTAAAGCCAAAGGATTGCTATTGGCGTTGGAGGGGATAGCCTTATCCTGGTATTCCTCCTTGGAGCCAAATTCTATCACCAACTGGCCGCAACTCCGGGCGAAACTTGAAGGCAATTTTCAAGGCAACGTTGACGGGATTAAAGAGGAAAGCGACCTATTTGCAATTAAACAGCGTGAAGGCGAAACCCTAAAGAGCTATTTCCAGCGATTTTCTCGAATCAAATGCCAAGTTCGAGGGGTTAGCGACACAACCATAATCAACGCCGCGCGTTTTGGGTTGCGAAGGGGGCCATTGGCGGAGAGACTTGCACGCAAGGAAGTACGCTCCGTGGAAGAGATATTCGCAAAGATGAGGGAATATGCCAGGGCAGAGGAAGATCATCTCCGGAGAGAAGATGGGCCGCTGCGAGAAACAGAAGAGATGGGCCCACGCAAGAGGGACCGGAGGAGAGATCCTCCCGCGAGGGCCGCGGCGAAGGAACGGCGCGCAGAACCAGCCAGAAGAGACAAGGGAAGGAGGATCCACTATGTGGAAAATCGGGCGAATCAAGGAGGGTTTGGAGGACAGCAAAAATGGAGTTCGCCAATGGAGCAGGGGAGGCCAAAGGGAGGAATCCATTTGGACAGCAAGGAGGAGCAAAGCCGAAAATGGTATACCTGTGAATATCATGGCGACAACAACACGCACGACACCGCACATTGCAAGGTAATTGAAGGCTATCGCCGCTCAAAGAAAGCGAAGGACGCTGGGTTCACCCCAAAGGCCGGCGTCACCCCACCGAGCACCGTCCTCCTCCTCCCCCCCCTCCCGGGGGAGTAAATCAGCTCCGACGCGTAATCAACGTTATTGCCGGGGGGTCCTCCTCACACCTCTCGTCAAAAAGGCAAAGGAAGGCTTACGCAAGGCAAATTAACCACGTAGGACTCAGCCCGGTCGGCCCCGCCCCGAAGGAACTTGAACCAATCACTTTTACACAAGAAGATGCAGCGGGAGTGCATTTCCCACATCAAGACTCTTTGGTCGTAATGGCAATCATCGCCGAGTGCGAAGTTCGTCGAGTGTTGATTGACGGGGGAAGTGCTGCGGACATTCTCTCGGCGGAGGCTTTTCGACAAATGATGATACCCCGCGATCGACTGAAGAAATCGGAGGTACCATTGGTGGGCTTTGGGGGCCACGCAGTTAACACCCTCGGACAAGTGGAGCTGGAGGTCACCTTCGCGACGTCACAGAGTCAGATATCCAACCTAGTCACATTCGACGTAGTGGATATACCCTTCCAGTATAACGCCATCCTCGGTTGGGGATCGCTGACGGCCATGGCAGCAGTTATCCACCACGGATTCCTATGTATGAAGATCCCGTCGGGGAGTGGCGTTATCACGGTCAAAGGAGACCAAGCCCTCGCCAGGAAAATAGACATGGAGAATCCCTCTCGGGTTAGGTATGTTCGTACCACCGAGCAGACTCCGACAACAATGCCTCGTGGGAAATGGCTCCCCAAACCGCAGCCCGAGGGTGGTGAAACAAAGTGGTGCCCTCCACCCAGGAGGAGAGAGGATTATAACTCTCAGCGCCACCCTCACCCCCAGCGAAGAAAAATACTTAATGCAGCTTCTCCAGGAATACGAGACAGTATTCGCGTGGGGACCGGAGGACCTTCCGGGGGTTAAAAGGGAAACAGTCGAGCACGCCTTGGCAACCAGCGAAAGTGTCAAACCGAAGAAGCAGAAGCTCCGGAAGCTCTCCATTGAGAGGCAAGCTGCGGCCAAGGCGGAGGTGGTGAAGCTCCTCCAGGCAGGAATCGTACGGGAGGCGGTCCATACGGAGTGGTTGGCCAATGTGGTCCTGGTCAAAAAAGCCAGCGGGGCTTGGAGGATGTGTATCGATTTCACCGACCTCAACAAGGCGTGCCCTAAAGATGACTTCCCCCTCCCCCGCATCGATCAACTCGTTGACTCAACCTCCGGGTCAGAAAGGATGAGTTTCCTTGATGCTTATTCCGGGTATCACCAAATTTATATGCGGAAGGAAGACGAGGACAAGACGGCGTTCATCACCCCCTTCGGCACTTACTGTTTTATTCGGATGCCGTTCGGTCTTAAAAATGCAGGTGCTACCTTCGCACGTCTTATCGCCAAGGTTTTCGCGAACCAATTAGGAAAGAACGTGGAAGCATACGTCGATGACATCATCGTTAAAAGCGAAAAGAAGGAAGACCATTTAACCGATCTCAGGGAGACTTTCAACAGCCTAAGAGCTGAGAGGATGAAGCTCAACCCGAACAAGTGCTTCTTCGACGTAGATGCGGGAAAATTGCTGGGATTCCTAGTGTTACAACGGGGCATCGAAGCGAACCCCGAGAAGATAAGAGCTATCCAAGATATGGCCCCGCCCAAGAATGTGAAAGAGGTACAACGCTTAGCAGGGAGGCTTGCCGCCCTCAACCGCTTCCTCCCTAAGTCCGCGGAGCAGAGTCTACCCATCTTCAAAGCACTGCGATACAGCGGCACTTTCGCTTGGACAGAGGAATGCCAGCTCGCCTTCGACAAGTTGAAGCAAAACCTTATGGAGGTGCCAACCCTACGAAGCCCGAAGCAAGGCGAAGAGCTTTTATTGTATTTGGCAGCAAGCCCCTCGGCTGTCAGTGCAGTACTGGTACAACCGCAAGGCGCAAAGCAACAACCAATCTACTTCGTCTCCGAGGCACTGCAGGGGGCGAGGCTGCGATACACGGAAATGGAGAAGCTAATGTATGCGTTGCTAATGGCATCCAGGAAGCTTCGCCATTATTTCCAAGCTAACCGTATCAAAGTACCAACGGCATACCCCCTCGGCTCGATGTTGACCAATAGGGAGAGCACGGGACGCATCAGTAAATGGGCGGTCGAACTAGCATCTTTTGAGTTGGGGATAATACCACGTACTGCCATTAAGAGTCAAGTGTTGGCCGACTTCGTGGTAGAATGGACGTCTCCAACCTTCGAAGATGAGAGGATCCCAACGGTATGGACCATCAATTCGGATGGATCATGGGGGAGTAAAGGGAGCCGGGATTGCAGCGATTGAAGGGAATATGCCCGAGAGGCAATAATAAATTGTTTATTATCTTATTCCATGTTTATAATAGATGTTTATTTCTCATGCTAAAATTGTATTAACCGGAAACGTTGATACATGTGTGTGTAATAAACAAACAAAAGGTTCCTAGTAAAGCCTCTTTTTTAAACTAGCTCGTTGATTAACTGATGATCAAGGTTTCCTGATCATGAACATTGGATGTTGTTAATAACGGGGTCACATTATTAGAAGAATGATGTGATGAACACACACCCAAGTTGGTATAGCAAATTCGATCAAGTCATTAAAGTTTGTTGCTGTACTGAACATATACAAAATAGCTCTTTTCCTTAGACCATGAGATGATGTCAATCACTAACTCCGGAAGAGTACTTTGATGACATCAAACGTCACTCCGTAACACGGTGACTATAAAGATGGATTTGGGTACTATGAAAGTATTAGTTGAGGCTCATGCATCAAGAGTGGGATTTGTCCATCCAGATGACGGAGAGATATACTCTGGGCCCTCTCGGTGATATCACATTGACATCGCTTGCAAGCACGTGACTAGGTCACAAGAATGTCATATCACGGAACGAGTAAAGAGTACTTATCGGTAATAGGATCAAACTAGGTATAGTTGATACCAATGATCGGATCTCGGATAAGTAATATATCGCGAGACAAAAGGAATTGGTTATGTTGGTTTTGGTTCACACGATCACTAGTTCATCGTTGAGTAAGTGGGAGTCATTATGGATCTCCAGATCCCGCTGATGATTATTGATCAGAGAGGTGTCTTGATCATGTCCATTTTATTCACGAACCGTAGGGTGACACACTTAAGGTTCATCGACGCTTTTGAGTGGATACGGAACACCGGAGAAAAGTTTGGACAGCACCGGAATAGTTTCGGGATATCAGAACATTCACATGGAGAGAATGGAGAGTCCATTCACATGAAGAGAATGGAGAGTCCATTCACATGGAGAGTCCATTCACATGAAGAGAATGGAGAGTCCATTCACATGGAGAGTCCATTCACATGGAGAGAATGGAGAGTCCATTCACATGGAGAGAATGGAGAGTCAACTCACTCCTATAAAAGGGAGGGTGGAGCTCCTCTCTCATGACTAATCTCTATGACCCTTTGGTTGGTCCTTTCTCCCTCCTCCTGCTGTTCCACCTTTCAAGCGGTAGCTTGCGTAAGCGCTGCTGAAACAGTTTCTCCACCACCACCACTAAGTCGTAGTGTTGTTGGAGTTTCCCGTGGATCCTCTACTTCCGCTGCCCCGCTGGATAGAGGGATTGGAGGTCATCGTTGTTCCGTACGTGTGACCAAGTACGGAGGCGCTACCGTTTGTGGCGCTCATCTTCGCGACTTTGAAGTCGGGCGTGTACCTCTACTTCAACCACGTTTGTTTGCGGGAACGTTATTCCCGCCGTCTACGAGGTGAGTCCTTCAAACCGCTTGCATGCATCTCCTAGATATGATCTTGGTGTTTGGTTGCATTCAGAGGAAAATTTTTGTTTTCCATGCTTCAAACCCATCGCTGGTATCAGAGCCGTGTCTATGCGTAGATGTTTTGTACGGTTTAAAACACATGTGGATGTGGGCGTTGATGATAATGTTATTGCATACTTTCGTGTATTTTGGATCATGGTGGCATAGTGGGATTTGAAGCGGCCCGGACTAACCTTACATGTCCTCGCACATGAGACTTGTTCCACGCTCGACATGCAACTAGTATTGCATAAGTGGCTTTGCGGGTGTCTGTTTCTCCTACTATAGTCATGATCTAATTTACAACGGTTTGCTAATAATGTTTTTATCACCGTTGTGGTTCTTGTTCGTAGGTAAGAACAGTTTTTTCCTAGAAAGCCCAAAACCACGTAAAATATGCAAAAATAAATTAGAGGCGTCTAACTTGTTTTTGCAGGGCGTGTGATGTGATATGGTCATTGATACAAAGATTGTTGTATGAAATGAAATTTATTGTAAATTTAAACAACCGGCAGGAGCCATTTGGTTGTTTTTTCTTTTATGGCCTGCGTGCTAAGTATATGTCCATGTGATATATTGTAATGGAGGAAGACAATCAAGATGGCAAAAGATCATGGACCTTGGTGCCATGCCGATGGAATGATGGAGATCATACCATGTCGCACAAGATGGAGATCAAGTGCTGAAAGGACCATATCATATCACTTTATTCATGCATGTGATGTTAATCCTTTTATGCATCTTATTTTGCTTGGATATGATCACGTCGATAGCACTATAAGATGATCCCTCCAAATTAATATCAAGATAATAATGTGTTCTTCCATAGTATGCACCGTTAAGAAAGTTCGTCGTTTCGAAGCACCACGTGATGATCGGGTGTGAGACTCTACGTTCGCATACAACGGGTGTAAGCCAGATTTACACACGCAAATACTTTGGTTCTACTTGGCGAGCCTAGCATGTACAGACATGGCCTCGGAACACGAACCGAAAGGTAAAGCATGAGTCATATGGATGATATGATGAACATATTGATGTTCGCCTTTGAAACTATGCCGTCTCACGTGATGATCGGTTTCGGTATAGTGAATTTGGTTCGTGTAATCACTAAAGATGACTAGAGGGATGTTGTTTTTGAGTGGGAGTTCTCGTAGTAATTTTGAATTAAACTTGAACTTAATCTATTATGAACTTAGTCTAATTAACTTTGCAAATACGTTGTAGATGGCACCACCTACTTTCAATTTCAATCTGTTCATGAAGAAAGAGAAACTAGCCACCAACGGTAGCAACTTTACCAACTGGGCCCTTAACCTGAGGATTCTCCTCGCCACGCTCAAAGGAGCTATGTGCTTGATGCGCCGCTGGGTGCCCCGCCTACCGATGATGGCCCCGAGGAGGAGAAAATGTTTTCTTGACTCGCAAGGAGGACCACAGTCTAGTTCATCACGGCATTTTGTATGGCCTTGAGCCTGAGCTGCGAAACGCTTTGAGCACAAAGAATGCTTTTGATACAATGGGAGAGTTGAAAATGATTTTCGACACCCATGCCGCAGTAGAGAGTTATGAAGCTTCAGAAAAGTTCTTTAGCTGCATGATGGAGGAAAACAGCTCCGTTAGTGAGCACGTACTCAAAATGTCTGGGTACGCCGATAAACTCATAGCTTTGGGAATAACGATCCCCATTGAGCTAGGAATTCATCGTGTTCTCCAGTCTATGCCCCCAAGCTACAAGAGCTTTGTGATGAACTACAACATGCAGGCATGAAGAAGTCTCTCCTCGAAGCTTCACAATGCTGAAAACTCAAGTAGAGATCAAGAAGGAACATCAAGTGTTGATGGTCCATAAGAACACCAGTTTCAAGAAGAATGGCAAGAAAGGCAAGGCTAAGGGTAACTTCAAGAAGAAGGGCAAGTCTCATTTGCCACATCTCGAGAAGAAGACCAAGGCTGGCCCTAAGTCAGAATCTTGAATGTTTTTACTGCAAGGGCACTAGGCAATTGGAAGCGCAATCGCCCAAAATATCTCGGGCCGATAAGAAGGACGGAATGTGAACAAAGGTATATATGATATACATGTTATTGATGTGTACCTTACTAGTACTCGCAGATGGCGCCTGGGTATTTGATACCTGGTTCGGTTGCTAACATATGTAACTCAAATCGAGCTAAGGAACAAAGCGACAACTAGCAAGGGATGAGGTGATGATGCGGCGTCGGCAATGGATCAAAGGTTGATGTGATCGCCGTCGACGCTACCTATCCAATTACCATCAAGATTAGTTATGAACCTAAATAATTGTTATTTGGTGCCTGCGTTGAGCATGAACATCATATCTGGATCTTGTTTAATGCGAGACGGTTATTCATTCAAGTCTGAGAACAATGGTTGTTCAATTTATATGAATAATATCTTTTATGGTCATGCACCTGAGAAGAATGGTTTATTTATTTTGAATCTTGATAATAATAGTACACATGTTCATAATGTGAATGCCAAAAGAATTAAGTTGAATGATGATATTGCTGCATATATGTGGCATTGCCGCTTATGTCATATTGGTGTTAAACGCATGAAGAAGCTCCATTCTGATGGACTACTAGAATCACTTGATTATGAATCATTTGAGACATGTGAACCATGCCTCATGGGCAAGATGACTAGAACCCCGTTTTCCGGTACAATGGAGCGGGCAACCGACTTATTGGAAATCATACATACCGATGTGTGTGGTCCAATGAGTGTGTCAGCACGTGGTGGATATCGTTACTTCGTTACTTTCACGGATGATTTGAGTAGATATGGATATATTTACTTAATGAAACACAAGTCTGAAACATTTGAAAAGTTCAAAGAATTTCAGAGTGAAGTAGAAAATCATCGTAATAGAAAGATCAAATTTCTACGATCCGATCGTGGAGGAGAGTATCTTAGTTATGAGTTTGGCACACACATGAGACAATGTGGAATAGTTTCACAACTCACTCCCCTTGGAACACCACAACAGAATGGTGTATCCGAAGCCGTCGTAATCGTACTTTATTGGATATGGTTCGATCTATGATGTCCCTTACAGATTTGCCACTATCATTTTGGGGTCATGCACTAGAAACAACTGCATTCACTTTAAATAGGGCACCATCTAAATCCGTTAAAACGACACCGTATGAATTATGGTTTGGCAACAAACCTAAGCCATCATTTCTAAAAGTTTGGGGATGCGATGTTTATGTGAAGAAACTTCAACCCGATAAACTCGAACCCAAAGCGGAAAAATGCGTCTTCATAGGATACCCTAAAGAAACAATTGGGTACACCTTCTATCACAGCATCCAAGGCAAGGTTTTCGTTGCCAAGAATGGATCCTTTTGGAGAAAGAGTTTCTCTCGAAAGGTGTGAGTAGTAGGAAGGTAGAACTCGACGAGGTTGTTGAACCTTCTCTTCATGGAATGGCAAGTGCAGCGTAGCGGAAGTTGTTTCGGAGTTGACTTCACCAAATGAAGAGGGAACTAATGATAAGGATCATGAAACTCCGAAAGAGAACACTACCGCACATCGCAGGTCAACAAGAGCGCATACTGCTCCTGACTTTTATGTTCCTACTATGAATGTCATGGTAGTTGAGAATGATGACCCTGCGACGTATGATGAAGCGATGATGAGCCCAGATTCCGACAAATGGCTAGAAGCCATGAAATCCGAAATGGGATCCATGTATGAAAACCAAGTATGGACTTTGGTGGACCTACCCAATGACCGCAAGGCCGTTGAGAACAAATGGATTTTCAAAAAAAAAAATAGACGCTGATGGTAATGTGACCGTCTATAAAGCTCGACTTGTCGCAAAGGGTTTTCGACAAATTCAAGGAGTTGACTACGATGAGACTTTCTCACCCGTAGCGATGCTAAAGTCTGTTAGGATTATGTTAGCATTTGCTGCATTTTTCGATTATGAAATTTGGCAGATGGATGTAAAAACCGCGTTCCTTAATGGAAACATTGAGGAAGAGTTGTATATGATACAACCCAAAGGTTTTGTTGATCCTAAGGATGCTAATAAGGTATGCAAACTTCAGCGATCCATTTATGGACTGAAGCAAGCATCACGAAGTTGGAATCTCCGTTTTGATGAGGTAATCAAAGGTTTTGGATTTGTCCAAACTTACGGAGAAGCTTGTATTTACAAGAAAGTGAGTGGGAGCTCTATAGCATTTACGATATTATATGTGGATGACATATTGTTGATTGGAAATGATATAGAACTTTTGAAAAGCGTAAAAGATTACTTAAACAAGAAGTTTTCAATGAAGGACCTTGGTGAAGCGGGCGTATATTTTAGGCATCAAAATCTATAGAGATAGATCGAGACGCTTGATTGGGTTATCGCAAAGTACATACCTTGACAAGATTCTAAAGAAGTTTAGAATGGACGAAAGTAAGAAAGGGTTCTTACCTATGTTGCAAGGCAAGACGTTGAGTAAGACTCAGAGTCCAACTATAGCGAAGATAGAGAAGTAATGAATAAAATTCCCTATGCTTCAGCCATAGGCTCTATCATGTATGCTATGTTGTGTACAAGACCGGATGTGGCACATGCTATTAGTTTGACTAGCAGTACCAATCTGATCCAGGTTTGGAACAACTGGACAGCGGTCAAGAATATCTTTAAGTACTTGAGAAGAACTAAGGATATGTTTCTCATATATGGTGGTGAAGAAGAGCTCGTCGCAAAGGTTACGTCGACGCTAGTTTCGACACGATCCGGATGACTCTAAGTCACAAACCGGGTATATTTTTGAAATGAATGGAAGAGCAAAGTGAGTCGGAGGAGTTCCAAGCAATCTGTGGTGGCGGGATCTTCAACAGAGGCGGAATATGTTGTCGCTTGTATAGCGTATACAGAAGCGCTTTTGGATGAAGATGTTCATATCCGAACTGGGTGTGGTTCCGAGTGCGTTGGACCCAATGGTTATATATTGTGACAACAATGGTGCCATAGCCAATGCTAAAGAACCAAGGTCACACAAGAATTCCAAGCATATTAAGCGACGGTTTCACTCCATCCGTGAACATGTCAAGGATGGCGATGTAAAGATTTGCAAAGTGCACACGGATCTGAATGTGGCAGACGTGTTGACTAAAGCTCTCCCAAGGGCAAAACATGATCAGCACTAACTCAATGGGTGTTAGATTCATCACAATGTAATCTAGATTATTGACTCTAGTGCAAGTGGGAGATCAAGGGAATATGCCCGAGAGGCAATAATAAATTGTTTATTATCTTATTCCATGTTTATAATAGATGTTTATTTCTCATGCTAAAATTGTATTAACCGGAAACGTTGATACATGTGTGTGTAATAAACAAACAAAAGGTTCCTAGTAAAGCCTCTTTTAAACTAGCTCGTTGATTAACCGATGATCAAGGTTTCTGATCATGAACATTGGATGTTGTTAATAACGGGTCACATTATTAGAAGAATGATGTGATGAACACACACCCAAGTTGGTATAGCAAATTCGATCAAGTCATTAAAGTTTGTTCTTTGTCTTGAACATATACAAAATAGCTCTTTTCCTTAGACCATGAGATGATGTCAATCACTAACTCCTAAGAGTACTTTGATGACATCAAAGCGTCACTCCGTAACACGGTGACTATAAAGATGGATTTGGGTACTATGAAAGTATTAGTTGAGGCTCATGCATCAAGAGTGGGATTTGTCCATCCAGATGACGGAGAGATATACTCTGGGCCCTCTCGGTGATATCACATTGACATCGCTTGCAAGCACGTGACTAGGTCACAAGAATGTCATATCACGGAACGAGTAAAGAGTACTTATCGGTAACGGGATCAAACTAGGTATAGTTGATACCAATGATCGGATCTCGGATAAGTAATATATCGCGAGACAAAAGGAATTGGTTATGTTGGTTTTGGTTCACACGATCACTAGTTCATCGTTGAGTAAGTGGGAGTCATTATGGATCTCGGATCCCGCTGATGATTATTGATCGTGAGAGGTGTCTTGATCATGTCCATTTTATTCACGAACCGTAGGGTGACACACTTAAGGTTCATCGACGCTTTTGAGTGGATACGGAACACCGGAGAAAAGTTTGGACAGCACCGGAATAGTTTCGGGATATCAGAACATTCACATGGAGAGAATGGAGAGTCCATTCACATGAAGAGAATGGAGAGTCCATTCACATGGAGAGTCCATTCACATGAAGAGAATGGAGAGTCCATTCACATGGAGAGTCCATTCACATGGAGAGAATGGAGAGTCCATTCACATGGAGAGAATGGAGAGTCAACTCACTCCTATAAAAGGGAGGTGGAGCTCCTCTCTCATGACTAATCTCTATGACCCTTTGGTTGGTCCTTTCTCCCTCCTCCTGCTGTTCCACCTTTCAAGCGGTGTAGCTTAAGCGGCCTATTCTTTAGCTGATTTCTCCACCACCACCACTAAGTCGTAGTGTTGTTGGAGTTTCCGTGGATCCTCTACTTCCGCTGCCCCGCTGGATCGAGGGATTGAGGTCGCCGTTGTTCCGCACGCGTGTGACCAAGCACGGAGGCGCTACCGTTTGTGGCGCTCATCTTCGCGACTTTGAAGTCGGGCGTGTACCTCTACTTCAACCACGTTTGTTTGCGGGAACGTTATTCCCGCTTTCGGTCTACGAGGGTGAGTCCTTCTGAAACCGTTTGCATGCATCTCCTAGATATGATCTTGGTGTTTGGTTGCATTCGTAGGAAAATTTTTGTTTTCCATGCTTCGAAACCCATCAGTGGTATCAGAGCCGTGTCTATGCGTAGATGTTTTGTACGGTTTAAAACACATGTGGATGTGGGCGTTGATGATAATGTTATTGCATACTTTCGTGTATTTTGGATCATGGTGGCATAGTGGGATTTGAAGCGGCCCGGACTAACCTTACATGTCCTCGCACATGAGACTTGTTCCACGCTCGACATGCAACTAGTATTGCATAAGTGGCTTTGGCGGGTGTCTGCTTCTCCTACTATAGTCATGATCTAATTTACAACGGTTTGCTAATAATGTTTTATCACCGTTGTGGTTCTTGTTCGTAGGTAAGAACAGTTTTTTCCTAGAAAGCCCAAAACCACGTAAAATATGCAAAAATAAATTAGAGGCGTCTAACTTGTTTTTGCAGGGCGTGTGATGTGATATGGTCATTGATACAAAGATTGTTGTATGAAATGAAATTTATTGTAAATTTAAACAACCGGCAGGAGCCATTTGGTTGTTTTTTTCTTTTATGGCCTGCGTGCTAAGTATATGTCCATGTGATATATTGTAATGGAGGAAGACAATCAAGATGGCAGCATCATGGACCTTGGTGCCATGCCGATGGAATGATGGAGATCATACCATGTCGCACAAGATGGAGATCAAGTGCTGAAAGGACCATATCATATCACTTTATTCATGCATGTGATGTTAATCCTTTTATGCATCTTATTTTGCTTGGATATGATCACGTCGATAGCACTATAAGATGATCCCTCCAAATTAATATCAAGATAATAATGTGTTCTTCCATAGTATGCACCGTTAAGAAAGTTCGTCGTTTCGAAGCACCACGTGATGATCGGGTGTGAGACTCTACGTCAGATACAACGGGTGTAAGCCAGATTTACACACGCAAATACTTTGGTTCTACTTGGCGAGCCTAGCATGTACTGAGACATGGCCTCGAACACGAACCTAAAGGTAAAGCATGAGTCATATGGATGATATGATGAACATATTGATGTTCGCCTTTGAAACTATGCCGTCTCACGTGATGATCGGTTTCGGTATAGTGAATTTGGTTCGTGTAATCACTAAAGATGACTAGAGGGATGTTGTTTTTGAGTGGGAGTTCTCGTGAGTAATTTTGAATTAAACTTGAACTTAATCTATTATGAACTTAGTCTAATTAACTTTGCAAATACGTTGTAGATGGCACCACCTACTTTCAATTTCAATCTGTTCATGAAGAAAGAGAAACTAGCCACCAACGGTAGCAACTTTACCAATCGGGCCCTTAACTCGAGGATTCTCCTCGCTGCTCAAAGGAGCTATGTGCTTGATGCGCCGCTGGTGCCCCGCCCACGATGATGGCCCCGAGGAGGAGAAAAATGTTTTCTTGACTCGCAAGGAGGACCACAGTCTAGTTCATCATGCGGCATTTTGTATGGCCTTGAGCCTGAGCCGCGAAACGCTTTGAGCACAAAGCAATGCTTTTGATACAATGGGAGAGTTGAAAATGATTTTCGACACCCATGCCGCAGATGAGAGTTATGAAGCTTCGTAAAAGTTCTTTAGCCGCATGATGGAGGAAAACAAATTCCGTTAGTGAGCACGTACTCAAAATGTCTGGGTACGCCGATAAACTCATAGCTTTGGGAATAACGATCCCCATTGAGCTAGGAATTCATCGTGTTCTCCGATCTCGCCACCAAGCTACAAGAGCTTTGTGATGAACTACAACATGCAGGCATGAAGAAGTCTCTCCCGAGCTTCTGTCAATGCTGGAAACTGTGAAGTAGAGATCAAGAAGGAACATCAAGTGTTGATGGTCCATAAGAACACCGATTTCAAGAAGAATGGCAAGAAAGGCAAGGCTAAGGGTAACTTCAAGAAGAAGGGCAAGTCTGTTGCCACATCGAGAAGAAGACCAAGGCCGCCCTAAGTCGACAGTCTTGAATGTTTACTTTGCAGAAGGGCACTAGGCACTTTAAGCGCAATCGCCCAAAATATCTGGGTGATAAGAAGGACGGAATGTGAACAAAGGTATATATGATATACATGTTATTGATGTGTACCTTACTAGTACTCGCAGATGGCGCTGGTATTTGATACCGGTTCGTTGCTAACATATGTAACTCAAATCGAGCTAAGGAACAAAGCGACAACTAGCAAGGGATGAGGTGATGATGCGCGTCGGCAATGGATCAAAGGTTGATGTGATCGCCGTCGGACGCTACCTATACAATTACCATCAGGATTAGTTATGAACCTAAATAATAGTTATATGGTGCCTGCGTTGAGCATGAACATCATATCTGGATCTTGTTTAATACTAGACGGTTATTCATTCAAGTCTGAGAACAATGGTTGTTCAATTTATATGAATAATATCTTTTATGGTCATGCACCTGAGAAGAATGGTTTATTTATTTTGAATCTTGATAATAATAGTACACATGTTCATAATGTGAATGCCAAAAGAATTAAGTTGAATGATGATATTGCTGCATATATGTGGCATTGCCGCTTATGTCATATTGGTGTTAAACGCATGAAGAAGCTCCATTCTGATGGACTACTAGAATCACTTGATTATGAATCATTTGAGACATGTGAACCATGCCTCATGGGCAAGATGACTAGAACCCCGTTTTCCGGTACAATGGAGCGGGCAACCGACTTATTGGAAATCATACATACCGATGTGTGTGGTCCAATGAGTGTGTCAGTGCGTGGTGGATATCGTTACTTTTACTTTCACGGATGATTTGAGTAGATATGGATATATTTACTTAATGAAACACAAGTCTGAAACATTTGAAAAGTTCAAAGAATTTCAGAGTGAAGTAGAAAATCATCGTAATAGAAAGATCAAATTTCTACGATCCGATCGTGGAGGAGAGTATCTTAGTTACGAAGTTTGGCACACACATGAGACAATGTGGAATAGTTTCACAACTCACTCCTGCTGGAACACCACAACAGAATGGTGTATCCGAAATGTCGTAATCGCACTTTATTGGATATGGTTCGATCTATGATGTCCCTTACAGATTTGCCACTATCATTTTGGGGTCATGCACTAGAAACAGTTGCATTCACTTTAAATAGGGCACCATCTAAATCCGTTGAAACGACACCGTATGAATTATGGTTTGGCAACAAACCTAAGCTGTCATTTCTAAAAGTTTGGGGATGCGATGTTTATGTGAAGAAACTTCAACCTGATAAACTCGAACCCAAAGCGGAAAAATGCGTCTTCATAGGATACCCTAAAGAAACAATTGGGTACACCTTCTATCACAGATCCAAGGGCAAGGTTTTCGTTGCCAAGAATGGATCCTTTTTGGAGAAAGAGTTTCTCTCGAAAGGTGTGAGTAGTAGGAAGGTAGAACTCGACGAGGTTATTGAACCTTCTCTTCATGGAATGGCAAGTGCAGCAGTCACTGAAGTTGTTTCGAGTTGACTTCACCAAATGAAGAGGGAACTAATGATAAGGATCATGAAACTCCGAAAGAGAACACTACCGCACATCGCAGGTCAACAAGAGCGCATACTGCTCCTGACTTTTATGTTCCTACTATGAATGTCATGGTGGTTGAGAATGATGACCTGCGACGTATGATGAAGCGATGATGAGCCCAGATTCGACAAATGGCTAGAAGCCATGAAATCCGAAATGGGATCCATGTATGAAAACCAAGTATGGACTTTGGTGGACCTACCCAATGACCGCAAGGCCGTTGAGAACAAATGGATTTTCAAAAAAAAAAATAGACGCTGATGGTAATGTGACCGTCTATAAAGCTCGACTTGTCGCAAAGGGTTTTCGACAAATTCAAGGAGTTGACTACGATGAGACTTTCTCACCCGTAGCGATGCTAAAGTCTGTTAGGATTATGTTAGCATTTGCTGCATTTTTCGATTATGAAATTTGGCAGATGGATGTAAAACCGCGTTCCTTAATGGAAACATTGAGGAAGAGTTGTATATGATACAACCCAAAGGTTTTGTTGATCCTAAGGATGCTAATAAGGTATGCAAACTTCAATGATCCATTTATGGACTGAAGCAAGCATCACGGTTGGAATCTCCGTTTTGATGAGGTAATCAAAGGTTTTGGATTTGTCCAAACTTACGGAGAAGCTTGTATTTACAAGAAAGTGAGTGGGAGCTCTATAGCATTTCTGATATTATATGTGGATGACATATTGTTGATTGGAAATGATATAGAACTTTTGAAAAGCGTAAAAGATTACTTAAACAATAAGTTTTCAATGAAGGACCTTGGTGAAGCGGCGTATATTTTAGGCATCAAAATCTATAGAGATAGATCGAGACGCTTGATTGGGTTATCGCAAAGTACATACCTTGACAAGATTCTAAAGAAGTTTAGAATGGACGAAAGTAAGAAAGGGTTCTTACCTATGTTGCAAGGCAAGACGTTGAGTAAGACTCAGAGTCCAACTATAGCATAAGATAGAGAAGTAATGAATAAAATTCCCTATGCTTCAGCCATAGGCTCTATCATGTATGCTATGTTGTCTACAAGACCGGATGTGGCACATGCTATTAGTTTGACTAGCAGTACCAATCGATCCAGGTTTGGAACAACTGGACAGCGGTCAAGAATATCTTTAAGTACTTGAGAAGAACTAAGGATATGTTTCTCATATATGGTGGTGAAGAAGAGCTCGTCGCAAAAGGTTACGTCGACGCTAGTTTCGACACTGATCCGGATGACTCTAAGTCACAAACCGGGTATATTTTTGAAATGAATGGAAGAGCAGTGAGCTGGAGGAGTTCCAAGCAATCTGTGGTGGCAGGATCTTCAACAGAGGCGGAATATGTTGTCTTTGCTTGAAGCAGTAGAAGCGATTTGGATGAAGATGTTCATATCCGAATCGGGTGTGGTTCCGAAAGCGTTGGACCCAATGGTTATATATTGTGACAACAATGGTGCCATAGCCAATGCTAAAGAACCAAGGTCACACAAGAATTCCAAGCATATTAAGCGACGGTTTCACTCCATCCGTGAACATGTCAAGGATGGCGATGTAAAGATTTGCAAAGTGCACACGGATCTGAATGTGGCAAACGTGTTGACTAAAGCTCTCCCAAGGGCAAAACATGATCAGCACCAGAACTCAATGGGTGTTAGATTCATCACAATGTAATCTAGATTATTGACTCTAGTGCAAGTGGGAGATCAAGGGAATATGCCCGAGAGGCAATAATAAATTGTTTATTATCTTATTCCATGTTTATAATAGATGTTTATTTCTCATGCTAAAATTGTATTAACCGAAACGTTGATACATGTGTGTGTAATAAACAAACAAAAGGTTCCTAGTAAAGCCTCTTTTTAAACTAGCTCGTTGATTAACCGATGATCAAGGTTTCTGATCATGAACATTGGATGTTGTTAATAACTTGGGGTCACATTATTAGAAGAATGATGTGATGAACACACACCCAAGTTGGTATAGCAAATTCGATCAAGTCATTAAAGTTTGTTGCTGTCTTGAACATATACAAAATAGCTCTTTTCCTTAGACCATGAGATGATGTCAATCACTAACTCCTAAGAGTACTTTGATGACATCAAACGCCACTCCGTAACACGGTGACTATAAAGATGGATTTGGGTACTATGAAAGTATTAGTTGAGGCTCATGCATCAAGAGTGGGATTTGTCCATCCGTGATGACGGAGAGATATACTCAGGCCCTCTCGGTGATATCACATTGACATCGCTTGCAAGCACGTGACTAGGTCACAAGAATGTCATATCACGGAACGAGTAAAGAGTACTTATCGGTAACGGATCAAACTAGGTATAGTTGATACCAATGATCGGATCTCGGATAAGTAATATATCGCGAGACAAAAGGAATTGGTTATGTTGGTTTTGGTTCACACGATCACTAGTTCATCGCTGAGTAAGTGGGAGTCATTATGGATCTCCGTGATCCCGCCGATGATTATTGATCAGAGAGGTGTCTTGATCATGTCCATTTTATTCACGAACCGTAGGGTGACACACTTAAGGTTCATCGACGCTTTTGAGTGGATACGGAACACCGGAGAAAAGTTTGGACAGCACCGGAATAGTTTCAGGATATCAGAACATTCACATGGAGAGAATGGAGAGTCCATTCACATGAAGAGAATGGAGAGTCCATTCACATGGAGAGTCCATTCACATGAAGAGAATGGAGAGTCCATTCACATGGAGAGTCCATTCACATGGAGAGAATGGAGAGTCCATTCACATGGAGAGAATGGAGAGTCAACTCACTCCTATAAAAGGGAGGGTGGAGCTCCTCTCTCATAACTAATCTCTATGACCCTTTGGTTGGTCCTTTCTCCTCCTCCTCGCTGTTCCACCTTTCAAGCAAAGAGCTTGCTTAAGCGCTGCTGAAACAGTTTCTCCACCACCACCACTAAGTCGTAGTGTTGTTGGAGTTTCCCGTGGATCCTCTACTTCCGCTGCCCCGCTGGATCGAGGGATTGGAGGTCGTCGTTGTTCCGTACGTGTGACCAAGTACGGAGGCGCTACCGTTTGTGGCGCTCATCTTCGCGACTTTGAAGTCGGGCGTGTACCTCTACTTCAACCACGTTTGTTTGCGGGAACGTTATTCCCGCTTTCGGTCTACGAGGGTGAGTCCTTCTGAAACCGTTTGCATGCATCTCCTAGATATGATCTTGGTGTTTGGTTGCATTCGTAGGAAAATTTTTGTTTTCCATGCTTCGAAACCCATCAGCGATAGTGAGAGCCCCGGGGGGGGGGGGAGCTGGCCGAGTTCGCGGCAAGACTTCAATTTCCCTCGACCAACAACATGGCGGAGTATGAAGCACTGTTGCTGGGGCTACGAAAGGCAAAAACCATGGGGGCAAGAAGAGCCATCTTGCAAACTGACTCAAAATTGGTCCAAGGACAAATTTCCAAAGAATATCAAGTAAAGGACGAGCAACTCCAAAAGTATGTGGAAGCAGTTCGCGCACTAGAAAAAGGCTTCGAGGGGTTCACTGTCCTCGCTATTCCAAGAGCCCAGAATACAAGAGCAGATGAATTGGCAAAGATCGCTGCGAATGGAGGGACCCTGCCACCCACGGTTTTCTTCGAGGAGCTCCAAACCACCTCAATTTCTTTGCATGTGAATGTAGTCACCAGAACGAGGGTCGAGGACTGGAGAAGTGAAGTGTACGATTACCTTCTTACAGGGACACTACCCCAGGACGAGGCATCTTCAAGGCGTGTGGAAAGGCGGGCAAAGAAATATGCCATAATAGAAGGGTTGCTTTTTCGTAATGGACTCGGCGCTCCATGGCTTCGTTGCATTTCACGCGAAGAGGGGATACAAGCCCTACAAGAGGCGCACCAGGGGACCTGTGGAGCACACCAAGCCCCCAGAAGCCTCGCTGGAAAGGTTTTGGATGGGACTCTATTGGCCTTCGGCGCTGAAGGACGCGGAAGAGGTGGTCCGGCATTGCCACGCGTGCTAGTGGATGTCGAGGCAGAAGAAGGCCCCACCCGGCGAGCTGCATCCGATACCGCCAATTTGGCCTTTCGCCAAGTGGGGAATGGATATAGTAGGAGCATTGCCCAAAGCTCGAGCGAGTCTTCAGTTCGTGATCGTCGCGATTGACTATTTCTCTAGGTGGATTGAAGCGGAGCCGGTGTCAAAGATCACTACCAAGCGACGGTAAAATTTCTGTGGAAAGCGATCATATGCAGGTACGGGGTCCCTTTCCAAATCGTCACCGACAACGGGTCTCAATTCGACTCCCGGAGGTTCAAAGAGTATTGCGAGGAAATTGGGATAGAGATCTGTTTTGCTTCAGTCGGACACCCACAGTCGAACGGGGCTGTTGAAAGAGCAAATGGATTGATCCTCGACGGCATTAAAAAAAGACTCCACGATTCTGCCAAGGGCTCATGGCCGGACGAGCTCCCCAATGTTTTATGGGCCCTTCGGACATCGACCTCGCGGGCGACGAAATTTTCTCCGTTTCGACTCATATTTGGAGAAGAAGCCGTTTCCCCCACCGAGATACAAGCCAAATCGCTTCGCGTGATTAAAGCTCCGGCACAAGAAGATATAGAGGATACTTGCGACTTGAGGGAGGAACAGAAACTTCAAGCCCTGAACACCATACAAGCATACGCGAAAGCCTCAACCCGAAGTTTCAACAAAAAGGTCCAGAAGCGAAGCCTAGCCCCCGGAGACATGGTGCTAAAGAAAGCGGCTCCAGCCTTTGCCAAGCTGGAAACGACGTGGGAAGGACCATATATCATCCAAGAATCAACGACAAAAGGGGCGCATAAGCTCGTTACGTTGCAAGGCAAGGAGGTGCCAAGAACTTGGAATACGGACGCTCTGAAGAAATTCTACCCGTAGGTTTAAAAAAAAATATGTGTGTGTGCGTGTGCACGAAACTGAGTTTCCATCAATAAAGAAGAAAAAGTCCCCCTCAAGCCAAGATTTCAACTGATGCCCCGTAGGATCTTACGAACGCTTGGTCGGGCCAAAGCCCCACCCGTTCCCCCGCTCCGGAGACCCGCAGCCTCGCGCCGGGTAGGAGCTTACGAACGCTTGGTCGGGCCAAAGCCCCACCCGTTCTCGCTCCGAGACCCGCACCTCGCCGGTAGGAGCTACTGAACGCTTGGTCGGGCCAAAGCCCCACCCGTTCCCGCCTCAGGAGACCCGCAGCTCGCCGGGTAGGAGCTTCTGAACGCTTGGTCGGGCCAAAGCCCCACCCGTTCCCAGCTCAGGAGACCCAGACCTCGCCACGGTAGGAGCTATTTAACGCTTGGTCGGGCCAAAGACCCACCCATTCCCCCGCTCCGGAGACCCGCAGCCTCGCGCCGGGTAGGAGCTTACGAACGCTTGGTCGAGCCAAAGCCCCACCCGTTCCCCCGCTCCGGAGACCCGCAGCCTCGCGCCGGGTAGGAGCTTACGAACGCCTGGTCGGGCCAAAGCCCCGCCCGTTCCTCCGCTCCGGAGACCCGCAGCCTCGCGCCGGGTAGGAGCTTATGAACACTTGGTCGGGCCAAAGCCCCACCCGTTCCTCCGCTCCGGAGACCCGCAGCCTCGCGCCGGGTACGGGTCTATGGATGAAGAATAAGGCTAACTGCCTACCTGTCCAACCGTCCTCAATGCCCGGGGCTACGCTCCAAGACGAATGTGGAGAAGTTAGGTGCAAGCGTAACCTTCCCCAGATGAGCTCCCACGGCCCGGGGCTCAGCCCCGAGGGGAACTTGATAAGCGATGAGTTAGGCTTGTACTTTGCTTCGACCTTCCAAGGAACCCAAGGTTCTGCCCCCAAGCCTACGGCTAAAAGCCCCTGGAAAAACCCCGAAAACCGGCCGGCGACCATGACCCCGTCCTATTCCATGTGTAATCGGAACCCTCAGATCCCCATGCGACAATAACAACCGCTGGAACAATGCGACACGACAAGCTTCAAAAAATATATATATATATGTATATATATATATAGATCAACACGGATGATCGCGTTGCTGATCCAAGTCTCGAGAATGAAGCAGGAACGGCAAAAAGAGATAAAAGAAGCGGTACAGAAGATGATATTCTTCTTTTATATAGGTATCACCGAAAGTAGGGTCCATTACATATACATCCACTATTACTCGTTATGCATACGATTGTCTTCTTTGCAACAAGAGCATTCGTCACCTCGTAGAGCTGCGGGAACGCCGCCACCAGAAGGTGAACGCCTGAAATATCGCGAGCGATGGCCTCCTCCCGCGCCAACTCTTCCAGGACCAAATCATATGCCAGCCAGAGTTCATCTTCTTCGTTGACCAACGCTGGTGGGGGTGGCGGAGCCTCGTCGCCGAAGTTGAAAACCAAGGGGCGCGTCGTCGGCGACGCAGGAGCGGAGCTTGGCCATCCATCTTGGAGTGTTGGGCGCTAAGAGGAGCTGCCAGGAAGAACAAAGTATGCAGGGAGAAAAAGAATGCTCGAGGGGACCCCAAATGATACTGTCGTTATGCGTATATACACCACGGAAGCAGCGAAGTTCGAGGAACCGAAGTAAATATCAACTCAGGGAGCCGAAGAGACAAGAAGACGGAAAGTCTGAAATAAATGCAACACGATAATTCGAAGCGTTTACATTCCCAAAGTCAGTGAAGTATACAGCGATAATGCGAGAAGCAGGCAAACTAAGTGGATGGCGGTTTTTCCGCCCCCTTCGCTAACTCGACCATCGAAGCCCGAGCACGACGCACTGATTCCTTCGCAACATTATCGCCATGCTGCCTCCAAAAATCTGACATAAAGCTCGAGGACAACCGGAATGCAGCAGCGGAGGGCTTCACGGATGGAAGAAGGTCACCAAATCCGGGCGAAGATGCAGAAGCGGAGGAAGAACCAAAATGTTCGCGAACATGTGTGCACCCCTTTGCCTCCAACAATTGAGCAGTCTTCACAGAGCCTAGCCTCGCGCAGTAGTCGCCGAAGGTTAACGCCGAGTCCCCGAAAATCTTAGTAGACTTCGTGAGAAAAGAAATAGCTTCCAGGTGTGAAGGGGGAATGCGGCTCGGAGGCGCGTCGATGCCAAATCGAGGAAGCTGTTGCAAAAAGGCCTCAGTCGCTCCATGAATCATGAAGCGATGGAGTCCATTTCCTTCCGAATCGCCAGAATTTCTCTCTCTGACGTTGAGCGTCACGAAGGTGCATCTGAGCCTCGCCCCGCGCCGTCGCGAGCTGGGAAGGAAACTCTTCTGCTTGCTTCTTCAGCATATTCTTGGCCTCATCCGCCACAGCCAAGAGGCCCTTTAACTCTTCTATGCGATCTTCCTTCTTTTTCTCATTCCGCTGGGCTGCTAAGCGAGCCCGTTCTTCTTCGGCCAAGCGGCTCCGCATCATGGAAATAGCCCCTTCAAGTTCGGCGTTCTTCGCCGCCAAATCTTGGCTTTGTGCTGCCCCGACTTGGGCCCTGGCCAAGGACTCACTAGAGCTGCGGAGAACCTCTGACAAATGGGCCTTCTCCGCCTCCAGCTCCTCTACTCATTTCTTAGTCGCATCGCAATACTGAACCCCTTCGTTGAATTTATCAAAATACGCCCGAAAGCGACGAACCATTTTAGAAGCCACGACAGCCCCTTGTAAAAGAGATATCGCGGGGTGAAGAAGTTGCCAGCAGGGATACAGAGATAAACGAAAACAACGGAAATAAATAAACACCTTCAGATGATGATCCATCGACATCTCGCAAAGGGCAAGATCGTTAACCTCCCCAAATAAATTTATGGATTTGCTATAAGGAGAAAAGGCGGCACGCATTTTCTTCAGAGTGGGGTCCGCAGCTGTCCCTCCTCCGAAATCTGAAGCCACAAAGTTTGACAGGTCGAACCTGACGAAGGAGGAACCAGAGCTGCCCCCAGGGGTCGCCTGATGCGAGGATAAAGCCCCTCCGCCTAAGGAAGGAGCATCCTGGGGAATAGCACCCGCGGGGATCATACCCCCTTCCTTCGTGTGAGCCAGAGAAATCGGAGGTATCTTGCCCCGGTCCTGTTCTGATGGCTCTAAAGTTTTCCCCGCCTCCGCGTCATCACCCCCTGCACCAGCTTCGTCAAGCCCTAGAGAGACATCATACCCTAATGAGTTGGCGGGAAAAGTATCAGGAGTAAGACCTTCTGCCCCTACGGGGGTATCAGGAGTCGAAATGTTTAGCTGAAGGTCGCGAGCTTCAGCAGCCGGCGGTTTCGGCAACCTGCCCGAAGGAGCGCAAATTCCCTCCGCCGCCACGCCAGCCACTTTTCCGGGCGATCCTAGCGCATCCTCCATAACCGAAGTATCACCTTCATCGTCGCCAACCAAATCAACAAGATCGACGCCAGGAATGGCCAAGAAAGAATATCCAGGAGATTGTTCCCCGTCAGCTTGCTTACTCGCCAAAGGAGTCGGAACAGGGACCGGAAGTGTCATATCTGACGAAACCGGAACGGGGGCAATCTCAGGCAATCCCGCTTCGGAGGCAGAGACCGGGGTCCGGGAAGGGGCAAGAGGCTCAGCCCCAACTGAAGAATGTAACCCAGTTATAGCCTCACGGCCGGGCGAAGAACCCGAAGCAAGAGGTGTCCCTGGGGATTTACTTTCCTCGATCGCCGGCAATGTTCCAGAAAGTCCCGTGGTACAAGCCAGATTAGATAGAGCCGGCGGGGACAGAGACGTGGCGGCAACAGATTCAGAGGAATCACCTTCATCACTGGACTCCTCGTTCCAGTCCGCCTCCTCATCGCCATCATCTTCTGAGCCTCCGCTTCCCCCGGAGGTATTGGTGGCCTGAGGTGGTGCAAGACGAGTCAGTCTCGCTCGCTTCGCGGGACGAGGGGAACCCGCTGATCCTCTGGGATGAGGAGCGGCTCGAAGCCCCCATTCGGCGAAGCGAGAGCATCGTCTGGCCCCAATGGCACTCATAGCAGCCTCATATTCGGCCGTCTTGCACGGACCAAGGAGCCTACGAGCCAATTTTTCCGCGGCTCCGCGCCCTAAGTCCTGCACCCCCTCGGGCCGGACCACGGAGATATCTCCCCCGAGGGACCAGTCCAAAGTAACTGCGGGGTTCCTCGTTAGAGGATCGATGCGACATAAACAATACTCTTCCACCAAGTCGCGCATAGAGCTTTGGTGTCGAAGGGCCCTCAGGAAATTGAGCAATCGGGCCTCCTCTGCAGTCGCGTCCCAATTCGGCGAGCGGATAGTCCTCACAAACCCCAAGGAAGTGCGAAGGGGGGAGTCCGAGCCGTCTAGCTCCTGGTAGTACCACCGGTGCATCCAACCCGACTCCCATTTGCCTTTAGCGGCGGCCACGGGGATCTCTTTGGCCAAAGATCTCTTCGTCTGGAAGTTTAAGGAGCCGAAGCAAGATCGGTGGTCCTCCTCTCCAACCCGGTGAAATTTAGGCTGCCAAAATGCATCCTCTATAAGAGAAAACAAACGGCCAGTCAATCTGAATCCACCAGCTCGAAACGCTGAATCTAACACCGCCATCCGGACGATAGCATTCGGAGTGAGTTGCGAAAGCTCCGCTTGAAAGGCCCGCAATATAGATCCCACTAGAGGGGAAGCAGGGAATCAAAGTCCGGCTTCTAAGAAGGCGGCAAACACGACCGCCTCCGTGGCTCGTGGATGGGGGACTTCATCCGCGCCGGGAGAACGCATAGATATGCGGGCTATGCCGAAGTTCCGGGCCATGAGATCTAGCTCGCCGAAAGTCAAAACAGAGCGTCCCAGGGAAGGGGACAAAGCTCCGGCGTCCCTCTCGCTTAAAACCAATTTCGCTCGAGGGGCGCGTCGAGGACCCATTGGATGGAAAAGGTTAACGAAGATGAAGAAGAGGATGGAGCAAGGAGGAGCCAAATATGCCAGAAAGCTTAGTGGAATAAGCCCAATGAAACCCCCCCCACTACTATCCTTATCCTCTGTCAAAAGGAAACCGCTTGTCTTCTATAAACCGAAAAAGAAGGCCCTCCTTCGTACACCCGAACAGCCAGTGGATAATATTTGGGCTTCGAATGTCATTGCTGAGGAAAAGATGGAATCAATCCACAGCCATGCGGGGCTACTGTAGTGTCTCAGTTACAGAGTCCAGCCCATCATATCCCGAGCCATCGGGTGAATGAAGTACGGCCCATGTTTTATCCGAAGCAGAGCTGAGCAAACGAAGCATTGCTTCGCCCGAACCTACAACGCGGAGCGAAGCAGAATAGCGGCAAAGGCAGCGGAGGAACGCACCCTCGCAGTCCACGAAGACACACCCGACAACACCATCAAATAAATCTGACACCCTGCAAAAAGAAAAAAGGAAAACGACAAGATCCTGTCAGGACCGGTCGGGAAGAGTAAAATGGGACGCGCACGAGGGACAGTTCCTCCATGTTCCCCCCTATAAAAAGAGAAGAAAGAGCCCACAAAAAACACACACCCCTGTGGTCATAACCACAACAGCCCCTAGCCCCTTTACCCACGTTCTCCCCCCTCCATGGGCCAATCTCTCTCCACAAAAGCCCACGGTTCTTCCCCCATTGGGCCCAAACTCCCCCAGAAAGGCCCAATCTCCCAAAATCGGCCCGGAAACGCGATTAAACGGCATAACGTAAAGTTTTAACCTCCAATTTCATATTTTATAAAGTTTTTGACCTCATCAAGCAAATTAAATAAGGTTACGACACTCCGTGGTGTCATATCACTTAATCCCCCCCAAGACCCGAAAACGCAAATAAACCTCGAGCCGTAAGGTTTTATCCTCTAAACTCAAATTTTATAATGTCACACCAATCCGTAGTGTCACAGTATACGCCTAACCCGACCCACCCGCTGAGGTTTCACCACAGTTAGGGTTCTATCTACCTAGTACAGAAGCCCCATCTTGCGCCGTGTGAGAAAACAATCTTGCCTCTATCTGGCACTCACATTCCACCATCTAGTGAGTCAAAGTTAGGTTTCTACAAATTATTCAGCCAGGTCGTACCCATAATGGACATGTGGTTGTACGGTAGTGCTTAGAATGGAGACAGTCATAAGCGTCGGTCCTTAATTGACTTGGGGCGGTACTTGCACAAACCAGGACCAGTGCTCTATCTGCACCCGCCAGACAAACCATTCCGCCCAAGTCCAAACCATTTTTATTTTATTTTATTTTTATTTTCCAAAGACAGTAGTAAATACTTTATAATAATTCTCAAATCACACTTTAAAACACAACTTTTATAAAATCCCACCCATGGGTCATTTCAGTCAATTTGGACACTAAGCACAACTACCGTACTAATCATCAAATGTAATAATATGAATTAGGCATGACATAACAAATGGTCCTAGGGTTACAAATAAGCATGGATGTCAACAATCAAGGAGGTGACACCAATTTGGAATAACTAACGGTCTATATTTGACATACGATGTTAAACATAGCAATGCACGTTATAAAACCTTGTAAATCATTTTGCAAACATAGAATCAAAATGCACCAAGGAGACTTGCCTTCAGTCGTAGCGAGGGCGACAAAGTCTTGCGGGTCGGCGGCAACGTCAATGGCTCCAACGAACTCTTCCGCTACGCGCAAAACGGTACAACTAAATAAATAAAATAAAATAAATAAAATCTAAAAATTATAAAAATAATATTGCAGATAGAGGGTGATTTCAGATGAATTTAGTAATATGAATCACTCGATTTGGAGTTACGACGAAAGAGAACGAGCGTTTCGAAACTCCCTCTGGGCTTAGAGAAGAAATGGTTGCCGGCGGAGCTCCAGCAATCAAACTAAAAATATGATTTTATTGGCGGATTCGTGAGGAACTCACCGGATCAACAGTAGTCGACGAAAACCGAGCTCCAAATGGCAATTTCAACCGCGAAATTCGTCGCCGTCCTACAACGAAAAGTGTAATTGATTGAGGGCTTTTGCTCGTGGCAACGACGCGATCGGATTCGAGTTTGGCTCACCGGATTGGAAGATGACACAAGGATGTAAATGGAGGACAAATGTCGTCGGTTCTTGAGAGATTCCGGCGAAATGGGGAGGATTGGCTTCAGGAGAATGAGGGCATGGGCAAAGGACTCCAAGACGAAGAGTTGAGAGGTGGAAGCTCGAAGTTTCATGGAGAAATGACCAAGTCATGGCCATTTTAATGATTTTTGGTTTTCCTTTGATTGAACCATTTATGGTGGAATTTGGAACGAATGGAGGTGGGGAATGGGTTCTCCTCGTCTCCCTCTTCGCAACGGATCTGACCGTTCGCCTTTTGGTGGAGAAATGAGTGAGTTATGGTAGTGGAAACCCTAATAGCCTTGAACGGAAGCTACTGCCCCTTCTCTGGAAACGAAACGATCGAAGAAGATGATGCTACAGTACCACGACGCCACAACAACCGCCTCGTGGCGCTTCCCGATTGGCTGAACATTACGTAAAAGCAACGCCCTAAAGAAAAAATAGCAAAACGGGTCTAAACATTTCGGAAAAATTCCTAAAAATACTAGGGAATATTTGAAACTCAACACAATTGGTTTCATGGAATTTGGATGGAATTTGGAATTTATAAAATTCCGGGACGAATAAAAGGCTTTTGACGAAAGGCCGCGAACGATAAAATACCAGAGAGTTTCCAAAAATCTTAGGAAAATTGCCAAAATGTTTTTGGAATATTTGTAACCTAATGCAATAGGTTTCGGGATTTTTGGAGCATTTTTGAACTCGGGTGGAATTCTCGAGTACAGACTGGAATCTGGAAATTCGATTTTTCGGACGAAGGAGGATTGAACTCCAATTTCGGAAGGATAAGGATGCCAGGTTAATTAGAACACCAAGGAAGATCCAAAATTTGAATTTAGTTTAATTTAAATTAGATTTTAGCAGAAGGCCGAAATTGGGGATTTTACAAACCTACCCCCCTTAGAGAGAATCTCCTCCCCGAGATTCGGACGGAGAAAGAAAAAGATCGGGAAACTCGGCTCGAAGATCGTTTTCTTACTCCCAGGTGGCTTCCTTCTCGGAATGGTTGCTCCACTGCACTTTACAAAACTTGATCACTCGGCTTCGGGTTCGACGCTCCGCTTCGTCCATGATTTTGACAGGATACTCCGGATACGACAGATCTTCTTTCTACTCCATCTCTTCGTATGGCATCTGATGCTCGGGTACTCTGAGACATTTCTTCAGCTGAGAGACGTGGAAGACATCATGCACGTTTGACAATTATGGAGGTAACTCCAATTTATAAGTAACTTCTCCTCTTCTGGCTACCACTCGAAAGGGACCAATGTAGCGGGGCGCTAACTTCCCACTAACTCTGAATCGACGCATTCCCTTGAGAGGCAAAACTTTTAGATACACATGATCAGCAAGTTTAAAGCTTAATTCCCGTCGGCGGTTATCAGCATAGCTCTTCTGTCTCGACTGGGCTGTTTTCAGATTCTCACGGATCATTCTGACTTGCTCCTCGGCTTCCTTCAGAATATCAGGTCTGATTATCTGTCCTCCCTCTGTCTCTTTCCAATATAACGGTGTTCGACACTTTCTTGCATACAAAGCTTCAAAAGGTGCCATTTTCAAACTTGACTGATAACTGTTGTTGTATGAGAATTCTGCATAGGGCAAATTCTGATCCCACGAACATTTGTATGTCAACGCACATGCTCTCAGCATATCTTCCAGTATTTGATTTATTCTTTCTGTTTGACCATCAGTCTAAGGATGGTAAGCAGTACTGAAGTTTAAATTCGTACCCAAGACCTCATGAAATTTCTGCCAAAACCTCGAAGTAAACTGGGAACCTCGATCAGACATGATCTTCTTGGGAACACCGTGCAAACACACAATTTTGGCCATATATAGCTCAGCTAGTTTATTACCCAAATAGGTCGTCTTTACCGGAATAAAGTGTGAACTTTCGTTAATCTATCCACAATAACCCATATGGAATCATATCCGGATTTGGTTATGGGAAGTCCAGTGATAAAATTCATTTCTATTTCTTCCCACTTCGAAACAGGAACTTGCAAAGGTTGCAACAATACGGCTGGGCGCTGATGTTCTGCTTTTACCAACTGACAAATATCACAACGGGCCACGAAGTCGGCAATTTCTTTCTTCATATTGGACCACCAATACTTTTCCTTCAAGTCCGAGTACATCTTTGTACTTCCCGGGTGAATGGAGTAAACAAAATCATGAGTCTCTTTCAAAATTATATCCTTGATTTCTTTTTGGTTAGAGACTACTATTCTTTTCCCGAACCAAGCAGTGCCTTTCTCATCCTCGGAAAATCCAGGATGTTTTCCTTTCTGTAATTCATCCTTTAGGTCTACAATACCCTTATCATTCTTTAGAGCCTCTCTGATCTGCTCTTCCAGGGTTGATTGCACTGCTATATTGAAAATACAACCTTCATTCACCAATTCCAAGTTAAGGCATTGAAATTCTTCATGAAGTGCTGGTTGGCTTTCCTATACCATAACATTGTTGTAGTAGCTATTCCTGTTCAATGCATCCGCAACAACATTAGCTTTTCCAGGATGGTAATGGATTCCGATGTTATAATCTTTTACCAACTCCAACCATCTTCTCTGCCTTAAATTGAGATCTAACTGAGTGAAAATGTACTTCAGACTCTTATGATCCGTATAGATTTCACATCTCTTACCGATGAGATAATGCCTCCAAATCTTGAGTGCGTGTACAACTGCGGCTAACTCTAAATCATGAGTTGGGTAGTTTTGTTCATGGGGTCACAGTTGTCTCGAAGCATAAGCTATTACTTTTCCTTCTTGCATCAAAACACATCCAAGACCTTGCTTTGAGGCATCACAGTAAACTTCAAAATCCTTATGAATATCTGGCAGAACAAGCACTGGTGCTGAAGTTAATCTCTTCTTCAGCTCTTGAAAACTCTGCTCACAATACTTTGTCCATTCGAACTTCTTCTCTTTCTTCAGAAGCTGAGTGAGAGGTCTTGCAATTCTTGAAAATCCTTCGATGAATCGCCGGTAATAACCTGCCAATCCAAGAAAACTTCTGATGTCCGGGACAGACTTGGGTTGCTTCCAATCCAGAACATCCCTTACTTTAGCAGGATCCACTGCTACTCTTCCAGCAGAAACAAAATGACCCAAGAAAGAAACTTCTTTCAACCAGAAATCACACTTACTGAATTTAGCATACAGCTGATGCTCTCTTAATCTTTCCAAGATTATCCTTCGATGGTCTTCATGTTCTTTTCTACTCTTAGAATAGACAAGGATGTCATCAATGAAGACTACAACAAACTTGTCCAAATACTCCATGAATACTTTATTCATCATATTCATGAAATAGGAGGGTGCATTTGTTAACCAAATGATATCCTGATGTCAAATATATTTTAGAAAAGACTTGAGCTCCTTTCAGTTGATCAAACAGATCATCAATCCTTGGCAAAGGGTACTTATTCTTTATTGTGACCTCATTCAAGGAGCGATAATCTATGCACATCCTAAGACTACCATCTTTCTTCTTGACGAAAATTACCGGTGAACCCCAAGGTGACGAACTGGGCCTAACAAACCCCTTCTCCTGCAGTTCTGCAATTTGCTTCTTCATTTCAACTAGCTCATTAACAGGTAGACGATAGGGTCTTTTTGAGATAGGAGCCTTACCAGGTATAAGCTCAATTATGAACTCGATATTCCGGTCAGGTGGCATACCAGGAAAATCTTTTGGAAACACATCCGGGTATTCATTCACTACAGGCACATTTTCCAACGATGTACCTTTCAGACGGTTCATGGTACTACCCACCTTAGAGGAAAGATTATACAAGAATTCCACCCGAATTCCCTCAGGGCTGGTAAGAGAAATAGCCCTACTAGCACAGTCTATCTGACCCTTGTACTTGGTTAACCAATCCATTCCAAGGATTACTTCTATCCCCTTAGTATCCAATAATATTAAGTTCGCTAGGAACTTTACCCCTTTTATAATTATATCCATTTTTGGGCAAACAACAGTTGTTCTTAGTTCTTTACCAGGGGATTGAACTAATAAGGGATTTTTGAGTTGAACTGTATCCCAACCATGCCTTCTAACCAAGTACTCTGATATAAAGGAATGAGTTGCACCAGAATCAAATAAAACCGAAGCATGCACCGAGTTGACGAAGAACTTACCGTAGATCACATCCGGTGCGTCCTGAACTTCCTCAGCTGTGACATGGTTCACACGTCCTCTTCCGACGGTCCAAGGGGTACGCGGAGTCTGTGGTGTACCTCTCCCTTGAGCTGGAGCTGGGGCGCGGGCAGGTGTAGTCCCCAAGTTGAACCGCACAGGGGTCACAGGCTGACGCTTCTGAGCACAATTGCTGGCGTAATGTCCCATTTCCCTGCAATTTAAGCACTGAACTCCGGCAGTTGCTGTGTTACTCTTCTGGGCTTGGTCCTTCCCTCGTGGAGTACGAGGTAGGCCAACCATGAAATCCATGGAAATGTCATCCCAAGGCCACACAGGAATCTCCAATGGCTGCAACAAGCCAGCGGGATGCTTGTGTTCAGTCTTTATCTTCCGACAAATCCCACAAGACGCCACATACTTGGCGATATCAACTCTCATCCTTTTCCACCAGAAGTTCTTTTTTAGATCCCTGTACATCTTGGTCTCCCTAGGATGAACCGTGTACGGGGTGCGATGAGCCTCTCTCACGATGTCATCTTTGACTTGGGATTTTTGAGGTACACACAGGCGACCCTAAAACCTCAGAGCTCCCACATCGTCTATGGAAAAATCTCCAGTTTTGCCATCCTCAAGGCGTTTCCTCACCTGCTGGAGCAAACGATCATGCTGTTGTGCTTCCCGCACCCGCTCGGGGATCGCTGACTAAAGAATCAATTGAGTTTTAGCTTGCACGGTCCCCGCAAAGCAGTAGGAGACTCCCAATCGCTCAAAATCAGCAACAAGACAATCAATGACAGGGGGCATCGTCTTGCGACTGAGAGCATCAGCCACCACATTTGCCTTGCCCGGATGGTACTGGATAATGAGGTCATAATCCTTTATCAGTTCCAGCCACCTCCTCTGTCTCGTTCAGATCTTTCTGAGTAAAGATGTACTTGAGGCTCTTGTGATCAGTGAAGATATCACAAGACTCACCGTACAGATAATGCCTCCATATCTTCAATGCAAACACCACAGCAGCTAGCTCAAGATCATGTGTGGGATAATTCTACTCATGCTTTTTCAACTGCCTTGATGCATAAGCAATCATCTTGCCATCTTGCATGAGCACACAACCAAGTCCCAAACGAGAAGCATCAGAATAGACAGTGAAACGCTTCCCAGGCTCGGGAAGGGTAAGAACAGGAGCAATCACTAACTTCTCCTTCAAAGTGCAGAAACTGTGCTCACACTCTGCAGTCCACTGAAATTTCATCCCCTTCTGAGTCAGCTACGAAAGTGGCTTGGCAATGATAGAGAAATCCTGCACAAAACACCGATAGTAGCCAGCCAACGCAAGGAAACTACGCACCTCTTTGACATTGGAAGGCCTCTTCCAATCCAAAACTGCTGAGACTTTGCTAGGATCTACAGATATGCCCTCTGGATTGATGATGTGGCCAAGAAAACCCACTTCTGAAATCCAGAACTCGCACTTTTTCAGCTTAGCAAAGAACTGATTCTCCCTCAAAGTACTCAGCACAAGCCTCAAATGCCGCTCATGCTCCTCTTCTGATTTAGAGTAAACCAGAATGTCATCGATGAACACTACCACAAACTCATCAAGGTACTTGTGTAGCATACTGTTCATCGCCTCCATAAAAACAGCAGGAGCATTAGTTAGTCCAAAAGACATAACTTTAAATTCATAATGCCCATACCTAGTGGAGAAAGCAGTCTTCTCAATGTCCTGCTCCCTCACACAGATCTGATTATACCCAGACTGAAGATCAATCTTGGAGAACACCTTTGCTCCCTTCAGTTGGTCAAACAGATCCTCAATGCGAGGCAAAGGATACTTGTTCTTGACTGTCACTTGATTAAGAGCACGATAATCAATGCACATACGCCAACTTCCATCCTTCTTCGAAACGAAGAGGACAGGTGCTCCCCATGGTGACATACTACGCCGAATAAAGCCCTTGGCCAACAGATCCTCCAATTTCTTTTTCAACTCATCTTGAAAAGGACGAGCCAAGCGATATGGAGAGATAGAAATAGGTCGAGTGCCGGGAACAAGATCAATACGAAACTCCACATTCCTCACAGGAGGCAAACTCGGCAACTCATCAGGAAACACATCACCAAACTCCTTCACTATAGGAATCTCCTCAATGGAAACTGAAGAAGATGGCTTTTCTGAAATGGCCATGAGAAAACCCAACTGCCTCAATCGGCGACCAGAAAACATACTAGCCAAAGCAAAGATAGAGCTGGAAGGTATACCACCCTGAAAGGTCAACTCCACCCCTGACGGGGCCTGCAAGGTAACTGTCTTCCAAAAGCAACAGATCTTAGCACGGTACTGATGCAACCAGTCCATGCCCAAAATGACATCAAAAGGAGCCAACTGAATCACCATAAGATTGGCAAAGAAAACCTCATCATCAATGGCAGTGGTGCAACCCGGGCAAACCAAAGAACAAGAAATCAAACCCCCAGGAGAACTGACTATCACAGACTCAGAAATCCGCTGAACTCCCAACTTAGCTCTACTAGCAAACTCAGACGACACAAAAGAATATGATGCTCCAGAATCGAACAAAACAAAGGCATCAACTGAATCCACAAGCAGAGTACCTGAAACCACCTCTGGATGCCCAACTGACTTGGCGGTCGGCAAGGCATACACACCTGGTGGCGCCGGGGCAGCAGGCGCCACGACACTCGGCTGATGCCCCAACAAAGCTGGGGGCGGTGGAGGTAACTGAGGAGGAGCCGACGGCTGCGGGCACCAGTAGGCGGCCGGTGGCGCCCAAGCAGAGGGCGACTGAGGAGCAGGGGCCACCATCATGTGCACCGACCCTCTAGAACACGCCGTTGGAGTGGGAGGAGAAGGCACCGTCTCCCACTTGATGATGCTACCGGGATTCATCCGGCAGACTCATCCCATGTGGCCGGGCTTGCCACAGTGGTTGCAACTCCCGGTCCAACCACACTCCGAAGAACGGTGTTCACCACCGCACTTGAAACAAATCATGCCCTGCCCGGGCACAGGACGAACAGCCACCCGCGAGGAAGACGACTGGGGCGGCCTCATCTTAGCCCCTGAGGAGGAGCCCTGTCCCCCCTTGAACTTCTTGAAGGTGGGTCGCTGAGAAGACCCACCTCCTCCACCAAAGGTCCTCTTCTGGCCCCCACCTGGGGCCGCTGGAACCCCTGAACCACCAGGGTTTTGCTTATCCCTGGAGAGCTCCAACTCGAGCTCCATGCCCTTCGCCTGCTCTACCATGGAGTAGAAGTCACGAGGGACAGTCGCCCCCATGACAACTCTGAACTCCTGATTGAGGCCCCTACGGAACCTCCTCACCTTCTCCCTGTCATCGGCTGCCACAGCCGGCACAAAGCGCACCACATTATTGAACTCTGCCTCATACTCTGCCACCGACTTCTTTCCCTAGGAAAGAAGTCGTCAGAGTATGCTCCATCCTCTCAAGGAAAGACTCTGGGTAGAACTTGGCTCGGAAGCGAGCCACAAAGTCCTCCCAGGTGACCGGTCCAAGAGCGGGGGCTCTAGCAGCCAGAACCCCCTCCCACCAGATATCTGCTTGGCCCTTCAGCTGAAAGGCCACAAAGCGAGCTCTCTGGACCGAGGTCAACTCCAGAACGTCAAACTGCCGCTCCATGTACCGCAGCCAATCTGCAGATTGGACCAGCGTGCCCGCTCCGTCAAAAGTGTCCAGACGAAGGGACATCCTCTCCCGGAGACTCTGTAAGACCCTCATTTTTATGCCACAGTGTAACATAAAAACGAGGTTCTAAAGTGCATACTGTGCCATTCCCATGATCAGTGGTTGGCACGCACAAAACACAATTTGGAATCACAACCACACAAAAGTTTCATATTTTATTACAGCGGAAGTATTGATATAATATGACCGACAAGGTCAACTAAACATAGCAAGAAAATCAGATGTCTTGTAGTTTGCCACATAATCCACAGGCAACTGACAAGGTAAAGCCTTAGAAAGAACCATCGTTAATAGTCCTGTTTTCCTGCGTCGTAGTACCTGTCGAGGTTTCCTGCCTAAAAACAACAATAGTAGCAAGGGTGAGTACATTGCGTACTCAGCAAGACTTGTAGTGTTCGCAAAACCTGAAATATATGCAGGCTGAATAGAAAGTGGGTTTCTACGATTGTTTTGCATAAAGCGAAGATTTGAATTGTAAATACTGAATAGTAATGGAAAGCATAAACTGAATTTAAAACAGTTTGATGAGTAATCAAAATATCAAGTATTGACAGAAACAACAATAAGTTACTCACGGCCCTTTTGTGAGTAAATATAATGGAAAAGACCCTCCATGGTCTTATACGAGTAAATATACCAATAACTGACATTTAACAAATGTGAATCATTTTTCAAGTCATTTGATCAAGAGTTTTTAGAAAATAGAAAACAACTAACTAGTGTCAGTTCGCCAAGTCGTCCATGACCGTGGACACGGCTATTCGAATAGTTTTAGACTCTGCAGAGTTGTACAGCTTTACCCACAAGAAATGTCCTCCCTTTGTGGCAACATGTATTAGACACACTTCCTTTGGTGTGTCGCCAGAGAGTTCATTACAAAACTGTTCGTTACTTGGACCTTAACTTTGCACTAGCCCGATGACGTTGCCCCTGACTATGATGGAAGCTAAAAAGGTAAAAGTAATTCCGGAGTCAGTGACCCACCAGGAATAATAAAAGTAATTCCGGAGTCAGTGACCCACCAGGAATAATAACAGCCCCAAATTATAGCCAGGCGTACATCGTTACAACAGTAGATGCCAACACCTCGGTGATGACACTTCCCTCGAGCAAACCTATATCCGAAATGCCCGTGCTACAACTGCCTACCAATGTGCAAAGCTAATTCCCAAATAATTTAATAAGTTAAGACTGTCCCAGTCCAGTACTTGTGGATGTATGGTATACTTGGATCATGCAACACTACGTTCGGTCCTTAAAGTGACATGGGCGATAACTCCACCCTAGCTATGTACACGTTAAAACATGTACAACCGGCTATTGCCAATAATCACCCACGTCAAAACAGTAGTTTTATTTTTATTTTTATCAAACTACCAGTATCCTTTACTTCTTAAATAAACCATAAAAGATTTCATAAAGAAAATGTGTGGGTGTAAATGTTTCCGACATTAATCTAAAGCAGAGCTAAGCATATGCAAATTAATAAACGTTATTCCCATTTGACATATGAATCTGCCCATTCCTAGTGTTATGATGGAGCGTATGTCAACAATATTTAGGAAATCTTCCAATATGGGTTGTAGCTACCAGATAACACAAAATAGAGATTTACTAAAATATGAGCATGCAGGAAGATTCTTAATCACATTTTAGTTGATTATGAAATCTGGGTTCAAAATGCTCAAAGGGGGTGCTTGCCTTGCTATTTGTTGTCTTTAGCGACGAAGTTGCAGATGTACTCTTGAAGTTGACGACGACGAAGTCCGAGACGTCGGATTCTACACGTCGTATAACGAGAAAGATAGCAAATAGCAAAAACACTTTCAATAAGGGCCAAAGGAAATCAGATGGAAAATGAAATAAGCAATCATTACACAAAACAAGCATGGTTGCAGTTAGGGTTTTGTGAACGTATAAGTGTGTCTCTTTTATATCATAATCTTTATCATTGATTAACGGTCTAAGGGTTGCATCGCATACGACAGCTAGTCCTTATGATTTATTTTATTTTATTTTACGAATTCAGGAAGCTAAGATTGTAAGATTAAATATACTAAAATTCATTTTCAGGGTGTGGAGCTGCTTGTACTAATATTAATTAGTTCATAAAACAACAGGTGTGAGAGTAACTACAATATTTACATGATTTAACTTATGCATATGCATTGGTATTACAAACCTCAGGATTCATTTCTCGCAAGGTCATGTTTTAATAGGAGTCAGATGCAAAGCATATTATAATGAAAAGGTGTCTACAGATTAGGTGAGTCTTACATTAAGAAATGCCCTAGGACTTGTCTAATTGTGTTTGATTAATAGTAAGTGAAATGGTTTGGTTTAAATTAAATTAAACATTGTATAAACATATACATTTAAGATCAAATAATGTGGAAGTTGGCAACCTATCTTCAAAAAGGGTTTTCGAAGAATGAGTCTAATTGAAAGAAATTTTAATCAATTGTTTCTTTACTAGACTTTAATTGAATAAATTAATGGATTAGAGTTTACTGATTGACTAGGTTTTGATTTGAACCATTTAAAAGAACCATTCAAACTCAACCAGAATATTTTCTTTATTATTATTATTATTTCCTTTCCCTATTCTTTCCTTTTCTTTTCTCTTCCTCTTAATCAACTGCCTTATCCTTTCCTTCCTCCTTTTCCCCCCAACACGCACTGGCTCCTCCTCCTGGTTCTATGGCGCCTCCTTGGCCGCTGTGAGACCCCGGATCAGCTATCCGAAATCTCCTGTGTATTTCCGTACTAGTCCCAGATCAGTAGCTAGTACACACAGTCACAGTGATACTTCAGTGCCGAACATAACGAAAATTGCAATATAAATATTCAAGTATGGGCCACATGGCCACTTATTACAATACTCGGTCCAAAGACCGGAGACAAAGCAGCGGAAAACGGAAACAAAACAAGCGAATGCCACAACGCCACAGGCGACGACTAGAAACGCAACTAGTTCTCCTAGCAATCCTCCTCGTACTCCTCTTGGAAGAACTCGTCCGCCTCGGCCGTGCCTACGTTTAAGGGCAAAGCAAAGAATCCTTTCTTGCTCCTGAGATTCAGTTCTCCTGGCTTCTTTTCACTTCCCTGGGTATGTTCTGGGTATTATTCTTACTCTGGCTTTGGGATGGTGCTATGCTCCAATATTATGTTCTTCTGGGAGCATTTTCGTGTGGGGTGGAGTTCCTGGAGATGGCTGGCTGGGCTTGAAGCTTATGTGACTTTGAATGAGCCTTGGTTGGTCTCTATAGCCATGGCAATGGCGGTGTGAACAGGGTTTGAAAGAGGGGGCTTGGTCCAATGGTCTTTGCGGATGGGATGATTGCACATATTAATGGCTTAGTCGGTGTATTAGATCTTAGTTCCAGTCTCAGCCTTGTCCTGTGCTTGGCCGGCTAGCTAGGTTGATCTGAGGCCCTTCTTATGCGGTCTGGTGATTTGCTTTAGTAGGATAAATGGCCGGCTGGCCTTGCCCTGGTCTCGGCTGAATCTGCTAGAGAGTTCGACTGAGGGGGTCTTGGTAACTTGCTTTGCTCTCATATTTTCTGGAGCTTTCGGTTGACCCTGTCGTGGCTGGTTCTGGAGCACTTGGTTGGGCTTTACCTTGTTTCACCACCTCAAGGTCCTGGAGGTGGGTTCTGGAATGGACTGCGCTGTCCCATAGGCACTGTTGCTTGGTTTTATCCCTACTTATTGAGGTTTCACTATTTTACTATGGTAAAATATATTTCTACCCAGTGATATTTTCTAAATACTCACATCTACGGCTTAACAGGTTTGTATTGCCGAATGATGCAAACCTAATTGCGAGAGGAGCCAGATTGGTCCCCGGACAATCTAGGGTACCTCACTGAGCGATATAATTTAGCTGACGGCAATTTTCTTCCTTTTTATTTATTGTATTGGATTTAATGCATTTATTTTATTCTTATACTTATACATGTGCAGTTGATAATGCAGGTCTAACAAATGCAGATCAAGTCAACACAGGAGTTGTAGTTTATAAGTTTGTAATCTACTTTTTGGGATATAGTTATGTAATTGTGATTTCATATGTAATCGAATGATTGTAAGAGTTGTATTCCATATAACTGTTGTATGCCATTGTAAAGATCTCTGTATTTCCTATGTATTGTAAATGTGAACTACAATGTATCAATAAAATTTGTGTTGCAGTTCAATTCTTTGATTCAATCCTTTGCAATGATTGTTTCTGATCAGCAAATGGCAATTGGTTTATTTTATCTTCTTACCATTTTCTTCTGTTACTTTTTCTTTTTCTAATTTCAGGAATTCAATTATCTTTTAACAAAAACTTTTAAATTTGCAGAAAGATAATAATAAATCAAATTCACATTTTAATATTTTATTTTTACTGTTTAATAAATTCAGGGATGTTACAGACTACCCCCCTTAACAGAATCTCGTCCCCGAGATTCGCAGGGTTAAAAGCGTGAGTGGGAGTTAGGTGTTACATTGATTTGCCTACTTTTTTGGGAAGATACAATCATCAATTTAACAATGGTAAGCTCGATTTCTATTTCCTTTTAAGCAAGTTTTAAGTAATATTAAATAAGAAGCGTTATAACTTTACGTGAATGCGGTGAATGCACATGGTAGATTGTGTATTTTAGCAATCACGTGGCGAAGATGTTCGTATTTGAAAATTCCAACTTAGGATCACCAGTCTTGAACAAGGTCAGTTTTGGGATTTGATATTCTTCAGATTCTTAGAAGTGACTTGGGATTGCTATAAGGTCTTTTGAAATTAGAAATGACATTGATCATGAATCTATTTGAGGTATGCAAAGCTATATTTTGTAATTGATGGAGGCGAAATTGATCGACAGATTGGAATAGCCTAAGATTGCTTGCCATTCTTATTAATTTAGTGAACAAAGAGTCACTTAGGCCAAGAAATTTGTTCTTAGGATTATTAAGGAATTGGTGGATAGATAGTATAAAAAGGATAAGACAAGATTTGATGTGGTTATAAGGCAACACTTCGTTCCCTAAAAATTTTATGAAATAAAATTTCTACAATTTAGAAGGGATGAGGTAGTTGATTTGGGCCTACTTTCTATTCGATACAATTTGACATTGTTATTATTGATCGAGATCGTCTCGTCGTGAATTTTCAACCCAAAGGTTTAATATTCGCGAGAGCAACCCTTATATTAGTACACAGAATTTCACCATAATGAATATCGACACAAAAGATTGCACTTAAGACTAACACACAAGGAAATCTTTAAGTTATGACTACTATTCTATTTTTAAGCACTTTTATGTGACCAAAGCTATATTTAATCTTACATGAGGTAACTTATCATTGCGATTCCATTCTAGGGTAAGGTGATAAAGTGGACATTTTTCGGTTTAGCAATTGGGGTAGTTGTTACTTGTGGAAGAAGTTAAGTAGTTACTGGCTTATAGCAACTTAAGTATTTCCTATAGTTGTGTCGGGACCCGAATTTGCAAATCCGGACCCTCTGTGTATTCAGCACTAGTCTAGGAACGCGCTAGTGCACACAGTCTCAACATTGGTAAATATCACAATCATACTCAACGAATAATAAAGTACTTAAAGTAGTTAATCAAACGGGGTTGCTCGACCTTAAGGTCAAGTTACAAATATACGCCTCGCTGGGCGAAACTTATTAAAAGAGAAATAATAGCAGTGAAAAAATAAGATAACTTCGTGGCGCCATCCAGTATACCACAGGCAAGTGACTGGGCTCGCTCCCTAGTTCGATGGTTCCTCTTGGAGCTTCTCTTCCAAAGCTGGCGTCGCCTCTTCTTCAACTGGTGTTCTTTTGTGGCAAGGGTGAGTACTTGGTACTCAGCAAGTCATGCACAGAATGCAAACTAATATACTACATGCATGGCTTAATACAAAGAAATAGCTCAAGGTGTAATTGCGGTAAACAGCATTTGACAAGTATCATAAGCAGATTCGAAAGCAGTAGAAACAAGTATAAGATCAATAGCTTTTCCAGTCATTTAATAAACATCTTTCCCATTCCTACTCCACATTTCCATCAACATCGTTATTAAACCAAACCAAACCTTTTTAAGTCCAAGTTATTTTCTAGAAAGTCTAACCCTTGACTGTAATTCCCAAGCGATGTCCAATACCGCGAACACGGCTATTCGAATAGATTTTACACTCTGCAGAGGTTATGCACTTTACCCACAAGATACAGCCAAACACCACAAAGGCGAGTGTCCGTAACAAAGTCTTTCGGAAACTTCTAACAGCACAAGTGGTCATCTCCGGTGATTGCACATTAACCCTTCCCTTAGTGAAGGCGAAGTTTAGGCCAATCCACCGTTAGATGGGTACCTGGCTGCAGCCTCGGTACGCTCCCCCGTACAACTACACAAAAGGTATAGTTGACACCCCGAGGTTCCACAGGTACGTTATTAGCAACTTAATCAACTAGGTCCGTCCCATTACAGACATGTGGTTGCACGCTTGACTCAGTTCAAAGGCTTGCAAGGTTAAGTCCTTAGGGTGACCAGGGCAAGACTACCCGAAGAACCAAACCAACGCTCCCGGTGCCACAACTGGCCCACCTGATCATTCTTGCCACATACCCCGGTCGAAAACTATTTATCAAACCCCAGTTGATTACCATGCACCACGTGCCATCGACAATCACAACACATGATACTTCTTTCAAAATAGATTCAATATCTCATTAAGTCAATATTAGCATTTGATTGTCCAAAGCATTTCACGTGGCAAGGCTAAGCATACTACATCAGTCTAACTACCCATGTTGGCAATTCAATAATGTCCAACTAATAATTCACAACTAGGGTGACAAGGGGTCATGGCACATATTTAATTAATCAAGGTGTCATACAGCAATTTGGCATGTATCTAATTTCCCAAAATTAAGTAAAGCATTTTCTAGTTAAACTAGCATGCAATAAATTAAATCTAAATAGGTTTCAAAATGGGATCAACATGGTCAAAGCATAACTTGCCTTCAAATAGCACTTGTTCTTGGTCTTGAGCTGGCTCCTGGGTCAACACTTCTCCTTCGAAGCCTTCGGGCACTTCAACGTCTACTCGTAAAGTGTGCAAACAGCAATAAATACATAAACAGTAGACAAAAAGTGTCCAAACATCCAAATAAAGTCCATAAACAGAGAGAGCATAATTTTATGAATTTTTAGAAATTTGAATCGGCAAAATCGGAGTTAGAACGCAAAAGTTATAAGCGTTTAAAGTTTAAATAATCAATTAAATAATATTACAGAGAAAAACTTTGGTCTAAAAATTAAATAAAATTCACCACTAGGTAGATCTCAATTTTATACAAATTTAGAAATTTGAATCACTCAAATCGGAGTTAAATTGCAAAAGTTATAGCATTTTGAAGTTTGAATCATATTTCAAAATCAATAAACCGAATTAATAAATCATTTTCATTTTCGGAAAATTATTATTGCGTCACCCGTGACACGCGTCAGCGTCTGATTGGTCGGCTGACGTCAGCCGTTCCACGGACTCGGCCCACAGCTCAGCTCGGTCCGCCGTGGACTCGGCCCACGGCTCCACATGTCACTGACATGTGGGCCCGTCCTGTCAGCGGCTCAGGCTCACGCCAGCAAGGGCGCAACTGACACGGGGGCCCCACTGACACGCGGGCCCCGCGTGTCAGAGACACGCACTATCGCCACGGCGCCGACCGCCGATCGCGACGGTCGGCCTCCCGGCCACGTGGCTTGATCTCGGCCGTTGATTTAAAAATCAACAGCCCAGATTGAATCTGGTTTCACGCGTTTTGGATAAACGCAGTCAATCCGGACCATTGGATCTCGATCGGACGGTCGAGATCCAATCTAACGCGGCTAACGCTAACCGTACGATCTAGATCTAACGGCTGAGATTGGATCTGGGGGTTAGCACGTGGATCTCACCGTGAGTGACGTGGCGCAATCTGGGCCCTCGGATTCTGATCGGACGGCTGGCAGAGCTTGAGGTTCGGCGATGGCGTGCGGCGGAGCAGGGTCACCGGCGCGGGGGACGACGACCACTCGGACGGCGTCTAGGGTGTGCTCCGGCGAAGTGGGATATACCTGTGACACCACGGATTGTCGTATCTTATAAAATGTGAATGTTGAGGTCAAAAAACTTTATAAAATGTGAAAATGGAGGTTAAAACTTTACGTTATGCCGTTTATAGCGTGTTTTTGGGCCATTTTCGGGTATTTGGGCCTCTCCGGGGGACTTTGGGCCTTGGGGGTTGAGTTGGGCCTCCGGTGGAAGGGTTTGGGCCCAAGGGGGGGACTTTTGGGCAGCCAAATATGCCCCCCACCCCTTGGTGCGCCCCCCACTCCCTCTCCCAACCCTAGCCGCCACCCCCTAGCCCCCCCATGCGCCTCCACCCTTCCCCTTCCTCCCCATTGTTCCCCATTGCTCCACCACCCCTCCACCACCTCTCCACCTCCCTTGCTACCCCTAGGGGAGTTCCCCACCTCAACACCTCGAAGATCCATCCGTTGGAGCACTCCGCGACGAGGAGATCCGGCGGAATTGAAGCGAGGAAGGAGATCGCGCGAACCGGGAGGAGATCCATTGAGTTTTCGGTCGTCGGGCGAAGGTATGGCCATGGGAATCCTTGGGGTTGGTCTAGGATCTGTTCTAAGGGTGATTATCACATTTTTAGATCAATTGGTGGTGCAGGAAATGAGTAGATTAGATGAAATCTAGAAGTTGCCACGTTCTCTGTTTTGGGCAGCATGAGCAGTCGACCAAGGGTTTGAGTTTTCGTCAATTTAGATTCGGAATTTTGTCGGCCTCCTGTTGAAGAAGTTGTAGGTAATTCAATATCTTTCCGTGGGTATAAAGAACGTCCAATTCCGATCAGCCGTTTCAAAGTTATGGTTGTTTTACCGAGCATGTTAAAATCTGTGACGTGATTGGAACAGATCACGGTATTTCTTAGATTAAACAACTTTAGAGTCTGAATCAGGTTTTCCATATACTTAGAAAAAGTTAGTAAATTTCCTAAGCTACGCAAGGATGTACTCGTTTAATTGATTCGGAGTCTTAGAACCCGAGTTATGCCTTTTGGAAGGCTGCTGTCCCGACGGGACAGAACCTCTGTTTTTGGGTTTAGCGAGTAGTTTGCGATGTCGGGGTAGAAGAGGGATTGCTTACTGTTTTGTGGACATGATTGTGAGTGTGTGCTACCTATGTGCATGTGGTGTGACCCCGGGAGTGCCTTCTACTTCTCGCCAATCCGTTGCCCGTGGTTGAGGCAAGTGTATTGTAATGGATAGCGGTTTGTAGGTTGCTAGTTGAGACTAGATGAAATTGATTATATGATATGACCACTTGCCATGCTTTAATGATTGCCAATGATATGATGAGTATGCTTATTATGTTATGATGCCATGTGTTAATGTACAAGTTAATTATGATGTTGGCATGTTTGCATACATGGCATGATACATGGCCTGGGCGGTGAGAAAGTCATAACTAGTCCGGGGAAGGTCGGTGAGAAAGTTATGACTATTCCGGAGAGCCAATGAGTAAGTCCTACATCGTGATTCCATCCACCACGGTGTTTGGAAGTGAGGAGTAGGCACCCTCCATCTTCGGGATGGAAGGGGGGAGAGGGTGCACGCCGACGGGTGTGTACTCAACCATACCGGTATGAGTTTCCAAGGAGACATGAGCATAGCATCGCATTGCATACATAATGATGATGATAATGATATGTGATCATGAATGAGATGATTTATATGATGTGATTTGTTATAGCCATGTAATTGTTCTTTTGTACCATTGCAATATGCATGCTGAGTGTTGAACTCACTCTTGTGTTTTCTTGTTGTTTTAGGTACCATGAGATCGGCATGCGGGGAAGGGAAATAGTCACACTTCTACACGTAGTTTCACTCATTCGTCTCACAAGTCATTCAATTGGGTTTTGATAATAAACTAATTGTGATGCCTATTGTTTTATGGTTTAGCTTTGCGTTATGAGAGTCTTATTGTTCGTTTGGCGCATGGAGACATTGAATGCTTGGAACTAGACTTATATTGTTGTCAAGTCTTTAATTATTGCTATTTTAGTTGTCTCTCATATTGCCTTATATTGCTATGCTATTGTGTTTCCTTCAATTCATGTTAAAACAAAGGAGATGCTGCCGAAATGTCGGTTTTTAGCATTAGTGCCTTTGCTGTAATTTACTTGATTTTTGTGGTATTTAGAGGTTGCTTAGTCTATGTTTGGTAGCATTCGGGCATATTAAATGCCGGGGTGTTACAATACCCACGGGTGTGGCTCAACGCGGGGAGTCCGGATCTGGGGTCAACGGTGGCGATGGACGATGGACGGCGGCGGAATCGGCAAAAGAACGCGGCGGGACGGGCTTCCAACTCCGACGAGCTCGCGCGGGCGAACGGCGGCGGCTCAGGCGACGTGAGCTAGGGATACGGGTGCGCAATGAAGTGGGCTTCACGACACGGGTGGCGGTGCATTAATAGGGGCCTCGGCTTCCGTGAATCGCGCGGAGACCGAGGTTCACCCGGTTGCGGCGGCGGAATCCGACTCCAACTCGGATTGGGTGACGTGGCTCAACGAGAGCCGTTGGATCAAGATCCAACGGTCGCGTGAGTTGGACTCGGGTCCGACTCGGTGAGCTGGCTGGCTCGGTCGGGCTCGGGTCCGGGTGACGTGGCTCAATCGTGGCCGTTGGATCAAGATCCAACGGTCACGCGGTTAGGGTTCGGCCGAGCGGGTTCGGCTCGATCACGTGGCTCGGGTCGGACTCGAACTCGAGTCTGACTCAGACTCGGTCGGGTGAACAGTAAAACCAACTCGATTTTCCAGCGATTTAATTATTCAATAATTCATAGAAAATTCAAATAAATCCAGAAAAATAGCAAAATACTCAGAAAAATTCCAGAAAAATTATGGAAAATATTTTGAAACATTTTGGACCCAAATAAAATATTTCCCACAAAACTTTATTTGAAATTTTTATTTCTTTAATTATTTCAATATAGAATAAATTCAAATTAATTCCAAATAAATCCAAATAAATTCCAGAAAATTCCAAAAATTCACAAAATTCTAAAATTCACTTATATTCAAGAGAAGAAAATTTTGGGGTGTTACAAGTTGCCAATATAACGAAGTCTTTATTTTGATTCTCCTATAAACAGCATAGGCTCAAGCATAATTAGGGTGATAATGGAAATTATAGTATTAATTCCTTTGTAGCTATGTTCTGAGAAGGCTTTTACTGTCTTACGTGAGTAGTATGGGAATAATAAGGCATTATTACCTATGCAGTAGAGTTTGCGTAAGCGACAAGATAGTTTTAAGCACACTCTTATACCTATAATATGACTATGGGGGTTACAAAACATCTTACTAGATATTAGTTTTGTCTAAAAGAATCAGAGAAGATTAGTAACTAGGGTAATACACAGGTGAGAAGTCTTACAGGAGGAATAGGTAAGTTATACGAGAATATTATATCCCAAAGTTGTATGTCTAAAAGTTCAGGTTACCATATTTTAGACAATATTACTTTCCTCAAAGGTTTTATTTAGAATGTTTATACGAGGGAAGAGACATCTACATGAAATTAATCAAATTCTAAAACTATTCTTTAATTACTCTTGCTCAAGATCTCTTAATTATAACTTCTTATTAATTTCAAAGGTTGCGACATCGTGAAATTTTTAACTTTATGTTAAGCATTCACGAGTGCATCCCGAGAAACAATACAAAAAGTTTACGATAAAAGTTCAATAGCACAAAAGAACACATACTTAGCTAATGTACATAATGGTTCTAAGTTTCTATATTAGCTCCCTACGTGATCTTTTTACGAGAGTTTTGATATCCCACCAGAGCTACTCGTAGCCTGGATGATACTGCCTCTCAAGGTAGACTATTTGGCGATAGGTTTCTTCAAACCCTTGCATCACTTGTTGAGGATGACAATCCGAAGCTTCCACGGCATGGAAGAAGTTGACGGAGTGTCGCATTTATCTTCCTGAGGTTGTCAACGTGGATGTTGTAGCTTTCTTGATTGTGTAGGGAGGAGAATAGCGATATATTACTGACATCCTAAAGCTGGTGGCTGCGATTCCCTATGTGTTTTAGCAGTCAACAGAGACCGTTAAATCATTTTGAAAAGAATTCATTAGCAGTATTTAATAAGAATGTAGATAAGAGGAAGAACTTCTTATAGAAAGAATATGAAAGAAAGATCTACCAGAAGGAATGAACATACAAAATGTTCAATGAAAAGGAGAGTATTTAAATAATATAATAAGGGGAGAATAATAACAGAGGTATTTAAGGAAAGAGTAGTAACAATATAATGTGACGAGGAAAGAATTGATAACAGATGATATGAGACAAGAGAAGGTTAATAACATATATAGCAAATTTTCATTCCTAAATATAAATTTGTCTATTTCAAACTTTAAGTTTCAACTAGCGACCATTCTATCTAAGGTTTCCTACAGTCAGCATGGCTCTGATACCAAACTGTAAGACCCTCATTTTTATGCCACAGTGTAACATAAAAACGAGGTTCTAAAGTGCATACTGTGCCATTCCCAAGATCAGTGGCTGGCACGCACAAAACACAATTTGGAATCACTACCACACAAAAGTTTCATATTTTATTACAGCGGAAGTATTGATACAATATGACCGACAAGGTCAACTAAACATAGCAAGAAAATCAGATGTCTTGTAGTTTGCCACATAATCCACAGGCAACTGACAAGGTAAAGCCTTAGAAAGAACCGTCGTTAATAATCCCATTTTCCTGCGTCGCAGTACCTGTCGAGGTTTTCTGCCTAAAAACAACAATAGTAACAAGGGTGAGTACATTGCGTACTCAGCAAGACTTGTAGTGTTTGCAAAACCTGAAATATATGCAGGCTGAATAGAAAGTGGGTTTCTATGGTTGTTTTGCATAAAGCGAAGATTTGAATTGTAAATACTGAATAGTAATGGAAAGCATAAACTGAATTTAAAACAGTTTGATGAGTAATCAAAATATCAAGTATTGACAGAAACAACAATAAGTTACTCACGGCCCATTTGTGAGTAAAGATAACGGAAAAGACCCTCCATGGTCTTATACGAGTAAATATACCAATAACTGACATTTAACAAATGTGAATCATTTTCCAAGTCATTTGATCAAGAGTTTTTAGAAAATAGAAAACAACTAACTAGTGTCAGTTCGCCAAGTCGTCCATGACCGTGGACACGGCTATTCGAATAGTTTTAGACTCTGCAGAGTTGTACAGCTTTACCCACAAGAAATGTCCTCCCTTTGTGGCAACATGTATTAGACACACTTCCTTTGGTGTGTCGCCAGAGAGTTCATTACAAAACTGTTCGTTACTTGGACCTTAACTTTGCACTAGCCCGATGACGTTACCCCTGACTATGATGGAAGCTAAAAAGGTAAAAGTAATTCCGGAGTCAGTGACCCACCAGGAATAATAAAAGTAATTCCGGAATCAGTGACCCACCAGGAATAATAACAGCCCCAAATTATAGCCAGGCGTACATCGTTACAACGGTAGATGCCAACACCTCGGTGATGACACCTCCCTCGAGCAAACCTATATCCGAAATGCCCGTGCTACAACTGCCTACCAATGTGCAAAGCTAATTCCCAAATAATTTAATAAGTTAAGACTGTCCCAGTCCAGTACTTGTGGATGTACGGTATACTTGGATCATGCAACACTACGTTCGGTCCTTAAAGTGACATGGGCAATAACTCCACCCTAGCTACGTACACGTTAAAACATGTACAACCGGCTATTGCCAATAATCACCCACGTCAAAACAGTAGTTTTATTTTTATTTTTATCAAACTACTAGTATCCTTTACAGCTTAAATAAACCATAAAAGATTTCATAAAGAAAAGTGTGTGGGTGTAAATGTTTCCGACATTAATCTAAAGCAGAGCTAAGCATATGCAAATTAATAAACGTTATTCCCATTTGACATATGAATCTGCCCATTCCTAGTGTTATGATGGAGCGTATGTCAACAATATTTAGGAAATCTTCCAATATGGGTTGTAGCTACCAGATAACACAAAATAGAGATTTACTAAAATATGAGCATGCAGGAAGATTCTTAATCACATTTTAGTTGATTATGAAATCTGGGTTCAAAATGCTCAAAGGGGGTGCTTGCCTTGCTATTTGTTGTCTTTAGCGATGAAGTTGCAGATGTATTCTTGAAGTTGACGACGACGAAGTCCGAGACGTCGGATTCTACACGTCGTATAACGAAAAAGATAGCAAATAGCAAAAACACTTTCAATAAGGGCTAAAGGAAATCAGATGGAAAATCAAATAAGCAATCATTACACAAAACAAGCATGGTTGCAGTTAGGGTTTTGTGAACGTATAAGTGTGTCATTTTTATGTCATAATCTTTATCATTGATTAAAGGTCTAAGGATTGCATCGCATACGACAGCTAGTCCTTATGATTTATTTTATTTTATTTTACGAATTCAGGAAGCTAAGATTGTAAGATTAAATATACTAAAATTCATTTTCAGGGTGTGGATCTGCTTGTACTAATATTAATTAGTTCATAAAACAACAGGTGTGAGAGTAACTACAATATTTACATGATTTAACTTATGCATATGCATTGGTATTACAAACCTCAGGATTCATTTCTCACAGGGTCATGTTTTAATAGGATTCAGATGCAAAGCATATTATAATGAAAAGGTGTCTACAGATTAGGTGAGTCTTACATTAAGAAATGCCCTAGGACTTGTCTAATTGTGTTTGATTAATAGTAAGTGAAATGGTTTGGTTTAAATTAAATTAAACATTGTATAAACATATACATTTAAGATCAAATAATGTGGAAGTTGGCAACCTATCTTCAAAAAGGGTTTTCGAAGAATGGGTCTAATTGAAAGAAATTTTAATCAATTGTTTCTTTACAAGACTTTAATTGAATAAATTAATGGATTAGAGTTTACTGATTGACTAGGTTTTGATTTGAATCATTTAAAAGAACCATTCAAAGTCAACCAGAATATTTTCTTTATTATTATTATTATTATTATTTCCTTTCCCTATTCTTTCCTTTTCTTTTCTCTTCCTCTTAATCAACTGCCTTATCCTTTCCTTCCTCCTTTTTCCCCCAACACGCACTGGCTCCTCCTCCTGGTTCTATGGCGCCTCCCAGGCCGTTCACCCCGACCCTGCATCTGCTCTGCCGGTTCCTTCCGGTCTCGTCCTCACCGACTTCCCTCTCGGCTCACGCCTACCCGCGCCGCCTCCACCGATGGCAAGCGCCACCTCGCCGGCCCTTCTTCTGGTGCTCGCTCGTGCGGGCGTCTCCTTCTCTGGCCTTCATCGGCTCACGTTGCCCTGGGCGACCGTGCCGCCTCGATTCAGCTCCATCCCAGTTTGTTCCCGATGCAATTTAGGGTTTGGTAAACCCGATTCAAATCCCCCTTTTTCCTCTCTTCCTTTGATGCCGAATTTCCCCCCTTAATCTGTGATGGATGGGCGCATTGGATTGTTTATGATTTAAAATTGGTGGAGTTTGTGTTGAATGACTTGACACTGAGGTTAGTCATCTCTAATCTGTGATGTGCTTGAGGTTTTAATTTAACAATTCATTGCACTGATTTTTGTGATGTAACAAGGCTTAGTAGATGATAAGTTTGATACTAAGTCGTTGCATGATCTCGGAATACTTGACTAGAGTATATTGTCAGTAGTTTTCTGATGGTTCCAATGCATGGTAGATGATGATATCTGATGCTATGCTGTGCGACTTCACTGCCCCTTTTTGATCTGTGATGTGTGTGAATGATTTATCTGGGATTGATTACATTGAGATTGATGCAAAATAGGTAAGCTTAGTAGGTGATGATGGATTGATACTAGTCAGCGCTTAAGGATCCTTGGGATGCTTAGGTAAAGCATGCTGATAGTGGCTTCCTATTGATTTACTTACATGGTACATAATGACTTTGATTAAATCGCATAGCAAATGATGGAATTGATGCTATGCTAGGCTTTGGTGTTCTTAAATGCTTAGTTATGGCATGATGATCATGGTTATCGATACTGGTTGGGGTTACATGGTATGTAATGACTTAATACCATGCTCTGTGAATATCTGTAGGAGGTTTTATAGTGCTTTATTCATGAATACATTAGCTTAGTAAATGATAGAGAAATTGATACTAAGGTATGCTTAAAGGTCCTTGAATGTTCAGATAAGGCATGATGATAGTGGCTTTCTAAGGTCTTATTCGCATGGTAGATGATGGAATTGATACCATGTTTTGCCCATTAGCTACGACTGTATGCTGATAAATCACAATCTGAATAAATGGATTGAGGGACTAATGACATGACCTAAGAATATTTATTGGTGCTATGATGTCGCTCTGTAGTGATAATGTTATGAACTGGTTATAAATGACTAAGCACCAAGGTCTGTGATGATTCGTCCACTTTCAAACTTACGGGTAGGATGGCGTCATAGCGATGACATTGGGTTGCAATACGCCGGGGGAGTATTGTAATTCAAGAGGACATATGACGTAACCCTCGTTGTTTGTCATGCATGCAAACTGAGGCCACTACTTTTATTCCATCTCATCTACCCATTTTTATTTCTAGTTTCCTTTTGCTTTTACTTGGTATAGTATGATGCTTCTTAATGCAATCAAGTTTTGTGGAAACTTACTTGAGCATAAAAGGGAAAACGAGTTGGGGAGGAATGGTGAAGGGACTTCTATGCAGCTTATGTAACACCCCAGCTTCTACTAAGCCCAGAATGTCACCAAACAACGTCCATAACACGAATAACACCATAATTTAAGATAAATTTCAGCAAGCACTCAATTAGAATAATTGAGAATTTTGACAGCATCTCCTTTGCTTATGCAGGAAAATTAATGACATAACAATATATCAAGAAGTAAGACAACCAAGGTATCGATAAGCAGTGATAACAATAGCTACTCATCATCTATGATTTCAATAAGTATCGCTGGCAATAGAATAAGCATCACTAAGTCTAATATGAAGAAACCATTCACTTCTCAATCCCACATGATACACATGAGGGAAAACAACCAAATAATAAGACCCTACACCAAAGATTATTGTAGACTTAATGCCGTGTCTCCATAACAAGTGAATTAGCTAAATTATGATACTACGTGGAGGAGTGTAGCTAGTTCCCTTTCCCGCGCGCCGATTTCATGGTACCTAAAGAAAACAAACAACACAAAAACACAAGCGTGAGTTCATAACTCAGCAAAGTGTATTGAAAAGGTTCAACAGGGATCAAGACAACAAACCATCATTCCAGTCTCCACGGTATTATCACAACTCATCATATTTAACATTATATTCAACTTTTAAAACAACATGATAAACATCTCATGAGCATCTCATGATTACCATCATCATCATCTCATAAACCACTTTATTTTTGTATCTCATTCATGCAATGCAATGCACATGTCTCCTGGAATACTCATACCGGTATGGTTGAGTGCACACCCGTCGGCATGCACCCTTTTCCCCCTTCCATCCCGAAGATGGAGGGTGCCTATCACTCGCTTCCAGTCACCTCGGTGATGGAATCACGAGGTAGGACTTACTCAAACGAATGGCCCCGGACTAGTCATAACGGTTCTCACCGCCCCTACCGAAATAGTTATGACTTAACTCACCGGCCAGCCATGAAAATATGCCATGCATGCAAAATGGACAGTAACGTATTCATAAATAGAATATTGCATATCAACATATGGCCTCTCAACATGTAAGACCGTGATCAACAATCAACGGTAACCTTTCAAAGACATGGCATGAATCCTTTATCAACGACAAGCATTTTAATCATAGCATGAGGACCCCATATCATCGACATTATTTCAATCATGGCCTAATGACATCCTATCCATTATAACATGTGATCCAAGGCATGGCAAGACAACATGTTAACTATTCCAAGTACCATCAATCAATTCTAGCAGCACGTATAACATAAAACCCACACAAAACACTTGCCTTCAACCGCGGGCAACGGAGTGACGAGAGGTCGAGGGCACTCCCGGAGGTACACCACCTGCAAACATGTGCTACACACTTAATTCGACTCCTCAAAACAGTACCCACTACACCTAATACGCTATATACTCCAAAACCCCGAAATCACAGATTTTGCCCCGTTCTGGACAGCGGCTTCGAAAAATCATAACTTGAGTTCTAGAACTCCAAATTGAATAAACGAGTACACCCTCGCGTAGCTTAGGAAATTTCCAAACTTTTTCTAGTTATAGGGAAAGACCGATTCGGACTTTAAGGTTGTTTAATCTAACGTTGAACACGAACTGTCTCAATCTCGTCACAGATTTGACAGCGCTCGGTAAAACAGCCATAACTTCCTAACGGCTGGGCGGAATTTTAATTTCTTTATATGTAAGCTGGGGTGTTACAGCTTAATTATGGCTTGATTTCCTTTCTTGCTCCTGAGATTCAGTTCTCCTGGCTTCTTTTCACTTCCCTGGGTATGTTCTGGGTATTATTCTTACTCTGGCTTTGGGATGGTGCTATGCTCCAATATTATGTTCTTCTGGGAGCATTTTCGTGTGGGGTGGAGTTCCTAGAGATGGCTGGCTGGGCTTGAAGCTTATGTGACTTTGAATGAGCCTTGGTTGGTCTTTATAGCCATGGCAATGGCGGTGTGAACAGGGTTTGAAAGAGTGGGCTTGGTCCAATGGTCTTTGCGGCTGGGATGATTGCACATATTAATGGCTTAGTCGGTGTATTAGATCTTAGTCCCAGTCTCAGCCTTGTCCTGTGCTTGGCCGGCTGGCTAGGTTGATCTGGGATCCTTCTTATGCGGTCTGGTGATTTGCTTTAGTAGGATAAATGGTCGGCTGGCCTTGCCCTGGTCTCGGCTGAATCTGCTGGACAGTTGGACTGAGGGGGTCTTGGTAACTTGCTTTGCTCTCATATTTTCTGGAGCTTTCGGTTGACCCTGTCGTGGCTGGTTCTGGAGCACTTGGTTGAGCTTTACCTTGTTTCACCACCTCAAGGTCCTGGAGGTGGGTTCTGGAATGGACTGCGCTGTCCCATAGGCACTGTTGCTTGGTTTTATCCCTACTTACTGAGGTTTCACCATTTTACTACGGTAAAATATATTTCTACCCCGTGATATTTTCTAAATACTCGCATCTACGGCTTAACAGGTTTGTATTGCCGAATGATGCAAACCTAATTGCGAGAGGAGCCAGATTGGTCCCCGGACAATCTAGGGTACCTCACTGAGCGATATAATTTAGCTGACGACAATTTTCTTCCTTTTTATTTATTGTATTGGATTTAATGCATTTATTTTATTCTTATACTTATACATGTGCAGTTGATAATGCAGGTCTAACAAATGCAGATCAAGTCAACACAGGAGTTGTAGTTTATAAGTTTGTAATCTACTTTTTGGGATATAGTTATGTAATTGTGATTTCATATGTAATCGAATGATTGTAAGAGTTGTATTCCATATAACTGTTGTATGCCATTGTAAAGATCTCTGTATTTCCTATGTATTGTAAATGTGAACTACAATGTATCAATAAAATTTGTGTTGCAGTTCAATTCTTTGATTCAATCCTTTGCAATGATTGTTTCTGATCAGCAAATGGCAATTGGTTTATTTTATCTTCTTACCATTTTCTTATGTTACTTTTTCTTTCTCTAATTTCAGGAATTCAATTATCTTTTAACAAAAACTTTTAAATTTGCAGAAAGATAATAATAAATCAAATTCACATTTTAATATTTTATTTTTACTGTTTAATAAATTCAGGGATGTTACAGACTCATCCTCGCTCGCATTACAAAGAATCAAGCTGGGCTATAGGGAGGTAATGCCAGGGGCTGCAGCCGAATCATAGTGCAGATCTCCGAACCTCCTCCGCTAGGAGCCTCGAACTAGGTCCGCATGGCGGCATGGGTACTCAGCCCAGGTTGCCTTGACCTCCTCCTGCGCTAGCCCATGAGCATTGAGCGAAGCGCTTCCCTCAGCTAAAGACTCAGCAACTCCCTAAGAACCTCGCCCCTGGCCTCCACGGCCACGGCGACCACAGCCTCTACCCCTCGGCATGGCTGCTACAATCAGACAACCATACAATCACATAATCATAAGCACATCATCACATAAACAAGAGCAAAAGATCAAACATCATCTTAAACATAGCCTTCATCAAATAATTAAACGCGATGCAATGATGAACCAAATCCCCATCCTATTGTGCAACCAAGTGTGTCAAATTTTAAAATTAATCATTCCAATTATGCAAGTTTTAATGTTGCTATCCTATGGCAAAATTTTAAGTATAACCTAAACCATGTTTCTAGGTTATCCCACATCACATTTTAATTGCACCTAAGGTATGACACTAAAAATACACATTCCAAGGACTCATGTACTGGGCTCGATACTAATCAGAATACCCTAAGATCTAGTATGCCTGAATGCTACCAAACATAGACTTAGCAGCATCTAAATACCATAATTTAAGATAAATTACAGCAAAGGAGCAAATGCTAAAAACCAAAAATTTCGGCAGCATCTCCTTTGTTTCATCAAGATTTGAAGCAATAGAAATAGCAGGGCAAGTAATACCATAACATAAGACATCCAAAGCAGCAATATAATTGGATAAACCAACAACATAAGGCAATAATATCAAGTCCAACCACTCCTTAAACTATAACGAAGCAAATAAGGAACACAAGCGCACAATTTAATACATACACCAAGTTTCATGGCAATATTATTATGATCATGACTGAAATTGGTAAATGTACCTATAGGTGTGGAGCTACGTGAAGATGTGTAGCTAATGCCCCTTTCCACATGCCGGTTTCATGGTACATAAAAACAACAGAAAACACAAGCGTGAGTTCATCACTCAGCAAGCATATTGCAATGGGTCATAAAGAATAATTCAATGCCAACATCAATACATACCATACTTTAACATCATGATCAAATTATAATCTCATCTACAACATCAAAGCCATGGCAAAGCACATTGTACACAACTCATTATCATCATCGTGTATGCAATGCAATGCACATGTCTCCTGGAAGCACATACCGGTATTGCTGAGTGCACACCCGTCGGCGTGCACCCTCTTCCCCCTTCCATCCCGTAGATGGAGGTTGCCTACTCCTCGATTCCATTCACCACAGTGGATGGAATCACAAGGTAGGACTTACTCATTGGCTCTCCGGATTAGTCATAACTTTCTCACCGATCTTACCGAACTAGTTATGACTTTCTCACCGACCGGGCCAGATCACATGCCATGTATGCGATTATGCCATAAACATAAACAACATGCATCAAACTGAACTAAACATGGCATAGCATCATAATAATCCATTTTCATCATAACATGGCAAGCACTAATCATGGCAAGACATCACAACATGTAATCATGCAAGATAGCACATCATGTAAACAAATTTGCACCTAGTCACAATTAACAACATACAACGCTACCCATTACAATACACTTGCCTTAACCTCGGGCGACGGATTGGCAAAAGGTTGAGGGCACTCCCGGGGTCACACAACCTGCACATAAGTACCACATACTCAAAACGTGCCCACAAAACAGTAAATACTCGCTCATCTACCACGATTATGCAAACTACCCCTAAAAACGAAAAACAGAGAATCTGTCCTCCCGGGACAGCAGACTTCAATCTAGCATAACTTGAGTTCTAGGTCTCCAAATCGAGTAAACGAGTACATCATCGCGAAGCTTAGGAAATGTCCTAAATTTTTATAAGTATTGGGAAAAGCTGATTTAGCCTCTAAAATTGTTAAATCTACAAAACACTACATTCTGTCCCAATTACGTCACAAATTTGAACACGTTCGAAAAAACAACCATAACATTCAAACGGCTGATCGGAATTACATGTTCTTTATGTCCAATTAAAGGTATTGAAGTTACCTACAACTTTCTCAATAGGCGGCCGACGAAATTCTGAATCTAAAATCGCGAAAACGCAAACCCTAGGTCGAGTGCACAATCTGCCCGAAACAGAGAATTAAGAAACATCTAGTTTTCAACCAATCTACCCAATCACAGCACCACCACTTGATCTAAAAGTATCATATCAACCTCTATAACAGAACCTAGACCATCCCCAAGGATCACCCATTCCATACCTCTTCCCGACGAATGACGAACACCGAAATCCTTCCTCCCGGTCACCCCGATCGTCCTCCTCGCGCCGGAACAGCCGGATCTCCTCGTCACGGGGCTTCCCGATGGATGGAATAGCGGGGTGGCACGGTGGAGAGCTCCCCTAGGGAAGCAAGGGAGGTGGATATGGGAGGGGAAGGTGTGGGGCGCAAGGGGAAGGAGGTGGGGGGGCGCACCACGGGAGAGGGAGGGGAGGGGCGGCTCCTAAGGGGAGAAGGGGAGGGCTGCTAGGGCAGCAGGGGGGAGCACCAAGGGCTTCATGCTGCCCCCCCTCCCCTCATGGGCCAGAGAGCCCCACTTTTGGCCCACGAGAGGTCCCCCCTAAGGCCCAACATGCCCCGGAAAGGCTCAAACTCCCGAAATCGGCCCGAAAACGCGATTAAACGGCATAACGTAAAGTTTTAACCCCCATTTTCACATTTATCAAGTTTCGACCTTCCGTAGTGTCACACACGCATTGCCCTCCGTGGATCTCTCCATTGGGAAGCCTTGCAACAGAGAGGATCTGGCGTTTGGAGGGAGTTCGTCGCCGAGAGAAGGAGCGGTTTCGTCGGTTCGTTGATTCTCCAAGAAGAGGTAACGATTTGTTGTTATTTTGTGGTGGTCTAGGTGCTTTTATATGGGATAATCCATTCCTAGAACACTCAATTAGGTGATGATATTAGATGGATTAAGATGATTATTAGATCTGTCTCGCGTGTTGCTCTCGGCTAGTTTAGACAACCAACTTCGGGCGCAGATTCGTGGACTTTAGATTCATTTCCTGGGGGACTAGCTATTGCGAAAGTTTTAGGTAATCAAATTAACTTCAATTGGGCACCAAAATCACTAACGTTCATTCAACCGTTTAAAAGTTATGACCATTTTACCAAATGTTGTCCAACCTGTGTCACGATTGGTACAGTCTGTGTTCATCTATAGATTAGGGTAACTTAGAGGCCGAATTAGTTTTCACAAATACTTAGAAAAATATGGGAAATTTCCTGTAGTTTGCGAAAATGTATTCGTTTACTGGATTTGGAGTTGTTAAACTCGAGTTATGACCGTTAGAAATCTGCAGTCCCATTTGGACAGATTGCTGTTTTTCGGGTTTTCGAAGTGGGTTGCGAAGTCGATGTAGTTGATTGGTCTTGTATTTTTTGTGGGCATGTTTTGAGTGTATTATACCCATGTGCTGGTGGTGTGACCCTGGGAGTGCCATCAACATCTTGCCACTCCGTCTCGCGAGCTTGAAGGCAAGTGTATTGGGATGGTTTTGGCTTGGGAGGCCATATGGATTCGTAGCTTTGCATTATAACTAAGTGATGTGTTAATTTGTCATGTTTGATCCTTGCATGTGAGATGATGATCATGTGTTTAATTATGGTTATGCAAGTTGTTAAAATGAGTACATATGCAAGTCATTCATGTTTATGGCATAATTGCATTCATGGCATGAGGACAGGCTAGGTCGGTGAGAAACTCATAACTAATCCGGTAAGGTAAGTGAGAAAGTTATGACTAATCCGGAGTGCCACTGAGAAAGAACTTCCTCGTGTTCCCTCCACAGTTGTGAATGGGAGCGAGTCAGTAAGAGTAGGCACCTTCCACGGGATGGAAGGAAAAGAGGGTGCACACCGACGGGTGTGCACTCGGCAATACCGGTATGTGCTAAGCAAAGAGACATGTGTATTGAATTGCATGAATGAAGATGTTAATGAAGAAGCTTTTATGAGTTGTTCTCCATTATTTTTGTTTGATATAACGTATGTACGATAAATATTATTGTTTCATTCCATTGCAATACACTTTGCTGAGTGATGAACTCACGCTTGCTGTTTAAATATTTTTTTAGGTACCTTGAATTCAGCATGTGGGAAAGGGAGCTATCTTCACGTCTCCACTTAGTTTCACTCAATTATACAATTACACACCCCTTTTCCTAGCTGTGATGGTTTATCTTATTGAACTAAGCGTGATTTATATTATGTCGTTTGCTATGTTTAATTGATCAATTCGTATTGGTTCATGAGACGTTTAAATTTATATTCTTGGCTTGAACTGTTGCTGAAATCCTTGATATTTGTGTTATAGATGTCCTCTATTATGTTATTGTGTTGTGAGGTTATTATTGATGCTTCAAATCATGGAAAAACAGAGTGCATGCTGCCGAAATTTGTTAAAAATCCATTAATGTAGCTGTTGTAATTTATTGGTAAATATGTGTTTTGGTTGCTGCTAGTATCATTTGTGGTGATATTCGTGGCATACTAGGTGCCAGGGTGTTACACCCACTCCCATGGAGACTACCTCTGTAGGACTTTTTCGGAGCACCCAGGTCTAGTCATATAACTTTCTCACCTGCCTGGCCCAAGGAGCTCTGGGATCAAAATCATATAACTGTCTCATTGACCCAGCCCATGGCACTCCGAACTAGTTATTTGACTTTCTCTGACCTAGCTCCTATGCACATGAATGCATATGTAGCAACCACAACTCTTATCATTATGTCAACCCATATAGCAAGATTGATTCGTAAGCATCATTCACAAGTGGGAAAATTAACTTCACATAATATTACAAACAATATCGGTTTATGTCTTTTAATTAAATATGCACTTGCCTAGAATCAAGTCATCACTTACTAAACAACTGCAACAACCTAATTGAAAGCATTTCTCAATTAGATCATTCTAACACATCTCAAATTATAGCAGTGTTAAATAATGCTATCCGCACCAGTGCAAACATGGAAGAAACTTCTATAATTCAAAGTCCATCTTAAACCAAAATTCATCAAGTGGTTTCGAGTGCTTGAGGCTAATGATCACATACGCAAGATTTACAGTAACACTCCAACTATAGTAATAGTAAAAACATCTACTTTGTGCCACACTGCCACGTAAGCGCAAGCAAAAATTAATACCATTTCCAATCATTTTGCAACCTAGATCAGAACCAGACACACTAACATAGTACCACTGTCCACAACTCACATCATTATCAATAGCAAAATGAACATGATAAGGGACATCATATTCATGCAAATCGATGATACAACTTATGAAATCTTTTAAGCATTTCATCAAACACATGGCATGCACATTGAACCAAATCCCCCACTTCAATTTATGGCTGAGTGCTCACCATAAGAAGAAGGCAAGGGGGGCATTTCGGCCGAAGCTGGGAGGAGCAGAGGCGGCGTCGTCAGTCGATGAAGGTGGCCAGGGGAATGGCAGCCCAAGCCGAGGAGCCGACGGCGGCCAGGGGCGGCGTTGCCGAGCGCTGGGGGGGCGCCTTGCTCGCGGGGGCGGCAGCGTAGGGACAGGGGAGGTGGCGACGGCCGGGGAAGGAGCAGCCGGGGGCGGCGTTGACTGGCTTTGGGGCAGGCCAGAGAGCGATGGCCAGGGGCACGGCGGCACCGAGTTGGAGGCCGCGTATGGCCGATAGAGCCGCTCGGGGAGGCGGCAGCCGAGTGGAGGGAGCAGGGGCTGCCAATGCCGAGCGCTTGAAGGGCCATGGACGGCGCTGGGAGCAGGGAGGGCGGCCGAGCCCTGGGAGGCCAGGGGAGCGCTGCTTGGGGGGGAGGAGCAAGGGGCGCTTGGTTGGTGGAGATGATAAGGTTAGGTGGAAAAGAAATAAATAAGAATACAATATTTCATTTCCCACCTACCCCTTTGTATTCCACAGATCACCAGCAAGACCCCCAAACGTCCAGACTAGAAATTCCAGATCTTGGAGAACAATCCGCGATATTACAGTGTTCATGGGCCATCCTCCACCTTTGGATGAGTTGCTTCAATCCTAAGCTAACTCCCAAAGGCCAGGATTTGATCCCACACAACCACTCTTGGGCTAACCCAAAACCCACTAACATAACTGGTTTTGCACTCTTATCAAAGCAAACTAGACTTAACCACTACTCTATCTTCTGAGGCCACGATCCAACAGCTCTCCTTGATCCGAGTAGTGTTAAGCTAGCATCTCCATTGCTCCCTTGCCTCCATGACTTACTCCAGCTTCATCTCCGGCCATCTTCCAGTGATCCCCGGCCATCCGGACCTCTAACGCACCTCGCCTAGTCCTGGACATTCCTTGCCTCACCATGACCACAATTGAAGCCTTGCAATCATCAAAGACAAGGAAACCCATCACATAGCATTGCCCAACAAATTATGTACAATAATCATCACAAATGCTCAAATAAAAATCCTATCTTGTTCATAAAGTTGGTACTACCGCCTCAACAAGGCCGGTAGTGCCATCTGAAGGTGACACAACTCAAATTGCTTCCTTTTGAATTTTAATTCAAAACAAACTCAAACAAATTTTTAAAACAAATTTTAATTCAAAACACCCCTCATGCTTGGTGTAGTTGTTCATCAACATCTGCCAAAAGACACTCAAGTAAGAACTCAAAAGTTTTTAAAACCAAGGGGTGACGTAAGATCTAATCTGGTTTTCTACGGTCAAGGGGTGACGTGGACTCACCGTGGCCGTGCGATGAAGATCCGACGGCGGATAGAGCTCGAGGTCGACGATGGTGACGCGACGGAGCTAGGTTACCGGCACTGGGGACGACGACACGCCCAACGGCATTTGGGTGTGACTCCGGCGAGGTGAGTGGTACTCCTAGACGCGGCTCGTCGCAACGGTTCCGGATCTGGGCTCGGTGACGGCGGACACGCGGCAATCTGCGAAAAACCACGGCGGATGGCAAATCCAACTACGGCAAGCTCTTGCGGGCTAACGGCGGCGGCTTGACCTCGATGGGTTAGGGCTATGGGTGCGCACGGAAGAGAGTTTCACGGCAGGGGTGGCGGTGCATTAAATAGGGTCCTCGGCTTCAATGAAATTCGCGGAAACCGAGGTCCACACGCGGGTGGCGGCGGAGTCCGACGAGGACTCAGACTGGGTGACGTGGACGTCCACGTGGCATGATTAACGGCTCAGTTCGCGCGGGCGCGAACTGGTCGGGTCTGGCTCCCACGTGGGTGACATGGCGCAATCGCGACCATTGGATCTCGATCCAACGGTCGCACGGGTTAGGGTTTCGTCGGGCTCGGGTCGGACTCGAGTCGGACTCAAACTCGAGTCTGACTCGGGTTCAGTCGGTGGAACAGTACTGTCAGTGTATGAGCCAACAGACACCCCCGGATCGGGTGTATATGAAGTTCAAATAGGGGGCTTTCGTGGAGATCGCTCGAAAGTGAGAGGAGAAGAATTAAAGGCGAAGCATGCGAGGAGACACTGAGGTTTTTCCAGGTTCGGGCCCTCCTGAGAGTAATAACCCTACTCCTGTCTGTGTATTCTTGTTTGCATTCTTGAGGGAACTGAAAACTATCCCCCTCTCCCCCATGCACCCCGGCTCCCTTTTATACTAGGGCTGACTGGGGCGCATGGGGGCTTACATCAGTGTACCATACTCATTACACTGCCATACTGCATTTAATGCACCTGTCACTATTCTTCAGACACCCTTAATGCTCTGACATTGCCAGCTTCATCCCCCCTCGGGCCCCGCGTGCCTGCCGGCTTCGCCCGCTTCGCACGGGGAGAGGGATTTGACGGTAACGCCACCCGTTATAAATGCGCTCATTGGAAACATGCACCATCACACTGTGGTCTTCATTACCCGCATTTAATGCGCACGTCACTCATTAAATGCCCTTGACCCACTGTGTGGCGGCACAGTCCACCAGGTGGCCTCGGGAACTGAGCGCCAGCGGCGTGGCCTGAACGCCACGTGTCCATCGGGCGATCACCTTTACTGACCGCCAGCGGTGTGGCCTGGGCGCCACCTGCCCGCTGGGCGATCACCTTTACTGACCGCCAGCGGTGTGGCCTGGACGCCACCTGTCCGCTGGGCGATCACCTTTACTGACCGCCAGCGGTGTGGCCTGGGTGCCACCTGCCTGCTGGGCGATCACCTTTACTGACCGCCAGCGGTGTGGCCTGGGCGCCACCTGCCCGCTGGGCGATCACCTTTACTGTGGTGAAGTGGGCACCCCGGCGTAGAATACACCGACAGTAGCCCCCGGGCCCACCAGGGAGCGCTTTTCGGTCTCCCGGGTGGGTCCATCACAAATGCCCACGTAACGCAGCAGCCTTAAATGCCTGCCGCTGTTTCGGGGCATTACGGCGGATCATGCAACTGCCCCCGCCTCGTAACCGACGTCGGACCTTTGGGGAAGTGCCCATGCCTTGACAACCTTTTGGGCTTCCCGCTCTTGAACCATCGCGACGCCTCGGTTTTCCCGCCAGATCAACCCCCAGCGCCTATATATATGCCGCCACGGGGGGAGTGGTTCCTTTCTTTCAGTCTCATTCACCCGCCAAGCCATCAACCGCTCTCCTTGCGAACTGCTTCCTTCTCGCGCATCGTCTCCTTCGTCCAGATGGCACCTCCAGCACCTTTGCTCCCACCATCGACCATCGAGGAGACAGAAGCCGAGAGGTTTTCCCGGCACATTACCGGCGGCACCCACCGCGTCCGCGCCGGGACTACCGCGCCCGGCTGCCGCCCAGGGGAAGTGATCTCTTTCTGCTGGGCGATGCTGGCAGGCCTAATCCCGCCGGTCTCTGATTTCTACATCTCCGTCCTCAACTTCTATTCTATCCATAGCATTCGTCTTCCTCCCAACTCCATCATCCTTCTTGCTGTCTTCGCCTACTTCTGCGAAATGTTCGTGGGAGTGGCCCCCAACCTTCCTCTCTTTCGCTTCTTCTACGCCTTGCGAGCGGCCAGGGATCCTTCCATCCTGTCGGGGTGTTGCCACTTTCACCTCCGAGACGGCGCGGCCTCGCGCTATATCCAGTTGGAACTCAGGTCCAACTGGAAGACATGGCTCAACGAGTGGCTCTATATCACGGACGACAGCGGCATAGAGGTCCTGGAGTTGCCGACCGGGCCGGCGGTCAGCAACCCCACTTGGGGAGCGCATGTCGACGAGACGCCCGAGTTGCGGACAATGCTGGCCCGCGTGGACCAGCTGCGGACAGCGGGCTTGATGGGAACTGTAACACCCCAAAATTTTGCTTTTCTTAAATTCATGTGTGATTTGGCACTTTGGTGAATTTTTGGAATTTTCTGGAATTTATTTGGATTTATTTGGAATTTATTTGAATTTATTCCATTTTGAAATAATTAAAGAATTTAACTTTGCAAATAAAATTTTGTTGGAAATATTTTATTTGAGTCCAAAATGTTCCAAAATATTTTCCAGAATTTTTCCGAATTTTTACGAGTATTTTGCTATTTTTAATGAATTAAATGAATTATCGGGAATTATTTTAATTATTAAATCGCTGGAAAATGCGAATGGGTTTGTCTTGTTCATCCGATCGAAGCTCGAGTCAGACTCGAGTTCGAGTCCGACCCGAGCCAGTTGACTCAACCAAACCCGTTCTTAACCCCAATCGATCCCGACCGTTGGATCGGGATCCAACGGTCCGGATTGGATCGCCCCGACCCAAGCCGTGTCTGGACCGGACCCGATCGCGCCCGTGCGATCGTGGCCGTTGATCGCGCCACGTGGACGGCTGTCCGTCGTCGTTCCCGCCGAGTCCGAGCCGGACTCCTCTGCCGCGTTGCGGTGTTCCGCTAGGGTTCCGGTTTGTGCGCGCATCCCGAGGGTATTTAATGCGTGAGACATCGCCGAGGTTGCCCTCGTCCGTCTTTACCGTGCCCCAAGCCATCTCGCTGAGCCGTCGCCGTTTGCCGTCTGAGCTCGCGGAGTTGGAATCATGTTGCGCAGCGGTTTAACGCCGATTCGCCGCCGTCCGTCGTCTTCCGCCGAAGGAGCCCAAATCCGAATCCGCGACGAGACGCACCGAAGGAGGACTCATCTCGCGGAGAGGTCCCGCGCCGTCGGCTTGGTCACCGTCCCGCGTCCGGTGAGCCAGCCGCGCCGCGTTGCCATCGCCACCCCAGAGCTCGCCGCGGCCGTTGGATCAAGATCCGACCATCACGGTGAGCCACGTTCTCCCCAAACCCTAGAATCCAGATTAGATGCGGACCGTTGGATCAAGATCCAACGGCCCACGATCGCCACGTCGCCCGTCTTGTGGATAACGTTACGGGTTAGGATCGTTCCAACCGTTGGATCAAGATCCAACGGCTCGGATATTTGCGTTCACCCCAAACGCGTGAAGCATAGATCCAATGCAGGCCGTTGATTTTCAAATCAACGGCCGAGATTGTGCCACGTGTACCCAAGCCACGTCACGAGCGCGTGAGCGCGTGTCTCTGACACGCGGGGCCCGCGTGTCAGCGGGACAACCGAACCACACCATGACGTCACCGCTGACGTCACGGTAGGGCCCGCATGTCAGCGAGTTGGACCGTGCGGGTTAATTGCGTGCGTGACACTGACATGTGGGGCCCACATGTCAGCGACACGTGGAGTCGTGGACCGAGTCCACGGTGGACCCGAGCCGAGCGTGGACTACGTCCATGGACCGGCTGACGTCAGCAGGCCAATTAGAGGCTGCCACGTGTCCATGCTGATGCAATAATTAATTTCCGAAAAAGAAAATGATTTATTAATTCGAAATAATGATTTCAGATTTTGTTTCAAACTTCAAACGCTTATAACTTTTGCGTTTCAACTCCGATTTGAGTGATTCAAATTTCTAAATTTGTATAAAATTGAGATCTACCTAAATATGAATTTTATTTAATTTTTGGACTAAAGTTTTTCTCTGTAAAATTATTTAATTGATTATTTGAACTTTAAATAATCATAACTTTTGCATCTTAACTCCAAATTTGACGATTCCAGTTTCTAAAAATTCATAAAATTATGTTCTCTCTGTTTATGGATTTTATTTGGATGTTTGGACACTTTTTGCCTATTGTTTATTTGTGTATTTGCTATTTGCACGCTTTACGAGTAGACGTTGAAGTCTTGGGAAGGATTCGAAGGAGAAGTATTAACTCAGGATCCAACTCAAGACCAAGAACAAGTACTTTTTGAAGGCAAGTTGTGCTTTGACCATGTTGATCCTATTTCGAAATCTATTTTGATTTAAACTATTGCATGCTAGTTCAATTAGAAAAATACTTTGTTTAAACATGGGGTTAGATAAATACCAATTTGTCAGTATGACACCTTGATTATTTAAGTATGTGCCATGACCCCTTGTCACCCTAGTTGTGGATTACTAGTTGGACATTATTAAATTGCCAACATGGGTTTAGACCGTTGTAGTATCTTTGCTTAGACACGCTATGTGCTCATAACATGATTTTGGATAATCAAATGTTAATATTGACTTAATGATATATTGAACCTGTTTTGGAAAAGTATCATGTGATGTTGATGGCACGTGGTGCATGGTAATCAAGCGGGGTTTGATAAACGATTTCGGCCAGGGGCATGTGGCAAGAGTAATCAGTGGGCCAGGTGGCATTGGGGATGTTGATTTGGTTCTTGGGTAGTCTTGCCCTGGCCACCCTAAGGACTTAACCTTGCAAGCCTTTGAACTGGGTCTAACGTGCAACCACATGTCCAGTAATGGGACGGACCTAGTTGACTAAGTTGCTAATAACGCACTGTGGGACCTCAGGAGGTCAACTACACCCTTTGTGTAAGTTGTACGGGGAGCGTCTGGGCCGAGGCCAGTACCCATCTAACGGTTGATTGGCCTAGACTTCGCCTTAGCGAAGGAAGGGTTAGTCTTAATAACCGGAGGACCACTTGTATTGTTAGAAGTCTCAGAAAGACTTTGTTATTCACGGGGAACTTCGCCTTTGTGGTGTTTGACTGTATCTTGTGGGTAAAGTGCATAACCTCTGCAGAGTTTAGAATCTATTCGAATAGCCGTGTCCGCGGTATTGGACATCGCTCGGGAATTACAGTCAAGGGTTAGATTTTCTCAAAAAATAACTTTGGTTTGAAAGGTTGGGTTGGAGTAATAATGAAGTTGATGGAAATATGGTTTAGGATGGGAGAGATGTTTACTGAACTTCTCGAAAAGTTATTTATGTTTTACTTATTTCTACTGCTTTCGAATCTACTTATATTACTTGTCCAATGCTTTCTTTGCAAATATACCTTGAGTTATTCCTTTGTACCAAGCCATGCATGTAGTATATTAGCTTGCATTCTGTGCATGACTTGCTGAGTACCAAGTACTCACCCTTGCCTCAATACAACACCAGTTGAAGAGGAGACTACACCAACTTTGGAGGAGGAACTCCAAGAAGATCCGTCTACTTAGGGAAGCGAGCCCAGTCAGTTGCCTGTGGTATACTGGATGGCGCCACGAAGTTATTTGATTTTCCGCTGCTATTATTTTTCTCTGAATAAGTTTCGCCTTGCGAGGCATATATTTGTAACTTGACCATAAGGTCGAGTAACCAGTTTGACTATTTAAATAAAGTACTTATTTAGTATCGAGTGGTATGATTGTGATATTTACCGATGTTAAGACTGTGTGCACTAGCGTGTTCCTGGACTAGTGCTGAATACACAGAGGGTCCGGATTTGCAAATTCGGGGTCCCGACAGAGGTGGTATCAGAGCCAGGTTGACTGTAGGCTCAACCCTAGCTAGAATGGTCGTAGTGGGGATAAAACCTATTTTCTAAAGCTAAAAATTTGTCAAGATAAGAAATGACATCTCGACTTATCCCCTTCTCTCTTTTCTTGTCTCTTGCTGAAATTTTCCTTACCTTGTCACAAATTAAAAATTCCGAGTTCTTACGTAAAGCACTCTTGTGACAGATGGAGGAAGAGTTCAACTACGTTGATCTGGGAGTTGGTCACGCCGCGGAACTTTGGCATATGCTACAAACTCTCGGAGATTTTGAGAAGCCCCAATACCAAGTAGAAGTGATCAGACAAGCGGGATTGATCAAGGCTTGTGACGTAAAGATTGAGGTACCTGCTAGGAAGAAGGGCCCAGGCAATCGCCCGATACACTGCACTGCCAGGAGGTCTACAATGCAGATGGGTATCCAAGAAGTATCACGACGAGCAATGCGGCACATTACCCGTATCTACGCCAGAGAGTTGGAGAGCACGGTGTTCCGTTATCACCCACGTAGCAATAACCTTCTTGACCCGAAGGCGATTCAGGATGAGGACGCCATGGTTACACAGTTGGCACGATTTGTTGTCGCCCAAGAGGATGTACTAGATAATACAAGCAAGGAGCTACAGAAGGCCCGCAAGGAGATCACGACAGAGAAGAACAGATGGCGGGAAGCTCAAGAGTATGTGGCACACCTTCTGCGAAGGATTGACGAATTAAAGATGACTTTGTACGGACCCGGACCAGAGCGATTTGAGCTACACGAGCCAGATCCGGAGGAGTCGATCTCGATGAGGACATCGCTTCTTCGACTACCACAGAGGACACGATTCTTTGGACATGGCAATCGTTTCGCGCCTATGCCACAGCACCCGTACCCAGGCCGTGGAGGTTTTCTCGATGAGTGAGCATAGGTTCTATAGTGAGACTCCTTCGCCGAGTCGCGTCATAGAATAAAGAGTCACCCTTTAGGCGTTAGACTCGAGTTAGTTCGATTTGGATTTTCATTGTTTCTTTGAGTGTGCATTATGTGTTGCAAGGCCCTTAGGCATTGTAAGCAGCCATACCAAGTTATTAATAATAAAGTTGGACCTTAAAGTTACACCTTTCGCCCGCATAAAGTTCCATATTACTTGTCTATTCTTGTTTCCCTCTCATCTCTAAACCTAGAGCAAATCGGCAGATGGTGAACACCCGTGGAAACTTTGGAGGCAATGGAAGTGGTTCTCGCCCAGAAAACCCCAATGAGGAGCACCAGCACCGCCATGGATGTGCAGAATTTCTGAGCTTTTCTCGCTGCCCGCACTCGCTTGATGCATGCTATGATGCAACAAATGCAACACGTCACCGCCAGGCCACGCTAATCAAGTTAATCGTGACCACGCCAGAATACAAAGGCTGTCGAGTTCATGAGAACTCACCCACCCACTTTCTCCGGGAATGCCAATCCATTGGAGGCCGATGATTGGTTAAGATCAATCGAGAGGAAGCTACACATAGCTCAATGCATAGGAAATGAGAAGGTACTCTACGCTTCTCATCACCGGAAGGAACAAGCCAGAATAGTGGGAGAACTTTTGTGCCACGCAAGAGAACCCTCAAGATATCACTTGGGAAGAGTTCACAAATGCATTCGACAAGATCACGTGCCTGAAGGAATCATGGACCTTAAGAAGGAGGAGTTCAGAGCATTGAAGCAAGGTAATCAGCCCGGTGGCCGACTACGAACAAGTTCACACAGCTAGCACGCTACGCTTTTTGAGGATGTAGCGGCAGATAAGGCCAGACAGCCTCGTTTTATGAAGGGACTTAACTCGGGATTGCAAGTAGGGTTGATCACCCACACCTTTCCAGATTTCCAAGAGCTGGTGAATAAGGCACTTATTCTTGAGGACAAGCGCAAGGAACTGGATGAGAACAGAAGCGCAGGATGCAACGGCAAGGATCACGCCAGGAACGCATATACGCTGAGAGTTGCACCAAATCAATTCTTGATTCCAACCACAATGCAACAAGGACACCATCCCGGCACCAAGACACATCAATCGTAACTACTGCACCCGGCCCGCTTCGGAACGCTTACTCGAGGCAACAAGAAGGAACAAGTGAGACGCTGCTACAATCAGCAACGAGCCAGACACTTTGCCAACAGCTTGTCCAAAGAAGACAGCAGGAGTGACCCAGTTCGCTTCAATCTAGGAACCACCCAGCTAGGACGCCAAAGACTGGGAACCACACCCAGGCCGTGGTGAGAGGCCGAGTCAACCATGTCACCGCAGATGCACCGCAGAATGCTACGGACGTCGTCTTGGGTAAGTTACTTGTTAACTCAAGACTGCAATAGTTTTGTTTGACTCTGGAGCGTAGCATTCGTTTGTTTCGCAAGGCTTTGCTACTAGAAATGATTTGAGGATTGCAAGACTTAGATGCATGCTTTTAGTTCAAACCCCTGGTTCCGAACTCCGAACGAAAGTAGGATGTTCCGGGGTGAGAATACTAATAGATGGAATAGAATTCCTAGCAAACCTTATTATTTTGGAAACCCAGACCTTAGACGTCATATTGGGAATGGATTGGTTATCCAAGCACAAGGCCGTATTGGATTGTGGACGAAGAACTATCTCAGTTGAGAGCCCTTGTGGAAAGAAAGTGGAATTTCAAGCTACTGCTGTTAGAAAAGGACAGTTGATGGTTAACAGTACCAAGACAATCATCATAGAGGATGTCTCCGTAGTGAATGAGTACCCAGATGTTTTTCCTGAAGATCTACCTGGTATGCCGCAGGCGAGGACATAGAGTTTGTGATAGAGCTTGTACAGTACAAAGACCGATAGCAAAGAGACCCTATCGGATGTCCACCGAGGAGTTGGTTGAGATGAAGAAACAGCTAGAAGAGTTAATGGAGAAAGGATTTATCGAGGCCGAGTTCATCGCCGTGGGGAGCACCGGTTTTGTTTGTCAAGAAAAAGGACGGAAGTTTCAGGATGTGCATCGACTACCGTGCACTCAATGAAGTCACCGTGAAGAATAAGTATCCGCTACCCAGATTGATGATTTGTTTGATCACCGAGAGGAGCCGGAGTTTTCTCCAAGATTGATCTGAGATCGGGATACCATCGATTGAAGATCCGATCGTAAGATATTCAAGACCGCATTCTCGTCAAGATATGGACATTACGAAGTTCTGATTATGTCCTTTGGGTAACGAATGCGCCACTTATTTCATGAATATGATGAATAAGGTGTTCATGGAATATTTGGACAAGTTTGTCGTCGTGTTCATAGACGATATCCTAATCTACTCTAAGACAGAGGATGAACATGCCGAACACTTAAGGCGAGTTTTGGAAAAGTCGAGGAACAAACAACTTTTCGCCAAGTTCAGCAAGTGTGATTTTTGGAAGGACAAGGTGGAGTTTCTTGGACATGTAATGACCGCGAGAAGAGTCGCCGTAGATCCAAGCAAAGTAGAAGCTGTGTTACATTGGGAGCAACCAAAGATCGTGACCCGGTCGGAGTTTCCTTGGAATGGCAGGATACTACCGCCGTTTCATCGAAGGCTTCTCGACAATTGTGAAACCTCTTACGCAATTGCTGAAGAAGGAAAAGAAGTTTGCATGGGCGCTTGAGAATGTGAGAAAGGATTTCAGGAGTGAAGAAGCGATTGACATCAAGACCGTGTTAGTTCTACCGGATGTTGCTCAAAGCTTCGATATTTATTGTGGCGCATCGCGCCAAGGACTTGGATGTGTGCTGATGCAGAATGGAAAGGTCGTCGCTTATGCATCAAGGCAGTTGAGGCCGCATGAGGAAAATTATCCGACACATGACCTAGAGTTAGCTGCCGTAGTGCATGCCTTGAAGATATGGCGTCACTATCTGATTGGAAACAGATGTGAAGTATATACGGATCATAAGAGCCTTAAATACATATTCACCCAGTCGGATCTGAATATGAGGCAGAGGAGATGGTTAGAGTTGATCAAGGACTATAATGTTGGAATCCATTACCATCCTGGGAAGGCCAACGTAGTAGCCGATGCTCTGAGTCGGAAAAGCCATACCGTGAGTACGTTGCTAGCCACAAGTCAGGATGAGTTATGTGAGGATTTTCAGAAAATGAAGATTGAGGTTGTACCTAGCGGATTCTTGGCCGCATTGGAAGTAAAGCCTACTTTAGAGGACCAGATCCGAGAAGGACAGAAGGATGATGACAAGATCCGCAGGATTAAGTTCATCAAGGAGGGAGGCAAGGCAGAGGACTTCAAGATGGATGAGCAAGGCACGTTATGGATGAAGGATCGGATTTGTGTGCCTAACAGGAAGGAGTTAAAGCAACTGATTTTGGAAGAAGCCCACGACTCCAAGTACTCAATTCATCCTGGAAGCGCCAAGATGTATCAGGATCTGAAGGAGAGATTCTGGTGGCCGAGTATGAAACGTGAAGTTGCTGAGCATGTTGCATTGTGCGACATATGCCCGAGAGTTAAGGCAATGCATCGAGACCAGCGAGGATTGCTACAATTGAAAATACCTGAGTGGAAGTGGGAGGAAATCGGAATGGATTTCATTACCGGTTTGCCGAAGACTCAAGGAGGTTATGACTCCATATGGGTTATAGTGGATCGCTTGACTAAAGTAGCCCATTTTATCCCCGTGAAGACCACTTACTCGGGAGATAAATTAGCAGAGTTGTACATGATCAGGATTGTCTGTTTGCACGGAGTGCCAAAAAGGATTGTATCGGACAGAGGTACCCAATTTACCTCAAGGTTCTGGAATAAGTTGCATGAAGCCATGGGAACCCGTTTGAACTTCAAGATGCCTTATCATCCACGAGACGGATGGACAGACCGAAAAAGTCAACCAGATTCTGGAGGATATGTTGAGAGCTTGTGCATTAGCTTATGCTACCTCTTGGGATAAGAGTTTGCCGTATGCCGAGTTCAGTTACAACAATAGTTATCAGGCTAGTTTACAGATGTCACCTTTTGAGGCACTGTATGGTCGACCCTGTCGGACGCCATTGAATTGGAATGAGACCGTGGCGCCGTGTCTTTGGGCCTGATATTCTTCAAGAGGTCAAGAAGCGGTCGCCATGATTAGGGAAAGGTTGAAGATAGCCCAATCAAGACAAAAGAGTTATCTTGACAACCGTCGCCGAGACTTGAGTTTTGAATCGAAGACTTTGTATACCTCGAGTTACGCCTCTCAGGGGAGTTAAGAGGTTCCATGCCAAAGGGAAACTTGCACCCCGTTATGTTGGACCATTTAAGATTTTGAGCCGCAGAGGCGAAGTTGCTTATCAGCTGGATTTGCCGCAGTCGTTAGCAGGAGTGCATGATGTATTCCATGTGTCCCAGTTGAAGAAGTGTCTCCGAGTTCCTGAGGAACAGACACCGCTAGAGTCAATTGAGTTGCAAGAGGATTTGACTTATAAGGAGCATCCCGTGAGGATTCTGGACACAATGGATCGAGAAACTAGAAACAAGTCAACCCGTTTCAGAGAGTTCGATTGGAGCAACCATGCAGAGCGAAGCGACTTAGGGAGCGAGGAGGATTTGAGGAAAGAGTTTCCAAACCTATTCTGTAGTGAGCCCTGAATCTCGGGGATGAGATTCTATTAAGGGGGGGAGGTTTGTAACACCCCAAAATTTTGCTTTTCTTAAATTCATGTGTGATTTGGCACTTTGGTGAATTTTTGGAATTTTCTGGAATTTATTTGGATTTATTTGGAATTTATTTGAATTTATTCCATTTTGAAATAATTAAAGAATTTAACTTTGCAAATAAAATTTTGTTGGAAATATTTTATTTGAGTCCAAAATATTCCAAAATATTTTCCAGAATTTTTCTGGAATTTTTCTGAGTATTTTGCTATTTTTAATGAATTAAGTGAATTACTGGGAATTATTTTAATTATTAAATCGCTGGAAAATGCGAATGGGTTTGTACTGTTCATCCGACCGAGCCCGAGTCAGACTCGAGTTCGAGTCCGACCCGAACCCGACCCGAGCCAGTTGACTCAACCAAACCCGTTCTTAACCCCGATCGATCCGGCCGTTGGATCGGGATCCAACGGCCGGATTGGATCGCCCGACCCAAGCCGTGCCGACCGGACCCGATCGCGCCCGTCGCGATCGTGGCCGCTGATCGCGCCACGTGGACGGGCCGTCTGTCGTCGTTCCGCCGAGTCCGAAGCCGGACTCCTCCGGCCGCTGGCCGCTGCGGTCTCCGCTTAGGGTTCCGCCAGGCGCGCATCCCGAGGGTATTTAATGCGTGAGACATCGCCCGAGGTTGCCCTCGTCCGTCGCGCACTGCGTTCCCAAGCCATCTCGCCTGGCCGTCGCCGTTTGCCCGTACGAGCTCGCCGGAGTTGGAATCCTGTTGCGCAGCGGTTTAACGCCGATTCCGCCGCCGTCCGTCGTCTTCCGCCGAGAAGGAGCCCAGATCCGGAATCCCCGCGACGAGACGCACCCGAAGGGAGGACTCATCTCGCCGGAGAGGTCCCGCAGCGCCGTCGGCTTGGTCACCGTCCCCGCGTCCGGTGAGCCCGCGCCGCCGCGTTGCCATCGCCACCCCCGAGCTCGCACGACCGTTGGATCAAGATCCGACCATCACGGTGAGCCCACATTCTCCCCCAAACCCTAGAATCCAGATTAGATCTGGACCGTTGGATCAAGATCCAACGGCCCACGATCGGCCACGTCGCCCGTACTGTGGATAACGTTACGGGTTAGGATCGTTTCCAACCGTTGGATCAAGATCCAACGGCTCAGATTGACTGCGTTCACCCCAAACGCGTGAAGCATAGATCCAATCTGGGCCGTTGATTTTCAAATCAACGGCCGAGATTGTGCCACGTGTACCCAAGCCACGTCACGAGCGCGTGAGCGCGTGTCTCTGACACGCGGGGCCCGCGTGTCAGCGGGACAACCGAACCACACCATGACGTCACCGCTGACGTCACGGTAGGGCCCGCATGTCAGCGAGTTGGACCGTGCGGGTTAATTGCGTGCGTGACACTGACATGTGGGGCCCACATGTCAGCGACACGTGGAGTCGTGGACCGAGTCCACGGTGGACCCGAGCCGAGCGTGGACTACGTCCATGGACCGGCTGACGTCAGCAGGCCAATCAGAGGCTGCCACGTGTCCATGCTGATGCAATAATTAATTTCCGAAAAAGAAAATGATTTATTAATTCGAAATAATGATTTCAGATTTTGTTTCAAACTTCAAACGCTTATAACTTTTGCGTTTCAACTCCGATTTGAGTGATTCAAATTTCTAAATTTGTATAAAATTGAGATCTACCTAAATATGAATTTTATTTAATTTTTGGACTAAAGTTTTTCTCTGTAAAATTATTTAATTGATTATTTGAACTTTAAATAATCATAACTTTTGCATCTTAACTCCAAATTTGATTTATTCCAGTTTCTAAAAATTCATAAAATTATGTTCTCTCTGTTTATGGATTTTATTTGGATGTTTGGACAATTTTTGCCTATTGTTTATTTGTGTATTTGCTATTTGCACGCTTTACGAGTAGACGTTGAAGTCTTGGGAAGGATTCAAGGAGAAGTATTAACTCATGATCCAACTCAAGACCAAGAACAAGTACTTTTTGAAGGCAAGTTGTGCTTTGACCATGTTGATCCTATTTGAAATCTATTTTGATTTAAACTATTGCATGCTAGTTCAATTAGAAAAATACTTTGTTTAAACATGGGGTTAGATAAATACCAATTTCTTTGTATGACACCTTGATTATTTAAGTATGTGCCATGACCCCTTGTCACCCTAGTTGTGGATTACTAGTTGGACATTATTAAATTGCCAACATGGGTTTAGACCGTTGTAGTATCTTTGCTTAGACACGCTATGTGCTCATAACATGATTTTGGATAATCAAATGTTAATATTGACTTAATGATATATTGAACCTGTTTTGGAAAAGTATCATGTGATGTTGATGGCACGTGGTGCATGGTAATCAAGCGGGGTTTGATAAACGATTTTCGGCCAGGGCATGTGGCAAGAGTAATCAGTGGGCCGGTTGTGGCATTGGGGATGTTGATTTGGTTCTTCGGGTAGTCTTGCCCTGGCCACCCTAAGGACTTAACCTTGCAAGCCTTTGAACTGGGTCTAACGTGCAACCACATGTCTCAGAATGGGACGGACCTAGTTGACTAAGTTGCTAATAACGTACTGTGGGACCTCGGGAGGTCAACTACACCCTTTGTGTAAGTTGTGCGGGAGGCGTCTGGGTGAGGCCAGGTACCCATCTAACGGTTGATTGGCCTAGACTTCGCCTTAGCGAAGGGAAGGGTTAGTGCGCAATAACCGGGGAGGACCACTTGTATTGTTAGAAGTCTCCGAAAGACTTTGTTACGGGAACTCGCCTTTGTGGTGTTTGACTGTATCTTGTGGGTAAAGTGCATAACCTCTGCAGAGTTTAGAATCTATTCGAATAGCCGTGTCCGCGGTATTGGACATCGCTCGGGAATTACAGTCAAGGGTTAGATTTTCTCAAAAATAACTTTGGTTTGAAAGGTTGGGTTGGAGTAATAATGAAGTTGATGGAAATATGGTTTAGGATGGGAGAGATGTTTACTGAACTTCTCGAAAAGTTATTTATGTTTTACTTATTTCTACTGCTTTCGAATCTACTTATATTACTTGTCCAATGCTTTTTACTGCAAATATACCTTGAGTTATTCCTTTGTACCAAGCCATGCATGTAGTATATTAGCTTGCATTCTGTGCATGACTTGCTGAGTACCAAGTACTCACCCTTGCCTCAATACAACACCAGTTGAAGAGGAGACTACACCAACTTTGGAGGAGGAACTCCAAGAAGATCCGTCTACTTAGGGAAGCGAGCCCAGTCAGTTGCCTGTGGTATACTGGATGGCGCCACGAAGTTATTTGATTTTCCGCTGCTATTATTTTTCTCTGAATAAGTTTCGCCTTGCGAGGCATATATTTGTAACTTGACCATAAGGTCGAGTAACCAGTTTGACTATTTAAATAAAGTACTTATTTAGTATCGAGTGGTATGATTGTGATATTTACCGATGTTAAGACTGTGTGCACTAGCGTGTTCCTGGACTAGTGCTGAATACACAGAGGGTCCGGATTTGCAAATTCGGGGTCCCGACAGAGGTGGTATCAGAGCCAGGTTGACTGTAGGCTCAACCCTAGCTAGAATGGTCGTAGTGGGGATAAAACCTATTTTCTAAAGCTAAAAATTTGTCAAGATAAGAAATGACATCTCGACTTATCCCCTTCTCTCTTTTCTTGTCTCTTGCTGAAATTTTCCTTACCTTGTCACAAATTAAAAATTCCGAGTTCTTACGTAAAGCACTCTTGTGACAGATGGAGGAAGAGTTCAACTACGTTGATCTGGGAGTTGGTCACGCCATGAACTTTGGCATATGCTACAAACTCTCGGAGATTTTGAGAAGCCCCAATACCAAGTAGAAGTGATCGGACAAGCGGGATTGATCAAGGCTTGTGACGTAAAGATTGAGGTACCGCTAGGAAGAAGGGCCTGTGCAATCGCCCGATACACCTTTGACCGCCGGAGGTCTACAATGCGGATGGGTATCCAAGAAGTATCACGACGAGCAATGCGGCACATTACCCGTATCTACGCCAGAGAGTTGGAAACCGCGGTGTTCCGTTATCACCCACGTAGCAATAACCTTCTTGACCGGCGATTCGTGATGAGGACGCCATGGTTACACGATTGGCACGATTTGTTGTCGCCCAAGAGGATGTACTAGATAATACAAGCAAGGAGCTACGAAGGCCCGCAAGGAGATCACGACAGAGAAGAACAGATGGCGGGAAGCTCAAGAGTATGTGGCACACCTTCTGCGAAGGATTGACGAATTAGAGATGACTTTGTACGGACCACTCCAGAGCGATGCTCGAGCTACACGAGCCAGATCCGGAGGAGTCGGATCTCGATGAGGACATCGCTTCTTCGACTACCACAGAGGACACAGCTTGCCGGACATGGCAATCGTTACGCTTATGCCACAAAGACCTGCACCGTGCCGTGGAGGTTTTCTCGATGAGTGAGCATAGGTTCTATAGTGAGACTCCTTCGCCGAGTCGCGTCATAGAATAAAGAGTCACCCTTTAGGCGTTAGACTCGAGTTAGTTCGATTTGGATTTTCATTGTTTGTCGAGTGTGCAAGATGTGTTGCAAGGCCCTTAGGCATTGTAAGCACCATACCAAGTTATTAATAATAAAGTTGGACCTTAAAGTTACACCTTTCGCCCGCATAAAGTTCCATATTACTTGTCTATTCTTGTTTCCCTCTCATCTCTAAACCTAGAGCAAATCGACAGATGGTGAACACCCGTGGAAACTTTGGAGGCAATGGAAGCGGTTCTCGCCCACAGAAAACCCCAATGAGGAGCACCAAAGACCGCCACCGATGTGCAGAATTTCGGAGCTTTTCTCGCTGCCCGCACTCGATTGATGCATGCTATGATGCAACAAATGCAACACGTCACCGCCAGGCCACTTTGCTAATCAAGTTAATCGTGACCACGCCAGAATACAAAGCCGCCAGAGTTCATGAGAACTCACCCACCCACTTTCTCCGGGAATGCCAATCCATTGGAGGCCGATGATTGGTTAAGATCAATCGAGAGGAAGCTACACATAGCTCAATGCATAGGAAATGAGAAGGTACTCTCGCTTCTCATCGGTGGAAGGAACAGAATGGTGGGAGAACTTTTGTGCCACGCATAAGAGAACCCTCAAGATATCACTTGGGAAGAGTTCACACCGCATTCCGACAAGATCACGTGCCTGAAGGAATCATGGACCTTAAGAAGGAGGAGTTCAGAGCATTGAAGCAAGGTAATCGGCCCGGTGGCCGACTACGAACAAGTTCACACAGCCTAGCACGCTACGCACCTGAGGATGTAGCGGCGAGATAAGGCCACAGTCTGCGTTTTATGAAGGGACTTAACTCAGATTGCAAGTAGGGTTGATCACCCACACCTTTCCGTTTCCAAGAGCTGGTGAATAAGGCACTTATTCTTGAGGACAAGCGCAAGGAACTGGATGAGAACAGAAGCGCAGGATGCAACAAAGAAGGATCACGCCAGGAACGCAATACCGAGAGTTGCACCAAATCAATTCTTCAGATTCCAACCACGAGAATGCAACAAGGACACCATCCTCAAAGACCAAGACCTGTCAATCAGAACTACTGCACCCAGCCCCGCTTAGAACGCTTACTCGAGCGAAGAAGGAAGTGAGAGCCGCTACAAGCGCAACGAGCCGTGACACTTTGCCAACAGCTTGTCCAAAGAAGACAGCAGGAGTGACCCCATTCGCTTCAATCTAGGAACCACCCCCCTAGGACGCCAAAGATCAGAACCACACCCTGCACCGTGGTGAGAGGCCGAGTCAACCATGTCACCGCAGATGCACCGCAGAATGCTACGGACGTCGTCTTGGGTAAGTTACTTGTTAACTCGACTGCAACAGCTTTGTTTGACTGCGGAGCTTCGCATTCGTTTGTTTCGCAAGGCTTTGCTACTAGAAATGATTTGAGGATTGCAAGACTTAGATGCATGCTTTTAGTTCAAACCCTGGTTCGAACTCCGAGCGAAAGTAGGATGTTCCGGTGAGAATACTAATAGATGGAATAGAATTCCTAGCAAACCTTATTATTTTGGAAACCCGGACCTTAGACGTCATATTGGGAATGGATTGGTTATCCAAGCACAAGGTCGTATTGGATTGTGGACGAAGGACTATCTCGATTGAGAGCCCTTGTGGAAAGAAAGTGGAATTTCAAGCTACCGCTGTTAGAGAAGGACGATTGATGGTTAACACCAAGACAATCATCATAGAGGATGTCTCCGTAGTGAATGAGTACCCAGATGTTTTTCCCGAAGATCTACCGGTATGCCGCCAGACAGGACATAGAGTTTGTGATAGAGCTTGTACTGCACAAAGACCGATAGCAAAGAGACCCTATCGGATGTCCACCGAGGAGTTGGTTGAGATGAAGAAACAAATAGAAGAGTTAATGGAGAAAGGATTTATCGGGCCGAAGTTCGTCGCCGTGGGGAGCACCAGCTTTGTTTGTCAAGAAAAAGGACGGAAGTTTCAGGATGTGCATCGACTACCGTGCACTCAATGAAGTCACCGTGAAGAATAAGTATCCGCTACCCAGGATTGATGATTTGTTTGATCAGCCGAGAGGAGCCGGAGTTTTCTCCAAGATTGATCTCGAGATCGATACCATCGCTGAAGATCCGATCGTAAGATATTCAAGACTGCATTCTCGTCAAGATATGGACATTACGAGTTTACGCTTATGTCCTTTGGATCGACGAATGCGCCACCTTTATTTCATGAATATGATGAATAAGGTGTTCATGGAATATTTGGACAAGTTTGTCGTCGTGTTCATAGACGATATCCTAATCTACTCCAAGACAGGATGAACATGCCGAACACTTAAGGCGAGTTTTGGAAAAGGCGAGGAACGACAACTTTTCGCCAAGTTCAAGAAGTGTGATTTTTGGAAGGACAAGGTGGAGTTTCTTGGACATGTAATGACCGCAGAAGGAGTCGCCAGTAGATCCAAGCAAAGTAGAAGCTGTGTTACATTGGGAGCCAAAGACTGCGTGACCCAGATTCGAGTTTCCTTGGAATGGCAGGATACTACCGCCGCTTTCATCGAAGGCTTCTCGACAATTGTGAAACCTCTTACGCAATTGCTGAAGAAGGAAAAGAAGTTTGCATGGGCGCTTGAGAATGTGAGAAAGGATTTCAGAGTGAAGAAGCGATTGACATCAACACCTGTTAGTTCTACCGGATGTTGCTCAAAGCTTCGATATTTATTGTGACGCACGCGCCAAGGACTTGGATGTGTGTCGATGCAGAATGGAAAGGTCGCCGCTTATGCATCAAGGCGATTGAGGCCGCATGAGGAAAATTATCCGACACATGACCTAGAGTTAGCTGCCGTAGTGCATGCCTTGAAGATATGGCGTCACTATCTGATTGGAAACAGATGTGAAGTATATACGGATCATAAGAGCCTTAAATACATATTCACCCAGTCGGATCTGAATATGAGGCAGAGGAGATGGTTAGAGTTGATCAAGGACTATAATGTTGGAATCCATTACCATCCTGGGAAGGCCAACGTAGTAGCCGATGCTCTGAGTCGGAAAAGCCATACCGTGAGTACGTTGCTAGCCACAAGTCAGGATGAGTTATGTGAGGATTTTCAGAAAATGAAGATTGAGGTTGTACCTAGCGGATTCTTGGCCGCATTGGAAGTAAAGCCTACTTTAGAGGACCAGATCCGAGAAGGACAGAAGGATGATGACAAGATCCGCAGGATTAAGTCCATCAAGGAGGAAGGCAAGGCAGAGGACTTCAAGTTGGATGAGCAAGGCACGTTATGGATGAAGGATCGGATTTGTGTGCCTAACAGGAAGGAGTTAAAGCAACTGATTTTGGAAGAAGCCCATGACTCCAAGTACTCAATTCATCCTGGAAGCGCCAAGATGTATCAGGATCTGAAGGAGAGATTCTGGTGGCCGAGTATGAAACGTGAAGTTGCCGAGCATGTTGCATTGTGCGACATATGCCAGAGAGTCAAGGCAATGCATCAGAGACCAGCAGGATTGCTACACCACGAAAATACCTGAGTGGAAGTGGGAGGAAATCGGAATGGATTTCATTACCGGTTTGCCGAAGACTCAAGGAGGTTATGACTCCATATGGGTTATAGTGGATCGCTTGACTAAAGTAGCCCATTTTATCCCCGTGAAGACCACTTACTCGGGAGATAAATTAGCAGAGTTGTACATGATCGAGATTGTCTGCTTGCACGGAGTGCCAAAAAGGATTGTATCGGACGTAGGTACCCAATTTACCTCAAGGTTCTCGGAATAAGTTGCATGAAGCCATGGGAACCCGCTTTGAACTTCAAGATACCTTATCATCCACAGACGGATGGACAGACCGAAAGAGTCAACCAGATTCTGGGGGATATGTTGAGAGCTTGTGCATTAGCTTATGCTACCTCTTGGGATAAGAGTTTGCCGTATGCCGAGTTCGGTTACAACAATAGTTATCAGGCTAGTTTACAGATGTCACCTTTTGAGGCATCAGATGGTCGACTCGCCTGACGCCATTGAATTGGAATGAGACCGGCGAGCGCCGTGTCTTTGGGCCTGATATTCTTCAAGAGGCTGAAGAGCAGATCGCCATGATTAGGGAAAGGTTGAAGATAGCCCAATCACGACAAAAGAGTTATGCTGACAACCGTCGCCGAGACTTGAGTTTTGAATCAGAAGACTTTGTATACCTCAGAGTTACGCCTCTCAGGGGAGTTAAGAGGTTCCATGCCAAAGGGAAACTTGCACCCTGCTATGTTGGACCATTTAAGATTTTGAGCCGCAGAGGCAGTTGCTTATCACCGGAGTTGCCGCAGCCGTTAGCGGGAGTGCATGATGTATTCCATGTGTCTCACTTGAAGAAGTGTCTCCGAAGTTCCCGAGGAAATGCACACCGCTAGAGTCAATTGAGTTGCAAGAGGATTTGACTTATAAGGAGCATCCCGTGAGGATTCTCGACACAATGGATCGAGAAACTAGAAACAAGTCAACCCGTTTCAGAGTTCTGGAGCAACCATGCAGAGAGCGGCGACTTGGGAGAGCGCGAGGAGGATTTGAGGAAAGAGTTTCCAAACCTATTCTCAGAGGAGCCCCGAATCTGTGGGACGAGATTCTATTAAGGGGGAGGTTTGTAACACCCCAAAATTTTGCTTTTCTTAAATTCATGTGTGATTTGGCACTTTGGTGAATTTTTGGAATTTTCTGGAATTTATTTGGATTTATTTGGAATTTATTTGAATTTATTCCATTTTGAAATAATTAAAGAATTTAATTTTGCAAATAAAATTTTGTTGGAAATATTTTATTTGAGTCCAAAATGTTCCAAAATATTTTCCGTAATTTTTCTCGAATTTTTCGAGTATTTTGCTATTTTTAATGAATTAAATGAATTATCGGAATTATTTTAATTATTAAATCGCTGGAAAATGCGAATGGGTTTGTACTATTCATCCGACCGAGCCCGAGTCAGACTCGAGTTCGAGTCCGACCCGAACCCGACCCGAGCCAGTTGACTCAACCAAACCCGTTCTTAACCTCAATCGATCCCGACCGTTGGATCGAGATCCAACGGTCCGATTGGATCGCCCGACCCAAGCCGTGTTACCGGACGATCGCGCCACGTGGGACGGGCTGTCCGTCATCGTTTCGCCGAGTCCGGCCGGACTCCTCCGGCCGCTGCCGCTGTGTCCCGCTAGGGTTCCGCCAGGGCGCCGCATCCCGAGGGTATTTAATGCGTGAGACATCGCCCGAGGTTGCCTCGTCTGCGGCGCACTGCGTTCAAGCCATCTCGCCGAGCCGCCGCTTGCCCGCATTTAGCTCGGGCCGGAGTTGGAATCATGTTGCGCAGCGGTTTAACGCCGATTCCGCCGCCGTCCGTCGTCTTCCGCCGAGAAGGAGCCCAGATCCGGAATCCCCGCGACGAGACGCACCCGAAGGGAGGACTCATCTCGCCGGAGAGGTCCCGCAGCCGCGCCGCTTGGTCACCGCCCCCTGGCCTGGTGAGCCGCGCCGCGTTGCCATCGCCACCCCGAAGCTCGCGACGGACCGTTGGATCAAGATCCAACCATCACGGTGAGCCCACGTTCTCCCCAAACCCTAGAATCCAGATTAGATCTCGACCGCTGGATCAAGATCCAACGGCCCCACGATCGACCACGCCGCCTGCATCGTGGATAACGTTACGGGTTAGGATCGTTTCCAACCGCTGGATCAAGATCCAACGGCTCGTATTGACCGCGTTCAACCCAAACGCGTGAAGCATAGATCCAATCTGGGCCGTTGATTTTCAAATCAACGGCCGAGATTGTGCCACGTGTACCCAAGCCACGCAACGTGCGCGTGAGCGCGTGTCTCTGACACGCGGGCCCGCGTGTCGTCACGGACAACCGAACCACACCATGACGCCACCGCCGACGTCACGGTAGGGCCCGCATGTCGGGCCGAGTTGGACCGTGCGGGTTAATTGCGGCGTGACATCGACATGTGGGGCCCACATGTCGGGCCGACACGTGGAGTCGTGGACCGAGTCCACGGTGGACCCGAGCCGAGCGTGGACTACGTCCATGGACCGGCTGACGTCAGCAGGCCAATCAGAGGCTGCCACGTGTCCATGCTGATGCAATAATTAATTTCCGAAAAAGAAAATGATTTATTAATTCGAAATAATGATTTCAGATTTTGTTTCAAACTTCAAACGCTTATAACTTTTGCTTCAACTCCGATTTGAGTGATTCAAATTTCTAAATTTGTATAAAATTGAGATCTACCTAAATATGAATTTTATTTAATTTTTGGACTAAAGTTTTTCTCTGTAAAATTATTTAATTGATTATTTGAACTTTAAATAATCATAACTTTTGCATCTTAACTCCAAATTTGACGATTCCAGTTTCTAAAAATTCATAAAATTATGTTCTCTCTGTTTATGGATTTTATTTGGATGTTTGGACACTTTTTGCCTATTGTTTATTTGTGTATTTGCTATTTGCACGCTTTACGAGTAGACGTTGAAGTGCCATGGATTCAAGGAGAAGTATTAACTCAGGATCCAACTCAAGACCAAGAACAAGTACTTTTTGAAGGCAAGTTGTGCTTTGACCATGTTGATCCTATTTCGAAATCTATTTTGATTTAAACTATTGCATGCTAGTTCAATTAGAAAAATACTTTGTTTAAACATGGGGGTTAGATAAATACCAATTTGCTGTATGACACCTTGATTATTTAAGTATGTGCCATGACCCCTTGTCACCCTAGTTGTGGATTACTAGTTGGACATTATTAAATTGCCAACATGGGTTTAGACCGTTGTAGTATATCTTGCTTAGACTCACACGTGCTCATAACATGATTTTGGATAATCAAATGTTAATATTGACTTAATGATATATTGAACCTGTTTTGGAAAAGTATCATGTGATGTTGATGGCACGTGGTGCATGGTAATCAACTGGGGTTTGATAAACAGTTTCGGCCGGGCATGTGGCAAGAGTAATCAGTGGGCGATTGTGGCATTGGGGATGTTGATTTGGTTCTTCTGGTAGTCTTGCCTGGCCACCCTAAGGACTTAACCTTGCAAGCCTTTGAATTGGGTCTAACGTGCAACCACATGTCTCAGAATGGGACGGACCTAGTTGACTAAGTTGCTAATAACGCACTGCGGACCTCGTGAGGTCAACTACACCCTTTGTGTAAGTTGTACGGGGAGCGCATCGGGCCGAGGCCAGGTACCCATCTAACGGTTGATTGGCCTAGACTTCGCCTTTAGCGAAGGGAAGGGTTAGTGCGCAATAACCGAGGACCACTTGTATTGTTAGAAGTCTCCAAAGACTTTGTTACTGAACTCGCCTTTGTGGTGTTTGACTGTATCTTGTGGGTAAAGTGCATAACCTCTGCAGAGTTTAGAATCTATTCGAATAGCCGTGTCCGCGGTATTGGACATCGCCGGGAATTACAAATAAGGGTTAGATTTTCTCAAAAATAACTTTGGTTTGAAAGGTTGGGTTGGAGTAATAATGAAGTTGATGGAAATATGGTTTAGGATGGGAGAGATGTTTATCGAACTTCTCGAAAAGTTATTTATGTTTTACTTATTTCTCATCGCTTTGAATCTACTTATATTACTTGTCCAATGCTTTTTTACTGAAAAAATACCTTGAGTTAATCCTATGTACCAATCCATGCAAATATTATATTATCCAGCATTCTGTTCATGACTTGCTGAGAACCAACTACTCACCCTTGCCTCAATACAACACCGCTTGAAGAGGAGACTACACCAACTTTGGAGGAGGAACTCCAAGAAGATCCGCTTACTTAGGGGAAGCGAGCCCACCGCTGCCTGTGGTATACTTTGGATGGCGCCACGGTTATTTGATTTTCCGCCGCTATTATTTTTCTCTCAATAAGTTTCGCTTATGAGGCATATATTTGTAACTTGACCATAAGGTCGAGTAACCAGTTTGACTATTTAAATAAAGTACTTATTTAGTATCGAGTGGTATGATTGTGATATTTACCGATGTTAAGACTGTGTGCACTAGCGTGTTCCTGGACTAGTGCTGAATACACAGAGGGTCCGGATTTGCAAATTCGGGGTCCCGACAGGAACCATGGTTCTCCGAGACTACATATCTCGGAGAATCAGCCCCCTGCGCCGCCGTGCCCGCCCGGCCTGGCATTACACGGGCCTTAATGACGTGACCCGGACGGTTCCCGGAGGTAGGCTACTTGTCTTTCCCTCTCTTTTTTTAATTGCCGCCGAGCTAACGGCGCTCTTCTCCCTCTCTCTTTTTTTTATTTTCCTAATAGCTACAGGGGACTTAAACTCCTCGAAGATTGACGCCTGGATGGGGCTGCTGGGCGCCCCCGGTGTCACTCCGCCCTTTCCGACGGGTGCGCTCCCGCTTTGCCTCGTGGAGCCCCGGGAGCGCGTGGCGATCACCTGGGCAATGCCTGCCATGGACGCCACAGGACCGGTGAACACGCCACGCTAGAGGGCCTTGACGATCCAGGATCCTCCTCCTGCTGCTAGCGACCAGGGGAGGGGTAAACGCCCGGCCGACGACGACGCCCCTGGTGCTAGCCCCAAGAGGGTTTGCGCCTCGATAGGGGACGCGGCGACCTCGACCGCCCCGCAGGGCTCGACCGGTGCGGGGAGTTCTACGGCGGCCGTAGCTGCAACTTCGACCGCCCCCGTCGAGGTGGTTGACGTTGACGCTGCTCCAACCACAGCTCCGCCGGCGCCAACTCTTCCTCCGTCGCCGCCGGCGCCGGTCGATCCGCTGGCCCTGGTTCTTCCTCCGCCGCCGCTGGCACAGGTCGATCCGCCGGCCCCGGTTCTTCCTCCTCCGGCGCCGGCGCCAGTCGTACTGCCGCCACCACCGGCGCCTAGAGGGGTGCCGAATCTTCCTATGGCCGCACCGCATTTCAGGAGACCTCCTGTCGGGTATTTAATCCAAAACACGACAAACTGTTAAACTCTTTTAATCTGAGAACAGGCTTACCCCCTTTTTACCTTCTTCAGGACGACCACCTCAAGTGCCCCAGCCGAAGGCGACCAGGGAACCGCACCCGTCGTGGCCGTGCCGGTTGTGGTGGATGTGCCCAGGGGCGACACGGGTGGCCGCCCAGCGGCCGCCTTAGGGGCGACCACCGCGCCGACCGAAGGCAAACTGGGCTTGCAGCCTACTCCGGAAGCCCCCACCGCTTCAGTTCCATCGACGGACGCGGATGCTCTGCTGGCCGCCCTCAGCGAGCTTCACTCCAACATGAGCAACCGCCTTGCCACGAGCAAGGAGAGGCTGAGGGAGGCCGCCGCGGAGATCAACCGCCTTCGTAAGGAGGCGTAGGACTGTGTAACACCCCAAAATTTTACTTGTCCTAAATTCATGTGTGATTTGGCACTTTGGTGAATTTTTGGAATTTTCTGGAATTTATTTGGATTTATTTGGAATTTATTTGAATTTATTCCATTTTGAAATAATTAAAGAATTTAATTTTGCAAATAAAATTTTGTTGGAAATATTTTATTTGAGTCCAAAATGATCCAAAGTATTTTCCAGAATTTTTCTGGAATTTTTCTGAGTCATTTGCTATTTTTAATGAATTAAATGAATTACTAGGAATTATTTTAAATATTAAATCGCTGGAAAATCAAACTCGGGTCAAGTATCGTTTCATCCGATCGAAGTCGAACTCCAGTCGGACTCGAAACCGACCCGAGCCACGCGACTCGACCAAACCCACTCCTAAACCTAATCAATCCCAACCGTTGGATCAAGATCCAACGGCCGAGATCCGCCCGTCGGTTGAGCCGTATCCGCCCGGATCCGATCAAGCGCCAGGCGATCGTGGGCTGCTGATCGCGCCACGTGGGACGGCTGAGTCGCTGTCGCTGAGACCGAGCCGGACTCCGCCGCCGAGTCTTGCCGGATCGACTAGGGCTCCGCCTGAACCGCACGCCTCCGGGGCTATTTAATGCCCGGATCGCACCCGAGTATCGCCGTGACCTTGCGCTACTTTTTGCCCTAGCTTGCTAAGCCCTAGCAGCCGCTGCTCGGGATTGCTCGCCGTAGTAGCTAGGGTATCGTGGTGTTTTTTCTCACCTTCCGCCGTCCGTCAGCCCGAGGAGAAGGAGGTCGTAATGATCCCGAGCCAAGGCGACTCGAGCGTGACTCCCGCGACGTCGCGGAGGAGCCCCGTGAGCGCCGTCGGGCTTGTCATCGCTCTCGCCTCCGTGGCGCCCAAGCTTCGTGCCATCATCGCCGGACTCCGAAGCTCGTGGGACCGCCGATCCAGACGGACGGCTGAGGTGAGTTCACGTGTTCCAAACCCGATTAGATTCGGGACCGTTGGATCAAGATCCAACGCTCACAATCGCTATGCGTCGTAGCGCATTATTATAGGATTAGATCTGGACCGTCCGATCTAAATCGAACGCCCACGAGCATCGAGTAGTTTCAACGTGTTAAACCACTGGATCTAATCCGCCGCCGCTGATTTTCAAACCAACGGCCGAGATTGCGCCACGTGTTGGGAAGGTGGACCGACGCGGTCGGCAAGCCGTGACGCGTGTGGCGCTGCTGTCCTCGACACGCAGGCCTCGCATGTCGGAGGGCCCACACGCCACCGCGCTGGCGTGAGACGCCGACCGAGTGTGGGTCCCACCTGGCCGCCTCACCCGAAGCCGCTGACCGGTCCACCGCGGGACCAAACCGGCCGTGAGCCGAGCCCATGAGTTTACTGGACGCCAGCCAACCAATCAGAGGTCGACACGTGTCCATGATGACGCAATAATGACTTTCCGAAAAAGAAAATGATTTATTAATTCGAAATATTGATTCAAATTTAGATTCAAACTTCAAACGCTTATAACTTGTGCGTTTCAACTCCGATTTGAGTGATTCAAATTTCTAAATTTGTATAAAATTGAGATCTACCTAAATATGAATTTTATTTAATTTTTGGACTAAAGTTTTTCTCTGTAATATTATTTAATTGATTATTTAAACTTTAATAAATCATAACTTTTATGCTTTTAACTCCAAATTTGATTTATTCCAGTTTCTAAAAATCCAGAAAAATTATGTTCTCTCTGTTTATGGATTTTATTTGGAGTTTTGGGATGTTTTTGCCTATTGTTTATTTGTGTATTTGCTATTTGCACGCTTTTACTTAGTGCAGACGCTGAAGTGCCGAGGGATTCGAAGCGGGAAGTATTGACTCAGGATCCAACTCAAGACCAAGATAAGTACTTTTGAAGGCAGTTGTGCTTTGACCATGTTGATCCTATTTCAAATCTATTTTGATTTAAACTATTGCATGCTAGATCAATTAGAAAGATACTTTGTTTAAACATGGGGTTAGATAAATACCAAATTCTTGTATGACACCTTGATCATCTAAGTATGTGCCATGATCCCTTGTCACCCTAGTTGTGGTTTACTAGTTGGACATTATTAAATTGCCAACATGGGTTTAGACCGCTGTAGTATACTCGCTTAGACCTCGTGCTCATAACATGATTTTGGACAATCAAATGTTAATATTGACTTAATGATATACTGAACCTGTTTTGGAAAAGTATCATGTGATGTTGATGGCACGTGGTGCATGGTAATCAATCGGGGTTTGATAAACGATTTCGATCGGGGCATGTGGCAAGAGTAATCAGGTGGGCCAGCTTGTGGCATTGGGAGTGTTGATTTGGTTTTTCGTAGTCTTGCCCCTGGTCACTCTAAGGACTTAACCTTGCAAGCCTTTGAACTGGGTCATACTTGCAACCACATGGTCGAATGGGACGGCCCTAGTTGACTAAGTCGCTAAGGACTCACTTGTGGAGCCTCAGGGTGTCGCTACACCGCTTGTGTGATTGTACGGGAGCGTATCGTGGTGTGGCCGATACCCATCTAACGGTGTGTTGGTCCCATACTTCGCCTTGGCTAAGGGAAGGGATGGTGTAGAGCACGAACCGAGAGGACCACCTGTGTTGTTTAAAGCTTCCGAAAGGCTTTGTTACGGAACTCGCCTTTGTGGTGTTTGATCAGTATCTTGTGGGTAAAGTGCATAACCTCTGCAGAGTGTAGAATCTATTTGAATAGCCGAGTCCACTGATGATCGACAATGCTCGAATTACAGTCAAGGGTTAGATTTTCTCAAAAATAACTTGGATTTGAAAGGTTGGGTTGGTTTAGTAATGAAGTTGATGGAAATGTGGTTTAGGATGGGGAAAATGTTTATTAAATTTCTTGAGAAGTTATTTATGCTTTACTTATTTCTACCGCTGAATCTACTTTTATTACTTGTCAAAAGTCAAGTTTCGCAAATATACCTTGAGCTATTCCTTTGTACCAAGCCATGCATATAGTATATTAGCTTGCATTCTGTGCATGACTTCGAGTACCAAGTACTCACCCTTGCCTCAACACAATACCAGTTGAAGAGGAGACTACGCCGATTTCGAGGAGGAGTTCCAAGAGGACCCGTCTACTTAGGGATGCGAGCCCGGTCGGTGTGGTATCTTTGGATGGCGCCACGGTTATTTGATTTTTCTTGTTATTTCTCTTTTAATAAGTTTCGCCTTGCAAGGCATATATTTGTAACTTGGCCATAAGGTCAAGTAACCTTTGGTTATTTAAATAAAGTACTTATTTGGTATCGAGTGGTATGATTGTGATATTTACCAATGTTAAGACTGTGTGCACTAGCGCGTTCCTGGACTAGTGCTGAATACACAGAGGGTCCGGATTTGCAAATTCGGGGTCCCGACAGACTGGCGAGGCCAGGCGAAGGGGCTGGAGCGGGAGCTGCAGCAGGAGAGGGCGCAAGGAGTGCTCCGCGTCGAGGCGCTCACCAGGGAGCGCGACGCAGAGAGTAGTGACCGGCTCCGCGCAGAGCCCGAGACCACCTCCATGCTGCGCCCCGCCTTCGACCGCATGGTGGCCAGCTTGGCGCCACTGGGGCTGGAGCAGCCGCCCCCCCTTGAGCAGAGGGCACGGCACTATGCTTTCTGCATGGGCCATGTCGCTGACTTTCTCACCCTCGTGCCCGCCGCCCTAGCCACCCGGTCCAGCGAGGAAGGGCGCGCAATCGCGGCAGCCACGGCGAGCACGTCTTTGGCGTCTTTGCGCCAACCAGATGCTACCGACCCCTGGCAACCATCCAAGGGGTGGAAGGAGATTGGACCCAAGCAGAGGCGCAGGTCCACGACGCCGCCGAACGGGTCGCCGGGCAGCTCGAAATGGTCAACCCGGCGCTGGAAGCGGTGGCCGAGGATGTGGCTCTTGGGCTGGACGGCGGTCCGGCAGAGGACCAGGAGGCCGCGGAAGCCGTGGCAGGCGAGGAGTGAAGGCCCTGAGCTTATCTTTTCTTGCTTCTTGTTTTACCCTAGTCTATAAAAAACTCCTGCAAATCAGTTCTTACTTATGAATGCACGTGTCTTCCTGTATACGCCTTATGTTCGAATGTTTGTCCGCGCGCCCCACTTTGCTGGTTCTACACGAGCAAACAGGTAGCCGAGCACCTTAAAGGTTAGTCGGGATGCAGGGTTCAAGACCCTCGCGTCGGGACATCGCCTTCTCAGGACCTTTGGACCTCGTGACATCAACTACTCTCGCGGCCTCTTGGGTCCGAGCACTTGGTGAGGCGTGGCAGGGTAGTAGGCTCTCGGTAACGGTGTTTAAGTCGCCGGTTCTCACGGGGACACCCGGAGCGTCATGACCGTGCTGAGAACCGTGCCAAACCAGCTGCCCGATCGCCCATCCCTGTCCGCCGCGCTCACCTAGTGGTTCCACTCTTACCGTCGAGGTTTCAGAGAGTCGCAAGGTACTGAGGGCGATCACGCGGACGCGGCCCACTGGGGCGCAAACCAGAGAAAAGAGAACGAAGATGACAGCTGCCTTGAATAAAAACTGATCACTTGAATAAACAGAAGCTTCCCCCGACCAACCAAGGAAGGAAAAAAAAGCTCAATCCGACTGGTCGGGGCACACAGCTCTGCACTTACAGCTATTTCAGGGATAGAACTTGCGCAAAAGCTCTATGTTCTGGGATTTCGCCAGCTCCTCCCTGTCTTCAGTGGCCAACCTGACTGCCCTGGGGTGAGAGACTGAGACCACCTTAAAGGGGCCTTCCCACTGGGGAGACAGTTTGTGCAACCCGGCATGCGTCTGAACTCTGCGCAAGACCAGGTCACCCATCGCCAGTGTTCTCTCGCTGACCCGGGCGGCGTGGTACCGCCTGAGACTTTGCTGGTACCGGGCAGCGCGCAAGGCTGCCCAATCTCTCGCTTCTTCCAGGAGATTGGCATCCTCTTGACGCAGATCTTTCTGGCCATCCTCCACGAACGCCGCAACGCGTGGTGACCCTAAGGCCAGCTTCGAAGGCAGGACAGCTTCCGCGCCGTAGACCAGGAAGAAAGAAGTTTCTCCGGTGGCCCGGCTGGGGGTGGTGCGAAGCGACCACAACACCGCCGGGAGCTCTTCGGTCCACCGGGCTCCGCGCTTATGGAGTCGATCGAACGCCCTGGTTTTGAGGCCCTTCAGTACCAACGCATTGGCCCGCTCGACTTGGCCATTACTCCTTGGGTGGGCCACCGAGGCAAAGCAAACCTTGGTGCCCATTTCTTCACAGAAACCCAAGAAGGCAGCGCTGGTGAACTGTGTGCCATTGTCGGTGATGATGCGGTTGGCGACCCCGAATCGGACGAAGATTCCCTGCACGAACTTGACTGCAGCAGTGGCGGTAATCGCCCTTACTGCTTCGGCTTCCACCCACTTAGTAAACTTGTCGATGGCGATGAACAGATGAATGTAGCCCCCTGTGGCCCGCGGGAACAGGCCCAAGATATCCAGCCCCCAGACAGCGAAGGGCCATGAGAGAGGGATGGTTTGCAAAGCCTGGGCTGGTCGGCGGATTTGCTTGGCGTGGTATTGGCACGCCTCACACCTCCTCACCAGCTCGCAAGCATCCTGGAGGGCGGTTGGCCAATAGAACCCTTGGCGGAAAGCTTTCTGAACCATCGTTCGACTGGACATATTGCTCCCGCACACACCTCCATGGATATCAAAGAGCAGACTGCTCCCCTCTTCCCGAGTGATGCACTTCAGAAGAATTCCGTTCCTCCCCTGGCGGTACAGGTTCCCGCCCACCAGGGTATAACACTTGGCCTTTCGTACTATCTTCTCTGCTGACGCATCATCGTCGGGGCACACTTGATCCCGCAGGTAGGCCAGGATCGGATCCATCCATGTGCCTTCCCGGTCAAGTGTGGCGATCACGCGGTGATCGGTCGGGTACTCCGCCTGGCCAGACGTTTCCACCGGTACTACTTTCCCTTCCGGAACGGGGGCTGAAGTAGCGTCATCATCGTCCCCACCAGAAACGGGGGCTGCGATGGACGGTCGCAGAAGCCTTTCTTCAAAGACTCCGACCGGAATAGGGGACCTTGTCGAGGCGAGATGCACGAGCCCGTTCGCTAAGTAGTTGTCGCGCCGGGGGATATGAGTATACCCCAGTCCGTCGAAGTGTCGCTCCATCTTTCTGACCTCTGCCAAATACTCCGTCATGACAGGATCGGAGCAGGAGAACTCCTTTCTCGCTTGGTTGACGACCAGCAAGGAGTCGCCCTTGATTTGCAGACGCCGAACACCGATGGCGGCGGCGGCACGTAGCCCCGCCAGCAAGCCTTCGTACTCAGCAACATTGTTAGTGGCCTTGAAGTCTAGGACGACCACATACTCGAGCCTGAAGGAGCCGTCGAAGTAAAGTGTCCAGGGGGAGGGCGCGGGAATTTCTTTAGCTTCAGACTCGGTAGGAGTCCATTCAACTACAAAGTCTGCCAATCTTTGGCTCTTGATTGCAGTGCGGGGGGCAAACTTGAGGCCGAACTCCCCCAGCTCCACGGACCACTTGGCAATTTGTCGACAAACTTGGTCGGTTCAATTTGTCGATTAGTCTTGAGTAGCGCTGTCCGAATTTTTCAAAATTCTTCAAGATTGGTCATTATCTAAAAATTTTATGAGAATATTATGGATATGTTAGGAACATCCACAAAAAATTTCAAAATTTTGTGATGTGTTTTGAACTATTTTTCATTCAGGTGAAATTTGTTAGTCCGTCTTCAGTAGCACTATCTGAATTTTTGAAAAATTTTCAAGATTGATTATCATCTTAAAATTTTACGAGAATATTATGGATGTGTTAGGACCATTCACAAAAAATTTCAAAAGTTTCTAACATGGTTTGCACCATTTTCCATTCAGTTGAAATTTGCTGGTCAGCCTTTTATCAAGACAGTAGCAATATTAGATTTTTTTAAAATTTCTCATGCTAGATCATTATCTGAAATTTTTATTAGAACATTAGTGATGTATTAGGACCATCCAAAACAAATTTAAAATTTTTTTGACATCGTTTGAACCATTTTTTGTTCAGTTGAATTTTACCGACATTTTGGAAATTTTGGATTTCCCGGTTAAAAAATACGGTTTTGAATTTTAGTTTTTGAATTTCGTCTAGATTTTGACCGAAATTTTTGAATCTCACCGAATTTTCAAATTTCGGTCTATTTCAAGATATAGTTCAAAACAAAATTTAAAACCTTGTCCGACCGCCATCGCAGCTGCTTCACGCTACGTGAGGCATGCGCGGATCCGGCAAGTCTCCGTTGTACACTTTTCCGAAGGCGCCCTTGCGCGCCGAGCATCCTGCCCTTGGAAAAGTTATCGGTCGCCCATGACAGTTCACTGTACGAGAATTTCCTTGCAACTTTTTCAGACGCACAAGATAACGGATTTGAGTTTAGCAGTTACTTAATTATAATCTAGCTATTTTTTTCTACAAGTATATATTTAATTAAATGATATATATGTACCTGGCAAAGTGGCAATTCTATTACAGGCTCCTTTGGGGGCAGCATATACGCAAGCTACCGAACCGGCTGACAGTACAATAATCATATTATTCTATAAATATAGACGGGAGTGTATAGGCATCATCCGGATGTTTTTGTCCTAAAAATCATCCAAACTTTGGACCGTGCGATCAAAACACACATCCGTAGGATCAACCCAGCTCGAATTCAGGGGGGTGTGCATTGATCTGAAAGTAAATCTAATGGTCCAGAATTTGGATGATAGTTGCTAAAGAAAACATCCGGGTGAAACTTATCAAAACCCAATATAGACAATCATCTCCTTGATGGCCTCACTAATAAGAATACCATGCATCTATCGGAGATACATAACACACCCGCTTACCCTTGAGCAACCTTAGACATACGGGTACAGTATGATGAGTCCTTTCATACGAGAATGCCTGGCACCGGACGCTCTAAATTCGACAACAGGTCGATGGTGTCTCTGATGCTCGGCCTGTCACCACGATTCCGCTGGACACACAAGAGCCCAACGTTCATCAGACGCTCCATCTGGTGCATGTCGAACTCGCCGTTCAGCCGCTCATCAGCCATTTCGAGGACCGCATTCCTCTCGTTAGATTCCCCGACTACGTCGATGAGGGTGTTCCGGAGCCTGTCGTTCGCCTCCAGCACAGTCGGCTCCCTGCCGGTGGCGATCTCCAGCAGCAGGACCCCGAAGCTGTAGACGTCAGACGCGGTGCTCGTCCTCCCGGTGGCGATGGCTTCGGGATCCATGTACGGCAGGCACCCGGCGGTGGTAATTCTTTGGGACCGTTGCTCACGGGGGACCTGCCGCACCAGCCCGAAGTCGCTGACCTTGGCTTCGAACATGTCGTCCAACAGCACGTTGCTCGGCTTGATGTCCCGGTGCAGGATGCACTTGTCGTTGCCAGTGTGGAGGTATTCTATGGCAGAGCCGATGCCAAGAACGATTCTGTACCTCTCCGGCCACGTCAGCAGCCGTGCTGGCCCGTGGAGATGGTCGTGGACGCTACCGTTAATTACCAGCTCGTACACAAGCAGCCGGTTGCGGCGCCACCACCAGCAATGGCCGACGTCAAACTAAAATTTTGATATGACAAATTTTATAGTATATATATTAATAGTAGTATATGAAATTAAAGTATCTATCCACTAATATTATAAAACATATTATAATATAAGTGTATGACATTTAATGAAATGAAAACCATATTATAAAATATAATGGATAAGGAAGAAGATATATAAAATATATACCAATAAAGTATATATTGTATATATGCAGAGATACCTGCCATATTGGGAAATCCGCCTGTGCGCACCAGCCGACGAGCCTCACAAGGTTCCGGTGCCTCAGCTGGCCCAAGGTCATGATCTCGTTTTCGAAGTCGTTCCTGGCTGCCACCGAGTCCGGCTGCCATATCAGTTTCTTCACCGCCACCTGTGGCATGCGCGGATCCGGCAGGTCTCCTCTGTACACTTCACCGAAGGCGCCCTCGCCGAGCTTCCTCTCCTCGGAAAAGTTATCGGTCGCCCTTGACAGCTCACTGTACGAGAATCTCCTTGCAACTTTTCCAGATGCATAAGATAACGGATTTGACTTTAGCAGTTACTTCTAATCTAGCTATTTTTGTCTAGAAGTATATATTTAATTAAATGATATATATGTACCTGGCAATACAGGCTCCTCTAGGGACGGCCTACGCGTAACACGCTGGTAGAGAAGAGCAGCTACCGAACCGGCTAACAGTACACTTGCAGCGACAGATACCAATACAACCCACCATAGATTTGACTTAGATGTACCTGTATCTGTTAGAAAAACAACAATGGTGCCAGTTAAAGAAAAAAAGACGACAACGGTACTCGACGGTGAGGGTTAAGTCTTTGCGTAGACTTGAAAGAAAACAAAAATTGAAATGTCACCACTCGACTGTGCTGATATCATTTTTTGCTCTACGGTTTTCTTTTGCTAATCCTATATGTAATTTCAATTTTACTATAGGGTCAATTGACCGCCATAGATGTAACATCCTCAAGTGTGTTTAATTCTGGATTTTGTTGATATTATTTGATTTTTTTTATAAATGCAATATAAAATTTTGATAAATTTAACTAGGGTTTGAAATGGTACTACTGATCCCCAGTAAAAATTGCAGAATTATTTCATGAGTATTTATTTTAGAACGAATCATTTTATACATTTTTTAAAAATCCTATCTTTGCTGTTTTTGAATTTTTAACTATAATAAAATGATTATTATTTTCTAATATTTTTACCACAAGCAAATAGTACTGAGAGGAGTCGTTGGTAACATTTTTATATTTAAAAGAATTGTACAAAATTTTAATTAAATCAAACATGGCTTGTCAAATCAATGCATATTAAATCATTTCACTCCATTAAATGTTCCAACTTTACCTTTGACTTTAGAAAAAGGTGATATTGACCAAATTTACCTTAGTGTAATTATCTTATTACTATTTTACTTTTACTTTTTCACTCTTTACTTTTTTTTTACCATTTTACCAATTGATTTTCTTTTTTAAAATCCAAATTAAAGAGTAAGAATTTATAAATTGAGATTTTTGGTTCAAACAAAATTTTGAATTGCATATTTTTTGCTAGGCCCATTTTTGGGATGTTACATAAGCCCAGATGGAACACAAGTTGAATTCTCATCCATTCATGACACTCCAACTCAATAGCCATTCCTTTGTTCTGCCACAGTCAAAGAACCCAACCAAGTACCGGTAGTTTGTGAATATCCCGATGACTTTCCAAAATAATTACTGGGATTTCTACCAGATCGAGACATAGAGTTTATCATCGATGTGCCCAGAATAGCCCCCATTTTCAAATGCCGTTACTGCATGTCTCCGAATAAGTTGATTGAACTAAAAAAACAACTCGAAGTGTAGTTGAACAAACAATTCATTCGTCATAATTCATCCACTTAGGAAAGTCCTATTTTGTTCGTCAACAAAAAGGATGGTAGCCTATGCATGTGCATGGACTATCCACTTCCTCGAATTGATGATCTGTTCAATCAATTGAATGGAGCTCAGTTCTTCTCAAAAATTGACATAAGACATGGGTATCATCAATTGAAAATCACACCCAAGGATATTTCAAAATATCTTTCACCACTCGTTACAATTTATATGAATATACCGTAATGTCCTTCAGGCATACAAATGCTCTTGCAAGTTTTAAGTGCCTTATGAATAAGGTCTTTATGGAGTATTTGGATAAGTTCAGCGTGTTCTTCATTGACAATATCCTCATCTATTCCAAACATGGGAAGGAACATCCGCAACATCTGTGCATGGTACTCGAAAAACTCTGAAAATACCAACTTTATGCCAAATTTGAGAAATGTGAGTTCTGGCTAAAAGAAGTCACATTTCTCGGGCATACCATATCTAAAGGTGGAATTGCAGTAGATTCAAGCAAGGTTTAAGCTGTACAGACCTAGGAACAACCTCAGTCCATTTCTCAAGTCTAAAGTTTCCTCGGTTTAGCGAGATATTATCCTCGCTTTATCAAGAAGCCCAAGAACATGTGGATGTAATAAGAAGCAGACTAAATGAAGCACAATCTCATCGAAAGAGCTATGCCAACAATCGTCGATCTGAACTAAGCTTCAATGTTGGTGATCACATCGACCTAAAAGTCTAGCCACTTCGCGGTGTTCTGTCATTTCCAAATCCATGGAAAATTGGCAACTTGATACATTGAAACGTATCAAATCCTTAATAAGAAGGGTGAATTGATGATTTTCCCTGTTTTAGTTGGTACAATTGATCATTTGCCCCGTATGTCTCACTGACATGTGGCCCCAAGGCCCGCATGTTATTGAGACATCACGAGGAAAATGATCAATGGCACAAGTGAGGGCAAATCATCAATTAATCCTAACATGAAAGGCGAGATGGTACACAATCATGAGTCACATACGATAATGAAATCAAAACCTAATCCTCGCAAAAACCTAAACAAACAAACAAACAAACAAACAAACACACACACACACACAGCCCTATTATTATAGTTGATTCCCAATTTGATGTTATTTGACTTCTTTTTGCCATTTATATCTGATTTCTTTTCACCTCTTATTGTTATTGCCATTACTTTATTTCTTGACGAACGATGTATAGACTTTGACATTCCAGATACTGTTGCAGACAACCCCGACTACACCACTGAAATAAACAAGCAAGGCAAGCACCCCTTTTGATCATGTTAATCCCAGCAATTCGAAATTGTTTTATCAAAACTTTTATGAATGTGTTAGAATATTAGAAACAATGCTATATTGTGGGTTATGGTAGATATAATCTTCATTGTGGGATTTCCTTAATCAGTATTAACATGTGAAGCTTGACAACTCTAGATGATGGTTAGACACATGATAATATTAAAATGGGTTAGACACACTTATTACACGCATTGCTTAGCCATGGTTTAGGCATGGGAAACGAATGGTTGGTACGCTATTCATGATGAAAATGGAGTTTTTGGACATAATGAGAATTATGTTACTGAAATTTTGGTATAAAATGATAAATAAAACTATGATTTGACACGGGTGAGATAAGGCGATAGTCGGATGTGTGAGGAATGGACTTGTATGTAGTGTAGGGGGAGTTTCTCACCTAGATTGGGTTAAGGACCGAACGAATTGTTGTTCAAACTAAGAAAATCCGTGCAACCACAAGTTCTTGTATGGACAACCTTATTCTATTAAGTTACTTAGAACTAGCTTTGCACATTGTAAGGCTGGAGCAGCATAGGCATTCCAACTAGGTTTGCTTGTAGGGGTTTCTACATACCAATGCAATGGTGTATGCCTTGCTATGGGATTATGGTTATGTATGTGAATGTGATATCTTAATTAAAATGTATAGTTTATTTCTACTACCATAGCAAGGGTTTAACATCACCTTTTGGATTCAAAGTTAGGACTATGGTTCTATTATGATCTCTCTACGGCACACCAAAGGAAATGTGCTAATATTAATTGCAAAAAGAGTTGATCCTTGTGGGTAAAGCTGTACATCTTTGAGGATTGAAAATCTATTCAAAAAATCATGCCTGCGGTCATGGTAGACTTGGTGCGCCAACACTAGTTAGATGTTTTTATATTTCCATAAAATGGGTCAGAATTGGAGAATTAGGTTGGAAAGTTTATGTTTCAGATATTTCAGATGGCAAGGGTGGATCAAACCCCACATTCTTGGAGGAACTATGAGTGATGTTTATGATATTCATACTTGTTATTTTATATACCTATCAAAATTTCTTTTACAGAATTTCGCTTTCTATGGAATTTACTGACCCTGGTATCTTCACGCTGAGGCCCAAAGGCCCACGAAGGCAGGACGAGCTGAGCAGATTGGGCGATAGCCAGAAATCACATAAACAACCATCGGCTTGAGCGTCAAGAAATCATCAGGAGAAAGGCAATGAATCCTAGTTAGGTGAGATATGGCAGGGCTGGTATGTTGCTTTAGACAACATACGCAGTAGGGATAGAGCCCTAGCCTGTAACCTACTGTAATATGCTTTTGTAACTACTCCCCTGCGCTATATAAAGGGGCGCAGAAAGGACATCGAGAAAGAGAGAGCATCGCAAAGCGACTCGATCTTCCCCTTTCAACCTCATACACACATAATCCTAGAACACAGGACTAGGGTATTATCTCCTCCGCGAGAGCCCGAACCTATCTAAACTCTCATGTGTTTAGAACACAGGACTAGGCAAGTCTTTCGTTTCGGAAGCCTGGATTTCATGGCTAATGATATTGCCGTGTTGGCCCTCTCACACGCGGACCAGACCGGTCTAAGGGTGAGCGCGACATCGTCTCGATCATATTCCCGTTCAGGTCAAGGAAGACTGTGGTTACCGGCTCACAAGATTTATTTTGGTTTTCATGAATTTAAATGGAATTTGGCATTTTTGTGAATTTTTGGAATTTTCTTGAATTTATTTGGATTTATTTGAATTTATTCCCTTTTGAGATAATTAAATAATTAAAATTTTCAAATAAAGTTTTGTTGGAAATATTTTATTTGAGTCCAAAATGTCTCAAAGTATTTTTCATAATTTTTCTAATTATTTTGCTAATTTTCTCGAATTATTTGAATTTCTAGAAATTAATTTGAATATTTAATCGCTCGAAAAATCGATTGGGTTTGTACTGTTCCTCCGACCAAACCTGAGTCAGACTCGAGTTCGAGTCAGACTCGAGTCCGACCCGCGCCCAACGAAACCCTAGCTCCGCAACCGTTGGATCGAGATCCAACAGCCCGCGTGCAGCCACGTCACCCACAAGCATACTGAGCCGAACCCGTTCGCTCCCGTGCAATCATGGCCGTTGTTCGTGCCGCATGGATGGCTAGGATTGCACCACGTCGCCTCTCCGTGTCGCCGCCGGACTCCGCCGTCGCAGCCGAGTGGGCCTCGTTTCGCGCGAGATTCACGGAAGCCGAGGCCCCTATTTAATGAGCCGCCGCCGCCACCGTGTAGCCCTCTTCCATGCGCACCCGTAGCCCTAGCTCACCGAGATCAAGCCACCGCCGTTTGCCCTCGCGAGCTTGCCGTAGTTGGATCTTTGCTCCGCCGCGGTTTTCCGCCGATTCCCGCCGCATCCGCCGTCCTCCGCCGTGAACGAGCCCAGATCCGAGACCCTCGCGATGAGCCGCGTCTGGGAGTGCTAGTCTTCACGTCGGAGATGCACGGAAACACCGTCGGGCTCGTCAACGTCTTCGTCTCCGATGAACCAGCGCCGCTGCGTCAACATTAGGGTTCGTGAGGTTCCTCCACCGTCGGATCTCCATCGAACGGCCAAGGTTCGTCCACGTCACCCCGTTCATTTTTATGCTTCGATTGTTTAGATCTAATCTCAACCATCTGACCTAGATCCAACGCTTAGGATTGAGCCACGTAGCCCTGACCGAACCATGCTAGGGTTAGTCCTCCGCTGTTAGATCTAGATCGTACGGTTAGGGTTAGCCCGCGTTATAGCGTTCGATGCGATCTCAACCGTTCGATCGGGATTGAGCGGTGGAGATCGAGCCGCGTATCGCGCACCGGGACATGCCACGTCGCCCCTTGACGCAGTGAAACCCCGATCGGATCTGGACCGTCCGATCTAAATCGTACGGCCCAGATCAACCGCGTTAATCCAACGCGTAAACCCTAGATCCGATCCGCACCGTTGATTTTCAAACCAACGGCCGAGATCAAGCCACGTGTGCCCTAGCTGCGCCACACGCGCGCGTGTGCGTGTCGTTGACACGTCGGGCCCGCGTGTCAGCGGGACAGTCGAACCGCACCATGACGTCACTGCTGACGTCACGATGGGGCCCGCGTGTCAGTCACTCTCGCCCGAGCGCGATGATGTCGGTGCTGACATCATCCGAGTGGGTCCCACATGTCAGTGTCACGTGCGCCCGTGGACCGGGTCCACGGTGGACCCGAGCCGAACCGTGGACCAAGTCCATGGACCGGCTGACGTCATAATCTGATTTTTCAATAGAAAAATAATTCGGTGGAAATTGAATTTCCACGCTGACATCATTATTCGGATTTTCAATAGAAAAATAAATGAGTTATTTCGATTTATTCTTTTATTTGAATTTTGAAACTTCAACGCGTAAACCCTAGATCCGATCCGCACCGTTGATTTTCAAACCAACGGTGGAGATCGAGCCGCGTATCGCGCACCGGGACATGCCACGTCGCCCCTTGACGCAGTGAAACCCCGATCGGATCTGGACCGTCCGATCTAAATCGTACGGCCCAGATCAACCGCGTTAATCCAACGCGTAAACCCTAGATCCGATCCGCACCGTTGATTTTCAAACCAACGGCCGAGATCAAGCCACGTGTGCCCTAGCTGCGCCACACGCGCGCGTGTGCGTGTCGTTGACACGTCGGGCCCGCGTGTCAGCGGGACAGCCGAACCGCACCATGACGTCACCGCTGACGTCACGATGGGGCCCGTGTGTCAGTCACTCTCGCCCGAGCGCGATGATGTCGGTGCTGACGTCATCCGAGTGGGTCCCGCATGTCAGTGTCACGTGCGCCCGTGGACCGGGTCCACGGTGGACCCGAGCCGAACCGTGGACCAAGTCCATGGACCGGCTGACGTCATAATCCGATTTTTCAATAGAAAAATAATTCGGTGGAAATTGAATTTCCACGCTGACGTCATTATTCGGATTTTCAATAGAAAAATAAATGAGTTATTTCGATTTATTCTTTTATTTGAATTTTGAAACTTCAAACGCTTATAACTTTTGCATTTTAACCCCGATTTGGGTGATTTAAATTTCTAAATTTTCATAAAATTGAGATCTACTCAATGGTGAATTTTATTTAATTTTTGGACCAAAGTTTTTCTTTGTAATATTTATTTAATTGATTTATCAAACTTTAAACGCTTGTAACTTTTGCGTTTTAACTCCGATTTTGACGATTCAAATTCCTAAAAATTCATAAAATTATGCTCTCTCTGTTTATGAACTTTATTGGAATGTTTGGACAATTTTTGTCTACTGTTTATTTATTTATTGCTATTTGCACGCATTACGAGTAGACGTTGAAGTGCCCGAAGGCTTCGAAGGAGAAGTGTTGACCTAGGAGCCAGCTCAGGACCAAGAACAAGTACTATTTGAAGGCAAGTTATGCTTTGACCATATTGATCCCATTTTTGAGATTAATTTGATTTAAATTATTGTATGCTAATTTAAATTAGAAAATGCCTTATTTAATTCTGGAAAATTAGCTAGATGCCAAATTGTTGTATGACACCTTGATTAATTAAATATGTGCCATGTCCCCTTGTCACCCTAGTTGTGGATTATTTAGTTGGACATTATTAGTTGCCAACATGGGTAATTAGATCGATGTAGCTTATGCTTAGCCCTGCCACGTGGTCAACATGGTTTTGGACAATTACATGTTAACTTGACTTAATGAGATATGGAACGTGTTTTTGAGAAGTGTCATGTGTTATTAATGTCGTTGTTGATGGCACGTGGTGCATGGTAAACAACTGGGTTTGATAAATAGATTTCGATCGAGGCAAGTGGCAAGAATGATCGGGTGGGCCAGGTGTGGCACCGGGAAAGTTGATTTGGTTCTTCGAGTAGTCTTGCCCTGGTCACCCTAAGGACTTAACCTTGCAAGCCTTTGAACTGAGTCAAGCGTGCAACCACATGTCCGGAATGGGACGGACCTAGTTGATTAAGTTGCTAATAACTTGCTTGTGGAGCCTCAGGGTGTCAACTATACCTTTTGTGTAGTTGTACGGGGGAGCGTATCGGGGCTGCGGCTAGATACCCATCTAACGGTTGGTTGGCCTAGACTTCGCCTTTGCTAAGGGAAGGGCTAGTGCGCAACAAACGGAGAGGGCCACTTGTGTAGTTAGAGGCTTTCGAAAGACTTTGTTACGGACTCTCGCCTTGGTGGCGTTTGACTGTATCTTGTGGGTAAAGTGCATAACCTCTGTAGAGTGTAAAATCTATTTAAATAGCTGAGTCCGTGGTATTGGACACTGCTCGGGGATTACAGTCAAGGGTTAGATTTCTATGAAAATAACTTGGTTTTGGAAATTGTTGGAATTGGGACTTGTGAAATGGAATTTAGGATGATAAATGCTTTACTTGTTCTTTTATTGCAAAGTTATTACCTTATCTACTGCTTTACCGCTTTACAATCTATTACTGTATTTACACATGCTGTTTACTGCAAATGTACCTGTTAGCCTATCCTTTGTACTAAGCCATGCATATAGAATATTAGCTTTGCATTCTGTGCATGACTTGTTGAGTACCAAGTACTCACCCTTGCCACAATACAACATCAGTTGAAGAAGAGTCTTCACTAGCTTCGGAGGAGGAACTTCAGGAGGAGCCGTCTAACTAGGGAGCGAGCCCAGTCAGTTGCCTGTGGTAAACTGAGTGGCACCACCATGATTCATTTCCGCTGCAGTTATTTCTTTTAATAAGTTTTCGCCCTGCGAGGCGTATCTTTGTAACTTGACCATAAGGTCAAGCAACCGGTTATATTTCCTTTTTAATAAAGTACTTTACTATTTTGTTGAGTATGATTGTGATATATACCGACGTTGAGACTGTGTGCACTAGCGAGATCCTGGACTAGTGCTGAATACACAGAGGGTCCGGATTTGCAAATTCGGGTCCCGACACGGCGCTAGGATGAGCTCGAGCGTTTCGGCATCGGCTATGACGACCAGTACAATCATGCCGATCGCAAGGGCCGCGACCACCGCACTTGGCAAGATGATGAAGACACTCTGGATAGCACTCTGTTGTGCCAGTCCTCGCCTCGACACCATGGCAGATCCATCGAAGGGATCTGCGGATTCACTGCTCGGCTTCGTCGAGTGGTATGGCCCGACGGGTTCAACCCCAAGGGCATCATCAAGTTCGACAGGGAAAGAGACCCGGAGGCCTGGCTGCAAGTTTATGCCCTTGGTGTTAAGGCTACGGGGGGAGATGATGTGATGGGTAACTAACTACCAGTCACGCTGGCTCCATCAGCTCAAACCTGGTTGACAGGACTTCCAGAAAATTCCATAGATTCCTCGGGAGATCTCTCCGATCAATTCATCGCCAACTTCCAAGCACTTATGAGAGGCCCAGAACCCCATGGGATTTATATCAACTCCATCAAAGGAAGAATGAGTCCCTTCGGGAGTTCATTCGGTGGTTCATGCAGAAGAAGAACACCATTCGGGATGTCTCGCAGGCGGTCGTCATAGCGGCTTTCCAGAAGGGAGTTTGCGACCCCGACTTGATCAAGAAGATGCCCTGGAAGCCGCCGACCACGGTGAAGGAAATGTTCGCTCTAACGGACCGCTATGCCACGTCCTCGGATGCTCTGGCCAAGCAGCAAGATGATCGATCGCTCCCCAAGGACAAGAAGGGTCACACCGAGTTCTCTAAGCAGAAGGACAAGAAGCGGAGGGGCGAGGAGCTAGTCGTGGTGGCAGAGGGCAGTCGGGCCCGACCACCTCAGTTGGTGAACTACAACAAAATGATGGACGCCCAATGTCCTTTTCATCCAAAGGGGAGACATGCTGCCAAAGATTGCTTAACCTTGAAAAAGTTCGCCCGTGAGAGCAATAAACAAGCAGGCAAGGACCAAGGTAGAGCAGTCAGGAAGCAGGACATCCTCGATGATGAGGATTACCAAGCAATTGAGCACAAGCTCAACTACATCTATGGGGGCTCGGCTGCATACGAGTCTAAGTGGAAGTAAAAGCTTACTGCTCGAGAGGTCAATGCAGTCATGCCGACAACCCCTTAGTACTTGAGGTGGTCTGAGGTCCTGATCACATTCGATCGCTCTGATCACCCCGACTACGTCACGTGCCCAGGAAGAGATCCCTTGGTATTGGATCCGGTCATCCATGGCGCGAAGTTCAAGAGGGTGTTGGTCGATGGAGGGAGCAGACTCAACGTCCTTTTCTCCAAAACTTTTGACGACATGGGGATCCCTCGCTCTGAGATAAAGCGTGGATCGTCCCCGTTCCATGGGGTAATCCCTAGGACCTTGATGGTACCACTTGGGCAGATCACCCTGCCGGTGACGTTCAGGACTAGGGAGAACTAACGGACCAAGTGCCTCAACTTTGAGGTGGCAGATTTGGAGACGTCACACCATGCCATCTTGGGAAGGTCGGGCCTAGCCTGATTCATGGCTGTGCTCCACTATAGATATCTGGTGTTGAAGATGCCAGGCCCAAGAGCTATTATCACGCTCCGTGGTGATGTCAAGAAGTCCTTCGCATGAGATAGGGAAAGCTGCGAGCTGGTCGAGGCACAAGAAGCTACCACCGATAGGGAGAAGATCCGACTAGCGGCAGCGAGCCAGCAGGGCGAAGGCAACGTCCCGACCAGGAAGTAGGCCAAGTTGGGCATGCGGCCTGATCCAGATGTCAAGAAGGTGGCCCTCAACCTGTTCGACCCAGCCAAGATGGCTTTGGTCAGGACAAGGCTTGATGGTAAATAGGAAGATGCGCTCGTCACTTTTCTCCGGGTTAACCGGGACATCTTCGCTTCGAAACCATCCAATATGCCCAGATTTTCAAGGGAGGCGATTGAGCATTACCTGAATGTCGACAAGAAGGTGAAGCCCATCAAACAGCGGCTCTGGCGGTTTGCGCAAGATCGCTGTGATGTCATCAAAGAAGAAATCACTAAGCTTTTAGCTGCGGGTTTTATCAAGGAAGTATATCATCCTGACTGGTTGGCGAGCCTGGTTCTTGTTCGCAAAAGGAACAAAAGTTGGCGCATGTGTGTTGATTATAACGATCTCAACAAAGCATGTCCCAAGGATCCACTCAGGTTGCCTCACATCGATCAAGTGGTGGATACTACCGCTGGGTGCGAGCTCCTACCTAGATGCCTACTCAAACTATCACCAGGTTAGGTTGAGAGAGGAGGATTGTATTAAGAACTCTTTCATCATCCCATTCGGGGCCTACTGCTATGTCATAATGCCATTCGGGCTGAAAAACGCTGGCGCAACATACCAGCGTGCAATTCAGCGGTGTTTTCACACTCAACTCAGACGCAACGTGGAAGCATATGTAGATGATATTGTGGTCAAATCCCGAAAAAAGGAGGACCTCGTATCCAATCTGGCTGAGACATTCGAGAGCCTACGGGTTTACAAGATGAAGCCCAACCCCAAGAACTGTGTTTTTTGGGTCCCTTCGGGAAAGCTACTTGGATTTATCATGTCTCATCGTGGTATCGAGGCAAACCCAGAGAAGGTCAGCACCATCATGAAGATGAAGCTGTTGGCTTGTCAAAAAGATGTCCAGAAGCTGACCAGGTGCATGGTGGCACTCGGCAGATTTATTTCCCGCTTGGGCACTCGGGGGGATGCCATTCTTCAAGCTCCTCAAGAAGCAGGGCGGATTCCAATGGATGCCCGAGGCGCAATAGGCGTTCGAAGACCTCAAGGTGTTCCTAACCACACCACCAGTGCTGGTTTCTCCAAAGCCTGAAGAACCTCTCTTGCTCTACATAGCGGCAATGACTCATGTGGTCAGCACCGTAATAGTCATGGAGTGAGATGACGCGGGGCACTCGCAGAACATTCAACACTCAGTTTACTTCATCAACAAGGTGTTGGAAGAATCCAAGGTGCGGTATCCTCAAGTACAAACGCTATTGTACAGCGTACTGCTTACTTCCCACAAGTTGAAGCATTACTTTCAAGAGCATGTGATTTCGGTGGTTACCTCCTTTCTGATTGGTGATATACTCCATAATCGGAAAGACACTAGGAGGATTGCAAAATGGGCAGTCGAGCTCGGGGCCTTCGAGATTACCTTCAAGCCCCGAACTGCGATTAAGTCCCAAGCACTTACCGACTTCGGTGCCAAATGGGTAGAAATGCAGAACCCCACGAATGCTGAGGATCTCGAGTACTGGACAATGTATTTCGATGGTTCCCTCACACTCAATGGCATGAGAGCAGGAGTCGTGCTCATTTCTCCAACGAAGGAGAGGTTAAGATATGTTCTTCAGATCCACTTCCCGACATCTAATAATGCCATGGAGTACAAAGCACTCATCCATGGGCTCCGTATCGCCATCTCTCTCGGCATCCGACGGTTGGCGGTGCGCAAAGACTCATAGCTAGTTATCAATTAGGTGTGGAAGGAGTGGTCGTGCCTTGGCGACAATATGGAGGCATATTGTCAGGAGGTGCGTAAGTTGGAGGACAAATTCGACGGGTTGGAGCTCGCTCATGTGCTCCGACGGGATAATGAAGCGGCAAACGAGCTCGCTAGGCTAAGCTCCAGTCGAGCGCACGTTCCGACCGGTGTATTCGTCGAAGAGCTACACAAGCCCACAATAAGCCGACAACAAGAAGTGGGAAACTCAGAAGGGAAGCTGGTCGAGACTGAAGTCTTGACCATCAACCCCAATTGGACAATTCCTTACTTGGACTATCTCCTGAGGGACAAGCTCCCTGACGATCACGCGCAATCAGAGTGCATCATGTGCCGAAGCAAAAGCTACATAGTAGTCGGGGAATAACTCTTTTGTAAGAGTGCATCCGACGTACTAAGGCGGTGCATATCAGAATCGGAAGGAAGGAACCTCCTTAATGACATCCACTCGGGAGTTTGCGGGCATCATGCAACATCAAGCACTCTGATCGGGAAGTGTAACAACCCATTTTTTGCTTTTCTTGTATTTAAAGTGTATTTGTAATTTTTGGGAATTTTTGGAATTTATTTGGATTTAATTTGAATTGGGTTATTTCTTAAATTCATTAAATATTGGAAAATTTTAAATAAAGTGTCTCAAAATATTTTCTAAAATTTTTCTACAAATTTTTCTGGTATTTGTTTTGCCCCAAATGAATTAGTTTTATTTTTTGATTTATTTTAATTGGAAAATTTCGGGAAAGTCCTAGGAATAGTGCTGGGCCAGGCCCATCACTGTTCATACGCCAGCCCGGTCGACCTGCGCTGCCACCAAACCCTAATGCCCTAACCGTTGGATCTTGATCCGACGGCCGTGTTGCGTCCGTGTGTGCGTGCGCGTTGAGCCGCCGAATCCGGGACGTGCGAACGGTCGAGATTGCGCCACGTAGGCTGTCCATGTTCATGCTAGACTCTGCCGCCGTGCCCAAGTCAACCTCGGTTGTTGCGCATTTCACGAACGTCGAGACCCCTATTTAACGCTCTGACCCCGCCGCCGAGCCCTCCTTTGCCGTGCGCACGTTTTGCCCCAAGTCTCGAGGTCTGAGCCATTGACGTCTTCCCGTAATTGCTCGCTGGAGTTGCTGGAGGAGCCGCCGCACATTTTTGGTCCTTTTCGCTGCCGCCGAGCCATTCTAGTCACGCGCGGGCCCGGTTCCGAAGTCCCCAAGTTGAGCCTCACCCGTGGGGACCATTCACTGCACCGGAGAAGCCCTGAAGTGCCATCGCGGTGGTCTTCTTCCTTGAGTCCAGCAAGAAGCTCATCGTCGCACACCACCGTACCTTCGTGAACAGCAGCGACCTTCCGATCTCCATCCAACGTACGAGGTGAGTCGATGTCGTTACCTTTCTGCGCCATCGATCTGATCTGACATAGGCCGTTAGATCAAAACTCAATGGACCAGATTAGATCTAGAATTTAGATCTAGATTCGTTGTAGCCGTTGGATCTGTAGGGAACGATCGAGATTAGGCCACGTAGATCAGTACTGTGGTGTACTAGCATAGATCCTGGCCGTTCGATCTAGGATCAAGGGCGTAGATGCCGCCACGTGTTGGACGCCGGGACATGCCGCGCGGATAGATCGGATCCGAGCCGTCGGATTTTGAATGTACGACTTAGATGTCGCCGCGCCTTGGGCCAGTAGGAGCATGCCGCATGGCTAGAGGAATCCGAGCGGTCACATGATCTATGCCGTCTGTTTGAACGGACGGGTCCAATTGAGCCACGTCGTGTGCACGAATCGTGGAGCATGCCGAGCCAACCGAGCACGTGGTGACGCCAGCGTGACGTCAGTAGTGACATCACGGTGGGTCCCGCCTTTCAGCCGAGCGTGGGTGACGTCAATGATGACATCATCAAGTGGGGCCCGCGTGTCAGTGACACGTGTCCTAGTGGACCGAGTCCACCGGGGACCCGAGCAGGCCATGGACCCAGTCCATAGACCGATTGACGTAAGCATGACGTAATAATTCAATTTTTCTTTAGAAAAATAATTCAGCCAAAATTCAAATTTGTGCTGACGTCATATTTGTGAATTTTCAGTAGAAAAAATAAATGAAGTAATTTGATTTTTCTTTTTAATTGTATTTTCAAACTTAGAAAGGCTATAACTTTTGCATTTTAACTCCGTTTGAGATTATTCCAATTTCTAAAAATTTGTAAAATTGAGCTCAATTTAATTATGAATTTTATTTAATTTTTGTAGTTGAGTTGTTCACTGTTTCTTGTTATTTATTGTTATTTCATTCGTTACACGTAGACGTCGAGGTGCCCGAAGGCTTAGAGGGTGAGGTACTAACTCAAGAAGAAGGCTCAGAGTTAAATCATGACCTATTTCAAGGCAAGTTGTGCTTTGACCATTTTGCTCCTATTATTTGAAATGTATATTGATTTAAATTACTACATGCCAATTTAAATTAAAATGTGTTTAATTAATTTGGGAGATAGTCATACACCCACTTGAATTATACCACCTTGTTTAACTAATTGTATGCCCTAAGTCATTTTGTTACCCTAGAATGTGGATAAATAGTTGGACATTATTAATTTGCCAACCTGGGTTAATTAGACCGTCAATAGATTGCTTAGCCATGCTTCATACAATTGATATGGATTTTGGAATTCCAACATGATATTGAAAATAGATTATGGAATGTATTTTGAGTAGTGTGATTATGCCACATGATGAAGTTGATATGTAGAAGCCTGTGTGGGTCTACATGGATGTTGAGTTATTGCTGGCATATGTTGCACAATAATCAACCGGGGTGGGAAATGATTTAGATTGGGGCAAGTGGCAAGAAGGTTGTGTGCTAGGTGGGCCTGTGTGGCAATGGGTGAAGAGTGGTCATGAGGGCTGTGTGTCATTTGAGTGTTTGAAGTCTTGCCTCGGTCATTTAAGGACTTTACTTTGCAAGCCTTTGAACTAAGTTATTCTTACAATCACATGTCTGGTATGGGACAGACTTAGTCTAGTAGGATTCTGAATTCTCACGTTTGATACCTCAGGGCGATGGTTACACGAGGTGTAATTGTAAGGGGGAGCATACTTGTGATGCGGCTTGGTACCCATCCAACGGTGTTTGCCAGTCCTACACTTCAGCTCTGTGTGAGGGGAGTGGTAGTTAGAGCAATACCGGAGAGGTTCCTAGGTTGAGATGGAAGTTTCTGAAAAGCTTTGTTACGATCAAACGCCTATGTGGTGAATGACGGTATCTTGTGGGTAAATTGTACAACCTCTGCAGAGTGTGTGTAAAATCTATTCGAATAGCTGTGTCCGCGGTAATGGACATTACTCGGGGATTACAATCAGGGGTTAGATTTTCTTAAAAATGGAACTTTAGTTGGAGAACACTGGATTGGGAAATAACAAACTTGATTTAGGAGGATAACTGTTTTACTTGGAAATGAATTGTGCCAGTTACTATTATTATTATGGATTTTACCGCTTTCAATCTACTATTGTTATTTACAAATGCTGCTTTATTGCAAATGAACCACTTAGCCTGTTCTTGGAATAAGCAATGCATGTAGATTATTAGACTGCATTCTGTGCATGACTTGCTGAGTACTGTAAGTACTCACCCTTGCAACAATACAAACATCAGTTGAAGAGGAATCGACACCAGCGCTGGAGGAGGAGTACCAGGAGGAACCGTTAAGCTAGGGAGTGAGCCCAGTCAGTTGCCTATGGCATATTAATTGGCACCACGAAGATATTTTGTATTCCACTGTAGTTATTTATTTTAATAAGTCTTTTTCCCTGCGAGGCGTACCCTTGTAACTTGACCACAAGGTCAAGCAACCAGTTTGGTTTATTTAATTAAAGTACTTTATTATTTCGCTGAGTAGGATTGTGATATGTACTGATGTTGTGACTATGTGCACTAGCTTTATCCTGGACTAGTGCTGTATACATAGTGGGTCCAAATTTGCATATTCAGGTCCCGACAGGAAGGCTTATCAGCAGGGTTTCTTTTGGCCGACTGCCGTGATAGATGCCTAGGACATCGTTCGCAAATGCGAAGGCTGCTAGTTTTTCACTTGGCAGATTCATGTACCAGCATAGGAATTGCAGACCATTCCAATCACCTGGCCGTTTGTAGTATGGGGACTTGACATGGTCGGACCCCTGAAGAAGGCTCAAGGTGGTTATACTCATCTCTTCATCGCCATTGATAAATTCACTAAATGGATTGAGGCAAAGCTAGTTGCCACGATCACAGCGGCCAAAGCTAGAGAATTCTTTCAAGAAATTGTGGTCAGATTTGGCGTGCCTAACAGGATCATCACCGATAATGGCACCCAATTCAAAGATGAAGAATTTCAAGATTGGTGCGACGAGCTCTACATTAAGATCTACTTTGCTTCCGTGGGACATCCATGAAGTAATGGACAGGTCAAACAAGCTAATGGCATGGTGCTGCAAGGCTTAAAAGCCAGGGTATTCGATCGTCTTAAGCCGTATGCCACTCGATGGGTCAAAGAATTGCCTTCGGTGCTCTGGGGGTTACGAACGACCCCGAGTAGAGCCACTATGCTTTTACCTTTTTTCCTGACATACAGGCCAGAGGCGGTCCTCCCCATAGAGTTGAAATTCGGATCCCCACGAGTTCGGAACTACAAGGAAGCCGAATCTGAAGAGAGCCGACTGGATGATTTCGACCGACTAGATGAAGCCAGGGATGTCGTAAAAATCTAGTTGCCTAAGTGCCAATGCAATGGTGTATGCCTTGCTATGGGGCTATGGTTATGTATGTGAATGTAATATCTTAATTAAAATGTATAGTTTATTTCTACTGCCACAACAAGGGTTTAACATCATCTGCTTGATTCAAATTTAGGACTATGGTTCTATTATGATCTCTCTGTGGCACACCAAAGGAAATGTGCTAATGTTAATTGCAAAAAGAGTTGATCCTTGTGGGTAAAGTTGTACATCTCTGAACATTAAAAATCTTTTCAAAAAATCGTGCATGCGGTCATGGTAGACTTGGTGCGCCAACACTAGTTAGATGTTTTTATATTTTCATAAAATGGGTCAGAATTGGAGAATTGGGTTGGAAAGTTTATGTTTCAGATATTTCAGATGGCAAGGGTGGATCAAATCCCACATTCTTGGAGGAACTATGAGTGATGTTTATGATATTCATACTTGTTATTTTATATACCTATCAAAAAAAATTTACAGAATTTCGCTTTTTGTGGAATATACTAACCCTGGTTATCTTCACGCTGAGGCCAAAAGGTCCACGAAGGCAGGACGGGCTGAGCAAACTGGGCGATAGCCAGAAATCGCATAGACAACCATCTGCTTGAGTGTCAAGAAAGCATCAGAAGAAAGGCAATGAATCCTGGTTAGGTGAGATACGACAGGGCTGGTCTATTGCTTTAGACGACATACACATCAGGGATAGAGCCCAAGCCTATAACCTACTGTAACATGCTTTTGTAACTACTCCCCTGCGCTATTTAAAGGGGCGCAGAAAGAACATCGAGAAAGAGAGAGCATCGCATAGCGACTCGATCTTCCCCTTTCATCCTCATACACACATAATCCCAGAACACAGGACTAGGGTATTATCTCCTCCACGAGAGCCCAAACCTGTCTAAACTCTCGTGTTCTATGTTACCATCGAGTTTGGATCTCACACTTAGCCCCGTTCTCTTTATTGTTGCCAACAAACGTTGACACTTTCGATCTACTATTCAGTATTTATAATACAAATTGATTTTATACAAAATAATCGGAGAAGCCTTTCCTTTGATACAACCTACATTTATTATAGGTTAACAAACACTTCATGTTTCTGAGTACACAATGTACTCAACCTTGCTATTGTTGTTGTTTTTAGCAGAAGGTTCAGAAAACCCCCATAACAAAATCTATTACACAGGTTACGGGGAATACCTTGACAAGACTTTCTAGCGTTTATACCTTTGTCTGTTTCCTGTGGGATAATTGGGCAAGGCATACTGCTAAGTATTTCTATATTCCATTGTACTCTATTCGGCCTTTTGGCCTTATTGTATAAAACTTAATCCTATCAATGTATGTGTATTGATGTGATTTCAATTTGTAAATGTGCGTACTAGCTACTGATGATGGGACTAGTATTGTATGCACATGGAACCCAGAGTTTGTATTTTACACCAAAAATTGTGGCCCTACAAGTTGTTATCAGAGCCATACTAACTGTAGAATAAACCATAGTTAGAATGGTTGTTAGTATAAAAACATGAAAAATCTAAAACTTTATATTCTAAAGAGGTACATGAAATATAGATCTAATTATATTGCCTTTCCTTCTATTGGACTTTTTATATACTTTCTTTCCTATAGGAATTTCTCTCCTTATCTATATATTCCGTAGTATTTTCTTTCCATATCCATATCCTCATTAAGGCTACTAAAAAATTCTTGTAAAAAAATAATTCTAGTAGCTTAGAAAAATCCATGTATCCCCCACCATTAAAGAAGGCAAGATTGTGCCATCTCCTGCTCATGACGCTTCATGAAGAACTAGTATCATCAGGCCGAATAAGAATACATTTGGTTAGGCTGGTAGTAGGAAGAATCTTAGAACCCTTGTGTAGTACCCTAAATATTTGGTTATTTTGTCAAAACTTCACTTTTGCAATATCTTTTGTACTACTTCCTAGATTACTCTCATGAATGATTGGGCCTTAAGTTAAAGGTTCACGGTGAGATAATCCATAAATAATGTAAAATTAAAATTTTAAAGAACAGAACATTGACTAAAATAATGTGAATTAAAATTTTTAATGAAGAGAAGGTAGTCATGAATTAAGTCATTCCCATATAACCATCCCTTCCCCTCTACTTTGTAAAAATCCTAATAATATAAAATTTTTAGTTAATGGAATGTTGCCTTGTAATCAAACTAAATCTCATACACCTTACTACCTTAATCATTTGCTACAAATGGATGTCATGTTATAGGATGCCTGTGACGAGATCCATCAATGCGCTCATGAGGGATGATGTACGCATTAGCCCAATCCTTGGCACTTGCCTCAAGGGCGACTTCATCATGTCAGCCTGATGTACGCCATGAATTCCCACCTCCCTCCCTGATTCCTGAAGTAGCAGTCACCAAAGATTAGCATTCGGCACCACCAATCATGGCACCAATGTTTCCATGATTGAGCAAGGTCGCTAGACTAATATTCTCCTCCAGCAACTGGTTTAGAACACGGCCAACCTTTGCACTGTCATTGCTAGGGGTGAGAATGGTAGTGCTCTCCACAAGTCTAAGTTAGGTGAGTTTTTGCGAACTCTGCCACCTATCTTCTTTGTATCATCGGATCCCCTCGATGTTGATGATTGGTTCCACTCCATTGGGCACAAACTGGCCGTTGCTCAATGTGATGATCATGAAAAGGTGTTATATGGATCTTATCAGCTGCAAGGAGCTCCAGCAGCTTGGTGGGAAAATCACCACACGATGATCCCAGAGGGCCAAATCATTACTTGGGCCAATTTCAAAAAGGTCTTCTGCAAGTCTCACATCCCTGTAAGTCTTGAGAAAATCATGGAGCATGAGTTCTACAACCTACGCCAAGGTAGCATGGCCATCATGGAGTACCACCATCACTTCAACCACTCGCCCCAGCTATGATACCTCAGAAATATTCAATAAGTCAAGGAAGATCGAGCGCCTTCGAGAATGCTTAAATGATGACATTTGGTGGGTACTTACTGACCACGACATCTTTAGCATCCAGTCCCTAGTGGGTGAAGCTGATCAAGTTGAAAACCGTACTCGTGCAGTTGTGCAAAGTCACAAGCGCAAAAGGTTGACACAAAAATCGGCAAGTGCCAAACCTTCCAATTTCAGTCCACCTATTCCTAAACAATTCCAAAGTAAAGATCCTGAACCTCAGCCACATGAGTTCAACAGCAACCCCAAGGTCATCCTCAATGACCTATAAGGTTGCAAGCTCCTAGACCGGCCCTGCCCCAACACAAGGCCACGGTCATGAACACCTCCATATTGTGACCTCCGAAGAAGCACATGACGCATCTGGCATAATATTGAGTACGTTCCCTGTGCATTTAGTACTTACACATGATTTTGTTTAATTCTAAAACATAGCATTCCCCCATATCCAAAATATATATTGATCAAAACAAAATCAAAATTTACATTATGCCAGCTAAAATGATCTTTTCATCCATCTTAGAAAATGCATCCCATATCTCCCTAGACCCTATCAAATCTCGGGGACGAGATTTTGTTTAAGGGGAGTATGTTTGTAACAACCTTGAAATAAAGTAAAATGAAAACTAAATTAAAAATCTTATTAATGGCTTTAAGTTGAATGTATGTTGTTTTATGAATTTCTCTGAATTTTGTTACTTAATAAAAACTTTCTATTTAACCTGGAAATGAGAACTTAACCTTAACTTTCAAAACTAAAGTAAACATAAAATCTAAGAAAAATGTATTTATGTCCTAAATGACTTGTAAATCTTCTCTACAAATTTTCAAAAGGATTTAAAATAGATTGTTGCTCAGGAAAAATCAAAAACATTATTAAATTATTTGGGCCTATTTCAATAATAGAATTTTATAAAAATAATTACAAAACATATTACTATGAAAATTTTATGTAAAAATAAGAACAACCTTTAGATCATATAGTAAAAGTTTAAAAATGATTTGATTTGATTTGGAGCCCCAAAAAGATTAATTTTAGGTAACACATAATTAAGACAGCCAACTTTGCAGAATTTTTAAAAATAATTGATGCTTGATTTACACCTAAAAATTTTATGGTAGTTTAACAGTGCTAGCTCAATTAAATTGAAGACTCATTCCGCCCAAATTCGAATTTCATTTCTCCCCTCTTTATTTCACTGCAATTGGACCCTACTTGTCGTTTCCTTTGTGTCTGGCATTGTTGGTCCTCCTGGCAGTGAGCTGATCTCCTTAAGGTCCACCAGTCAACCCCTCTTCTCCTTCTCTTCCTTCTCCTCACATGCATGCTCCTGCCAAAGCTTTGCCCGCCGGTTTCTCTGTCATGGCACCAGAACTCCTTCGCCCTTGGAACTTGATCACGCCACGCCTCCTGCCCACTACTCCTCACCACCCTTGCCTTGTGTGCCTATGGTGCCCACCGAAAATCCCTAGAATCTAGCCAGCATTGTCCTCTTCTAGCTATTTGGTGAACTAAGCTCATGAGCACCAGAGCAAGCCGCTCATCCCTCGCTATTTAAGCCCCACCTTGGCCATTGTTCCTCACTCCACACCTCAACCCCTTCCTTCCCCTGCTGAGCCAAGGCACGAGCCTCCATCAAGCCTCGCTATTGCTGTAGTAAGCTCAAAAGGGGAAGAACTACAATTGGGTTTCCTCTGTAAGCCATTCTTCGATATATCATGCACTACGCATCTCCTTCGGCCCGTGAACTCTTTTTTCCCTCCAATTTCAGTTTTCATCATCTAGAGCACCGCTGTATCGGGCCTTTTTCTTCCCCATGGCTAGTCACCAATGCCAGCTCCTCTTGGCTCTCCTCCCTCATGGTAAGTCCTCAAATTAGAACCCTCTCGACTCCCTAGTACTCATCCACCCATCTATGAGCACCACCGCCCTACTGCTTCCCTCCCAATCGACCGCCACCATCTCCTCCGCAACTCACCATTGCCAACCACCTCCAGTGTAACATCCCCAATTTCGGGCTTCCGTAAAAAGCTAATTTAAATTAAATTAAATTCAAATTTGGATTTTCCTTGGTGTTTAAGTTAACATGGCATCCGTTCCCTTCCGAAATCAGTCCGTACATCAAATTCTGCCCGAGTTAAAAAATGCTCCAAAAATCCTAAAACCTATTGAATTAGGTTCCAAATATTCCAAAAACATTTTGGTATTTTTTCCAAGATTTTTAGAAACCCTCTGCTATTTTACCTCGCGCGGCTTTCGCAAAAAGTCCTCTATTCGTCCCGAAATATTCTAAATTCCAAATTTTATCTAAATTCAATGAAACCAATTTTATCGAGTTCCGAATATTCCCTAGTATCTCTAGGAATTTTTTTGGGATTTTTAGCCTATTTTTGCTAATTTTTCTCCCGCGTGAAACCTTCCACTTACGCCCGGCCAAGCAGAGGGTGCCACGTGGCGGCTACTATTCATGGTCTTCAACCTCACGATGGCTGCTTCCAGAGAAAGAACAGAGAGGTTTCTAAAGGCTCTCTTCAATTCAAATGCCCATAATTCCTTCCATAATGCTCCAAATCCATCACGGCCGGATCCGTTGGATTGGTAACGGCAAGACCTTTCCATCCCCGGGGTTAATGAGCCCTTAATCTCGCCGGAATGTGATTAGTGAAGCAAAAACCAAAATCCACTAGTATGGCAATAACTTTGCCGTTTCAACTCAGAATTGTGCGGTTCCACCTCTCATATCTTCATGGGGGAGTCCCCTAGGCCGTGCACACGCTCTCCCTTTGCCTCCCTACGCCATTTGTCTGAGAACACGAGGAATCGACGTTGAACACCATTTTTCATCACCATCGTTTGCCGGCGAAATTCGTCGCCTCCGGTGGGTTGTTCTTCGATTCCTCGCAACCTTGAGTCCCTCTAGATGTTGCCTAGATGATCCATCAACCAATTTTTGAAGTCATGTTTTAAGTTTCCACAAATTCTCAATTTTTGGAAAAATTTGAGTTTCCTCTGTTCTTGCCATGCGCTTGCGTGGCCGCGGGCCGGCCGCCGCGTCGCCGCCCCTCCGGCGCCGCCGCTGGCTCCCCGCCGCCTCGCCGGTGCCCGCCGCCCGCCGTCGGCGTCGGCTGAGCTCCGTTGCGGCCCGCCCGCCTGACGCCATGGCAGCCCACCTGAAGCTCCTCGCGCGCCGCCTGGGTCCTCCCGGCCACATGACGCGGTATCGGCTTCCCGCCGCTGCCGGTTCTGCCGGCCTACCGGCCGAGCCGCCGTGGCCCAGCGCCCAGCGCTGGCCGACCCCTAGCTGACTCGCCGGCGCCGTCGGTCGGCGCCAGCCCGCCGTCCGGTCCCGCCGTTCCCCCGCCACTGTTGCTCGCCGTGCAACCGCTCCGCCGTGAGCCCCGCGCAGCCGCACCGCCGCGTCACGCGCCGTTCCGATCGCCGCCGCTCCGGCCACCTGCTCGCCGGAGCCCACCGCTGCCGCCTGGCTACTCGCCGGAGCCCGCCGTGGCCCACCTCGCCGGTAGCCCTTGCTCCATGGATTCCTCTGTTCTTGCCCAATGGAGAAGAAGGCATGAGTCCATGACAAGGGGGCCCCACATGTCATAGAAACAAGTCTCCAAAAATTTAGCCAAAAAGAAGATACTCTAGAATATTCCTCGATTTCGCATTTTCCTAATTTTCCAAACTTCGGACGCTCATAACTTTTCCGTCCGAACTCCGATTGACCCCGTTCAAATTCCTAAATTTATCTAAATTCAATACCTACCTGCCAGTATAACTTTTATAATTTTTGGATTTTATTTTATTTATTGTTATTTATTTGTTGTATCGTTTTGCGTGTAGCCGAGGATCCCGCCGAGTCCGCCGACCCCGCCGCCGGACTTCAAGAGTTTGACATCCCCGCTGCGACTGAAGGCAAGTCCCTTGACGCATTTTGATCCCATGTTTGCAAATGATTTATACTGTTTTTGTCACATGCATCGCTATCTTTATCATCGTGTGTCAAATATAGGCTGTTAATTATTCTGAATTGATATCACCTCCTTGATTATTGTTATCCATGTTTAATTGTAACCCTAGGACTCTTTGTTATGTCATGTCTATCTTATATTGCGACATTGGTTGACTAGAACGGTAGATACTCTTAGGACCCGAATTGATGAAAATGACCCATGGGTGGGATTATAGCAAAATTTTGATTTTAGAATGTGATTTAAGAACCATGGTAAAATATTTGGTACTGTTTTTCTTAAATAAAAAGAAAAAGAAAAAAGATTTGGACTTGGGCGGAATGGAATGTCGGGTTGATGCGGATGAAGCACTAGTTTCCAATATGCAAGTACCGCCCCAGGTCAATTAAGGACCGACACTTATGACTATCTATTCAGAGCATAACCGTACTACCACATGTCTATAATGGTACGACCTGGCCGAATAATTTGTAGAAACCTAACTCGGACTCGCCAGTTGGTGGAATGTGAGCGCCAGATGGAGGCGAGTTGTATTTTCCAACACGGCGTAAGAGGGGGCTTCTGTACTGGGTAGATGGAACCCTAACAGCGGTGAAACCTCAGCGGGTGTAGTCAAGCTAGGCGTATACATTGTAAAGGCCTTGTCATGACCTCTCTGCCGGCACACCAAAGGAAGTGTGTTAATTCGGAGGCATTAAGAGAAGGTCATGTCTTGTGGGTAAAGTTGTACACCTCTGCAGAGTTAAAACTATTCGAATAGCTGGGCCTACGGTCAAGGGCAAAGCAAAGAATTCTTTCATACTGGTAGACTTTGATTTTGGTTTTAAAAATAAATGTGGTTTTGGGAATTCAGGAGTGGTTAAAACTCTCGGATGTTTTGTTGGCGGACTGAGCCAACCAAGTAGTTGGAACCTGTATTTAGTCATGACGGATGGAATCATGTATGGATTACCTAGATCTTTTAAAATGTGGCGATTAGAGCTTGTATACTTGTGTTGATGGAAAGAACCTTCACTGAACTATTAAATAATTCAATTGTTAAAATAATTATTAAAATGTGCTTTGTGAAAACTAATAATATGTAAGATTTGTTGAAACTTTGCTTTATGCAAATAAACCATATTAAGCCTTCCTTGGAAGCCCTACATGTGCATATTTTCCCAGACTTGCTGAGTACTTTTGTACTCACGTGCTACACAATATGTTATCATCAGAAAACTACCAGGACGCCGTTGAAGACGGTGAGTACTACGCCGAAGAATTTGAAGAAGATCGCCAGGACAACTAGGCACGCGTTTCTTGTCGTCGCCTGTGGAGTTTTATAGGTTTTATCTCTCGTTATTTGGTTTCCGCTGTCGTAAACTCTGGTCATGTGAACGTATGATGTAATAAATAGCCATGTGGCTCATACTTTATATTTATATTACATTTTCGTTCTGTTCGGTAATGATTTATCACTATCTGACTGTGTGTAATAGCAACTGATTTGGGACTAATACAGCAATACACAGGAGATTTCGGATAGCTGATCCGGGGTCTCACATCCAGCCACAATCAGTCACCTCTGAGTGCCACCCTGGGATCCCTGAGATGCCCTCCTGCCCGTCGTGCCCCTGCCTAAGCTCGGTAGGCCCCCTCCGTCGCCAGCGAGCACCAAGACCGTCACCCCTACTTTGTGCGGCTACTGAGCAGGCCCATGCTATCAACCTCCCACCTCACACCAGTGGAGCAAATAACTAACAGTGGGACCATCCTATCAGCCCCTTGCGCATGCCTCAGCCAGTTCAACGAAAGCCAAAAATACGCTTGCATTAGCTGAAAGCGTATTTCTCTTTTTAACTATTTTTCAGACCAAAATGCATTCAAATGATCATAACTTTCACATTTTAGCTCCAAATTTAATCAAATTAGTCTCTAAATTTTTATAAAATCATGTCAATTTTGAATATAGAAAAATATTTTAAATTTGATCACTATACAGAAACCAAATTCAAAATTTAAATCGTAGGGCTAGAATGTGTTAAATGTAAAAATTTTACAAATATTCTCCAAATTTGATGAAACAAATTCATCTTGTTACTGAGACCATAAGCATTGCAAGTATATAAAATATTTAGATTTGGATTTAGTTTGTATCAAATGCTTAAATAGGTTCATTTCAATCTGTTCAAATTACAAATGCTTATATCTAGTGCAAATAAATTTCAATTTTAGTGAAATTAGTTCATATTCTCTGTTAATATCATAATATCATTGCTTATGCAAAAATATTTAGTTTTATACTGCATTTGATCATGAGTATATTATAGGATCAATTCTTGTAATGTTTAAAGTTTAAATAACCATGTCTAATGTAAAGGACCACCGAATTACATGAAACCAGAACCTAGACTTTTGAAAAATCATAAGTTTGTTCCCTATAATAATAGCTTAATATTTTACCTTATGTGCTTTAGTTTGCCACTTATTAATATATCTAGTAGTTCATATAGGATTTCAGTATCAATTGCCTTGCAACCAAATTTCAAATTTGTGAAATTAAAATTTTAAACTTTATAAAATCTTAGTACCTCATCTCTACAAAGATGATCGTAGTTGGACATATTTCATGTTCATTTACCATTAATAATGAATTTTAGCAAAACTTAAAATGTGAATGACCATAATTATTGCAAGTGACAACCAAAAATTATGAGAACAGAATCTAATCCTTTGAAAAATTATGTACTTATGTTATGTAATAGTAGTAAAAAATTAAACCTTGCATGAATCATATTTCTATTTAAAAATGTCTAATAGCTATTTTAAAGTTTAAATGTCCATAGCTTTTGTAAACAAACTTCAAAATTGGTGGAATTAGTTTATAAAGACTTATAAGATCATAAGACCATGTCTCTGTAAAAATAATTGAAGTCGAACTCTATTTGCACTTAGTTTGCATATAAAATGAATCTATTCTCGATTAACAATTCAAATAATCATAACATAAGTAACTAACCTGTAACATTCACAAAATCAATCCCTAACAACTTCTAAAATGTTGAACTCTGTTGGAACAAGTAAAGTTTCGCTCTGTTTAGATTAAGAGCTTAATTCCAAATGGTTGTTAATAGTTATATATTTTGCAAATAGGATTCGATTGTAAGAGAACCAATTTCTAAGGGACCCAAAGATAATAACCAGTTTCCAAGATCTTGAAAAAGGATGAAATCGTTGCTCTGTAATTGTAGCCTGAGCCTAGGCCTTGTGTGCGTTAGTTTGCCGCTTAACCTTATCTAATAGTGCATTTAAGTTTAGTCAACCGTAGCCTCCATAAACAAGCTTCAAAAATCGCAAAACTAGCTATGTAAATCTTTTAAGATCTTGAGACCACATCTCTGTAAATATAACTAAGAATAAACTTTACTCATGATTAATTACTATTAAGGATGAATCATTTCACAGTTGAAAAATCGAATAATCAAGATAAGTACAAGCGACCCATAATGAATGCAAGATCAATTCCTAGGGTCTCCAAAAGTAATAATCTTCCCATTCGTGCAAAAACATTTAGGGTTAAAGCGAGCCTGGTACATAACATTCTATAAGATAACTACGTCTTAAGTTTATAAATCCAAATAATTTTAGCCTCTTGAATTCATAAATATACACATACTTGTTATATAAATTTAGCTTCTTGAATTTGTAAAAATGAGAACTCAAAACCATTAAAAATATTGGAGTCATGTATCGTAAGAATAGCTAAGAACCTAAACCCTGCTGACATCTGAATGTCATTAAAGGAAAAGAACTGATTCAAAATTTAGGAACATGAACAATCACACAATCCTGAGTCACAGACGATAATGATACCAAACCCTAATCCTAGTCAAAACCTAAAAATACACACACATGCACTTGTTATTATAGTTGATTTTCGATTTGATGTTATTTGACTTCTTTTTGTCCATTTATATCTGATTTCTTTTTGCCTCTTATTCTTATTGCCATTGCTTTGTTTCTCGATGAACGACGTATAGACTTCAACATTCCAGATACTACTGTAGACAACCCCGAGTACACAAGTGAAATTGACAAGCAAGGCAAGCACCCCTTTGATCATGTTGATCCCGGCATTTCAAAATTGTTTTATCAAAACTTGTATGTATGTGTTATAATATTAGAAACAATGCTATATTGTGGGTTATGGTAGATATAATCTTCATTGTAGGATTTCGTTAATCAATATTAATATGTGAAACTTGACAACCCTAGATGATGTTTAGACACATGATAATGTTAAAATGGTATACACGCTTATTACATGCATTGCTTAGCTATGCTTTACAAATGGGAAACAAATGGTTGGAACGCTATTCGTCATGAAAATGGAGTTTTTGGACATAATGGGAATTGTGGTACTAGTATTTTGGTATAAAATAAAAAATAAAACTATGATTTGACACGGGTGAGATATGGCAATAGCCGGATGTGCGAGGAATGGACTTGTACGTAGTGTAGCGGGAGTTTTTTTGCCTAGGTTGGGTTAAGGACTGAACATAGTGTTGTTCAAACTAGGAAAATCCGTGCAACCACAAGTGCTGTTATTGGATAGCCTTAATCTATTAAGTTACTTAGAACTAGCTTTCCACATTGGAAGTATGGAGTAGCACAGGCATTCTAGACAGGTTTTCTTGTACAGGTTTCTACATACCAATACAATGGTGTATGCCTTGCTACGAGGCTATGGTTATGTATGTGAATGTAATATCACAACTAAAATGTATAGTTTATTTCTGCCACCATAGCAAGGGTTTAACATCATCGGACTAGTGGAAAGTTTGGACTAGGTAATGTAATATTCTGTTATGATCTATCTGCAGGACACCAAAGGTAATGTGCTAATGTTAACAATAAAAAGAATTGATCATTCCTTATGGGTAAAGTTATACACTTAAGTAAAGTGAAAATCTTTTCGAAAATCCGTGCCCACGGTTATGGGAAACTTGGTGCATCAACACTAGTTAGATGTTTTTATATTTTTATAAAATGGGTTAGAATTGAAGAATTGCGTTGGAAAGTTTATGTTTCAGATATTTCAGATGGCAAGGGTGGATAAAAGCCCACATTCATGGAGGAACTATGAGTTATGTTTATGATATTCATATTTGTTATTTTATATGCCTGTCAAAATTGCTTTTACACAATTCTGCATTCAATCTACTATCCAGTATTTACAATTCAAATTGCCTTTATGCAAAATAACCATAGAAACCTTTCCTTTGATACAACCAGCATTTATTATAGGTTTTCAAACACTTCAAGTCTTGATAAGTACACAATGTACTTAACCTTGCTATTGTTGTTGCTTTTAGGTGAAGGTTCAGAAAACCCCAACAACAGAAGCTATGTCCCAGGTTACGGGGAATACTTTGACTAGACTTTATAGGGTTTATACCTTGTTAGTTGCCTGTGGGATAATTGGGCAAGGCATACCTCTAAGTATTTGTATCTTTCGATGCACTCTATTTGGCCTTTTGGCCTTATTCTATGGAATTTAATCCTATCAATGTATTTGAGAGCCCTATGTATGGATGTGATTTTAATTTGTAAATGTGCATACTAACTACTGATCATGGGACTAGTACTGTATACACATGGAAAAAATAGTTGGTATTTAATACCAAAAATGGGCCCCCCCACAGAAAATGGACACCGAATGCCAAAGTTGTGGTTGTTTTCATGACAGGTGCACGATTGCTACTTCTTGGACTCAGATTCGATTATCAGATAGCATAATCAGATTTGACAAAGTGGAGACTAACTCGGCTTGGACTCAAATTAATTAGTTCGTGTGCAACTCGGATAGGGGAAGAACAATTAACAAATCCTAGCAACGATTACCAGCAGCAAACATGAACTTGTGCTACTGCCCTCACCTATAATAATTCAACTAGCTTGCACGTGGTTGTGTGATTGTTCCTTGTACAACTTGTTGAGGAGCAGTAGGTATGATTGAATCAGTGGAAAGGATGTACTCATCACCACATTACAATCGGCTCGAGCCAAGAACCAATTGTGATGTGCTCCTCATCACAATCAATTCCTAACTAGAACCGATTGTGATGACACCCATCATCACAATCGGTTCTGAGATAGAACCGATTATGATGAGGGGCACATCATAATCGGTTCTAAGCTAAGAACCGATTGTGATGTGCCCCTCATCACAATCGGTTGTTACTTGAGAACCAATTGTGATGTGCTTGAGATAGTCTTTTGGCAGGCCAAAGTAAAATTTGAGTGCCAAGCAGGTTCCAATTTCAAAATAATTTCACTGCGTCCAAGAAAAAGTGAAAGCCGCTGCACACATCCATTGTATATTTATGCACAGTCTTGTGCTCATCACTCATCTCCTCCACTTGCTCCTCTCCCTCTCCTGCTCACCCTCTCCCTTGTGCTCTCCACTTGCTGCTCTCCCTCTCCTGCTCTTCCTCTCCTACCCATATTGTCGCCAGAATTGTAATTGCATGGCATGTCTATGAATGAGAGGAGTTGAAGAGGTTTTCATTTAACATCTCAACTCATCTTTACGTTTTTTTTCATTTCTTTTGCTGATTTTGTTTGTGTTCAAATGATTTAATTTAGTCTTCCTCCTTAATGACTTATCCTATTCATCATGAACCAGCCTAAAAAGAAAGAGATTTCTGAAGTAAATCAAATCCGTTATTCTTGTCATATTATACGCTTATTGCTTCCTTGGCTGAGAGAATTGCCACTGGATCAAATGGAGGACAAGGAATTAGAGGGTCAAATACAAGGTATGGCGTTCCATGACACAATCTAGTAACGAAGGTTGCTTTAAATGCTGATTTGTTTTTGTTCGTAGGTGTTTTGATGAATGAAGTAAAGTTGGAACAAGCTGACTCTTGCAATGGCAATGCTGAGCCTTACAAAAAGGCCTCTTTGATGAAATGCTAAGCCTTATAATGGCATTGCTGTTGTTGAGGACCCAAATAACCCTCTGCTACTATGATTTAGTACGAATATATGAGTTGATATACCCTAGTGATCTAACCAGGTTTCAAATGTTGTGTTCAAGACTCTATGTATATGTTTGGATAAAAATTTCAGTATGAATATATGTGTGTGGCTTTGAAGATATCTTTGTTTTGATATATATTTCATCCATGATTTGTTATAAAAATAATGGTTGATTAATCAGTTAATTATTATCCACATAGTGCATACTATTAGATGGCAAAATAAAGCTAAATGTGTGATGGACATCACATCATAATCGGTTCCGAGTTAGAACCGATTGTAATGACCATTTATCACTTTTGAACGAAAACCGACTGTGATAATGCCTCTTCATCACTATCGTTAGACTTTGTATCGCCACCAAAACCGATTGTGATGATGAAAAAGAATCAATTCTAATGTACATTCCTATAGTAGTTTTCCTTGGGAATTTATTTCCTTGCTCATGCCCTTTTTTCTTTCGATCTACGTTTTTTTTTTCCTTTGGTCACTTTGTGCACGCATATGTGAAATAGATTTTAGTTTTATATTTTAGTTCCAAACTTACCTTTACATTGGACAAAACATTTCCTAAAAATATTTATTGTGAAATTGATTTTAGTTCAAAATTTTAAATTATTTCAGATTTACCGTAAATTCCAAATTAGAAATTATATAAAATTTACAACTATTTCAGATTTAATATTAATTGTGAAGTTGACATATCTTTTTTTTTTTTGAAAATTTATTTGAGCTCCAAATTTAGTTTTATTTTGGTTCTAACTCCATGTTGGAATTTATTTGAATTTAGATTTATTTAGATTTCTGGTTTTAAATTTACATATTTTGATTTTTAATTTTTCTTCTTGTTTTAGTTGTACTTTTGATTTCACTCCAATTTAAATACTTTTGGCAGGTTTTATTGTGGAAGGTTGCCAAATGTGTAGAACGTGTGAAAGAAGAGAGAGGAGAGAGAGTCCGTACGAACACGACTATGTTATTTTTGAGAGGCCAAAACGGCAGGAGGTGGGAAACCCGTAACACCTTGACAGCACATGCTCGATCGCTTCATTTTTCTCTAATATTTTATTTTCTTATGGTGGAGGGACTCAGCTTCTCCAAAATCCAAATTAGAGACAAGCGGGCTTCTACACGAGCTTCTAATTATAGTATAAATATAGATGAATAGAAAAATAAATATTGACCAAGGCTTATTTTGGTGACGCTGGCGCTGCTATAATTAAGCTTCAACCAGATCTAACCGCAACAGTATTGTATGCAGCCTGAAAATGAACCTCATAATTAATTACCTGTTGAATTGAACGACTCGAACGACCAAGAGAGGAGCTCGTGCGACTCCGTTTCGTTTCCGGTAGTCGCCGAGAATCCGACGGCCGCTTCTTGTGGCACGCCTGCGTCCTTGAGATTGATTGCCGTACTTACTGTATACGGCGTCGGATTCGAATCTGCAGACTCCAGCAGAATTAGGGTCGCCTCCATCTTCCCCGAGTCGGCGTCGTACCTGATGGTTGCGCGCATGTGGCCGAAGAGGTGCAAATCTGATACCCGTGTACTGTTGTTGGACGTGATGCTGTTGACGTCGATGCCGATGTGATCTACGCAAGGGCTGGGCGGATCCAAGCCGTCGTTTCTGTGTGTGTCGAACTCCACACCGACGGTTCGCAGGCCCAGGGGCGGCTGGGACTGGGAGCCGTCCGGGCTGTTGAAGAGGCCGAGGTAGGCGCCGTGCGAGTCCGACGGCCGGTCCTGCGGCCCGATGAAGAACGCCATGCCGTCCCCGCGTTCATAGTTATCGTTGCCACGGATGGCGAAGTCGAAGGTCGTGTTAAAGCTGGCTTTCTTTCGGGCGCCATCATCCCACAGGGGCACCAGCTGCTTGTGTATCACCCAGCCGGTGCGCAAGGTTGTCGCATTATTTGTTAGAATAATACGGCCGGCGGCGCGGTCGCGGTAGCAGTCGTTGATGCAGTTGAGTTCTGCGTTGTCGAGGTCGTCCGGGTTGGAGAAGTTGTAGCTGAAGGAGAGCGCGGCGGAGCGGAGCGTGCAGGTGGTAAGAAACATGTAGAAGCAGAGGTAGGTGGGCAAGAGGAGGCGGCGGTCTAGTGGATACGCCATGGCTGCAGCTGCAGAATCTAAAAGCTATTGCTTTGTATATGATTGATTTTAAGAGATGGCAGATTATTTGCTTCCTATATGATTGATTTTTGTTGGGTTGATCTCTGGCACCCTGATCGGGGGTGCAACCAACCTAATGGTTGTGGCCCCCTGTTGCTCCGTGTGCTATATATAAGAGGAGAAAATTGACGTTTTACCATTATTAATACGTGGCCTCGCACTTTTACCACCTATTTCATGACGCTCGCCAAAACACCACTCATCTCGATCGCACTTTGCGCATTTGCTATTTCTGGGACTTTACACATTTTCGAGCCTTCTTTAACGTATTTCTCGAGTGAATTACCAGATATGCCCCAAGTAGAAGAACTACTTGGTCGAACCAAGACCAAGCACTGCAGCAGGTTTCTCTCTCGTTCTCGCGGTCGGCAACGGCGACACGAGCGGCGGCGACGGCGAGCCCCTGAAGTAATCAACCATGTCGCGTGGTAGCTACTCCGACAGCGCCCCTCTCAACGCACATTCCTTTCGAAAGGGCGTGTTGAGATCTGGGCAGGCCACTGGCCTGCCATTGGTGCCATGCCCCAAGTGCGGTGGCGATTTGATTGAGCTGACTGCGAGGACAGGAATGTACTCGGGTAGGGTCTTCTTCAAATGTGTGTTGAATGAGAAAGACGTGAGTGTTTTTTATCTCGGTTATGTTCAATTGCATCTGATTGATTAGGGTTTCTGTGTGAATGACGAGCCAACCGCATTTCTTGTTGTGAGTTTACGTAGATTCCTGGGAAATACAGGTTCTTCATGTGGCATGATTAATATGATGAACTTTTGCGCAGACGGGGCATGGACAATGAATTATGCAAGGGGACTTTAGAAGCTCCAAGGGTTCGTGGTGAAGATGGAGATGACAAATTAAAAAAATCAATAGAGCAGAAGTTAGATAAGATCATCGAAATAGAGAAAATTTTAGTTGTTCTGGCTATTTTTAGTGTACTATTGGGGTGTGTGTGTGTGTTATGCTGGTGGCTTTGAAGTGAAATGGCCCTTGGCTTTCAAGTGAAATGGCATCCCCTTGTATGGAATGAAATGAACGAAGTATTATTGTTTGATAAGTATGTACTGAAAGCTTCATCTTAAGCTTCATTGTTTGATAAGTATGTACTGAAAGCTTCATCTTAAGCTTCATAAATAATGACAACAACTGAAGAAGTATCTGGTACTCGAGCCAATCATTACCACCCAAAACAGCATCACATTGCCACCCAAAACAGCATCACATTGCCATTACAAATAAAAGAAGTGTCAGGTCCTTGGAGAATCCAGGATGGTTAACCAAATAAAAGACAACAGTACAAACAGGATGGCCAAATTGCCATTACAAAAGAAAAGGCACATGCTTGCCATTACAAAAGACAACAGGTTATCAAATCAGACAACAGGTTATCAAATCTTCTTTTTTCTTGGAGTGATCTTCTTCTTTATAGCCAGCTTCTTCCTGTTTTTTGGCGTAGTACCAGGAGGTTTACTTGAGCTTGGAGCAGCAGGTATAGCACTAGGTGAACTTGGTTCAGTAGGAGCAGCTGGTACAGCAGCAGGTGAACTTGGTTCAGTAGGAGCAGCAGGTACAGCCGAGCTTGGTTCAGTAGTAGCAGTAGCAGTTGAGCTTGGTTCAGCAACAGTCGGCTTCTTACTAGCTTTCTTGATCCGACCCATACGGCTAAAATGAAGATATAATAGAGGAAATTGTCATATGAAGTGAAGAACATCTAATACAACAGTAAAATGGCATATGCAGATACTATTTTTACCTTAATATAACATCAAAATGGCATCTGATGTCATCTGTGACAGCAGGTGAACTTTTTCCTGCAGCTGCAGGCTGATTTGCACCTAAAAACCTTCTAGCTCTGGGCTTCCTCTTCCTCTTTTTAGTGCCATTCATGGAACACTTGTAGCTAGATTGCCTATGACCCAATTCTCCACACCTTTGGCATTTCACAGGTCCTCTTGGCAAGCGAATTTTCTCACTGTTAGACTTGTTAGCACTACCATTGGACTTGCTGCCACCTTTAAGAATACCTTTCATTCTGAGCTTCCTCTGCCTGCCAGCATTCTTTTTGACCAATGGTGCAGCAATCTCTGCCGCTAAATCAACATGTGGCCATTGAGATTTATCTGTCAAAGGCTCAATAAGAGTTGCATATGCAGACTGGAACCTTTGGATTGAATAATAATCATGCACAAAATCTTCTATCTTGTAGGCCTTGTTACTAGTTAGAAGTGCCAACGCATGAGCACATGGCTTCCCAGTGTGCTGCCACTCTAAGCATGTACAGTCATTCATGGCCAGTTTAACTATATGTCTCTTGTTGTGTGCCGCCATTATCCCAAACCTCAGCAGAGTGATGGCCAGACTTGACAACTCTGATGTGTCCTAACCCTCTAGTCCTACCAGTGAGTTGCACAATAACAGACGGCAATATTTTTCCAGTTAGCCTTTCCCCTATCCTCCTCCTCTTTTCCCAGAGCACCATGATCATTTCCCTAATCTTGTCTGCAAGTTGATCTACAGGTAGGTCTTTGTAGTCCTTAATCCAATTGTTGAAACATTCAGCTAAATTATTATTAATGTAGTCACATTTGATGTTTACATTAAAGTTGCATCTCATCCACTTAAGACTATGGTGCTTCTCCAAGTACGGTAACACATCATCACATTGGGCTACAATTGCAGCCATATGCTTATCAAAGACTTCCTTCCTGTACGCCCTAGCGGTTGGGTACATCTCTCCACATCCAATCCTTGTGTACCTCTTAATAAAATTATTCATTAGGTGCCTGAAGCACTCCCTCTTCTCTACATGTGGAAAAACTAGTCCCACAGCATTCTCCAAACCTTTACAGGCATCTGTGCAAATAGCAAGCACTGAAAGCTCACCTACTGCCTTACTAAGCTGGGTCATCCACCAAACCCAGTTATCTTCAGTCTCACTATCAAAAAATCCATATGCTAAAGGATACATCCAATTATTTCCATCTAGAGCAGTTGCAGCTGCTAGGTGTCCATTCCATCTACCATTGAGGGCGGTTGAGTCTACACTAATGTAAGGCCTACAGCCACTAATAAAGCCATCAATGCAAGGCTTTAGTGCACACAAGAATCTACGAAAATACACTCTATCTTCTACAACAATGGTGTCAATTTCTATTATACTACCAGGACACCTCTTAAGTACCTCTGCCTTCCACCTATACAACATGCAAAAACTTTGGTCCCAGGTTCTATACATTTCATTAAGAGCTTTCTGATGTCCCCTCCAAACTACATCATAAGAACTGATGGTAACTTTGTACTTATCTTGTAATCTCTTATGCAGCTCTGTAGTGCCAAGCTTAGGTTCATTCCTCAGGATTGGAATTGCCCTGGCAGCTACCCATCCTTGTGTACAATTTTTTATTTGCAGCCTGCTACTAGATGTGCAAGTGTGATCATTCTTGTGGGCTGACACCTGCAAATAATTTGCACTTGTTACTAAATTGCAAATAGCACACAAAAAATATAGCATGCATAAGTACAAAAACAAACATGGGAATGTTAGACAAGGTTAGTACCACAACAGTTCTCATATCTTTTCTCCTATAGGCAGCAAGTTCCCAATTACACCCTGCTCCAAGACAATAACCTCTAAATCTACTTTTATCAGAGTGACTAGTGCCCAGCTCAAATTCCTCATTTATTGCATACATTCTTATAGCATCTCTGAAATCCTTCATAGAGGGGTACATAGTGCCCACATCCATCTTAGGATTATCTTTGTCATACAAGAAACACTCTTCTTGAGATTGTAAATCGACAACATGCATAGTTGCATCTTCAGTTTCATGAAACAAATTTGGACCCATGCATGTAAATGGTTGATCTGGAGCTGTTCCTTTCTTTGGCACACCAGAGTCATGTTCACCCCTCAAGCCAAGCAGTTCAAATAAAGTGTCCTCATCCATTGTTTCTATCCTCCCTTCATCATCTTGTGGCTCCAATATTTTGATTGACTCCTAGTAAATATGCTCTGAACAACCATGTATATTATCCATCCAGCAATCTATCCCAGTATCTAAGCTATGCGCTCTACATAAACAGGGAAATTGCCATACATAGTTTAAATTCATATCAACGATGGAATGCAAACAAAGCTTTACAAAAAATGTTTACCCTGACAAATTGTTCTCCATCTCTTCAGCAAGTTTACTTGAATCCACACAAGTCACATATCTAGGGTTTCATACCACACAAAAACCACAACAAATCAAAGACCAGAATACAACTGGGTTCTAAATCGAGCAAAATTCTGCAAAATCTAACATTTACTTACTTCTCCTCCGCAAGGGCTCGCCGCCGCCGATGCAGTCGCCGCTCGTGTCGCCATTGTTGACCGCGAGAACGAGAGAGACAAACCGACCTAGTGGTTCAACCAAGTGCTTGGTTCGACCAAGTGGTTCTTCTACCAGGGGTATATCCGGTAATTCACTCGAGAAATACGTTAAAGAAGGCTCGAAAATGTGTAAAGTTCCAGAAATGGCAAATGCGCAAAGTGCGATCGAGATGAGTGGTGTTTTGGCGAGCATCATGAAATAGGTGGTAAAAGTGCGAGGCCACGTATTAATAATGGTAAAACGTCAATTTTCTCATATAAGAGGGGATGGGGACAAACTAGGGACCCACGTTCTACAGTGCTACCTCTCCCCAACAGACTAAGTCTCACCCGATCTACTACGTGCACGGGAGCAACGGGAAGGCGCTGCCGTCAACTTCCTCACGTCATTGATACATCCACGGGAAGACCGACGTCCTCGTTCTTCTCTACTGCCTCGTCGTCGTCACTGTGTCCATCATCGTGATGGCTTCGTCAAGCTCGTCGAACCCCGAAGGTACCACTAAGTCCCCCTTCTAGGTGTTCTATCTAGGCATAAGATCCATAGAATAACAACAATGGTATCAGAGCAAGGTTGTAGTGCCTAGATCTAAACCCTAGACGAAGTTCATTCTTCGGGTAGAATGCATAGCAATTAGAAGGAAAGATGAAATCCCCAAAATCCAAAGAACAAATTTAGATCAAAGAAAAGAATCAAAGAATAGAATCTAATATGTGGAGCTCCTGTGCACGAAGAGAACGTGATTAGCAAAACAGGGAAAGAAAAGAATCCTCACAGAAATCCTACACGCACTTGCGTGCCTCGGCCTCGCCTGCCCGTTCCGCCCCGAGCGCACCTCCGAGTCGTCGTTCGCCCGCACCACTACGGGCTGCCGCTCGCCCGAGCGTCCCCCAGCCGCCGGCCGCCCAGATCCGAATTTTTTGGGAAGTTTGTTAGGGTTTTGGAGGTGCACCGTTTTTTTCGGTCTTTGTAGCATCTCCAACCGATCTCGGCCGTCCAATTAGATCAGACGGCACAGGAGCTCTACGCCCTTGCGATTTTGGCCCAGGAAGTTGAGAGGTTTTTTTCCTGGCCCATGCCAGGCATGGTAACAAAAGGCAAGCCGGGAATCGAATACGGGATCTCACCGCCCTCCTCATGGAAACCCTTTACCATCTGAGCTAAGAGCACTTGTGTCATATCTACCAGCTAAGCTAAGGGCACTTTGGGCCATTTCGGCCCAAAACTAATTAGCATTGTTTTACATTTTTTTTTTTGTCTTAGTTTATTTATTTGCTATGCATCATTAGTTTAAGTATTGAGTTAAGACATATTTTCCGCTGCTAAAGTTTAAGTTTAATTTTTCGATTAAATTTGATCCAACGAGAAAATTTAAATTGGAAAATTGTATTAAGTATATTAACTTAATCAGTCAATTAAGTTATTTTTCTCTTCCGCTGTTAAGATTAAGTTAAATTTTCTGATTAAATTAGATCCAACGTGAAAATTTAAATCGAAAAATTGTATTAAGATTGTTTCATTAGCATTTAAATTTTATCTTCTAACCAACGTTGATGATAAAATTTGCCATAATTAAGTTTAATATTTTGTTCTATTCTAATTCTACCCAACGGTGATTTAGAAGTAGAACAATTTTGAATAAGGGCATGTTTTAATTGAACCAATGTTAAATTAATTCATGTATTTAATTCAGTATTCTGATTAAATTGTATTTTTTCTTTCCGAAGGTTCAAACACTTCGAACGTTCTGAGTTTAATCTCTGCGATTGAGCCCCTGAATGGGGGGGGGAATTATCCCTCTTGGAGGGAGAAGATTGAGATGGCACTCGCCCCCTCGGACATTGATCATGCAATTACGTATGATCGTCCCACTGAGCCCCAGATGATCCCTGCTGGTCAATCGGGTGCTGAGAATAATCCAACAATAAGAATGGCATACGACCTTGAGCGTGTGAAGTGGGAAAATTCCAACCGTAAGTGCATGATGGTGATTAAAAACTCCATCATGGAAGGAATAAGAGGTGCCATCCCAGAATGTGCAAGTACTAAGGAATTCCTTAGCAAAGTTCAGAGCCAGTTCACTGGCTTTACTAAGATGTACGCGAGCTCTCTCATGCAAAAGCTTTCAAATGAGAAGTTCGACGGACAAATCAACATAAGAGAACACATTCTGAGAATGAGCAACATAGCTGCCAGACTTAAGACCATGGAAATGGAAATATCAGAAGGGTATTTGGTGCAATTTATCATGAATTCCTTACCAAAGGAATATGAGACTTTTGCAGTCAATTACAACTCCATGAGTGAAAAATGGAGTACAGAAAAATTGATGGCTATGTGTGCTCAAGAACAAGAAAGGCTTAGAGCTGAAAGACTTGACCATATTAATCATATCAAGTCATCTTCAAACAAAATGATCAATTTTCAGAGCAAATCAAAGCCTTCTTTTAAGAATAAGGGCAAATCTCAAAATAAGAAATTTTCCCTAGACAAGAAGCCTTATGAAGGCAAGGGCAAGGCTCCAGCAGAGGTGGACAAGGATACATGTAGGCACTGCAATCAGAAATGGCACTACATGAAGGACTGTGTTCAGTTTCTCAAATGGCTGAACAAAAATGGTAAGGATAAGATTACATTCATAGATGAATCCCTGTACTTAGATTTTCCCACTCATACATGGTGGATTGACTTAGGTGCAACTGTTCATATTGCAAATTCTTTGCAGGGATTAAATATGAGGAGGATCCTGAAAAGAGGAGAAACAAGCATTAGAGTCGCCAATGGCATCGAAGTTGAAGTCGAAGCTATTAGAGAACTCCCATTAGAATTAAATAATGGCTTCATTCTTCATTTACATAACGTTTTAGTTGTACCCTCCATAAGGAGGAATTTGATTTCAGTATCCTATTTAGATGATGATGGCTATTCATGTCATTTTGGGAATAAGAAATGTTTGATTCAATTCAATAATATTGATGTTGGTCTTGCCTTCATGCAAGACAAGCTTTATTTAGTCTCCCAAAGTAATGATGTGAATGTTGTGAATGCATCTTCATCTGTGAATGAATGTAATAAACGTAAGAGAATAGCAAACGAGATGTCTTCGAAATTATGGCATTGTCGTTTAGGCCATATTTCGAGGGGGAGAATTGAGCGATTAATCAAAGAAGATATTCTCCACTCGTTAGACTTCTCAGATTTAGAACATTGCATTGATTGCATTAAGGGCAAATATGCTAAACAAATTAAGAAGACTGCCAAACGAAGCACAGGAATTTTAGAAATCATTCACACAGATATCTGTGGTCCTTTTCCTGTGAAGTCAGTGGATGGTTTTGATTCATTCATAACATTCACTGATGATTTTTCGCGTTATGGCTACATCTATCCGATCAAAGAACGATCGGAAGCACTAGATAAGTTTAAGATATTTAAAGCTGAAGTTGAAAATCAGCATGATCTAAAGATCAAAGTAGTAAGATCAGACCGTGGAGGGGAGTACTACGGTAGACATACCCCTTATGGCCAAGTTCCTGGACCTTTTGCAAGGTACTTACAGGAAAATGGCATAGTGGCCCAGTATTCAACACCGGGCGAACCTCAGCAAAATGGAGTAGCTGAAAGGCGTAATCGTACCTTAATGGATATGGTACGAAGTATGATAAGCTACTCCACTTTACCGGTTAGTTTATGGATAGAGGCATTAAAAACCGCTGCTCATATTCTTAATCGGGTCCCCAGTAAGTCGGTGCCTAAAACACCATATGAGTTATGGACTGGGAGGACGCCCACTTTAAATTATTTATATGTGTGGGGCTGTCCAGCTGAGGCTAAAGTATTTAATCCAAATATTGGAAAGTTAGATGCTAAGACTGTCAGTTGCCATTTCATTGGCTATCCTGAAAGATCAAAAGGGTACCGTTTCTACTGTCCTGACAGACAGACTAAGTTTGTAGAAACGAGACACGCTGTGTTCTTAGAAGAAGATATGATCAGGGGGAGCATGGTATCCCGAGAAATAAGCCTTGAGGAGAAGCGGGTCTGTGTCCCAACTCCGATAATTCAAGAGCCTATTTTCTCGATACCTGTTGTTGTTGCACCTCCAGTGGTTGCAACATCTGCCGTTGGCTCTCCTAGTGCAGTTATTAACATTCCTAAGGTTCCTATTGTTTTGGAGCCCCAAGAACCTGTTACAGCTGCACCTGAAGAGCCACAGCAGCCTTCTGTATCGAGCAGCGTGCCTGCTCAAGAACCTCTTAGGAGGTCACAACGGAATAGGAAATCAGTTATTTCTGCTGATTATGAAGTTTATATAAGTGAAGATTTAGAAACAAAGGGTGATCCCACCTCATTTGAAGAAGCCATGAGAAGTCCCCATTCATCTGTATGGTTCGCAGCCATGGAAGATGAAATGAGGTCCATGGACACCAATAAGGTATGGGACCTAGAAGAAATTCCTAAAGGAGCCAAAACAGTAGGCTGTAAATGGGTCTACAAAACTAAGCGTGACTCCAGAGGGAATCTCGAAAGGTTCAAAGCAAGACTCGTGGCAAAAGGGTTCACTCAGAGAGAAGGGGTCGATTATAATGAAACCTTCTCGTCTGTTTCGACAAAGGATTCTTGCAGAATCATTATGGCGCTTGTAGCACATTATGGTTTAGAATTACATCAAATAGATGTTAAGACGGCATTCCTTAATGGAGATTTATATGAAAATGTATACATGGCTCAACCCAAAGGTTTTGTCGTGGAAGGGAAAGAAAACATGGGATGCCGACTGAAGAAATCCATTTATGGGCTAAAACAAGCGTCTAGACAGTGGTACCTTAAATTTGATGAGACTATAAGAAATTTTGACTTTAAGGAAAATGAGGAGGACAATTGCATTTATGCTAAGTTTAAGAATGGAAAATTCATTTTCCTAGTCCTGTATGTAGATGATATCCTGCTGGCAAGCAGCGATAAAAATCTACTTCTGGAAACTAAGAGTTTCTTATCCTCAAATTTTGATATAAAAGATCTCGGTGAAGCATCTTATGTCTTAGGAATTGAGATTTACCGAGATAGAACAAAAGGGGTATTAGGCCTATCGCAAAAGGCATACTTAGAAAAGGTTCTTAAGAAATACAGTATGCATGCGTGTAAGGTTTCGCCTGCTCCAATAGCCAAGGGTGATAAGTTTGGGAATTTTCAATGTCCCAGGAACCAATATGAGATCGATCAAATGAAGTCGGTTCCATACACTTTAGCTGTCGGAAGTATAATGTATGCTCAAGTATGCACTCGCCCTGACTTAGCGTTCGTAACAGGAATGCTTGGTAGATATCAGTCAAATCCAGGAATAGATCACTGGAAAGCAGTTAAGAAAGCCTTGCGATATTTGCAAGGGACTAAAAGCCTCATGTTAACGTATAGAAAGTCGAGTACCCTCGAGATTGTGGGTACTCTGACGCAGATTTTGCGGGGTGTGTAGACACTAAGAAATCCACATCAGGTTATGTATTCACCCTCGCAGGGGGAGCTATTTCGTGGAAAAGCTCCAAACAAACAGTCACTGCATCGTTGACAATGCATGCTGAGTTTGTAGCTTGTTATGAGGCAACCGGGCAGGCACTTAGGCTTAAGAAATTCATACCGGGATTGAGAGTGGTAGACAGCATTGAAAGACCACTCACGTTATACTGTGACAATGAACCAGCAGTATTTTACTCCTATAACAGCAAGTCAAGTGGTGCTGCCAAACACATTGACATTAAGTTTTATGTTGTGAAGGAGAAAATCCAGGATCAAACTATAAGAATTGAGCATATAAGTACCAAGCAAATGCTTGCGGATCCGTTGACTAAGGGCTTACCACCATATGTGTTCAGAGAACACGTAGCCGGCATGGGATTATTGGAAAGCCTATGATTCTGGATATAAGGGGTCAAATAAGCAACCATCTCCCACAAGATTAAGTTTCCGTTTTGAGATAGAAAGGTGTATTATAGTCATTGAGTTCAACAGCACGTAACTGACTGTCTGAACACCTTGGTCTTGATGCACTAATCTATTAAGAAGCGGAGATGATATTAAGTCAAACTATTTTAGTCTCGAGATCAAGGGGGAGAATGTTGGTTGATCTCTGGCACCCTGATCAGGGGTGCAACCAACCTAATGGTTGTGGCCCCCTGTTGCTCCGTGTGCTATATATAAGAGGGGATGGGGGCAAACTAGGGACCCACGTTCTACAATGCTACCTCTCCCCAACAGACTAAGTCTCACCCGATCTACTACGTGCACGGGAGCAACGGGAAGGCGCTGCCGTCAACTTCCTCACGTCATTGATACATCCACGGGAAGACCGACCTCCTCGTTCTTCTCTACTGCCTCGTCGTCGTCACTGTGTCCATCATCATGATGGCTTCGTCAAGCTCGTCGAACCCCGAAGGTACCACTAAGTCCCCCTTCTAGGTGTTCTATCTAGGTATAAGATCCATAGAATAACAACAATTTTAAGAAGTGGCCTGGCCTACGTAAATGTGAAAGGGCTGACTGGGTGGGCAATAAATAATTCCATAGTTTCACATCGTACCGAACTCCACTAGCTGCTGGTTCACGTCAGCATGTTATTACACTCGTCAACAACCCATGCGTCAACACGAGCTAACAATTTTAAAAATATTTTCTTGTATTCAAAAAATGCGTTATATATGTTTGAAATATTTTTAGAATCTATAGTATTTATTATTTATTAGTTCTGAATACAGAAATTTAAGCTACATGAATTAGAACCCGAGAAGAAGTCGGACCAGATCGCTGGAATAACCACTTCTTTACCTAATTAATATGCAAAACTAAAATGAACAAACAGTTTGAAGCTTTAAGAAATAGTAAGATATAAGTAAGGCCCTGTTTGGTACGGTCCAGATTCTAGTAGAAAAGGAAACGGTTTCAGATTCTTAGCAGAAACGTTTCAGGTAGAATAAAAATCACTGTCTGGAAACCGTTTGGCTGGCTGTTTGGATTTTGTGAATCGGAGTGGAACGAGGTTGAGAGCGATTCGGCCCCAGTGTGGAAAAAGAAGAAACGTTTCGAGGAGGGGTTTCTCCCAGATTCTAGTAGAAATGGTCTGGTTTCAAATTGCCAAATGAGGCCTAAGTTGCAGCTTGCAAAGCTAGAACATCGCTTACGACTTAGCAATACTATCTTCCAAACTTGATTTTTATATAAACTGATGGTACATTAAGAGAATCCCTAAAGCACAATTAATTAGCAATGCCACTTTGAAGGACATACCCATGGCTAGGGGTGATAATGGGCTGAAATCCAGCATAAGTCTGATCCAAGTTCAAATTTTTGTTTCTTTGATCTAATCTAATCCAAATCTAAAACTAATAAGCCTATGTTCAATCCAGACCTAAATAAAGGCTTAGATCTTGATCCAAGCCATTTACATGTAAAATATTAATGTAGATGTGATTAGAATTAACACATAATACATGACATACAATGATTTAGTAGAAAAAACGTAAGGTCCAAGTCTGATCCAATCTGGTCTAGATCTGATCTAAGTAGCTATAAATCCAAAATGAATCCAATATATTTGCTGTTTTTCAATCCCTAAGGTCCGCATTGTGTGTCTCTTTTAATCGCAGTACACACCTGTGCTCAGTAGGAAAACAAGTATTTGTCCGCATCCCATAAGGCCCTAAAGCCTCTGTAAAATTCTAGCCTGTGCAGTGGACGTGCACATATGTGTGCGCATAAGTACGGTCTGCGTGTGGTACTGTAGTGTATATGAGTATATCCTCCATGTACTCTCTAATGGCCTGTTTGGTTGGCTGCATCGGGAGAGAATTGGCTCTGGGCATGCAATGTTTCACTGTTTGGTTGGCTTCTCCATCCACTGGGCCAGGCTCCCACGATGCAACAAGCCCCCTGGAGCCAGGCTCCGCAGATACGAGAAAATCGGGCGTTTTTGGCGGGCCTGGCTCCGCTCGTGCAAGTCTCCCACGCAAGGGTTTCTCCGCTCGTGCAGTCTCTCCTCTCCAATCCAGCCGCCTCCGCTCGCACGACTCTGGCCGCGCCTCCTCCTCCATCCTCCATCCGCCTCCGCCATCCTCCATCAGCGCCTCCATCCTCCATCCGCCTCCGCCGACGCGGATCTGGCCACGCGCGCCTCCATCCGCACGTCTTCAACCCCCCGTGCGCCTCCCTTCGGCTGTCTTCGACCCCGCGCGCGCCTCTAGCCGGCCATCTCCGACCTCCGCGCACCTCCAGCCTCGCCCATGGACTCCTAGGCACGATCGGGGGCCGGCGGTGGCGTGGGGGTTTCCAATCCTCGCATCTGGATCGTTGCGGGCATCGCCGTTGCCGGCATCATCATCCTCGCGGAGGCCGCGCGGCGCTGCCGGCGGTGGCTGCACGACAAGTTCGGCGCGCCCCCCGACTCCGATGCCTTCTGCGACCGCGTTGAGCTCGCCCCGCCGCCTCCCACCGTGCGCCACCAACTCTCAGGCCTCACCTTCGCGGCCAGTGACAAGTGAGCTTCTGAAGCTTCCCAGTTCTGCTTCGCTATTTCGCGCGATCGCGGGTTTCCTTTCGTCGTTTTGATCCGTTTTGTCGTGTTTTAGCTTCGAGATCGAGGGCTATGTGGCTGGGTTTGGGAACCCGGACTGGAAGAGGACCCACAAGGCTGCGAGCCACACGGCGGTGGCCATAGAAGAGATGCTATGGAAGCAGGGGGGCACCTTCGTCGGGAGGACGGTCATGGATGAACTCAGCTTTGGGTTTGTACTTTTAGTTCGTTCAAATTGAATTGATTTGGAATGATTGCTACTAGAGTGAGTTGTTGGTGCCAGGTTAATGAAAGTTGTAATCGTAACTAATTTTAGAAAGCTCTAGGTTGTGAGCATCATACCGATGAGTAAATAAATAACTCATAGTTGTCTTTGTATTCACTGGAGTGGCTCTCATAACTAGGATTGTGACAATGTATTTTACATTAAGTCATTTCTCATCTCATCTCTCATGGGAGAAAAATTATCAAGTGACCGTGAATTCTTTCGTGAGAAGATGAAAAATGGGTGTGATCTAGGAATTGTTACTGAGAAAATCTGTGTTACTATTGCACCAGAAATGGCTTCACCACTAACACATATCACGTCTCTTTAATCTGTGAAGGAAGCAGATTCTCCAGAAGGTATCGATATGGAATTTTCCTAGTCCATGTTTGCACTTGTATTTTTCTGCACCTTCCAGGTTCTTTTTTGAAATGGACCTTCCCAGTTATTTCTTTTAAGCTTACTTGATTATGTAATTTTCTAGGTGACAATGAGACAAAATTGTCACACGTGTCAAATGGTTTGATGAAGCTTCAGCATTCCAAGATAGGTGAGTTTTCCTGTTTATGTTAGTAGATTCAGCTATCTTCTATCGACTTGGAGTATGCTTTATTGAGTTGACGGGCACTTTAGCCTTCACGCAACATAGAAGCATTGAGGCCAATGCAATTAGGAGTTTCATCTTATTATTCTTGCAAGGTATCAAATTATGTTGGAATTCGAGCACTTGAGATGCTGCTGCACTATTTGCATCTGTAATGCAGAGTAGCAACAACCATAGTTATTTCCTGTGCTACATAGTATCTCTTTTTTGTTGTCTTTTCACCAGTTAATTGATCTGGTTGTAACATCTGAATCGTGTGAACTATTTTGCAGTGGTGAGATCAATCTTCCAGATAGCCTCGGTCTTTACTGAGAAGAAGCATTTCTGGGACTGTGCTACAAGCAACCTTACCGAACCACGAAGCACTCTCTCATCAGTGACTTTAAAGTATACTGTAGAAGTGTAGATTAGATACATCAAATGCGGTGCAGTCAACAAAAAGGAAGTTGATGTACAGTGGACCGGAAGCAGTTTCCTTGCTTGATTTTGGCGTCATACAAAAGCTGTTATGACTTACCGATACATCAAAACATAGTTGAAGCAGGTTACTATACGGGATGTTATTTTGCGGTTAATATTAAAGCAGAAATACCTTTGTGCGTATGGGAGTATACAGTGTAGCCATCAATCTAGTCTAGATGTAATCAAACATGTCTGTCTCTTTCTGAGGAAAGAATCGAGTTATATTTCAACTGTTCATTTGTTTTGTTATGTCTTGTTAATTTTGTTGGGTTTTACTTATCCATTGAGTATAGAGTTGCCTCTGTAGGAAGTTGAATCAAGTGTAGCAAGAAAGACTAGTGAATAGTTACCTCTGTAGGAAGTTGAATCAAGTGTGTTACGGCATTCAGCATCACAAGTTAGGTTCAATATAAATTGTCGAGAAATGTTGAATTTAGTCGGTTCCGTTTGCATTCAAAGTGTGTGTTACAGCATCTCTTCTCAGTCTGCATCAGCTCATACAATCAACCAAACAGCATCTCTTCTCAGCCTGCATCAGCTCATACAATCAACCAAACACCATCTCTTCTCAGCCTGCATCAGCCCATACAATCAACCAAACACCATCTCCTTGCATCCACTCAGCCTGGATCCCACCAGCCTGGCTCCACTCATACAGCCTGGCTGAGTTGAGAAGGCAACCAAACAACCCATAAAGAAAACTAGCAATCCCTCCTTGGGCGGTGTCGTCCAAATATAGAGAGTAGTTGCTCTGTCTAGTCACAAAAGAGTGATAATTTGAACATTGAGACGGTCCCAAAATGCATCCTCAACAACTAATTTATATTGTATTATATTTATAAAACCTAATAATAATTAATATAATTAAGTACTTCTGGAGATGAATCAACATATATCAATTTCCTATATGTTTATTCTAAATAAACGCATATCTAGATATTAAAAGCCAAAGTTTATAAAGTCTGATTGTACACATGCCAAATCGTCGCCCTTCTTTTTACTGGATAGAGTAGGATTCACCTTAATTATCAATCAATTCTCCTCAATTCAAGCATTAATTTTAATTGTGAGTACATATTTATAACAGCCCAAAGGAAAAAAATGATCCTTAGCCTCAATGTGCAGGAAAAGGGCGGATATGCGAGGGGGAAGTGACTAGACGCAAGAAAAGGGGGATGTGTGAGGAGGGGGAAGTGACTGGACGCAAGATAAAGCAGGAATCATTGACTAGTAGGTTTTTGAATGAGTGGTGTTAGTTGAAAGGCTTGTTGCCGTCCACCTCGACGGTCTTGTCTGGAAGACAATACTTCATGAGAGCACATCCGCCGCGCCCACACCCCATCACTTCTAGCAAAAGGAAAAAAATGAAAGATTGATTAGTCAGTTTTTTAATGAGTGGTTAAACACGTCTTACAACGTACATGGTGCTAGTGGAATGGCTTGTTGCCGTCCACCTCGACGGTCTTGTAAGGAAGACAATGCTCCACGAGAGCACATCCCCTGCGCCTGCACCCCATCTCGTCTAGCAAATATGTTGACTACAACATGGCTGTGGCATCGAGCACTCTGCGGATCCTATCAAGGTGCAAGCAATCAATTTGTTTTCTCGGAATCACTGTTTCATTTTTCATTCAAATCAAAGTGTCACATCCCAATTTTTGCCTTTAATGCATTTGTTGTGATCTTGGAATTTTTGAGAATTTTTGGAATTTATTTGGATTAATCCTTTTTATTGAATTATTTAAATAATTGAAAAGTTTTATATAAAATTTTATTAGAAATATTTTATTTGAGTTCAAAATGCCACAAAATATTTTACAGAATTTTTTTTGTATTTTTACTATTTTTCTTAAATTATTTGAATTACTAGAACAATTTAAATTCAGAAATGTTAGAAAATCAGAAATAGTGAAACCCTAACGGGCCAAAGCCCATTAGCCATCCAAACCCGACTGCTTCAACCTATTTTACCCAAACCGATGAAACCCTAGATCGCGCCCGTACCGATGAAACCCTAGATCGCGCCCGTTCAATCCCGATCGAGCAACTGAGATTGATCCACGTGCATGTGCGTTGTGGTGCATTGGATTTGCCCCATGTGGATGCCCACAATGTCGCCACGACACCTCGCCATGTGGATGATGAACTCCGCCGCCACAATGGCTTCTCCGCGAAATCCGGGCCTACACGACTGTCTAGGCCTAATAAATACCCTATTCTGTTCTCCGCAACGCGTAGAGTTCCCAGCCCTAGTCCACGATACCGGATTCACCATCACGTGCCCGCGATTTCTCATTGGATTTCTTAAAGACTCCAAAACACATTTCAGTCTTAAAGATCCCCACAGAGAAAAATGATTGAAAGACATATTTTTTTCACAAGAGGGAACCAAGCGATCAAGTAATCCTTTTTCTGACAAAGTCACAAAACATAAATCCATACAACTTAAGTTTTGCATAAAACTTCAAATACTTCTTTCAACCTCGGAGGAAAACAAAGACAAGAATAAAACAATAATTTTCTTTGCAAAGCAACCAATAAAGACGCAACACCAAACTCTCTTCTTTTGTCTCAAACCATCAATTATACAACCAAAACAACCATCTCCACACACTCTCCACTCTAAGCCGTATTAAACAATAACTCTCCCCTGCGAAAGATTCTTAAACCTTCGGTGCTGGCTTTACGAAGCCACACCCGCAACCAAGGCTCTTACCACAGCCAAAAGGACATAGTTGAACCCCTTTGGCACAACTATTTCACATAGACGCCTTTATTCACTTAACCCTTTCATAATCTTAACCATAAGCATCATCATAACATCAAGCATCATCAAAACATAACATTCTTCATCATCAAAGCTCAAATAACATTAAAGCATAATGCAATGATGAGCCATTACCCATCCTACTGTGTTCCAAGTGTGTCAAATTTTTAAATTAATTATTCCACTTACACAAGTTTTAATATTGCTATCCTATGGCAAAATTTTAAGTATAACCTAAGCCATGTTTCTAGGTTATCCCACATCACATTTTAGTTGAACCTATGGTATGACACTAAATACATGATCCACAGACCTAATGCCTGTTCTGATACCAACTGTAACACCCCGGCACATAGTATGCCGCGAATGCCACTACAAAGAATAGAAATAACAACCAAATAACATAATTAAAGACAAATTATAGCAACTACGCTAATGTTTTATACGAAATTTCGGCAGCATGTTCTCTGTTTTTCCATGGTTTTTAGCATACATAATAGAGACATAGCAAGATAGCATAAACGAAGGCAATTCTAACATGGTAACTAAAAGATTTCAGCAATAATTCAAATCCAAAGCACAATTTAACCATCACATAATCAATAAGGAATAAACATTTGTTCATGACATCCAACGAGGCAACTAAACTATAACTTAAGTCAACATGGTGAAATCACAACTAAGGGAAGGGTCTGTAGTTGATTATTTGCGTGAGGCTAAGTGAAGGAGTGCAACTAGCTCCCTTTCCCACATGCCGAATCCAAGGTACCTAAAAGCAACATCAAACAACAAGCGTGAGTTCATCACACAGCAAAGTGTATTGCAATGGCATGAAACAATAACAGTTAACATAAAAACATTATGTCAATCATGAACCATGGAAAACAACTCATAAAACTTCTTCATTAACATCTTCATTCATGCAATGCAATGCACATGTCTCTTTGCTTAGCACATACCGGTATTGCCGAGTGCACACCCGTCGGTGTGCACCCTCTTTCCCTTCCATCCCGTGGAGGGTGCCTACTCTTACTAACTCGCTCCCATTCACAACTGGGACTACGAGGTAGGTCTTTTTTGTTCACTACGTGTGAACACAGAGGCCCACATCAAAATATGTCGCCTCTTCCATTATGAATGCACATATGCCATACACATAAATAAACTTGCATGTAAACTCGATTTAACCATTGCATAGCCATTTAACAAACTATATTCATCGTAACACATGCAAGTATCAAACATGGCAACTTAACCTAACACATGGATAAGCTACACATAACAAAGTAATAAGGCCACCTAAGCCACAACCACTACAACATACTTGATTTCAACCTCGCGAGACGGAGTGGCGAGATGTTGATGGCACTCTCGGGGTCACACCACCTACATATAGGTACAATACACTTAAAAACATGCCCACAAAACAACACAAGACCAATCAACTACATCGGCTTTGCAACCCACTCGTAATACCCGAAAAATAGTAATCTGTCCTAACGGGACAGCAGACTTCTAACGGTCATAACTTGAACTTAAAAACTCCAAATCAGGTAAACGAATACATTTTATCGAACTACGGGAAATTTTCCATCTTTTTCTAAGTATTCGCAAAAACTGATTCGGCATCTAAAATCCTCTAATCTACAGTTGAACACAGACTGTACCATTCACGCACAGATTAGACAACATTCGGTAAAATGACCATAACTTTTAAACAGCTAAACGGAATTTAGTTATTTCAGTGCTTAATTAAAGGTAATTCGATTATCTACAACTTTTCCAACAGCTGGTGCCCCAGGAAATGAATCTAAAGTCCTCAAATCTGCGCCCGAAGTCAGCTGTCTAAACTGACCGAGAGTAGAATGCCAAAACAGATCCAAACTTTTCCAGATCTAAGTAATCGCAGCACACCATTAGAGGCTAAAAGCACCACAAACCCCCATTAGAATAGTACCTAATCCTTCCCAAGAACACCCCAACAACATACCTCTTCTCGACGAATCGATGAACCGACGAACCGCTCCTCCTAACCACGAACTCCCTCCAAACGCCATATCCTCTCGGTTGCGAGGCTTCCCAACGGAGAGATTCACGGACAGACCCCTAGCTAGGGCCGGCTATGGGGGAGGAAGGGGCACAAGGGGAGATGAGAGGGGGTGGCCGGCCAAGGGAGGGGAGAGGGCGCACGACAAGGTGGAGAGGGGGAGGGAGGGGGCGGCAGCTAGGGGAGGGAAAGGGGTGGGGCGTATGAGGGTTTGGGGGGCGCATGGGGGGTAGGGTTTGCTGCCCACTACCTTCCCCACATGGGCCAGGAACCTCCACTGAAGGCCCAAAACTCAACCCCACTAGACCCAAACCCTCTCGTAAGAGCCCGAATGCCCCGGAAGGCCCAAAACTCGACCCAACTCCTACCGTAATGCCACATTCTATAATGTCACATTCTATAATATCACATTTTATAATGTCACATCAACCCTTTTTAAAGAAGTTCGTTGCAAACATATCAGCAGAAGGGAACGGGTTTTTAAGTGGACTGTGAAACGGAAATTGCCTCATCCAATAATTAATGCATTTCTTTCCTTTGGCCAGCTTGCAGGCAACGGATTCTGTCTGCTGTCTCTTACCTTAGTCATGCTCTCCACGTTTAGGAACACCACATGAACAGATTCACAGATGTTTAATAATGACATTTTATTAACTAGTGAATGTCCGGTACAGTTCGACAAAGTTAGTAAAGTAGCAGGTTTGCTCACTCCCTGAGGCTAGAGCACTCCTTCTCAAGTGCTTTCAGCCTGATCACTGCCATTAGACTTCGGACTTCCACCTTCATGCTAAGTTGGGTACAGTGATCTGTACATGTTCCTAGCTCAGGGATATCATTGGCATGTCACTCGTTCTTTCCTGACACCATCTATTCTCAAGCAAAAGCCAAGTTATCAAACCCCACCCATTTCACCTCATTTCCGACCCGCACCTCTCATAACCAAAAGCCAAGTTATCAAATACCAAATCTCTTCAGCCCAGCCATTCAGTCATACAACGCTTCAGTCATGCAACCCATCCAAAAGCTACTTCTCATAAAAACTATTACCATGCTAAAAAAATCCTTTATATAGCCAATTAATAATAATGTCTTGGAAGTTTTTTTCTTTGATCGCCCCCTTTGAAGACTTTGTCCATTCTGCAAATCCATATACTCCATGATGTATTGATAATTATTTTCATGAAGAAGGATTCTTGAATTTTAGCACGCATCTCCGCGATAGCCATTTGAACAGCCAAATTACTTTGCCTAGGGCATGTTTGGATCTATTAGCACTAATAGTCAGCTGGCTAATTATTAGCTGGGGCTGTTTGGATGTACTAGCTAATAGGTGGTTAAAAATTTAGTTGTGAGTGGAAACGTTCATTGTACCCTTGCATTAATTAGCTAATGGGAGCACAATGGAAAAGGGCCTACGGTGGAGGGGCAAATTAGTCTTTTAACCATCTATTAGCTAGAATTAGCAGGAGAGAACCAGCTAATGAGATAGCTATTAGCTGGGTTGTTGGCTAACTATTAGCTGGGCTGTTGGATCCACTTTAGCTAATTTCAGCAGCTAACTGTTAGTGCTAATGGATCCAAACATGCCCCTAGTTGGGCAAAATGTGAATCCAGAATTAGCTTGTTATCACCAAGAAAATGATGATTATGTACTTTCTCCTCATAATTTTTTGGTCATATTATCATCAAATAAAAATGTATTATATCTGCGACTAGATAAACGAATACTACCCAAGGCATGCATCGAAGAAGGTAATATATTGCATGGCGTGCATGTCGATATACCTCCTATCCGTTGGAGTGCTCACCTGTCAGGTAGACTATTTTGCCGGACACCGAGGAGGTCTATGGCTACTGAAATTCTTATGTACATTCTGGGAATTGTGCTCTACTGCTCTCCAGTCTCCACTGAGTTTTCCCGGTGCCTCTCATTCTCAAGCAAACATCAGTGTAATATTACATGCCATTCGATCAGTGTATCGGGGTTCTCCGCGATGGAGAGGCTGCAAAGGCAGGTACGTGTCGTATAAATAGGTAGCTCTTTTACGGTACATTAAATTTAATATGGATCATTCTTTTCGATCTAATGAATCGTATTCGTTAGTATTTATGTATGTTTCTACTAGTAGTAGAATAGTAGAAATAACATTAACAAATTAATAACTAAATCTGATCTCTACTATCCACTATATGTTACCAGGGTAAAATTTCTGTTTAACAGGAGAGGATGGAGATACGGGGCACCGAGGAAGTGAGGAGCGAGCAGAGTAACAAGTATTGCCTATGACATTAGACCTTGATGTTTTTTTTGCAGTTTCTGAGTTAAATCATACTAATAGAAAGAGTTTGCAATTAAACCTTCCGTACAGGCGCACTGCCCCGTGAATCCCTGTGGGTACTGAGTGAGAACAGAGGACTAGTACCATGGACTTTTTGTCCTGAGGGGATGCCTGACTGCGTTTTTCGTTTATGTATGTATTCTGCTAATGATCATGGCATCAACCCTTTTTAAGGAAGTTCGTTGCGAACATATCAGCAGAAGGGAACGAGTTGTCAGGTGGACTGTGAAACGGAAATTGCCTCATCCAATAATTAATGCATTTCTTTCCTTTGGCCAGCTTGCAGGCAGCGGATTCTGTCTGCTGTCTCTTACCTTAGTCATGCTCTCCACGTTTAGGAATGCCACATGAACAGATTCACAGATGTTTAATAATGACATTTTCTTAACTAGTGAATATCCGGTACAGTTCGACAAAGTTAGTAAAGTAGCAAGTTTGCTCACTCCCTGAGGCTAGAGCACTCCTTCTCAAGTACCTTCAGCCTGACTTCCACCTTCATGCTAAGTTGGGTGCAGTGATCTGTACATGTTCCTAGCTCGATCAGGGATATCATTGGTATGTCACTCGTTCTTTCCTGACACCACCTATTCTCAAGCTAAAACAGCGTAAAATATTTGAAAAAAAGGCAATGTTGGGGGGAGAGGGAGATTGAAATTGCGCAATACATTCGTATGTACTGGCAGTCTGACACAGGCAAGCATATCCTTCACTTGAGACGCATCTTTATTCTCTAGCTCTTAGCAATTTCTTTTGGAAGGAAGAGAAAGTCTGGGTGAAAAGATTCAGTGAATTACTTGACAAGAGGCAAATAACAGTGTAAATAGGAGAAGAGGCCATATAAAGAAGAGAGCAGAGAATAGTGTGTAGTCAGAGATGAGATAACACAATCAGTGTCATTCATGGACCTGTAATGTTTGGGTACCGAAGAAAATTAAAAAGCAATGAATATGGTAGATACTATTGGTGAAAACTAAGACAAAACAGAGTCCACATCCTCTGTGAAAACTTTTCTGTGTTGCAGCATTCTTCACAGCATATGTTCTTGTAAAGAGGCATCTTGCACTGGGGTGGCACAGCTACTCCGGTTGATGCTTTCAGTTAAGAAATTGATAGCGATCTATGAACTCTTGATGTGACTGTGTTTTCCAGTCATGCCACCCATTCCTAAGCAAAGATGTCTCCATCCGTACTTTCCTACACAAGGTATGTTCAACTACTCGCATGTGCTTGGTAAGAACATTATTGCATATATTGGAAGGCATGTAACAATTCTTTCGACATGTTAAGTGGTTATAATGGGACCTGACAGGGGAGATGGAGCTAGCTAGCCAGTATGAACAATGGTATGCATAAATAGAGGTGGGCACTTGGACCAAGCCTTTTTGGGCCGGCTAAAAGCACGGTGGTCCAGTTCGGTCCAAAGTCCGGCACGGCACGGGGTGGGCCGTGCCGAGCTGGCACGACACTGTAACATGGGCTGTGCCGGGCCTGAGATCAGGGCATGATGGGCGGCACGGCTCGGCATGACCGTTTGGGCCGGGTATGTGCCGGCACGGCACAGCGGATGCACGGGCACAGATCTACTGTCACAACTTCATTGTTGTTGATGATTATATTATGTCACTTATCTACAATGATTTTATTTCACTAGATTTCTAATATTATCGAGGTTATGAGTGATGATTTTTTTAGAGAGAAAAAATATTGTTGGGCTTTGTACAGATGACTATCTCTCGTTCTCTCGTCGGCCAATGAGCGAGAGAGAGGGAGGCAATAGGCAAGAGAGAAATTGAGAGGGACATTCGAGAGAGAGGGAGCACGGGCGAGAGAGATTGAGAGAGATGGACGAGAAAGAGAGCTGTGAGAGGGAACAACGGGCGAGAGAGAACTGAAAGAGATCGAGCAATATGTGTCTCTGTATCCTGTTCTCTCGTCGCAATAGTGTAAATGGGTCGGGCTTGGGCTGGCACGGTACGAAGCGTAAATGGGCCGTGCCTGGGCTCGCCGAAAGCCAGTCGGACCTGCACGGCACGGCACGGTAGGCACGATGGGCTATCACGGCCCGGCACGGTTTAGGCACGAAGCACGATGGACCCGTGACGGACCGGCTCGGCACGGCACGATGCCCACCTCTGTGCATAAATAGGAAATGAGATGGAGAGGCATAAAGAAGTTACCGTGAGTAGGTGAGTGAGTTTTGGGTTCTGTGGAAGTAATCAGTGGAGAAGAATGTGATGCATCCGTAGGTCGTCTGACCCTTCTAATTGCATACTACTTTGTATGTATCAGATTTATTCCATATTTCTAGCAAGCACATTTTCCTGCATTTCATAATGACGCATATATACACCTCCATCAGGTTTACATCCCACAAATTGAAATGGTAAGCTGAGATGCAGAGCCTTTCATTTTTCTTGTCTGCTTTTTGTTACCGTTTTTTGTGCTTTTGTTCAACATACTTCATTTTATTCTCCTCTATATGTTGCCAGAGATACCCTTCTCTCATTCCATCACACTAATAATTTCCTAAAAACTTTCTTTGCAAACATATGTCTGAGTCTTGAACTAATTTTTATAATAATCCATTTTTCATAATGTACTCAAACAGAACAGGACACATGTATTATTAGTGCCATTGGCCCAGCTCAACGAGACATGAGTGACGAATGAGATAGGCATGCCCTTAAAAAAACTTCTTATCATCCATGGGAGATACCAAATGAGTTAGTACCAAGAGGTACCAAAAATTTATATGGTTGAGGTACAAGAGTTTAATGAAAATGTACTCACTTGAAAAAATGCCACATGAAATTCACCTTCGGGATAAGCGGAGCGCTTGCAATAGTCCAAGTGTTTCACCTGTTAGATATAACCGTCATGTTGCTCATTCTTTCCAGATACCACCCATTCTCAAATGAGAGTACTATATAATTTTTGGAAAACAAATAAAATTGAGTATACATTCTTATGTACAGGAGCTGTGTGCATCTGAAAATATGAATCGAATCTCATTCGTGTGTTAGAATAGAGGTGACACACATACTCCACTTAGGTAGGTATTTAGATTGATTTGATAAGTATTTAATTTGAAATAATTCTTTTACCATTCTTTTCAGATTTTTACATTTTCATTTTTTTAATTTCTGCAGGTAGTAAAGTTGTTTATTAATTTTTGGAAATTTTACTATAGGTAGCTATTCGAGTGAAGAATAACTGTTAAAAATTTCAGCTTCAGATAAGTTATGAAAATTTTTAATTAAATCAATCTTTGAATATTAAACTATTTCACCTCATTTAATGTCCCATTTTCATTTTTGACTTTAGTAGAAGTTATTACACGGTAATTTCACTTTTAGTAAAAATTTTATTACTATTTTTACTTTTACTTGTTACTTTTTCATCTTTTTACTAATTTACTTATTGATTTTCTTTTTGAATTAACTTTAACCACTCGCATGCTTTGTAAGAGCATTATTGCATATATTGGAAGGCATGTAATAATTTTTTCGACTTGTTAAGTGGTCATAATGGGACCTGAGAGGGGAGATGGAGCTAGCTAGCCAGTATGAACGGTATGAATAAATAGGAAATGAGATGGAGGAGAGGTATCCATACTCACCTACGTAGGTGAGTGGCTTTTGGGTTCGATGGCAGTAATCACACTGAAGAATGTGATGCTTCTGTGGGTCGTCTGATGCTACTTTATTATCAGATTTATTCCAGATTTCTAGCAAGCACCTTTTCCTGCATTTCATAATGACGCATATATACACCTCCATCAGGTTTACATCCCACAAATTAAAATGGTAAGTTAAGATGCAGAGCCTTTCATTTTTCTTGTCTGCTCTTGTTACTGTTTTTTTTTTTTTGTGTTTTTCTAGATATGCACTTATCCCGCTGTGTCCAAGGGATCCCCTGTTCAAGTTCAACATACTTCATTTTATTCTCTTAAACTTTCCCATTTTTGACCTGGTGATGTACCAACTTGGGTTTTTTTTAAATTTAGTTTTAAAATATGTTTTGCCTGCTAACATCGGGGCTTATGTTGTCAATCTTTTGCAAATTTTAACATAATGTCAAGTCATCATTATTGGTACCAATTTGACGTTCAAAAAATATAAATCAAAGAATGCATTACCCTTTCGGAAACAAGAGTTTTTATCATCCTTGAGAGGTACCATCAATTACTCTTAAACTCTTGGTAACTCTTGATATCTCCACTCTTTAAGCTTTTGGTACTTTTTGATACCTCTTGGTACTAGCTTAATGGATAGCTTTGTACCTCTTAAACATGGGAGGTACTAAGTGAGCTATAGTACTAAGAGATATCAAAAATTTAAAAGATGAAGATACCAAAAGGTACAAGAGATTAATAATAATTTGGTGGTACCTTATGGTAGCTCTCAAGGATAGTAAAAACTCACTTAAAAAAATACCATATGAGATTCACCTTCATGATAAGCGGAGCACTTGCAATAGTCAAAGTGTTTCACCTGTTAGATGTAACCATCATGTTGCTCATTCTTTCCAGATACCACCCATTCTCAAATAAGAGTAACATATAATTTTTGGGAAACAATGAAAATCGAGTATACATTCTTAAGTACTGGAGCTCTCAGCCATCCACCCTGGACACGCCTCTGTAGTTTGCGTTTTCATCTCTAGCTTTATTTGCAAATTTGGCTGGAAGGAGGCTAAGAGTAATGTACAAAAGAACTCAATGAGTGACATGACAAGAAGCACATGACAATATAAATAGGAGAGCAGGGAGAGTTGAAGTATATTTCCTACCTTTCTTTGATGGCTTAAGTTTTTGGGTGAACTAGTTGGAGAATAAAACTCAATAGGGAGATATACACATATTAGATAAAGAACATGGAGATGATGATAAGTTAATTAGAGAGAAGATAATTATGTTTACAAATATCTGTCCAATATGGACAATATACCTCAATTAACACACCAAAGATACCACTACATACTCACCACATATCGCCTAAACGCCGAACTTACTCTATTTGAACGAAAGCTTGGAATATTCTCACTTGCATGTTTTTCTGTCCTTACAGGGAGTTTATTATCCACCATTGAATCACTGGCAATAAGATTGAATTTACCAGCAATAGGAACCCTCAAATTGTCTGACCCACATAATTAAGGTTGCAAAGTTGAAGTTTGCAGCTACTGTTGGCCCAGCCCCTAGAGAGAACTCACACATATTTCACGGTGGACATAACTCACACACTAGGAGAAAGAACACAGAGATTTTTGCTGCGTAACAGCCTGCAGCGTTTTTCTTCATTTCTCTGTTATTCTCTTTTGTTGAGTACATGGTACTTAAATAATGACTCGATGCAAACAACCTGGCCCAACCACTACGTGCATGGCTAACAACCTTATCTATCTAAACCAATGGACTCTATCCCAAACTAACAAACGTGCACACACGCACTACATGCATTTTGACACGGTAACAAGATTAACGTGCAACATTCTCCCTCTTAATCTTGTCACATTTGATTTCTAACACAACCCTAACTTGCTGAGGCAGTTGGTCTCAACTACAACTTACCCAACTTTTATTCGACGTCTCCCCCTTAATCTTGACTTTATTATTGCTGAAATTTTTTTGTGCACCTTCATAAGAGTGCCGGTTCTTCATCTGAGAACGCAGCCTTCTCCACCTTAGACAAGTTCACCTCATCGTCAACTTTCGTGACTTCTGATGGACATTCTTTTGCAAAATGTCCATAACCGCGACAATTATAGCAATGAACATTCTTTTTATTTCGTGCCCATTGTTCATTTCCTTTACCATGTCCTTAAAAACAACCACGACCTCTTCCGCGTGGCGAACTTGATGCTCCTCGGACCTTCACCTGCAGTAGTTGTTCCTCGTCTCGGTGAGGTGCGTACATGCGAAGGCGCTCCTCATGAGTCTTCAACGAACTGAGCACTTACTGCATCTTCTTGGTCTTCAAGTCACCAAACTCCTGAATCATTGTGGTGAGTTGTGTGTACTTCTCAGGGACGGATTGCAGCACCTTCTTAACGACATATGGCTCCTCCAATTTGTCACCAAGGCCCCTGATTTGGTTCACCAAACTTGTCACCTTGCACTTGTAGTCATCAACGGTGTCATTCTCCCCACGTGTAGGTTTTTAAACTCCCATCGCAAAGAATTGAGTTTGACTTCCTGCACGCGATCATCACCAAGAAATATCGTGCGCAAGGTGTCCCACGCATCTTTCGCGCACTCCTTTATCAGCAATCTGCATCAAAGTATCCTCACCTACAACACCGAAGACGATTGCTAGGGCGGTTTGATCCTTGGACTCCTCTATCTGCTCACCTTCCTTTGGCCCAACTGCGCTCCACACCTTTTGGGCGCGCATATTTGCCTTCATCTTCACCACCCACGAACGATAGTTGTTGCGTGAGAGGATAGGGTAAGGCAAAACCACTGCTCCCTCCTTCACTTGTGTTATCGATGAAGACGACGCATCCGGCTTCTTCACAATGCTCCCACCAGATCCAAGAGTCTTCCTGCCGGCAACGAAGCCACCTTCCCAAATCAACAAGATACTCACACAGAGTATAAACACGATTGATTGAAGCTCACACAGAGTAACAATCAAACTCACAAAATAGAACACGAAAAAATCACACAGATTTTTCTTGGACACTAACTAGCTCTGATACCAATTGCTGGCCTAGCCCCTGGAGAGAACTCACACATATTTCACAGTGGACATAACTCACAGACTAGGAGAAAGAACACATAGATTTTTGCTGCATAACAGCCTGCAGCGTTTTTCTTCATTTCTCTATTATTCTCTTCTGTTGAGTACATGGTACTTAAATAATGACTCGATGCATGCAGCCCAAAACAACCTGGCTAACTAATACGCATGATCTACTGACCTAACCAATACGTGCATGGCTAACAACCTTATCTATCTAAACCAACAGACTCTAGCCCAAACTAACAAACGTGCACACACGCACTACATGCATTTTGACACGGTAACAAGATTAACGTGCAATAGCTACACCCCCAGACAATTACAAGCATCTACCTAACCCATTTGAAAACTGAAGCTGGTTCTTCGTAACGATTGGTACCGAAGAAAATTAAAAACAGTGAATATGACTAGCATTATCGGTAGTTTAGTGCCGTGCAATTGTGCAGATGCAAGCTTGTCCAAAGAGAGAAGACTAGGGCTAGTATGACACTGATCTTAAACCCTCCCATCATGTTGGGACTTGGGACAAGGTGTTAGCTCCCTGCAGCTGAGAGTGATTTTGACTTTTGATTACAACATGCAGAGTTCTAACTTCTATGTATGACCTATTAAGTAGCACCTCCGAGTATCGAAAAAAATGTTGTGAGAATTTAGTACCACATGGTAGATAGATGAATCTAGATGGCATATAAACTAACGAGAACCAAGATTAGTACACAAATTAACCCTTACGGGCTAAGCATGAACAAAAGCCCAAACAAGTTGTTAGATACGCTATAATGGAAATTGTTGTCTCGTTCAGTATTGTTTTCCTTTCCTTTTGGCCAACTTGTATGCACGGGATTCTCTCTTAGCTCATACTTATTCATGCGGTGCTCTGCACATTTAGGAAAATCACATGAAGTGATTCGTATATGTTGATTAATTATTCTTCTTGAGCGTTCGAATTGCAGTTCAAGTTAGTCGAAGTTATGAGTTTCTTTATTCTCTGAGGCCAGAACACCCTTTCTCAGGTACCGTCAGCCTGATCATTTTCTTGCTCTCAACTTCCCCTTTTTGCCCTAGTGATCGATGCGCCCTTGGTTAGTCTTTAATCTTTCTTTATGAAAAATAGCAACCTGTGGTTGTGTCTTCTGTTTTAAAAAAACTCTTTTGCCTGTAAAGTTACCAGGTGGTGCTCTCAAACTTCGGAGAATTTTCATACAGTGCTAAGTCAATCTACATAATAGCTTATCTTCCCATTGTCTTGTGCGCATACTGTATTAGCTAGTTTGATGCTCAGACAATATATGTCTGCGCACAAGGCAACAAACACCGTTTAGATAATCAACTTGACTCTTGCCAATCTTGTATTTTTCTTCTTGTCAACAGGCGAGGGAACATGTGACATTTAAGATCACTATATGCCGGCGGGCGACCGCTCGTGGTGAAGAGAGATTTGCACTTAAACCATGCCAATAGAACTTCACATTCAAGCTAAGTATGGTGCAGGACTTTGAGAGCATTAGCTCATCGATACAACTGTCCCGTCACTCGTTCTTTCCCAATACCACCTATTCTCAAACAATAGTGGTGTATACCATTAAAAGATGCATATATGCATATCTTTGTTATCTAGCTCTCTTCGAACATCTCACTGTGAGGAGAGAAGCTATGGAAAAAAATTCAGCGAATGACATTACAAGAGGCAAGCAACAATATAAATAGGAGAGAAGAGGCAGATATAGAAAAGAGCAAAAGAGTAGTAGGTGGGGGTCTGTACACTGTACTAAATGGCATGCAGTCACAGATATCTTGGATCACTGAGGGGACGATCCTTGACATTCATGGGCCTGAAATGTTTGGGTACTGAAGAAAATTGAAAACAATGAATATGATCGGTACCATTGATAGCTTAGTGCCATACAGATGTGCATTTGCAAGACTGATCTCAAACCTTTCCATCATGTCGAGGTTTAGGTGTTAGCACTACTACAGAATAGGACATCACAATCGGTTATTTTTCGTCATCACTATCGGTTTTGGTAGCGATACAAAGTCCAACGACAGTGATAAACAGGCTCTATCACAGTCGGTTCTGGCCTAGAACCGACACTGACGAGTGCCCCTCATCACTATCGGTTCTAAACTAGAACCGACACTGTTGACCACGTTTCTAAAAATGATTGGTTACGTACACATATCATAATCGGTTTTTCCATCACAAGTTAGGAACCGACACAGATGAAGCGATAGTGATGTACCATTCTGTAGTAGTGTAGCTCCCAGCATCTGAGATTGGATTTGATTACAATCTACAGAGTTGTAAGTAGACCTGGGCATTAGCCATGCAGGGCCAGCACGGCCCTAGAGCCATGCTCTAGACTAGGGATGGATCCTGGACTCAGGCCATCTGGACCCGGGCCCGAGGTCTAGGACCGTGGTCCATGAAAGCAACCGGCACTAAGGCACGAGCTATTTGCTGTCGGCCCGGTAGAGAGCTGGCTGGCCTGAGGCCTGGCCAGCTTCTAGTTCCGCCCCCGCCTAGACCATGCTCTGCCACCATCGGTGACATTATATAGCTCATTCTTTCCAGTTACCACTCATTCTCAAACAAGAGTAGCGTATAATTTTACTGTTACCACTCATCACTCATTAGCTGCCTCCCTCGTTCCAGTTTTCAAGAATTGTTGTGGGTGATGTCAAACGGTTCAGGTTCAAGCAAATTCTGCCAAGATATATAGATATAAGCTAGTCCGTCGCTTGTTCCAGGTTTCAACTTTCCCAAGTAAAATTTGCAGGTTTCATGGAGGCCGGCCCTGTATATGCTTCCTGCACTTGCTGCAGTTGTTTTAATTGTTGCTGTGATGTCACCCATTCCTAAGCATGCTCATCTCTTGTGCGCCTTGATACTATAGCTCTCTCCAATTGTTTTGTTATAGCAACGAGGCAGAAGATGAGAGAAGTTACTGCATTAATATTTTTTTAAATTGGGGAGAGCCCTACTGTTCTTATAAAAAAAAAGAGCAAAAAGGGTGACAGAAGCTTAAAAAAACTAGTCAATATATAAGTCGGTGAGCAGGGATTTATTACGGTGTGATGGAGATGTAGGGTGAGCAAGTGGAAATAATGCACCTTTAAACGTGCGGCTTTGCTATATCCTGCATAATAAGGTTCTGTTTAGCACGACTCTAGTTCCACCAGATTTATGGATCTCGTGGAGCTGGATATTTCTAGCTCTATCAGATCCTTGGAGCTGGAGCTATGGATATATTAATAGTGTTTAGATGAGTCATCTTGTTTACATTTTAGAATAAAAATATAAACTTAATTCACTTTATTTTAGCTTATAAGTTTCAGAACTGGGGTGGAACTGGGATATGGAGTTTTGCCACACAGAACCTAAAATTTATTTCCAATGTAATTTTCAAAAAAAAATTGTCTCCAGTGAGTATCTCGGCAAACAGCCACCGCTATTGAGCCTCGCCGTGCTCCTCTGGCCCTGAAATCGCTCGGTTCGCGTTAAGAGGAAGAATAATGGAAAGAAGAAGAAGAAAGAGAAGGACAATGTTGGCATATTTGAAACTCATAAGTTTATAATTTTAATCTTCCAGTGTCCAGTGGCAAATGACCACGATTTTAGCTTGTCCCTGAGCTAAATAGCAATTTTCGATGTGTTTCATCAAATGGCAACAGAGTGTAGTGTCCACCAGCTAATTTCGCCCTTTTTTTAAAAAAATTGTTAATATCACTGGCCACACTAAAAGTGTGTTTGGTTGCCTGTACCAAGTGGTACATATATGAGATGGTCCAAAAAAAAAGTCATCTATATGTTTGGTTGCTTAAATAAAACCATCATATCATAGACAAAGTGATACAAATTTAAAGAATATTTTCTCTAGATGTTGAACCATCTCATTCAACAAAAATAATGGATCCAAATGGTAAAGATCATCCTATCCCATTCAATCTCATCCTATCAACCAAACACACCCTAAGAGTACCATGGTGTCTAGATTTTTTATAATAATTTAATGCTGGAACTAGACTAGCTAGTTAACGTTGTAGCAAAACAAAAGAAGAAGGCTACTTACCGTTACCGTTACCGTTCCGCATATCGAACCGTTTATTTTTCATATTCTCATCAAAAAACCAAAAGAGGATATATGTAATATTGAACGATTATGCTAAAGGAGCGTTACTTACACAAGGCATTCACGGTCAGATAATACATTGCGCTCAAGACAATGCAGAAGCAGGAGAACGACATCTCCATATTGTACATTGGACCTCCCATCTGTTGAATTAAAAGTCTGACGATATATATGTACATCTGTTGTTCAATCGCGATCATCTACCATTGTAACTCTGCTTGTTTCATGTTTTCCGGATGCCTCTCATTCTCAGAAAGCATAAGTGTAATTTTTTTTTTTTTTTTTGAGATGCAGTACATTCTTTACTTCATACCATAGCTCACTGAATCTCTATGGCTCACTGCATACATTGGGTCGCAAGCAGAGGACGAGATTGCAACAGTTGGGCACGGTATAAATAGGGGAGGGAGGATACGGAGGATCCAGTCAAGGAGTAGGTTGATCAAATAAGTTTTGCTGTTGGTGTTAGCGTTGATGCTTCTTCCTGTTTCTGAGCTACTAGGGTGAAAAGCGCGCTACGCTGCACCGCATGGTATGAGGCAGCCAACAGACAGTAAGATGGTCGTCGGGTATATTTAGGGCTGAAGGGATCTTTCACATGAAGAAACAATGTTCTAAGAGATCCATATTTCATATCCAAATACGATATGAATGACAAAGGCTGAGCAGATCAGCAGAACCATGAGACATAAGTGTCACCTTTATTCTATAATCCTGTGATATGTCGAGATCCTGGTGCATTGCCTTTGTTCTGTAAGCTATTCACATTGCTTGCTCTGTTTGCAGCCAAAAGGAGCTGATGCTCAAACGAACTCCCAACATATATTCCAACCTTTTGTCTGTCAATTCCATTCCTCGTACAGTGCCTGCTGTAACTCTGCCGGACTGCCACCTTGATGTCTCACTGCAAGAAAGGCAACACGAAAGGCAGATTTGATTCAAAATTTCAAGATAAAAAATAAAACAGCTATTTGTCTGAAATATTCCAGGCCTAATCCACAAGAAGGTTATTAATTATAGTTGTTGTAGATATCAGAGGACTGTAGGAAACTGGTTGTAACTGAATTAGATGAGGAAATTTTTTATCAAGATCGATTAGATGAGGAAATTTTTTATCAAGATCGATTGCATTTGACGAGTGACTTTTTAGATTACCACTGCAGTAAGGAAATCGATAGGTTTTGATCACTTAGAAAATTGACAAAGGTTCAATCATAAATAGTTCGTGCGAGCTTATCACCTAATCTGTGAGGAGAATGCTGTCCAGAACAGCAAATCCTGCAGCAACCCCACCTTCATTTGACGAAGAAACTTTGGTGCGCATCAAGTACCCACACTGATTACTCATGACCACCTTATCTTTGTTCCTACGATTGAGCAATGAAAATAATATGACTTGAAAACAGAAAAAAAGGGAACATAGCACATATGTAGAGCATAGGAGGTCTGAGCTTCCAAAGGGTTAATTACCGCAGGTAGGCTCCATATATCCCAAGCTCAGAGACTGTAAGGTCCTCAAGGCAAACACCTCCCTGGACCAAATGGGTAAGAGAAGCTCTGGGTAAAATCCACTGCATCAGAATGTAGGCTGCAAGTACCTCTCCCTGTTCCTTCTGGAGTCTGACCAGTGTTTCTCGCAAATCATGACCATATACGTTGTTCCCTGAAACGGATATCAGAATCGGGAGATTTACTGAAAATTTGTTGTGAAAAAAAAGTGTTTTTAAGTGCCAAGAAAACTGACCTCCACCTTCCCGCTGAGGTTTCAAGACAAACAAGTCAGGTTTCTCTATTGCTGATTTCACAATTTCTTCATTATCCAAGCTCCATAACCGTGCAAAGCTTTTGAGTAGCTTGGCAATGTCCTACTTGTTGTCAAGGAATCTACAGATAAATAAAATCAGATAGTAGTTAGGAATGTGCGGCTGGAAATTAGAGGTATAGCAGCAGGAATTTAAATATGGCATACTAACATCATATCTGTTATGAATTCAATATATCTATAATGTAATATTCACATCACAGGAATATTCAAATACATAAACTACCCATTGGTAGCCAAAAAAAAAAAATACTCAATCACCTTTCAAGAACATTAGGTTTTGCTAGTTCTTGCTGGATCTTTTTTGTTCCCACTAAATGGTAGGATATTGAAGGGCACTTAATAGCAGATGATTGTTCCAACAGAAGTCTCGTTCTCCATTCCTGAAAACATGCCATGGTGAAAGCCTATCACAACAAAGCTAAATAGTAGCGCACACCATGTGCAGCCACACCACTTGACATTTTGGACTAAAGCTTTACAACACAGATAATGAAATTCACAAACAAAAGAAGTTTCCTTTTCCTTGATGAAATCAAAAGCAAAGAAGAATCACCCCAAAACAAAACAAAAATATGATTCTTATCGAAAATTTATCTCAGGAAACTTTGTTTTCAGTCAAGTTATGAGAGAAATTCGCTCTCTAATGAGAAAGGGTGTTGGTTAAACAAATGTAGTATCACATACCGTTTCTGACGGGTAATCATTTGGCGCATACCTAGCTCTGAAATATACAACAGCAACTGTCCGGCCATCTCTGCATTTTTATAAATTTAAATATTAGAGTGCTATATAGCAAACAGTAAGTCTTCCTTTATGTCCTCACAAACGTTGCAGAGGTGCAACAAAGGAAATGAAAAAAAGAACTCACCAATCTGTCAAATTCCAGGAATAAAACATTGCTTCACATCTTACTCTGTTAGCTTGCAGCCACACCTATCCCTTCTTGAAGTTAAGTCCGAAAACTTTGTGTGAGTGTAATGCAGAATAGCAGCCTCCTCCAACTTGATTTCACTAAAGGAAAAGGAAACAGTTGAGTAAACCATCCAGTAGAAACCGACTAAAATTTGTTTACTAGGGACCTTTTATTTTAAAAAAACTCCATATATTCAAATATCTGTCACCTTACTTTACACAGACCTGGTAAGAATTTACGAAGTATTCGATGGATCGTGCCTCATCCCTAATCCCAAGTAATGGGTAAACTGGTAGATCCATAAGTTGCCTGCAATTAATTTTGTGATTCGATAATGCCGGCCTCATATAATATTTGTGCTAGCTATGTTCATCCTCCGCATACTGCATATGTATTTCCTAGTAAGCCCCAACCAACATTTTAAATGGTGTCACATCTTAAGGCAACTGGTCCGAAGTGGTATGTGCCTATTTGGAAAAATGCATTAACAAACAATGTGTATTCAATAAACAAGTAATTAAACAACATTACTTCAACTCATAATCCCCATGTGCAACGTAATAGTGAAAATCTATACTCATTTTGATGGTGATATATATAAAAGCTCGCTTTAATATCATTCACAACAACGGAACTTTGGTCTCCAGATGAAACCAAGGTAGTAGGAAGTAGGAACTGAGCCTAGCTCAGTTGGTGGGAGGTGTGGGTGTACACCCACCACCCAAGTTCAAAATCCTCGTAGACCTGAATTTGGGCGCCTAGCTATTTCATTCTTAATTAAAGGAAATGCCTAGTTCCTCTTAGGTATTCTTGAAAAAAAGGTGTAACCAAGGAAGTTGGAGCAATGACAATGTAAGATCAGTGCATAGGTCCAAACAAAGAAATGGTAAGAACAAAAAAAAAACGATGGACTATATCACCCTTTCATTTGTTAAATTATTCTCGCAACGATTCCTCATCTTTATTTCCTCCATCAGCTAAGTAAAGGTTGAAGGTTTGTTGCTATTAGTATTTTTCACAGTTATTTTGGACGGTTGCAAATTAGCTGGGAGCGTAGAGTCAGAACAACAAACACTCACACCCCCCATTAGCACCCAAATAAAAAAAAAGACGAAGAAAAAGCTAAATTAATTAACAGTGAAATACTTGTAGAATGAGGACCACAACCAACAGTGAAAGGAAATCGACAACAGCAAGCTAATCAGTCCCACTTCAGGGGGGACTCGTACAGCGTTTTGTTCCATCCGATTGCGAAATTCACATGAAATCCAAGCTAGCTACCAAGTGCAGACAATTAATGGCTAGATCTTTAGAAATTTGTGTGTAACGCCTATTTGTCATCCACATTCAGCCGCTTAAATTGCAGGCAGATTAACCTGTACTACGGAAAAGCACTAACATGCACAAGCAGCCAAACAAATTTCAGCAAAAAGCGATGTGTTGACCAGCAGAATAGTCAGGATTTAGGCCACAAGAACCAAGAACATGCAACAGTTCACGAAAAAATGTCCAAAGAAAGCAAGCAAAGAAACCAGGGATCACATCCAAGAACAAGATCAAGAAACCAGGGACCACATCTAAGAAAAATGGCCAATTAGGCTGGAAGCTGCAAATAATAGCGAAAATGGTCACCCAAAGGTACAATTAAATCACCGGGTTCAGGGTCGACCGTAAACGCAAAAACCACAAGGCCAAACTAACCTTTGCGAAACCCATGTACAAACATTAATAGGAGAGGGGAGAAAAAAGTTAGCGCTGAAAAGACTCCCAAGAACAGCACAAACCTAACCGAAGCAGGCAACAAATTAGGATAGCACAAATCAAGAACTACATCGAGAGACACGGAATCATCAAGATCAAGAAGGGGCAAGAAAGGAAAAAAGGATCTGGTACCTTAGTGTCGAGCATGACGGCGCAGAGGATGCCGGTGTTGTCCATGGCAGCACGGAGGTTGTCGAGGGTCTCCTGGTGGTACTCGTGGGAGCCGTGGGAGGCGGGTAGAGAGCCGGCGGATCCTGCGTGGGGGGAGACGGGGATCCGGAGGAGGCGATGGTGGGTGAGCGGAGGACGCGAGAAGGCCGGCGAAGACCGGGGGATCTGGAGGAGGCGGTGGTGGGCGAGATCGGACTCCACGGCGGAGGCGATGGCGGGCGGGCGTAGGACGCGAGGAGGCCGACAGAGCCCGAGGGGATCCGACGCGGCGCGGCGCGAATGAGGGCGCGCAGCAAAGCGGCGAGGCGGCGCGGGGAGCGACGCTGGGATAGAGAAGAGTGTGCGAGGAACAGGCGGAGAGAGCAACGCTGGGATAGAGGCGGAGCGTGCAAGGCGATGGAGCGAATTCAATTCGATGACGCTTTATCAGCCAGCTGAAAACCGATGAGAAGCGAATCTAGAAGGTCGGCCGCGTGAGCAAGAGGAACCGAACGCAAATACAGAGAACACGGGGCTGTGCTCGCAGAAAACGCCGACGTGGCAGCGGTGAGGAGTCGGCATTCCCACACGCTGTAAGATAGTTAATATTAATATTTGCGGGGATAGTGTTATTTTACTGAAACGGTGCGCCTCTTCACGTAGAAGATTAGCTATTGAGAACCAAACATACATTGCCAGGCAAAAGACAATTATAACTCTTTTTATTGAATATAAGGTCTAACGGCCAAATTTTTACAAAAGAAGGCGCAGCGGGGCCTAATTAGATTACAACCAAAACACTGCACAGGTAGGCCTGAGCAAAAGACTATAACCTTAAAACCACACCAATTCGTCATCTATGATTCCTTGGTAATCTCCAACTTCTTGGAACTCTGAAAGGGTTGGGTTAAGCAAGAATGAATACACACCGTGCTCAACAAGTCGCACGGGAATATTTTGAATACTACATGCAAGGGATTAACAGAGGTCTAGCATAAGGTTTAAGTATTGTGGATGCAATTTTTTTATTTGTAAAATCATTTTGCATTTGAAACACAAACCATAAATAACAGTAATTGGAGGGGGTTCCACAAGGTTAACACAATTAAGCCATACTCTCAAAATTCACCAAGAACTACATGAGCTCGATTACGAGAGTCACCCCAATTCAAACTTAACTTCATTAACCGAAAGCACGGCGTATTCAAATACCATTTCGTTAGACTATGCAGAGCTGCTCAGCTTTACCCACAAGATATCTACGGCCGTTAATGCCACGCGATTACATACAACTTAAATGCATGCGACCGAGTCGAGACCATCACAACAATTTGATTGAACATCCCCATGGTAGCTCCTACCCGATAAGTCCTTGGACCCATTGTTCTTGGAACCCCACTGGCCAAGACAGGAGACACGATCCAATACTGAGTAGGTACCTATCGTTGTGAAAACCGGCGAATGACACTCCAACCTCCATTCCCGTTTCACCCCATCAGTCATTCCCCTGCCGGGAATGTTGCTCCCCATTCTCCTTCCGAGAATGGTACCACCAAGTAAATATTTCCAGGGAACGAACAATGTACTGAGCCATGTCAAAAACGGCTCAATTGAACTGACCGGTCTGACTTTTGGTTTGAGCGGAAACTTAAATTATTTACTTTACTCAATAGGGTTTAACCTTATATTGCCAAAGACCAAGACATACAACCATACACAAACCAATTTGATACCTGCCCGTACCAGCCACCAAACCGGATATGGCTTGCATCATCAGTCAGGGATCAGACTAGCATCCACCACATGATTAGTCCAATATTGTCCCCCTCACCATATCACAGTTCTAAAATCACAGAGCCAACTGCTTGCCAAAATTTTATTTTAAAAGATTTTAAGTGAGACTAACGGGATTTATTAATTAACTATGGGTGTATAATTATCAACTAGGGTTATTCAAAGGGTTAATTGGGTTCATCAATATCAAGGCGGCTAAGTGAGAGATTAGGTTTAGCTCAGCATCATGTCATTCTAAACTATTATTTTTCATTATTTTAATATACAAGTAAAATAATGTGGTAGAAATTAAATACTATAATGTCATGAACAACTGGGTTCAACATGTTCAAGGGGGTGTGGCTTGCCTTGCTAGGTTGAGGGGTCGTCTAAGGCGTAGTGGCTGTAGTCGTATTCGGCTCCTGTTTGGTTCTACTCCTGCTCCGAAAACTGCTTGGGCTCCAAGTACCGCGCGAATGTAAGATCTAGTCCAAACGAACGAAATGTGGTAAATAAACGATAAACGAGACGAAAACGGTGGACGAAAACGAAAATGAAGAATGAAAATAGAAAACGAAAAACAAAAACGAAAACGAAAACGAAAACTAAAAACAAAAATGGAAAACGAAAATGAAAAGCGAAAATGAAAAATGAAAACGAAAACTGAACAAAAATGAATACGGAAAGCGAAAACGGAAAACAAAAATGGAAAAATGGATCAGAGGAGATTCAAGGGCAATTGGGTTGTTTCGAAAATTTTGGAGGTTTGAAATGGTGGAGTCGATGCCGTTTTTGTACTCAGTGGCTCGAGATGGTCAAGGTAGTGTATTTTTGAGCTTTTTGGAATTTTCAGAAACTTTTTTAGATTTTTTTGGACATTATTGTGTTTTTGAATTATTTAAAAATGAAAAGAAAAAGAAAAAAGGAAAAGAAAGTGGGCCACACAGCGCTTGGACCAAAACGGCCCACAAGGCGACACGGGCAAGCGCGGCTCGCGGGGGCGATGCGCGCGCGTGGCCCGCGCGAGACCGGTCGGCCCAATTCGTGCGGGGCAAAAAGGGGGCCGAGCGAGGTGACTAGGGTTCGAGGGGGGTTGGGCCAGGGAGGGGGAACGGCGGCCGGCCGTGGCGGTGGCCGGAGGGGAGGGAGAAAGGGGGCTCTGCGGAGCGGAGTGAGGCATAGGGGGGGCTAGGGTTAGGGCTCAGGGCGGTGGTGGGGGAGTCCGGTCGGGGGAAAATGCGGCAGCTGACACCAGGGGAGAAGGGCGGAGCGACGCAGGGAGGGAGGTGAGGTGCTCACCGGGAGAGGGAGAGAGCGGGGCGAGGGGCTAGGGAGCTCGGGGGGATTTATAGCGGTGGGGAATGGAGAGTGGAGATGGGCGAGTTGGCGAGGGGGATGGGCGTGCGGGATGGCGCGGCGGAGAGGGATGGCAGGGTGCCGTGGAGCTGAGGCGACGGGACGGCGGGATGGACAAGTGGGACGGACGAAGTGACTGCGTAGAGAGGACGGGTCACACGGGCGTCTAAAGTAAATATGTCCAAAGTAAATATCAACTGTCCAATTAATCCAATGAGTAACGAATAACGATGGCATCGACTGTTCAGTTAAGACAGCTTCCTTGCCCATGTTGTGAGAGTTTAGAACCACATGGTAGATAGATGAATTTAGATGGTATATAAACCAAAGAGAACCAAGATGAGTACACATATAAATAAATATATATATGTATGTATGTATATATATATATATATATATATATATATATATATATGTATTTATGTATATATATATATATATATATATATATATATATATATATATAGGAAGCCTCTTTTCTACTCCCGGGAGTAATTACTCCCTATGCCGTATCTCACAACTTGGGGAGTATTTCGCACAACGGAGAGTATGTACGTGTAGTATGTAAGTTTATAAGATCATCTAGGTGGTATTTACATTTTTTCAAAGGTGGTATGTACACTTTTTAGACATACTCCTTTTTATGTACGTATATGAAGGTATTTGCAAAATAGGCTAAAAACTATGTACTCCCTTGCAATTTTTTCATGTGGATCTCATTGGAATATCTTATAATTAGTATATGAGTGTATCCAAAGTGATAAAGGAGTATTTCAAGTTCATTTGGGTGGTATTTCAGAGATGGGAGTAATTACTCCCGGGAGTACAAAGTATTTTTCCTATATATATATATATATATATATATATATATATATATATATATATATATATATATATATAGACACACGTACACACACTCATCCATATGCCGCATGAAATCGGAGGCCATTCAGGGTGTTCACATGTCAGTTTTTTTGCGAAAAAGCTCTCCGCAAATTTTAAAATTACGGTTAGTTTCTTCCACCGGTTATTTAAAAAAAAATCATAGTTCTGTATATTCACGAATAAGTCCTCTATCAGTTTTTTCAATCACGGATTGGTTATTCCCCATGGTTTCACATAAAATACCGACAGCTCATAGCCAGTCAATTTTTTAAAAAAAATACCACCGAGAAAACCAAAATTATGTTTTTTGTGACAAGAACCTCGGTCCAAATTTCACACGGCACAGCATCACGTACGGTTTGACCTAGTATGCACTAAATGACCTGAAAATCAAACTATTTCTACCAGGATGTATGGACCACATGCAAGATATATCCATGGAACGAACTGGAATAATATTCCTTGAGCAATGAGCAATGAGCAATGAGCAATGAGCTAGCTTACACTGGCTTGTTTAATTGTGCCTATTGTACTTGTTCTCGCAGCATCACGTAAATTACTTATTTCGACCGCTGCTTTTCTGGCCTTCTCCAAAAATGCTGTCTCTGTAGAACTAAGCAAAGCTTGTTAATTACTGTGCAAAACTAACCTAATTTGTTTGCTGTGCAAATTAATGTTTCCAGCCCCACAAAGTAGGTGGGCCCTGCAAATGGAAGTACACATGGAGTATACTAGTTAACCCTTACGGTCTAAGCATGAACAAAAGCCCAAACAAGTTGTTAAGTGCGCTATAATGGAAACTAGTTATATGCCCGTGCGTTGCTACGAAAAACAAAATTGATAACGAAAAATAAAGATTAAAAAATAAAAAAATACTATTTCATAAGATCAAACATCTATCTTTAACGCTTCGTTTCTTACAAAAGCTGACTAATTAAAGGAACACTTCGTTTCTTGCGTAGGGCAATTAAGCATGGCAATTAAGTAAGGCAATTAAGCAGGACAATTAATGTGACGTGGGAAGAAACTCTCACTTTATATAGTAGAGATTGTCTCGTTCAGGATTGTTTTCCTTTGCTTTGGCCAACTTATGTGCATGGATTCTCTCTTAGCTCATACTTATTCATGCGCTGCTCTGCACATTTAGGAAAATCACATGAAGTGATTCGTATATGTTGATTAATGGTATCTTCTTGAGCTTTCGAGATTCAGCTAGTTCAAGTTAAGAGTTTCTTTACTCCCTGAGAACAGAACACACTTTCGGATACAGAGCTAAGTCCATATACATAATAGCTTATATATCTTCCCATTGTCTTGTGCGCGTCCTGTATTAGTTTGATGCTCATACAGTATAAGCCTGCACAAGTCAACAAACACCTTTTAGATAATCAACTCGACTTTTGCCAAGATGGTATTTACCTTCTTGTCAAGAGGCGATGGAACATGTGACATTTAAGATCATCCACTCTTGTTATGGTGGTATTTTCGTTCTTATCAAGAGGCGAGGGAACATGTGACATTTAAGATCACTACTATATGTCGGTGGGTGACAGCTCGTGCTGAAGAGAGATTTGCATTTAAACCATGCCAATAGAACTTCACCTTCAAGCTAAGTATGGTGCAGAACTTTGAGAGCATTAGCTCATCGATACAACTGTCCCGTCGCTCATACTTTCTCGATACCACCTATTCTCAAATATTAATAGTTTATGCCATTAAAAGATGCATATATACATGTCTTTGTTCTCTAGCTCTCTTTGAACATCTCACTGTGAGGAGAGAAGCTATGGAAAAAATTCAGTCAATGACATTACAGGAGGCAACTAGGCAAGCAACAATATAAATAGGAGAGAAGATGCAGATATAGAAAAGAGCAAAAGAGTAGTAGGTGGGGATCTGTACACTGTACTAAATGGCATGCAGTCACAGATATCTTGGATCACTGAGGGGACGATCCTTGACATTCATGGGCCTGAATTTTTTGGGTACCGAAGAAAATTGAAAACAATGAATATGATCGGTACCATTGATAGCATAGTGCCTTACAGATGTGCATTTGCAAGCTGGCTCAAACAGAGAAGCTTACTGGTGGGGTCAAAGATGATACTGATCTCAAACCTTTCCATCATGTCGAGGTTTAGGTGTTAGCTCCCAGCATCTGAGATTGGATTTGATTACAATCTACAGATGGTTAGTGTTATGCCTTTGAAGTAGTTATATAGATGATTGTAGCATGACTATGTTTATGAATAATAATATGATTATTGGTCCAATGAATGTATATCATTATATTGATCAACAAGTATGTGACATGCTTATGAAATTCTTTACTTATTGATATAATTCTATAAATATCTCTAATTGGATATCATCATAGAAGACAACAATGAATAGATCAGCACATGTACTGATCGATAATCATGTTTCATAGATCATGGGATATGGAGATATCATCAATACATTGTAAACACATGTTGAAGAACATGGGTTAGATAGACCCACAATGAAACACTGCGAGAATGTTACATTCTTATGTATCATCAGTGTATCTCATACATAATAGATGTATGATCCTTAGATATGAGATTGTCACATTCCCTACATATGTAATAGTTTACCTTGGGGTTACCAAACACTATTTCCTAATCGAATAGTTATAAAGGTAGCTTTCATGTTTGCTATGAAATATGCAGAGGGAAGTGAGCAGTTAAGATGGAATTTGCCACTCCAGTGTAACAGAGATATATGTCTGGGCTACTCGTGTGATATGATTATGGAAGTGCATGGCCATGTCGTGATTAAAGAGTCAATCACAACTTCTTAATATATCACGGATACGAGAGATGGATTGAATTGTCAAAGGATGACATACTTCTCGCCTTGAGTTCAATCTCATATAGTTTGGCAAAGGGATTATTACATGAGTACTTTTGATAGGTTCTGTCCGATTTGATCATGGTGCGTTTGGGAGTTGGCATGCCCTGCAAGAAGCCGTTACCAACTATTGGATTGGAAAAGAGTTTTTCAAATCCATGTCCAAATGTACATGAACCTGCAGGGTCACAAACTTAATAGGCTGAGACGTATTAATTCAGATTGGATCTGTAATTAATGGACCTCGTAGGCTTAGCACGCTAATGGGCCCTGGCTTAGGTTTTCATCTCATGAGTATATAAGGAGAGGAGAAGGGTGGGCAAGATGAGTTTTTCACAGAGAGAGCCTCACCTGAAACGTACCCTAGCCTTCACCTCTTATTGCCCCACCAAGCAACCAGGTGCTTGCACACCGACGCACAGCGTTCCATCCCCGGACGTGTGGATACCGTAGAGGCGCTGCTGCGGCGCTGATCGTTAAGGAGGAGTACGTACGATGACGTGCTACGGTGGTGATCGGTGAGGAGGAGACGTCCGATACAATTACTTCCTGTACCTCGACGCGCGCGACGTGAGAACCGGCTTCTCCAACTCGTCTTCCGCTACTTCTGCGCGTCAAGGGTAACGATCCAGGATTCCTACTCGCATGATGTCCTGGGTGATCGCGGTAAAATTTTAAAATTGTGCTAGCGTAGCTTACCCGTTCCTCAATACAGAGTTGTAAGTAGACCTAGGCATTAGCCATACAGGCCGCACGGCCCTAGGGCCATACCGTGTTGTGCCACCATCCGTGACATTCATTCTTTCCTAGTTTCCTGTTACCACTCATATAGCTCAAACAAGAGTAGGGTATAATTTTACTGTTGCCACTCAGCACTCATTAGCTGCCTCCCTCGTTCAAGTTTTCCAGAATTGTTGTGGGTGATGTCAAACGGTTCAGGTTCAAGCAAATTCTGCAAAGATATATAGATACTAGTGAGAGTTGTGCGCTCCGCCGGGCCGTGCAAAATTTGATCCAAGATTTTATCTCTAAAAAGAGGCAGGAATCTCCGAGTTTTTTTTGTTCGCTTGGGTATTTCTTGGAAAAAGACGCTAGGTAAGAACCGTCGACGAACCAGCGAAACAACGGCTCTTTTGGGGGAAAAAAAGAATAATACATGTTCCGAGAAATATTATATCCCAAACCAAAATAAAAAACTATAGACACCGAGTTTAACACTTTATGCGGTCAACGGGCAATAATACATGTCTTAAAAAATATCAGAGATTGAGCCGCAAAAGTATTTTAGATGCCGAGTTTAACACCCTATGCGCTTATTTTCCCGTGAAAAATGAGGAAAAGCGGGAAAAAATAGAGAAACGACGGACGAAAAACGAATTTACATTTTTATTTGGGGAAACGGCCAACGAAAACATTTTTTCCATGCTCCGGAGAAAAAACGGTTCACGGAAATATTTTTTCAGGCAAAACGTAGAAAGAAAACGGCTTTCCATATTTTTTTGTGGGGAAATAGCCACCGAAAACATCTTCCCCATGCTCCGGAGGAAAAACGGAGAAAGGAAACGGTTTTCTATATTTTTTGTTTTGGAAAAACGGCCAACGAAAACATTTTTCCCATGCTCCGGAGAAAAATCGGATGACGAAATTTTTTTTTTCGGGCAAAACGGATAAAGGAAATGGTCTCCCAATTTTTTGGGGGGGAAATAGGCACCGAAAACATTTCCCCCATGCCCCGGAGGGAAAACTGATCTCGAAAATATTTTTTTCGGGCAAAACGGAGAAAGGAAACGGTTTTACATTTTTGTTTTTGGAAAAACGGCTACCGAAAATATTTTTCGCATGCTCTGGAGAAAAAACGGACCACGAAAACATTTTTTTCGGACAAAACGGAGAAAGGACCCAAACGTAAAGCGCGATGACCTATTTGTTATAATTTTGGACCTATTCGCTATTTTGAAAAATTAGGAAAGGGCTCGCTCACGATTCGCACTTAACGGGGGAGGTCCTCCATGCAAAACGGCAAACCAGGGACCTAAACCCGAACCGAGAAAAATATTTTTCTCTCACGTAAAATCGCGCAAGGACCTGGACGTAATTTCGAAGAAACGGCGGGGGGGGGGGTTTCGCAAAAAAACCGTTGACACATGGGGTGGCCGGTTGGCTCCCAATTTCTTCCCCTATAAGGGGAGTTTATATAAGCTAGTCCGTCGCTTGTTCCAAGTGGAAATAATGCACTTTTAAACGTGGGGCTTTGCTATATTCTGCATACTAGGTTTTGTTTGGCAGATCTCTAGCTTCACTAGATTTATAGATCTGGTAGAGCTAGGTATTCCTAGCTCCACTAGATCCGTAGAGCTAGAGCTGTGGATATATTAACAGTGTTTAGGTGAGTTGTCTTGTTTACATTTTAGAATAAAAATATAAATTTAATTCACTTTATTTTAGCCTATAAATTTCAAAACTGAAGTGGAATTAGGATCTAGAGCTTTGCCAAACAAGGTCTAAAATTTATCTCCAGTGTAATTTTTAAAACAAAATTGTCTTCAATGAGTATCTCGGCAAACAGCCACCGCTATTGAGCCTCGCCGTGCTCCTCTGCCTCCGAAATTGCTGGGTTCGTCGTTAAGAGGAAGAAGAATGGAAAGAAGAAGAAAAAGAAGGGACAATGTTGGCATATTTGAAACTCATAAATTTATAATTTTAATCTTCCAGTGTCCAGTGGCAAATGATCACGATTTTAGCTTGCCCCTGAGCTAAATAGCAATTTTCGGTGTGTTTCATCAAATGGCAACAAAGTGTAGTGTCCACCAGCTAATTTCGCTTTTTTTTAAAAAAAAATGTTAATATCACTGAGCCACACTAAGAGTATCGTAGTGTCTAGATTTTTTTTATAACAATTTAATGCTGGAACTAGACTAAGCTAGTAACACTGTAGAACAAAAGAAGAAGGCTACCTACCGTTACTTTTCCGCATATAGAACCGTTTATTTTTCATATTCTCGTCAAAAGATCAAAAAAGAGGACATATGTAATATTCGACGATTATGCTAAAGGAGCGTTAATTACACAAGACATTTTCAAACAGATAATACATTGCGCTCAAGACAATGCAGAAGCAGGAGAACGGTATCTTCATATTGTACATTGGACCTCCCAACCGTTGAATTAAAAGTCTTAAGATATATATGTACATCCATTGGCCAATCGCTAGGGGTGGTGTTGTGGACCAAACAGACTCACCTTCCTTCGACTAGCAAAGCGAGGCTTCCATTACCCGGTGGCTCGCACGAATGGGTCTGTGATTATCAATCCCACCCACAGGCGAAGCAATGGGTTCAAACCCTGGGGGTCCACCCCTCGGGGAGGGGTAAAAAGGAATAAAGACCACTCCCCTCCGCGACGAAGGGAAGTCTCCCTCCGTAGCGAGAGAGGAAAACGGAGGAAGCTCTCTTCGGCTGCTCCTCTTTCCAGCGCAAACATCGCACGAACTGCCAGGGTCTGACATCCCCCAACAACCCCTCCTGAACACGCGAGGACGTGTCAGACTAATCTGGGACCCCAACCTAAGTGAAATCCCCGTCGGGCCCCTATAAAAGGTGAGCGAGTAGAGAAGTAAAACGGCCACAAGGTGAAATGACTCAATGAAAAGTCAAGTTAGCCCTTGACAGAAGACAGGGAGGGAAAAGAGGGCCGACCCATACATACTTGTTCTCAAGCCTGCCCTATAAAAGGAGAAAAAAAAGAGGAAGAACAGGCAGAGTTCCCCGAAAAAAGAAAACAAGAAAAGATCCCACAAAGAAAAGAAAGAGAGACCCGGTGGTTCAACACCGCCACACTGGCGCCGTCCGTGGGGAACCCTAACCGCGAGGTGAAACCGCCGCCCGCCGATCAAGACTAAGGGTAAGTTTTCTGTAGCCATGCCACCAAAGAAGGGAAAGGAGGCAGTATCCAAGGGGGCGGCAGCGAGGATAGGAGCAGAAGAATCAAGACGGCGTGCGAGGAGCAAATCTAGAGACCCACCTCGACTTCTGGATGACGAGACGTGGCTGCCAGCCACAACAGAAGCCCGAAACGTGGGGGGAACTTTACCTCCACAGACCCCGGTAGCCGTGCGCAAGCGAGCCCTTAAACGACGGCCTTCGGCGACAGGCCGAACAGTTTCGACACCAGGAGGAGATGTGGCAGAAGCGTCGACACATCCGACCCGTCGCCATGAGACCTATGGGAACGAGGAGGCCCTTGGAGAAGGGACCAGGACTCAGGGGGAGCTTGACCCCAACGTGCGGGCGCTGATGGAAGCTAACGAACAACTCATGACGGAGTTGAAGCGCCTGCAAGGACGATCAGATGGGGAGCAATACAAGTCACAAGACGAAAGCCCGAGCCGCGAGGTGCTATCCCCAGCAATTGCGACGGTACACAGGGAAGACCATGATCCAAACCCCTCGGCACCGTCACGGGCCAAAGATAGCCCTCCCTGAAGCTTCAAATTTCCCACCATTAAGCCGTATGATGGTCGGACAGACCCAAGGGAGTTCCTCCGCGTTTACGACACGGCGATTGAAGCTGCGGGAGGAGATGATGATATCAAGGCGAAGGGGCTCCTTCTAGCACTTGAAGGTATAGCCCTGTCCTGGTACTCTTCGCTGGAGCCCCGGTCGATCACCTGTTGGTCGCAACTCCGCCGCAAGCTTGAAGGCAATTTCCAGGGCAACTTCGACGGAATGAAAGAGGAAAGTGACCTATTTGCGGTCAGACAACGCGAAGGAGAAACCCTTAAGAGTTACTTCCAGCGCTTCTCTCGGGTTAAGTGCCAAATACGAGGGGTAAGCGACACCACTATCATCAACGCGGCACGCTGTGGCCTGCGCAGGGGTCCGTTGGCAGAAAGGCTCGCTCGCAAAGAGGTACGTACGGTGGAAGAACTCTTTGCGAAGATGAGGGAGTACGCGCGAGCGGAGGAAGACAACCTCCGAAGAGAAGACAGGCCCCAGCAAGAGAATCAAGAATTCGTCCCACACAAGAGAGGGCGAGGGAAAGACCCCCCACCCAACGCTAAAACAAGACGAAAGGAGGAGAATTCAACACATTGATGAACCAAAAAATCGGCAAGTCATGGGCGACAGGCAAGCGGAGCAACAGAGACGAGGGCCACCCCCAAGCCGAGGAAGGCAAGATGAGGGAAGCCGAGTTAACAAGAGGGAAGGGACAGAGCCCCGGCGGTACCTTTGTGAATATCATGGAGAAAATATCACTCATGGCACCACCTAGTGCAAAGTGATTAACGGATATCGGCGGTTCGAGGCCAAACAAAGAGAAGTCGACACGCACCCTACACCGCCAGAAGCACCCTCAGTCGGACGACAACATCCCCCTCCTCGAGTAGGAATAAATCATCTCCGTCGCATTATCAACGTCATTGCGGGGGGCTCCTCGTCACATCTCTCGTCGAAAAGGCAGAGGAAAGCTTATGCCCGGCAAATTAACCACATTGCAATTACCCCTGCTACCCCTCCCCCGGTAAAGTTCGAGCCAATTACCTTTACGCAGGAGGACGCCGCGGGGGTGCACTTCCCGCATCAAGATTCCTTAGTAGTAACCGCCATAATCGCCGATTGCGAAGTACGTCGCATATTGATAGATGGGGGAAGTGCGGCGGACATTCTGTCCATGAAGGCTTTCCGGCAAATGATGATTCCACAAGGCCGATTGAAAAAATCGGAGGTGCCACTGATGGGTTTTGGAGGAAGCATGGTCAACACCCTAGGGCAATTGGAGCTAGAAGTCACATTCGCAACGCCACAAGCCAGCGTCATGAGTCGTGTCACATTCGACGTGGTAGACATGCCGTTTCAATACAATGCGATCCTGGGCAGGGGCTCGTTGACGACCATGGGGGCCATAATTCATCACGGGTTCTTATGTATGAAGATTCCCTCCGCAGATGGTGTCGTCACGGTGAGAGAAGATCAAGCCCTAGCAAGGAAGATAGACATGGAAAACCCACCCCAAGTCAAGCATGTCTGCACCACGGAACTGGATCCCGTTGTACCCATGAATCGTAGTCGGTGGCTCCCTAAACCACAGCCTCAGGGAGAAACCCAACGAGTATCACTCAGGCCAGGAAGCAGTAAGGTAGTGATCCTCGGCACCATGTTGCCCCCCGAGGAGGAAAAACGCTTGATGCTGCTCCTCCAGGAATATGAAACCGTGTTCGCATGGGGGCCCGAAGACCTTCCTGGATTCCCGAGAGAAACTATCGAACATGTCCTCGCCATTAACCCAAATGCGAAGCCTAAAAAGCAAAAACTGAGAAAACTCGCGGTAGAAAGACAAGAAGCCGCGAAGGCGGAGGTGACCAAGCTGCTCCAGGCGGGGATCATCCGCGAAGCCCGATGTGACACTACGTTTTGGTGTGACATTACAAATTGCGAATTTAGAGAAGAAAATCTTACGGCTTGAGGTTTACTCGCGTTTTTGGGCCTTTTGAAGCGTTGTGACACCACGGAGTGTCGTAACCTTATTTAACGTGCATGATAAGGTTAATAACATTATGAGATGTGGAATTAAGGTTAAAACTATAGGATATGGAGGTTAATAGCTTTTCTGGCGATTTAGGGGTTTTGGGCCTTCCCGGGAGAGTTTGGGCCTTGGTGGGCTTTGGTGGGATGGAGTAGGTCTCCGTAACGGACTAGGTTTGGGTGTGGGGGCTGGTAAAAGGGCTCCCCACCAGCCCTTGGGACGTCCACCCCTGCCCCATGCACCCCTAACCCTAGCCGCCACCCTTCCTCCTCCCTCCACCTCCTAGCCGCCCCATCTCTTGCCCCCATGGCGCCCCCATTGCTCCCCATTGCACACCACCTCTCCTCCACCCCCTTGCTGCCCTAGGGTGACCTCCCCACCCCTGCATCCTCATGGATCCATCCGAGGAGCGAGGAGCGAGGAGCGAGGTGCGAGGTGCGAGGAGCGAGGAGCGAGGAGATCGATTGGAGTTTTCGTGCGTCGGGCAAAGGTATGATCATGGGGCTCCTCGGGGATGAGCTAGGTACTGTTATTAGGGAGTTTATCAAGTTTTTAGATCAATTGGTGGTGCTGGATTTGAGTAATTTGGGTTAGATCTAGATGTTGCCACGTTTCTGTTTCGGGCAGATTGAGCAGTCGAGCTAGGGTTCGGCGTTTCGCCAATTTAGAATCCGAATCTTGTAAATGCGGATGTTGAAGAAGTTGTATATAATTTAATTATCTTTCCGTGGATATAAAGAAAGTTAAATTCCGCCTAGCCGTTTAAAAGTTATGGCTGTTTTACCGAGCGTGTTAAAATATGTGACGTAATTGGAACAGATCACGGTAATCTGTAGATTAGACGACATTAGAGTCCGAATCAGTCTTTCCCTATACCTAGAGAAAGTTGTGAAATTTCCTAAGCTACGCGAGGATGTACTCGTTTAATTGATTCGGAGTCCCAGAACTCAAGTTATGCTTTTTGCAAGGCTGCTGTCCCGTCGGGACAGAACCTCTGTTTTTAGGTTTTGCGAGTAGTGGGCAATGTCGGGTTAGATGGGGTTTTGCGTACTGTTTTGTGGGCATGATTGTGAGTGTGTGATGCCTATGTGCAGGTGGTGTGACACCGGGAGTGCCCTCGACTTCCCACAAATCCGTCGCCCGCGGTTGAGGCAAGTGTGTTGTAATGTATAGCGGATTGTAGGTTGCTTGTTGATATTGGATGAAAGATTGAATACTTGCTATGATCACTTGCCTTGCTTGCTGTTTTCCAAAGATATATTGAGTATGATTATCATGATATGATGCTATGTGTCTATACTTATCATGATTCGATGCCATGGGTAATATTTGTCATGCTGAGATGTCATATGTTTATGTACATGTGAAATATGATAATTGGCATAGTTGCATGCATGACATGAGATGGGGCGAGGGCGGTGAGAAAGTCATTAACTAATCCGGGAAAGGCCGGTGAGAAAGTTATGACTAGTCCGGAACGCCATTGAGTAAGACCTACATCGTGATTCCATTCACGTGGTGAATGGAAGCGAGGAGTAGGCACCATCCATCTTCGGGATGGAAGGGGGGAGAGGGTGCACACCAACGGGTGTGTACTCAACCATACCGGTATGAGTTTCCAAGGAGATATGAGCATAACATTGCATTGCATTGCATTGCAATACATATTTAATGATGATGATGTTGTTATGTGCTCAAGTATGAGATGTTTTATGTGATGTAAGGTATTATTGTCTTGTAAATGATCTTGTTGTCCATTACAATATGCTTGCTGAGTTTTCGAACTCACGCTTGTGTTTTATGTTGTTTTTAGGTACTTTGAGATCGGCATGCGGGAAAAAGGGGTCTAGCTACACTTCTACACGTAGCTCCACCATCATAGTCCATAATTAATCACTTGAAGACATGATATTAAGAGTTGTGCCATAAACTTAATGTAGGGTTTAATTTAGCATGCTTGTGATTCCTTATTTGCTTGGTTATAGCTTATGAAGTGGTTGAGCATGCTTTTATTGGCGTAATTTGATGATATATCCATTTATGTTGATGTTTTATTTGTCGTGTGCTATGACATATCTTGCCATGATATTGATATTGTGTTAATTCATGTTAAAACAAAGGAGATGCTGCCGAAATCTCGGTTTTTAGCATGTGCGCCTTTGCTGGAATTTATGTTTAATTGTGGTATTTAGATGTTGTTTAGCTTATGTTTGGTAGCATTCAGGCATATTAAATGCCGGGGTGTTACAGTTGGTATCAGAGCCAGGTTGTAGGTCCTTGGAATGTGAATTTTTAGTATCATGCTATAGGGTACAACTAAAATGTGATGTGGAATAACTTAGAAACATGGCTTTGGTCTTAACTAAAACTTTGTTATAGGATAGCAACATTAAAACTTGCAAAAGTGGTATAAGTAATTTAAAATTTGACACACATGGATGCACAGTAGGAAAGGGTATGGGAATCGTTGCTTTACGCTTGAATGTTGTATTTGAGCCTTGATGTTGAATGCTACATTTGTTTATGTATGTTGCTATGTTTATGAAAGAATTGAATGGAATTGTTCATGTTATTATGTTAAAGTGGGGTTGTGGTGCCGAAGGGTTTCGGTCACCTCTCTTTATTCATTGTAAGGGTGAAGTGTGACGGTGTGGCCGGTTAGCGCCATCACCGAAGAACTATTAACCCCTGTAGGAGAAGAGTGCTTACCCTTTACGTGCGTAGATCGGGTAGTTGGCGGAGTCAAATAGAAGAGTTTGGTGGTGGGTTCCTTCGTATGTTCTTCACCGTTCTGACGGTTGGTTATGGTTGGTTTTCTTGGTTTTAGTTGATGGAAACTAAAAGAAAAATGTTTGGTATTGGATTTTTCGCGGATCATTCCGTATGCGATTTGTGGTTTTTGGTCTTCCTTGGTTGGAAATGAAGAAGAAGAGTTCTGATTGCGCCTTTTAGTCGCCTTTGCTTTGACACCGGTTTCTTTGGTTATTGTGGTTTGTCTTAGGGAGGAAACATATGTGGTTGTTGTCCTCCCTATCTGAGAAAAGAGTTGAAGTTATCCTAGTGCCGACCTTAGGTTGGGTGGAGCTAAGTTTTGTAACTTTATCGGAAAAGGTTTGGTTGAACATTTTGTTTTCCCTAGTGCATCCTTCTTCCTTCTTGGAAGTATGGATCTTGAGATTTCTTGAAGAGTTTTGTGGGCAAATTTGGGAACTTGAGAGTGGAACTCTCCTGCATTTCTGTTAGAGTTTTGTTTTCTTCATTGCCTGGAAAAGGAGAAATTGTCTATCGGTGTTCGCTTACGGTTCTTGAGTTGTGGTTGTCCTTAAAAGTGGAGTTGCATCCTGTTTGTCAAAAGTGAAAATGGTTGTTTAGCATGTCATGTAGTATGTAACAATGTGGTTATTAGAAATGATTTGTTCTTAAGTTAATTCTTTGAAATTTGAATCGAGTTAAAAGTAATATTTGTGCTTAGCTTAAGATTAAATGAACTTCTAGTGTTGCAGATTACCCTATAATGAGAATGAATAAATATGTTAATGTACATGCTTAGAATCTGTTGCCTTGCTTTGAAAGTGCTTATGACCCTCGAATATGTTTAAAGTTTTAAACCCTAATGCATAGTTAAAACATTAAGATGATGTAGACTAGATATTGTTAAAGAAACTTTCTTTGGTTGTCTAAAGATGTTCTAATCTAATGGATTAATAGAGAGATTTAATCGTGTTGACTAGTGACTTTAATTTGGAAGTTGATTAGAGTTGCTTTTTATATTATCGCAAACCATTAGTATAATTGGAAGTATGCAGTTGTGTTCCTACGATGCTAGTATCGATGTCAATTGTGAAGACATAGGCTTTGCTGTTTATGTTATTGCTAAAGCATTGGGATGGTCTAACCTATTAAATTTGTTTTTATAGTTGGAGTATGTTGTGTAGTGATAATTTGTTATGGTATATGGATAGTGTAACTAAAAAACAATGTAGTTGTTTTTATGATTATGCCTATTTATGGATATTGATGATTTAGTAGTGGTGGTAATTGTTTGGATTACTTTTTGGAAGCCATTGTAAAATAGAGATTATTATAACATGTGGCGATGAAGTGAACCATGGATATTTTAGCATGATATAGAATTGTATCCTAAAGAAGGTGTATCTTAGGATCATAATTTTCGACTTTGTCTTATGGAGATACTATTTGTATGTTGAAGTCATTTGTTAATGGAATAAGTTTTGATTGTCAAGATGTTGACGTATTTATGGTATAAAAATTGATAGGATGATCATGCTTAAGTATCTGTTGAAGTACTACGTTTGAAATATAGAATACGTTGTTTTATGATGTGTTGGTTTGTGGGGTTCTTGAGGAGGTAGTATGGATTGATTTAAGATGGGTTTTTGTAACACCCCAAAATTTTGCTTTTCTTAAATCTATGTGGGATTTGGCACTTTGGTGAATTTTTGGAATTTTCTGGAATTTATTTGGATTTATTTGGAATTTATTTGAATTTATTCCATTTTGAAATAATTAAAGAATTAAACTTTGCAAATAAAATTTTGTTGGAAATATTTTATTTGAGTCCCAAATACCCTAAAATATTTTCCAGAATTTTTCTGGAATTTTTCTGAGTCTTTTGCTATTTTTAATGAATTAAATGAATTTCTGGGAATTATTTTAAATATTAAATCGCTGGAAAATCAAGTCGGGTCAAGTACTGTTCATCCGACCGGACCCGAGTCCGAGTCCGACTCGAGTCCGACCCGAGCCACGTGACTTGACCGAACCCCATTCGATCCTAACCGTTGGATCGAGATCCAACGGTCCAAATTGGACCGCACCGGTTCGAGCTGAGTCTGGGTCGGATCCGATCGCACCCACGCGATTGTGACCGTCGATCGTGCCATGTGGACGGCTGTGCGTCGTCATCTCCACCGAAACCGAGCCGGACTCCGCCGCCGCGTAGATCTAGGGTTCCGCCTCGGGCACGAACGCCGAGGCTATTTAAGGCCCGGGTCACACCCCGAGGTTGGCCCTGACCTTGCGCACCCGTAGCCCCTACTCACCAAGGCAGAGCCGCCGCCGTTTAGCCACGATAGCTCGCCGTAGTTGAGCGCCGCTCCGCCACGGTTTTTGCTTCATCCCGCCGCCGTTCGCCGTCTTCCGCCGAGTTGGAGCCCAGTTCCGGAGTCCTCAAGCCAAGGCGCACCCGTGGGTACCTCTCACTCCGCCGGAGAGACCCCGAAATGCCGTCGGGCTCGTCGTCGTTTTCGTCTCCGGTGGCCCTGCTCCGCCGTGTCGCCATCACCGTCCGCGAGCTCTGTGCGCCGTCCGATCTTGATCGTGCGGTTGAGGTGAGTTCACGTGTTTCCAAACCCGATTAAATCTGGACCGTTGGATCAAGATCCAACGGCCCACGATCACCACGTGCCGTAGTAGTGTTAATGTAGGATTAGATCTGGACCGTCCGATCTAGATCGAACGGCCCACGATCATCGAGTAGTTTTCAACGTGTTAACCTTGGATCTAATCGTGGCTGTTGATTTTCAAATCAACGGACACGATCGTGCCACGTCTCCGGGGAGCCGAGCCGCCGCGCCACGCAGCGTGTGTGGAGTCATCGACACGCTGAGGCCCGCATGTCGGCGACCAGCCAAACTACACCATGACGTCACGCCGACGCCATGGCGAACCCGCATGTCACGTGTCGGCCGTCACCGAGCGCTGACGTCAGCAATGACATCACAGTGGGTCCCACCTGTCAGCACCGTGGGCTGAGCCCCGCTGACGTCAGCAATGACGTCACCCGAGTGGTCCCACCTGTCAGTCTCACGTGGAGCCGTGGACCAGGTCCACGGTAGACCCGAGCCGAGCGTGGACCGAGTCCATGGACCGGCTGACGTCAGCCGCCCAATCATAGGCTGCCACGTGTCCAGGCTGACGCAATAATTAATTTCCTAAAAAGAAAATGATTTATTAATTCGAAATAATGATTTCAGATTTTGTTTCAAACTTCAAACGCTTATAACTTTTGCGTTTCAACTCCGATTTGAGTGATTCAAATTTCTAAATTTGTATAAAATTGAGATCTACCTAAATATGAATTTTATTTAATTTTTGGACTAAAGTTTTCCTCTGTAATATTATTTAATTGATTATTTAAACTTCAAAATGCTATAACTTTTGCATTTTAACTCCAAATTTGACGATTTCAGTTTCTAAAAATTCATAAAATTATGTTCTCTCTGTTTATGGATTTTATTTGGATGTTTGGACACTTTTTGCCTATTGTTTATTCGTGTATTGCTATTTGCACGCTTTACGAGTAGACGTTGAAGTGCCGGAAGGATTCGAAGGTGAAGTATTGACTCAGGATCCAGCTCAAGACCAAGACCAAGTACTTTTCGAAGGCAAGTTGTGCTTTGACCATGTTGATCCCATTTTTGAAACCTATTTTGGTTCAAACTATTGCATGCTAGTTCAATTAGAAAATACTTTATTTAAATTTGGGGAATTAGATAAATGCCAAATTGCTGTATGACACCTTGATTACTTAAGTATGTGCCATGACCCCTTGTCACCCTAGTGTGGATTACTAGTTGGACATTACTAAAATTGCCAACATGGGTTTAGACCGTTGTAGTATATTGCTTAGACCGGCTACGTGCTCACGACATGATTTGGACAAACAAATGTTAATATTGACTTAATGATATATTGAACCTGTTTTGGAAAGGTATCATGTGATGTTGATGGCACGTGGTGCATGGTAATCAACTGGGGTTTGATAAATAGTTTTTCGACCGGGGCATGTGGCAAGAATAATCAGGTGGGCCAGTTGTGGCATTGGGGATGTTGATTTGGTTCTTCGGGTAGTCTTGCCCTGGTCACCCTAAGGACTTCACCTTGCAAGCCTTTGAACTGGGTCTAACGTGCAACCACATGTCTGTAATGGGACGGACCTAGTTGACTAAGTTGCTAATAACGTACCTGTGGGACCTCAGGAGGTCAACTACACCCTTTGTGTAAGTTGTACGGGGGAGCGTACCGGGGCTGAGGCCAGGTACCCATCTAACGGTTGATTGGCCTAAACTTCGCCTTAGCTAAGGGAAGGGTTAGTGTGCAATAACCGGGGAGGACCACTTGTATTGTTAGAAGTTTCCGAAAGACTTTGTTACGGGAACTCGCCTTTGTGGTGTTTGACTGTATCTTGTGGGTAAAGTGCATAACCTCTGCAGAGTGTTCAATCTATTCGAATAGCCGTGTCGGCGGTATTGGACATCGCTCGGGAATTACAGTCAAGGGTTAGATTTTCTCAAAAATAGCATGGACCTGAAAGGTTGGGTTGGATTAATAATGATGTTGATAGAAATGTGGATTAGGATGGGAAAGATGTTTATTAAACTCCTTGAAAAGTTATTTATGCTATACTTGTTTCTACTGCTTTCGAATCTACTTATGTTACTTGTCAAATCTTTGTTTCTTCGCAAATATACCCTGAGCTATTCCTTTGTATCAAGCCATGCATGTAGTATATTAGCTTGCATTACAGGCATGACTTGTCGAGTACCAAGTACTCACCCTTGCCACAATACAACACAGTTGAAGAGGAGACTACACCGGCTTTGGAGGAGGAGCTCCACGAGGAACCGCTCTACTTAGGAGCGAGCCCGGCCAGTTGCCTGTGGTATCTTTGGATGGCGCCACGAAGTTATCTTATTTTTCCGCTGCTACTATTTCTCTCTTAATAAGTTTCGCCCTGCGAGGCGTACATTTGTAACTTGACCATAAGGTCGAGTAACCAGTTTGGTTATTTAAATAAAAGTACTTTACTAGTATCGAGTGGTATGATTGTGATATTTACCGATGTTAAGACTGTGTGCACTAGCGCGTTCCTGGACTAGTGCTGAATACAAAGAGGGTCCGGATTTGCAAATTCGGGGTCCCGACAGTTTTCTCGATAAGTAAATAGTGATTATGGAATGCTTAAATGTTAAGGATAGTGGGACACTGGTTATGGTGAGTCTCATGCCGAGCTTGTGTATAAAACCTTTTGGTCTGGGTTGGTGGTTTGCTATCTTGGTTAAATGTTTTTTTTTGGTCAAGGTGTTCTTTATGTTGCATTTTCGAGTTTCCCTAAAACTCGTAGAGGTTGGTGCCCATCTTTGGTTTTGGCTAAGTTGTTCAGTTTAAGCTATGAGTTTGATTTTGCACCCAAAAGCCTTTGAGTGGATCGCGCTCCTTCGCGTTCGCCTTTGAAGCATACTTGGAGTAAATCTTAAAAGGAAGCCGATGGACATAGTGGTGTGTTGAAAATTCTTGAGATTTAATTTGTAAGTCTATTTGATTGGAACTGGATTTATTTGGAAAAGGTCATGTGGTGTTTGCGAGTGTTTCAAAAGGGTGGATTTTATGAATGTTTATAAGTGATTCGGGTTGGTGAAGTGTTCTCATTTTGGGAAAATGAGTCTCCCATTTCTCTTTGAGAATTGATGTTCTCTTTCAAAATGTTGATTTTGGTTAAAACGCGATGCTTTACAAATTTGGCTTTCAATTGTCGACGGGTTATGTATGACGTGGTGTTTTTCTGTTAATGGTGTTCCCCTCATAGTTTTATGATTGGGCGCAATCATCGATGCTATCCAAGTTTTAATCATGTGATGCAGAGGAAGAAGTTGTCTTGTGAATGACTATTTGGTAGCGTTGTACATGATGAATGAATGGTGAAAAGGAAACATGACATCATTTATAGATGTCTATTGATAAAAGAGTCGTTGAGCAGTCGGTGAGTAAGTCATATAGGGAAATATGACTAATCCGGTGTGCTCGAAAAGCTTGGATTCATGTCATGAATCTAGATTTCCATTTGCTCTTAAGCATGAAAAGAAAGAGTGAAGAGTTCCTGGCATTTGGCTTTGTTGTAAGAGGATTGGGTTTCCTTGTTTCCTTGAGAGTTATTATGGCGGTTGTGGATTCTTTCGATTGGTTTGAGAATCGGTTTTCTCTTCCACAATGTTGTTTTTATGAGATGCTTGGCTGTGGTGAAAGTGAGTCGAGTTGTCATTGATTGTTGAGAATTTATGACAAAGAATTGTGTGGAGTCTGACTTTTTGTTTGAGTGGTCCCCGATGCGAGATGTATCGCATTGATTTGAGATTGGAGTTTTTCCTTTGCGACTTGACTTAGGAAAAAAGATCGAGTGATCTTTCGAGGTTGTCAAACCTTTGTTCCAAGTGATTTGTTGTGTTTTGGGTTCGAGTTGATGAATGTGGTTCATCCGACTAAGGGAGTTGCTCTTTGTTGGCATTCTCGTTTGAGATGTGAATAGAAATGTCTATGGAATTGTTGAGCATAATGGAGGATTATACTCATGGGTTTGGTAGTTTTTGACTGAGAAAGTGTGCGGGCGAGACCCTCATAGGAAAAGAACCAGTTGAGGTTTGGTAATAATTTACAGCTCTACCTTGGGCTAGGCGTAGAACTTTGGTTGTGGTTCGAAGGGTGGTCATGTTGGAAGTTGGTGATGTCGGTCCAAACCTTGTTGAGAATATGATAATTTGAAATATAGTGATCTGTCGTGAACTTTGTCGTAGCTAGTTGTCCATGGGTGTGTGTTATGCCTGGGAGGGGGTAGAATGAAAGTGTAGCGTGGTTTGTGGAAGAAAAGAAAAGTTTTGTCGATGAAGGCTATGTACGTAGCTGACATTAGTTAATTTTGATTCTTTGTGAAAAGGGTCAAATAATTGGAAGAGATGGGATTTTGTGTCATGATTGAGTTTGATGGAGTGTGGTAGTCAGGTTGGTTGTGATAGAAGTGCGAAATGTTTGTCGTGAGGATTCGAGCGTTTTGGGTTGATGGAGCCTTTGCGGTAAGCCTTTTTCCCTTGGGGACTTGGTAGTTGTTTTTGGTGTCGCTTCGGATTCGAGGTCGAATCCAGTTGAAGGAAGAATGTGACACTACGTTTTGGTGTGACATTACAAATTGCGAATTTAGAGAAGAAAATCTTACGGCTTGAGGTTTACTCGCGTTTTGGGCCTTTTGAGCGTTGTGACACCATGGAGTGTCGTAACCTTATTTAACGTGCATGATAAGGTTAATAACATTATGAGATGTGGAATTAAGGTTAAAACTATAGGATATGGAGGTTAATAGCTTTTCCGGGCCGTTTATGGGGTTTTGGGCCTTCCCGGGGGAGTTTTGGCCTTGGTGGGCTTTGGTGGGATGGAGTAGGTCTCCGTAACGGACTAGGTTTGGGTGTGGGGCTGGTAAAGGGCTCCCCACCAGCCCTTGGGACGTCCACCCCTGCCCCATGCGCCCCTAACCCTAGCCGCCACCCTTCCTCCTCCCTCCACCTCCTAGCCGCCCCATCTCTTGCCCCCATGGCGCCCCCATTGCTCCCCATTGCACACCACCTCTCCTCCACCCCCCTTGCTGCCCTAGGGTGACCTCCCCACCCCTGCATCCTCATGGATCCATCCGAGGAGCGAGGAGCGAGGTGCGAGGTGCGAGGAGCGAGGAGCGAGGAGCGAGGAGCGAGGAGATCGATTGGAGTTTTCGTGCGTCGGGCAAAGGTATGATCATGGGGCTCCTCGGGGATGAGCTAGGTACTGTTATTAGGGAGTTTATCAAGTTTTTACATCAATTGGTGGTGCTGGATTTGAGTAATTTGGGTTAGATCTAGATGTTGCCACGTTTCTGTTTTCGGGCAGATTGAGCAGTCGAGCTAGGGTTCGCGTTTTCGCCAATTTAGAATCCGAATCTTGTCGTACGGATGTTGAAGAAGTTGTATATAATTTAATTATCTTTCCGTGGATATAAAGAAAGTTAAATTCCGCCTAGCCGTTTAAAAGTTATGGCTGTTTTACCGAGCGTGTTAAAATATGTGACGTAATTGGAACAGATCACGGTAATCTGTAGATTAGACGACATTAGAGTCCGAATCAGTCTTTCCCTATACCTAGAGAAAGTTGTGAAATTTCCTAAGCTACGCGAGGATGTACTCGTTTAATTGATTCGGAGTCCCAGAACTCAAGTTATGCTTTTTGCAAGGCTGCTGTCCCGTCGGGACAGAACCTCTGTTTTTAGGTTTTGCGAGTAGTGGGCAATGTCGGGTTAGATGGGGTTTTGCGTACTGTTTTGTGGGCATGATTGTGAGTGTGTGATGCCTATGTGCAGGTGGTGTGACACCGAGTGCCCTCGACTTCCCACAAATCCGTCGCTTGCGGTTGAGGCAAGTGTGTTGTAATGTATAGCGGATTGTAGGTTGCTTGTTGATATTGGATGAAAGATTGAATACTTGCTATGATCACTTGCCTTGCTTGCTGTTTTCCAATGATATATTGAGTATGATTATCATGATATGATGCTATGTGTCTATACTTATCATGATTCGATGCCATGTGTAATATTTGTCATGCTGAGATGCCATATGTTTATGTACATGTGAAATATGATAATTGGCATAGTTGCATGCATGACATGAGATGGGGCGAGGGCGGTGAGAAAGTCATTAACTAATCCGGGAAAGGCCGATGAGAAAGTTATGACTAGTCCGGAACGCCATTGAGTAAGACCTACATCGTGATTCCATTCACGTGGTGAATGGAAGCGAGGAGTAGGCACCCTCCATCTTCGGGATGGAAGGGGGGAGAGGGTGCACACCGACGGGTGTGTACTCAACCATACCGGTATGAGTTTCCAAGGAGATATGAGCATAACATTGCATTGCATTGCATTGCAATACATATTTAATGATGATGATGTTGTTATGTGCTCAAGTATGAGATGTTTTATGTGATGTAAGGTATTATTGTCTTGTAAATGATCTTGTTGTCCATTACAATATGCTTGCTGAGTTTTCGAACTCATGCTTGTGTTTTATGTTGTTTTTAGGTACTTTGAGATCGGCATGCGGGAAAAAGGGGTCTAGCTACACTTCTACACGTAGCTCCACCATCATAGTCCATAATTAATCACTTGGAGACATGATATTAAGAGTTGTGCCATAAACTTAATGTAGGGTTTAATTTAGCATGCTTGTGATTCCTTATTTGCTTGGTTATAGCTTATGAAGTGGTTGAGCATGCTTTTATTGGCGTAATTTGATGATATATCCATTTATGTTGATGTTTTATTTGTCGTGTGCTATGACATATCTTGCCATGATATTGATATTGTGTTAATTCATGTTAAAACAAAGGAGATGCTGCCGAAATCTCGGTTTTTAGCATGTGCGCCTTTGCTGGAATTTATGTTTAATTGTGGTATTTAGATGTTGTTTAGCTTATGTTTGGTAGCATTCAGGCATATTAAATGCCAGTGTTATTCTGATTGGTATCAGAGCCAGGTTGTAGGTCCTTGGAATGTGAATTTTTAGTATCATGCTATAGGGTACAACTAAAATGTGATGTGGAATAACTTAGAAACATGGCTTTGGTCTTAACTAAAACTTTGTTATAGGATAGCAACATTAAAACTTGCAAAAGTGGTATAAGTAATTTAAAATTTGACACACATGGATGCACAGTAGGAAAGGGTATGGGAATCGTTGCTTTACGCTTGAATGTTGTATTTGAGCCTTGATGTTGAATGCTACATTTGTTTATGTATGTTGCTATGTTTATGAAAGAATTGAATGGAATTGTTCATGTTATTATGTTAAAGTGGGGTTGTGGTGCCGAAGGGTTTAGGTCACCTCTCTTTATTCATTGTAAGGGTGAAGTGTGACGGTGTGGCGGTTAGCGCCATCACCGAAGAACTATTAACCCCTGTAGGAGAAGAGTGCTTACCCTTTCTGTCAGAGATCGGGTAGTTGACGGAGTCAAATAGAAGAGTTTGGTGGTGGGTTCCTTCAGATGTTCTTCACCGATTACGACGGTTGGTTATGGTTGGTTTTCTTGGTTTTAGTTGATGGAAACTAAAAGAAAAATGTTTGGTATTGGATTTTTCGCGGATCATTCCGTATGCGATTTGTGGTTTTGGTCTTCCTTGGTTGGAAATGAAGAAGAAGAGTTCTGATTCGCCTTTTTAGTCGCCTTTGCTTTGACACCGGTTTTGCTGGTTATTGTGGTTTGTCTTAGGAGGAAACATATGTGGTTGTTGTCCTCCCTATCTGAGAAAAGAGTTGAAGTTATCCTAGTGCCGACCTTAGGTTGGGTGGAGCTAAGTTTTGTAACTTTATCGGAAAAGGTTTGGTTGAACATTTTGTTTTCCCTAGTGCATCCTTCTTCCTTCTTGGAAGTATGGATCTTGAGATTTCTTGAAGAGTTTTGTGGGCAAATTTGGGAACTTGAGAGTGGAACTCTCCTGCATTTCTGTTAGAGTTTTGTTTTCTTCATTGCCTGGAAAAGGAGAAATTGTCTATCGGTGTTCGTTCTGGTTCTTGAGTTGTGGTTGTCCTTAAAAGTGGAGTTGCATCCTGTTTGTCAAAAGTGAAAATGGTTGTTTAGCATGTCATGTAGTATGTAACAATGTGGTTATTAGAAATGATTTGTTCTTAAGTTAATTGCTGAGCTGAATTAGTTAAAAGTAATATTTGTGCTTAGCTTAAGATTAAATGAACTTCTAGTGTTGCAGATTACCCTATAATGAGAATGAATAAATATGTTAATGTACATGCTTAGAATCTGTTGCCTTGCTTTGAAAGTGCTTATGACCCTCGAATATGTTTAAAGTTTTAAACCCTAATGCATAGTTAAAACATTAAGATGATGTAGACTAGATATTGTTAAAGAAACTTTCTTTGGTTGTCTAAAGATGTTCTAATCTAATGGATTAATAGAGAGATTTAATCGTGTTGACTAGTGACTTTAATTTGGAAGTTGATTAGAGTTGCTTTTTATATTATCGCAAACCATTAGTATAATTGGAAGTATGCAGTTGTGTTCCTACGATGCTAGTATCGATGTCAATTGTGAAGACATAGGCTTTCTTGTTTATGTTATTGCTAAAGCATTGGGATGGTCTAACCTATTAAATTTGTTTTTATAGTTGGAGTATGTTGTGTAGTGACAATTTGTTATGGTATATGGATAGTGTAACTAAAAAACAATGTAGTTGTTTTTATGATTATGCCTATTTATGGATATTGATGATTTAGTAGTGGTGGTAATTGTTTGGATTACTTTTTGGAAGCCATTGTAAAATAGAGATTATTATAACATGTGGCGATGAAGTGAACCATGGATATTTTAGCATGATATAGAATTGTATCCTAAAGAAGGTGTATCTTAGGATCATAATTTTCGACTTTGTCTTATGGAGATACTATTTGTATGTTGAAGTCATTTGTTAATGGAATAAGTTTTGATTGTCAAGATGTTGACGTATTTATGGTATAAAAATTGATAGGATGATCATGCTTAAGTATCTGTTGAAGTACTACGTTTGAAATATAGAATACGTTGTTTTATGATGTGTTGGTTTGTAGGGTTCTTGAGGAGGTAGTATGGATTGATTTAAGATGGGTTTTTGTAACACCCCAAAATTTTGCTTTTCTTAAATCTATGTGTGATTTGGCACTTTGGTGAATTTTTGGAATTTTCTGGAATTTATTTGGATTTATTTGGAATTTATTTGAATTTATTCCATTTTGAAATAATTAAAGAATTAAACTTTGCAAATAAAATTTTGTTGGAAATATTTTATTTGAGTCCCAAATACCCTAAAATATTTTCCAGAATTTTTCTGGAATTTTTCTGAGTCTTTTGCTATTTTTAATGAATTAAATGAATTTCTGGGAATTATTTTAAATATTAAATCGCTGGAAAATCAAGTCGGGTCAAGTACTGTTCATCCGACCGGACCCGAGTCCGAGTCCGACTCGAGTCCGACCCGAGCCACGTGACTTGACCGAACCCCATTCGATCCTAACCGTTGGATCGAGATCCAACGGTCCAAATTGGACCGCACCGGTTCGAGCTGAGTCTGGGTCGGATCCGATCGCGCCCACGCGATCGTGACCGTCGATCGTGCCACGTGGACGGCTGTGCGTCGTCGTCTCCACCGAAACCGAGCCGGACTCCGCCGCCGCGTAGATCTAGGGTTCCGCCTCGGGCACGAACGCCGAGGCTATTTAAGGCCCGGGTCACACCCCGAGGTCGGCCCTGACCTTGCGCACCCGTAGCCCCTACTCACCAAGGCAGAGCCGCCGCCGTTTAGCCACGATAGCTCGCCGTAGTTGAGCGCCGCTCCGCCACGGTTTTTGCTTCATCCCGCCGCCGTCCGCCGTCTTCCGCCGAGTTGGAGCCCAGTTCCGGAGTCCTCAAGCCAAGGCGCACCCGTGGGTACCTCTCACTCCGCCGGAGAGACCCCGAAACGCCGTCGGGCTCGTCGTCGTTTTCGTCTCCGGTGGCCCTGCTCCGCCGTGTCGCCATCACCGTCCGCGAGCTCTGTGCGCCGTCCGATCTTGATCGTGCGGTTGAGGTGAGTTCACGTGTTTCCAAACCCGATTAAATCTGGACCGTTGGATCAAGATCCAACGGCCCACGATCACCACGTGCCGTAGTAGTGTTAATGTAGGATTAGATGCTGGACCGTCCGTCTAGATCGAGCGGCCCCACGATCATCGAGTAGTTTTCAACGTGTTAACCTTGGATCTAATCGTGGCCGTTGATTTTCAAATCAACGGACACGATCGCGCGCCACGCGGTCCGGGAGCCGAAGCCGCCGCGCCACGCCGCGTGTGGGTCATCGACACGCTGGGCCCGCATGTCGACCGACCAAACTACACCATGACGCCACGCCGACGCCATGGCGAACCCGCATGTCGGGCCGTCTCGGCGAGCGACGCCAAGAATGACGCTCACAGTTGGGTCCCACTGCCGCCGACTGTGAGCCGAGCCTCCGACATCAATGACGTCACCCGAGTGGTCCCACCTCGATCTCACGTGGAGCCGTGGACCAGGTCCACTGAGACCCGAGCCGAGCGTGGGCCGAGTCCATGGACCGGCCGACGCCACCGCCCAATCGAGGCTGCCACGTGTCCAGGTGGCGCAATAATTAATTTCCTAAAAAGAAAATGATTTATTAATTCGAAATAATGATTTCAGATTTTGTTTCAAACTTCAAACGCTTATAACTTTTGCGTTTCAACTCCGATTTGAGTGATTCAAATTTCTAAATTTGTATAAAATTGAGATCTACCTAAATATGAATTTTATTTAATTTTTGGACTAAAGTTTTCCTCTGTAATATTATTTAATTGATTATTTAAACTTCAAAATGCTATAACTTTTGCATTTTAACTCCAAATTTGACGATTTCAGTTTCTAAAAATTCATAAAATTATGTTCTCTCTGTTTATGGATTTTATTTGGATGTTTGGACACTTTTTGCCTATTGTTTATTCGTGTATTGCTATTTGCACGCTTTACGAGTAGACGTTGAAGTGCCGGAAGGATTCGAAGGAGAAGTATTGACTCAGGATCTAGCTCAAGACCAAGACCAAGTACTTTTCGAAGGCAAGTTGTGCTTTGACCATGTTGATCCCATTTTTGAAACCTATTTTGGTTCAAACTATTGCATGCTAGTTCAATTAGAAAATACTTTATTTAAATTTGGGGAATTAGATAAATGCCAAATTGTTGTATGACACCTTGATTACTTAAGTATGTGCCATGACCCCTTGTCACCCTAGTGTGGATTACTAGTTGGACATTACTAAAATTGCCAACATGGGTTTAGACCGTTGTAGTATATTGCTTAGACCGGCTACGTGCTCACGACATGATTTGGACAAACAAATGTTAATATTGACTTAATGATATATTGAACCTGTTTTGGAAAGGTATCATGTGATGTTGATGGCACGTGGTGCATGGTAATCAAGCGGGTTTGATAAATAGTTTTTCGACCGGGCATGTGGCAAGAATAATCAGTGGGCGGTTGTGGCATTGGGGATGTTGATTTGGTTCTTCGGGTAGTCTTGCCCTGGTCACCCTAAGGACTTCACCTTGCAAGCCTTTGAACTGGGTCTAACGTGCAACCACATGTCTGTAATGGGACGAACCTAGTTGACTAAGTTGCTAATAACGCACTGTGGGACCTCGTGAGGTCAACTACACCCTTTGTGTAAGTTGTACGGGGAGCGTCTGGGTGAGGCCAGGTACCCATCTAACGGTTGATTGGCCTAAACTTCGCCTTAGCTAAGGGAAGGGTTAGTGTGCAATAACCGGGGAGGACCACTTGTATTGTTAGAAGTTTCCGAAAGACTTTGTTACGGGAACTCGCCTTTGTGGTGTTTGACTGTATCTTGTGGGTAAAGTGCATAACCTCTGCAGAGTGTTCAATCTATTCGAATAGCCGTGTCCGCGGTATTGGACATCGCTCGGGAATTACAGTCAAGGGTTAGATTTTCTCAAAAATAGCTTGGACCTGAAAGGTTGGGTTGGATTAATAATGATGTTGATAGAAATGTGGATTAGGATGGGAAAGATGTTTATTAAACTCCTTGAAAAGTTATTTATGCTATACTTGTTTCTACTGCTTTCGAATCTACTTATGTTACTTGTCAAATGCTGTTTACTGCAAATATACCCTGAGCTATTCCTTTGTATCAAGCCATGCATGTAGTATATTAGCTTGCATTCTGTGCATGACTTGCTGAGTACCAAGTACTCACCCTTGCCACAATACAACACCAGTTGAAGAGGAGACTACACCAGCTTTGGAGGAGGAGCTCCACGAGGAACCGTCTACTTAGGGAGCGAGCCCGGTCGGTTACTGTGGTATCTTTGGATGGCGCCACGAAGTTATCTTATTTTTCCGCTGCTACTATTTCTCTCTTAATAAGTTTCGCCCTGCGAGGCGTACATTTGTAACTTGACCATAAGGTCGAGTAACCAGTTTGGTTATTTAAATAAAAGTACTTTACTAGTATCGAGTGGTATGATTGTGATATTTACCGATGTTAAGACTGTGTGCACTAGCGCGTTCCTGGACTAGTGCTGAATACACAGAGGGTCCGGATTTGCAAATTCGGGGTCCCGACAGTTTTCTCGATAAGTAAATAGTGATTATGGAATGCTTAAATGTTAAGGATAGTGGGACACTGGTTATGGTGAGTCTCATGCCGAGCTTGTGTATAAAACCTTTTGGTCTGGGTTGGTGGTTTGCTATCTTGGTTAAATGTTTTTTTTTGGTCCAGGTGTTCTTTATGTTGCATTTTCGAGTTTCCCTAAAACTCATAGAGGTTGGTGCCCATCTTTGGTTTTGGCTAAGTTGTTCAGTTTAAGCTATGAGTTTGATTTTGCACCCAAAAGCCTTTGAGTGGATCGCGCTCCTTCGCGTTCGCACTGAAGCATACTTGGAGTAAATCTTAAAAAGGAAGCCGATGGACATAGTGGGCTGTGTTGAAAATTCTTAAGATTTAATTTGTAAGTCTATTTGATTGGAACTGGATTTATTTGGAAAAAGTCATGTGGTGTTTGCGAGTGTTTCAAAAGGGTGGATTTTATGAATGTTTATAAGTGATTCGGGTTGGTGAAGTGTTCTCATTTTGGGAAAATGAGTCTCCCATTTCTCTTTGAGAATTGATGTTCTCTTTCAAAATGTTGATTTTGGTTAAAACGCGATGCTTTACAAATTTGGCTTTCAATTGTCGACGGGTTATGTATGACGTGGTGTTTTCCTGTTAATGGTGTTCCCCTCATAGTTTTATGATTGGGCGCAATCATCGATGCTATCCAAGTTTTAATCATGTGATGCGAGAGGAAGAAGTTGTCTTGTGAATGACTATTTGGTAGCGTTGTACATGATGAATGAATGGTGAAAAGGAAACATGACATCATTTATAGATGTCTATTGATAAAAGAGTCGTTGAGCCAGTCGGTGAGTAAGTCATATAGGGAAATATGACTAATCCGGTGTGCTCTCGAAAAGCTTGGATTCATGTCATGAATCTAGATTTCCATTTGCTCTTTAGCATGAAAAGAAAGAGTGAAGAGTTCTGGCATTTGGCTTTGTTGTAAGAGGATTGGGTTTCCTTGTATCCTTGAGAGTTATAAAGGCGGTTGTGGATTCTTTCGATTGGTTTGAGAAACGGTTTTCTCTTCCACAATGTAGATTTTTATGAGAAGCTAGGCTGTGGTGAAAGAGAGTCGAGATGTCAATGATTGATGAGAATTTACGACAAAGAATTGTGTGGAGTCTCTCTTTTTGTTTGAGTGGTCCCGATGCGAGATGTATCGCATTGATTTGAGATTGGAGTTTTTCCTTTGCGACTTGACTTAGGAAAAAGATCGAGTGATCTTTCGAGGTTGTCAAACCTTTGTTCCAAGTGATTTGTTGTGTTTTGGGTTCGAGTTGATGAATGTGGTTCATCCGACTAAGGGAGTTGCTCTTTGTTGGCATTCTCATTTGAGATGTGAATAGAAATGTCTATGGAATTGTTGAGCATAATGGAGGATTATACTCATGGGTTTGGTAGTTTTTGACTGAGAAAGTGTGCGGGCGAGACCCTCATAGGAAAAGAACCAGTTGAGGTTTGGTAATAATTCTGACTCTACCTTGGGCTAGGCGTAGAACTTTGGTTGTGGTTCGAAGGGTGGTCATGTTGGAAGTTGGTGATGTCGGTCCAAACCTTGTTGAGAATATGATAATTTGAAATATAGTGATCTGTCGTGAACTTTGTCGTAGCTAGTTGTCCATGGGTGTGTGTTATGCCTGGGAGGGGGTAGAATGAAAGTGTAGCGTGGTTTGTGGAAGAAAAGAAAAGTTTTGTCGATGAAGGCTATGTACGTAGCTGACATTAGTTAATTTTGATTCTTTGTGATAAGGGTCAAATAATTGGAAGAGATGGGATTTTGTGTCATGATTGAGTTTGATGGAGTGTGGTAGTCAGGTTGGTTGTGATAGAAGTGCGAAATGTTTGTCGTGAGGATTCGAGCGTTTTGGGTTGATGGAGCCTTTGCGGCTGAGAAGCCTTTTGTCCCTTTGGGACTTGGTAGTTGTTTTTGGTGTCCTTCGGATTCGAGGTCGAATCCAGTTGAAGGGGGGAAGAATGTGACACTACGTTTTGGTGTGACATTACAAATTGCGAATTTAGAGAAGAAAATCTTACGGCTTGAGGTTTACTCGCGTTTTTGGGCCTTTTGAAGCGTTGTGACACCACGGAGTGTCGTAACCTTATTTAACGTGCATGATAAGGTTAATAACATTATGAGATGTGGAATTAAGGTTAAAACTATAGGATATGGAGGTTAATAGCTTTTCCGGCCGTTTAGGGGTTTTGGGCCTTCAGGGAGTTTGGGCCTTGGTGGGCTTTGGTGGGATGGAGTAGGTCTCCGTAACGGACGAGGTGTGGGTGTGGGGCTGGTAAAAGGGCTCCCCACCAGCCCTTGGGACGTCCACCCCTGCCCCATGCGCCCCTAACCCTAGCCGCCACCCTTCCTCCTCCCTCCACCTCCTAGCCGCCCCATCTCTTGCCCCCATGGCGCCCCCATTGCTCCCCATTGCACACCACCTCTCCTCCACCCCCCTTGCTGCCCTAGGGTGACCTCCCCACCCCAGCATCCTCCTGGATCCATCCGAGGCCGAGGCGAGGTGCGAGTGCGAGGAGTGAGGAGCGAGCGAGGAAGCGAGGAGATCGATTGGAGTTTTTAGTGCGTCGGGCAAAGGTATGATCATGGGGCTCCTCGGGGATGAGCTAGGTACTGTTATTATGGAGTTTATCAAGTTTTTACATCAATTGGTGGTGCTGGATTTGAGTAATTTGGGTTAGATCTAGATGTTGCCACGTTTCTGTTTTCGGGCAGATTGAGCAGTCGAGCTAGGGTTCGCGTTTTCGCCAATTTAGAATCCGAATCTTGTCGTACGGATGTTGAAGAAGTTGTATATAATTTAATTATCTTTCCGTGGATATAAAGAAAGTTAAATTCCGCCTAGCCGTTTAAAAGTTATGGCTGTTTTACCGAGCGTGTTAAAATATGTGACGTAATTGGAACAGATCACGGTAATCTGTAGATTAGACGACATTAGAGTCCGAATCAGTCTTTCCCTATACCTAGAGAAAGTTGTGAAATTTCCTAAGCTACGCGAGGATGTACTCGTTTAATTGATTCGGAGTCCCAGAACTCAAGTTATGCTTTTTGCAAGGCTGCTGTCCCGTCGGGACAGAACCTCTGTTTTTAGGTTTTGCGAGTAGTGGGCAATGTCGGGTTAGATGGGGTTTTGCGTACTGTTTTGTGGGCATGATTGTGAGTGTGTGATGCCTATGTGCAGGTGGTGTGACACCGGGAGTGCCCTCGACTTCCCACAAATCCGTCGCCCGCGGTTGAGGCAAGTGTGTTGTAATGTATAGCGGATTGTAGGTTGCTTGTTGATATTGGATGAAAGATTGAATACTTGCTATGATCACTTGCCTTGCTTGCTGTTTTCCAATGATATATTGAGTATGATTATCATGATATGATGCTATGTGTCTATACTTATCATGATTCGATGCCATGTGTAATATTTGATGCCATATGTTTATGTACATGTGAAATATGATAATTAGCATAGTTGCATGCATGACATGAGATGGGGCGAGGGCGGTGAGAAAGTCATTAACTAATCCGGGAAAGGCCGATGAGAAAGTTATGACTAGTTCGGAACGCCATTGAGTAAGACCTACATCGTGATTCCATTCACGTGGTGAATGGAAGCGAGGAGTAGGCACCCTCCATCTTCGGGATGGAAGGGGGGAGAGGGTGCACACCGACGGGTGTGTACTCAACCATACCGGTATGAGTTTCCAAGGAGATATGAGCATAACATTGCATTGCATTGCATTGCAATACATATTTAATGATGATGATGTTGTTATGTGCTCAAGTATGAGATGTTTTATGTGATGTAAGGTATTATTGTCTTGTAAATGATCTTGTTGTCCATTACAATATGCTTGCTGAGTTTTCGAACTCATGCTTGTGTTTTATGTTGTTTTTAGGTACTTTGAGATCGGCATGCGGGAAAAAGGGGTCTAGCTACACTTCTACACGTAGCTCCACCATCATAGTCAATAATTAATCACTTGGAGACATGATATTAAGAGTTGTGCCATAAACTTAATGTAGGGTTTAATTTAGCATGCTTGTGATTCCTTATTTGCTTGGTTATAGCTTATGAAGTGGTTGAGCATGCTTTTATTGGCGTAATTTGATGATATATCCATTTATGTTGATGTTTTATTTGTCGTGTGCTATGACATATCTTGCCATGATATTGATATTGTGTTAATTCATGTTAAAACAAAGGAGATGCTGCCGAAATCTCGGTTTTTAGCATGTGCGCCTTTGCTGGAATTTATGTTTAATTGTGGTATTTAGATGTTGTTTAGCTTATGTTTGGTAGCATTCAGGCATATTAAATGCCGGGGTGTTACACCCGACACCCAGAGTGGTTGGCCAACATCGTCCTAGTCAGGAAGGCCAGCGGGGCGTGGAGGATGTGCATCGACTTCACTGACTTAAACAAAGCATGCCCAAAAGATGACTTCCCCCTGCCCCGCATTGACCAGCTGGTCGACTCAACCTCCGGGTCAGAAAGGATGAGTTTCCTTGACGCATACTCTGGCTACCACCAGGTGTACATGCAAAAAGAAGACGAAGACAAGACAGCGTTTGTTACTCCCTTCGGTACTTACTGCTTCGTGCGGATGCCCTTTGGGCTCAAAAACGCGGGCGCCACATTCGCGCGGCTCATCACGAAGATCTTCGCCGACCAATTAGGAAGAAACGTGGAAGCCTATGTCGACGACATCATTGTCAAAAGCGAAAAGAAAGAAGACCATGTCGGGGACCTCCGGGAAACCTTCGAAAACTTGACAAAGGGAAAGGTGAAACTCAACCCGTCCAAATGTGTTTTTGGCGTGGACGTAGGAAAGCTGCTAGGCTTCCTGGTCTCTCAACGAGGCATAGAGGCGAATCCGGAAAAGATAAGAGCTATCCAAGACATGGCTCCACTAAGAAATCTAAAAGAAGTACAACGGCTGGCAGGGCGGATAGCAACACTTAGTCGATTCTTGCCAAAATCCGCAGAACGAAGTTTGCCAGTCTTTAAAGCCTTACGCTCAAATGATATTTTCGTCTGGACAAAGGAGTGCCAACGTGCCTTCGATGACCTGAAGCAAAGCCTTATGAAGATCCCTATCCTGCAAAGTCCGAAGCAAGGTGAGGAGCTTCTGCTATACCTAGCAGCTGGCCCCTCGGTCGTCAGTGCTGTGCTAGTGCGACCCCAAGGCGTTAAACAACAGCCGGTCTACTTCGTCTCTGAAGCCCTCCAAGGAGCGAAGCTACGATACTCGGAAGTGGAAAAGTTGGCATACGCTCTGTTAATGGCCTCTCGAAAGCTCCGGCATTATTTTCAGGCCAACCACATCAAAGTGCCAACTACATATCCTCTTGGATCTATGCTTTCCAACAAGGAAAGCACTGGACACATCAGCAAGTGGGCGGTCGAGCTAGCCCCCTTCGAACTAACTATAATGCCTCGCACGGCAATCAAGAGCCAAGCCCTCGCCGATTTTATGGTGGAATGGACTTCTCCAGTCCCTGAGGATAACGAAACTTCAGCGATATGGTTCATCAATTCCGACGGGTCATGGGGAGCGAGCGGAGCGGGAATAGCTGCAGTGATACAAACGCCCAGCGGAGAAAAAGTTGAGTTCGCAGCAAGGCTGGGATTTCCCTCAACCAACAATATAGCCGAATATGAAGCGCTCTTGTTGGGGCTCAGGAAAGCGAAGATCATGGGAGCGAGGAGGGCAATCTTATACACCGGCTCGAAACTTATTCAGGGGCATATCACCAAAGAATATCAGGTGAAGGATGAACAGCTCCAGAAGTATGTCGAGGTGGTCCGAACCATGGAGAAGGGCTTCATCGGGTTCACCATTAATGCAATACCCAGATCCCAGAACGAACGAGCCGACAAGCTAGCTAAGATCGCCGCCACCGGAGGAAGTCTACCTTCGACAATATTCTTTGAGATACTTCGCACCGCCTACATTCCTTCCCAGATAAACCTCATTGCTCGAGCAACCAGTGAGGACTGGAGGAGTGAGATATACAACTATCTCCTAGAGGGAATTTTGCCAGATGATGAGGCACAAGCGAGACGCCTCGAAAGGCGAGCGAAGAAGTATGCCATCATTGACGGTTTTCTATTCCGCAGCGGCCTCTGCGCTCCATGGCTCCGCTGCATTTTGCGAGAAGAGGGGACGCAGGCTTTGCGTGAAGCACACCAGGGAGATTGCGGAGCACACCAGGCCCCCAGGAATGTTGTAAGAAAAGTATTCCGAATGGGGCTCAACTGGCCTTCGGCGTTACAAGATGCTGAGCAAATGGTCCGTCACTGCCACGCATGCCAATGGATGACCAAGCAAAAAAGGGCCCCGCCCAACGAACTGCATACGGTGCCTCTGGTCTGGCCCTTCGCCAAGTGGGGAATGGATATTGTTGGAGCGCTTCCTAAAGCCCGGGCAAACCTTCAGTTCGTAATTGTCGCCATCGACTACTTATCCCGCTGGATCGAGGCAGAGCCAGTCGCAAAGATAACCGCAGACACCGCCGTCAAATTTCTATGGAAAACGATCATTTGTAGATATGGGGTCCCTTTCCAGATCGTGACCAACAATGGGTCCCAATTTGACTCCAGGAAATTTCGCGACATCGTGGACGATATCGGGACAAACATTTGCTTCGCCTCAGTAGGTCACCCTCAGTCAAACGGGGCGGTGGAACGAGCGAATGGGTTGCTCCTTGATGGCATCAAAAAAAGGCTTTACGACTCTAAAAAGGGGCTCTGGCCCGACGAGCTTGACCACGTTTTATGGGCAACCCGCACCTCGGCCTCAAGAGCAACCGGGTTCTCCCCCTTCTGGCTCCTCTTCGGGGAAGAGGCCGTCTCACCTGCAGAAATCCGCGCAAAGTCCTTGCGAGTGATCAAAACTCCGACCCACGAGGAAGTCGACATCACATGTGACCTAGAGGAAGAACAAAAGCTTCAAGCCTTGAAGACCATGAAAGCCTACGCGAAGGCATCAACTTGAAGCTTCAGCAAGAAGGTGAAGAAACGTGACATATATCTCGGGGACATGGTGCTCAAGAGGGCTGCTCCGGCCTTCGCGAAGCTGGAAACGACATGGGAAGGGCCATACAATATCCAAGAATCAACAGCAAAGGGCACGCACAAGCTCATTACTCCAGATGGCGAGGAGATACCAAGGACATGGAATACCGACGCGCTCAAGAAATTTTACCCGTAGATGACGATATACGAAGGCAAAAAATGTACCGGTCTTTATCAATAAAATAATGAGAAGACATTGTGAACAAAGGTCATCTCCATATTCTCCAGAATTTAAACCGGAAAACCTGTTGCCTCGTGCCGGGTAGGAGTTCGCGGGTGCTTGGTCGGGCTAACGTCCCACCCATCCTTCGCTCCTGAGACCTGTTGCCTCGTTCCGGGTAGTAGTTCGCGGGTGCTTGGTCGGGCTAACGTCCCACCCATCCTTCGCTCCAGAGACCTGTTGCCTCGTGCCGGGTAGGAGTTCGCGGGTGCTTGGTCGGGCTAACGTCCCACCCATCCTTCGCTCCGGAGACCTATTGCCTCGGGCCGGGTAGGAGTTCGTGGGTGCTTGGTCGGGCTAACATCCCACCCATCCTTCGCTCCGGAGACCTGTTGCCTCGCGCCGGGTGGGAGTTCGCGGGTGTTTAGTCGGGCCAACGTCGCCGCTCACCCTTGGCCCCGGGTATCAATTAGTAAGATAATTGGACGGGCTAACGCCCCATCCTCTCCTCCGTTCTGACTAGTAGGGGCTCCGCACTGTGTAGGATCTAGCAAGGAGCCTATGGAAGCTAAACAACCTCGATTACCCCCAGCCCCGGGAACACACCGCGTTACGTCATCTGGACAGTTGAGAATGCACAACCGGGCCAATATCCTATGCTTCCTTCGGCCGTGAAGGGGAAGGTGCTCGCGCGTTACGTGAACACACCTGCCCTCATACTCTAGCCCGGTACCGGGCTGAGTAAAGGGTCAAGACGGTTTCGCGCTGCTAATTGAAATTCAGTAAAGGGGCAAAGAGGGCATGGCTAATCAGAGTTTAAGAACATAAGGTGAAAAACAAATGTCGATAGAAACCCACATCAGAGGGCCGCATAACGCCATCCCAGTCATACATGATATAATAATTTAACAAAAGTCCTTATACGTACTAAAATGGATTTAAATACGATGTGCACGCGCCAAGAGCTTCCTTGGCCTCCAGCAGCCTCGGCACCATCCCGATCAACACGTCGAGGTTGGCGAGATCACGGGCAAGCGCCTCTTCCTCGGCCATGATCATGTCGAAGTCCGCCCACAGCCCCTCGATAAAAGCCTCATGATCGCCAGGGGCTGGAGGGTCTCCGAGAGCGAGGGCTTCCTCCTCCCCCAGCAGCGGCAGGACCTCCGCCATTGACGGCTCCTTGCCGAGGTCGGCGAAGGGGAGGTCTTCTTCCAGGAGGTCCCAGGGGATGTCGACCATCGAAAAAACAAGAGAAAGCAGAGGTGGAGAGTAATCGTTTGCTCTAAAACCAGCAATGTCGGCCAGAACAAAGAAGGTGAAGGGCCCGGGTTAAATACGGACGCGGGAAGCCAAGGCGTCCCCGCGTCCCCCAAGAAGTTAATTGAATCCTTAATCCCCCCAATACCCGTCACTGACAATCTGGTCCCCGTCGGGAGCACCGGAACGTTATTCGGGCGAAAAAAACACGCAGAGTGAACAAATGTACATACGCATCCGGCAAGATGGACAATTTAATTCAGGTGCCCATAAGGATCCCATTACACAAAGAAATACGAGCTAAGAAGGAGGCGGCTTCTCCTTGCCCTTCGCTGAGTCCCGCATTACGGCACGAGCTCGACGTACTGACTCCCTCGCAGCAGAATCACCATGTTGCTTCCAGAAATCCGACATGAAGCTTGATGATAGTCGTGATGCGGCGGAGGAAGGCTTCCCAGATGGAGGGATATCTCCGAACCCTGGTGGCGATGGAGCAGCAGAAGAAAAACCGAAGTGTTCACGAATGTGCGTACACCCGCTTCCAATAGTTGAGCGGTTTTGGTGGAGCCTAGTCTCGCGCAGTAGTCACCGAAAGTCAGCGCCGAATCCCCAAATATCTTAGTCGATTTCTCAAGAAAGGAAACAGCTTCCAAGATGGACGAAAGAATACGACTCGGGGCTGCATCAATGCCAAATCGAGGGAGCTGCCGCAGAAAAGCCTCCGTAGCTCCGTGGACCCCAGAGACAATGGATTCCAATTCCTTCCGGACCGTTTCATAACGCTCCTCCGCTCGTTGAGTATTGCGAAGATGCGTTTGAACCTCGCTTCGCGCCGCCGCAATTTGAGAAGGGAATTCCTCCGCTTGCTTCTTCAATATATTCTTACCCTCCTCGGCAACTGCCAACAGGTCTTTCAATTCCTCTATCCGGTCATCTTTCTTCTTCTCATTTCGCTCCGCTGCTATGCGAGCCCGCTCCTCTTCAGCAAGACGGTTCCGCATCAAGGAAACTACTCCCTCAAACTCGGCATTTTTGGCTGCTAAATCTTGACTCTGAGACACTTCAGCCTGCACCTTAGCCAATGATTCTCTGGAGTCTCGGAGCGCTTCTGAAAGATTAGTTTTCTCCACTTCCAATTCCGCCACCCGTTCCTTCGCCGCATCGCAATCCTGGACCCCCTTGTTAAACTTGTCAAGATACGCCCGAAATCGGCGCGATACTTCCGAAGCGACGACAGCCCCCTAGAAATGAAGAAGAAAAATGTTGAAAGACAAAGAGGTAGGTGATACGAGCTCGAAAGAGAAAATACTTTCAAATGATGATCCATGGAGATTTCACAAAGAGAAAGGTCATTAACTTCCTCGAATAGAGCCACAGACTTGCTATAGGGAGAAAAGGCTGCGCGCATCTTCCTTAAAGTTGGGGCTGTAGCGGCCCCCCCTCAAAATTAGAAGTTGAAAAATCTGACAAATCAAACCGGACAAAAGAAGAGCCAGCACCACTCGCGGGGGCCTGCCGGTCCGAAGGCATAACTCCCCCGCCCGAGAGGGAATCATCTTGAGGAGCAGGAATTGGAGGCCCGCGATTCTCCTCCTCCGCGACAGCCGGAGGGGCAGCAGATGTTCCGGTTTGGACCTGCTCCAATGGTTTTAATGCTTCCGCCGCCTCCGCATTATCACCTCCTGCATCAACTTCGTCAAAACCTGAAAGGACATCGCACTCTAACGAGCTGGCAGGAAAGGTGTCAGGAGTCCGACCTTCTGCCCCGACGGGGGTATCAGGGGTCGAAACGTCTAGTCATAGGCCACGAGTCTACCCTATCACGGGGCCGGCCGTACCTTCAGGCTGCTCCAGCGCACCCCCCGAGGCCAAAGAATCATTATCATCTTCATCGCCCAAATCAATAGTTTCTACTCCGGGAATCGCTAAAAACGAATATCCGGGGGATTGCCCCCCGCCAACACGCTTATCCACGGAGGGATCAGGTAAAAGGGCCGAGGGAACCACCTCCGAGACAATTGGGACTTAAGTAGCCTTGAGTAGACCCGCCTCTGGAACAATAGGCATACCTAAGGGCTCATCCGCGGTGGCTGAGGGTAGCGCTTCCGAGGACCCCACAACATCAGCTGGATCAGAGAGGGGCGGCGGCAGGAGAGACGTAGCCGCGATGGAGCCGGAAGAGTCACCTTCGTCGTTGGATCCCTCTTCATCCCAATCCCCACCCTCATCGTCGTCATCTTCCTGATCTTCGCTCCCGCCAGAAGTAGCAGCAACCTGGGGCAGAGCCACGCGAGCCAATCTTGCCCGTTTGGTAGGACGAGGGGAACCGATCGACCCTTTAGGATGAGGGATCACTCGACGCCCCCAATCAGTAAAGCGAGAACATTGTGTGGCCCCAATAGCATTCATAGCGGCCTCGTACTCAGCGGCCTGGCACGAACCAAGAAGCCTGCGAGCCAATCTTTCAGCTGCTCCGCGCCCCAGGTCGTGTATCCCCTCGGGTCGAACCACGGATACTGTGCCTCCCGACGATCGCTCCAGAGTAACGATGGAGCTCCTGGCTAAAGGGTCTATTCGACACAAGCAATATTCTTCAACCAAGTCCCGCATCGTACTCTGACCACGAAGAGCCTTCAAATAATCAAGACACCTGATTTCCTCCGCGGTTGCGCTCCAATTAGGGGACCGAATTGCGCGAACGGGACCCATCGGAGTATGAAGGGGAGAATCTGGACCCTCGAGGACTTGGTAATACCATCGTAACATCCACCCCTAATCCCATTTTCCCTTGGCAGCCGCTACTGGGATTTCCTTTACAAGGGATCTCTTCGTCTAAAAATTCAGAGAACCAAAACATGATATGCGGCCTTCACTCCCAGTTTTCTGCTGTTTCGGTTGCCAGAATGCATCTTCTATAAGAGAAAACAGGCGCCCCGTCAATTTAATCCCGGCCGGACGAAAAGCCCATTCCAATACCACCAATCGCACAATAGCATTGGGGGTAAGTTGCGAAAGCTCTGCTTGGAAAGCTCGGAGTACTGACGCCAATAGAGGGGCGAACGGAAAACGAAGACCCGCTTCGAGGAACGCCGCAAATACCACGGCCTCATTTGCTTGGGGCCGAGGGGTCTCCTCATCACTAGGAAGACGCATGGAAGGGCGCATCACCCCAAAATCCCCCGCCAATATATCAAGGTCGGCAGAGCTCAAGGTTGATCGCCCTAAAACGGGGGATAATCCCGCAGCATCCTCCACACTCAGAACCGGCTTTATCTTTGGAGCGCGTCGAGGCCCCATGGAGATCTAGGTCAGTGGCGAATTGGGAAGACGATGCCAGAGGAGAACACGAACGAGCAGAGAAAAAAAAGAGGGGGGGCGTGAAGGAACACGATGGAAATAGGGCCACCAAAAGTCGAAAAACCTTGTCCCCACCGCATATACATGAAAGGAAGGAAAACTTGGACCTTTGCTGTAACATCTCAACAGGTAGAACGACGTCTGCCCGCTGACATGCGGGGCTAGTGTTGTGGACCAAACAGACTCACCTTCCTTCGACTAGCAAAGCGAGGCTTCCATTACCCGGTGGCTCGCACGAATGGGTCTGTGATTATCAATCCCACCCACAGGCGAAGCAATGGGTTCAAACCCTGGGGGTCCACCCCTCGGGGAGGGGTAAAAAGGAATAAAGACCACTCCCCTCCGCGACGAAGGGAAGTCTCCCTCCGTAGCGAGAGAGGAAAACGGAGGAAGCTCTCTTCGGCTGCTCCTCTTTCCAGCGCAAACATCGCACGAACTGCCAGGGTCTGACATCCCCCAACAACCTCTCCTGAACACGCGAGGACGTGTCAGACTAACCTGGGACCCCAACCTAAGTGAAATCCCCGTCGGGCCCCTATAAAAGGTGAGCGAGTAGAGAAGTAAAACGGCCACAAGGTGAAATGACTCAATGAAAAGTCAAGTTAGCCCTTGACAGAAGACATGGAGGGAAAAGAGGGCCGACCCATACATACTTGTTCTCAAGCCTGCCCTATAAAAGGAGAAAAAAAGAGGAAGAACAGGCAGAGTTCCCCGAAAAAAGAAAACAAGAAAAGATCCCACAAAGAAAAGAAAGAGAGACCCGGTGGTTCAACACCGCCACAGGTGGGTATTCGGTTTTTTCGGTTTTAAAATAATTCGGTTTTTAAATAGTGGAAACCGAATTTCTTAGACTAAAGTGAAAAACCGAACCGAATTAACCGAAATATTTCGGTTCGGTTAATTCGGTTTTTCGATTAACCGAAATATGAATAAACACTAGGTAGATTAGATTTTATCCTTCTCACATCATAACATAGAGTAGACATAAACCCACACAATATCATAGGTCATTACAGTATAAGTATAGTAGAACATATGAACATCCCACACGTATGCATAAAAGTGTTAGAACATAATAATTGTTTGGTAGATTTAGGAAGAACATTATAAAAGTGGAATTGTACATAGGCTATTCGGTTATTTCGGTTTTCGAAAATCAAAAACCGTATCGAACACCGAAAACCGAAAACCGAATTACACCAAAATAAAAACCGAACCGAAAACCGTAAACCGAAAAAACCGAAATAATCGATTAATTCGGTTCAGTTCGGTTCGGTAATTCGGTTTCGGTCTAAAAATACCCACCCCTACCAATCGCGATCATCTGCCATCTCTACTCCGCCTGTTTCACGTTTTCCCGGTGCTTCTCATTCTCAGAAAGTATAAGCGTAAAATTTTTTTTGAGACGCTGTACATTCTTTACTTACTTCATGCCATAGCTCGCTGAATCTCTATGGCTCACTGCATACTTTGGGTCGGAAGCAGAGGAAGAGACTGGGGCACGGTATAAATAGGGGAGGATCCAGTCAAGGAGCAGGTGGATCAAATAAGTTTTCCTATTGGTGTTAGCGTGGATGCTTCTCCCTGTTTCTAAGCTGAATAATTCTAAAAGTTTGCAATAGTCTGTCCTAGACAGGCACTGCTAGCTCCATGAACGTACCGAGACATGGTGTGAGAACTAAGAACTGATCAGTGCAGTAAAAGCAACTCGTAAAATGGTGCGATTTGCGGGGATAGTGCTATTTTACAATTGTGTTCGTAAGAAGGTTAAATTTGCAAAAAACAATTAAATACAGGGATAGTAAAGTGATGAGTTCCAAAGATAGTTACTTTGGAGTAAACTAAAAGGACATAAGTTCACCGTTAGGAAATCCTTTGTATGCCATGACAGCCATCTGGGAGCATTCTATCTATGCGTGGAATAGTGGTGTATGACACCACACCGAGCCACATAGTACAAACATGTAGCCAAATGATTGTGTAGATTCGATTAAAGAATGCTTATGTAAAATTCTAAATAGCACATTTTTTGCCAAGATATATAGATATATTCCCAAGTAAAATTTGCAGGTTTCACGTGTGTGTATATATATATATATATATATATATATATATGCATCCTACACTTGCTGCACTTGTTTTAATTGCTGCTGTGATGTCACCCATTCCTAAGCATGCTCATCTCTTGTGCGCCTTGATACTATAGCTCTCTCCAATTGTTTGGTTATAGCAACGAGGCAGAAGATAAGAGAAGCTACTGCATTAATATTTTTTTAAAGTAGGGGAGAGCCGTACTGTTCTCATGAAAAAAAAGAGCAAAAACGGTGACAGAAGCTAAAAAAACTAGTCAATATATAAGTCGGTGAGAAAGATTTATTACAGTGTGATGGGGTTGTAGGGTGAAAAGTTGAAATAATTCATCTTTAAACGTGGGGCTTTGCTATTTCATGCACACTAAAATTTATCTCCAGTGTAATATTCAAAAAAAAAATGTCTCTAGTGAATATCTCTTTGCAAACAGCCACCGCAAGTGAATCCGCCTTACCATGCTTCTCTGTCCCCGAAATCGCTGGGATCACCGTTAAGAGGAAGAAGAATGGAAAGAAGCAGATAATACATTGCGCTCAAGACATTGCAGATGCAGGAGAACGGCATCTCTATATTGGACATTGTATCTCCCATCCGTTGAATTAAAAGTTTGACGATATATGTTTACATCCGTTGAATTAAAAGTCTGGTGATATATGTATATCAGCAGTTTTGTAGCCAATCGCAATCATCTTACACATCTGCTCCACCTGCTTCATGTTTTCTCGATGCCTCTCATTCTCAGGAAGCATGAGTGTTTTTTTTTTTTTTTTGAGACGCAGTACATTCTTTACTTACTTCATGCCTTAGCTCAATGATTCTCTCTGGCTCACTGCATACATTGGGTCAGAAGCAGAGGAAGAGACTGCAATGGTTGGGCACGGTATAAATAGGGGAGGGAGGATACGGAGGATCCAGTCAAGGAGTAGGTGGATCAAATAAGAGTGCGTTTGGTTGTCTGTACCAAGTGGCACATGTATGAGATGGTTTAAGAAAAAAGTCATTCATATGTTTGGTTGCTTAAATAGAACCATCCTATCCTGAATCAAGTGATACAAATTTGAGGAATATTCCCTCTAAATACTGAACAATCTTATTCACCCAAAATAATGGAACCAAATGGTACAGGACAATTCTATCCGTTTAATCTTATCCCACGAACCAAACATACCCTAAGTGTTGCTGTTGGTGTTAGCGTTGATGCGTCTTCCTGTTTCTGAGCTGAATAATTCTAAAAGTTTGCAATAGTCTGTCCTGAACAGGCACTGCTAGCTCCATGAACGTACCGAGACATGGTGTGAGAACTAAGAACCCAGTGCAGTAAAAGCAACTCGTAGAATGGTGCGATTTGCGGGGATAGTGCTAATTTACATGTGTTCGGAACGAGGTTAAATTTGCGAAAACAATTACACACGAAGCTAGTAAAGTGATGAGTTCCAAAGATAATTACTTTGGAGTAAACTGAAAGGACATAAGCTCACCGTTAGGAAATCCTTTGCATGCCATGACAGCCATCTAGGAGCATTCTATCTTGACCTGGGAATTGGACCGGGTCTTAGTGGGCCAGCACGAGCACGGCCCAATTTTAATAGTCCGAAACATGATCCAGCACGATAAAAAAATGGACCAGGTTGGCACAGTCCGAAGGGCGTGTCAGGCTGGGCCTAAAAACCTTTCACGATGGGCCACCCGGCACAACCCAACTGTATGGGCCGTGCTGGGGCCAGCACGGCCTGAATTGAAACCCGAACCTATAATTTGTATTTTCCAGAGTCTTTCTCTTCTCATATGAATTTATATTCTACATGAAAGTTGTAGATAATTTCGAGGCACATCTTGTTCATGTAGAAAACTTTTTCATTTGAGCAATGTATGAATTTATATATAAAAAAAATTTAGTGCGTTGTGTATTTTCAGACCGACGCCACATGTCTCGGTAATCTGCATTTTTCAGGGTCTTCATTTGCTCATAAGAATTTATATTCTACATGAAAGTTGTAGATAATTTCTAGACACATCTTTTTCATGTAGACAACTTTTTCATTTGAGCAACGTATGAATTTATAAAAAATATTTAGTGTGCTGTATTCTCTCCCGTACCATATAGGTCTTTGGGCCGTACCGGGCCTTGAATTTTACCGTCCGTGCTGGCTCGGTCCAGCACGAAGAAACGACCGGACTGTACTGACCCGTTTCATATAGGTCCAAAGCACGATAGGTTCGGGCCGTGCTGGTCCGGCACGGCCCAAGTCCCACCTCTGATTCTATCTATGCGTAGAATAGTGGTGCATGACACCAGACCGAACCACACAGTACAAACATGTAGCCAAATGATTATGTAGATTCGATTAAAGAATGCCTATGTAAACTTCTAAATAGCACATTTTCTAACGGAGTGGATAAAAACACATCCATCCATCCATACAAACTAGCAGCGAGGTTTGTGGCTGCGCTCTAAGATGTCAGGGTTTGTGTTCACTGGGGTTAGAATTTGGTTTACCAGGACGAGTAAAACGGTGACTAATCGAGACAAGGAAGTTTGGTGGGGGTCGCGGTGGCGCCACCGGAGCCGGTGGGGATGCCGACGCCGAATAGAGGCGAGGAAGGTGATAGTGGAAGAGGAGCTATTCTGCACCGGCAGCCGTGTCAAAGAGACGACAGCGTTAGTGACGTGGAGGCTAGGAGGTGGCTCGCAGGTGATGGTGGTGAGGATTTGTCGGACCCCGGAATAACACCTCCGAAATCCTCTATGTATTCTGTACTAGTCCAGGAAATGCTAGTACACACAGCAGAAATGAAACCATAGCATATCCGTCGTTCTTTATTAATAATAAATATTCAAGGTTACATAGGAAATGACGCGCAGGCCAACGAATAAATAAAGCAGCGGAAAATGAAGATAATTAGATAGAGCCCAATTAATTTGCCACAGGCAATCGATTGGGGACGCGGCCTAGTCCAACTGTTCCTCACCATCGTGGTACTCCTCCTCTGAAGTGGTAAATTAAGCAAGGGTGAGTACATACGTACTCAGCAAACCACACCGGAAATGCAATATAAATGTACGGGTAATCAAAGGATGGCAATATGGTTTATTTAAGCATAAAGCAACAGTTTAATAACATTTTCAATAATTTTAAAAGGCATACTTTATTCCAAAAATCAAATCTATACATTTTTAACTCAGGAATCTCTCCTGGAATTGGCTAAGTTATACCCATGATGGACTCCCTCCATCCAACATTATTTTCCGAAAATCAAATTTTAATTTACCAAAGTCTAATCTGAGAATGGCTTGATCGGCATGCCCATAACTGCGGGCGCGACTAATCGATTAGTTTGACACTCTGCAGAGGTTGTACAACTTTACCCACAAGACATAATATTTCCCTTTTTTGTCAACACACTTCCTATGGTGAGTAACAGAGAAAATTATGACAAGGCCCCTATGTTAAATTCATACATGTAGTCATGCCCGCTAAGGTTTCACCGCTGAAAAACTCCCTCTATTCAGAAGCCCCCTCTTGCGCCAGAGTGGCAGCATCTCGCTTTCACCACACCACTACCACCATGTGGCATGACTGTCCATGAAATGATTTAATAAGGATAGCCAGGTCTGTCCCATTCCAGACTCGTGGTAGTACGGTTAGACTTTACATTCAGCGAGACTCAGACCGGTCCTTAATTGACTAGGCGAGACTGTCCACAAACCAGAACCATGACCTCACCACTTTCCAACCAATTCTCGCCCGGTCTAAGTCATTTTCATTTTAACCATACTAATCTCCACATTGATACTAACATTGATCATCATAAGTTTCCAAATGAACATGATATCATTTTGGCATAAAGTTCCCCAAAATTTCCTAAGTTAAGTTCTATGCATGGCTAAGCAATGTCTAGATATTACCATAGTCATAATTCATATTTCTACTAAGGTTACAAGGGAATTGGAATTCAAATGTCAAAGATCGTATGTCGAAATTGGATATAACTACCATTTAAAACTAGGTCGGAAATTACTGTCTAAAATAAATAAGCATGCAATAATTGTAAATACAACATACAAGTTCATAAAACTGGGAGCAATATGGTCAAGGGGGTGTGACTTGCCTGGTTCGACGAGTTGCTGCTCAAAATCATCGTTCGGGAACTCCTCGGACTCTCCATAATCTATGCGCGAAAATCAACCAAATTCAAATAAGATCCAAATGAATTCAAATAAACACAAATTGAATTTCAAACTAGCTCTAAACTGAAGTTTGAGATTTCTAATGAATTTAGGAAGAAGAATGGAGCCAAACGGAGTTCGAACGGGTGAAAACGGGCTCCCGGAAGTTTAAAAACAAATAAAACGGGATTTTTGGAATTTTAAATGATTTTAAAAGAAAATCCGAATTTACTGCGCCATGCTGACGTCAGCAGTCAAATCGGATTTTTGGATTTATTTTTAAAAACAAAAACCCGATTTATGATGTCATCGCTGACGTCATAATTTTTTTTTTTTTTGAAATTCCTTTTTTTTTTATCGGCTGACGGGTGGGGCCAGGCCGGCCGTGGACCAAGTCCACGCGCACGGGACCACGCCAGACGCTGCGCGCCATGAGCGCGCTTCAGCGCAGTGGTCGAAGCGAGCGGCCGCTATGGCGCCGGCCGAGCGGGCGAGCGAGGAGGGCGGCGCGCAAGACCGGCGAGGCGGCGGCGCGCAGCGGCGGTCGGAGGGCGACAGGACAGCGGAGCCGGGCGGCGCGAACGGCGCTGGCGCTCGCCCGGAGGCGGAGACGGCGCGGCGCGCGGCGGCGGCGGCTGGAGGTGAGCGGAGGGAGGGAGAGAGAGAGGCACGGGAGAGAGGGGGGTCCTGGGGGGTTTTTATAGGGGGGAGGGCGGTGTGGCGGCGCAACCGCGCGCGGAAAACGCGGCGGCAGGTGCGGGCACGGCTGGCGGCGCGTGCGCGTAGGGCGGGGCTGGCCGTTGCGGCGCTGGCGTGGACGGGGAGGGAGCCGAGCGTCAAAGGATTGGAGCTGGTGAGGACTACTGACTAGCAGCGAGGTTTGTGGCTGCGCTCTAAGATGTCAGAGTTTGTGTTCACTGGGGTTAGAATTTGGTTTACCAGGACGAGTAAAACGGTGACTAATCGAGACAAGGAAGTTTGGTGGGGGTCGCGGTGGCGCCACCGGAGCCGGTGGGGATGCCGACGCCGAATAGAGGCGAGGAAGGTGATAGTGGAAGAGGAGCTAATCTGCACCGGCAGCCGTGTTAAAGAGACGACAGCGTTAGTGACGTGGACGCTAGGTGATGGTGGTGAGGATTGGATCCGGTGAGGACTACTGACTAGGGCCGGAGGTGGGAGAAGGCTTATATATCGGAGGAGCGAAGATGAGATCCATTCAACAATTGACATACACGTCTATTAGTCCAAAATTTAAGTACTTTTTCTAAAATTTAAGTACTGTTTAGTAGACGAACACTTAAGTTCTCCCTATATACCTCAGCACAAATACTTTAACCTTGTTTTCCTAGATGGGACGTACGGAATGCTACTCCCTCAGCTATGTTTGCAATGCGTATTTTTTAATGTTTTTATCTACAAATATATATTATATTTCATATTTCAATAGAAAATTAGTGTGATGTTTCCTCTATACCCCTAATAAATATCCTTCTTTACTTTATATTATTTATATTTATGTATTAAATATAGTATTTAGTAATAATAATTATAAATAATCTAGTTATTTTTAATATCCCTTTGATCTACCTACTAGGAAGAAATATGCCTAGTAAGCTTGATCGTAGAGTAGCTAGTTTGGCTAGACATTTCCCCTGTCATCGACACTACCAAATTTGTGGTGTAATTGGCTAGACGTTATGGAAAAGAACAGAACATTTAACACCGAGTTACAAATTACTTACGAGTATAGATGGAAATGGACTGCTCTGTTTCATTGCAGCCGCATGGCTCTGAAGAACTCGTGCAGCGCCGTCCTCGACGACCCGCCGTCCTCCGCCCACGCCCTCGTCGTCAGCTCCTGAACCTCCCTCACCCGCCGCCGCATCTCCTCTGCCTCCGCCGTATCCCCCATCACCGTCTCAATGATCTCGGCCACCTTAGACCTCTCCACTACTGCCGAGGTCTCCAGGTTCCCCCGCGCCACCTCCACGCACACACCCCACTCCTCCGCCAGCATCTTGACGTTATAGAACTGCTCCCCAGCGACCGGCCACCCGATGATCGGCACGCCGTGCGTCAGGCTCTCTAGCACCGAGTTCCAGCCGCAGTGGCTAAGGAACGCTCCTGTGGAGCCGTGCGCAAGGATCCTCACCTGTGGCGCCCATCCGCGGACCAGGAGGCCGCGGTTCTTGGTACGCGCCTCGAACCCTTCCGGCAGCCACTCTTCCCGGAACGCACCGTTCATTTCGAACCCCACTGGCGGCCGGATGGCCCAGACGAACGGCTGGCCGGTCGACTCCAGTGCCATGGCAAGCTCCATCATCTGCTTTGGAAGTATCGAGTTCTGTGACCCGAATGACACGTACAGCACAGACGCCAGCGCATGACGGCGTCATCGGACTCCGACGAGACCGTCTCGGAGTCGCGGACCAGAGGGCCGATGGGCCAGACCGGGACCATGCCAAGAGTGCGACGCACCATGGACAGCCCAGTAGACTCGAACTCCTCTACGGTGTTCATGAGCACGGCGTCCGTCCGGTACCCGTGCGCCATCTGCCGGTGGTGGTACGCCATCCACCGTTCTATGCTTTCAGATTTGAGGAGTGCCGGCGTCACCTGCGACTGGTGGAGCACCACCTCCGGATGCTCCGGCAGGCGGAGCAAGCCGTCGGGGCCCAAGGGCAGCAGCCGCAGCACCGGCATGTTCTTCCACAGGGCGTGCAGGATGGCCGTGCCGAGCGCGCCGCAGGAGACGAAGAACGCGTGCGCGCACCCACGCCGGCGCGCGACATCCACCGTCCACGCGACGAACGCGTCGGCGATGACGCAGACGGTACCATTCTCACCCAGGCCAGAGAGGAAGCCGTCGAAGGCGGGCTCGAGGGACTCGAAGGCCTCGAAGAGCGTGATGATCGCCGGGCGTGGGAGGGAGCTGGTGGACTCGCAGTCAGCGGGCAGGCCGTGGTCGGCCGGGATGAACGGGAGCGCGTGGAAACCGATGAAGGACGACTGCGCCGCAGAGGAGGCGCTGATCGCGGCGACGTTGCGGGGAGTGGAGACGAGGGTGATGGCGACGTCCGGGAGCGCGCGGCGGAGGAGGCGGGCGACGGCGAGGAAGCCGGCGAGGTGGCCCTGGCCGGGGAAGGGGAACATCACGATGTGTTTGGTGCTGGTGGTGGCCATGGATGGCTGGCCGCTATTGGCTGGTTAGTTATCTCTGCGCTACACGTCTCAGTCTGACGGCGAGTGGTTGGAAATTGGAATTGGATTGGACAGAACCCGCGCGGCGCGATCGAGCTAGAGATAACTTGGGATGGATGGTCGGGTTCGCTTTCGGTTAGAGCAAGTACAATAGTAAAGCCCACTGCAGGCTAATAGTAAGCTAAAAACTAATTTATATAATAATTGTCTCTAAAAATTATCTCTAGCTGTTATGCAATAACTACCTCTTCTCTCTTGTACCTAAATAATTTACCTATGCATTTGTGCAAAACTGGCTACTAAAAAAGAGCTAGCTATCTTCTCTCTCATCGTTTCTCACTCTTCCACATAGACTAATGTTGACATGTACAGGCTAAGAGCCAGCTGACGTGGCCTTATTGTACTTGCTCTTATAACTAGATGCTTCGTGGGTCTGCGTATTATTGCACAGATGTCAATTTTAGCGAGAAATCCCAAGTATCTAAAAAAAGAAATAAAAAGTGATGATTTTGTTTAAAAAAATTCTTTAAAAAAATTTAAAAATATTCCTTTAAACAAGTTTTAAAAATAAAAATATTTATTTTTTTGTAAAAAATAAAAGGTACAGTATAATATTAAAAATATTCCTTTAAAAGTTCTTTAAATAAAAAAATTAGTTTATTAAAATAAAATTACTGTAGAAACTATAGTGCGCAAGCGCCGTGTGGTGGGGGCGGTTGCGCTGCCGTACCTAAGTAATCACTGTATTAGTCCCCTTGATTTTATTTTTTTTTGCAAAACTAGCCTCATGCGAACATTTTTAGCAAAAATAACCCTTGGTCTGCATGACTACACCTATCGCAGTGAAGTAGCACGGGAACCACCTTCTGTGGTAGGGTAGCGCGAAATGTGGCTTCCGCGCTACCCATGCGTAGCAAGCAGGCAGGCATGCCTCCCCGTGCCGAGCGCGGGCCTCTCGCGTGGGCCAGCGCTTGCGCTACGTGTCGCTCATCTGCGCTCGTGTTTCCGCGCCTGGGTAGTGTGTGTGTGTGTGTGTGTGTGACTGCCGCGCATGGATAGCACGCAAGTCATTTTCTGCGTTATCTAGGGGTGGGCATTCGTTTTTTTCGGTCTAATCGGTTTGGTATTTTCGGTTTTAAAATAATTCGGTTTTTAAATAGTGGAAACCGAATTTCTCAGACTAAAGTGAAAAACCGAACCGAATTAACAGAAATATTTTGGTTCGATTAATTTGGTTTTTCGGTTAACCGAAATATGAATAAACACTAGGTAGATTAGATTTTATCCTTCTCACATCGCAACATAGAGTAGACATAAACCCACGCAATATCATAGGTCATTACAATATAAATATAGTAGAACATATGAACATCCCACATGTATGCATAAAAGTGTTAGAACATAATAATTGTTTGGTAGATTTAGGAAGAACATTATAAAAGTGGAATTGTACATAGGCTATTCGGTTATTTCGGTTTTTGAAAATCAAAAACAGAACCGAACACCAAAAACCGAATTACACCAAAATAAAAACCGAACCGAAAACCGTAAACCGAAAAAACCGAAATAATCGGTTAATTCGATTCGGTTTGGTTCGGTAATTCGGTTTCGGTTTAAAAATTCCCAACCCTAGCGTTACCTCATCGTGGTAGTTGTAGATTGCGGGATCACTTTTTGTAACACCTCAATTTTTGTTTTTATTATATTTAATGTGTATTTGTGAATTTTTGGAATTTTCTGAAATTTATTTGGATTTAATTTGAATTTATTCCTTTTGAGATAATTAAATAAATAAAAATGTTAAATAAAATTTTGTTGAAAATGTTTTATTTGAGTCCAAAATGTCTCAAAGTATTTTCCAGAATTTTTCCAGAATTTTTCTGATTATTTTGCTATTTTTCTTGAATTATTTGAATTTCTAGAAATTATTTTAAATATTAAATCCCTGGAAAACCCTAATGGGTTCTACTGTTCATCCGACCCGAGTTAGACTAAAGTCTGACTCGAGTCCGACCCGAGCCGATCCGACCGAGCCAAACCCTATATGCGCGAGCCGTCGGATCGATATCCAACGACGACGATTAGGCCACGTGTGCATGCGCGATGAACCGTTGGATCAAGATCCGATGGCCGTGTTTGTGGCCGCGTGTGCGCGTGACGCAGACCGTTGGATCGAGCCGCGTGGACGGCCAGGATCGTGCTACGTCGCCTCTCCGTAACGCCGCTGGATTCTGCCGTCACGCCCGAGTCGACCTCGTTTTCTGCGGATTTCACGGACGCCGAGGGCCCTATTTAATGCGCCGCCACCCGTGTCATGATCCCTGTTTCCATGCGCACGTTTTGCCGTAGGTCTTAGAGCTCCAGCCTCCGTAGCCACGCCGCAATTGCTCACCGAAGTCGCGCTAGGGCTCCGCCGCGGTTCTTGCCGTTTTCCGTCGCCGTCGAGCCGTCTCCGCCGTGTTGGTGCCCAGATCCGGGTTCCTCATGACGAGACGCTTCGGAGAGGACCATCCACTTCGCCGGAGCGCGTCCCAAACGCTGTCGGGCTCGTCGTCGTCCCCAGCTCCGGCAACCCTCGCTCCGCCGAGCCATCGCCAACCTCGCGAGCTCTACCGGCCGTCCGATCAAGATCCGACCACCCAAGTTCGTCCACGTCATCACACCGTGCAAATCCCTCGGATTAGATTGTAGCCGTTAGATCTAGATCGTACGGTTTACGTTAGATCTAGTGTTACCGTTGAGATCTATTAGCAACCATTGGATCTAGATCCAACGCACTAGATTGAGCCACGTAAGCCTTAACCGCACCGTGCTAGGATTAGATCTCAGCCGTTAGATCTAGATCGTACGGTTAGGATTGACCCACGTTGTAGCGCTAGATGAAATCTCGGCCGTCCGATCAAGATCGAACGGCATAGATCGTGCCACGCGTATGTGACACTACGGTTTGGTGTGACATTATAGAATGTGAAATTTGAGAATAAAACCTTTCGGCTTTAGGTTTACTCGCGTTTTTGGGCCTTTCGAAGTGTTGTGACACCACGGAGTGTTGTAACTTTTTTTATCGTGCATGGTAGGGTCAAAAACAGTATGAGATGTGGAAATAAGGTTAAAACCATAGGGTATAGAGGTTTATAACGTTTCCGGGCCGTTTCCGGGGTTTTGGGCCTTCCCGGGGGATTTTGGGCCTTAAAGAGGGGGTTGTGGGCTTTGGTGGGATGGATTAAGAGTCCTTTTATGACTAGGATTCAGATTAGGGGCTGGTAAAAGGGGGCTCCCCTGCCCTTGGCCCTAGCCGCCACCTCCCCTCTCCCTCCCCCTTGGTGGCCGTGCGCCCCTCCCCTCCCTTGCCCTTTTTCTCTCCACCTCTCCACCTCCCCACCACCTCTCCTCCACCCCCTTTGCTGCCCTAGGGTGGCCTCCCCACCCCTGCAACCTCGCGGATCCATCCGAGGAGCGAGGAGCGAGGAGCGATGAGCGAGGAGCGAGGAGCGAGGAGATCGAATGGAGTTTTCGTTCGTCGGGCAAAGGTATGATCATGGGGTTCCCTGGGGTTGATCTAGGTACTGTTCTTAAGGTGATTATCAAGTTTTTAGATCAATTGGTGGTGCTGGATTGGAGTAATTTGGGTTAGATCTAGACATTGCCACGTTTCTGTTTTGGGACAGCATGAGTAGTCGACCTAGGGTTCCTGTTTTCGCCAATTTAGATTTAGAATCCGACCGTACGGACATTTAAGAAGTTGTCGATAATTTCATTATCTTTCCGTGCATATAAAGAACGTTAAATTCCGCCCAGCCATTTGAAAGTTATGACTGTTTTACCGAGCGTATTAAAATCTGTGACGCGATTGGAACAGATCTCGGTAATCTGTAGATTAAACAACTTTAGAGGCCGAATCAGTCTTTCCTTATACCTAGAGAAAGTTGGGAAATTTCCTAAGCTACGTGAGGATGTACTCGTTTAATTGATTCGGAGTCCCAGAGCCCAAGTTATGCCTTTTGCAAGGCTGCTGTCCCGCCGGGACAGAACCTCTATTTTTAGGTTTTGCGAGTCGTTGGCAATGTCGGGGTAGATGAGGGTTTGCGTACTGTTCTGTGGTTATGATTGTGAGTGTGTGATACCTATGTGCAGGTGGTGCGACCCCGGGAGTGCCCTCTACTTCCCGCCAATCCGTTGCACGTGGTTGAGGCAAGTGTGTTGTGATGGATAGCGAGTTGTAGGTTGCATGTTGAGATTAGATGGAATTGTCTACATGATATATGTCCACTTGCCATGTTTTAATGATTGCTATGATATGATGAGCATGTTTAAGATGTTATGATGCCATGTGTTAATATATAAGTTTTATATGATGTTGGCATGCTTGCATACATGACATGTTACATGGCTCGGGCGGTGAGAAAGTCATTAACTAATCCGGGAAGGTCGGTGAGAAAGTTATGACTAATCCGGAGAGCCAATAGAGTAAGTCCTACATCGTGATTCCATCTACCGTGGGTTGTGGAAGCGAGGAGTAGGCACCCTCCATCTTCGGGATGGAAGGGGGGAGAGGGTGCACACCGACGGGTGTGTACTCAACCATACCGGTATGAGTTTCCTAGGAGACATGAGCATTGCATTACATTGCATACATATTGATGATGACAATGTTAAGTGTTTATGAATAATATGATTTACATGATGGGAGATGTTATTGCCATGTTGTTGTTCTTGTTGTCCATTGCAATATGCTTGCTGAGTTTCGAACTCACGCTTGTGTTTTCTTGTTGTTTTAGGTACCATGAGAACGGCATGCGGGGAAGGGAAATAGTCACACGCCCACACGTAGCTTCACCATAATGATTCCACAAGTCATTCTATTAGTTTGGTAATAAATTGCGTGTGATGATCATTGCTTTAATGTTTAGCTTTACTATTTGAGAGTTTATTTGTTCATTTGACACTTGGAGACATTAAGTGCTTGATGTTAGACTTATATTGCCGTTAAGTCTTTAATAATTGCTGTTTTAGATGTCTCTCATATTGCCTTATATTGCTATAATATTGTTGATTCTTCGTAGCATGTTAAAACAAAGGAGATGGTGCCGAAATCTCGGTTTTTAGCATATCTATCCTTGCTGGAATTTATGATAAATTGTGGTATTTAGATGTTGCTTAGCTTATGTTTGGTAGCATTCGGGCATATTAAATGTCGGGGTGTTACAGTTGGTATCAGAGCGGGCTGTAGGTCCTTGGAATGTGAATTTTTAGTGTCATGCTATAGGGTACAACCAAAATGTGATGTGGAATAACTTAGAAACATGGCTTAGGTCTTAACTAAAATTTTGTTATAGGATAACAACATTAAAACTTGAAAAAGTGGTATAACTAATCTAAAATTTGACACACAATGGATGCACAGTAGGAAAGGGTATGGGAATCGTTTCTTTACGCTTAAATGTTGTATTTAAGCTTTGATGTTGAATGCTCTATTTGTTAATGCATGTTGCTATGTCTATGACATAGATGATTGAATTGTTCTTGTTGTTATGATAAAGTGGGTTGTGGTGCCGAAGGGTTTCGGCCACCTCTCTTATTTCATAGTAAGGGTGAGGTTTGACGGTGTGGCCGATTAGCGCCACCACCAAAGAACTATTAACCCCTGTAGGAGAAGAGTGCTTACCCTTTCTGTCGTAAATCGGGTAGATGACTGGAGTCAAATAGAAGAGTTGGTGGTGGATTCCTTCGTATGTTCTTTGCCGTTTTGACGGTCGGTTTTCGTTGGTTTTCTTGGCTTTAGTTGAGTTGAATCAAAGGAAAAGTGTTGTGCGGGTGGTGTCGTTTGCGGTGTGTGGTTCTGTCTTCCTTGGCTGAAGACGAAGAAGAGGAGTCTAGTGTTGCGCTTCTTTTGGGCGCCTTTACAGTTTTGATGTTTAGTTCGTTGATTGCTTTATGGGGAAAAAGCATTCAATTTATTCCTGTGTTTGTCTTTCTCCGAGGTTAAAGGAGTTATTGCAGAGTTATGCCGCACTGGCCGGTCGTGGCTGAAGTTCTGTGGCTTTGTAGTAGTACGTGGTGTTTGATTTCGTTATTTTACTGGTTTAAGAAATCATCCTTGAAAAACCCTTCTTGTTTCGTGAAAGATTGGGGTTTGGTGTTAGGGTTTTATTTGCAAAGGTTTATTTGATCGGTTGGTTCCCTCCTGTGGGAGTCTTTGAGATTTAAAAGTGTTTTGGAGAATTCCTTTGCATTACCAAGTTTGGGTTTGTCTCATTGCAATTGTGAGTCAAGTTTCCTTATGAATTTGGGATGAGTTTTAAAACTAAAAACAAAGTAAGTAGTCTTTTGACTGAAATCGTTTGTCCCTAGTAAGAATTGATGTTTAGCATGTTATGTAGTAGGTAACAATGTGGTTTATGGATTCATGTGTTGCTAAGTTAAATTTTGAGTTGAATCAATTCAATGTGATTAATATCTCTAGCTTGAGAATAAATAGACTACTAGTGTTGTAGTTTACTCTTAGCGAGAATGATTAAATGTGTTAATGTACATGCTTAGAATCTGTTGCTTTGTTATAAAAGTGCTTATGACCCTCGATAATGTTTAAAAGTTTTAAACCCTGATGCATAGTTAAAACATTAAGATGATGTGAACTACTATTACTATTAGAGAAACTTTGTCGGTTGTGTAAAGATGTTCTAGCTTAATGTGTTAGTAGAGAAATTTAATCATGCTGGCTTATGACCTTAACTTGGAAGTTGACTAGAGTTGCTATTTATGTCATTGTTGCAAACTATTAGTATAATTTGAAGTATGCAGTTGTGTTCCTACAATGCTAGTATCGATGTCAATTGTGAAGACATAGGATTTGCTGTTTATGACATTGCTAAAGCATTGGAATGGTCTAACCTATTAAATTTATTTTTAATAGTTGGAGTATGTTGTGTAGTGACAATTTGTTATGATATATGGATAGTGTAACTAAAAACAATGTAGTTGTTTTTATGATTATGCCCATTTATTGATATTGATGACTTAGTAGTGGTGGTAATTGTTTAGATTACTTCTTGGAAGCCATTGTTAAAATGGAGGTTATTATTAACATGTTGTGATGGAGTGAACCATGGATAATTAACATGATGTAGAATTTAATCCTTAATGAGTGTATACCTTAGAATCATGTTTACGAATTTTTGTCTTGTGGAGATGATATTCACTTGTTGAAATCATAGATTAATTGATTAAGTTTGAATCTTTGAGAAATTGATGTATGCATGGTATAAAAATTAATAGGTTGATCAGGCTAAAGTAGTTGTTCAAGTAGTATGCTTTAAATTGAGAACATGATGTTAATTGTTAAGTGTGTGTCTGTGGAGATTAGGATGAGGTAGTGTTGGTTCGATGTCTTGTTGATAAGCATCATAAACTTTATTTATAAGTGTTGGGAAAGGTAATTAGAGAAAGAACTCATTGTGTAGTTTTGGTTGAATCATGATGGGGCTCCTCAAGGAGTAATTAGTGATTATTGAAGTCTTTAATGGAAAGCGTAGTGGAATACCAGAGATGGTTCTTTTTATCTTTGAGCTTGTGTTTAAAAGCTTTTAAACAGGTTTGGTTGTTTGCCATTTTTGGTTGAACGCGTTCGGTCAACATATTCCTTATGTTGTGTTTCAGAGTTTCCCTAAACTTGTAGAGATTGGTGCCAACCTTTGGATTTGGCTAACTTGTTTAGTTTGTGCTATGAGTATGGATTTACACCCAAAAGTTCTTGAGTGGATCGCGCTCCTTCGCGTTCGCACTAAATTATCTTTGGAATAAATTTTAAAGGAAATAGATGGACTTAGTGGGTTGTGTTGGAAACTCTTGAGATTTAATTTGTAACTCTTTTTGGCTAGAGTTGGAGTTGTTTTGAAAATGTGTGTGATGTTTGCGAGTGCTTCAAAAAGGTGGACTTTATGAAAGTTTTACAAAGTGATTTTGTTAGTGAGGTGTTCCCCTTTTGGGAATGAGTTTCCCTCTCCTTGAGGAAGTTTGAGATGGTTGTGGGAGCAGGTGCTCGACTTGGAATTTTTGATGTTCTCTTCCAAAATGTTGAATTTGGTTGAAATGCAATGTTGTGCAAGTTCAGTTTTCAATTGATGTGGGTTCTTTTACGATGTGGTGTTTTACTGTCAACTATGCTGCCGTCATAGTCTTTTTGAATTTCCGCAACCTTCGATGTTAATTGTGTTTCCATCTTTTGATACCGAGGAATAAGTCATTTGGTGAATGACTAGTCGGTGTCGTTGTTATATGATGAATGAATGGTGAAAAGTAAACAAGACATCGTGTATAGATGTTAAATGATAAAAGAGTCGTTGAGCCAGGTCGGTGAGAAAGTCATATATGGAGATATGACTATTCCGGAGTGCTCTTGAAGAATGTGCATTCATGTCATGAAACGAGATTTCCCTTGCTTTCTAGTATGAAAAGAAAGAATGAAGAAACTTTGGTATTTTGGTTGTGGTGTAGGGGATTTATGCTCCCTTTGTGATTTGGCTTGGATGTTGCCGAATTCTTTCCAAAATGGTTGTTAACGCTTTGGGATTGAGTTGTCGTGTGTACACTTGGGCTTGATAGCTAAGTGTTTTTGTGTGAGGACGAAACCCTCTTAAGAAAGGAACCAATTGTGGTTTGGTAAGGTTTTTCGATCCTAGCTTGGAGCTAGGTGTCGAACCTTAGTGGTATAAGGGTGGTTTGTGATGGAGGTTGATGACGTTTGGGTTTAACCATTATTGAGAGTGGCGATGGGTGGAAGTGAAGTTGACGGTGGTTCGGTGATATTTGTCCTGCCGTGAGCAATTGTCGTCACTAGTTGTTCTTGGAATTGAGTCTTGTCTGGGAAAGGATGGAATAAAACGTTAGTATGATCGTGTATCAGAAGGGCAAGTGTGCCTTAATGAGTGTTCCCCTCGATGGAAATTTCCGGGAATGTAGAAAGGTCGTTAAAGGAATTGAGACTTCCTTGATTTTGTCATGTTGAGTTTAATGGAGTTTGGTAGTCACGTTGGTTGTGATAGAAGTACGAAGTGTTTGCCGTGAGGATTCGAGCGTTTTGGGTTGATGGAGCCCTTTGTGGTTGAAACGCAGATTCTATTTGGGGAATGGATGTGAAGGTCGGCCTGTGAGAGGTTGCCCTTAGTTGAGCTAGATCATTACTTCTCTCGCCAAGTGTTGGTTTTGAGAACTCGCTTGTCGTTTGTTCCGGTTTGAGGTTTCGTGCGGTTGTTTTGTGCTGTAGAGAAGTCTTTTGTCCCTTGGGGATTTTGTTGTTGTTTTATTGGCGTTCTTCGGATTCGAGGTCGAATCCTGTTGAAGGGGGGAAAAATGCGACACTACGGTTTGGTGTGACATTATAGAATGTGAAATTTGAGAATAAAACCTTTCGGCTTGAGGTTTACTCGCGTTTTTGGGCCTTTCGAAGTGTTGTGACACCACGTAGTGTTGTAACCTTTTTTATCGTGCATGGTAGGGTCAAAAACAGTATGAGATGTGGAAATAAGGTTAAAACCATAGGGTATGGAGGTTTATAACGTTTCCGGGCCGTTTCCGGGGTTTTGGGCCTTCCCAGGGGATTTTGGGCCTTAAAGAGGGGGTTGTGGGCTTTGGTGGGATGGATTAAGAGTCCTTTTAGGACTAGGATTCAGATTAGGGGCTGGTAAAAGGGGGCTCCCCTGCCCTTGGTGCGCCCAGCCCCCATGTGTGCGCCCCCACCCCTTGGCCCTAGCCGCCACCTCCCATCTCCCTCCCCCTTGGTGGCCGTGCGCCCGTCTCCTCCCTTGCCCTTTTGCTCTCCACCTCTCCACCTCCCCACCACCTCTCCTCCACCCCTTTTGCTGCCCTGGGGTGGCCTCCTCACCCCTGCAACCTCGCGGATCCATCCGAGGAGCGTGGAGATCGATTGGAGTTTTCGTTCGTCGGGCAAAGGTTTGATCATGGGGTTCCCTGGGGTTGATCTAGGTACTGTTCGTAAGGTGATTATCAAGTTTTTAGATCAATTGGTGGTGCTGGATTGGAGTAATTTGGGTTAGATCTAGACATTTCCACGTTTCTGTTTTGGGACAGCATGAGCAGTCGACCTAGGGTTCCTGTTTTCGCCAATTTAGATTTCGAATCTGACCGTACGGACTTTTAAGATGTTGTAGATAATTTCATTATCTTTCCGTGCGTATAAAGAACGTTAAATTCCGCCCAGCTGTTTGAATGTTATGACTGTTTTACCGAGCGTATTAAAATCTGTGACGCGATTGGAACAGATCTCGGTAATCTGTAGATTAAACAACTTTAGAGGCCGAATCAGTCTTTCCTTATACCTAGAGAAAGTTGGGAAATTTCCTAAGCTACGCGAGAATGTACTCTTTTAATTGATTCGGAGTCCCAGAGCCCAAGTTATGCCTTTTTCAAGGCTGATGTCCCGCCGGGACAGAACCTCTGTTTTTAGGTTTTGCGAGTCGTTGGCAATGTCGGGGTAGATGAGGGTTTGCATACTGTTCTGTGGTTATGATTGTGAGTGTGTGATACCTATGTGCAGGTGGTGCGACCCCGGGAGTGCCCTCTACTTCCCGCCAATCCGTTGCACGTGGTTGAGGCAAGTGTGTTGTGATGGATAGCGAGTTGTAGGTTGCGTGTTGAGATTAGATGAAATTGTCTACATGATATATGTCCACTTGCCATGTTTTAATGATTGCTATGATATGATGAGCATGTTTAAGATGTTATGATGCCATGTGTTAATATATGAGTTTTATATGATGTTGGCATGCTTGCATACATGACATGTTACATGGCTCGGGCGGTGAGAAAGTCATTAACTAATCCGGGAAGGTCGGTGAGAAAGTTATGACTAATCCGGAGAGCCAATAGAGTAAGTCCTACATCGTGATTCCATCTACCGTGGGTTGTGGAAGCGAGGAGTAGGCACCCTCCATCTTCGGGATGGAAAGGGGGAGAGGGTGCACACCGACGGGTGTGTACTCAACCATACCGGTATGAGTTTCCAAGGAGACATGAGCATTGCTTTACATTGCGTACATATTGATGATGACAATGTTAAGTGTTTATGAATAAGATGATTTACATGATGGGAGATGTTATTGCCATGTTGTTGTTCTTGTTGTCCATTGCAATATGCTTGCTGAGTTTCGAACTCACGCTTGTGTTTTCTTGTTGTTTTAGGTACCATGAGAACGGCATGCGGGGAAGGGAAATAGTCACACGCCCACACGTAGCTTCACCATAATGATTCCACAAGTCATTCTATTAGTTTGATAATAAATTGCGTGTGATGATCATTGCTTTAATGTTTAGCTTTACTATTTGAGAGTTTATTTGTTCATTTGACACTTGGAGACATTAAGTGCTTGATGTTAGACTTATATTGCCGTTAAGTCTTTAATAATTGCTGTTTTAGATGTCTCTCATATTGCCTTACATTGCTATAATATTGTTGATTCTTCGTAGCATGTTAAAACAAAGGAGATGCTGCCGAAATCTCGGTTTTTAGCATATCTATCCTTGCTGGAATTTATGATAAATTGTGGTATTTAGATGTTGCTTAGCTTATGTTTGGTAGCATTCGGGCATATTAAATGCCGGGGTGTTACAGCGTCAGCCACTGGGTCATGCCACGTCACCCCCAACGACACGGTGAGCTCGATCGGATCTCGACCGTCCGATTCGAATCGTACGGTCCAGATCAACCACGTTAACCCGCAACGTGCGAGATTAGATCCAATCTCGACCGTCAGATTTCAAACCGACGGCCTAGATCAAGCCACATGGCCGGGAACTGAACCGACACGGTCCACGCGGGCGATGCCCGGTCGTCGCTGACGTCACCGTGACGTCAGCGTGGACCAGCGTGTCAGCGTCTGGGCCAACTGCACGCTGACGTCATCCATGACGTCACGGTGGGGTCCAGCTGTCAGTACCGTTCGGTTGAGCCGTGCTGACGTCAGCAGTGGGTCCCACATGTCAGAGACACTGTGCGCGTGGACTGAGTTCAGGGTGAACCCGAGCCGAACTGTGGACCGGGTCTATAGACCGGATGATCCAAGCATAACGTCATAATTCGATTTTTCCTTAAGAAAATAATTCGGTGGAAATCCAAATTCGTCGCTGATGTCAACTGACGTCATAATCCGGATTTTCAATAGAAAAATAAATGGATTAATTTGGTTTATTCTTTTATTTGATTTTTCAAACTTCAAACAGCTATAACTTTTGCGTTTTAACTCCGATTTGAGCTATTCCAATTTCTAAAAATTTGTAAAATTGTGTTATTTATGTTTATGAATTTTATTTGAATTTTTGAACACTTTTTTCTATTGTTTATTTATTTATTGCTATTTATGCACGTTACGAGTAGACGTTGAAGTGCCCGGAGGCTTCGAAGGTGAGGTTTTGACCCAGGAGCCAGCTCAAGACCCTGACCAAGTACTTTTTGAAGGCAAGTTATGCTTTGATCATATTGTTCCCACTTTTGAAAATTATTTTGATTCAAATTAATGCATGCTAATTTAATTAGAAAATGCTTTAGTTAATTCTGGAAATTAGTTAAACGCCAAATTGCTGTATGCCACGTTGACATAGATAATTGTATGCCATGACCCCTTGTCACCCTAGTTATGGGAATATTTAGTTGGATATTACTAAATTGCCAACATGGGTATTTAGACCATTGTAGTATAGATGCTTAGACCTGCCATGTAGTTATGACTCGATCTTGGATAATCAAATGTTAATATTGACTTAATGAGATATGGAACCGGTATTGGAGAAGTGTCATGTGTTATTGATGATGATGTTCATGGCACGAGGTGCATGGTAATCAACTAGGGGGTTTGATAAATGCTTTAGACCAGGGTAAGTGGCAAAAGTAATTTGGTGGGCCATGAGTGGCACCGGGAAAGTCGTTTTGCTTCTTCGGTAGTCTTGGCTTGGTCACCCTAAGGACTTAACCATGCAAGCCTTTGAACTGGGTCAAACATGCAACCACATGTCTGGAATGGGACAGACCTAGTTGAATAAGTTGCTAATAACTTGCTTGTGGAACCTCGGGGTGTCAACTATACATTTTGTGTAGTTGTACGGGGGAGCGTACCGGGGCTGTGGCTAGGTACCCATCTAACGGTTGGTTGGCCTAGACTTCGCCTTTGCTAAGGGAAGGGTTAGTGTGCAACAACCGGGGAGGTCCACTTGTACAGTTAGACGCTTCCGAAAAACTTTGTTACAGATACTCGCCTTTGTGGTGTTTGATTGTATCTTGTGGGTAAAGTGCATAACCTCTGCAGAGTGTAAAATCTATTCTAATTGCTGAGTCCACGGTATTGGACACTACTTGGGAATTATAGTCAAGGGTTAGACTTTCTTGAAAATAACTTGGTTTGGAAAATGCTTGGGTTTGGAATGGTGAATTGGTCTTAGGACTCGAAAATGCTTTACTTGTGCAATCATTGTGAAAGTGCTCTATTTATTTTTGTTTTTACTGCTTTGCAATCTATTACTGTATTTACAATTGCTGCTTTACTGCAAATAAACCTGTTAGCTATCCTTTGGAATAAGCCATGCATGTAGAATATTAACTTTGCATTCTGTGCATAACTTGCTGAGTACCAAGTACTCACCCCTTGCAAAATACAACATCAGTTGAAGAAGAAGCGACACTAGCTTTGGAGGAAGAACTTCAGGAGGAGCCGTCTACTTACGGAGCGAGCCCAGTCAGTTACCTATGGTAAACTGAGTGGCGCCATGATGATTATTTTCTGCTGCAATTGTTTAATTCAATAAGACTTCGCCCTACGAGGCGTACTTTTGTAACTTGGCCATAAGGTCGAGTAACCAGTTTGGCTATTTAATTAAAGTACTTTACTATTTCATTGAGTATGATTGTGATATTTACCAATGTTGAGACTATGTGCACTAGTGTGATCCTGGACTAGTGCTGAACACACAAAGGGTCCGGATTTACAAGTTCGGGTTCCGACACTTTTGCAAAAAAAAAGCTCACATAGGCTAGTTTTACAAATAAATAAATAAAATAAAATAAGGAGGTTGATATAGTGACCACTTCTCGAATAGTAAGTATAGATGGTTTGTTTAGGATACCTAAGTTATATTTGCGCTATCAAGATCAATTGTGAAGAGCTACGAAAAAAGTTCAACTGCACAGGACCACCAGTCCACCACCTCCAACCATCCATTCCCAAGCGGCCGTTGGGTTGTGTGACGCTCTCCCACGCCGTGAAGAAACTAGGATTTGACCCTCCGCATGCGCCACTTCAGTTGGTTGTTGCCTTCTGCTTTATCATTATTGTGTTAGTTTAGTCAACTTACAAAACAATTTGCATGTGAACTTAGGTTTGTGTTAGCTCGTTGTCAGTAGGGTGTAATCGGATCTGACACTTCACGATTTTATCGCCGGACTGACGTTTGAAATGGATTTTAGAAGATTGGCTGAATATTTTTTTGGATTTGGACTCTGGATTGGATATTTTTATCGAATTCAGACGATAGCTATTCATCGTAATCGGATATATTCGGTTTTTCTCTCGAATAGTTCCATGAATTCGTCTTGGATATCCGAATATCAACATAACTTGATATCTTTAATACGTGTTATCTTCTTAGTTCGAACTTAGAATCAGGTCAATAATATATCCAATTTATCAACTCGGCGAGATCTTCACGATGGTGGCTTACAATATGTGATTTGGGGTTGTTGTTACTAGCAAAACAACTGTTTTTGTATCTTGGGTTGAGATACGCGGTATACTACGCTAGCACAAATTAAAAAATTTCTACCGTATAACCAAAAAGCTACTCGCAAGAAGGGCATCATATATCGTATTACCACTAGACGCGCAGTTGCGGAATCCTTTGCGCGTTGATGTAGTGGATCATCCACTCCACGCCACAATTGTCGCGCCGGTGAAGTCGATATTCCTTCCCTCGTCGTAGCCCTCGCGTTGATGAAGTGGATCGTCCTTCCAAGCCACAGCCCCTCGCGTCGATGAAGTGGATCGTCCTTCCACGCCGCAGCCCCTCGCGTCGATAAAGCAGTTCGTCCTCTTCACGCCACAATTGCAGCAGCGTCACCACATCAGTCCACATGTCTGAGGATGGAGCATCATGCGTTGATGTGCAAGCACCGTGTCACTCGGCAGTGGCAACGAGAGGTAGAGGCTAGGGTTCTGGATGAAAAATCTGATGTACGCCTACCCTTCTCCTCTCCTTATATAGCCATGCGATGAAACCCTAAGCCAGCACCCATCAACGCGTTAAGCCCACGAGGTCTATTAATTACGAATTCAATCCGAATTAATACGTCCCAGCCTGTTAAATGTGTGACCCTATATGTTCATGTACATTTGGACATGGATTCAAAAAATGCTTTTCCAATCCAATAGTTGGTAGCGGCTCCTTGCAGGGCATGCCAACTCCCAAACGCATATGATCAAATTGGACAGAACCTATCAAAAATACTCATATAATAATCCCTTTGCCAAACTATATGAAGATTGAATTCAAGGCGAGAAGCATGTCAGCCTTAGACAATTCAATTCATCTCTCGTATCTGTGATATGTTAATAAGCTGTGATTAACTCCTCAATCACGGCATGGCCATGCACTTCCTTAATTATATCACACGAGTGGCCTAGACATATATCTCCGTTATACTGGAGTGGCAAATTCCATTTTGACCGCTTACTTCCCTCTCCATGTTTCATAGTAAACATGAAAGCAACGTTTATAACTATCCGGTTAGGAAATAGTGTTGGGTAACCCCCAAGGTAAACTATTACACATATAGGGAATGTGACAATCTTAGTTCTAAGGATCATACATCTACTATGTATGAGATACACTGATGACACATAAGAATGTAACATTCTCACAGTGTCTCATTGCGGGTCTATCAAACCCATATTCTTCAACATGCGCTCACAATGTATTGATGATATCTCCATATCTCATAATCTACGAAACATGATCACCAATCAGTACATGTGTTGACTTATTCATCGTTGTCCTATACGATGATATCTGACCAGAGACATTTATAGAATTATATCAATAAGTAAAGTGTTTCATAAGCAAGTCACATACTTGCTAATCAATATAATGATATACATTCATTGGACCAATAATCATATTATTATTAATAAACATAGTCATGTTGCAATCATCTATATGACTGTCTCAAGGGCATTACACTAACATCTTGAACATATGGTAAAACTTTCATTATGTAATTTTTATTTTTGTATTTGTGCTATATGTGACCTATGTTTTCACATGATATCGTTCTAAATATTCATTACTGTATCGAATTCGATCTATATTCACCTCGTATTTGCAATCGATTCTATCCACATCCATATTCGTATTTACCACTATTCGTGTCTATTGACGCCAAAAACGTGATGCAGGGTCAATCACAATCAACACACGCAAACACCGGGTTTAGATTTTGCGGTGCGGGCGTGCCAGCCGATTTGATTATGCAATCGGCAAGAGAATAATATATAAGTAAATCGGCTGTTAATCTGATCTAAAGTTTCAATGAGAAAACTGAGTTAGATCAGCTTGTTTAAGCCGATGTAGACTAGAGTAATCGATAAATCTCATCAACCTGATGGAGTTGATCAGATAGGGTGAAGGCCGTTCTTCCCAAAAAAGACGATGTGCAACAATATCGAAGAAAAAACGAACCTGGTTTGTTATAAGTCGACAATGATCAACAATCATTGATACGCAACTTTATTGATCAAAACGAGTTACAGAAGAAAGATTCTAAATCTAAAAAGCTACTTCTAATCGACAAGAGAAAATAAAAGATAGTAAATGCTGGTTTGATTGGTTGTGTTCTTCCTTTCTCAACGTAGCCTATCATCTTCTTTTGTAGTCTCCAGACCCGACTGTATCCTTCTCGATCTCTTCAACTGCCCGTGTCAGTCTCGATCTCTTCTTGCCAATCAGATTCGATTGTATCTTCCCAATCTCTTGAGTTGCCTGTATCGGACTCGATTGTCCTTGGTATATTCCAAACAGAACCACATCGGTTACGACTTGCCGAAAACATATTGGTCTATGACTCCGATACATCCTTTACCAAAACCGATGCCACTGAAATCAGTCATGTTCCAAATTCGGGTGTCAACATATGCCCTCCAATTTTGGGGATATGTTTTAGACATGCCCCAAAATTCCATCTCATATCGGCTTTTCCAATCGTATTTTCTTCGGCATGATGTCATCCCATTGCATCATCCCCCTCTTTTGAGACCACCGCTTCGAAATATTGTAGCCATTAAATTTTGGCGGCTTTACGAGCGGACCCGGTTCATCTTCTTTGCCTCGTTCTACACAAATGAAGCTTCCTCTCCCGATGATGAAGCTCCACTCGACAACGCTTCATTTCCCGATGATGGCGCTTCACTTGCCTGATTTACCCTATAAATACCGGGTAATTTGCCAGTTTATTACTCAATCCCACAGTAAACTTTTCATCCTCCACAAGTCACCATGTCTTCACCGTCTTATTCTTCTGTTTTCGATTACTCTTCCTTGTCTTGGCCGTCCGAGGAGGACGATTCCGCTATCGCCGCTTGTCTTCAAGAAGAGTTTTTGGTCGAGGTGTGCGCAGAGGAAGAGATAGCCAATGACGAGGCTATCGTCTGTGCGCTCCAAGAGGTATGCAGCCGCTGCCCCTGCAGAGGATGTAGCTATTGCTTTCGCAGATGATGCGGCCGCTCTCCCTCCAGCTGATGCCGCGGAAGAGGCAGCAGCAGAGTCGATCGGCAGTGTCGCCACCGTCGTTGAGGCCGCGGCCGTTATCGTCAGTTCCGATGATGATCCATGGTATCAACAAGGCCCTGCAACCGACGCCGCTCCCCAGGCTCCAGTGAGCTCCAACAGCAGCGATGGTGGTGGTGGTGCCATCGCTATCAGCATGCAAAGGGGCTCCTGTGGGAAGTGTCGTCGCCTTTTTTAGATCTCTTCTTTTTTTCTTTACTTTCTTTTTGTTTTTCGGAATGTTGCCTTGTAACCATCGGCAATTTCCTTAATATTTTCCTTTTTACCATAAGTTTTTAGCCGATAATGTAATCAACTTTTCATGTCTAATATAAATGTCAATCTCTTTTATGGTACCTTATAATAATGGCCACATTATTGACTTCACGAATCTCACAAAAATCATTGTTATCAGCTTCAAATACGAAAATCTAATCAATGGCTGAAAATAACTAACTGACTTTCCCGCCGTTTTTCACGCCACTCGAGGCGATTTCCCCGCATGAACAGTGTAAACACAATCTAGGCATTAACTGCTTCAAAAAGTTTAGCATATTTACCCGTCGATGCCATCAGTTTTTATCCCCTATAAAATATGAGGGTTACCCATCTGTCATTTCTACGCCTCCTTGCTCTCAGCTCTTTGGTCATCAGCTTGCTCTTTTCTCCTTGACCAGTCCTTCCTTCGTCGGCTCAAGCATCTATGATTCCCTTCATGGACCCCAACCAAGTATTCATCTTTGCCACTGACTCTGACGACCAACACCACGTAGGTCCGATAGGAGACTTATACCCATCGACTATAGTGGAACATGAGAACCCTAGGCTTCCAATTCATGCTCCAGGTTTTAACTTAGATGGATGGAAGAATATCTTCCGCGCTTGGCCGACCGCCCTGGCAGGCTAGCGTAATTGGTTTAATCAAGTAGCCACTCTGAAACTTCTAGTTTGGGAGCAAATGGGCATAGCCGAGTGCCTCCCTTATCTTTGGCCAATTCCTTTCCCAACAAACCCTTGATAACCATGTATTTCTACTTTTGGTCTGATACTTTCAAAGCTTTTTTCTATCTCACTGGACTTATCGACCCAACTGTAATGGATATTGCTCAACTCTGTTGTCTTAGGCCAGACGATGAGCAATTGTCAGCTTTTAGTAACAACCTCAGTATAAACTAGTATCTATCAAGGGAGAAGGATGGGGAAAGTACATCAAAGACAACATAGGAAATGGCCCTATGTCTGACAAAGAACATGTTTCCTTTTTAAACATGTGGCTCGATCGAATTGTCTTCTATGGCGCTTCCTTAGGACCTACCTAGACATACCAAGTTGTAGCCGGACAGCTAGTAGCGGGTCGTCGGCTTGCATTAGGGAAAATGTTCTTAGGAGTAGTTTTCCAACTGATGCACGAGATCTGCTGTCGGCTATTCACAGCAATGGGATCCCACACGGTAGGTAACATCAGAGATCCCCTATGGTTCATCCAACTGTGGCTTTACTGCATGTTTAGCCGATCTTTCCGAATCAACTTGTCTGAAATGTCTCCCTTCCCTCGTGAAGAAATCCTAGAAAACCAACCTATAGACTTCAGACATAGCCAATCTTTTGGCGAACGACTCTTTTTCTGTTCTGGTGCAGAAATCAAGTTAAATCCTGAAAGTGCCAGAAAATACCTCTCTTTCTTCTACCACCTCGACCAGAACACTTTTAATTCTTATGATTTTTTCTGCTATCATGAAGCTGATCACTATCCTTGCCCCTCCTTTCTACACCTTACCGGCAACAGTAATGGCATGCTTACGGAAACACTCGATCTATTCAAATATTTCCTCTCCCTAAGCATACTTTCTATCGGCTTACATGCAAAGGGTCGGACATATCAGCCTTCGCATGAAGTCTACCACACTTACATATATTCTCGGCAGCTCGGTTTTGGCCAAATTCCCCCAAAACTTGAACTCTTGGATCGGCTTTAACCTAGAGAAAGGCTTCGCCATCTTTCCTCAGCCAATCTTGTCCTTCACTTAGCCGATGACCTCCTCTTAGAAGATCTTCCTCACTTCATTCTTAACACATGAAAATCTCCTACCTACTTTACATGTTGGTGGGCCATATCTTCATCACTGTTCCTTCAAGAAAAGCCACCATCAACCATACTTTCAGAATTTTTACCTGACCTATCACCTGAACTGACGACCAGTAGTGTAACACCTCAGCACCGCATGCCCCAAATGTTACACTCTCCAGCACCAATAATTACAAAACACTAGGGTAAATTTTAGCAGAGCAAGTGAACAACTAGGAGGTTACCGAATTTACTAGAAATTTCGGTAGCACCTCCCCTAAACATAGTGGACATCCACTCAGCAAGCAAAGAGAGATAACAATTAACAATATAGCAACAAGGAATCAACTAACTATCATGACCTGCTAAGCACATACAAAGATTCATGGTCTTCACTAACAATTCCCAACAAGCATCTAGAAGTTCAATCAAAACCTCATGCAGATTACACTAACCACAACCACACTCATACTACCATACAACTTTCTTCCAAATTATTAAATGAATGTGATGAAGGGAGTGATGTAATGCTATTCCCCAACTCGGCATTGAAGTCCTCAGAGTACCTACAATAGTTAACAAACAAGCATGAGTTCGAAAACTTAGCAAAGTACAAGAAAGGACATGAACATAGCCAATTAACAGATCTTAAATTATGAGCATAACTGCATTTCTGATTAAAAATTTCAACAAGCGAATAAAGCGGTAAGGAGCTTACTCATTTCGCAAATATACTCCTTAATCAACTTTGATTGAGTCCACGACTCAATCTCTTAACCTTCTTAACACATTTTCATCAACAACATTAGCATTGCAATGCAATGAAATATGCTTTCATGCTTATGCACCTTTTTATCAATTATACCGGTATAATGAGTGTACGACCGTCAGTGTACACCCTCTCATTCCTTTCCTTCCCGTGGAGGGGCCTACTCTTAATGAGTCGCTCCCATCCACCACGATGAATGGGACTACGAGGTAGGACTTTCTTGTGGCGCTCCGGATTAGTCATAACTTTCTCACCGACCTCATTGAATTAGTTATGACTTTCTCACCGACCTGGCCCATTCATCTTTTCATGTCATGGATGCAAATGGTGCAACATCATATTTCAAAAGGTTCAATTACCATGAGGTCTGAATATCACATATCAAACCACTTCCAGCATCCAATTATCACAAGAGTACGGTTGTTCATACTCATGCAACCATAATATCACATATGCAATTTATTTCATTTATTTCACATCATAGTCTCAAGCATTATGTACTTGCATCTACATGCATTTCTATCTTTTCACATGGACATCATTGAATAAATACATAGTAATAAATTCTCATATGATACAACACAAGCCATGTAATTCATCTCAACATAAATATTTTTCATTAGGATTAATAAGAATCAAAATCCTAGCATCATACTAGGAATGCACTTGCCTTTACCCACTCGGGACTGAGTGGCGAGAAGCTTCGGCCACTCCCGAGGTCACAAATCCTGCAATAACATATATGCATTCATCTCAAACAATGCAAACTCAAGATTCAAGCGGCAACTTAATAAAAACTTCTTTCGTTTAGCGTGAAACCCGCTTCAAAACTCCCTCAACTAGACCCATTAGCTTTCATACGCAACAATGCTGGTAAGTGTCGCTGAGGTCGGGCTCTGTATTATATATTGCTAGAATTTATCACAGATGGTTCTATTCATAAACCGTAAGTGATATACATAATATCACATACAGTTTTATATAAAACCGTCTGTGATATCTACAGAAGTCAATAGAGATGGTTTTACACTAAAACCATCTGTGATGTTGTCACTGATCGTTGCAATATAGAACCGTCAGTGATGTTTCTCATTACAGACGATTTTTCAAAACCATCTCTAATGAGGCATGTAATATAAGCCTTTATATAGTAGTGGACTACAGCGGAGCTCCTCAAGGTCTATTTCCTTAATGATAAAAACGACTTAGTGCGCGCCGCGAGATCACGCACTAAGCGCCGGTTTACCCAGGCATCCGACAAGGCCAGATTGGACTTCCTTGTAGCCGATGCAAGAGCTGTTAAAAAGACCTATGATGAGAAGGCTAAGGTGCTAAAAGAAGCCAAGGCAACCCTCTTGTAACATCCCAAATTTTGCTTTTTATTGAATTTATTGAGTTATTTGAATTTTTGGAATTTTCTAAAATTTATTTGGAATCATTTTTACTTAATTTGAATTAAGTCCCTTCTTGAATTAATTAAATATTTGAAAGTTTCAACTAAATTTTTGTTGGAAATATTTTATTTGAGTCCAAAATGTCTCAAAGTATTTTACATAATTTTTCTGAGATTTTCCTGAGCCTTTTACTATTTTTCTCGAATTAAATGAATTCCTGGAAGTATTTTAAATAATAAAAATGAAAAGGAAAATCTGGAAAAACCTAACGGGTCGAGACTCGCTAAGATCCAACCCGACCCATTAGACTCGATCTGAACCCTAACCGCCGAACCGTCGGATCTCGATCCGACGGTAGTGATTGCGACACGTCGCCTGACCGATTTTGGTTCAGATCCGATTGTGATGAATGATCGGGAACGTTGATCGCACCTGCGTGGACGGCAGGGAAGGGGCGATGTCACCCTCTCCGTGTCGCCGCCGGACTCCACCGCAGTCACCAACCGCCCGTGTTTTCCACGCCTAAATCGGACGTCGAGGCGTTATTTAATGCGCCGCCACTGCCACATTGTTCTCCTTTTCTGTGCACACCATTGGCCCCATCTCTTGTAGCTTGAGTCGCCGTCGTCTTTTTGAGATTGCTCGACGGAGTTGGAGGAGCAGCCGCCGTGCGTTTTTAGTCTTTCCGCCGCCGCCAAGCCATCTTCGCCATGTGGGATCCCAGATCCGAGACCGTAGCGTCAAGGCACATTCAACCCGACATTCCACTTCGCCGAAGCCCCAGCCAAACACCGTTGCTTGTGTCGTCTTCCCTAGCTCCGGCCACTTCTGCTTGGCATGCCACCGCCGGACCTTGCGAACTCCACCAGCCGTTGGATCGACATCGCACTGTAACACCCCGGCATTTAATATGCCCGAATGCTACCAAACATAGGCTAAACAACATCTAAATACCATAAATTAGGTAAATTAAAGCAAAGGAGCAAATGCTAAAAAACCGATATTTCAGCAGCATCTCCATTGTTTAAACATGAATTGAAGGAAACACAATAGCATAGCAATATAAGGCAATATGAGAGACAACTAAAAATAGCAATAATTAACGACTTGACAACAATATAAGTCTAATTCCAAGCATTCAACGTCTCCATGCGCCAAACGAACAATAAAACGCTCATAACGCAAAGTGAAAGCATAAAACAATACGCATCACACTTAATTTATCATCAAGACCCAATTGAGTGACTGTGGGAACAATTGAGTGACGCTACGTGTAGAAGTGTGACTAATTCCCTTCCCCGCATGCCGATCTCATGGTACCTAAAACAACAAGAAAGCACAAGCGTGAGTTCAACACTCAGCAAGCATATTGCAATGGTACACGAAACAAGTACATGGCTACAACAACTCATATCATGTCTTTCATCTCATTCATGATCACATATCCATATCATCACCATTATGTATGCAATGTGATGCGATGCTCATGTCTCCTTGGAAACTCATACCGGTATGGTTGAGTACACACCCGTCGGTGTGCACCCTCTCCCCCCTTCCATCCCGAAGATGGAGGGTGCCTACTCCTCGCTTCCGTTCACCGAGGTAAATGGAATCACGATGTAGGACTTACTCATTGGCTCTCCGGAATAGTCATAACTTTCTCACCGACCTTCCCCGGACTAGTTATGACTTTCTCACCGCCCGGGCCATGTAACATGCCATGTATGCAAATATGCCAACATCATAATTAACTTGTACATTAACACATGGCATCATAACATAATAAGCATACTCATCATATCATTCGCAATCATTAAAGCATGGCAAGTGATCATATCATATAATCAATTTCATCTAGTCTCAACTAGCAACCTACAAACCGTTGTCCACTACAATACACTTGCCTCAACCACGGGCAACGGATTGGCGAGAACTAGAAGGCACTCCCGGGGTCACACCACCTGCACATGAGTACCACACACTCACAATCATGTCCACAAAACAGTAAGCAATCCCTCTTCTACCCCGACATCGCAAACTACTCGCTAAACCCAAAAACAGAGGTTCTGTCCCGTCGGGATAGCAGCCTTCCAAAAGGCATAACTCGGGTTCTAAGACTCCGAATCAATTAAACGAGTACATCCTCGCGTAGCTTAGGAAATTTCCCAACTTTTTCTAAGTATATGGAAAGACTGATTCGGACTCTAAAATGGTTTAATCTAAAGAAAACCGTGATCTGTTCCAATCACGTCACAGATTTCAATACGTTCGGTAAAGTGATCATAACTTTCAAATGGCTGGGCGGAATTGGACGTTCTTTATACCCACAGAAAGATATTGAAATTACCTACAACTTCTTCAACAGCTGTACGACCAAATTCCGAATCTAAATTGACGAAAACCCAAACCCTAGGTCGACTGCTCATGCTGCCCGAAACAGAGAACGTGGCAACTTCTAGATTTTATCTAATCTACTCAATTCCAGCACCACCAATTGATCTAAAAACATGATAATGACCCTAAGAACAGTACCTAGGCCAACCCCTAGGAGTCACATGGCCATACCTTCGCCCGACGCACGAAAACCCAATAGATCTCTTCCCGGTTCGCGCGATCTCCTTCCTCGCTCCAATCCCGCCAGATCTCCTCGTTGCGGAGCGCTCCAACGGATTGATCTTTGAGGTGTTGAGGTGGGGATCTCCCCTAGGGACAGCAAGGGAGGTGGAGAGGTGGTGGAGAGGGTGGTGGCGCAAGGGAAGAGCCCAAGGGGGGGCGCATGCAAGAGGGAGAGGGGAGGTGGGGGAGGCGGCTAGGGCACAAAGAAGAGGGTGGGGGTGCACCCAACCAGGAGGGGGCGCACTAAAGGGGCAGGAGGAAGCCCCCCAAATGGATTCCTACTCCTAAATGGACTCAAACTCCATCCCACCAAAGCCCACAACCCCTTCTCTTAGGCCCAAACTCCCCCGGAAAGGCCCAAACTCTCAGAAACGGCCCAGAAACGCAAATAAACCTCACATCGTATGGTTTCAACCTCCAATTCCATATTTCATAATGTTTTTGACCTCAACATTTACATTTTATAATGTCACACTGTCAGCGTACTAGCCAACAGGCACCTCCGAATCGGGTGCTTATAAGGTTCAGATAGGGGGCTTTCGGGGCAATCGCCGGAGGAAGAAAGGGGATCGGAGTGCTGATCAAGCTCAGAAGGATGGAGACGCTAGGATTTACACAGGTTCGGGCCCTCCGAAGAGTAACAGCCCTAGTCCTGCTTCTCTTGGTATTGCTTGTCTTGTGGAATATGAACTGGAATCCTAAGTTGAGAGAATGGAACCTAGGATCAATGGATCGAACCCCCTCTCCCATGCACCCCGGCTCCCTTTTATACTTGGGCTGGCGGGGGCGCATGAGAGGCTTACACTGCAAGCCATACTCATTACACTGCCACAGGTGCATTAAATGCGCCCGTCACTGTCCTTACACCTTATTTAATGCCTACCTCAGCCGTCACACTCCTGCCTCAGGCCCCACGCCCACCAACGCCGCTCGTTTCGTCAGAGGGTGAAGCGCTACCGTGACGTCATCCGTAATTATTACGCTCCTAGGGAAGGTGCGCCGCCATACTGTAGCCTCCACGCTTGGCATTTAATGCGCACGATTCGCATTAAATGCCCTTGTCCACGGCTCTTCTGCTTGCCGCAGCGGGCGGGGGGGCTCGGACGCGCCCTGCCCACCCGGCGACCGCGTTAAATGCCCTTGACCCTAGCAACGCCGCCTCGGGGGTGGTGCGCCAGTGGCGTAGCCCGCACGCCACCTGTCCACCGGCGACCACCTCACTGGGCGCCCAGTGGCGTGGCCTGGTCGCCACTGCCCACCGATTTACCACCTTACTGGCGCCGTGGCGTGGCTCGACGCCACCGCCCACCTGGCGACCACCTTATCGGGCGCCAGTTGGCGTGGCTCGACGCCACTCGCCCACTGGCGACCACCTTATCGTCGCCAGCTGGCATGGCCTGGTCGCCACCTGTCCACTGGGCGACCACTTTACTGGGCGCCCAGTGGCGTGGCCTGATCGCCACCTGTCCACTGGGCGACCACTTTGCGGCTCTTCTGCTTGCCGCAGCGGGGGGGGTGGCTCCGACGCGCCCTGCCCACCCGGCGACCGCGTTAACTGCGGGGGAGCGGGTACCCTGGTGTAGAATACGCCGACAGTAGCCCCCGGGCCCACCCTGGAGCGCCTTTTGGTCTTTGACCTTCCTTTCTCCTTTTTTCTTTTTCTCTTTTGTCTTTAAATGACCTTCGGGGAACCGCTCAGTCTCCCGGGTGGGGCCTCTTAAAAGCCCACGCGCCCCGCAGCACTAAAGATCTTCCGGCTTCTCCGGTTCCCGAGGCGGGATGCGCAGTTATTCCCGCCTCGTAACCGTCGCACGACCCTTGGGATCCCCCACTTTTATGGGGTTTTCAAACTTCTCCCTTTCGAACCGCCGCGTCTTTTCGGCTTTCCCGCTACGCTCTCCCTCGCCTCCTTATAAAGAGGCCGGCCATGAGAGGGAGCGGTTCTTTTCCTTTCAAACTCCTTTCGCTCTATCTTTTCTTGCCGCCTTAGAGCTCCTTGCTTCTTCTCTTCCGACGTGCTCCTTCGCTTTTCTACACCCGATGGCGCCTCCGACTCCTGCCCCGGTTCTGCCTCCTTCGACCGTCGAGGAGGAGGGCGCCGCCCAGCTTTCCAGGCACATCTCCGGGGGCACCCTCCGCGTCCGGCCCGGCACCGTCGTGCCCCGTTGCCAGCCCGGAGAGGTGGTTTTCTTCAGGTGGCAGCTGGTAGCCGGCCTGGTGCCACCAGTGTCCGACTTCTACCTCTCCGTCCTCAACTTCTACGCCATTCATCACATCCACTTTCCTCTCAACTCCATCATTCTTCTTGCCGTCTTCGCTCACTTCTGCGAAATGTTCATAGGAGTGCTTCCCAACCTTCTTCTTTTCCGCTTCTTTTACTCCCTTCGCCCTGCCAAGGCCCCCATCCCTGTCTCCGGGGGTTGCCACCTACGGCTCAGAGACAGGGTCGCATCGCGTTACATCCCGTTGGACGGCCGGTCCAACTGGAGGGCGTGGCGCGATGAATGGGTGTACGTTGCGGACGACAGCGGGATCGAGGTGCTGGAGCTTCCGACCGAGCCGCCGGTCAGTAACCCCAACTGGGGGGCTCACGTCAACGAGACGCCCGAGCTTCAGACGATGTTGGCCCGCACCGACCAGCTAGTGGCGGCGGGTCTAACGGGCAGCATGGTCGTCCGGGACTTCATTTCCCAGAGGATTAGCCCTCTGCGCCGTCGTGTCCGCCCAGCCTGGCAGTACCTGGGTCAGGATGACGGGACCCGGACGATCCCCGGAGGTAGGCGGCTATATTTGAATCGCTCCTTTTCTTCGTTCTTTTTCCTTCCAGTTCACATGGATTCTGACGACACTTTTTCTTTTTCTTTTGTTAGCCGCTGGGAACCTGACCCCTAACCTGATTGATGCGTGGATGGGACAGCTGGGCTTGGCCAGCGCCGTCCCGCCATTCCCAGAGGGCGCGCTCCCACTATGCCGTTTAGAGCCCAGGGAGCGCGCGACGATCGTCCGGACAATGCCGAAGATGGACGCCTTGGGGACGCCTGACACTACCGTGCACCAGGCGCCCCTGACGATCCGAGACCACCCTCCTGCCGGCATTCAGGGGAGGGGCGACCAGGGTAGGCGCCGACGTCCTGTCGACGACGACACCACCGGCGGGCCTTCCTAAAGACCCCGCCTCGGCGGCAAGATCGCGCCGCGCTGCGTCTTTCTGGCTCGACCGGGGCGGAGTCCTCCACCGCCGCCGTGGGGAGTTCTTCTGCCACCGCGACGGGCTCCTCAACGGCAGCGGAGGGTCTGTCGGCCAGCGCGGCCTCGTCCTCCCTCGCCTCCGCTGAGGTGGTGATTCTGGACCCTCCGGCGCCCATTCTGGGAATGATGCTGCCGCCGCCGTCGGCTCCGACAACGTTACGGCCGCCGCCGCCGCCGTTGTTGCTGCCACCGCCACCACCAGCGGCGGCGTTTCTTCCTCCTCCGCCGCCGGTTCCGGTCCTCAGGCCGCCGGGACCGGTGCCGTCAGCAGCGCACGGAGGACTGTTCCTTGCCCCGGGTGTGCCCCACTTCCCGAGGCCGCCACCTAGGTACCTTTTCAAAAACGCACATGCAAAATACAGTTAAACCTCTCAAAAAGGCATCTTACCGTCATTTTTTCTTCTCTCAGGGTGCCCAGTCCAGACGTCCTTGCCGCCCAGGCCGGGAATGATCAGGGTGCTGTGGCTGCTGTGCCTCAGGGCGCTGGGGCTGCTGTGCCTCAGGGCGCTGGGGCTGCTGTGCCTCAGGGCGGGCAGCTTGTGGAGGGCGACCCCCACGTGGTCATCCCGCCAGTCCCCGCCGCTAAGGCCCCAGGCCTGGTGGACCCCTTGCCCACCCCGGAGCTCCCCGTCGCCTCCATTCCTTCGGCAGACGCGGATGCTCTTCTGGCAGCCCTTAGCGAGCTCTACTCCAGCACGAGCAGCCGTCTAGCGACAAGCAAGGAACGGCTGACGGAGGCGGGGACCCAGATTAACCGCCTTCGCAAGGAGGTGGAGGACTCCCGCGGACGGGAGTCGGGGCTGGAGCTGCAGCTGCTGAGGGAGCGAGAGCGGCGGGAGCAGAGCGCCCGCCGCGCCGAGGAGCTCTCCGCGGAGTTGGATGCGGAGAAGGTCGACCGAATTCGGTCGGAGGCGGACACGCTGGAGATGCTGCGTCACGCCTTTGACCGAACGGTGGCCAGCCTAGCCCCCCTGGGGTTGGTGCAACCGCCTCCGCGGGAGCAGAAGCCGGCGCACTACGCATTCTGCTTCGGCCGTATCGCGGACTTCCTCACGCACTTGCCCGCCGCCCTGACCGCCCGGTCCGCTCAGGAGGGGCGCGCAGTTGCGGCGGCCACGGCGAAGTACGTGCTGGCCTGCTGTGCCAGCCGCGACGCCAACTTCGATCCCATGGCCACCGTCCAGGGGATCGAAGGCGACTGGGCGCAAGCGGAGGAGCGGGTCCAGGATGCTGCCGAACAAGTTGCCGCACAGCTGGAGATGGAGAACCCCCAGCTGGAGGCAGCCGCGGAAGACGTGGCGATGAGGCTGGACGTTGGCCCGGTTGCCGAAGACGTGGCGGCTGCGGAGGCGGTAGCGGAGGACGAGGAGCCGCCAGTAGCGTAGTCCCCCCTCCTTCTCTCTCTCTTTTTGTTTCCGCCTGTAAGATACTTGATGCAAATTAATTTAAAACGAGACTGAAGCACAAGCTCATCATTATGCCACCCGGGCTTTACTTTTTACTTTTGCTCCACCGGTTCCGAATGAACGAGCGCATGACCGCTTAATGACTTAAGGACTTGCGCTAGGGAGCCACTTCCTTCGAACCCCTTGGCTTAGCAAAACTTTGCCTTCCAGGTAGCCCGTAGGGAACGAGCACTTAGTGAATCATGACAGGGCCTTAGGTTTTCGGCAACGGTGTTCAAGTCGCCGACCCCCACGGGGACACCCGGAGTGTCATGACCGTGCCGGGGATCGTGTTGAACTAGTCGTCCGATCGCCTACCCCTGCACGCCGTTCTCACTTAGTGGTTCCGCCTTTGCTACTGGGTTTTTGCAAGGCCGCAGGGTACCAAGGGGGAGTGCCCTGGCGCTGCCCAACAGTGGGCCAGAGACCGAAAAGAGGGTAGGGAGAAAAATTACTCTGGATAAAGAAAGTGAACATTCAATTTCAAGCATAAGGCCTTCCCCGACCAGCTGTGGAGAGGAAGACACACTCCGGCTGGTCGGGGAACAGAGCCTGGGACTTACAACCGGTCAAGGGTAGAACTTGCGCAGATTTTCTATGTTCTGGGAGTTCGCCAGCTCTTCGCCGTCTTTAGTGGCCAGCCTGATCGCCCTGGGACGAGATACTGAGACCACTTTGAAGGGTCCCTCCCACTAGGGAGACAGCTTATGAGACCCGGCATGCGACTGGATCCTTCGCAAGACCAGGTCGCCCACTGCCAGTGTTCTCTCGTTGACCCGGGAGGCGTGGTACCGCCTGAGACTTTGCTGGTATCGCGCGGCGCGCAGGGCCGCCCGGTCCCGCGCCTCTTCCAAGAGATTGACATCGTCCCGGCGCAGATCCTCCTGATCCTCCTCCGCGAACGCCGCGACACGTGGTGATCCCAGCTCCAGCTCCGAAGGGAGAACAGCTTCCGCCCCGTAAACCAGGAAGAAAGGGGTTTCCCCGGTGGCCCGGCTAGGAGTGGTGCGGAGCGACCACAACACCGCCGGGAGCTCTTCGGTCCACCGGGTCCCACGCTTGTGGAGTCGATCGAACGCCCGGGTCTTGAGGCCTTTCAGCACCAGCGCGTTGGCCCGCTCGACTTGCCCGTTGCTCCTCGGATGGGCAACCGAGGCAAAACAGACCTTGGTGCCCATCTCTTCGCAGAAGTCTAGGAAGGCCGCGCTGGTGAACTGTGTGCCGTTGTCAGTGATGATGCGGTTGGCGACTCCGAAGCGGGCGAAGATCCCTTGCATGAATTTGACTGCAGCTGCGGCGGTAATGGCTCTCACCGCCTCGGCTTCCACCCACTTAGTGAATTTGTCGATAGCGACAAACAGGTGGGTGTAGCCCCCTGTGGCCCGCGGGAACGGGCCCAGGATATCCAGCCCCCAGACCGCGAAGGGCCATGAGAGCGGGATGGTTTGCAGGGCTTGGGCCGGTTGGTGGATTTTCTTGGCATGGAATTGGCACGCCTCACGCCTCCTCACCAGCTCGCAAGCATCCTGGAGGGCGGTTGGCCAATAGAACCCTTGATGGAAAGCTTTTCCCGCCATCGTTCGTCCGGACACATGGCTCCCGCACACGCCTCCATGGATATCGGAGAGCAGGCTGCTCCCCTCTTCCCGAGTGATGCACTTCAGAAGAATTCCGTTCCTACCCCGACGGTACAGGTCCTCACCCACCAGGGTATAGCACTTGGCCTTTCGTGCTATCTTCTCTGCTGACGCATCATCGTCGGGGCATGCCTGATCCCGCAGGTAGGCCAGGATCGGATCCATCCATGTGCCTTCCCGGTCAAGCGCAGCGACCACGAGGTGGTCGTCCGGGTACTCCGCTTGGCCGGGCGTTTCCACCGGAGCCGCTTTCCCTCCGGGAGTGAGAGCTGGAGCGGCATCACCATCGTCCCCATCGGGGACGGGGGCTGCGATGGACTGTCGCGGAAGCCTTTCTTCAAAAACTCCGACCGGAACAGGGGCCCTTGTCGAGGTGAGCTGCGCGAGCTCGTCCGCCAAGTGATTGTCGCGCCGGGGGATGTGGGTGTACCCCAGCCCTTCGAAGTGTCGCTCCAATCTCCTGACATCCGCCAGGTACGCTGCCATGACAGGGTCAGGACAGGAGAAGTCCTTCCTTGCCTGATTGACGACCAGCAGGGAATCGCCTTTCACTTGTAAGCGCCGAACACCGATGGCCACGGCGGCGCGAAGACCCACCAACAGGCCCTCGTATTCAGCAACATTGTTGGTGGCCTTGAAGTCGAGGACAACCACATACTTGAGGAGGTCCCCGGTCGGGGAGACCAGGAGGACCCCAGCCCCCGCGCCCTCGAGCCTGAAGGATCCATCGAAGAAAAGGGTCCAAGGGGAGGGCGGGGGGACCTCATCTGCTTTGAACTCAGCGAGAGTCCACTCGACTACGAAGTCCGCCAACCTTTGACTTTTTATGGCGGTACGAGGGGCGAACTTGACGCCGAACTCCCCCAGCTCGACGGACCACTTCGCAATGCGACCTTCAGCTTCGCGATTGTGGAGGATCTCACGTAGGGGGTAGGAGGAGACCACAGTGATCTCCCTCCCTTGGAAATAGTGTCGCAGCTTCCTCGACGCTATCAGCACGGCATACACCATCTTCTGAGCCTGGGGGTATCTGGTTTCTGCGTCGTGCAGCACCTTGCTGATGTAGTAGACCGGCCGCTGGACACCTTCTCGCTCCGCTACTAGCACCGCGCTCACCACTGAGGGGCTAGCCGCCACATACAACAGCAGCGGCTCGCCCGGCTCGGGGGCGAACAGCACCGGAGGGGAGGAGATGTACTTCTTCAGATCTTCGAATGCCTGCTGGGCTTCCGGGGTCCACTCAAACGAGTTGGTCTTCTTCATCAGCTTGAACAAGGGTAGGCTTTTCTCCCCTAGCCGGGCTATGAACCGGCCAAGGGAGGCCAGGCGACCGGTCAGGCATTGTAGTTGCTTGAGCCGAGTCGGTGGCTGCATCCGCTCAATTGCTTCAATCTTCTCTGGGTTAACCTCGATCCCACGGCTGGAGACTAGAAATTCGAGCAGCTTCCCGGATGAGACACCAAACACGCACTTCTCGGGATTCAACTTCACACAATACTCCCTGAGGCGGGAGAAGGTTTCTTCCAGGTCTCGGACAAGCTCGTCGACTTTCTTCGTCTTTACTACCAGGTCGTCGACATACACTTCAAGGTTCTTCCCTATTTGAGGCCGAAACACAATGTGCATGGCCCGCTGATAAGTGGCACCAGCATTCTTCAGCCCGAAGGGCATCCTGACATAGCAGTATACACCGAGGGGAGTAACAAAAGCAGTCTTCTCTTCGTCTTCCCGCGCCATACAGATCTGATGGTAGCCGGAGTAGGCGTCCAGGAAACACAGAGCTTCGCACCCTACCGTGGAGTCAACAACGATGTCTATCCGTGGCAGGGGGTACGGATCCTTGGGACAGGCTTTTGTTGAGGTCGGTGAAGTCGATGCACATTCGCCACTTCCCATTGGACTTTTTTACAAGCACGGGGTTGGCCAGCCACTCGGGGTAGGTGGCCTCCCATACAACCTTGGCATGTAGAAGCTTCTCCACTTCATCCCGAATGGCATCTTGTCGCTCTGGCGCCTGCCGACGGACCTTCTGCCGGACTGGGTGCGCTCCAGGAAGCGTTGCCAATCGGTGCTCGATCACCTCCCTAGGGACCCCGGTCATCTGCGATGGCTCCCAGGCGAACACATCTAGATTTGACCGGAGGAAGGTGACGAGCGCGCCTTCCTATTTGGCGCCGAGGTCAGCGCCTATCCTCACGACCTTGCCGGAGCCGTCCTCGCCTACGGGGACTGCCTTCACCTCGCCCGAAGGTCCGGGCGAAGCACGGGTCCTGACCGAGGGGACGTTCGGGCCGTCGTCCTTATCGCGCGCCGAGCAGGTGGTGCCGGCCAGGTCCTGCAACTGTTTGCTGAGGCGCAGGGCTTCCAGTCTATCCACCTTTACCGTGATTGGGCCTTCAGGCCCAGGGATCTTCACCAGCATGTAGGCGTAGTGGGCAACCGCCATAAATTTGACCAGAGCTGGACGGCCAAGCAAGGCGTTGTAGGGGAGGTCAAAGTCGGCGACCTCGAAGTTGACAAGCTCCGTCCGAAAGTTTTCCACACTCTCGAACGTAACAGGCAACTGGACCTGCCCCAAGGGCAAAAGGCCCACCCCCGGGTGCAACTCCGTAGAAAAGCGGGGCCGGGCGCAGTTCCTCGTACGGTATCTGGAGCGCCTGGAACGCCCCGACGGATAGCAGGTTGATGGCGCTACCTCCATCGACAAGAACACGCCTGAGCTTCGCGTTGCATACCGTGGGGGAAACCACAATCGGGAGATGGCTCGGGCCGGAAGCATTCTCCGGGTGGTCGGCCCGGCTGAAAGTGATTGGCTGCTCCGACCACTTCAGCGGCCGGTTCAACCCGGGAGCTGATACGGTGGCGCAAACCTGCCTCAGGTCCCGCTTGTACTGCGAGTTCGATGAGTAGGTAGCTGAGCCGCCGTGAATGAACGCCACCGTATGCTCCGCTTGCTGGAAAGCCAGCGGGGCGGAGTCTTCATCGTCGTCGTCTCCATTGTCTTCTCCGCGGCGTTTCTTGAGCCTCCTCTCCACCAGCTTGGATACGACTTGGCAATCCTCCAAGTCGTGCCCACTCGTCCGATGGATGGGGCAGTAAGGTTTGCCCTTGTCGTCTTCACGGCGGGGTGAGCGGCAGTCCCTGCGGTCGTCGCGCCGGTCCCGGCGCTCACCCCTTCTGTCCTGGACGTCACGACGCCGGGAATTGGCTTCCGGCTCGGCAACCAGGACTTCCCTGGTGGCGGCCTCCTTTCGTTTCTTCTTCTTCTTGCGATCGGAGGACTTCGAGGCATCGGCGTCGCTAGGGCCGGAAGGTCTTGTCGCGCACTCCCGGGCTTCCGCCGCCCTGGCGCACTTGTGTGCCAAGGAGAATAACTCGGAAGTGGTTGCGATGGTGCGGGTTGCCATCTTCTCCCGCATCTTCTGGTCCCGGACCCCCCTCCGGAACGCAATGATCACTGATTGCTCGGAGATCCGGGGGATCGTGTTGCGGCAAAGTGGGCTGAACCGATTTAATGAACTCTCTCAGGGACTCCCCCTCCGTCTGCTCCAGAGCGTGGAGGTCATCTTCCACGCCTGGTTGAGCGTAGGAGCCCTGGAAGTTGGCGACGAAAATGTCGCACAGCTCCTCCCACGAGTGCACAGAGCCTCGCGGGAGGTTAAGTAGCCAAGACCGGGCGGAGCCCGTTAGTGCTGTCGGGAGGTAGTTGGCCATGACTTTCTCAGAGCCCCCCGCAGCTCGCACTACCGTGGTGTAGATTTGCAGGAACTCCTCTGGGTTGGCGGTGCGATCGTACTTCTCGATGGAGGCGGGGCGGAATCTCTCCGGCCACGCTGCTTGCCAGAGACGGAGAGAAAACGCTTGGCATCAAACGTTGTAGGGGGAGCAGCGTCGCTCGCCAGCCCCTCGACCCTGGGATGGGGTCGAGGAGTGCGAGTCTACGATCTCCCTGGAGTCAGAGGGGGAAGCCCCCTGTTGATCAGTAAGTGCTCGGGGGTTGACGCGTCGCTGCGAGCGTTTGTGGCGCCCCCTGAGGATGTGGCGTAGATCCCCACCGCGCTGGAGCTGCCTCTCATCCAGGCGCGATCTGAGATCCTCGCGATTCCCCCTCGACTCGGGGGACCGCGGGAAGAAGCAGTGTCACGTGCATGTCCCCCTATGCCGGAGGGGGCTGCAACCAGGGCTCCCTTCCCCTTGTCCCGGCCCTTGACGCCGGGAGAAGTTGTTGTGCGGTGACTGGAAACCTGCGCGTCAGCCGTACGCGCTCCCTGCCGCCACGCGCTAGAAGCCCCCGGCTGGGTCGCCGCCTCAACCTGTTGTTGAGCGGCATCGACTAGGCGGGCGATATCCCACAGCCACGGAGTGGCTGGGGTATCGCCCCCCAGCGGAACTGGAGGATGATCGAGGAGCAGATGAGCCGCATGAAGGCTCCGCGCGGGAGTGTCGTCCCCCAGCACCAAACGTCGTTGGACGGGCTGGCCCCCGGGCGCGGGAGCCATGCGTGTCCCTCCCACCGCGGAGGGGCCCGGCCGGACCGGCTCCTTCCCCGGGCGTCGGGATCGGCTACGGGCGCTGCTTTCCTCGGGTAGATTGCTGCGCTTGGAGTGCGACTCCGCCATGCAGACAATCACCCCTTCTTCTTCTAAGCTTCGAACCGGAAACGGAAGGAAGAGGGCAATCTAACCACCAATAGCCCCTACCTGGTGCGCCACTGTCAGCATACTAGCCAACAGGCACCTCCGAATCGGGTGCTTATAAGGTTCAGACGGGGGTCTTTCGGGGCAATCGCCGGAGGAAGAAAGGGGATCGGAGTGCTGATCAAGCTCAGAAGGATGGGGACGCTAGGATTTACCCAGGTTCGGGCCCTCCGAAGAATAACAGCCCTAGTCCTGCTTCTCTTGGTATTGCTTGTCTTGTGGAATATGAACTGGAATCCTAACTTGAGAGAATGGAACCTAGGATCAATGGATCGAACCCCCTCTCCCATGCACCCCGGCTCCTTTTTATACTTGGGCTGGCGGGGCCGCATGAGAGGCTTACACTGCAAGCCATACTCATTACACTGCCACGGGTGCATTAAATGCGCCCGTCACTGTCCTTACACCTTATTTAATGCCAACCGCAGCCGTCACACTCCTGCCTCGGGCCCCACGCCCACCAACGGCGCTCGTTTCGTTAGAGGGTGAAGCACTGCCGTGACGTCATCCGTAATTATTACGCGCCTGGGGAAGGTGCGCCGCCATACTGTAGCCTCCACGCTTGGCATTTAATGCGCACGATTCGCATTAAATGCCCTTGACCCTGGCAATGCCGCCTCGGGGGTGGTGCGCCAGTGGCGTAGCCCGCACGCCACCTGTCCACCGGCGACCACCTCACTGGGAGCCCAGTGGCGTGGCCTGATCGCCACCTGTCCACTGGGCGACCACTTTACTGGGCGCCCAGTGGCGTGGCCTGATCACCACCTGTCCACTGGGCGACCACCTTACTGGGCGCCCAGTGGCGTGGCCTGATCGCCACCTGTCCACTGGGCGACCACCTTACTGGGCGCCCAGTGGCGTGGCCTGGTCGCCACCTGTCCACTGGGCGACCACTTTACTGGGCGCCCAGTGGCGTGGCCTGATCGCCACCTGTCCACTAGGCGACCACTTTGTGGCTCTTCTGCTTGCCGCGGCGGGGGGGGGGGGCTCGGACACGCCCTGCCTGCCCGGCGACCACGTTAACTGCGGGGGAGCGGGTACCCTGGTGTAGAATACGCCAACACACACCATTCCGTAGTGTCACACGCACGGCCCAGGTTCGTCCACATCACCATCTCAGTGCGTATTCTAGATTAGATCTCGTCCTTAGGATTTGGAACACACGGTCTAGATTAGATCGAGTAATACTGTGTAGATCTATTTTGATCATTGGATCAGGTTGAACGACCAGGATGGTGCCACGTAGGGCTCATAGAGCTTTAACTAGATCAAAGGCTTAGAGCGTTGCCATGTAGATGCTTAGTAGTGCGGTGGATTGGATCAACCTAGGCCGTAGATCTATAGATGTGTGATCTGGATTAGGCCATGTGGATCTGTACTATCGTGTACTAGTTTAGATCCTGGTCGTTCATTTTGATTTGAACGGGGCAGATCGACTCGCGTAGCCTCGTATTGATCTCTTCGTAGCCGTTGGATCGGTAATGTACGGTCTAGATCTAGACATGTGGTAGAGCCTAGGACTGCCCATGTTTCTGCCAAATCATGCAAGGTTGGATGCGATCCCGACCGTCCAATTTTGAACGTGCGGATTAGATCAATTCACTTAGTATAGACTCGGTTGAATCTCGGCGATTGGTTTTGAGTTGAACGGATCCGATCGAACCGCCATGCCAGCCAACCCGAGCGTGGCGCGTGGCACGCGAGATTCGAGGTGTCGCCGGCTGAGCCGCGGTCACCGCTGACATCAGCCTATGTGGCAACGGGTGTAGAGTGGATTGTGAGGGTTGTGTGCCAATTGAGTGTTGGAAGTCTTGCCTCGGTCATTTAAGTACTTCACCTTGCAAGAATTTGAACTGAGTCTAACTGTGAAATCATGTGCTGAAAAATTGGCTTAAGAATTGAATTTGCAAAATGTGCATGTGCATGTGTTTCTGTTCTGTGCCAGACCAAATTTCCAAACCAGTAAGTTTCGCATTGGCGCCGGACCGTTTTTAAGTTTGCGCCGGACCAAACTTTTTGGTCTGCCATGAACATGCATTTGGGGTCATTTGCGCCGGACCAAAGTTCTAAAAAAAGTAAGTTTGTACATTGACGCCAGACCAAATTTCCTTCTACGCCGGACCAAAATTTTGGTATGTGATGAAGAAGATTTTGCGTTATGAAATTCGCATGTGTGCCGGACCGATTTTCTTTGGTCCGCCGTGAACGTGGTATAAATGATTTTGTGCCGGACCAAATCTTTCAAAAACAATAAGTTTTGCACGTACACCGAACCAATTTCTTTGGTCCATCGTGAACGGCATTTTAAGGTTTGATTTCGCAGGTACGCCGGATTGATTTCCTTTAGTGCGTCGTGAACGTGTTTTTTCTCAGGTTGAGTTGTTTTGTATGCAATGCTCGTGTGATTGATTGCATGGATTGACTTTGAGTCCAGTCGTGGACTTGTGCTCAAGTGTGTTTTGTTTGTTCATGTGCAGGTTTTGCTCGAGGGCAGACGTGGTCGATGACGGGACCGGGAATAGGTTCATGAAGGAACTGAGGTTCGGGACTAGGTTCGGGGAGGAGCCGAGGTCTTGGTGATCAAGGATGTCATGCGGGACGTTCGGGCTAGAGGACGGTGCACATGAAGAATGGTTAGTCACGTGAGTATGGCATGGTGGCCGTATGCGTGCAAGAGTTGTTAGTCACGTGAGTATGGATGGGTTGCCATACGCGTGCAAGAGCTGTATTTGGCCAGGTTGGGCCAAGTGGAGTTGTGTTGAATACAGACTCCTAGGATTAGGAGTGGGACTCCTTCTAGGATTAGGAGTAGGAATTGTATTCAGGACTCTATGTGTTTGCTCTGTATAAATAGGAGGAGGCGCCTCCTATTTATGCATCAAGTCTTGGGCAGGTTTAAGGGTTGTACTCTTTTGTTTGGAGTACTTTAGACCAAAATAAATAAAGATCAATTCTTCCAAATCCTTGCGTGCTACAGTAACTGCATTGCTACAGTGTTTCCTGCTTTGGTTCTTGTTTGCATGCTTGTTCTTGTTCTAGATTGTTTTTTGTCTTTGAGTTTCATCTTGATTTGATCCATCCAAAACCTCTCTAGGGTATTGATATAGAGTTCCTCAAAGTTTAGTTGATTAATCTTTTGAAGATCTTGTTTAATCTTGAAGTTTTGGTTAGATCAATTTTTGTCATATTCTGCAATAGCAAGCTTGCTAGGTTCATAACTTTTGATCCGTAAGTTCGATCGAGTTTATTCTTTTTGTGTTCAATTCATACTGGAATCTAGTTTGTTGTGTCCAAATTTTAGATTGATCCGACGGTTGGATCTCTAGGAATTCACGTTTTACCGAACATCTATCAATCTGTTTTTATCGGATACGAAGTAACTTTTTGGTTCAGATTTGGGTGATCTTTTAGTAGATTGAAAATTTAGTTTTTGCTTCCACACAATCATTCACCCCCCTCTGATTGCTATATCCGTGTATATCGATCCTACAAGTGGTATCAGAGCAAGGTTTTTCTAATTTATCTTAACCGATGATTAGATTAATGGATCGTTATTTGACAAAACCGTATGTGTTCGATGATGTTGATTTTCAGTTTTGGAAGGCCAAAATGGAGGCATTCATCCAGGTGCAGGGCTTCGCAATTTGGGAGAAGGTCTACAAGCCATACGAAGTTCCTGCAAACGATAACGTCAACGACGTCAATCGCGCATATGTTGAAGCAAACAGCAAGGCACGCAACTTGATCATCCAAGGCTTGGGACGCAACAACTTTGATCGAGTAGTTCATCTTCGATCCGCATATGAGGTATGGAAATCTCTTTGTGATTACCATGAGGGTTCTAACACTGTCAAAGAGGTTCGCCAAGATATTTACAAAAAGGATTACATGCAATTTGAGATGAAACCCGGTGAGTCGCTATATGACTTCTTTGCACGCTTCAATAAAATTCTAAGTAATCTTCGTGCTATTGGAGTTAGCTTTGATGCTGCTGCTAATGCTAGACAATTGCTTGGTGCATTAGACATGTCAATTTGAGAGATGAAGGTTACATCCATTAGAGAATCAATTGTCATGAGTACACTTACATTAGATGTTCTTTATTCTAAGCTGAAGACTCATGAATTAGATGTTCTTGCCAGGAAGGGTAACATTAAATCAGTTGCTTTGATCTCTAACCCGAACATGTCGAATGCAAATTCTTCTTCTAGTTTTGCCTTGTCTTCCTTGTCTTCACTAACCGATGAACAGATTTAAGAATTTCCCGAAGAAGACTTGGCACTACTCTCTTCTCGCTTTAACAAAGCTTTGCAGAATGTGAGAATGAGGAAGGGAGGTGGTGGTGGCCCTCCAAGATGCTATGAGTGTGGTGACCTCAACCATATTCGCACAAATTGTCCTAAACTTACAGGTAAAGCATTAAGGGAGGAGAAAGACAATAACAGAAGAAAGGAGAAGAAGAAGTTCTCTTTAGGTGATAGAAAGAAGAAGAGTTTCATCAACCGCAAAGTGGTCCACCGAGTTCTTTCCGCTCTTGAACAAGTCAATTTGAACGATGTGGATTCGAAAAGCAGCGAAGACAATGCAACTCCAAGAAAGCATGATTTGATGGGGTTGTGTCTCATGGCAAGCAGCAAGGATAGCTTCACCGAGGATGACCATGACAGCGACTTCAATGAGGTAGCTAATTCTTATGATGAATTAGCTATTGCTGTTGCTGACTTGGTAAATTGCTTCACAAACGTGACAAGAAAATTAAGAAACATGATTTTATTGTTGAATCATTGAATGCTGAAATTGCTAGACTTAAAACTTTGATTCCTGATGATGATGCTTGCAAATCATGTGACCTAATTTACAATGAGCTCACCTTGCTTAGGAAAGAACATGCTTCCTTGTTACATCAAAATAAGAAAAATGAGAAATCTGTGAAACATGCTAGTTGTTCTACCATTGATTTGCATGATACAACTCCATGTTCTAAATGCTCCATACTAGAATTGAAGTTGAATGATGAAAATGCTAGGGTTTCTCAAATGATAGATGCTTTTGGATAAAGGAAAAGCGGATGTTCCTTGCAATAATTGTTTAACTTTTGCTAAGAAAGTTGATTACTTGCAAAATTCTTTGGAACGGTTCACTAATGGCAAGAAATATTTGAACATGATTTTGGATAAATCAAAGGTTAGCTCAAATAAAAAAGGTTTAGGTTTTGATCTTCATGCTTCATTTGAAACTAAACCTCGCACTGTTGTTCATGCTCCTTGCAATGACAAAATTGAGTTCTTAATGAACCTAAAAAGATTGCTTTTAAATCTACTAGTTTTCTTTCTTGTACTATGATGAATGCAAAATGTGCTTCTACTGTTAAAGCCAAACATCATGTTAAGTATACTTGCACTCATTGTGGTAGAGATGGACATCTAGTATATTTTTGCTTTAGGCTAGCCAAACAACAGAAGACAGAATGGAACAAGGCTAGGTCTAATTTCAAATAGGCACGTTTCATTTCTCATTATGTGCCTAGGGTGAAACAAGCACCTTTTGTTTCTAAAAACACGGGAAAAGACAAATATGTTTTTGTGCATAAGAATGCTCGTGTTGTGCCTGCTGTTGTGCGTCGTGTGTCTCAATACTGGGTTCCTAAACATCTTATTTCGAACCCCAGTACCGAGACCTCGACATTTTCTGCTTCTATGTAGGCTTCTCACGTGAGGAAGGAGAACATATGGCTAGTGGATTCTGGATGCTCAGGCCACATGTTCGGTGATAAGTTTTGGTTCTCCTTCACTCATGCATCTCGTGCTGAAAGTGTTACTTTTGGAGATGCTTCTTTCACTTCTGTTGTGGCAAAAGGTACAGTAAGGATACAGGTGCATATGTTCAGGGGTCAAGCGAATTTTCAGGTATCTCCATGGTACTCAAGATTTTGGCATTTGGCTTTCTACTTCCTCATGCATTAGTTTAAGAGCTTTCTCTGATGCTGATTTTGGAGGATGTAGAATTGATAGAAAAAGTACATCTGGTACATGTCATTTCTTGGGCAATTCTCTTATTGCATGGTCATCTAGAAAGAAATCTTCTGTTGCACAATCAACTGCTGAATCTGAATATGTGGCTGCTACTAGTTGTTGTTCTCAAATTCTTTGGATAGTAGCTACACTTAAAGATTATGGGCTTATTCTGGATAGTGTTCCTCTTTTGTGTGATAACACTATTGCAATTTGCATTGCTATGAACCTTATGGAACATTCTAGAACAAAACACATTGATATCATATTTCACTTTCTTAGAGATCATGTAGAAAAAGGAAATATTGTGCTTCACCATGTGGATACTGAACATCAATTGGCAGATATTTTCACAAAACCTTTGTCTTCTTCTTGTTTTGCTTTTATTCGGGGAGAACTTGGGATTGTTCATCCAATGGGTTTATTTTGAGGGGGAGTTTCCCTGCCAAGTTTTTTTTACTTGATGAGCTTGCTTTATCATATTTCTTTATAGCTAATATGTGATAATCTAAATTGTTCCACTTGAACTAAAAATGACATTGCGGAATTCCTTGGTCTGACTGCCTATAGCTAAATACTCTATGATATCTTACTCTTCTAGGCTTGATATTGAATCTTCTTGACAAATTTGGGCTATGGAGCAAGTGTGTTTTCAGCTTTACTCTTTCAAAAGGCCTTTTAATCTCTTTGCATGTGTGACACTACGGAATGACCATGTGAGTCATTTTCGATGTCGGCATTAAGGTACGACTTTGGTGTCATGTTTTTGGGCCTTTTCTGTGAGTTTGGGCTTTTCCGGGGGAGAATTTGGGCTTTCCGGAGGGGAACTGGGCCTTCCGGGGGAGTTCGGGCCTTGGGGGTATATTTGGGCCGAAGGTGGGACATAATTGGGCCATGTGAAGGTGGACTAGGACAGCAACCCTACTGCCCTAGCCCTTTGTGCGCCCCCTCCCCCCATTGCGCCCCTCCACCTCCCCACACAACCCTAGCCGTCTCCCCCTCCACCCCCTTGCGCCTCCACCCTTCCCCTTCCTCCTCCACCTTCTCTAGCCGGCCCTAGGCAAGTTCCAACCCCTCCCCTTGCTGCCACTCCGTTCCATACCATTTGTCCTCGCCGTTGGCAAGCTCTGCGACAAGAAGATCCAGCGGGATTGGCGCGCGGAAGGAGATCGGGCGACCGGGAGGAGTTTTCGTCGGTTCATCGTTCGTCGGTGAAGGTATGGTCTTGGGCACTCCCTGGGGTTGGTCTAGGTTCTGTGGTAGAGGGTGTTTCGATGCTTTTAGATTGAGTGGTGGTGCTGCGATTGGGTAGATTTGATGAAAATTAGAGTTTGCCATGTTCTCTGTTTTGGGCAGATTGTGCACTCGACCTAGGGTTTGAGTTTTCATGATTTTAGACTCGGAATTTGGTCGGCCGCCTGTTGAGGAAGTTGTAGGTAACTTCAATACCTTTAATTGGACAACAAGAACGTCCATTTCCACCCAGCTGTTTGAAAGTTATGGTCATTTTACCGAACATGTTCAAATCTGTGACGTAATTGGGACAGAAAGTAGTATTTTGTAGATTGCGCAATTTTAGATGCCGAATCAGTTTTTCCCAATGCTTAGAAAAATCTAGGAAATTTCCTAAGCTTCGCAATGATGTACTCGTTTAATCGATTAGGAGTCGTAGAACTAAAGTTATGCTAGATTGAAGCCAGCTGTCCCGACGGGACAGATTCTTTTTTTTCCGTTTTGGGAGTAGTTTGTGAAGTCGGGGTAGACGAGCTTTTGCGTACTGTTTTGGGGGCACATTTTGAGTGTGTGGTATGTTTGTGCAGGTGGTGTGACCCCGGGAGTGCCCTCATCCTCTCGCCAATCCGTTGCCCACGGTTAAGGCAATTGTATTGTAGTGGTTGCGGCTTAGGGAGCCGTAATGTTTGAATATGAAATGGTTTACACATGTTTTATGATATGATGCCATGATTGATGTTTGCCTACGACATGATGAACGTGATTTCATATTGATCATGATTTTGTTGTATTAAATGTATATGCCAATCTTTACATGTTTATGTCATATGTGCATTCATAATGGAAGATGCGTTCCATGCTGATGCGGGCCTCTATGTTCACACGTAGTGAACACGAAAGACCTACCTCGTAGTCTCATCCACAGTTGCGCATGGGAGCGAGTCATTAAGAGTAGGCACCCTCCATCTACGGGATGGAAGCGGAAAGGGGGTGCACGTCGACGGGTGTGCACTCGGCAATACCGGTATGTGCTTCAGAGAGATATGTGCATTGCATTGCATTGCATTGCATGAATGAAGTGGTTTATGAGATGATTATGATGTTCTATGAAATGCATATGAAGATGTTTATGATGGTGTTATATGAGAGCATAAATGAAGTTCATGAGTTGATTCTCAGGTTATGTGAATGGCATTAAGTATGTATGTGAGTTGTTATTGTTTTGGTATCATTGCAATATACTTGCTGAGTGATGAACTCACGCTTGTGTTTTATGTTATTTTTAGGTAACATGAAACCGGCATGCGGGAAAGGGCATTAGCTACACTTCTACACATAGCTTCACACTTATAGACAGTTTAATCATTTGGAATCATGATAATAATGAATAGTGCCATGAAACTTGGTGTATGGCTTGGTTTGAGCTTAAGTTCATCGTTTGATTTGCTATAATTTGTGGAATGGTTGAATTCCCTATTTTAGACATAAGTGATGCTATACCAGTTGTTTTTGCTGTTTTAGATGTCTCTTATCATGCCGTATTATTATTGTTGCTTCAATTCATGGAAAAACAAAGGAGATGCTGTTGAAATTTTTGGTTTTAGCATTTGCACCTTTGCTGTAATTTATCATTATTTGTGGTATTTAAATGTAGTTTAGTCTATGTTTGGTAACATTCAGGCATACTCGATGCTGGGGTGTTACAGTTGGTATCAGAGCGGACTTTAGGTCCGTGGAATGTGAATGGAGTAATTTACTCTAGAGTAAACTAAAATATTGACTTGGAAAAGTGGAAACATGGCATAGGTTTACTTGTTAAAATTTGGCCTTAGGGCAATGTGACACTACGGTATGGTGTGACACTACGGTACTCGTTTAATTTATTCGGAGTCCCAGAACTCAAGTTATGCCTTTTGCAAGGCTGCTGTCCTGACGGGACAGAACCGCTGTTTTCGGGTTTTGCGAGTAGTTGGCAATGTCGGGGTAGATGAGGGTTTGCGTACTGTTTTGTGGTCATGATTATGAGTGTGTGATACCTATGTGCAGGTGGTGTGACTCCGGGAGTGCCTTCTACTTCCCGCCAATCCGTTGCCCGTGGTTGAGGCAAGTGTGTTGTGATGGATAGCGAGTTGTAGGTTGCTTGTTGAGAATAGATGGAATTGACTATATGATATATGATCACTTGCCATGCTTTAATGATTGCCAATGATATGATGAGCATGTTTATTATGTTATGATGCCATGTGTTAATATGTGAGTTAAACATGATGTTGGCATAATTGCATACATGACATGTTACATGGCCCGGGTGGTGACAAAGTCAATATCTAATCCGGGAAGGTCGGTGAGAAAGATATGACTAATCCGGAGAGCCAATGAGTAAGTCCTACATCGTGATTCCATTCACCGCGGTGAACGGAAGCGAGGAGTAGGCACCCTCCATCTTCGGGATGGAAGGGGGGAGAGGGTGCACACCGACGGGTGTGTACTCAACCATACCGGTATGAGTTTCCAAGGAGACATGAGCATTGCATTACATTGCATACATAATGATGATGATATTGTTAAGTGTTCATGAATGAGATTATATACATGATGGGAGATGTTATTGCCATGATATTGTTCTTGTTGTCCATTGCAATATGCTTGCTGAGTTTCGAACTCACGCTTGTGTTTTCTTGTTGTTTTAGGTACCATGAGAACGGCATGCGGGGAAGGGAAATAGTCACACGCCCACACGTAGCTTCACCATATTGATTCCACAAGTCATTCTATTAGTTTGATAATAAATTGCGTGTGATGCTCATTGATTTAAGGCTTAGCTTTGCTAAATGAGAGTCTTTTTGTTCGTTTGACTCTTGGAGTCATTATGTGGTTGAAACTAGACGTTTATTGTTGCTAAGTCACTAATTATTGCTGTTTTTAGTTGTCTCTCATATTCTATATATTGTTGTACTGTTGTTGCTCCTTCGATTCATGTTAAAACAAAGGAGATGCTGCCGAAATCTCGGTTTTTAGCATGTGCGCCTTTGCTGGAATTTTATGTTAAATGTAGTATTTAGATGTTGTTTAGCTTATGTTTGGTAGCATTCAGGCATATTAAATGCCGGGGTGTTACAGGCAATAACCTTAAAATCTGCAATAGTTTGGTTAACTAATTTAAAACTTGACACACTCTGATGCATAGTTGGAAGGGTATGGGTATCTATGCTATCCGCTTAAATATTGTATTTATGCTCTGATGTTAAATGCTGCATTTTGATGAAGTATGATGTTATATTTATGAAAGTATTGATTGAGATGCTATATGTTTGATTAAGTGGGGTTGGGGTGCCGAAGGGTTTCAGTCATCTCTTTTTGTTCATAGTAAGGGTGTGGTTTGACGGTGTGGCCGGTTAACGCCATCACCGAAGAATTTTAACCCTTGTAGGAGAAGAGTGCTTATCCTTCCTGTCGTAGACCGGGTAGTTGGTTGGAGTTGATTAGAAAAGTTGATGGTGGATCCTTTTAGTTTTCTTTTACCGATCTGACGATCGGTGTGGTTGGTTTTCTTGGTTTTAGTTGATTGATATCAAAAGAAAAGTGTGTGGGTATTGGATTCTCGCGGATTGTTCTGTAGGTAGTTTGTGGTTTTGTCTCCCTTGGTTGAACACGAAGAAGAAGATTTGTGTGTTGCGCGTCTTTTGGCCGCAATTTTTGTTTTGACACCCGGTTTTGGTTGGTAATGGTGGACTGTCTCGGGGAGGAAACATGTGTGGTTGTTATTCTCCCTATCTAAGAATGTGTTGAAGTTTCTCCTTGTGCAGACCTTAAGTTGGGTGGCGTTAAGTTTGAATCTTTATCGAAAAAGATTTGGTGGAACATTTGTTTTGTGCCTCCATCTTCCATCTTGGAAATTGTAGATCTTGAGATTTCTTTAAGAGTTTTGGCTATCAGAGTTGGAAATTTGAGAGTTGAGCTCTCTTGCATATCTGTTGGAGTTTTGTTTTCCTCTTTGCCTGGAAAGGAGAAATTGTTTATTGGTGTTCGTTCTTGTTCTAGAGCTGCGGTTATCTATAAAGTTGGGGTTGCATCTTGTTTTTCAAGGGTAGGTGACCCATGAAGGTGTTTCGAAAATTTTATGTCCGTGCTATGTAGTAGGGAACAATGTGGTTTATGAAATGATGTATTACTAAGTTAATTTGTGAGTTGAATCAATTCAATGTGATTGTTACCTTTAGCTTGAGAATAAATTAACTATTAGTGTTGCAGATTACTCTATAGCGAGAATGATTGAATATGTTAATGTACATGCTTAGAGTATGTTGCTTTGCTTTAAAAGTGCTTATGACCCTCGATAATGTTTAAAGTTTCAAACCCTGATGTGGCGATATTGCACCACAGGGTTGCTCTTCTTCGTTCTTCTTTTTTTGTTGTGGAGTTTTTTTTTTACTTAGGGTTGTCCCGTTTTCTCTCCCTGTCCTCCTTTTTATTGGGAGGGCCAGGGAACATGCATGCATTGGTCGGCCCCTTTTTCTCCCAGCTATGTCCTCAGGGTACAGGCCTTTTTTAAATTGTCTTTTAACCCTTTTCTTCCACCTGTCCCCAGCTAAGGGCTAGATTAGCCCTATGTGGTGTCTTTTTACTCGTGCTTTACATTTTTACCCTTTACTCTTACGCCTTCTATAAGGGTTCCACAGGAATTTCACTCATTTTAGGGTCCCAGGCTAGTCTGACATATCCTGGTGTTCCCAGAAGGGCTGTCATTAGGTGTTAGGCGTTGGCAGCCCGTACTAAATTTGTGTCGACAGGAGATGGGGCGGAGGGGAGTCCCCCCCCCCGCTACGAAGGGGAGTGGTTTTTATCCTTTTATGTCTTTCCTGAGGGATGAATTCCCAAGGTTTGTGGCCCTTGCTTCTCCAGCGAGAGGAGGATTAAATATTACCGGTGGGCCTTTATAAATCATAAAGAGACACAAGCCTTGCTTCGCTTGTCAAGGGAAGATGAGTCCATTTGATCCACAACAGTAGCCCCGCATGACGGCGGGTTGGTATTGTTCCACCCACTGGGATGTTATAAAGAAGGTTCAAATCATTTTTCATCTTGCTTACTCGGCATGCGAAGGGAGGTTTGTTTGTTTGTTTTTGTGTTCCTAGGCGGATTGGTGGGAGTAGTTGACAGTCTTGTCTTTTCTAGCCGAGTGTCAGAGCTCTTTATGGCGTCTTGGCCCAAATATCAGAACCATACAGCTTTTTGATGAGGCGTTCACGCTTTCCATTATTTTCCCCCTTTCCTTTTTTTATATGTATAGCAGGTGGGGACAGGGGTTCCCCGGTTTTTTGGTGTTTCATTTGCTTCGCGTCCCTTCATTTTCCTTACTTGTTCGTGTTTTCCTTTCGCTCCGTCCTCTTTTGTTCGCCATTGATCCACTTATTCATGGGTCCTCGGCGCGCTCCTAAAATGAAACCGGCTTTGAGTAGAGAAGACGCTGCGGAACTGTCTCCCATTTTAGGGCAGTCGATCTTGTGCTCCGCCTACCTTGACATAATGGCGAGGGACTTTGGAGTTTCGCGCTCTTCCATGCGTCTTCCTGGTGACGAGGAAACCCCCCAGCCTCAAGCAAACGAAGCTGTGGTGTTTGCGGCGTTTCTAGAGGCGGGTCTTCGGTTTCCTTTCGCTCCTTTGCTGGCATCCGTGCTTCGGGCTTATCAGGCAGAGCTTTCGCAACTCACACCCAATGCTATTGTGCGGTTAGCAGTATTGGAATGGGCATTCCGTCCTGCCAAGATCAGATTGACAGGGCGATTGTTTTCTCTTGTCGAAGATGCATTCTGGCAGCCGAAACACCAGAAGACGGGGAATGAATGTCGCAGATCGTGTTTTGGCTCTTTGAATTTTCAGACGAAGGGGTCCCTTGTGAAAGAAATCCCGGTAGCGGCTGCCAAAGGAAAATGGGATTCGGGGTGGATGCATCTCGATAATGCTAAACGGGCGGAGGAGCATTGCGAGCGGATCGAGAGGGAGAAGCAATTTCTGGCTTCGGGCGTCCAGGGAGCAACGAATACTTTTCTGCAGTAGCTCCCTCGCTTAGGAATTGAGGCTAGTCCGGGTCGGAGCCGCGTTCCTTTGTCTGATTCTGAAGCTATCAAGTTTCTCCAAACCTTCGCCAGCTTGCTTGGATCTTCTGCTGTGGCTTTTGGCGATCATTGTGCGAAACTAGGGGCTCATAAAACTGCCCAACTTTTGGAAGCGAAGGGCTGTACTCATATTCGTGAGTACTTCAGTGTCGTCTCTGCTACTCCAACTCAGCCGGGATTCGCTGACCTTATTTCAGTTGGGAAACCTTCATCTGCTTCGATTCGGTTGGCTTCTCGTTTTATCTTCGATTTTTGGAAACAGCATGGGGAGGAGGCAGCGAGGGAATCAATTCTGCGATCACGAGTCGCACTGGGTGCTCCTAAGCCCGCAGCTAAACCCTGCGAAGCAAAGGACGAAGGAACACGCCCTCTTCAGTAATTTCGCCTCTTTTTCGTAATGAATTCTTCGTATGTAAGGGGACGTTCTCGTATGATGTGGTAAACTCGTTTTTGGATGCTGCGATGCTCTGCTTGTTTCCTCGACACTGAATTTGTAAATTTTCAATGTTACGACATCTGTACATTTTATTCCATCTTCGTTTAACCAAATCACGTGGGCCATCTGATTCTTAGAAACAACATAGTGGCGCTGCTGCGATGGAGTCGAGCTGCCGAGGTCGTGCCGCGATGCACGATCTAACGAAGGGTAAGGAAAAAAACATCCTCTTCCTAGCTTCTTTACCTCGTGTGTTTTTTACCTGAGGAATATCTGGTTACCCTCCATGGGGTCCTTGTGGTTAGTGATAAAACTTAAGAGATAAATAATTTAGCTCAATTCTTGAGGGAAGTGATGTGAAGACGCCTCGATTTCCCGCGCCCGCATTAAACCTAGCCCATTCGCCTTCTTTGCCTTGAATATATGTTGATGTCATTGGTTTCATAGCGAGTGCCTGCATTCCTGTCGTGGGGGCTCCTGTCCTGGTACAGTGATACTCCATTACTGTTGCGTGGGCCTGGTTAATCATGCAACCTGTAACGTAACGATCACGGCATCACGACAGACTCAGATTGAAATCACTTGGCTAGCACGATACTCGAATGAGGTCACATGCTACCAAATTGGTTCCAATTTGAGCTTCCCGCAACCATGTGATAACCACTAGTCCCTGGATCAGTAGGCTAGAGTCACATGTTGAGAAGGGAGAGTCTCATCCAAACGAACGCAGTACAAGGGCCGAGGTAATATTTTACAACGGTAGATAATAATATTACAACTTGTTCCTGTTTACAAAATGCCGATTGGCTTAAAGTAAACTGAAGAGAAAAACATCAGAGAAACAAAAGTAAAGCGGCCGCGGTGTGCCTCCATTCCCTCAGGCAACCGGCGAGCAACTAGCTCCGCTAGCCGTCAAACGCACCACCCACGCCTGGGTCACTGAACTCCTGGTCACCTTCTTCCTCACCTACATCTTCTGCTCCTCACGCAAATTTTCAGAGCAAACGGTGAGTACACGTATGTACTCGCAAGACTTTATTGTTTGCAAGTATAATAATAATGTAGGTTAAACAATGAAGATGGTTGCTACTCTAGTTCAGTTTTGCATGAAGCTGAAGTTATTTGCAATAGACTAATAGATTGGAATACTGCACTGTTTATAAAACATTTAGTAAATGAGAGTACAACAATACAGAATGTAATTGTACATTTCATTCAACATCCAAATTCCTTGAACATAACCGACACCACCAACTCATGGCAACAGGAATCATTTCCTTCAACATAACCAGCACCATCATCTCATGGCATCAAGAATCACCACCAGCTTGATCAAATCACCAAACCAACCGATCTTTGAATTCAACGACTCAACATTTGCATTAAACAGCCCAACATTTAAAAGATCTACCGATTTCAAATCTTTTTCAGAAACCAAAACCAAAATACTATACTTGACAGCAAATACCCAAGATGCTCGTGACCGTGAGCACGGCTAATCGATTAGTTTGATTAATCTCTGCAGAGAATGCACACCTTACCCACACGATACACTCTAGCAATCATGTCAACCATGCCACGTGATATATACCATATCCGTTTTGCTAGATTGTGACGAAACTCTTCCAATTGTCGGCATCTAGTCTTGCGTCTGCCCCGGCGATGTGCGCTCTTTGCTTTGGGTGGGGGCTCCACACACCCACACAGAGTACCCCCGGGCCAGGAGAGAGTACCCCCCCATTTAAGGTGTTTGGGTACCTTAAACTCCGAACCTGATTCACCCACACGGATCCAACGATGGCTAACAGCCCATCGTGCCTTTTACCCTCAGCAAAGCATCCACCGTTGTTTCACGAAAGTCTCCAACACCCGCGCGTGGCGAGGGAGTATTCTAAGCAACACCAGCACGTCGGTATTGCCCAACTACTTCGACCTACCACGGCGCAAGATCAAATTCCAACTCCTATACTGGGTTTAGGCTATCCCATACTAGCACATGTGGTTGTACGAAAGGACTTGGTTAAAAACATCAAGTTCAGTTCTTAGGGTTGCACAGACGAGACCTCCCATCATCCGTCCGGCATAAATCACCGTACACCTTTTCCTTTTTCATCTTTTACCAACATAGCCTTTGTTTTTCCGAAACCACCATTTCCGAAATCCTAATAACGTATCGAAAAATCTTTGATTGACTGAGTCCACCGATCATTATTCAATCAGTCTAAAGCTGGGCTAAGCGTATGCAACTATTAAACTTATAACCCCTGACGACACTTATTATAGCATCTAACCTTAAACTAGGGTTACTCAAGGATTTTAGGGTAGCAACAAGATTAAGATAAGCCATCCATCCATTAGGGTATCTATCTGGTCCCACCATTTAAATACTTGTAATAATCATATGCATGCGTAATCATTTTGCAAAACATCAAATACTTTTGCAATTATAGGAGCAATATGTTCAAAGGGGGTGCTTGCCTGCTTGCTCTGGGTTTTGCGTGTCCTCTGGGTCAAAGTCCGGATCCTCGCCTACTGCTCCTAAGGAGTCGACGTCTAAACGAAAGCGTGACAAAAGAAATAACGAGGAAACGATTAAGATCCAACGAGAACAAAGCAAAAAGTTCAAAGCAGCGGACAACAACCAACAAGCGAACATGAGGGAAAGAAACTTAAACGAAAACCGAATTTTGAACTGGAGACCGGCAGTACCGGTGTACAAACCCCGGTAGTGCCGCTCTACAGTCGGCAGTACCGTCCTTAAGGGTCGGTAGTACCGGCGGCTACGAAACATAAACGGGGACCTCTATGGAAAATAACTACCGGCGTTGCGGGAGCGGTAGTGCCGGCCTAAGCCCGGCAGTACCGGCCACAAGGGTCGGTAGTGCCGGCCTGAGCCCGGCAGTACCGGCCACAAGGGTCGGTAGTGCCGGCCTGAGTGGCAGTACCGGACTTACCACGTCGGTAGTGCCGGCCACAGGTCGACTGAATTTTCCAGAAAAAGGATTTTCGCACAAACGACTTCGGAATTTCGCGGCGATTGCATGGATGGGTTCTCGGAGATGACAAGGACCCATTTATGCAAACCACACGTGGTTCCGACCTCGTTTGGCCTAAATCCTAATCCGAGAAACTCTAAAGTCCTAATCCATGCTAAATTTCGATTTTTTTTCCCGAATCGAATTTTAACTCGATTCTTCGCGAAACCCGGACTTTAACAACGTCGAATACATTCTAGTGTCCTTTTCCTAGCTTTTGGAACCAGGATTCCAAGGTTTAATTCCAAAAGCTACGAAAATGACATTTAACCAAATATATCCGATAAAAACGTATCTAGGGTTTCTGATCTCAGTTTTTGCACTAACAAGAACTCTTGCACCTAACCTAGGTTTAGAAACTCAGCTGACTAAAAGTTGAGCACTACAACTAGGTTTTCTAGGGTTTTAGCTAAAGGAAAAGTTGATAGAAATGAAGAAAAAATACAAGATCAGGCTCAAGTCATCACAGATCTGACTGAAACTTACTTCACTCACCACAGATTGCTGCTAGGGTTTTGGGAAACGACGTCCTCCTCCGTGGCTTGCTTCACCTCGAGCTCAAGAACACCAGAGAGAGAGTTTTAGCTGGAGGGAAAACTCGAGAGAGAGGGAGAGAGCTCCATGGGAGAGAGAGCTACGGAAGAGAGAGCTAGAGGGTGAGGGTGAGAGTGAGAGGGAGTGAGGGACAGTGAGCTGGGGGAGGGAGAGAGTGAGGAGAACCCTCTAGAGAAAAAGGAGGTGGCCAGGGCAACGGTCAGCTCGGGCGCCCTGCCCCCCTTGCCCGCACCCCTCGGCCGGCAGTACTGGCCAGGGCTGGCGGTACTGCCATCCAGGCAGGAAAAACCCCAAAAACCCCCCCAAAACTCCGAAACTCACGAATCCTTCCTGGAAACTTTTAGGATGGACTCTAGGGTAGCTAAAGAAGGTTTGGAAACTACGGTTGCTCAGAAATTCTAATCGCAACACGAAACGAGATTTTGGAGCAAAACTAAAACGAAACAGATAGAGCGAACAAATCCAAAAACAATTAACTCCAAATAGAAATCCAACAACTCCCAACGGATAATTAACATTAAAAAGGCAAGTTCAAACTCAGGATGTTACAATTCCGATTTTATCTTTGCCCTTGTTTCTTCGATGGCCGACGTCCCGTTGGATCTCCCAGAGGAAGACGTCCCGTTGGACCTCCTGATGGCGGACGCCCCGCCAATGCCCGGTGAGGGGGAAGCTCATGTCCTTGTTTTTGACTTTGGAGACGATGCCCCAGCTCTTCAAGACCTTCCAGCGCTTGACGATCATGAAGCTTTCATCGCGGAGCTGTGGGCAGACTTCGACATGGTTATGGCTGAGTTAGCAGAAGAAGAAGCTCTCGCCCATGATCTGGCTAACCTCGACGTATTGATCGGGATAGTTCCAAAGTTGTGGGAGGTAAAAGAGACCCTTACTGAAGCTGTGGTTCGTGCTCATCGCGCTTAAATTCCTTATGCTATGTATTGGAATTTTTGTCGAACTCTTTTGTCGTACCTGATCGGGATGATACCATATGGCTATTTACCATGGTTCCTCTTCGAGGTTCATTCCCTTTTCTTGTTTCCTTGAATTTTGCCCACGCTCGTACTTTCTCAATTTGATAATAGGGCTATGCTCAGCAACATGAAGCGGCCTTAGTTTTCGCCGGGCGATATGTCAGATTGGAGTTTAATGGCTTGTTTGTCCGCATTTGGGATTGCTAGATAATGGATGTTATACGCGCGATTCAATAGGATACGGGCCTAAATTATTGTCTTGGACGCCTAGGATAGATAGACGCCTAGGACGTTAAGTTGTTTAGGCGAACCCCTTGGTCTTACCCGGAGCGGAGCTTCGGGTCTTCAGAGTGAAAGGAAAAGGTGGGACATTAGCCCAACTAAGCGTCCGCAAAGTTCTACCCGGAGCGATGCCTCGGGTCTTCAGAGTGAAGGAACGGGTGGGACGTTACCCCAACCGAGCGTCCGCGAACTCCTACCCGGCGCGAGGCAATGGGTCTCCGGAGTGAAGGGACGGGTGGGACGTTAGCCCGACCATGCGTCCGCGAACTCCAACCCAGCGCCGAGCCCCGGGTCTCCGGAGCGAGGGGAAGGGAGAGACGTTAGCCCGACCAAGCATCCGCTAACTCCTACTCGGCGCGAGGCAACGGGTTTCCGGAGCGAAGGGATGGGTGGGACTTTAGCCCGACCAAGCGTCTGCTAACTCCTACCCGGCGCGAAGCAACGGGTCTTCGGTTCAAATACTGGGGAATGTAGAGATGACCTCTGTCCACAACGACTTCTTTCTATTTTATTGATAAAGACCAGTACATTTTTTGCCTTCGTATCTCATCATCTATGAGTAAAATTTCTTGAGTGCGTCGGTATTCCATGTTCTTGGTATCTCCTCGCCATTTGGAGTGATGAGTTTGTGTGCTCCCTTCGCTGTTGACTCTCGGATAATGTATGGTCCTTCCCATGTTGTTTCCAGCTTCGCGAAGGCCGGAGCAGCTTTCTTGAGCACCATATCCGCAGGATGTAGCTTGCGTTCTTTTACCTTCTTGCTGAAGCTTCGTGTTAAGGCCTTCGCATACATTTTCATAGTCTCCAAGGCTTGAAGTTTCTGTTCTTCCGCCAAATCACACATGATATCGACTTCCTCGTAGATTGGAGTTCTAATCACTCGTAAGGATTTTGCAAGAACTTCAGCAGGTGAGACAGCTTCTTCTCCGAAAATGCGCCGAAAAGGGGAGAACCTGGTTGCTCTTGAGATTGAGGTACGAGTTGCCCACAAAACATGGTTGAGCTCGTCGGGCCAAAATCCTTTAGCAAAGTTATAGAGCCTTTTCTTGATGCCATCGAGAAGCAATCCATTCGCTCGTTCCACCGCCCCGTTTGACTGAGGGTGGCCCACCGAGGCGAAGCAGATCCTTGTCCCGATATTTTCACAGTAATCACGAAATTTCCTGGAGTTAAATTGGGATCCATTGTCGGTCACGATCTGGAAAGGGACCCCGTATCTACAAATGATTGTTTTCCACAGGAACTTGATGGCAACGTCAGCGGTTATCTTTGCTACCGGCTCTGCTTCGATCCAGCGGGAGAAGTAGTCGATGGCGATGATTACAAACTGAAGATTTGCCCAGGCTTTGGGAAGCGCTCCGACGATGTCCATCCCCCATTTGGCAAAGGGCCAAACTGGGCACCGCTAACGTCTTGATTCGTTGGCGGGCCTTTTTATGCTTGGTCATCCATTGGCACGCATGACAGTATCGAACTATCTGTCGGCATCTTGCAACGCCGTGGGCCAGTAGAGTCCCATTCGGAACACTTTTCCTGTAAGATTCCTGGGAGCCTGGTGTGCTCCGCAATCTCCTTGGTGTGCCTCGCGTAGGGCCTGCATCCCCTCCTCACGTGAAATGCAGCGGAGCCATGGGGCGCAGAGGCCACTGTGGAATAAAAACCCATCAATGATGGCATATTTCTTCGCTCGCCTCTCGAGGCGTCTTGCTTGTGCTTCATCATCTCGTATATCTCATTTCTCCAATCCTCGCTGGTCGCTCGAGCAATGAGGTTTATCTGGGAAGGAATGGAGGCGGTGCAAAGTATCTCAAAGAATACTATCGAAGGTAGACTCCCTCTGGTGGCGGCGATCTTCGCTAGCTCGTCGGCTTGTTCATTTCGGGCTTTAGGTATTGCATCAACAGTGAACCCGATGAAGCCCTTCTCCATTGTCCGGACCGCTTCGACGTACTTCTGGAGCTGTTCATCCTTTACTTGATATTCTTTGGAGATATGCCCCTGAATAAGCTTCGAATCAGTGTATAAAATAGCCCTTCTCGCTCCCATGGTTTTCGCTTTCCTGAGCCCCAGCAGAAGCGCTTCGTACTCGGCTATATTATTGGTCGAGGGAAATTCCAGCCTTGCTGCGAACTCAACCTTTTCACCACTAGGCGTCATTATCATTGCAGCTATCCCCGCTCCGCTTGCTCCGCATGATCCATTAGAATTGATGGACCATACCGTTAAAGCATCATTATCTCTGGACACAGGAGAAGTCCATTCTGCCGTAAAATCAGCCAGGGCTTGACTCTTGATGGCAGTGCGAGGCATTATAGTTAACTCGAAGGGCGCCAACTCGACCGCCCATTTGCTGATGCGGCCAGTACTTTCTTTGTTGGATAGCATAGACCCAAGAGGGTACGTGGTTGGTACTTTGATGTGATTAGCTTGAAAATAATGGCGGAGTTTTCGGGAGGCCATCAACAAAGCGTATGCCAATTTCTCCACTTCTGAGTATCGTAGCTTCGCTCCTTGGAGGGCTTCGGAGACAAAGTAGATCGGCTGTTGTTTTACACCTTGTGGCCGCACCAGTACAGTGCTAACGGCCGAAGGGCTAGCCGCCAAATATAGCAGAAGCTCTTAACCTTGCTTCGGACTTTGCAGGATAGGGACCTCCATGAGGCTTTGCTTCAGATTATCGAAGGCGCGTTGGCACTCCTTTGTCCAAGTAAAAGCATCACTTGAACGTAGGGCTTTAAAGACCGGCAGGCTTCGCTCCGCGGATTTTGGCAGAAATCGGCTAAGTGCTGCTATCCGCCCTGCCAACCGTTGTACTTCCTTTAGATTTCTTGGTGGAGCCATGTCTTGGATGGCCCTTATCTTTTTCGGGTTTGCCTCAATACCTCGTTGGGAGACCAAAAAGCCTAGCAGTTTTCCTGCGTCTACGCCAAAGACGCATTTGGACGGGTTGAGCTTTACTTTCCCCCCATCAAGTTCTCGAAGGTTTCCCGGAGATCAGCGACATGATTTTCTTTCTTCTCGCTCTTAACAATGATGTCGTCGACGTAGGCTTCCACGTTCCTTCCTAGTTGGCAGGCGAAGATCTTGGTGATGAGCCGCGCGAAGGTAGCGCCCACGTTCTTGAGCCCGAAGGGCATTCGTACAAAGCAGTAGGTGCCGAAGGGGGTAATGAACGCCGTTTTATCTTTGTCTTCTTTTTGCATGTATACTTGGTGATAGCCAGAGTATGCGTCGAGGAAACTCATCCTTTCCGACCCAGAAGTAGAGTCGATAAGTTGGTCAATGCGGGGCAAGGGGAAGTCATCTTTTGGACATGCTTTGTTCAAATCAGTGAAATCAATGCACATCCTCCATGCCCCGCTGGCCTTCTTGACTAGGACTATGTTGGCCAGCCACTCCGTGTGGCGGGCTTCGCGAATGATCCCCGCTTGAAGCAATTTAGTCACCTCCGTCTTCACAGCCATTTGTCTTTCCGCCGCAAGTTCTCTGAGTTTTTGCTTCTTCGGCTTCGCGTCCGGGCTAATGGCGAGGATGTGTTTGATGGTTTCCCTTGGGACTCCAGGGAGTAGGGCTGGAAAAAAAGCTCGTGGCTCGTGGCTCGGCTCGGGCTCGCCCGAGCCTGGCTCGGCTCGCACAGGCTCGTGGCTCGGCTCGGGCTCGAGCCGAGCCTACTTTTCAGGCTCGCAAAAACACCGAGCCGGCTCGGCTCGGCTCGCGAGCCGGCTCGCGAGCCAAATTGGCTCGGTGGCCCAGCCCATGCAGTGAATTTAGTATGATTAATGACTTATATTTTTAGGAAAAAGATGATGTTGAGACAATTCCATGTCCTACAAGTGTGATATAGAGCAACTAAGCAACTACTATTATTTAGTAGTAACTAGTAAGTTAATATTATTCACTGCAAATATATGAATTATTGTATAAATACTTAATTTTCTGAGAAAATGTTCTGGCTCGGCGAGCCAACGAGCCGGCTCGCGAGCCGAGCCCGAGCCGAGCCGAGCCGGTTTTTTGGGCTCGCCTCAGGGGCGAGCCGAGCCTGGCTCGGCTCGCCACTAGACCGAGCCGCACCGAGCCGAGCCGAGCCGGGCTCGGCTCGGCTCGTTTCCACCCCTACCAGGGAGGTCTTCGGGCCCCCATGCGAACACCGTTTCGTATTCTTGAAGGAGTTGCATCATATGTTTCTCCTCATCAGGGAGCAGCATGGCGCCGAGAATCACCACCTTACTACCTCCTAGCCTGAGCAACACTTGTCGTGTTTCTCCTTGAGGCTGTGGTTTAGGGAGCCACCGACTGCGATTCATAGATATAACAGGGTCCGGCTCTGTGGTACAAACATGCTTAACCTGGGAAGGGTTTTCCATGTCTATCTTCCTTGCAAGGGCTTGATCTCCTCGCACCGTGACGACACCGTCAGCGGAGGGAATCTTCATACATAAGAATCCATGATGAATTATGGCCCCCATGGTTGTCAGTGAACCCCTGCCCAGGATAGCATTGTACTGGAATAGCATGTCTACCACATCAAATGTTACACGACTCGCGGCGTTGGCTTGTGGCGTTGTGAAGGTGACCTCTAATTCCAATTGACCTTGGGTGTCGACCATGCTTCCTCCAAATCCCATCAGTGGCACCTCCGATTTCTTCAATCGATCTTGTGGAATCATCATCTGTCGGGAAGCCTTCATGGACAAAATATCCGCTGCGCTTCCTCCGTCTATCAACACGCGACGTACTTCACAATCAGCGATTATAGCGGTTACTACTAAAGAGTCTTGATGTGGGAAGTGCACCCCCGCGGCGTCCTCTTGTGTGAAGGTGATCGGCTCAAACTTTAATGGAGGAGGGGTAGTCGGGTTGATCACAACGTGGTTAATCTGCCGGGCATAAGCCTTTCTCTGCCTTTTTGACGAGAGATGCGACGAGGAGCCCCCATCAATGACGTTGATGATGCGACGGGGATGATTTACTCCCACCCGAGGGGGGGATGTTGACGTTCGACTGCGGGTGTCTCAAGCGGTGTGGGGTGCGTCCCAACTTCTCTTTGTTTGGCTTCAAATCGTCGGTATCCATTAATCACTTTGCAATGGATGGTGTCATGGGTGTTATTTTCACCGTGATATTCACAGAGGTACCGCTTGGGCTCTGGTCCTTCCCTTTTGATAATTCGACTTCCTTCATCCTGCCTCCCTCGGCCCGGGGGTGGACCTCGCCTCTGTTGTTCCGCTAGCCTATCACCCATGACTCGTCGTGTGATGCCTTAGAGCGTCAGAGCGATTCTAGGGTTCCTTTTCCTGGTTTTGTTTCGGGAGAGGAATGAAGGATTTGTCGGGGGATGAAATAATTGAAGTTTATCCGGCGTATTAATATTAAATTTGGAGTTGTCGGGCTAGAAACAAAGGCCGAGGAAAACCTGCCTGGGTCATAATCCTCCCCACCTCTCTCTCTTTTCCCTAGTGGGCCTACCACCATATAAAAAGGGGTGTCACCCCCCAAAGCCCTAGGGCGCCCCTTCCTCCTAGCAGCCACACCACCTCCTCTTCCTCCTTGGCGTGGTGGCTCAAGATCCACTGCCAAACGCCGGGAGCAAGCGAGAAGAGGATCCGTGGAGGCGCAGAGAGGACGAGCAGATTTCGCTTCGGGAATCAAGTCACACGCTTTTCGTGGGTTCTCAAGGGAGAACTCAAGGTAAAATTCCCAATCTTTTACCCCTATTCTACCTAGGGATTAGGAGTGTATTAGATCTGGTGGTGAGTGATTTAGATGGATCTTGATGGGGGAGAAGGGTAGATGTTCACGTGGTGCCTAAAGAAAGTTGTAGATAACGTTGAGATCTAGCTTCTGTAATTTTTTCAGAATTTTTGGGGCGGGTCTGAGAGTTATCGCTGTTGCAAGAAGACGGACAGAATCTGAAACAGATTTTGTCCACTGTGTTGGACGTTTCTTTAGGCATATTTAACAGTGGAATTGAGATTTGTGATCTTCATGAAAGTTGTAGATCTCACAATATCTAGCTACTGTAATTTTTTGTATTTTTATGATCTGTATAAAAAGATACGAAATTGTGAAGAGAGGGTGATGCAGTTTGACCCTGCATGTATTGGGGTTTTTGGCGCTAAGAAGGGAACGGGATTAGGAAGCGTGGTGTTCGAGTTGTGTGATCGCCAGATGTCGCTATGTACTGAAATAATACTTGTATAGGTGGTGCCCCTTCCGACGCAACTAGGTTCGGCTATCCACATTGGTAAAGGCAAGTGGAAGTAGCGGTCTTGCTAAACTATAACTCGCTATTTGTTTCGGCTTTCAATATAAACCTTAATTGCAGCACACCTACATGGTTTAATCCACTTGTTTATGAGATTACAATATCCTATCCTGCATTGTGATGTGGTTGTTTGGCTTTTGAATCATGAGTAAGAATGAAGAAAGATGTTGTTTGCAAGATGAATTGTGGAGATATTCTATCTCAATGATGTTCGTGATTCTATCCATGTTATTTGATGGTATGCAAGCATGTGAATTCAGAGTGGGAAGTTATGAATGTATTTATGCATGAAGCATTAATCGCATAATCATGCATTGAAGTTTGTCGACGCCAAGCTGCGCGATCAGACGTGACAACACCGTGTTCCCGAGAAAGGGCACGCGGAGGAGGATCATGGCATAAGCATGTGCACAATCATATACATTTTACTGGAGGTTGTGTGGACTCTCTATAATGTGGTATTGGACATGAGGAATTTGGTATGCTAGTTTTACTGCGGGATGTGTTATTCGTTAGAGGTTGTTCCATTGCTTGCCGAGATTACCCAATCTCACCCCTTGTTATTTTGTTGTTTTCGTGTAGTTCTCGCGAGTCGTAAGCTTGAAGGGTGGGCTTAGTAGCACAATCAACTCCTCCGGGTCATCACGAATCACATGGACTAGTGCATTTAATAATTCATTAGCTTGCTGAAATTTTTTTAATCATAGACCCTGATGTCCTCTTTGGAGTCAGTTTACGCTTATGTTTGTTTTTTGGCTGATTTAGATTTGTTATCTCTAGTATTGATGCTTTTATGTTATTCCTCTGCTTATAATGGTTATTATGAATCTTGTTGTCGCCTGCTTTGTCCTAATTTTAGGAGAGATGTCATTAAATTTTCTTGTACGCATTTACGCTTTAGTTTTGTAGGGTGTTACAGCTTGGTATCGAGCTGCTTCAGTCCGTGGTGTATGAACTTAGTGAAATACCATAGGTTCAACTAAAATGTGATTTGGGGATAACTTAGAAACATGGCTTAGGTTATACTTAAAAAAAATTTGCCATAGGATAGCAACATTAATATTTGTGTTAGTGGAATAACTAATTTAAAATTTGACACATGGATGCACAAGAGAAAGGGTATGGGTATCATGTCTCATGCTTAAAGGTTGAATTTAAGCTTTGTTGTTGAATGCTACGCTTGATAATGTATGTTACTATGATTTTGAGATGATTGATTGAGTTGTTCTTGTTATCGTGATATGAGGTTGTGGTGCTTTAAGCGGTTTCTTACCACCTTTGTTTGTAGTGAGGTCATGGTTTGACGGTGTGGCCGGTAGAGTCACCATCGAAGAACTATTAAACCCCTCAGAGGGAAGAGTACTTATCCGTGTCGTCGAGATCGGGTAGTGACTCGGAGTCAAATAGAAGAGGTTGGTGATGGATTCCTTCGATGTTCTTTACCGTGTTGACGGCCGGTTTTGGTTGGTTTTCTGGGTATGTGGTTGGTTCAAACCGAGGAAAAATCTCGATTTGAGCACTCACGATTGTCCTTTAGCGGTTTGTGGTTTTGTTCTCCTTGGAGGAAGACACGTAAGAAGAGTTCTACGCTATGCCTTTTGGTCACAATTTTGCCTTGGCACCTGATTTATTGTTATGGATCGTCAAGTGGGGAGGAAATTTCGTGGTTGTTGTTTTCATTTTTTTTTAAAAAGAAGGGGGTTGGAGTTTCTCCTGCTGCGCATCGTCGGGATGGAGCTAAGTTTGAATCTTTATCTAAAATTTTAGTTGGACATTTGGTCTTCCTTTGCATCCGCTCTTCCTTTTTGTGGAAAGTGTAGGTTTTGGATTTCTTGAAGAGTTTTGGCTACTATGATTGGACATTTGAGGGTCGAGCTCTCTTGCATTTATGTTTGGATTTTGCTTTTCTTCCTTGCCCTAAAAGAAGAATTTTATCTGTTTGTTCTTGATCTAGAACTCATGTTTGTTTTTTTAATGTTTTGGATTGTTTCCTCGCTTGTCAAGGGTAGGTGACCCATGACGGTGTTTAGAAATTTTATGTCCGTTACTAGTATGTAACAATGTGGTTTATGGAATGATGTACTTCTAAGTTAATTTGTGAGTTGAATCAATTAAAATGTAATTGTTATCTTTAGCTTGAGATTAAATAAACTTAGTATTGTAGATTGCTCTATAGCGATAATGATTGAATGTGTTAATGTGCATGCTTAGGATTTATTGCATTATTTTAATGTGCCTCTGACCATGGACAATGTTTAAAGCTTTAAATCTTGATGTAGTTAGAACATTACGATGATGTAAACTACTGGAAGGTAATAGAAAATTAGTGGGTTATTTAGAGACATTTTAATATAAGGTCAGAACAATTTAATTGTAATGGTGGACTACCGATATTGTTAAAGAAACCATGTCGGGTTGTTTAAAGATGTTCTAATTTAATCGTTGGCCTGACTTTAACTTGGAAATTGATTAGAGTTGATATTTATGACGTTGCAAACTATTAGTAGATTCGAAGTATGCAGTTGCTCCAATAATGCTAGTATCGATATCAATTGGGAAGACATAAGTTTTTGCCATTGCCGTAAGAGCTTTGTGATGATTTCACCTATTTAGTTCACTTTAAAAAAGGTCGGAGTATGTCTTGGAGTGGCAATTTTGCTATAACCCGCCTATAGGGTAGCTAAAAAAATTAATTTAATTTAGCGCTGTTGTTATAAGAACTTTGGATGGCTTAAATTATTCAATCTATTTTACATAGTTGGAGTATGTTGTGTAGTGACGCTTGTCATAGCCTATGGATAGGTAACTAAAAGCAATGTTGTTGTTTTACAATTATGCCAATTATTGATATTGATGACTTAGTAGTGGTGGTAAATCAGTTAGATTAATTGTTGAAAACCTTGTTAAAATGGGGGAAATTGTAACATGTTGTGATGGAGGAACTATGGATAGTTAGCATGACGCTGATTTTGTCCTTAATAAATGTATGTTTTAAAGTTCTCTATTTACGATTTGTGCCTTGTTGAGATAATATTTACTTGTTGAGTCATCTTTAGGTGAATAAATTTTCATTGTCGAGATGTTGACGCTGTATGTGGTATGGAATTTATAGGTTCATCATGTCTGAAAGACTTGTTGAAGCACGCTTTCAAATTTAGAATATGATGTTATAGGTTAGGTCGCCCGTGGGATCTTGATGAGGTAGTGTTGGTTGGATGTGTTTTTGATAAGCACTCGTGAACTTTATTTATAATTGTGGAAAAGGTAATAAGAGTAAGAATTTGTTGTGTAGTTGTTGTTAAATCCTCGATGGGCCTTCTCAATGAGTAAATAGGGAATATTGAAATCTAAATGGTAAGGGTAGTGGAATACTATAGATGGCGGGAGTTATGCTGAACTTATGATTAAAAATTCATATGGATTGGTTTGTCTGCTTGATATTTGGGTTGAATACTTTCACAAAGTATTCTTTTGTGTCGTGTTTCCAGTTTCCTAAACTTAGAATGATTCTGACAAATGTGGGTTAATTTAGGCTTAAAACAAGGACAAAAGAATGATTAACCTTGAAGTAATTTGTGGAGATTTTGGAATGTTATTCTATTAAATATCGCTATTCATTCGTTTTTGATAAGAAAACTAGCTTAAGTTATGAATGCAAAATTTATGCTCAAGGATGTATGCTTGACTTAGTCCGTAGAGTTTTCAAGGTCGAAAGCATTTGTATTGTTGATTAAAAGAAGTAGCTAATCCAATGTAAGTTTTGAACTTCATGATCTAGAAATATTTGTATTTCTATTTTGGGCTAGAGTTGTGTTGTGGTGTGAGGTATTTGACAGCTGCTTAAGAGACGATTCTTCCGGGTTGTCACATGAATGATATTCGTGGTTGAAATAATTTTTTCTGGGAAGTGAGTTTGGTTCCTTTTAAGGAAAAAGAGATGGTGGTTGTGTGGAAGCATTTAATTCCTTGATCGGCTTTTTTCCTAATTGTTTGGCCTTGGATAAAAGTGAGATGATTTGTTTTTGGTAAAAGTGAAATGCATTTGTAAGACTTTCATGTGTTTCTTTGAATAGAGCTTCTCAAGAAAATTTTTTTGGTGGTTTTGGTTCTATGGAGTTCCTTTCCAAGTTGAGTTCTGGTATGTGAATTTCAGCCTTTGGTTTAAAGGTGGTGATTGTCGCTCGCTGTGTTAGTTAGAATTAAGATTTCTTTTACGCTCAAGCTTGGGGTAAGAAAATGAATGTTTATGTTATGGTTGAGTTTATTCAAGGATTGTACTCTTGCCCCGGTCCTTGGGTGGAAGAATGTGAAGGCTAAACCTTCTTACAAGGGAAAACTAGTGTGGTCACTGATCGTAAGTAGTTTAAAAGTGAAGAGTAAAGGAAGGTTAGGTATGACTCCAATTCAAACCTTTTTTGGAGAATTGTTTTCATTGATGTGTTCTCTAAGGTTAATTTAGTAGTGGACAACTTGGAAGGTGTAATTACATTATTTTTGGAACTTTTGTCACTGGTTCGAAAGTAGTTTGTGTCAACCGTAGTGATTGTGTTCTGCTTGTTATTGTTTCATGATTTACGGACCCTCGGTTGTAAAGTAGGCTATCTCTGCTGCTGGTAAGGGTGGATATTGGTTCTTTTGTAAAAGATCAATCACTTGTAGGAGATAGGAGTTTGTGTTTGGGTTGATTTAGAGACTTACCTAGAGTTGCCAGGTCTCACATGGTTCAAGGCCGCCCGTAATGCGTGAATCGTGGTAGAGGAGTTGAGATTGGAATGCGGAGTTTCGCTGATCGGGTTGAAGAGAGAAGTGGAGTTGAGATTCCAGATCGATACCGTGATTCACCTAATAGGTGTCCTTTATTTAATAGGGGAATAGTTCGTGTTAGTGTCCAATGAAAGATTTGTGGACCAATTAGTCCGAGCGGGATGCAACTTGGGAACTTGAGGGCCAGATGCGAAGAAGTATCCTACACTCTTGAGGATGTCAAGGTAAAGTGTTGATTACCATTTTGCCTTCCTTTTTTAAGGTTCCAGAGCAAAGAGGAGTAGATTCTGTGGGACTAATCCTTTAAGGAGGGGGAGAATGATGCCTTAGAGCGCCAGAGCGATTCTAGGTTCCTTTTCCTGGTTTTGTTTCTGGAGAGAATGAAGGATTTGTCGGGGATGAAATAATTGAAGTTTATCCGCTGTGATTAATATTAAATTTGGAGTTGTCGGGCTAGAAACAAGGCCGAGGAAAACCTGGCCTGGGTCATAATCCTCCCCACCTCTCTCTTTTCCCTAGTGGGCCTACCACCATATAAAAGGGGTGTCACTCCCCAAAAGCCCTAGGGCGCCCCTTCCTCCCTAGCAGCCACACTACCCTCCTCTTCTTCCTCCTGCGTGGTGGCTCAAGATCCACTGCAAACGCTAAGGAGCAAGCGAGAAGAGGATCCGTGGAGGCGTGAGAGGACGCAGCAGCATTCCGCTTTCGGGAATCAAGCCGCTGCTGCTGTGGGTTCTCAAGGAGAACTCAAGGTAAAATTCCCAATCTTTTACCCCTATTCTACCTAGGGATTAGGAGTGTATTAGATCCTGTGGTGAGTGATTTAGATGGATCTTGATGGGGAGAAGGGTAGATGTTCACGTGGTGCCTAAAGAAAGTTGTAGATAACGCTGAGATCTAGCTTCTGTAATTTTTTCAGAATTTTTGGGGCGTGGGTCCTAGAGTTATCGCTGTTGTTAAGAAGACGGACAGAATCTGGAACAGATTTTTGTCCACTGTGTTGACGTTTCTTTAGGCATATTTAACAGTGGAATTGAGATTTGTGATCTTCATGAAAGTTGTAGATCTCACAATATCTAGCTACTGTAATTTTTTTGTATTTTTATGATCTGTATAAAAAAAGATACGAAATTGTGAAGAGAGGGTGATGCAGTTTGACCTGCATGCATTGGGGTTTTTGGCGCTAAGAAGGGAACGGGATTAGGAAGCGTGTGTTCGAAAGTTGTGTGATCGCTTGTGATGTCGCTATGTACTGAAATAATACTTGTATAGGTGGTGCCTCTTCCGACGCAACTAGGTTCGCCATCCACATTGGTAAAGGCAAGTGGAAGTAGCGGTCTTGCTAAACTATAACTCGCTATTTGTTTCGCTTCAATATAAACCTTAATTGCAGCACACCTACATGGTTTAACTACTTGTTTATGAGATTACAATATCCTATCCTGCATTGTGATGTGGTTGTTTGGCTTTTGAATCATGAGTAAGAATGAAGAAAGATGTTGTTTGCAAGATGAATTGTGGAGATATTCTATCTCAATGATGTTCGTATTCTATCCATGTTATTTGATGGTATGCAAGCATGTGAATTCATAGTGGGAAGTTATGAATGTATTTATGCATGAAGCATTAACTGCATAATCATGCATTGAAGTTTGTCGACGCCAACAGTAAGGCGATCAGTATCTGGCATAACAACACCGCGTGTTCCCGAAAGGGCACGGTGAGGAGGATCATGGCATAAGCATGTGCACAATCATATACATTTTACCGAGGTTGTGTGGACTTCATAATGTGGTATTGACATGAGGAATTTGGTATGCTAGTTTTACTGTGGATGTGTTATTCGTTAGAGGTTGTTCCGCTTGCCGAGATTACCCAATCTCACCCTTGTTATTTTGTTGTTTTCAGTAGTTCTCGCGAGTCGTAGCTTGAAGGGTGGGCTTAGTAGCACAATCAACTCCTCCTGGTCATCACGAATCACATGGACTAGTGCATTTAATAATTCATTAGCTTGCTGGAAATTTTTTTAATCATAGACCTCGTTGATGTCCTCTTTGGAGCCGCTTTTAACGCTTATGTTTGTTTTTTGCTGATTTAGATTTGTTATCTCTAGTATTGATGCTTTTATGTTATTCCTGTTTATAATGGTTATTATGAATCTTGTTGTCGCTTCCGTTTTGTCCTAATTTTAGGAGAGATGCTGTCGAAATTTTCTTGTACGACAGTTTAGTTTTGTAGGGTGTTACACGTCGATTGCTTAGCTCGTCAATGTGATGAATCCTCCTTCTTTCGTCTCTTCTCCTAGACTCAGGGTATCGTTCCTTCGTTTTGGTATTAGGTGGGGGATCTTTCCCTCGCCCTCTCTTGCGTGGAGTAAACTCTTGGATCTCTTGTCGTGGCCTACCTTCTCTACGGAGGTTGTCTTCCTCCGCTCGTGCATATTCCCTCTTCTTCACAAAGAGTTCTTCCACCGTACGCACCTATTTACGAGCGAGCCTTTCTGCCAACAGCCCCCTTCGCAGGCCACAGCGTGCCGCGTTGATAATAGTGGTGTCATGTGAGACCCCGGATCAGCTATCCAGAATCTCCTGTGTATTTCCGTACTAGTCCCAGATCAGTAGCTAGTACACACAGTCACAGTGATACTTCATTGCCGAACAAAACGAAACTTGTAATATAAATATTCAAGTATGGGCCACATGGCCACTTATTACAATACTCGGTCCAACGACCGGACACACAACGCAGCGGAAACAAAAGCAAAACGAAACGAGCGAACGCCAAAACGCCACAGGCGACGACTAGGAACGCAACTAGTCCTCCTGGCAGTCCTCCTCGAAGAACTCCTCCTCTTCCTCGGCATCTTGATAAATTTCTGATGATTACAATGTTGGTGTAGCACGTGAGTACAAAAGTACTCAGCAAGTCGGGAAATTATGATCATGAGGGGCTTTCCAAAGGAAGCTTAATAGGGTTTATTTGCATAAAGCCACATTTGATTAAATCATACTTAAGTAATAAATTTCACAAAGCATCTTTTACAATTCTTTTTAATAATTGAATTATTTATTATTGTAGTGAGGTTCTATCCACCATCACTAACATAAAGGCTCTATCCGCCAACAGTTTAAAAGATCAAAGTTAATCATGTGACTCCATCCGTCAAATGTAGAACAGGTTCTTTCCACCTGATTGGCTCTTTCCGCCAAACAACATTCGAGAGTTCTAACCACTCCCGAACCCCAAAACAAAACACTTTTCGATTTTTAAAACCAAAACCAAAGTCTACCAATATGAAAGCATTCTTCGCTTTGCCTTTGACCGTAGGCACGGCTATTCGAATAGTTTTACTCTGCAGAGGTGTACAACTTTACCCACAAGACAAGATATACCCTTGTTGCCATGCAATTAACACACTTCCTTAGGTGTGCCGGCAGGGATATCTTGACAAGGCCGTTACAATGTATCTACCTAACTAGACCCACCCGCTGAGGTTTCACCGCTGTTAGGGTTCCCTCCACCCAGTACAGAAGCCCCCTCTTGCGCCGTGTGAGAAAAACAACTTTGCCTCCGTCCGGCATTCACATTCAACCAAGTGGTGAGTCTAAGCTAGGCTTCTACAAATTAGTTGGCCAGGTCGTACCATTATAGACATGTGGTAGTACGGTTATGCTTAAAATGGCAATCATAAGCGTCGGTCCTTATATGACTTGGGGCGGTACTTGCACAAAAGGATCAAGACTTGATCCGCTCCCACCCGACATTCCATGCCGCCCAAGTCAAATCATTTTTCCTTTTCTTTTTATTTTAGAAAACAAGACCAAAACCATAATAACACTTTCAAATCACATTTGATAGCTTTCTTTTTGAATAATCCCACCCCTGAGTTGTTTTTATCAAAAAGGCCCTAAGCATTTCTACCGTACTACTTAGCAAAGGGTACCACATAAACATAGGCATGGTGTAAACAATGTTCTAAGGGTTACAATGGATATGATTAACAATGTCAAGGTGGAATCAACAAGTTCGGAATAACTAACACTTATATTTGACATATTTCATTAAACATAGCCATGCAACTTTATAAACAATTGAAATCGTTTTGTAAACATAGGAGCAAAGTGCATCAAGGAGACTTGCCTTCTTCGGCGGTGGGAGTGTCGAACTCGAGAAGTCCGGCAGCGGAATCGGCGGTTGCGGCGGGATCGTCGAATACACGCAAAACGAGGCAACAAATAAATACCAGAAAATAAATAAAATCTAAAAATTACAAAATTAGTACTGGCAGGTAGATCTTGATTTTAGATGAATTTAGAAATTTGAATGGGATCAAACGGAGTTCGGATGTGAAAGTTATGAGCTCCCGAAGTTTGAATTTCGAATAAATCGAAAAACCGAGAATATTCCCGGAATATTCCTCTCGGGTTTGACTGGTCAACAGGGGCTTTGACTGGCTTTGACTGGTTTGACTTGGTCTTTGAGTGTATGGCAGTGGGGCCCACCTGTCATTGAGAGGGAGTAGCTTCTCCATGAAGCTTCCTATGCCATGGCCATGAAGGAGAGAGAGTGGAGGGAGAAAGAGAGAGAGGAAGGGAGAGGGAGAGTGGGCGGCACGGAGGGGGCGGCGGCCGTGGCGAGGTCGCCGCATGGCGGCGGGCGGCGCCAGACGGGCGCATGGCGTGACGGATCAAAGGCTGGCGGGCCGGCGGCGGGCGGCGCATGGCTCGCCGGCCAGCAGACGGCCCACTGGCCCTTGGCCATTTCCAAAGAACAACATGCAAAGGCCACCATGAACAGAGAGCACCCCAAGTGCAAAAAAACCGATTTTTCCCTCATTTTTGCACGGATTTGATCCAAACAAAAGCCTAGAACCTCTAGATTACATCCTTAGAAACATCTAGGAGGAAGGGATTGAGTTGATTCTCACCGGAATTGGAGAAATCGACGACGAACGACGGTTCGGCCGAATTTGGAAAAACGCGAAATTCGTCGCCAACGATTGATGCAACCTAAAATGGGTGATTGGGTTAGAAAGTAGACTCATCCACGGTCACAAGGAACCCAAGAACTCGAAGAATGGCTCACCGGAGAAGGGGAAATGACGAACGAACACGAAGAACGCCGAAAAAGTGACCTGTGCTCAGTTTTCTCGATCTCCCGGCCAAAAGGTTGGAGTAGAGGGAAGGAGGAGCCCATGCCCGGAAAGAGGACTCTTATACAGTGAGATTGGAAGTGGTGGTGCGGCGTTTGGACGAAAAACGGTCGAGTTATTGCGAATTGAATGCGAATGGACGGTTTTCGGTTTTTGGGCGCCCGTGCGAATTCCGGCGAGTTCTCCGGCGAGAGGTGGTGGGGGATGCGAAGAGGACGTCGCTACGGATTCAAAGGAACCGACGGCTCGTCGTTTGGAGTTGCGTGGAGGAAGTTATGAGCACTTAAAGAAAGAGTTAGCCATGAATGAAGCTTGGAGCTTCCTTTCCAACCATGCATGGCTAGAGGTTGAAAATGAACAGTGTTTTGCCACGTGTCACAATCCTATTGGCTCTCTTTTACGTAAACGTGCCACCCTAGAGAAAAATTAGGAAAAATGGCCTAAAAATTCCGGAAAAATTCCTAGAGCCATTTTAGAATATTTGGAACTCAATGGAACTGGTTTGGTTGAATTTGGATGAAATTTGTGGAATTAAATATTCCGGAGCGAATTGCGGGCATTAAACAAAAGCCGCGCGAGATAAAATAGCAACGGAGGTCCAAAAATTCGAGGATAAATTCCTAAAATCATTTAGGAATATTTGGAACATTTTAGAAGTGGTTTGGGGATTTTTGAAGCATTTTTGGACTCGGGTGAATTTTCGGGTACCGGCGGGATTGGAAAATCCGATTTTTCGACTGGATGGGAATTGAATCGCGAATTTGGGTTGGAAAGGATTCCAGGTTAATATAAACACCAATGAAACTCCCAATTTTTGTATTTACTTTATTTAAATTAGGTTTTTCTCCAGATAGCGAAAATGAGGTTGTTACATGTCACTAACACCTCGGATTTGGCACTTAACCCGGGAGAAGCGCTGGAAGTAACTCTTAATAGTCTCTCCTTTGCGCTGCCTGACCACAAATAAATCACTTTCCTCTTTCATCCCGTCGAAGTTGCCCTGGAAATTGCCTTCTAGCTTGCGGCGGAGTTGCGACCAGCAGGTGACCGATCTGGGCTCCAGCGAAGAGTACCAGGACAGGGCGATACCTTCGAGTGCCAATAGGAGTCCCTTCACCTTAATATCATCATCTCCCCCCGCGGCCTCAACCGTCGTGTCGTAAACGCGGAGGAACTCTCTGGGGTCTGTCCGGCCAAAATATGGCTTGATGGTAGGAAACTTGAAGCTTCCTGGAGAAGGCCATTTTTTAGCTCGTAGGCGGATGCTGAGGGGGTTCGGGTTGTCGTCCTCCCTGTTTGTAGCCGTAAGCGCTGGGGATAGTACTTCACGGCTTGGGCTTTCGTCTTGTGACTCGTCTCGCCCCCATCTTGTCGTTCTTGCAGGCGTCTCACCTCCGCCATGAGTTGCTCATTAGCTTCCATCAACGCCCGCACGTTGGGGTCAAGCTCCCCCTGAGCTCTGGTCCCTTCTTCGAGGATCTCTTCATCCCCATGGATCTCGCGGCGACGGGTCGGATGTGTCGACGCTTCTGCCACATCTCTCCCTGGTGTTGAAACCGTTCGGCCTGCCGCCGTAGGTCGTCGTTTGGGGGCTCGCTTGCGCGCTGCTGCCGGGGTCTGTGGAGGCAATGCTCCCACCGTGTCCCGGGCTTCTGTTGGGGCCGGCAACCGCGTCTCACCATCCAGAAGTTGGAGTGGATCTCGAGATTAGCTCCTCGCAGGTCGTCTCGATTCTTCCGCTCCTGCCGTCGTTGCCGTCTCCTTGGATGCTGTCGCTTTTCCCTTCCTTGGTGGCATGGCTACAGAAAATCTACCTCTCGTCTTGGTCGGAGAGCAGTGGTCTTCCCCACGGACGGCGCTAGTGTGGCGATATTGCACCACAGGGTTGCTCTTCTTCGTTCTTCTTTTTTTGTTGTGGAGTTTTTTTTTACTTAGGGTTGTCCCGTTTTCTCTTCCTCTCCCCCTTTTTATTGGGAGGGCCAGGGAACATGCATGCATTGGTCGGCCCCTTTTTCTCCCAGCTATGTCCTCGGGGTACAGGCCTTTTTTAAATTGTCTTTTAACCCTTTTCTTCCACCTGTCCCCAGTTAAGGGCTGGATTAGCCCTATGTGGTGTCTTTTTACTCGTGCTTTACATTTTTACCCTTTACTCTTACGCCTTCTATAAGGGTTCCACTTGAATTTCACTCATTTTAGGGTCCCAGGCTAGTCTGACATATCCTGGTGTTCCCAGAAGGGCTGTCATTAGGTGTCAGGCGTTGGCAGCCCATACTAAATTTGTGTCGACAGGAGATGGGGCGGAGGGGACTTCCCTCCATTCTCCTCCCTCGCTAGCGAGGGGAGTCCCCCCCGCTACGAAGGGGAGTGGTTTTTATCCTTTTATGTCTTTCCTGAGGGATGAATTCCCAAGGTTTGTGGCCCTTGCTTCTCTAGCGAGAGGAGGATTAAATATTACCGGTGGGCCTTTATAAATCGTAAAGAGACAAAAGCCTTGCTTCGCTTGTCAAGGGAAGATGAGTCCATTTGATCCACAACACCTGATACACAGTTAAATCATTAAGATGATGTAAACTGCTGATATTGTTAAATAAACTTTGCTGGTTGTTAAAGATGCTCTAATTTTACATGTTAATAGAGAAATTTAATCGTGTTGACTAGTAACTTCAACTTGGAAGTTGATTAGAGTTGCTATTTATGTTGTTGCAAACTACTAGTATATTTGGAAGTATGCAGCTGTGTCTCTACAATGCTAGTATTGATATCAATTGAGAAGACATAAGACTTATTGTTAACGATGTTATTAAGGGCAGTGTTAATGCTAGTGTTCAATCTATTTTAAATAGTTGGAGTATGTTGTGTGGTGGTAATTTTGTTATAACCTATGTATAGGGTAGCTAAAAGTAATGTTGTTGGTTGATGATTATGCCCATTTGTTGTTATTGATGACTTAGTAGCGGTGGTAATTGTTTAGATTACTTGCTAAAAACCATGGTTAAATGGAGGAAATTGTAACATGTGGTGACAAGAGTGAACCTTGGACAATTAACATGATGTAGAGTTTTATCCTTAATGAATGTATATCTTAGAATCATATTTACAAACTTTGTCTTGTGGAGATAATTTTTACTTGTTGAAGTCGTTTACTGATTGAACAAGTTTCAATTGTCAAGATGTTGACTTATGGGTGGTATAAAATGGATACGTTGATCATGCTCGGGTATTTGTTGAAGTACTGTGATCTAAATCTAGAAAATGATGTATTACGATATGTTGGTCCGTGGGGATCTTGTTGGTGTAGTCTTCGTTGGATGTCTTTTGATAAGCATCATAAATCTTATTTATAAGTTTGGGAAAGGTAATTACAGAAAGAATTTATTATGTGGTTTTTGTTAAGTCCTGTTGGGCCTTCTCGACGTGTAAATAGTGAAGATTGAAAATCTTTAATAGAAAGCATAGTGGAACACTAGAGGTGGTCGTGTCTATGTCGAGCTTGTATTAAAAACCTTTGGACTGATTTGGTTGTTAGCTATTTGGGTTGAATGCTTTCGGTTGAGGTATTCCTTATGTTGGGTTTCAGAGTTTCCCCAAAACTCGTAGTGATTGGTGTCGATTTTTTTTGTTTTGGCCCATTTGTTTAGTTTGTGCTATGAGTATGGATTTACACCCAAAAGTTTTGAGAGGATCGTGCTCCTTCGCGTTCACACTAAATTATCCTTTGGAATAAATGCTTAAAAAGGAAGTAGATGGTCATAGTGGGTTGTGTTGAAAATTCTTGAGATTTAATTTGTAACTCTTTCGGTTAGAGTTGGAGTTATTTGAAAAAAAAAACGTGTGGTGTTTGCAAGCGCTTCAAAAGGTGGATTTCAGGAATGTTTCATAAGTGATTTTGTTAGTGAAGTGTTCCTCTTTTGGAAATGAGTTTCCTTTTCTCTTTGAGAAAATTTGTGGCGGTTGTATGTGCAGATGTTTAACTTTGGAGCCGATGTTCTTTTCCAAATGTTGATTGTGGTTAAAGTGCGAGGTTTTGCAAGTTTAGTTTTTCAATTGACGTGAGTTCTTATACGATGTGGTGTTTTCCTGTTAATGGAGTTGCTGTCATAGTTTATATGAATTTCACAGCCATCGATGTTAATTGTGTTTCAGTCATGTGATACCGAGGAAGAAGTCTTTTGGTGAATGACTATTCGGTATTGTTGTTACATGAAGAATGAATGGTGAAAAGGAAGTATGACATGGTTTATAGATGTTTAATGATGAAAGAGTCGATGAGCCAGGTCGGTGAGAAATGTCATATATGGATATATGACTAATCCGGAATGCTCTTGAAAAGTGTGCATGCATGACATAAATCGAGATTTCTATTTCTTTCTGGTATGAAAAGAAACAATGAAGAATTTCTGATATGTTGGTGGTGGTGTAGGAGATTTGTGTTTCCTTTGCGTCTTAACTTAGGAAATTAAAATGAATACCCTTTGGTTGTTGCCGAATTCTTTCCAAAGTGGCTTTTCACTACAACACGGGTATGCCTTCTGGGGCACTTAGTTTTATAGGGCACTTGACCTAAATGCCACTAAATAAAGAATTCACATCATTTATTTGGATTTAGGGGCATTTAATTGCCTGGCACATAATATTTGCGGGTAATATTTTTCTTGTGCAAATTATGTGCCGGCTTATCTTTTTACAACAGGGGCATTTATAAATTCGGATCGACTTCTAAGCCGACACATGTTTTGTGTCACTTCTCGTGAAAGGAAGGTACATGATAAACGTCGGGATAGGTAGAACACGATATTTAATATGTGCCGCGGATTCATTTTGTCGAGAAAGATAAAATTTCAGGAGCGCGGGAGGAGAATTGGTGCGCGCAGGAGATCGATTGGAGAATTGCCCTAATCTTGTTCCTCACCCCTCCTGCAGATCGAACCGCCATCCCCTCTGCCCGCCACTGCTGCCCAGCTAGTCTCGGCCCCTCATCCTCTCGCTCGCGCATCGACCGCCGCCATCCCCTCTACCCGCCGCTGTCGCCCACCTCCGTCGATCACCCCTCCCCTCGATCCCTCCATCGGCCTATAGTATGTCAAGTAGCAATATTTCTTCAATTATGTGAAGTAGCAATATTTGTTAAAGTATATTTAGTAGTAATATTTGTTCAATTATATTTAGTAACAATATTTGTTGAAGTATATTTTAATGTGTTAATGTTATCTAATAACATCATTCACTAATCAACACCAACAAGGAGATATTAAAAATAACTAGATTACCTTTAATTTCTTCTCGATATACAGGCCAAGAAGATATTAAATCTCGATCGGATAAAAAAATTTAAAATATTATTAGTTAACAAAGGAGAGCATTGAAACTAAGAATAGAAGAGCCAGCTGAGCTAACTAAACATAGACACTACTTGCTGCTAATTCACAACAAGCAACAAAGTTAACAACGAGCGACAATGTAATATGCCATGGTATTGAAATGTGGATTTGTTGAATTGAGTTGTGAACAGTGTTGAAATGAAATGTTATTATTGATGGTCATGCCAAAAAATTTTATATTCTTCCATATTGTGTTATTATAATTTTCCACAATTTTTATAATTTTTCCCTTTTTTGTATTTTTTTATTTTCCATTTGGTCCACATTTTTCCCATCCAAACCAATGGAATTTCGATCGAATTTTGAGAATTTTGTTCGAATTTCGAACGAATTTCGAGAATTTTTTCGAGCTGATTTTGACCGGATGTTTGACTTCCAAACCGTTTCGAGGTGCAAAATTTGGGACGACCGCCTCGGCCTCGCAAGAATTTGGGACCACCGCTTCTGCCTCGCAAGAATTCAAAGAGCCTCGTTCGATGCCATCCTCAGCCGGCTCACTCGGATCAGTCAAGCCGCCTGTTAATTATGCCCACGGGCGACCAGAGCAGCGGACGAACAAGCGTCGGAGGATAAAGGAGGAGGTCCCAGTCTGGCGTCTGTCGGAGTGGCAGGGGAGCCTCGCCTCGAACGCATCTCCCGTATTTGGCCGTATCTTGGACATTTATGCGGGGGGCGTGGCGTGGCCGGGCATGCCAGCCGCAACCACTCCCGCTCTGACCGCGCGGCGCCAGGCGAGAGCAGTGAGACGAACCTGGCAGGCGTACGTCCTGACGGCACTGCGTTTCTTGGACTTGTCTCTGCCTGCAGCCATGCTGGGCTCGTTCAAGGGAAAAAACGACGGTGCATGCATATCCAATGCATATGCTGCTGCAGGAGCTTGGGGTGACCTTGCTAAGATAACAAGTCTGATGAGGAACATGTGTGGCAACAAGGTGCCTGGTTGTAGCTGGATAGAGGTGGGAGGAATGGTTTGAACATTTGTCTCCAATGATATGTTGCTTCATCAATCAACAGAGATGTGGCAAATGATGGAACTTCTTATTTTAATAGCGGACAAAGAGTGCACCGATGATCAAAAGTTTTATTTAATAGCAGATCTGTAGATGACAGGGGCTAATTTGAACACGTGACCATTCTCAGTTAACTTGAGGATATCTTCTATTATATCTGCAGTTATTGGCCATGTATCCAGGCTGAATGTGATTTCTAAAATTATATTCGATAAATTATCACAAAGACAGGATAAGCTACACTCATGAAGGCAGATAGTAGTACATATTTTTTCTAGGTTCTGCTTATACAAGTATCTCAACAATAACATTCTAATATTTGTTTTGTTGACAATGGCATAACTATATCTGATCTTCTCATGAATATTAGGATGTCGTGATGAAATTGTCGTTACAAACAAACGAACGCTCTCATGGTTGCATTTTTTTCACAACTGGCTTGGCAGTACGGTTAAGCAATCAGTGGCTGGCACTGAGATCTGCCTTTGGTGGTGCCAGATTGAGCGGCGGTGGCCCGGGTGCTGTGGTTGCAGAATACCAATCCATGCACATTCTTATATATGAGGAAATTCCTGCAGTGTGCATTGGTTGATAACACAAGCGAATAAAGGCAAACTTGAACTAGGATCAACTCTCAATAGCAACCGTCTGTCATGTTCTACCCTGAGTAAGATGTCTCTCTCTCTCTCTCAAAAATGTTGTTTTGTATGCTTTTGAGTCGGTGAAGGGAATAGCAGAAAAACAACAATAGCATGTCCTTGCTTCAAGTTTAAGTAAATAAGGTAAACTTAGACTTGAAGAAATGCAGGGTGCATTGGTTAATAACACACAAGTGTCAACAAGGCAAACTTGAACTAGGATCAACTATGTATCATGTTCTACCCTGGGTGTGAGATGCAATTTTCTTCTCTCTCAAAAATGAATTTAGTTTTGTATGCTTTTGAGTCGGTGAAGTTTTGTATCATGCAGGTCCTTACTTTCAAGTGTTTACTCTTTCCTTTTCTATTCTGAAATTTATTTTACATTTGTTCATAGTGGTGGTTGTATTTTGCATGGAACAGTTTGCACTTGGCAGGCCTTGCGATTATAGGAGTAGCATGGAAAAGAAAGAAGTTGCAGAGCCTACTGTTAAATGGGCCCACAGGCATGGGCCTTTGTCCTGTTGGTTGGGGTCCACATGGCAGTGAGACAAAAGCAAGCAACGGCTCCTCTCTATGATACTAGCTACTAGTGGTAAGTAGTGGGTGGTGGCTGCGCCGTTGGTCAAAACCCTCGACTTCCCGGCCAGTCAAACCTCCTCCATGAATCCCATTCCAAACGGCGGTGGCGGTGATCCCCGGTCTTCGTCGAGGTGCCCCAAGCACCCCTCCCAAGCCCCCTTCATCGGCTTCTGCTCCGCCTGCCTCCTCGAGAGGCTCTCCGCCGCAACCCAAATCCCTTCCCCGTCTTCCTCTTTCCCCCCCGCCGCCGCATCCGCCCTCTCCCAGCCCCTCCCGACGCCCACTAGAACCACGCTCTATCTCTTCCATCTCGACAACATGGCCAATGACAGCATCGCCACCGACCATCTTCCGCTCCAGTAGCAGCAGCAGCAGCAAGATCGCAAGTGCAAGCAGCAGTCGGAGAACCGCCCTTGCAGCGCAAGTGCTCCCTCCACCACTCCTACGACTAGATCGTGTGATGCGACACTGCCGACTACTCCTGCCTGCCCTCCCGCCAGTCCTGGGGTAGCTCCGCCACCGCTGCTCCTCCTCCCACTGCTGCCCTGGTTCATGATAGGAGGAGGAACAAGGCCTCTCTCACTTGGCCCTTGAGGGCACTCGTCAACAAGCCTGCCCATATCATCAAGAGATCCTTGTTCGAGTTCTTGAGGTATGGCTGGCAGGAGGAGGGTACAAGGAGGTCCGACAAGTCTTCTGCTTCCGGAATCCGCAGCAACGGTACTCACTCTGTGTCATCTTCGGGGATGGATTCTGAGATATCATTGCCGTTGCCTGATATCGATGTGCACAATGCCCGCCACCACTCTCTAATGAGCAGGTTCTCACTATAGGAATCCGTATTATTTTCGTCGGCCTAAAATCGTCGAAAATACGGGAAAAACCAACGAAAATAGCAACCGATGAAAATTGACCGACGAAATTATGTTGACGAAAATACATTTATTTTCGTTGGCAATCGACAAAAATATAATTTTTTTGTCGGCCGGAGCAGAACGTTCAACTGTAAGTTTCATTACCATCATCACAACAAATGCTCGGCTCCACAGATCCAAAAATATTGTTGCAAAATATTCTCATTAAATTCTGCTAGAAAACTTTACCATTCAATTTGCAAAAAAAGATGTTAATTTCAGTACCATCATCACAACAACCTTTACTTGAAATAAGCATCTGATGTAATCAGGATTTCTCTACAGTAATGGGAATGTTGACAGGATGAATCATAAAAAATATTGGATGTATAAAAGCCCTACTATAAAATAAAGTTGCATTGCTCAACTCACAACATCATCCCGATCGAGCTTTGCAATCTGATATTAAAAGCACAAACCTAATGAGCACATCTACTACAAGCACGCATGCATGCACGCATAACGCATGCACGCATAACGCATACATACATACATACATATGCACGCACGCATAACGCATACATACATACATACATACATATTCATGCACACATAACGCATACATACATGCATGCGTTATGCGTGCGCATGCATGCGTGCATGCATGCCACAAATTTACCTCACAAATTCAAATTTAACTTGGTGAAATATGGAAGTCATGGCCGCTACCCGCATCGCCGCCTGAGTTAAAATATTCACCCATTGATGGTGACCCTGAATTGCTACCAATATTGCCTCTGGCTTCACGAGGCGGTGGCGGCCCCTGTATAATGTATCCAAAAGTTCGTAAAAAAATTGTCACTATTAATGTAAATAACCAAACATTTGGAATGAAATATACCATATTTGTAGGTGGGAAGAAAAAGGCAGGAGGTGAAGGATGTTGAAATGGTGGAAGTGACACAACCGATCCGAAGTGAGCAGATAAAATATCCTGAAAAGTAAGAACATCAATTTCATGTGCAAATTTTAAAATCTAGTAACATTGAGCATGAACCTGACAGTAAGATTCAAATGAATTAGATTCAAAGACTAATGAAGTAACTAGTTAGCATTTAGCAACCATGTACTTACTTGAATGTGTTGCCGTTGTGATCTTTGCCATTCAATCAAGTACTGATCACGTTGCTTCATCCTTTCCTCTGCTTGTCTCAAGAGTTTTTCTTGTTGCCTTACTGCTGCCTGCTGTTGCCTCAACATCTCTTCCTCCTGCCTAACATCACGAGAACTTCGTGAGCTACTATGAAAAGAAGACGACCTCGCCTCAGCTAAGGCTTCACTGGAATCGACGATCCCATTGAACATGGGAAATCTGCCATGTTTCTTGCCACCACTACTCGAGTACAAAGCAACCACATCGATCTCCTCTTTCCTCCAATCATAGTCTTCCCCGTGACGTTCGACCATCAATTCTCCGTACCGAGCCTACATGTGACACCACGGAGTGTTGTAACCTTATATAATGTGAATGTTGAGGTCAAATACATTATGAAATATGGAATTAGAGGTTGAAACCATATGGTATAGGGTTTATTCACGTTTTCGGGCCGTTTTCGGGTGTTTTGGGCCTTTTCGGGGAAACTTGGGCCTTGGGGGGTCTTTTCAGGCCTTAAGTGGAGGCTTCTGGGCCCATGAGGGGAGGAGGGGGCAGCCAACCAGCCCTAGGGTGCCCCAAACCCCTCCCCCCATGCGCCCCACCTCCTCTCCCTCCCATAGCCGCCACCCTCCCCCTTGTGCGCCTCCCTCCTCCTCCCTCCTCCCCATTGCACCACCACCCCTCTCCTCACCTCTCCACCACCCCTTCCTGCCCTAAGGGAGTTCTCCACCTCACCATCCCGCAGATCCATCCATTGGAGCGCTCCGCAATGAGGAGATCCGGTGGATTCGGAGCGAGGAAGGAGATTGCGCGAACCGGGAGGAGATCCGTTGGGTTTTCGTTCGTCGGGCGAAGGTATGGCCATGGGAATTCTTGGGGTTGGTCTAGGATATGTTCTAAGGGTTAATATCATGTTTTTAGATCAATTGGTGGTGCTTTAGTTGGGTAGATTAGATGGAATCTTGAGTTTGCCACGTTCTCTGTTTCGGGCAGCATGAGCAGTCGACCTAGGGTTTGGGTTTTCGCCAATTTAGACTCGGAATTTGGTCGTACGGCTGTTGAAGAAGTTGTAGGTAATTTCAATACCTTTCAGTGGGTATAAAGAACGTCCAATTCTGCCCTGCCGTTTGAAAGTTATGCTTGTTTTACCGAACGTATTAAAATCTGTGATGTGATTGGAACAGATCACGGTATTTTGTAGATTAAACAACTTTAGAGTCCGAATCAGTCTTTCCGTATACTTAGAAAAAGTTAGGAAATTTCCTAAGCTACGCGAGGATGTACTAGTTTATTCGATTCGTAGTTTTAGAACCCGAGTTATGCCTTTTGGAAGGCTGCTGTCCCGACGGGACAGAACCTCTGTTTTTGGGTTTTGCGAGTAGTTTGCGATGTCGGGGTATAAGAGGGTTTGCGTACTGTTTTTTGGACATAATTGTGAGTGTGTGGTACCTTTGTGCAGGTGGTGTGACCCCGGGAGTGCCCTCTACGTCTCGCCAATCTGTCGCCGTGGTTGAGGCAAGTGTATTGGAATGGGTAGCGGGTTGTAGTTGCTAGATTGGTTGAGATTGAATTTGAATACATGATATGTTCACATGCCATGCCTTAATGATTGCCAATGATATGATGAATATGTTTATTATGTTATGATGCCATGTGTTAATGTACAAGTTATTTATGATGTTGGCATGTTTGCATACATGGCATATTACATGGCCCGGGCGGTGAGAAAGTCATAACTAGTCCGGGGAAGGTCGGTGAGAAAGTTATGACTATTCCGGAGGGCCAATGAGTAAGTCCTACATCGTGATTCCATTCACCGCGGTGAACGGAAGCGAAGAGTAGGCACCCTCCATCTTCGGGATGGAAGGGGGGAGAGGGTGCACACCGACGGGTGTGTACTCAACCATACCGGTATGAGTTTCCAGGAGATATGTGCATCGCATTGCATTGCATTGCATTGCATTATATGAGGATGTTATATGATAATGATATATGATGATGTCAATGATATGCTTACGCTATGAATTTGAGATGTGTATGATGTCATATGCGAAAAGTGGTGATGAAGGTGTTAGAATGTGTTTTCTTGTTCCATTGCAATATACTTGCTGAGTGATGAACTCACGCTTGTGTTTATGTTGTTTTTCTTAGGTACCATGAAACCGGCATGCGGGAAAGGGAGCTAGTCACACGTCATCACTTAGCATCACACTTATAAACAATGACATGTTCCTTCCTTTAAATTATGATGGTTAATTTGTGTGCTTGGTTTCCTCATTTACTTCGTTTGGCTCATGAGATGGTTGGAATCTCTATTCTAGGCTTATACTGCTGCTAGAACCCTTATTATTGATGATTTAGATGTCATTCTTTATACTATATCATGTGATCTTATTGTTGTTGCTTCAATTCATGGAAAAACAAAGGAGATGCTGCTGAAATTTTCGGTCTTAGCATTTACTCCTTTACTGTAATTTATCTTAATTTATGCTATTTAGAGGCTGATTAGTCTATGTTTGGTAGCATTCGGGCATATTAAATGCCGGGGTGTTACAGTTGGTATCAGAGCGGGCTGTAGGTCCCTGGAATGTGTATTTTTAGTTTCATGCTATAGGGTACAACTAAAATGTGATGTGGAATAACTTAGAAACATGACTTAGGTTTTAATTAGAATTTTGCCATAGGATAGCAACATTAAAACTTGCAAAAGTGGTATAACTAATCTAAAATTTGACACACATGGATGCACAGTAGGAAAGGGTATGGGTATCGTTTCTTTACGCTTAAATGTTGTATTTAAAAGTAATGTTGAGCTGGTGTTTAAAAAAATTTAGACTGGCTAGGTTGTTTGCTATTTTGGTTGAATACCTTCGGTTAAGGTTTCCGTTTGTTGCGTTTCAAAGTTTCCCTAAACTTATAGTGATTGGTGCCAATCTTTGGTTTTGGCTAATTTGTTTAGTTTATGCTATGAGTATGGTTTTACACCCAAAAGTCTTTGAGTGGATCGCGCTCCTTCGCGTTCGCACTGAATTACCTTTGGAAGAAATGCTTAAAAGGAAGCAGGTGGTCATAATGGGTTGTGTTGGAAACTTTTGAGTTAAGCCCTTGATGTGTAACTCTATTTGGTTAGAGTTGGAGTTATTTGGAAAATGTGTCTGGTGTTTGCGTGTGCTTCACAAGGGTGGATTTCAGGAATGTTTCATAAGTGATTTTGTTAGTGAAGTGTTTCCTTTTGGAAATGAGTTTCCCTCTACATGAGAAAATTTGTGACGGTTGTGGGAGCAGATGCTTGACTTGAAATTTTGACGTTTTCTTCCAAAAATGTTGAATTTGGTTGAAATGCAATGTTTTGCAAGTTCAGTTTTCAATTGATGTGGGATGTGATGCGACGTGGTGTCTTACTGTTAACTATGCTACCGTCATAGTTTATATGAACTAGCGCAATCCTTGATGCTATTCGAGTTTTATTCATGTGATACAGAGGATGAAGTCGTCTTGTGAGTGACTATTCGGTAGTGTTGTTACATGATGAATGAATGGTGAAAAGTAAACAAGACATCGTTTATAGATGTTAAAAGATAAAAGAGTCGTTGAGCCAGGTCGGTGAGAAAGTCATATATGGATATATGACTAATCCGGAGTGCTCTTGAAAAGTGTGCATGCATATCATAAATCGAGACTTCTATTTCTTTCTAGTATGTTGGTTGTGGTGTAGGAGATTTGTGTTTCCTTTGCATCTTAGCTTAGGAAAAAAATAAGATGAGTACTCTTTGGTTGTTGCCGAACTCTTTCCAATATGGCTTTTAGCGCTTTGGAGTTCGAGTTGTTGGATGTGGATCATTTTGGGTTCATGGGTCTTGGTTGAGCTTACTCAATGATTGTACCCTTGTTCCGATTCTTTGAAAGGAAGAATGCGAGGGCGAAACCTTCTTAGAAAGAGGAATCTAGTGTGGGTTTGTAATGACCTAAGATATTAGGCGTTGCTAGTGGTTGATCGTAACTAGTGTGGAAGTGAAGAGTAAAGGAAGGTTGTGTAGGACTCAATTCAAACCTTCTTGGAGACTAGTGTCATTGATGTGTCCCTCGGTAGGGCTGATTAAATCTTGAGTGGACCACTTGGTGGTTGCTAGTAATTGCTTTTCCTTTTGGAAGTATGTTGGATCTTTTGTCGCCGATCTTTGAGCGTGTTGTGCCAACCGAAGAGGAATGTTCGGTTGTTGTTGAATCTGCGGGTTTTCAGAACTCTGGTCATAAAGTAGACTTCTCCTTTCGGTGGTAGTGGGGTGGGTGCTGGTCTTGTTGTAAAAGATCAGGATGTAACCCTGTTGGTTCGAGCAGTTAGTAATCTTAGAGTGTTGTGTCTCACTCGGTTTCCATCGTGTTGAATACGACGAACCACAGTTGAGAGATTGAGACGTGAATCACTTTTGTGCGTGGGAGCGGAAGTTAGATCTAGAAGTTGGTACCATGTCCTTCTGGAGAGTGGCTTTGGTTAAAGGGATCGGGCACTTTAGTGCCAAGGAATGCATGGAATGAGGAGTGTGAGACTGTTTTATTTTGTGGTCTATTTGGGACTTTAACCTACCGCTTGGGTGGTGCTGAGATCATATGTGAGTGCTTTTGTGTTTCAATGTTGAGTAAGAATTCTGGCAAGTTTTGAATGTGAAGTTGTCTTTAGAGCCGTCAGTCTTCGAGCCTTAGCTCCCTGTTTTGAGTGTTGGCTGGTGCAAATCGTAGGGGCTTTTAAGCGGGTTCTGAGGCGTGAACCATAGCTCCCTTCGATTTGGTTGATTGCGAAGTGGCGTGTCTCGGATTCGGGGTCGAATCCTGTTGAAGGGGGGAAGAATGTGACACCACGGAGTGTCATAATCTTATAAAATGTGGAATTTGAGAGTAAAACTTTACGGTTTGAGGTTAATTCATGTTTTGGGCCTTCCGGGAGGGAAAATGGGCCTTCCGGGGGAAGTTTTGGGCTTGGGGGAGCCTCGTGGGCTTGGTGGAACCTCTTGGGCCAGAGGTGGGAGGCCTAGGGATCAAGTGGGGGGAGGATTAGGGCAGCACCCTGCTGCCCCCTTGCGCCTAGCCCTCCCCATGCGCCTCCTCCCTCTCCTTCCTCTCCTAGCCGCCGCCCCCACCACCCCATGCCGTGCGCCCCATCCTCTCCCTTGTGCCACCACCTCCACCACCCCTTTCCCCCCTCCCTTGCTGCCCCTAGGGGAGCTCTCCACCTCATCACGTTGAAGATCCATCCGTTGGAGTGCTCCGCGACGAGGAGATCCGGCGGAATTGGAGCGAGGAAGGAGATCGCGCGAACCGAGAGGAGATCCGTTGGGTTTTCGTGCGTCGGGCGAAGGTATGGCCATGGGAATCCTTGGGGTTGGTCTAGGATCTGTTATAAGGGTGATTATCATGTTTTTAGATCAATTGGTGGTGTGCTGGAATTGAGTAGATTAGATGAAATCTAGAAGTTGCCACGTTCTCTGTTTCAGGAAGCATGAGCAGTCGACCTAGGGTTTGGGTTTTCGTCAATTTAGCGTCATAATTTGGTCGTCCGCCTGTTGAAGAAGTTGTAGGTAATTTCAATACCTTTCAGTGGGTATAAAGAACGCGTAATTCCGATCAGCCGTTTGAAAGTTATGGCTGTTTTACCGAGCGTGTTAAAATCTGTGACGTGATCGGAACAGATCACGGTATTTTGTAGATTAAACAACTTTAGACTCCGAATCAGCTTTTCCATATACTTAGAAAAAGTTAGGAAATTTCCTAAGCTACGCGAGAATGTACTTGTTTAATTGATTCGGAGTCTTAGAACCCGAGTTATGCCTTTTGGAAGGCTGCTGTCCCGACGGGACAGAACCTCTATTTTTTGGTTTAGCGAGTAGTTTGCGATGTCGGGGTAGAAGAGGGATTGCTTACTGTTTTGTGGACATGATTGTGAGTGTGTGGTACCTATGTGCAGGTGGTGTGACCCCGGGAGTGCCTTCTACTTCTCGCCAATCCGTTGCCCGTGGTTGAGGCAAGTGTATTGTAATGGACAGCGGTTTGTAGGTTGCTAGTTGAGACTAGATGAAGTTGATTATATGATATGATCACTTGCCATGCTTTAATGATTGCCAATGATATGATGAGTATGCTTATTATGTTATGATGCCATGTGTTAATGTACAAGTTAATTATGATGTTGGCATGTTTGCATACATGGCATGATACATGACACGGGCGGTGAGAAAGTCATAACTAGTCTGGGGAAGGTCGGTGAGAAAGTTATGACTATTTCGGAGAGCCAATGAGTAAGTCCTACATCGTGATTCCATCCACCGCGGTGTTTGGAAGCGAGGAGTAGGCACCCTCCATCTTCGGGATGGAAGGGGGGAGAGGGTGCACGCCGACGGGTGTGTACTCAACCATACCGGTATGAGTTTCCAAGGAGACATGAGCATAGCATCGCATTACATACATAATGATGATGATAATGATATGTGATCATGAATGAGATGATTTACATGATGTGATTTGTTATAGCCATGTAATTGTTCTTTTGTACCATTGCAATATGCTTGCTGAGTGTTGAACTCACGCTTTTGTTTTCTTGTTGTTTTAGGTACCATGAGACCGGCATGCCGGGAAGGGAAATAGTCACACTTCTACACGTAGTTTCATTCATTCGTCTCACAAGTCATTCAATTGGGTTTTGATAATAAACTAGGTGTGATGCTTATTGTTTTATGGTTTAGCTTTGCGTTATGAGAGTCTTATTGTTCGTTTGGCGTATGGAGACATTGAATGCTTGGAATTAGACTTATATTGTTGTCAAGTCTTTAATTATTGCTATTTTAGTTGTCTCCCATATTGCCTTATATTGCTATGCTATTGTGTTTCCTTCAATTCATGTTAAAACAAAGGAGATGCTGCCGAAATGTTGGTTTTGAGCATTAGTGCCTTTGCTGTAATTTACTTGATTTTGTGGTATTTAGAGGTTGCTTAGTCTATGTTTGGTAGCATTCGGGCATATTAAATGCCGGGGTGTTACACCAAAGTTTCACTCTAGGATCGCGGTCTAGGAGTGGTGCAACGAGGCCCTCAGTCCAATCCATTATCAACAAAATATTTGGCAAATCCAAATCAACACAGGAAAGCCATGGTTCCATCGATGTTGACCTTGCACAAAGTGGTGCCCCAGCAGCAACCCCGGCAGCAACCCCGTGTTAGCACTGCATTCAAGCAAGGGGCAAGGCAAAAGCTATGGAGGGCATGGTCGAAGTGTTCCATGCAAATGCAATTACAGGAAGGAAGGTTGAGTATCCATACTTCATAGGTATCCAATGATCATATGTTTGTAAGTTAAAATTATTATCATGATCTTAGGCCCGCTATGGACAGATGCACTCAAGATGGCGTAGGAGCTAGGCCTAGGGTTTGTGCACCACGAGGTCACGAGATCGACGGGAAGTACCTCGACGAGAATGCGAAGGAGATTGTTGAGTACCTTCAGAAGTTCAGGAAAGATTGTGCCACATTTGGTGTGACAATCATGTATGACGAGAATACCTTCTCATTTCCCATGCATTGGGCAATGTGTAGCTTCCTTTCTATTGACCTTAGCCAATCATCGGCCTCCAACGGATTGGCATTCCCAGAGAAAGTGGGTGATGAGTCCTCATGAACTCTGACAGTCTTGAATTCTGGCGTTGTCCCTGATTGACTTGATTATTCTGATAAGCAGTGGCGTGGGCAGTAATCTGTTGCATCTGCTGCATCATTGCATGCATCAACTAGGTCTGTGCAGCAAGAAAAGCTCCAAAATTCTGCATATCAACTGGCAGTGCTGGCTGGGGTGCAGGTGCTCCATCATTGGGGTTCCCAGCTAGGCGAGAACCACTTCCATTGCCTCCAAGGTTTCCGCGGGTGTTCACCATTGTCGATTACTCCATGGTTTCAGAGATGAGAGGGAATAAGAATAGACAAGTGGTAGGGAAACTTATACAGGGAAAGTGTAACTCAAAAATCCAACTTTATTATTTAATAATAATAACTTGGTATGGTTGCTTACAATGCCTAAAGGCCTTGCAACACATACTACACACTCAACAAGCAATGAAAATCCAAATCGTCTCACACTGGAGTCTAACGCCTAAAGGGGTGACTCTTATTCTATAACGCGACTCGACGAAGGAGTCTCAACTTCAAAACCTACGCTCACTCGTCGAGAAAACCTCCACTGCCTCCTTGGGGCGGGTGCGGCGGCATAGGCGCGAAACAATCGCCATGCCCTGCAACTGCAGTTGTGGTTGACGACGCGGTGTCCTCCTCTGGCTCTAGATCTGGCTGCTGCTGTGGCTGCGGCGCGGGTGCAGGTGGTGCCTCTTCTGGATCCTCCTCTGGGTCTGGGGTGTCCAACTCCAACACTGGATCGGGGCCCTGTCCATACAGTGCGGTCTCCAGCTCTGCGATCCTTTCCGCAGCATAGGCAACGTACTCACAAGCATTCTCTAAATGCTTTTTCTCTTTCTCAACCTGCTCGCGAGCCTTCTTCAACTCCTGAACTGTGTCATCGATAAGCTCCTCCTGGGCGGCGACGAATCTGGCTAAGTGAGTGACGGTAGCATCCTCATCTTCTATCGGCTTCCGCTGGGCTCTGCTGTCTCGGCGTGGGTGGTGACGGAATCAGTGCCTTCGGCTCCTGGAGTAGGTGCGAGCGATCTGCTGCATTGCTCGACGCGACACCTCCTGGATTCCCATCTCAAAGGTAGACCTCCTGGCGATGAAGTGGAAAGGGCGGCTGAACTTCGTCTTCTCTCAGGCATACACCATGATCTTGACGTCCCATCCTATGACTAGGAGTCCTACCTGCACGAGTGTAGTCCCTCGGTAGAGCGGTCTCTCAAAACCTCCAAGAAACTGAAGCATACGCCACAACTCGGCAGCGTAGCCCCCCTCACGCTCGGCGTAGTTGTTCTTCATCATCATCTGTCAAAAGACGCTCGCGTAAGAACGCAACATTCTTAAAATCAAATGGAAGACAAAAGAACTCAGCAAGGGGTATGAACAAGGAAGAAAGGGGTAAGTCGAGAATTCATTCATTATCTTGACAAATTTTATCTTTACAAAATAGGTTTTATCCTTACTACGACCAATCTAACTATGGGTGAGCCTACAGTCAGTATGGCTCTGATACCACCTCTGTCGGGACCCGAATTTACAAATCCGGACCCTCTGTGTATTCAGCACTAGTCCAGGAACGCGCTAGTGCACACAGTCTCAACATTGGTAAATATCACAATCATACTCAACGAAATAATAAGGTACTTTAATTAGTTAACCAAGCTGGTTGCTCGACCTTAAGGTCAAGTTACAAATATATGCCACGCAGGGCGAAACTTATTAAAAGAGAAATAATAGCAGCGGAAAATAAGATAACTTCGTGGCGCCATCCAGTATACCACAGGCAACTGACTGGGCTCGCTCCCTAGATAGACGGTTCCTCTTGGAGTTCCTCCTCCAAATCTGGTGTATACTCTTCTTCAACTGATGTTGTATTGTGGCAAGGGTGAGTACTTGGTACTCAACAAGTCATGCACAGAATGCAAACTAATATACTACATGCATGGCTTAGTACAAAGGAGTAGCTCATGGTATAATTGCAGTAAAACAGCATTCGACAAGTAACATAAGTAGATTCGAAAGCAGTAAAAACAAGTATAAGATCAATAACTTTTCCAGGAGTTAAATAAACATCTTTCCCGTTCCTAATCCACATTTCCATCAACGTCATTATTAAACCAGACCAAACCTTTCAAGTCCAAGTTATTTTCAAGAAAGTCTAACCCTTGACTGTAATTCCCGAGCAATGTCCAATGCCGCGGACACGGCTATTCGAATAGATTTTACACTCTGCAAACGTTATGCACTTTACCCACAAGATACAGCCAAACACCACAAAGGCGAGTGTCCGTAACAAAGTCTTTCAGAAACTTCTAACAGCACAAGTGGGCCTCCCCGGTTATTGCACACTAACCCTTCCCTTAGCGAAGAAGAAGTTTAGGCCAATCAACCGTTAGATGGGTACCTGGCCGCAGCCCGATGACGCTCCCCGTACAACTACACAAAAGGTATAGTTGACACCCCGAGGTCCCACAGGTACGTTATTAGCAACTTAATCAACTAGGTCCGTCCCATTACAGACATGTGGTTGCACGCTTGACTCAGTTCAAAGGCTTGCAAGGTTAAGTCCTTAGGGTGACCAGGGCAAGACTACCCGAAAAACCAAATCAACGTTCCCGGTGCCACAACAGGCCCACCCGATCGTTCTTGCCACATGTCCCAGTCGAAAACTATTTATCAAACCCCTAGTTGTTTACCACGCACCACGTGCCATCAAGATCATCATCAATAACACTTGACACTTTTCGAAACAGGTTCCATATCTCATTAAGTCAATATTATCATGTAATTGGCAAAAACATGTTACGTGGCCAGGCTAAGCGTACTACATCGGTCTAATTACCTATGTTGGCATTTTAATAAAGCCCAACTAATAATCCACAACTAGGGTGACAAGGAGTCATGGCACATAAATAATAATCAAGGTGTCATAATGCAAAATTGGCATTTAACTAATTCCCAAACTTAATCAAAGCATTTGCTAATTAAACTAGCGTGCAATAAATTAAATCAAAATAATTTCAAAATGGGAACAACATGGTCAAAGCACAACTTGCCTTCAAAAAGTACTTGGCCTTGGTCCTGGGCTGGCTCCTGGGTCAACACTTCTCCTTCGAAGCCCTCGTGCACTTCAATGTCTACTCGTAAAGCGTGCAAATAGTAATAAATAAATAAACAGTAGACAAAAAGTGTCCAAACATCCAAATGAAGTCCATAAACAGAGAGAGCATAATTTTATGAATTTTTAGGAACTTGAATCATCGAAATCGGAGTTAAAATGCAAAAGTTATAACCGTTTAAAGTTTAAAGAAAACATAAATTAAATATAAACAGAGAAATATTCATAATCAAAAATTAATTAAAATTCATATTTTAGTAGGCCTCATTTTTCTGAAAATTTAGAAATTTGAATCACCCAAATCGGAGTTGAAACACAAAAGTTATAAGCGTTTGAAGTTTGAATCTAAATTTAAAATCAATAAACCGAATTAAATAAATAATTTCTTTTTCGGAAAATGATTTATTGCGTCAGCATGACACGTGGACCAATCAGAGGCCGCCATGTCGCCTCGGGTCAATGGACCTGCCAAGACGGCTCGGCCACCACTGCGGATCTTGGCCCACTGACGCGGTGCCTCGACCGGCTGGGCCTCGTGACGCCACAAGACGGCTCGGCCGAGGGCTCTGACAACTGGGCCCCACCGTGACGTCAGCATGACGTCATGGTGCGGTCTGGCTGAGTCGCTGACACGCGGGTCCCATGTCGACGCCGTGACGCCGTCGGCGATTAGCGTGGACTGGCCGACCGCGACGGTCAGCCTTCCGGCCACGTGGCTAGATCTCGACCGTTGATTTGAAAATTAACGGCCAAGATCGGATCTAACCTCACGCGTTTAGAAAACAACTCGGCTGATCTGAACCGTTCGATCTTGATCGGACGATCAAGATCCAATCTAAATTTACAACGTGGCTAACCCTAGCCGTACGATCTAGATCTAACGGCTGAGATCTATCCAAAGCATGGTGCAGTTACGGCTACATGGCACGATCTAAACCGTTGGATCTGGATCCAACGGATTGAAACATATCTAAAAATTAACACTTGAAATTTTACCGTGGTGACGTGGACGAATCCTGGCCTTCGGATCTTGATCGGACGGTGGAGAGAGCTCGGGCGACGGCGATGGCGTGCAGCAGCGCTAGCAGACCGGAGTTGGGGACGACGACCACGGCGACGGCGTTGCGGGGCTCCTTCGGCGAAGTGAGTGGTAGTCTCCGACGCGTCTCGTCCTTGCGGTTCCGGATCTGGGCTCGGTGGCGGCGGAAACAACGGAGAACCGCGGCGGAAGCCTATCCCAACTACGGCGAGCGATTGCGGCACAACCACGGCGGCTCAGGTGTGAAGGACTAGGGCTACGGGTGCACAATGAAACGGAGAACACGATGGTGGCGGCGGCGCATTAAATACCCCCTCGACGTCCGTGTTATGCGCGGAAAACGAGGGCCCACGCACGGGCGGCGGTGGAATCCGAATCCAATTCGGATTGGGTGACGTGGCTCAACGTGGACCGTTGGATCTTGATCCAACGGGCACGGGGTTCGGGCTCGGGTCTGGCTCGGCGACCTAGCTGGCTCGGTCGGGTCCGGTTTGGGTGACGTGGCACAATCGTGGCCGTTGGATCGAAATCCAACGGTCACGCGGTTACGGTTAGGTTTAGCTCGGGTCCGGCTCGAACGCGGCTCGGGTCCGGCTCGAGTCCGACTCGGGTTCAGGCTCGGTCGGATGAACAGTGAAACCAACTCGATTTTTCCAGCGATTAAATATTCAAATTAATTCCTAGAAATTCATTTAATTCATTAAAAATAGCAAAACACTCAGAAAAATTCCAGAAAAATTCTAGAAAATATTTTGAAACATTTTGGACTCAAATAAAATATTTCCAACAAAATTTTGTTTGTAAAATTTAATTCTTTAATTATTTGAAAAGAGAATAAATTCAAATAAATTCCAAATAAATCCAAATAAATCCCAGAAAATTCCAAAAATTCACAAAAGTGCCAAATCTCATTTAAATTCATGAAAAGCAAAAATTGGGGTGTTACAAACCTCCCCCCTTAACAGAATCTCGTCCCCGAGATTCAAGGCTAACTAGGGAATAGGTTTGGGAACTCTTTCTTCAAATCCTCCTCGCGCTCCCAAGTTGCTTCACTCTCTACATGGTTACTCCACTGGACTCTGCAGAAACGGGTTGACTTATTCCTTGTTTCTCGATTCATGGTGTCCAAAACCTTAACGGGGTGCTCCTTATAAGTCAGATCCTCTTGCAGCTCTATCGACTCCAGCGGTGTTTGCTCATCAGGTACTCGGAGACACTTTTTCAGCTGGGACACGTGGAACACGTCATGCACTCCTGCTAGTGATTGCGGTAATTCCAGCTGGTACGCAACTTCGCCTCTACGGCTCAAGATCTTAAATGGTCCAACATATCTTGGTGCAAGTTTTCCCTTGGCGTGGAACCTCTTAACTCCCTTGAGTGGCGTAACTCTGAGATACACGAAATCTTCTAGTTCAAAACTCAGGTCTCGGCGACGGTTATCGGCGTAGCTTTTCTGTCTTGCCTGTGCTATTTTCAGTCTTTCCCGGATCATGGCAATCTGCTCTTCAGCTTCTTGAAGAATGTCCGGCCCAAAGACACGGCGTTCACCTGTCTCATTCCAGTTCAACGGTGTTCGACAAGGTCGACCGTATAGTGCCTCAAATGGTGACATTTGCAAACTTGCTTGATAGTTATTGTTGTAGCTGAACTCAGCATACGGCAGACTTCTATCCCAGGAAGTAGCATAAGCCAAGGCACACGCTCTTAACATATCCTCCAGTATCTGATTAACTCTTTCAGTCTGTCCATCCGTCTGCGGATGATAGGCGGTGCTGAAGTTCAAACGGGTCCCCATGGCTTCATGCAGATTATTCCAAAATCTCGAGGTAAATTGGGTACCTCTGTCTGATACAATCTTCTTTGGCACTCCGTGCAAACAGACGATCCTGGTCATATACAACTCTGCTAACTTATCCTCTAAATAAGTGGTCTTTACAGGGATAAAATGGGCGACCTTAGTCAAGCGGTCCACTATAACCCATATGGAGTCATATCCTCCTTGAGTCTTGGGTAAACCGGTAATGAAGTCCATTCCGATTTCCTCCCATTTCCCTCAGGTATCTTCAACGGCTGTAGCAATCCTGCTGGCCTCTGATGCATTGCCTTGACTCTCTGACATATGTCGCACAATGCGACATGCTCGGTAACCTCACGTTTCATGCTTGGCCACCAGAATCTTTCCTTCAAGTCCTGATACATCTTGGCACTTCCTGGATGGATTGAATACTTGGAGTCATGGGCTTCCTCTAGGATCAACTGCTTCAGCTCCTTCTTGTTTGGCACACAAATTCGATCCTCCATCCACAACATGCCTTGCTCATCTAGCTTGAAGTATTTTGCCTTGCCTTCATCCATCTTGGACTTAATCCTGTGGATCTTGTCATCATCCTTCTGTACTTCTCGGATCTGATCCTCCAGGGTAGGCTTCACTTCTAATGCGGCCGAGAATCCTTCTGGTACTACTTCAATCCGCATTCTCTGGAAATCCTTGCATAGCTCTTCCTGACTCGTGGCTATCAACATGTTTACGGTATGGCTTTTATGACTCAGGGCATCGGCCACCACGTTGGCCTTTCCGAGATGGTAATGGATTCCAACATTGTAATCCTTGATCAGCTCTAGCCATCTCCTCTGCCTCATGTTCAGGTCTGATTGGGTGAAAATGTACTTAAGGCTCTTATGGTCCGTATATACTTCACACCTGTTCCCGATCAAATAGTGACACCACAACTTTAAAGCATGTACCACGGCAGCTAGCTCTAGGTCATGCGTTGGATAATTCTACTCAGGCGGCCTCAACTGCCTCGATGCATAAGCGACAACCTTTCCGTTCTGCATCAGCACACATCTAAGTCCTTGGCGCGATGCATCACAATAAATATCAAAGATTTGATTAACATCCGGTAGAACTAACACCGATGCTGATGTCAATCGCCTCTTCAGCTTTTGAAAATTCCTAAAATTCACAAAAGTGCCAAATCTCATTTAAATTCATGAAAAGCAAAAATTGGGGTGTTACACTGCGGATCGTCCTCTCCACGCCGTAGTAGCAGCAGCGTCACCACAGCAGTCTACACGTCCGTGGATGGAACTGTTAGTGTTATGCCCTTGAGGCAATCATATGGATGATTGTAACATGACTATGTTTATGAATAATAATATGATTATTGGTCCAATGAATGTATATCATTGTTTTGATCAACAAGTGTGTGACTTGTTTATGAAGCTCTTTACTTATTGATATAATTAGATAAATGTCTCTGATCGGATACAATCGTATAGGACAACGGCGAGGACGATCCACGGCGAGGACGATCCACGGTGAGAACGATCCACTACAACGACGTGCGAAGGATTCCGCAACTGCGCGTCTAGTAGTAATAGATCTATGATCCCCTTCTTGCGAGTAGCTTTTCTGGTTTGCGGTAGAAATTTTAATTTGTGCTAGAGTAGCATACCGCGTTCCCCAACAGTGGTATCAGAGCCATCTCGTGTAGATTCGTGATCTAGATGTTGCACATATAGTATGTGAGGATAGTAGATTGGATATATTACATGTTCAACCGATTCATGTGATGGATTGGTGGAGGCAACCGTTGATGAGATCGATCGGTTTAGGGTTTGAGGAAAGTACAAACCGAATCAATCTTGATTTGGGTGAGTCCGTTCATGGTACGATGTTGCCCTTACCGGTCGGGTTACCGCCATCAGGGTTCACGAATCGCAACCATATGGGACCAAGCCAATCAGATTGAATCGGATTGGGTCAATCTGATTGATCCGTGGAGATTTTGAGAGCGTTTTCTTTTAACAGAACACATGCCTCTGAAAAAAATTTCCAAGGGATCGCGACGTGGGCGCCCCTTGATTCGCGCAGGCGCCGCCTTGAACCCCGCCTTGGGCGCTGCCCTTGGAACCCCGATGTCGTAGAATCTATTTTGTTTAACTCGTTTTTGCAGGATGTTGTGTGAAATAGTATGGCCTATGTGTATGTGATGCATGTAATATTTACATAGCCTGCGTGTCATGTCAAGCCATACGGCTATTTCATTATCAAAAAGTTGTATAACGACCTGCGTGTCGACTTGTGATGCTTGGAACCTTTATGTAAAATTCATTATCAAAAGGTGTAAGGAGTTGCATCTACAATAATGAAGATGGTGGCATCGAGCATGATGGATAGGTGGAAAATCAAGCAAGATGGCTAAGTGAATAGGCAACCATGATGATGGAGATCATAATGCTAAGGGCCATGCTATTTCACAGCTTAATTTTGATTTTCTGTGGATGTGTGTTTAATCCTTGCTATTTTCTTTATGCTCATTGCATGTGATGCCATGTTCATAGTAGATATTGTTCATCCCCATAGTTATAAAAAAATTTAAATCAAATATGTCCAATCAATTGTTGCACCCATCAAGAATTTAGATCATTATTGATATGACTGCCAAAGTAGTATATCAATGACTATCTTAATAGATGATAGGGATGTGTTGGACACATCGCGCATAACAATGGTTGATTTAATTGAGCTATCAAAACAGTTTTGGGCTTAAGGACATAAGTGGTTGGAATATGATTTTAGTAATGAAGGAATGGATACAAGACGATTGGTGTCTAGGAAAACACACATGAGGCTAGGTTTCTTAATTGGCACCCGAAAACGGGAAGTGCTCCCTCCCTCATGTGAGCCCTAGGGGCAAGTTGACCTGGCCATGACTCAAGTTGACAGAGGCATTCATTACTTGTTTTCATGCTCAACCAACAAGAGTTACATAAGATGTAATTAGCAAAGATGTTGCTTACCTATGTCATTAGATTTCTAGCAGTGATGCCAAAGCTCACTAGTGTTTGATGAATATGGATCTTGAATACTCACCATGTGTCCATAAAGGGGGCACATGATAGGAGTTTCTTTTGTTAAAATATTTAATAAAAGTATTACATAAACATAGTGCTTAGAAACTTTGCATATTTTTGTTGTAGTTCAATGGCACCTCCTGCTGCTCCTACTGCTGCACTTGGTTTTGCTTTGAGATCGGTTTTGGAAAGAGAAAAACTAAATGGAACAAATTTTTTTGATTGGTATCGCAACTTGAGAATTGTTCTCAAGCATGAAAAAAAAGGAGTATGTTCTAGAGAATCCAATCCCTGATGAACCGGCTGAAAATGCTCCTCGAAATTTGAAGGTTGATTATGAAAAACATGTTAATGCCTCCGTGGAGGTCAACTGTCTCATGCTTGTCACCATGGACTCTGAGCTGCAAAAGCAATATGAGGACCAGGATGCTTACAATATGATTGTGGGCTTGAAGGGCATGTTTGGGAACCAAGCAAGGGCTGAGAGGTATGGTATCTCAAAGCTTCTGTTTGCTTGTAAGCTGGCTGATGTAACACCCCAAAAATTTGGCTTTTCTTAAATTCATGTGTGATTTGGCACTTTGGTGAAATTTTGGAATTTTCTGAAATTTATTTGGATTTATTTGGAATTTATTTGAATTTATTCCATTTTGAATTAATTAAAGAATTTAACTTTGCAAATAAAATTTTGTTGAAAATATTTTATTTGAGTCCAAAATGCCCCAAAATATTTTCCAGAATTTTTCTGGAATTTTTCTGAGTCTTTTGCTATTTTTAATGAATTAAATGAATTTCTGAGAATTTAATTGGATTAATTTAATCGAGTGGGTTTTACTGTTCATCTGACCGGACCCGAGTCCGAGTCAGACTCGAGTCCGACCAGAGCCAGACCCGAACCCTAACCACGTGACCGTTGGATCTTGATCCAACGGCCACGATTGAGCCACGTCACCCGAGCCCGAGTCCGACCGAGCCAGCAAGCTCGCCTGAGCCAGACCCGAGCCCAAACCCTCGCACCATTGGATCTTGATCCAACGGCTGACGTTGGGCCACGTCGCCCAATCCGAATCCAACTCGGATTCCACCGCCGCAACGGAGTGGGCCTCGGTCTTCGCGTGTTTCACGGACGCCGAGGGCCCTATTTAATGCGCCGCCACCGCTGCCGTGACGCCGACTTCCGTGCGCACCTGTAGCCCTAGCTCACGCCGCCAGAGCCGCCGTGGTTGCGCCGCAATCGCTCACCGGAGTTGGAGGAGCGTTCCGCCGCGTTCAATTGCAGTTTCCGCCGCCGTCCGCCGTCCTCCGCCGCCGTTGAGCCCAGATCCGGAACCGCAACGTCAAGACGCGCCAGAGGAGACCCTTCACTTCGCCGGAGGAGCCCCGCAACGCTGTCGCCGTGGTCGCCGTCTTCGTCAACGGTGAACCAGCCCCGCCGCAAGCCATCGCCGGACCTCGAGCTCCACCAGCCGTCCGATCCAAATCGAAGGGTCCAGATCGCGCCACGTCACACCCCGGTGAGATCACACGTGCTAATCCCAGATCTATTTCCAACCGTTGGATCTGGATCCAACGGTCTAGATTGTGCCACGTAGCCTTCACCGCACAGTACTAGATCCATTCTCAGCCGTTAGATCTAGATCAAACGGTTAGGGTTAGCCACGTTGTTTACGTTAGATTGGATCTTGACCGTCCGATCAAGATCGAACGGTCCAGATCAGCCGAGTATTTTTTCATCACGTTAGGCTAGATCCGATCCGATTTTCAAATCAACGCCGAGATCACGCCACGTGGCCGGGAGGCCGACCGTCAGCGGCTGGCCAGCGCCGCACGCTGGAGCGTGTCTCGACACGCGAGGCCCGCGCGTGTCGGGGCCCACCGTCTGGCCCCAAAGAAACCGCACCATGACGCCACGCCGACGCCACGGTGGGGCCAACTGTGTCACCGCTTCTACCGAAAGCCGCGGCGCCGACGCCACGCCGACGCCATCGGGCATGGCCCACCGCTGCCGACACGAGCCGTGGACCGAAGTCCACGAGACCGCGTTCGCGGCGCCGTCCATGGACCCGAGGCGACGTGGCAGCTTCTGGTTGGTCCACGTGTCATGCTGTCGCAATAATTAATTTCCGAAAAAGAAAAATGATTTATTAATTCGAAATAATGATTTCAGATTTTAATTCCAAATTCAAACGCTTATAACTTTTGCGTTTTAACTCCGATTTGAGTGATTCAAATTTCTAAATTTGTATAAAATTGAGATCTACCTAATGATAAATTTTATTTAATTTTTGGACTAAATTTTTCTCTGTATTAATATTTAAATGGTTATTTTAAACTCTAAATGCTTGTATCTTTTTCATTTAAACTCCGAATTTGACGATTCCAGTTTCTAAAAATTCATAAAATTGTGTTCTCTCTGTTTGTGAACTTTATTTGGATGTTTGGACACTTTTTGTCTACTGTTTTATTCATTTGTTGCTATTTGCACGCGTTACGAGTAGACGTTGAAGTGCCGGAAGGAGTCGAAGGGGAGGTGTTGACTCAGGAGCCAGCTCAGGACCAAGAGCAAGTACTTTTTGAAGGCAAGTTATGCTTTGACCATGTTGATCCCATTTTGAAACCTATTTTGATTCAAATTATTGCATGCTAGTTTAAACTAAAAAAAATGCTTTACTTAATTATGGGTAATTAGATAAATGCCAAATTGCTGTGTGACACCTTGGTTAACTATATATGTGCCATGACCCTTGTCACCCTAGTTGTGGTTAAATAGTTGGACATTACTAAATTGCCCACATGGGTTTTTAGACCGTTGTAGTATACTGCTTAGACCTGCTACGTGCTCTTGACATGATTTTGAACAATCAAATGTTAATATTGACTTAATGATATATTGAACCTGTTTTGGAAAGGTATCATGTGATGTTGATGGCACGTGGTGCATGGTAATCAACTGGGGGTTTGATAAATAGCTTTCGACCGGGGCAGGTGGCAAGAATGATCAGGTGGGCCAGCAGTGGCACCGGGAATGTTGGTTTGGTTCTTCGGGTAGTCTTGCCCTGGTCACCCTAAGGACTTAACCTTGCAAGCCTTTGAACTGGGTCAAGCGTGCAACCACATGTCTGTAATGGGATGGACCTAGTTGAATAAGTTTCTAATAACGTACTTGTGGGACCTCAGGATGTCAACTACACCCTTTGTGTAAGTTGTACGGGGGAGCGTACCGGGGCTGCGGCCAGGTACCCATCTAAAGGTTGGTTGGCCTAAACTTCGCCTTAGCTAAGGGAAGGGTTAGTGTGCAACAACCGGGGAGGACCACTTGTATTGTTAGAAGTTTCCGAAAGACTTTGTTACGGGAACTCGCCTTTGTGGTGTTTGACTGTATCTTGTGGGTAAAGTGCATAACCTCTGCAGAGTGTAAAATCTATTCGAATAGCCGTGTCCGCGGTATTGGACATCGCTCGGGAATTACAATCAAGGGTTAGATTTTCTTGAAAATAACTTGGACTTGAAAGGTTGGGTTTGGTTAAATAATGATGTTGATGGAAATGTGGATTAGGAATGGGAAAGATGTTGATTAAACTCTTGGAAAAGTTATTGATGTCATACTTGTTTCTACTGCTTTCGAATCTACTTATGTTACTTGTTAAATGCCGTTTAATGCAAATATACCCTGAGCTATTCCTTTGTACTAGCCATGCATATAGTATATTAGTTGCATTCTGTGCATGACTTGCTGAGTACCAAGTACTCACCCTTGCCACAATACAACACCAGTTGAAGAGGAGTCTACACCAGCTTTGGAGGAGGAGCTCCCAGAAGATCCGTCTAACTAGGAAGCGAGCCCAGTCAGTTGCCTGTGGTATACTGGATGGCGCCACGAAGTTATCTTATTTTCCGCTGCTATTAATTCTCTCTTTTACTAAGTTTCGCCCTGCGAGGCGTATATTTGTAACTTGACCCTAAGGTCAAGCAACCAGTTTGATATCTAATTAAAATACTTTATTAGTATTGTGTGGTATGATTGTGATATTTACCAATGTTATGACTGTGTGCACTAGCGCGTTCCTGGACTAGTGCTGAATACACAGAGGGTCCGGATTTGCAGATTCGGGTCCCGACAGAGGTGGTATCAGAGCCATACTGACCGTAGGCTCAACCCATAGTTAGAATGGTCGTAGTGAGGATAAAACCTATTTTCTAAAGCTAAAATTTGTCAAGATAATGAAGGAATTCTCGACTTACCCCTTACATTCTTGTTCATACCCCTTGCTGAGTTCTTTCGTCTTCCACATTGATTTTAAAGTGTTGCGTTCTTACGCAAGCGTCTTTTGGCAGATGATGATGAAGAACAACTACGCCGAGCGTGAAGGAGGCTATGCTGCCGAGTTGTGGCGTATGCTTCAGTTTCTTGGAGGTTTTGAGAGGCCGCTCTATCGAGGAACTACACTCGTGCAAGCAGGACTGGTCATTGGATGGGATGTCCGGATCACAGTGTATGCCCGAGAGAAGACAAAGTTCAGTCGCCCTTTCCACTTCACCGCCAGGAGGTCTACCTTTGAGATTGGAATCCAGGAGGTGTCGCGTCGAGCAATGCAGCAGATCGCTCGCACTTACTCCAGGGAGCTGGAAAGCACAGTGTTCCATCACCACCCACGCCGAGACAGCAGAGCTCAACGGAAGCCGATGGAAGATGAGGATGCTACCGTCACTCACTTAGCCAGATTCGTCGCCGCTCAGGAGGAGCTGATCGAAGACACCATGCAGGAGTTGAAGAAGGCTCGCGAACAGGTTGAGGAAGAGAAGAAGCACTTAGAGAATGCCAGTGAGTATGTCGCCTATGCTGCAGAAAGGATCACAGAGCTGGAGACCGCACTGTATGGCCAGGGTCCCGAACCAGTGTTGGAGTTGGATGCTCCAGACCCATAGAAGGAACCAGAAGAGGCGCCACTTGCACCTGCGCCACAGCCACAGCAACAGCCAGATCCAGAGCCAAAGGAGGACGCTGCGTCGTCAACCACAACTGCAGTTGTGGGGCATGGCGATTGTTTCGCGCCGATGCTGTCGCACCCGCCGCGAGGAGGCAGTGGAGGTTTTCTCGATGAGTGAGCGTAGGTTTTGAAGTTGAGACTCCTTCATCGAGTCGCGTTATAGAATAAGAGTCACCCTTAGAGGTGTTGGATTTTCATTGTTTGCTGAGTGTGCAGTATGTGTTGCAGGCCTTTAGGCATTGTAAGCAACCATACCAAGTTATTATTATTAATAATAATAAAGTTGGATCTTGAGTTACACCCTTCGCCCTGCATAGTTTCCCTATTACTTGTCTTTTCTTATTCCCTCTCATCTCTGAAACCTGGGAGCAATCGACAGATGGTGAACACCCGCGGAAACCTTAGGGGCAATGGAAGTGGTTCTCGCCCAGCAGAAAACCCCAATGATGGAGCACCAGCACCGCCAGTTGATATGCAGAATTTCGGAGCTTTCTTGCTGCTCAGACTCAGTTGATGCATGCCATGATGCAACAGATGCAGCACGTCACTGCTCAGGCCACTGCTAATCAAGTCAATCAGGGACAATGCCAGAATACAAGACTGTCAGAGTTCATGAGGACTCACCCACCCACTTTCTCCGGGAATGTTAACCCGTTGGAAGCCGATGACTGGTTAAGGTCAATTGAGAGGAAGCTGCACATTGCTCAATGCATGGGAAATGAGAAGGTACTCTACGCTTCTCATCAGTTGGAAGGAACAGCCGCCGAATGGTGGGAGAACTTCTAGGCTTACGCAGAAAATCCTCGTGACATCACCTCGGGAAGAGTTTACACCGGATTTACAAGATTATCATGTGCCAGAAGGAATTATGGACCTCAAGAAGGAGGAGTTCAGAGCACTGAAGCAAGGTAATCAGCCGGTGGCCGAATACCTGAATAAGTTCACACAGCTTGCACGTTACGCACCTGAAGACGTAGCGACAGATAAAGCCAGACAGTCTCGTTTCATGAAGGGACTTAACTCAGGACTGCAGGTGGGACTGATCACCCACACCTTTCCGGACTTCTAGGAGCTGGTGAATAAGGCGCTCATTCTTGAGGACAAGCGCAAGGAACTGGATGAGAACAGGAAGCGCAGGATGCAGCAGCAGGGATCGCGTCAGGGAGCGCAGCAACGTTTGAGGGTTGCGCCAAATCAGTTTTTCAGATTCCAGCCGCAGAATGCTACAAGGACACCGTCACCATCATCAAGACCCGTCAGTCAGAACTATCAGACTCCAGCCCCAGCCAGAAACGTCACTTCAGGCAATCAACAGGGGACAGTGAGACGCTGCTACAACTGCAACGAGCCAGGACACTTTGCCAACAGTTGTCCAAAGAAGACAGCAGGAGTGACCCCAGTTCGCTTCAATCTGGGATCCACACCAGCCAGGACGCCAGCGCTAGGAGCAAACAGAGGGACAAAGCCAGAGCAAGGCAGCACCCAGGTGTGGTGAGAGGCCGAGTCAACCATGTCACCGCAGATGCACTTCGTAATGCCACTGACGTCAGATCGGGTAAGTTACTTGTTAACTCAGTACCTGCAACAGTTTTGTTTGATTCTGGAGCTTCGCATTCGTTTGTTTCTCAAGGTTTTGCTGCTAAAAATGATTTGGAGATTGCAAGACTTAAATGCATACTTGTAGTTCAAACCCCTGGTTCCGAACTCCGAACGAAAGTAGGATGTTCTGGGGTGAGAATATTAATAGATGGGATAGAGTTCCTAGCGAACCTTATTATGTTGGAAACCCAAACCTTAGATGTTATTTTGGGAATGGATTGGTTATCCAAGCACAAGGCCGTATTGGATTGTGGTCGAAAAATTATCTCAGTTGAGAGCCCGTGTGGAAGAAAAGTGGAATTTCAAGCTACTGCCGTTAGAGATGGACAGTTGATGGTTAACAGCGCCAAGGCAATCAGCATAGAAGATGTTTCAGTGGTGAATGAGTATCCAGATGTTTTTCCTGAAGATTTACCTGGTATGCCGCCAGACAGGGACATAGATTTGTGATAGAGCTTGTACCTGGTACAGCGCCGATAGCAAAGAGACCTTATCGGATGTCCACCGAAGAATTGGTAGAGATGAAGAAGCAACTTGAGGAGTTAATGGAGAAAGGATTTATCAGACCAAGTTCGTCGCCGTGGGGAGTGCCAGTTTTGTTCGTCAAGAAGAAGGATAGAAGCTTCAGGATGTGCATTGACTACCGTGCACTCAATGAAGTTACCGTGAAGAATAAGTATCCGCTACCCAGGATCGATGATCTGTTTGATCAGCTAAGAGGAGCCGGAGTTTTCTCCAAGATTGATCTGAGATCGGGATACCACCAGTTAAAGATCCGATCAGAGGATATTCCGAAGACCGCATTCTCATCAAGATATGGACACTATGAGTTTACAGTTATGTCCTTTGGTTTGACGAATGCGCCAGCATATTTCATGAATATGATGAATAAGGTGTTCATGGAGTATTTGGACAAGTTTGTTGCTGTGTTCATAGATGATATCCTAATCTACTCCAAGACAGAGGATGAACATGCAGAGCACTTAAGGCGAGTTTTGGAAAAGCTAAGGGAACAGCAACTCTTCGCCAAGTTCAGTAAGTGATTTTTGGAAGGACAAGGTGGAATTCCTCGGGCATGTAATGACCGCGGAAGGAGTCGCCGTTGATCCAAGCAAAGTAGAAGCTGTGTTACACTGGGAACAGCCGAAGTCCGTGACCCAGATTCGAAGTTTCCTTGGAATGGCAGGTTACTATCGCCGTTTCATTGAAAGCTTTTCGACAATTGCGAAACCTCTTACGCAATTGCTGAAAAAGGAGAAGAAGTTTGCATGGACGCCAGAGTGTGAGAAACGTTTTCAAGGGCTGAAGGAACGATTGACATCAGCCCCAGTGTTGGTTCTACCGGACGTCAATCAAAACTTCGATATTTATTGTGATGCATCGCGTCAAGGACTTGGATGCGTGCTGATGCAGAATGGAAAGGTCGTCGCTTACGCATCAAGGCAGTTGAGGCCGCATGAGGAGAATTATCCGACGCATGACTTAGAGCTAGCTGCCGTAGTGCATGCCTTGAAATTATGGCATCACTATTTGATTGGAAACAGGTGTGAAGTATACACGGACCATAAGAGTCTTAAGTACATCTTCACCCAATCAGACTTGAACATGAGGCAGAGGAGATGGTTAGAGTTGATTAAAGATTATAATGTTGGAATCCATTACCATCCCGGGAAGGCCAACGTAGTTGCCGATGCTCTGAGTCGGAAAAGCCATACCGTGAATATGTTGCTAGCCACGAGTCAGGATGAGCTATGTGAGGATTTCTAGAGAATGCAGATTGAAGTCGTACCAAAAGGATTCATGGCCGCATAGGAAGTGAAGCCCACCCTGGAGGATCAGATCCAAGAAGGACAGGAGGATGATGACAAGATCCGCAAGATTAAGTCCAACATGGATGAAGGCAAGGCAGAGGACTTCAAGTTGGATGAACAAGGCACGTTATGGATGAAGGATCGAATTTGCGTGCCGAACAAGAAGGAGCTGAAGCAGTTGATTTTAGAAGAAGCCCATGACTCAAAGTATTCAATTCATCCTGGAAGCGCCAAGATGTATCAAGATTTGAAGGAGAGATTCTGGTGGCCGAGCATGAAGCGTGAGGTGGCCGAGCATGTTGCGCTGTGCGACATATGTCAGAGAGTCAAGGCAATGCATCAGAGACCAGCAGGATTGCTGCAGCCTTTAAAAATACCTGAGTGGAAGTGGGAGGAAATCGGAATGGATTTCATTACCGGTTTGCCTAAGACTCAAGGAGGCTATGACTTTATATGGGTTATAGTGGATCGCTTAACCAAGGTTGCCCACTTTATCCCAGTAAAGACCACCTACTCAGGGGATAAGTTAGCAGAGTTGTACATGATCAGGATCGTCTGTTTGCACGGAGTGCCGAAGAAGATTGTGTCGGACAGAGGTACCCAGTTTACCTCAAGGTTCTGGAATAAACTGCATGAAGCCATGGGAACCCGTTTGAACTTCAGTACAGCTTATTATCGGGACCCGAATTTGCAAATCCGGACCCTCTGTGTATTCAGCACTAGTCCAGGAACGCGCTAGTGCACACAGTCTTAACATCGGTAAATATCACAATCATACCACTCGATACTAGTAAAGTACTTTAATTAAATAGTCAACCAGTTACTCGACCTTATGGTCAAGTTACAAATGCAATGATTGGCAGGCGAAACTTATTAAGAGAGAAATAATAGCAGCGGAAAATAAGATAACATCATGGTGCCATCCAGTATACCACAGGCAACTGACTGGGACTCGATTCCTAGTTAGACGGGTCCTCAGGAAGCTCCTCCTCCAAAGCTGGTGTAGTCTCCTCTTCAACTGGTGTTGTATTGTGGCAAGTGTGAGTACTTGGTACTCAGCAAGTCATGCACAGAATGCAGCTAATATACTACATGCATGGCTTAATACAAAGGAGTGGCTCAAGGTATTTTTGCAAGAAACAAAGATTTAACAAGTATCATAAGTAGATTCGAAAGCAGTAGAAACAAGTAAAGCATAGATAACTTTTCAAGGAGTTTAGTAAGCATCTTTCCCATTCTAATCCACGTTTCCATCAACATCATTATTAATCCAAACCAACCTTTCAAATCCAAGTTATTTTTGAGAAAATCTAACCCTTGACTGTAATTCCCGAGCGATGTCCAATACCGCGGACACGGCTATTCGAATAGATTGTACACTCTGCAGAGGTTATGCACTTTACCCACAAGATACAGTCAAACACCACAAAGGCGACTTCCCGTAACAAAGTCTTTCGGAAACTTCTAACAATACAAGTGAGCCTCTCCGGTTATTGCACACTAACCCTTCCCTTAGCTAAGGCGAAGTTTAGGCCAATCAACCATTAGATGGGTACCTGGCCTCAGCCCCGGTACGCTCCCCCGTACAACTTACACAAAGGGTGTAGTTGACCTCTTGAGGTCCCACAGGTACGTTATTAGCAACTTAATCAACTAGGTCCGTCCCATTACAGACATGTGGTTGCACGTTAGACCCAGTTCAAAGGCTTGCAAGGTGAAGTCCTTAGGGTGACCAGGGCAAGACTACCCGAAGAACCAAATCAACATCCCCAAAGTGCTAACCGCCCACCTGATCATTCTTGCCAAATGCCCCGGCCGAAAATTATTTATCAAACCCCAGTTGATTACCATGCACCACGTGCCATCAACATCACATGATACCTTTCCCAAAACAGGTTCAATATATCATTAAGTCAATATTAACATTTAATTGTCCAAAATCATGTCATGGGCACGCAGCAGGTCTAAGCAGTATACTACAACGATCTAATTTCCCATGTTGGCAATTTAATAATGTCCAACTAGTAAACCACAACTAGGGTGACAAGGGTCATGGCACATATTTAATTAATCAAGGTGTCATACAGCAATTTGGCATTTATCTAATTCCCCATATTTAAATAAAGTATTTTCTAATTGAACTAGCATGCAATAGGTTAAATCAAAATAGATTTCAAAATAGGATCAACATGGTCAAAGCACAATTTGCCTTCAAAAAGTACTTGTTCTTGGTCTTGAGTTGGATCCTGAGTCAATACTTCTCCTTCGAATCCCTCCGGCACTTCAACGTCTACTCGTAAAGCGTGCAAATAGCAATACACGAATAAACAATAGGCAAAAAGTGTCCAAAAATCCAAATAAAATCCATAAACAGAGAGAACATAATTTTATGAATTTTTAGAAATTGGAATCGTCAAATTTGGAGTTTAAATGCAAAAGTAATAGCATTTTGAAGTTTAAATAATCAATTAAATAATATTACAGAGAAAAACTTTAGTCTAAAAATTAAATAAAATTCATAATTAGGTAGATCTCAATTTTATACAAATTTAGAAATTTGAATCACTCAAATCGGAGTTGAAACGCAAAAGTTATAAGCGTTTGAAGTTTGAAACAAATCTGAAATCATTATTTCGAATTAATAAATCATTTTCTTTTTCGGAAATTAATTATTGCGTCAGCGAGGACACGTGGCAGCCTCTGATTGGGCGGCTGACGTCAGCCGGTCCATGGACGTGGTCCATGATTTGGCTTGGTCCACCGTGGACTCGATCCACGGCTCTACGTGTCGCTGACATGTGGGACCACTCGGGTGACGTCATTACTGACGTCAGCGGGGCTCAGCCACGGTCTTGGCGAGTGGGACCCAGCGACGTCATTCTTGGCGTCGGCGCCGCTGGGGCATTCTGGCGACATGTGGGCCCGCCATAACGTCGGCGTGACGTCATGGTGCGATGTGGTCGGGCCCGACATCACGGGCCCCAGCGTGTCCACGCGCGACGCCTGCTGCGACGGCCCGACCGCGGCGGTCAGTCTCCCGCACACGTGGCTAGATCTCGGCCGTTGATTTGAAAATCAACGGCCCAGATTGGATCTGGACTCACGCGTTTGGGGTGAACGCGTTTGATCTGGACCGTTGGATCTAGATCGGACGGTTGAGATTGGATCTTGGAGTTTTGGATTGGGATCTCACCGACGGTGACGTGGCGTGATCTGGGACGTTGGATCTGGATCGGACGGTTGAGCGAGCTCGAGGTCCGGCGATGGCTTGCGGCGGCGCTGGCTTGCCGGGGTTGGGGACGACGACCACGGCAACGGCGCTTCGGGCGTGCTCCGGCGATGTGAGAGGTCTCCTCCGACGCGGCTTGACCTCCCGGTTCTGGATCTGACCTCAACGGCGGCGGAGGACGACGGAGACGGCGGCAATCGGCGAAGAACTACGGCGGAACGCTACGGCAACTACGGCGAGCGATTGCGGCTAGACGGCGGCGGCTCCGGCGACGTTGTCTAGGGCTACGGGTGCGCAATGAAGCGGGCTTCACGATGGCGGCGACGGCGCAATAAATAGGGGCCTCAGCTTCCGTGTATCGCGCGGAGACCGAGGTCGACACGGCCATGCGGCGCGAGTCCGGCAATGCCTCTGGATTGGGTGGCGTGGCGCGCAGACACCGTTGGATCGAGATCCAACGGTGCGTGGGTTTGGGTTCGGTCGGACTTGGGCGAGCCGGGCCGCTCGACGGGCTCGGTCCGGCGACGTGGCTCAATCGTGGCCGTTGGATCAAGATCCAACGGCCACAAAGTTTGGGCTCCGAGAGGGTTCTACCGACCAATCGGGCGCTGTCGGACTCGGTCCTGGCGGATGAACAAGAAACCCACTCGCATTTAAATAATCCAATTAAATTCCTAGAAATTCAATTAAATCATTAAAAATAGCAAAAGACTCAGAAAAATTCTAGAAAAATTCTGGAAAATATTTTAGGGTATTTGGGACTCAAATAAAATATTTCCAACAAAATTTTATTTGCAAAGTTAAATTCTTTAATTCTTTTAAAATGGAATAAATTCAAATAAATTCCAAATAAATCCAAATAAATTCCAGAAAATTCCAAAAATTCACCAAAGTGCCAAATCACACATAGATTTAAGAAAAGCAAAATTTTGGGGTGTTACACTTATCATCCGCAGACAGATGGACAAACCGAAAGAGTTAATCAGATTTTGGAAGATATGTTAAGAGCGTGTGCATTGGCTTATGCTACCTCTTGGGATAAAAGTCTGCCGTACGCCGAGTTCAGCTACAACAATAGTTACCAAGCCAGTTTGCAAATGTCGCCATTTGAAGCACTATACGGTCGACCTTGTCGAACCCCGTTGAACTGGAATGAGACAGGTGAAAGCCGTGTCTTTGGACCTGATATTCTTCAGGAGGCCGAAGAACAGATTACCATGATCAGGGAGAGATTGAAGATAGCCCAATCACGACAGAAGAGTTATGCTGACAACCGTCGCCGAGACCTGAGTTTTGAACCAGAAGATTTCGTGTATCTCAGAGTCACACCACTCAGAGGAGTTAAGAGATTCCATGCTAAAGGAAAACTCGCGCCGAGATATGTTGGACCATTCAAGGTTCTTAGCCGCAGAGGTGAAGTTGCTTACCAGCTAGAGTTACCGCAATCATTAGCAGGAGTGCATGACGTGTTCCACGTGTCCCAGCTGAAGAAGTGTCTCCGAGTACCCGAGGAGCAGACACCGCTAGAGTCAATTGAGTTGCAAGAAGATCTGACTTACAAGGAGCACCCCGTGAAGATTTTGGACACAATGGATCGAGAAACTAGAAACAAGTCAACCCGTTTCTGCAGAGTTCAATGGAGCAACCACGCGGAGAGTGAAGCAACTTGGGAGCGCGAAGAGGATTTGAAGACAAAGTTTCCGAACCTATTCTTTAGTAAGCCCTGAATCTCGAGGACGAGATTCTGTTAAGGGGGGGAGGTTTGTAACACCCCAAAAATTTGGCTTTTCTTAAATTCATGTGTGATTTGGCACTTTGGTGAAATTTTGGAATTTTCTGGAATTTATTTGGATTTATTTGGAATTTATTTGAATTTATTCCATTTTGAATTAATTAAAGAATTTAACTTTGCAAATAAAATTTTGTTGGAAATATTTTATTTGAGTCCAAAATGCTCCAAAATATTTTCCAGAATTTTTCTGGAATTTTTCTGAGTCTTTTGCTATTTTTAATGAATTAAATGAATTTCTGAGAATTTAATTAGATTAATTTAATCGAGTGGGTTTTACTGTTCATCCGACCGGACCCAAGTCCGAGTCAGACTCGAGTCCGACCCGAGCCAGACCCGAACCCTAACCACGTGACCGTTGGATCTTGATCCAACGGCCATGATTGAGCCACATCACCCGAGCCCGAGTCCGACCGAGCCAGCCAGCTCGCCTGAGCCAGACCCGAGCCCAAACCCTCGCACCGTTGGATCTTGATCCAACGGCTGACGTTGGGCCACGTCGCCCAATCCGAATCCAACTCGGATTCCGCCGCCGCAACGGAGTGGGCCTCGGTCTTCGCGTGTTTCACGGACGCCGAGGGCCCTATTTAATGCGCCGCCACCGCTGCCGTGATGCCGACTTCCGTGCGCACCTGTAGCCCTAGCTCACGCCGCCAGAGCCGCCGTGGTTGCGCCGCAATCGCTCACCGGAGTTGGAGGAGCGTTCCGCCGCGTTCAATTGCATTTTCCGCCGCCGTTGAGCCCAGATCTGGAACCGCAAGGTCAAGCCGCGCCAGAGGAGACCCTTCACTTCGCCGGAGGAGCCCCGCAACGCCGTCGCCGTGGTCGCCGTCTTCGTCTCCGGTGTACCAGCCCCGCCGCAAGCCATCGCCGGACCTCGAGCTCCACCAGCCGTCCGATCCAGATCCAAGGGTCCAGATCGCGCCACGTCACACCCCGGTGAGATCACATGTGCTAATCCCAGATCTATTTCCAACCGTTGGATCTGGATCCAACGGTCTAGATTGTGCCACGTAGCCTTCACCGCACAGTACTAGATCCATTCTCAGCCGTTAGATCTAGATCAAATGGTTAGGGTTAGCCACGTTGTTTACGTTAGATTGGATCTTGACCGTCCGATCAAGATCGAACGGTCCGGATCAGCCGAGTAGTTGGATCCGATCTGGAACGTCGTGCGTCGGTGTGCAAGCACCGGGTCGCTCGGCAGGGGCAACGAGAGGAGGTGGCGAGGGTTTCTGGCAAAACACCTATAAACCGCATGAAAGTTTGTTCTGCGTCCAGCCTCCTCCCCTCCTTATATGGCCACGAGGTGAAACCCTAGGCAGTCAGGGCCCATCTACACACTAAGCTCACGAGGTCCATTAATTATGGATCCAATCCGAATTAATGCGTCCCAGCCCGTTAAGTGTGTGACCCTGTAGGTTCATGTGCATTTGGACATGGATACAGAAAACCTTTTCTAATCCAATAGTCGGTAGCGGCTCCTTGCAGAGCATGCCAACTCCCAGACGCATATGATTAAAGTACTGATGTAATAATCCCTTTGCCAAACTATATGAAGATCGAACTCAAGGCGAGAAGCATGTCATCCTTTGACAGTTCAATCCATCTCTCGTATCTGTGATATATTAATAAGTTGTGATTGACTTCTCAATCACGGCATGGCCATGCACTTCCTTAATCATATCACACGAGTGGCCTAGACATATATCTCCGTTACATTGGAGTGGCAAATTCCATCTTGACTGCTCACTTCCCTCTGCATGTTTCATAGTAAACATGAAAGCTACCTTTATAACTATCCAGTTAGGAAATAGTGTTTGGTAACCCCAAGGTAAACTATTACACATGTAGGGAATATGACAATCTCAGGTCTAAGGATCATACATCTACTATGTATGAGATACACTGATGACACATAAGAATGTAACATTCTCACAGTGTCCCATTGTGAGTCTATCTAACCCATGTTCTTCAACATGCGTCCACAATGTATTGATGATATCTCCATATCCCATGATCTATGAAACATGATCATCGAACAATACATGTGCTGATCTATTCATCGTTGTCCTATACGATGATATCCGATCAAAGATATTTAACGAATTATATCAATAAGTAAAGAGCTTCATAAACAAGTCACACACTTGTTGATCAAAACAATGATATACATTCATTGGACCAATAATCATATTATTATTCATAAACATAATCATGTTACAATCATCCATATGATTGCCTCAAGGGCATAACACTAACAATCTCCCACTTGCACTTGAGTCAATCAATTAAGTATCTAATACCAATAGACCTCCTATGCGCCTCATGCTTAGCCTGTGGCAGTGGCTTTGTCAACGGATCAGCCACATTGGCTTCCGTATGTAATTTACATATCTTCACATCACCTTTATCCACAATCTCACGAATAAGGTGAAAGCGTCGGAGTATATGTTTGGACTTCTGATGTGATCTAGGCTCTTTTGCTTGTGCAATGGCACCACTATTATAGCAGTAGATGTCCGTTGGATTAGAGGCACTAGCGACCACACCAAGCTCTGAGATAAACTTCTTTATCCATACAGCTTTTTTTGCGGCATCCGAAGCCACAATGTACTCCGCTTCTGTCGTAGAGTCAGCCACCCTGCTTTGCTTGGAACTCTTCCAGCTTACTGCTCCTCCATTTAGTGTAAACACAAAACCAGATTGTGATTGAAAATCATCTTTGTCAGTTTGGAAGCTTGCATCGGTGTAACCTTTTACAACCAGTTCTTCCTCACCTCCAAAGACTAGGAACATACCCTTAGTTCTTCTCAAGTGCTTTAGGATGTTTTTCACGGCTATCCAATGACCATCACCGGGATCCGCTTGGTATCTACTTGTGACACTTAGAGCATATGAGACATCCGGCGTCTGAGATCATGGCATACTTGATAGATCCAATAGCCGAAGCATATGGAATCTTGCTCATCCTGTCTCGCTCATCAGTTGTCGAAGGAAACTGATTCTTGCTTAGACTGATGCCATGTGACATTGGCATGAAACCTCTCTTAGATTCATGCATATTGAACATTTTCAATACTTTGTCAATGTACGTTTCGTGGCTTAATCCAATCAACCTTTTTGATCTATCTCTATAGATCTTTATGCCCAAGATATAACATGCTTCTCGCAAGTCCTTCATTGAGAAACTCCTTTTCAACGAAGTCTTAACGTCTTCAAGCATAGGAATATCATTCCCGATCAATAATATGTCATCCACATACAAGATCAGAAACACAAGTGCACTCCCACTAGCCTTCTTGTAAACACAAAGCACTTCTTCGTTTTTGATAAAGCCAAATCCTTTGGCCACTTCATCAAAACGAATGTTCCAACTCCGAGATGCTTGTTTTAACCCATAAATGGATCTCTGAAGCTTGCATATCTATTTAGCATTTTTAGGATCAACAAAACCCTCAAGTTGTATCATGTATACATCCTTAGATAGATTCCCATTAAGGAAAGCTATTTTGACGTCCATCTGCCATATTTCATAATCGAAATATGCAGCAATTGCTAAAATGATCCAGACAGACTTGAGCATGGCTACCGGTGAAAAAGTTTCATCGTAGTCAATTCCTTGAACTTGTTTGAAAACCTTTGCCACCAACCGTGCCTTATAGATCTGAACATTTCCATCTACGTCTGTCTTCTTCTTGAAAATCCATTTGCATTCTATGGTTTTAATTTCGGATCTCATGGCTCCAAGCCATTTTTCGGAGTTTGGGTCCATCATGGCTTCTTCATAAGTCGTGTGCTCATCATTGTACAAAAATAATATGTCATGTTCATATCTTATAGGTTCATGACGCGGCCTCCCCAACCTACGTGGGGATGGTGTCTCTTCCACAGGTTGTACAACATTTTGTACATCATGTGATGGTTCAGTGGCAGCTTGAACATGTTCATGTGATTCTCGAACTTCATCGAGATGCACATCACTCCCACTGATTTCTTTTGAAAGAAACTCTTTCTCCAAAAAGACACCATTTCGAGCAAAAAAAAACTTTGTTCTCGTTTCTTTTGAATGTTTTACAAAAGCCTCACATCCCCATATCTTGAGAAATGACAACATGGGACTTCTCCCAGTCCATATCTCATATGGTGTCTTCTCAACGGAATTTGATGGGACCCTATTTAATGTGAACGCAGCTGTCTCTGGAGCAAACCCCTAGATGGATAATGGTAGATCTATTTGGCTCATCATTGACCGAACCATATCCAATAAAGTTCGATTCTGTCATTCAGATACGCCATTCCATTGAGGCGTTCCTGGCGGAGTAAGTTGTGGAACGATTCCACATTGTTGCTATTCTTCTTGTGGTTTTTTCGATGGTGGGATCGTGTGATTTATACCTGCCTGCTTGTCTGCTTGATGTGTTTGTGGTTGTACAGCTGCTTGGCATGAAGGACAAGAGGTTTGCCAAGAAGCATTATGCCGAGAAGGCACAGATGAAGAAGACGTAAGTGCTTTGATGTTTTCCTTTCGTCATTCTGAGTAGGGACTTGATGTTAAAAAGGGTTTAACTGCATAGGAGATGGAAACTTGAATCTTTGGCCATCAATTCACATAATGTTATATCGATTTGATATCTAACTAAAAACACTATAATGCTAATATAATTAATAACAATTGGTGGTTCTGCGTAGGCATTCCTGATGTGTTATGTGTCGAATTGCTGGAATCAATATAACTAATGAGTTTTATGCACTATTTGGAAGCTCAAACTGTCAATATATAGGCTTAACCTCATTATATGCTGAATTCAAAATAGGTATTTAGTTGTGGCGGCGTGAATCCGCCTTGGTTCGTCTTAGTTTCCTCTTTCTCTCCATTTTTTTATGTAATCTCGCGCCACCACCCTGATCTCTTCTTCTCTCCCTTTTATAGGGTTGTGGAGGGGACATGCATGCACCGGTCGGCTTCTTTTTAATTGTCTCTGTCATCGGGTTACAGGCTTTTTCTGTGGTCTTCCAGTCCTTCTTTTCCACCTGTCACTAACCGAGGGCTAGCTGGGCCTTACGTGGTATTTTTTGCTCTTGCTTTACATTTTTACCCTTTTGTTTTATTTCCACTCCAAGGGCTTTGATGGGATATCACGTACTTTAGGGCCCTAGACTTGCCTGGCTACGCCAGGGGTTTCCCTGTCGCTCTGGCAAGGTATCAGGCCGGTTTGGTTTCTTTGTCGGCCGCATTCATGTGGGTCACGAAGGTGCCTTCCTCCGCAACTTCTCCCGTGCTTTTGCTCTGCTCCGCTCATTCGCATGAACTAGTGTTTTAATTCTAGCGCTTTGCTTCGGATGGAAATGTGGGTCGTGCTTCGCCTGCCAAGGAAGGTGGGTTCATTGGGCCTACAACAGCATCCCCTCATGACTGCGGATTGATAATGTTTCACCCGCTGGAATGTCATAAGAAGGTCCAAATCATGTCTCACCTTATTAGGCATGCGAAGGGAGGTTCCTTCTTCATTTTTCCTCCGCGGAAGACAGGTTATATCTGTCTATTTCATTATATTGATTTGGATATCAGGCCCTGCCGTGTCAGGTACGGACGGGTTGGTTGGCGTGATGAGCAGTTTTACCTTTGTCAGATGGACACCCGTGTTCTTTATGACGTCTCGGACCGAGCGCCACAGCTATCTGGCTTCTCGATTACATTCGTACGCCTCCCTTCCTCTCTCTTTTTTATATAAATGTAGCGGCCGATGGGAACAAGGTTGCTCTGTCTTTTGGATCTGCTTCGCCCCTTGCTTTTCGTTTCCCTTTTCTATTTGCGACATCTTCCCTTATTCGCCGTCGGTCCTCCCCTTCATGGGTCCTCGACGCGCTCCCCTGATGAAGCCGGTTCTGAGTAGGGAAGATGCCACGGAACTGTCTCCAGTTTTGGGGCGGTCGCTTCTGAATTCTGTTGAACTCGACATTTTGGCAAGGGACTTCGGTGTGGTGCGTTCTTCTATGCGGCTTTCCGGTGATGAAGAGACCCCCCAGCCTCAGCCAAATGAGGCGGTGGTGTTTGCCACGTTCTTGGAGGCGGGCCTTCGATTTCCCTTTGCTCCTTTGTTGGCGTCTGTGTTACGGGCCTTTCAGGCAGAGCTTTCACAGCTTACGCCCAATGCCATTGTGCGGTTGGCGGTGTTGGAATGGGCGTTCCATCCTGCCAAAATTAGACTGACCGGGCGTATGTTTTCTCTGATTGAAGATGTGTTTTGGCAGCCGAAGCAGTATAAGGCGGGGAACGAAGGTCGCAAGTCATGTTTTGGTTCCTTAAATTTCTAGACGAAGAGATCTCTAGTGAAAGAAATTCCTATAGCGGCTGCCAAAGGAAAGTGAGAATCAGGATGGATGCAGCGGTGGTATTATCAGGTACTTGATGGTCCAAATTCTCCCCTCCGTACTTCTATGGGTTCTGTCTGCGCTGTCTGATCTCCAAACTGGAGCGCGAATGCGGAAGAACTCAGGTGCCTTAACTATTTGAAGGCCCTTCATGTCCAGAGCACGATGCGGGATTTGGTGGAAGAGTATTGTCTTTGTCGAGTTGAGCCTTTGGCGAGGGATGCTGATGTGACCTTGAAGTGGACGTCTGAGGGCTCAGTATCCGTGGCTATGCCAGAGGGGGTCCAGGTCCTTAGGCTTGGTGCAGCCGAGAAGCTGGCGAGGGGGTTACTTGGACCCTGCAAATAGGTTGAGTATGAAGCGGCCATGGAGGCGGTAGGAGCCGGTAGGAATCCTCGATTCGCGGAGTGGGGGCCCCGAGCAGTTCCTACCCCTCGGGGGGCGGTTGGCTCCACCCACCCATTGAAGTGAGCCAGGTTGACTTGAACGGTTCCACCCCGAACAGCTGTTTCGGCTGGAGAGAGCGAAGAATTGGGCGAAGATGAAGACGACAGTTCAAGTGATGAAGAAATGAGCGAAGAGGGTGATTCGTCAGCTTCTATAGCGATTGTTCCGCCTGTCCCACTATCTACTTCTAGGGCGGGTCACTCCGGGTCAACACCATTGGCACGGATGCTATGCCTGGTCCGGATACGATTCCCGACGGAGCTTCATCTATTGATATGGTAGTGGACCCGTTGACGCAGCCTTTAGTCGCGGACCCGGTGCCTCCCGAAGGACAATCCGCTTCAGGGGCAGCGGAGCTTTCCTCCGCAGCGTGTCCTTTGGATACGGGCCTGAATGCTGGTCCAAGTGAGGAGCGTTCTCCGGGGTACTCGTTCTTAGACATTCCCGATGTAAACTTTAGCGATCTTGAAGGTGAAAAAGAGGAAGAAAAAGAAAAAATGAGCTGCTGGTCGAGGAGATTTTCGGCTCGTTGGCGGGCGGATCCAAATCCATTACTGGAGAAGCTATTCCTCTGGCTGCGGAGGTGCTGGATGTTCATGGTGGGACCACTACTCGCTCCCCTGAGGGAATACGTGGCCTTCAATTGGAAACTGTCATTCCAGATACCCCCTTGGGGGCTGAAGGTTCGACTCCTGAAACCTCTCCTCGGGAACCCTTCAGTTGTGTCAATTTACTTGGATCTGACAAAGCGCGCGCAGGAATGGAGGGTATCGAAATGGCGAGGGAGGCTGATGCTACTGAACCAGCTCCTTCTGGGTTACACACTGCTACTCCGATTCTTGCCGGAGTCGGGGGCCAGGAGCCCCTTGCGTCTATTTTTGTAGGTTCTCCATTCGCAAGCGAGGGGGATCCATCACCCGAGCTGCTTGATTCTGGGGCTCAACCCAGACCGCTCCTTTTCAAGTTCGATTTGTCAGATTTATCAGCTGGGGATTTCGAGAGTGGTGTTGCCTCTGGCCCTACGCTAAGAAAAATGCGGCAGGCCTTTAGTCCATATTCGGGTTCAGTGGCTCTCTTTGAAGGCCTTCATGATCTTCAGCTATGTGAGACTTCTTTTGATCTTTCCCTAAAAGGGGCTGTCGTGACATCTGAAATAATTCATCCGAACTGGGACCTTCAGAAGCGGCATAATGTAGCTGCTGGCCAATGTAGGACGGTGCAAAATCGTGTAAAGGAGCTGGAAGTTGAAAATGTTCGGTTGACGGGGGCCCTGCAGAACTACGCTGAAACTTTAGCAAAGGTACAGAGCGAGCTGTCACAGAGCTGTGACTTGGTAGCTCGAAATGCTGAGCTCGAGGAGGCTGTATCTTTGATGAAGGAGAACCTTAACGCTGCAGAGGAGGCTCGTGCTGTGGCTGAGCGGAACGAGAGGAAGAAGGACGATCGTATCGAAGAGTTAAAAAGTCGTCTAAAAGTCATGGAGGATAGCAATAGGACCCTCAGGAAGGCCGTGGAGGAGCTCCCTCGCCAGCTCATGACGGCGAAGATGGAGAAGCAGATGCATTTTAACAATACCAAGCGGGCGGAGGGACAATGCGAGCAAATTGAAAAGGCGCGACAATTTTTGGCTTCGGGGATTCAAGGAACGACGGACACTTTTCTGCAAAAACTTCCTCGCTTGGTAATCGAAGCCAGCTCGGGCCGAAGTCGCGTTCCCTCGTCTGATTCTGAAGCAGTCAAGTTCCTTCAAACCTCCGCCGGGTTGCTTGGGTCTTCCGTGGTAGCTTTCGGCGATCACTGCGCAAAGCTAGGATCCCTCAAAATTGCACAGCTTCTAGAGGCGAAGGGCTACACTCATGTCTGTGAGCACTTTGGAGCTGTCTCCGCTGCCTCGACACAGCCAGGGTTCGCTGATCTCGCATCGATTGGGAAGCCTTCCTCCGCCGCTACGCGGTTAGCTTCTCGTTTCATTTCCGATTACTGGAAGCAGCACGGAGAAGAGGCTGCGAAGGAGTCTGTGCTTCGTGCTCGCGCGGTGATGAGTGCTTTGAAGCCTGCAACTAAGTCCAGCGAAGCGGGGGGCAAGGAGAAACAGGCTCCTTCGTAATTATCTCTTTCTTTTCAGTAAGGGACTTATGATGTATATGTTTGGACCTGACTATTTGTTATGTTGGGATCTTTGCTTATACGTTTTTTGCTTTATTTATTTCTTTGGGCCCGTATCCGTTGGGTTCTTTAATGCTGAACCGAAGCGAGGTTGGTGTGGCTGCGTCACGTCCGCTTCTCATTCGTAGGACTCTTCAACCATTGGCGCTGACATTTGTTTTTAGGCTCCTTGGCTTCCTAGCCTTGGATAAATGGCGTCGGATTAATTAGTCTCCGGTAGACGTGTGGGCGCTTCGACTTCTCCATTTATGTTTGCATGGGGCTCCTCAGCTTCCACGATCTGGCTATTCATATATATGTATGCGCGCGGCTTCTATAAGAGTGCACCATCGCTCTTCAAGCTCTCCAGTCCCGACTTGCTCTACTCCCTTACAGTAGTTCTCTAGCATTTCTGCAATGGCTGGTGCCCCTCCAGCTCCCAATGACGAAGATGAACTTTTTGTCGAGCCAGCGCCTGCCGCCGAGGAAGTACACCCCCTTGTCTTCGGCTTCGAATTGGCCCCGCCTGTGCCAATTGATGGGGAGGCCGAGCTTTGGGCCCAATTTGACTTGGCGATGGTCGAGGTGGTGGAGGAAGAAGCTCAAGCCCGCGATTTGGCCAATGTCGACGTGCTGATCGGGATTATCCCGAAGCTGGTCGAGGCGAGGGACGCTCTCATGGAAGTTGTATGCCGCGTGCGCCGTGCTTGAGCATTATTATCTCATGTAATGTTTATAATGATAAGTTATCACATATGATCCTGTGTTTGGCAGCTATTCCTCTTTTTTTTGTTATTAAAGCTGCGTAGCCGACAGGATTTTGTTTAGGGTTCCCTTGCGATAATGGTCCCATCCTGCGTAGGGTTGGCGCTTGTCACATTCCGTTGCTATAATGCACGTTGGGCGCTTCTGTTATTAGGCTATCATTGCAAATTTTCACTCACACGTAGGGCGGAGAGATAAATGTCCATGCTAAACCCTTTTGCCCGGCACGTAGCAACGGGCCTTCGGAGCGAAGGGATGGGTGGGACGTTAGCCCGACCAAGCATCTCGCTAAGTCCCGCCCGGCGCGAAGCTACGGGCCTTCGGAGCGAAGGGATGGGTGGGACGTTAGCCTGACCAACCATCCCGCTAAGTCCCGCCTAGCGCGAAGCTATGGGCCTTCGGAGCGAAGGGATGGGTGGGACGTTAGCCCGACCAAGCATCCCGCTAAGTCAAGTCCTTATGCTCAATTACTTGGAACGCCAAATGAGTCTTCATTCATAAGGGCTTCAATTATTTTATTGATAGAACTTTGTACATTCTTCGCCTCCGTATTTCATCGTCTATGGGTAGAACTTCTTAAGAGCGTCTGTGTTCCAAGTTCTTGGTATTTCTTCGCCGTCAAGCATAATGAGCTTGTGTGCACCCTTCGCTGTGGAGTCTCAGATGATGTATGGCCCTTCCCATGTTGTCTCCAGTTTTGCGAAGGCCGGGGCAACTTTTTTTAGCACCACATCTCCAAGATGTAGCTCACGTTTTTTTACCCTTTTTCTGAAGCTCCGTATGGAGGCCGCGGCGTATGCCTTCATGGTCTTCAAGGCTTGAAGTTTATGCTCCTCTGTCAAATCATGCATAATGTCGATTTCCTTGTGGATTGGGCCCTGATTATCCGGAGAGACTTTGCATGGACTTCCGCAGGGGAGACGGCCTCCTCGCCGAATATGAGCCGAAATGGAGAGAATCCGGTTGCTCTTGATACAGAAGTACGAGTTGCCCACAAGACATGAGCAAGCTCATCGGGCCATAATCCCTTTGCCGAACCATAGAGCCTCTTCTTGATGCCGTCAAGGAGCAATCCGTTCGCTGCTCAATCAGCCTGCTAGGCGAGGATGGCCCACCGAAGCGAAACATATCATTGTCCCGAGGCTTTCACAATAATCGCGGAACTTCTTAGAATCGAACTGGGATCCATTATCGGTTACAATCTGGAATGGGACTCCATATCTGCATATAATAGTCTTCCATAGAAATCTGATGGTCGCATCTGTAGTTATCCTGGCCACCGGTTCTGCCTCAATCCATCGGGAGAAGTAATCGATGGCGACGATCACGAACTGAAGGTTAAAGCGGGCTTTAGGGAGCGCACTGACAATATCCATCCCCCATTTGGCGAAGGGCCAAATTGGGGCCACCGGTCGTAGCTCGCCGGGGGGCGCCTTTTTCTGCTTCGTCATCCACTGACATGCGTGACAATGTCGGACTATTTGCTCAGCATCTTGCAACGCTGAAGGCCAGTAGAACCCCATTCGAAACACTTTCCCCGTGAGATTCCTGGGGGCCTGGTGTGCCCCATAAGACCCCTGGTGTACTTCGCGTAGGGTCTGTATCCCCTCTTCACGGGATATACAGTGGATCCATGGGGCGCAGAGGCCACTACAAAACAGGAGTCCATCAATAACGGCATATTTCCTCGCTCGCCTCTCAAGGCGTTTTGCTTGTGCTTCATCATCTGGTGAAGTTCCCTCGAGGAGATAGTCGTATATCTCACTCCTCCAGTCCTCATTGGCCACTCGAGTAATGAGGTTTATCTAGGAAGGAATGGAGGCGGTGCGAAGTATCTCAAAGAATACTATCGAAGGCAGACTCCCTCCAGTGGCGGCGATCTTCGCCAGCTCGTCGGCTCGTTCATTTTGGGCTCTGGGTATTGCATTAATGGTGAACCCGATGAAGCCCTTCTCCATTGTCCGGACCGCTTCGACGTACTTCTGAAGCTGTTCGTCCTTCACTTGGTATTGTTTTGAGATATGCCCATGGATAAGCTTTGAATCAGTGTATATAACGGCCTTTTTTGCCCCCCATGGTCTTTGCTTTTCGGAGCCCCAGCAAGAGCGCTTCGTATTCAGCCACATTATTAGTGGAAGGGAAATCTAGTTTTGCTGCGAACTCGGCCTTTTCTCCTCCAGGGGCTTTCACCACCGCAGCTACCCCTGCTCCACTCGCCCCCCATGAACCATCAGAGTTGATGGACCACACCGTTGAGGCGTCGTCATCTTCGCGCGACGGGGAGGTCCATTCTACCATGAAATCAGCTATGGCTTGGCTTTTTATGGCGGTGCGCGGCACTATAGTTAACTCGAAAGGCGCCAACTCGACCGCTCATTTGTTGACACGTCCAGTGCTTTCCCTGTTGGTCAGCATAGGACCAAGAGGATACGCTATCGGTACTTTGATGCGATTAGCTTGGAAGTAATGGCGGAGTTTTCGAGAGGCCATCAGCAGGGCGTACGCCAATTTTTCCATCTCGGAGTATCGCAATTTTGCTCCCTGCAGGGCTTCAGATATGAAATATATCAGATGTTGTTTTGCACCTTGCGGTTGCACCAGTACTGCGCTTACGGCGTCAGGGCTTGCTGTGAGGTATAGCAGAATCTCCTCACCTTGCTTCAGGCTTTGTAGATTGGGACTTCCATGAGCCTTTGCTTCAGTCTATCGAAAGCGTGTTGGCATTCTTTTGTCCAGGCGAACGCAATACTTGAACGTAGCGCTTTGAAGACCGGTAAGCTTTGTTCCGCTGACTTCGGCAAGAATCTATTTAGCGATGCGAGTCGCCCCGCCAATCGTTGTACCTCTTTTAGGTTTTTTGGCGGGGCCATGTCTTGGATGGCTCTTATCTTTTCTGGATTTGCCTCAATGCCTCTCTGAGAGACCAAGAAGCCTATAAGCTTCCCCGCGTCTATGCCGAAGACACACTTGAATGGGTTGAGCCTTACTTTCTTCATCATCAGGTTGTCGAAGGTTTCCCGGAGGTCCACAATGTGGTTTTCCTTCTTCTCGCTCTTGACGATGATATCATCGACGTATGCTTCTACATTCCTCCCCAACTGATTGGCGAAGATCTTGACGATGAGTCGCGCGAAGGTTGCACCCGCGTTTTTGAGGCCGAAGGGCATTCGTATGAAGCAATATGTGCCGAAGGGGGTGATGAATGTTGTTTTATCTTCGTCCTCCTTTCACATATATACCTGGTGATAGCCAGAGTAGGCATCGAGGAAGCTCATTCTTTCTGACCCGGAGGTAGAGTCAACGAGTTGATCTATGCGGGGCAGGGGGAAGTCATCTCTAGAGCATGCTTTGTTCAAGTCAATAAAGTCGATGCACATTCGCTAGGCTCCGTTGGACTTCTTGACCATGACCACATTGGCCAGCCAATCAGTATGAAGGGCTTCGCGTATGATCCCCGCCTGGAGTAGCTTGTCTACCTCTGCTTTCGCGGCGACTTGTCTTTCCACAGCAAACTTCCAGAGCTTTTGCTTTTTAGTCTTCTGTCGGCGTACTAGCCAACAGGCACCTCCGAATCGGGTGCTTATGAGGTTCAGACGGGGGGCTTTCGGGGCAATCGCCGGAGGAAGAAAGAAGATCGGAGTATCGGGGAAGCTCAGAAGAACGGGGACGCTAGGGTTTACCCAGGTTCGGGCCCTCCGAAGAGTAACAGCCCTAGTCCTGCTTCTCTTGCTATTGCTTATCTTGTGGGATATGAACTGGAATCCTAACTTGAGAGAATGGAATCTATCGTCAATGGATCGAACCCCCTCTCCTATGCACCCCGTCTCCCTTTTATACTTGGGCTGGCGGGGGCGCATGGGAGGCTTACACCGCAAGCCATACTCATTACACTGCCACGGGCGCATTAAATGCGCCCGTCACTGTCCTTACACCTCATTTAATGCCTGCCGCAGCCGTCACACCCCTGCCTTGGGCCCCACGCCCACCAACGACACTCGTTCCGTCAGGGGGTGAAGTGCTGCCGTGACGTCACCCGTAATTATTACGCGCCTGGGAAGGCGCGCCGCCATACTGTAGCTTCCACGCTTTACATTTAATGCGCACGATTCGCATTAAATGTCCTTGATCCTGATCGCAGCCTCGGAGTGGTGCGCCAGGAGTGGCTCAGATGCCACTGTCCCATCGGCGACCACCTTCCTCGGCGCCCAGTGGCCTGGCCTGATCGCCACGTGTCCACTGGGCGACCACCTTGCTGGGCGCCCAGTGGCGTGGCCTGGTCGCCACGTGTCCACTGGGCGACCACCGTCCACTGGGCGAACACCTTGCTGGGCGCCCAGTGGCCTGGCCTGGTCACCACGTGTCCACTGGGCGACCACCCTGCTGGGCGACCACCCTGGGGACCTACCGCTTGCCGTGGCGGTGGGCCCGGACGCGCCCTGCCCGCCCGTCGACCGTGTTTAGTGCGGGGGAGTGGGTACCCTGGTGTAGAATACGCCGACAGCTTCGCGTCTAAATTGATGGCGAGGGAGTGTTCGATGGTTTCCCTGTGGACCCCGGGGAGATCTTGGCCCCCCACGTGAACAAAGCTTCGTACTCTTGGAGAAGTTGCGTCAAACGTTTCTCTTCGTCGGGGGATTGCATGGCGTCGAGGGTCATTGTATTTTCCCCGCCTGGCCACAATAACGCCTGCTTTGTTTCCCCTTGAGGTTGTGGTTTGGGGAGCCATCGATCGCACGGCATTGGCACAGGGTCTGACTCTGAAATGCAGACATGTTTTACCTGGGGAGGATTTTACATATCTATCTTCCTCGCGAGAGCCTGGTCCCCTCGCACTGTAATGACACCCTCAACAGAAGGAACTTTCATGCATAGGAACCCGTGATGGATTACGGCTCCCATGACCGTCAACGAGCCCTGGCCTAGGATAGCATTATACTGGAAAGGCATATCCACTACGTCAAATGTTACACGGTTAGTGACGCTGGCATGTGGCATCGCGAAGGTGACCTCCAACTCCACTTGACCTAAGGTGCTGACGGTGCCCCCCCAAAGCCCATCAAAGGCACCTCCGACTTCTTCAACCGGTCTTGGGGGATCATCATCTGTCGGAAAGCCTTCGCAGACAGAATGCCTGTCGCGCTTCCTCCATCTATTAGCACTCGACGTACCTCGCAATCAGCAATGATTGCGGTTACCAACAAGGAGTCTTGATGTAGGAAATGCACGCCCACGGCATCTTCTTGTGTGAAGGTGATCGGCTCAAATCTCAACGGAGGGGGAATAACTGGATTGATCCCGACGTGATTGATTTGCCTCGCATAAGCTTTCCTCTGTCTTTTTGATGAGAGATGCGATGAAGAACCCCCGATGATGACGTTGATGACGAGACGGAGATGATTTACCCCTCCCTGAGGAGGGGGGTGTCGACGTTTGGCCGAGGTTGCTTCGGGTGGTGGAGGGCATACCCTAGCTTCTCTCCGCTTGGCCTCAAAGCGCCGATATCCCTCGATCACCTTGCAGTGGGCAGTGTCATGGGTGTTGTTCTCACCATGATACTCGTAGTGGTACCGCTTTCGCACTTGTCCTTCCCTCTTGATCATTCGAGTTCCTTCATCTTGCCTTTCACGGCCCAAGATAAGACTTTGCCTTTACTGCTCCGGTTGTCGATCGCCAACAATTCGTCGATTGCTTCGCTCGTCAATGTAGTATATCCTCCTCTCTCCGTCTCTTTTGGATAACTCAGCGTATCGTCCCTTCGCCCCAGTCCTGAGCGGGGGGTCCCTCCCCGCCCTCTATTGCTGGAAACCAGCTCTCGGGCCTCATGTCGGGGCCTGCCATCCCTGCGGAGATTGTCTTCCTCCACCCGCGCGTATTCTCTCATTTTTGCAAAGAGTTCCTCCACGGTGTGCACCTCTTTACGTGCGAGCCTTTCTGCTAACGGTCCCCTTCGTAGGCCGCATCGCGCCGCGTTGATGATGGTGGTATCGCTGACACCTCGGATCTGGCATTTAACCCTGGAAAAGCGCTGAAAATAACTTTTGAGGGTTTCCCCTTTGCGCTGCCTAATTGCGAATAGATCACTCTCCTCTTTCATCGCGTCGAAATTGCCTTGGAAGTTGCCTTCCAACTTGCTGCAGAGTCGTGACCAGCTTGTGATCGAACCGGACTCCAACGAAGAGTACCAAGACAAGGCGATGCCTTCAAGCTCTAGCAGGAGCCCCTTTGCCTTAATATCGTCATCTCCCCCGCGGCCTCCACCGCCGTATCGTAGACGCGGAGGAACTCCCTGGGATCCGTCTTGCCGTCATACGGTTTAATGGCAGGGAACTTGAAGCTTCCTGGAGAAGGCCATTTTTTGGCCCGTAAGCGAAGGCTAAGGGGGTTTGGATCATCGTCCTCCCTGATCGCCGCCGCATATGTCGGAGATAACACTTCACGGCTTGGGCTTTCATCTTGTGATTCATCTCGCCCCCAGTCTTGTTGTTCTTGCAAGCGTCTCACCTCCGCCATGAGCTTTTCATTAGCCTCCATCAGCGTCCGCACGTTGAGGTCGAGTTCCCCATGAGTCCTGGTCCCTTCTTCAATGACCTCTTCTCCCCCATGAGTAACTTGATGGCGAGTCGAATGTGCCAACGTTCCCGCTTCATCTCCACCCGGTGTCGAGGTCGTCCGGCCCGCAGCTGGGGGCCGCCGTTTGGGAGCTCGCTTGCATGTCGCCGCCGGGGTCTGTGGAGGTGATGCTCCTACTGGGGCCGGCGGCCGATTTTCATCACCCTGGAGTTGTGGTGGATCACGAGATTGGCTCCTTGCAGATCGTCTTGATCCTTCCGCTCCCGTCGTCGCCGCCGGTTCCTCTGACGTCGTCCCCTTCTTCGGTGGCATGGCTGCAAAAAGTTTTTTCCTTTTTGCTAGTCGGAGAGCAGTGGTTTCACCTTGTAGCTAGGGTTCCCCACGGACGGCTGTAGCACCCCAAACTTTTGCTTTTCTTAAATTCAAATGTGGTTTGGCATTTTTGTGAATTTTTTGAATTTTCTCGAATTTATTTGGATTTATTTGAATTTATTCCCTTTTGAAATAATTAAAGAAATTTATTTTGCAAATAAAATTTTGTTGGAAATATTTTATTTGAGTCCAAAATGTTCCAAAATATTTTCCAGAATTTTTCTGGAATTTTTCTGAGTGTTTTGCTATTTTTAGTGAATTAAATGAATTTCTGAGAATTATTTTGAATATTTAATCGGGGGAAAATGCGAGTTGGTTTGTACTGTTCATCCGACCGGAACCGAGTCCGAGTCAGACTCGAGTTCGACCCGAGCCAGCCGACCCGGCCGAACCCGCTCGGCCGAACCCTAACCGCGTGACCGTTGGATCTCTATCCAACGGCCACGATTGAGCCACGTCGCCCGAACCCGAGCCCGACCGAGCCAGCCAGGTCGCCCGAGCCGAACCCGAGCCCAAACCCTCGCACCATTGGATCTTGATCCAACGGCTCACGTTGAGCCACGTCACCCAGTCCGAATCCAATTCGGTTTCCGCCGCCGCAACGGAGTGGGCCTCGGTTTCCGCGCGTTTCACGGACGCCGAGGGCCCTATTTAATGCTCCGCCGCCGCTGTCGTGTTGCCGACTTCCGTGCGCACCCGTAGCCCTAGCCCGACGAGTTCAAGCCGCCGTGGTTGCGCCGCAATCGCTCGCCGTAGTTGGCCGTGCGTTCCACCGCGATTTTGCGCCGTTTCCGCCGCCGTTGAGCCCAGATCCGGAACCGCGAGGTCAAGCCGCGTCGGTGAGTACCACTCACTTCGCCGGAGAGGCCCCGCAACGCCGTCGGACGTGTCGCCATCTCCGTCTCCGGTGACCTTGCTCTGCCGCGCGCCGTCGCCGTCATTCGAGCTCCCTCCACCGTCCGATCCAGATCCAAGGGCCCAGATCACGCCACGTCACCCCGGTGAGTTTCCACGTTGAAATCCCCAGATCTATTTCCAACCGTTGGATCTTGATCCAACGGCTTAGATTGTGCCACGTAGCCTAAACCGCACCGAGCTAGGATAGATCTCAGCCGTTAGATCTAGATCGAACGGCTAGGGTTAGCCGCGTTGTAAACGTTAGATTGGATCTTGACCGTCCGATCAAGATCGAACGGTCCAGATCAGCCGAGTAGTTTTCCTACGCGTGAACCCAGATCCAATCTGGGCCGTTGATTTTCAAATCAACGGCCGAGATCTAGCCACGTGTCTTTGGGAGATCGACCGTCGCGGTCGGGCCGCTGTCGTCGCCCGCCGCGTGCCGACGCCAGCGTGGACGCCGGCGTGGGACCCACGCGTCGGCCGCGGCCGCACCATGATGTCAACGCTGACGTCATGGTGGGGCCCGCGTGTCAGCCGTCCTCGGTCGAGTCGTCTTGGCGACGCCACCGGACGCCAAGATGGGTCCCGTGTCGATGACATCTTGCGCCGTGGACCGGGTCCACGGTGGACCGAGCCAAACCGTGCACCGGGTCCATGGACCCGAGGCGACGTGGCGGCTCCTGATTGGTCCACGTGTCACTGCTGACGCTATAATTCAATTTCCGAAAAAGAAAATGATTTATTAATTCGAATTATTGATTTCAGAATTTGTTTCAAACTTCAAACGCTTATAACTTTTGCATTTTAACTCCGATTTGAGTGATTCAAATTTCTAAATTTGTATAAAATTGAGATCTACCTAATGATGAATTTTTTTTAATTTTTGGACCAAAGTTTTTCTCTGTAATATTATTTAATTGATTATTTAAACTTTAAACGGTTATAACTTTTGCATTTAAACTCCGAATTTGACGATTCCAGTTTTTAAAAATTCATAAAATTATGATCTCTCTGTTTATGAACTTTATTTGGATGTTTGGACACTTTTTGTCTACTGTTTATTTATTATTGTTATTTTTACGCGTTACGAGTAGACGTTGAAGTGCCCGAAGGCTTCGAAGGAGAAGTGTTGACCCAAGAGCCAGCTCAGGACCAAGAACAAGTACTTTTTGAAGGCAAGTTGTGCTTTGACCATGTTGATCCCATTTTCAAAGTAAATTGGTTTAAACTATTGCATGCTAGTTTAATTAGAAAATGCTTTATTTAATTGTGGGAAATTAGATAAATGCCAAATTGTTGTATGACCCCTTGGTTAATTAAATATGTGCCATGACCCCCTTGTCACCCTAGTTGAAGATTAACTAGTTGGACATTACTAAATTGCCAACATGGGAATTTAGATCGTTGTAGTATATTGCTTAGACCTACTACATGCTCATGACATGATTTTGGACAATCAAATGTTAACATTGACTTAATGATATATTGAACTTGTTTTGGAAAGGTATCATGTGTTGTGATGTTGATGGCACGTGGTGCATGGTAATCAACTGGGGTTTGATAAATAGTTTTCGACCGGGGCATGTGGCAAGAATGATCGGGTGGGCTGGCCAGGCACCGAGAACGTTGTTTTGGTTCTTCGGGTAGTCTTGCCCTGGTTACCCTAAGGACTTAACCTTGCAAGCCTTTGAACTGAGTCAAACGTGCAACCACATGTCTGTAATGGGACGGACCTAGTTGATTAAGTTGCTAATAACGTACCTGTGGGACCTTAGGATGTCAACTACACCCTTTGTGTAGTTATGCGAGGCGTCTGCAGGGCTGCGGCCAGGTACCCATCTAACGGTGGATTGGCCTGAACTTCGCCTTCGCTAAGGGAAGGGTTAGCGTGCAACACCAGAGAGGACCACTTGTGTTGTTAGAAGTTTCTGAAAGACTTTGTTACGGACACTCGCCTTTGTGGTGTTTGGCTGTATCTTGTGGGTAAAGTGCATAACCTCTGCAGAGTGAAAAATCTATTCGAATAGCCGTGTCCGCGGTATTGGACATCGCTCGGGAATTACAGTTAAGGGTTAGACTTTCTTGAAAACAACTTGGACTTGAAAGGTTGGGTTTGGTTTAATAGTGACGTTGATGGAAATGTGGATTAGAATCGGGAAAGATGTTTATGTAACTCCTGAAAAAGTTATTGATGCTATACTTGTTTTTACTGTTTTCGAAACTACTTATGATACTTGTTAAATGCTCTTTACTGCAAATATACCTTGAGCCACTCCTTTGTATTAAGCCGTGCATGTAGTATATTAGCTGCATTCTGTGCATGACTTGCTGAGTACCAAGTACTCACCCATGCCGCAATACAACACCAGTTGAAGAGGAGTCTACACCAGCTTTGGAGGAGGAGCTCCCAGAGGAACCGTCTAACTAGGGAGCGAGCCCAGTCAGTTGCCTGTGGTATACTGGATGGCGCCACGAAGTTATCTTATTTTTCGCTGCAGTTAATTCTCTTTTAATAAGTTTCGCCCTGCGAGACGTATATTTGTAACTTGACCCTAAGGTCGAGCAACCCGTTTGGTTAACTATTAAGGGTACTTTATTATTTCGTTGAGTATAATTGTGATATTTACCAATGTTGAGACTGTGTGCACTAGCGCGTTCCTGGACTAGTGCTGAATACACAGAGGGTCCGGATTTGCAAATTCGGGTCCCGACAATGGCGCCAATGTGGTAGCGTGAATCCGCTTTGGTTCGTCTTAGTTTCCTCTTTCTCTCATTTTTTATGTAATCTCGCGCCACCACCCTGATCTCTTCTTCTCTCCCTTTTGTAGGGTTGTGGAGGGGACATGCATGCACTGGTCGGCTTCTTTTTAATTGTCTCTGTCATCGGGTTACAGGCTTTTTCCGTGGTCTTCCAGTCCTTCTTTTCCACCTGTCCCTAACCGAGGGCTAGCTGGGCCTTACATGGTGTTTTTTGCTCTTGCTTTACATTTTTACCCTTTTGTTTTATTTCCACTCCAAGGGCTTTGATGGGATATCACGTACTTTAGGGCCCTAGACCTGCCTGGCTACGCCAGTGGTTTCCCTGTGGCTCTGGCAAGGTATCAGGCCGGTTTGGTTTCTTTGTCGGCCGCATTCATGTGGGTCACGAAGGTGCCTTCGTCCGCAACTTCTCTCGTGCTTTTGCTCTGCTCCGCTCATCCGGATGAACTAGTGTTTTAATTCTAGTGCTTTGCTTCGGATGGAAATGTGGGCCGTGCTTCGCCTGCCAAGGAAGGTGGGTTCATTGGGCCTACAACAATAGTATGCTTTCTATTCTGTTTTGTGCAATATTAATTTTGGCTAAGTACATGGTTTGTCCCACTGTTTAGCTTTTAGTTATGGGTGTGGGTGGTAGTATGAAACTGTGAAAGGCATGTTCCCTTGAAAAGATACTGTATTCAAATAATGTTGGCTTCATACTGACGCCCATAGCTGCAACCAAGTTTCTGCAGCCTGAAAATGCACGATGAGTCAACTACTAGGAAAAAGGTTGATGATGATGTTTAGGAACAGACACAACGTGCCAAAGTAATTGCTTCATCCTTATCTTGTTTTCTATGCTTCTTTTAAGGAGTTTTCTTGTATGCATTGATCATTGCAAGATACCTGAGTGATGTTGGTTCATGGCATATAGCCATATAGGTTCTTAGTAGCACAATAAAGCAAAGGAGGAAGGAGAAGGCTGGCAAGAGGTTCATCACTTGAAACGGGTTGCACTCTCAAGTTATATTTGTGTAGGAATTAATCCGTAAAATTATGGCTATTAAATCAAAGTGGGATTACTATTTTTCAGCACCGCATTGTTGCTATTTTGTTGAGTATATACTTGTCCAATTTAATATTATGCTGGCCTTCAGGGCAGAGCAGATTTTCGGTCCTTTTTGTTAGACAACCTCGCTATCGAATAGTCCGGGGTTGCCTAATAGATCTCAAGTGGAGAATAGACAGGGAGAAAGAGAGACACAATATGAGGAGGAACCAGGCCTGCTTTATTATTCTGTATGCTTGTCTACAATGGGGTGACCCCCTGCCTCCTATATATAGCGGTTCTGCTTAGAGATAAGGAAGAGTCCATATCGGATACGAATCCGGTTTCCTAACACTCCCCCTTGGACTCTTCACTGCGAGATGCATATGCCTCATTAAAACTCCATAAAAACCCAGTGGGAAAAATAATTGGAGAAAGAGTACATAGCACACGCTTACTGTGTTGCACGGATTGCCTCATCAAAAACCTTATGTAAGAAAACTTCAATGAAAAACTTACTTAAGGAAAAGAGTACAATCCACCCAAACTTCAATGTTAATCTTCAAGATTTACGTTGGGTACTCAAACTTCATGGTTGAGATTTATGTAGGAGTATGTGAAAAATCTCCCCCTGAAATCTGCACTTCTCTAAGCCTCATCATCCCGATTCCTCTAATACATCTTTCAAAGGAAGATGCCGGGAGTGACTTAGTGAATAAATCTGCGAGATTTTCACACGACTTAGTATGCAGTATCTTTATCTCGTTCATCTTATGCATTTCATGAGCATAAAAGAACTTGGGGTTGATATGCTTTGTAAGGTTACTCTTCACATATCCCATTTGTACTTGTGCAACACAAGCTGCATTATCTTCATAGATAATAGTGGGGTTTGTTCCATGTTCGCACCACATGACTTACGGATGTGGTGAACCATTCTTCAAGCCATGCACATTCCCGAGAGGCTTCATACAATGCAATGATTTCTGAGTGGTTAGTCGACGTCGAGACAAGAGTCTGCTTAGACGACTTCCAAGAAATTGCCGTTCCACCGCAAAGGAAAACATACCCAGTTTGTGACTTGCCAAGATGCGGTCCGATAGGTACTCAAAGATCGGCGTAGCCAACTAAATTCAATTCATTGTTTCTTACGTAAAACAAGCCGAGGTCTTTGCTTCCTTGAAGGTAACGGAAGATGTCCTTCACCCCTTTCCAATGCCTTTTGGTGGGTTCTCAGACTGCATCTGCGCTAGCAAATTCACAGCTGAACGCAATGTCCGCCTAGTGCTATTCGCAAGGTACATGAGCGCTCCAATTGCACTCAAGTATGGGAATTCCGCTCCCGGGACTTCCTCCCCTCTTCTTTAGGCCTCAGACGGGTCTAGGTCTGCTTGGAGTGACCTTCCGAGCCATTGGGGTCTTTGCGGGGTATGCCTTTTCAAAGCCAAATCTCTCCAACACTTTCTGCGTGTAGGATGCTTGGTGTACCAAGATTCCGCCTTGGACATGTTCAAGCTGCAAGCCTAAACAGAACTTGGTTTTACCCAAGTCTTTCATTTCAAACTCAGATTTCAAGTATGTGCATGCTTCTTCAATTTCCTCATCCGTCCCAATGATGTTCAAGTCATCTACATAGACGGAGATTATACAAAATCCATTCGTGGATCGTTGTATAAATACACATGGACAATCTTCGCTGTTCGTGTAGCCTTTCTTGCAGAAAAAGTCACTCAAACGATTGTACCACATTCTTCCTGACTACTTCAGTCCATACAGTGATTTCTCCAATTTCACACTGTATAGGTTTCTGTTTGCTCTGTCTTGGTTCGGGATAGGGATACCTTCCGGTACTTTCATGTATATCTCCGAATCCAAGTTTCCATACAAATATGCTGTGACAACATCCATTAGCTTCATTCTCAACTTCAAGTTGACTGCCATTGAGATCAAGTATCTAAAGGTAATTCCACCCATGACCGGAGAATAGGTTTCTTCATAATCAACCCCAGGACGTTGAGTGAAACCTTGAACAACAAGCCTTGCAATGGTTGTTGCTCTTTTCATAGATTCTCCTATTATTACAAAATTTATGGCCATTTTGTCATGGTGTGCTTCATGCACTTCTACTTGCTCTTCATTGCTATTTCCCATTCCAGGAGCAAGTTCTTTTAGTTTTTCTCCGCCAATGTGTGCGCACACATTATTTCCGGCGGCTTCTTCCAATGGAAGGTTCAGATCTGGAATTGCCTTTTCCACAGGCTTCTTTCCAGTGCCAGGTCTCAACTGGCTCCCCTTCTTGCTTTGGGGCACTTTTGTGATTGGCTGTGGTAAGTCCTCTCGCCCAGTTTTCCCCAGACGTCTCCGGGTACTTTGGGTTTGAGAAGCCAGATCTCCTGTTCTTTTTCTTTGAGGCCTCTGAACAGGATGAGGGATACCTTCTGCTTTCTTTGGTATTTCCACCCTCTCTGGTGCATTTCTTGCTGGTATATGCGACTTAACCACGCTCTTCAGATTACAAAAATGATCAGGCAGTTCATTTGCTAAATTCTGCAAATCGATTGTCTTCTTGACTTCATGATTTGCTTCATTAGTGCGAGGGTCATGCGCGGGGATCCCAGTGGAATGCCATACTATTTCCCGGCATTTTTCATCCAATGGTTGATTCTCTCCCCCTAATGACGGGAAATGGTCCTCGTCAAAGATGCAATCAGCGAATCGGGCTGTGTGCAAGTCTCCAGTCATGGGTTCCAAATACCTGATTATGGATGCACTCTCATAATCAACGTATATCCCAGACTTGCGGAGAGGGCCCATTGCAGTCCGCTGTGTGGGTGGTATAGGTACATATACCATACAACCAAAATTTCTAAGATGGGAAATCTTCGGGATGATCCCTTGCACTAGTTGCATAGGTGAATGGATGTTGTAGGCCGATGGTCTATAATTGATGAGTGCTGCTGCGTGCAGGACTGCGTGTCCCTAACAAGTGTCGGGCAAGTTACAACTTTGCAAGAGCGGTCGGGCTACATTAATGCCGTGACCTTATGAGTTGTTAACTATATTTCTCATCATTCTAAGACCAAGATGACCTAAATATACAATGCCATAAAGGAAAAATAATTCATAGCTTCTAAAGAAGTATACACTGCGTGTGTATTGATTTTCGTGTAGTACAACCCAGATTCATATGAGGGATATTTTTATAATACCATTTTTTTTTTATATTCCGCGTGCTTCACAATGCACAAATGCTCTTTGCCATTTTCTTCATTGGTTTCTATGTGAAACCCATTGGCGCGGATATCCTTGAAACTTAAGAGAGTGCGAGTTGATTCAGGGTACAAGAGGGCTTCTTCAATTACCAAAGTTGTACCTCATTGGCAATATAATTGTGGCTCTTCCTGAGCCTATTATATGCGTATCGCTTCCTGCGATTGTCGTAATCTTTCCAGCGTTCTTCGTGATCGTCTGGAAGTATTTCGACTCTCTTAAGATGGTATTTGTTGTGCCACTATCAACAATGCATATTTCCTCCATTGGGTGCTACACGATTTCTAGATGAAAAAAAAATATAATTCTAATCTGACAGTGGCAAAGTAATTCAAACATTGCTTGCAAGTAAAGAATACTGGAATAAAGAATAAATAACAATTCTTATTCATGAGAAAGTAAAAGTATGCTCTTCGAGAGCTTACAATTATTCAATATTAACTAATCAACCACAATCTAAAAGAAAGTGCTAACAATGCTATTCATGCACTAAACGGAATCTGTAAAGTATGCATTCACTTCTGCTTCTATGTCATCCACAGAAGTGTTTTCTTCATTGGCCAAGGGCTTGGCTGCATCATTGATGTCTAGGCCGGGCTGCGAGGATGAAGCATGTGGGGTGTCAACTTCCATGACATCATCATTGCCTACTTCGGCAAAATGTGCCTCTGCCAGTGCATTTCCTTTGGCCTTCTTCTTGGCCTGATATGCATTGATCACTTCTTTGGATTCCCGGCATATTTTTGACCAATGCCCCCAAGTGCCGCATTTGAAGCACGTTTGGTTCTGCTGTCCATACGGCTTGCCCTGCGGTTTTTCCTTGTCATTCTTCTTCTTTTGGGCTATGGACTTTCCTTTGGCCTGATGTTTCTCTTTTCCACCCTTCTTGACCCACTTCATGTGGGCGGGCTTTTTCACCTTATAGCTGTTGGCATTGATTTCTAGTACAATGCCCCTTCCAGGTGGCTGTGAGACGAAGTTCTTTCGGAGAACTTCATCTTGTGATTCCGCAACTTGCATAACATCAATCAGTTCGCTATACTCCTTGTATGCGTCCTGACGATAGTCATGCATTCTCGATAGCATTGGGGTGAAAAGTGGAAAGAGTTTTCTCAATCTTCTCCTCTTCGATCTTCTTGCCACATAGGGAGAGATTAGTACAAATTCTGCAAGGCGATTGTACTCGCCAACTGCTTTGTAGTCCGCAAACCTCAGCGCACCCAATCTTGTCGTGCTTGGGGCAAGATTGTGTATTTGAGCTTCTCGAACCGCTTCGGAGTGCGATCCATAGCTCAATTGCACTTTCTTCAGCCATGTATTCATTTTTCAGGGTGGTGAGAGATGGTGCTCGAGGAAGTGCAATGCTTGATCGCTCGCTTCGGCATTAGGTGGTGCGTCCTTCGAGGACCCTAAGCCAATAGCAGCTCGGAGCTTCTTGCCGCCGAGTACGATCTTCACATCGGATGCCCAAGTGAGGTAGTTTTGACCGTGCTGGGCCAATTCTTCAAACTCACGATTCACAATGTCAGACATCTGCATTTTTACAAGATTCCAACATTAGATTACTGCGTGTAATCTAATAAAGTGTGATTGCATAATTCATATAATGCGGAAAGTAAATTCTCATGAATTTCCAGAATTTTTCTTAGTATTTGGCAATTTTCTGTTAATTATACAGCAATTTTCCAGTATCACTTGATAACAGAAAATAAATTTCAACATGAATTAAACATGGCATAAGTCTAAATACAACTTATATAATTCTTGTTGGTGAAACGAAAATGTAATGAATATCTCTGTCAATTTGACTCTTGGCCAGGTCAACTCGCCCTAGGGCTCACATGAGGGAGGGAGCACTTCCCGTTTCCGGGTGCCAATTAAAGAACCAAGCCTCATGTGTGTTTTCCTAGACACCAATTGTCTCATATCTGTTTATTCATTACCAAAATTAAATCCCAACCACTCATGTTCTCATAAACTGTTGTATGAGAAATTCTAGAATTTTCCTAACACTTTTCATAATTTCTGCTAATTTCCAAGCAATTTTCAGAATTACTGTACAACAGAAAATTTTAATTTTAGCAAAAATCAACATGACTAATTCATAAATTCAGAATAAACAATAATTGCACAATTCATAAATTCATAAATGCGGAAATAAATTCTCAGGAATTTCCAATATTCTAAACAGGGCAATTAATGCGGAAATATATGCAAATATTCATAAATGCAGAAAATAAGGCTAAGTACAGATTCAAACAGAGCCATAAAAATTTTCTGGATTTTCCTGATGATTTTCATATTTTTCTGGCAATTTCCAGATTTTCTAATCAATTTTCTGAATTTCTAATCACTTTCTGGGAAAAAAAGAAAAACAGAAGACAATAATTGCCAGAAAACAGAAAAAGGAAATAAAATAAGGAAAAACCCGATGGTTAAAAGGGTAATTTCACCCTTTTCCGTGTCTCAACCAAACTTTTAATCCGGTTTTGGTTCTGCTTGGGTCCGATCGTGTGTTGGACTTCATGTCCATCAACTTCACGCGTTCTGGTCTTCTGGACTTCGTGTCCAATTGCCAACGAAGAAACCGATCGGGACTTCAGTAGCCGGACGCGACGCGCACGGGCAGGCCAGAGCGATGGCTCCGTCGTGTGGGTGCAAGCCGCGGGGGCAGGGACCGGTGGTGGCGGCCGGACGCGCAGCCGCGCAGGGCGGGCTTCAAGCAGCGTTCGGGCTCGATTAGCGCCGGACGGCAACGCTGGCAGTACCGGCGGCGGGCAGTGCGCGAAATTGGCTTGAGCTGGCTTACGCGGCGAGTAGCTACCGGCCACTCTGGCGCGGCGGCCGTCGCAGACGCGACAAAGACATCTAGGCGGCGGGCGCTTCACTCGCGACCTGCAGTCGTGGCAGCGGTGGTCGGCTACGGCTGCAAGGAGGTGGCGACTCCGGCCGGCTGTAGCGTGCTTTCTGTTGGACTTCGAGTCCAGACGCGGGTTCACCGGCAGCTACGGGTCGCAAGGACCGAGGCGTCCGGCCGCAGCGGTGCTGCGCCAGCGGGACCGACAGGCTTCGGCGCGGTGACGTTGCCAGCGGCCGATTGTGCTTGAGCCATGGGAATAGCTGTGTGCCGACCTTGCGCACGGTTCGGCTCGCGCGTTTGTCAGTTCTGTGGTTCGTGGCCGAGGTTGGCTGCGTTCCGGTCGTGTGCGGTAGTCGCCAGTGCTTTTTCCCTTTGCGTGGCTTCATGCCGGCGCATAGAGTTATCGGCGGGACCTCGGGAACGACCGGTGGCAACAACTTCGTGTCGCGCCAGAGGCGACTGCAAGTCGCGTGTGGAAGGAGCCCGACCACGGCTACGTACCAAGGGCGCTGCGTGCGCGAGTGGCTGGCGACTTTTCCTTCGGCTTTGTGCCTGATCTATTGATTCTATACTGTAGCTTCATGCTTGTATATGCTCATGGCTTCGTGCCAAGTTTTGTAAGATCATCGCATGTAGCTTCGTGCCGCGACGACAAACACAATACTAGATGCATAAATTAGATGCAATATAGATTCAACGAGCGATTCAATTCAATCCCCGCATCTCACCTTTTCTCACTTTTTCGATCTGCTTTCCGGTAGACTATCGCGTAGGATAGAGTCGCGTAGGACTTTTTCGGCGATCCGATTGGATGCCGGCTTGATGGCGAGTTGATTGCAGATCGGATCGGGCGATCAATCGCCGGTAGTAGACGTTCGTCGTCGTCGATGATCCTTCGCTTCTTGTCTTTTCTCACCTTTCAATCTTTCTCCGGTAGAGCTTAGGTCGATAACGTGTTAGACAACCTCGCTATCGAATAGTCCGGGGTTGCCTAATAGATCTCAAGTGGAGAATAGACAGGGAGAAAGAGAGACACAATATGAGGAGGAACCAGGCCTGCTTTATTATTCTGTATGCTTGTCTACAATGGGGTGACCCCCTGCCTCCTATATATAGCGGTTCTGCTTAGAGATAAGGAAGAGTCCATATCGGATACGAATCCGGTTTCCTAACACTTTTAGCAAAATACCCAAGCTCTAGATGAGTGGAGACTCTTGGGATATTTTATATTTGCCCCCGAAGCCCCGAAATAAGCTGAACATAGTATGGTACATGCCATTTTTGCCCCTAATTTGTAGTGTAGTACAATGTAATGGTAATAAAATTTTGAGTCTTTACGTAGTTGATAGGGTATTTCTTTTCAATGATTTTAAGTATGTTAAATATTAACACAGAATAACACCAAATGATGTTAACCTCTCTCTCTAGATCTTATGCAGTTGTACGGTGTGGCTCATTAATTTCTCAGAAGAAGAATTGCAAATGATACTTGTATAATTTAATATGGTCTTGCAAAACAAACTTTATAAATTTGTGTATAAATACAAAGGAGTAATACACAAATATAATTAAAGCATTACAACCAAGGTAACAAGGTCTATTTGTCTTTAATCCTTAGTTATATAGTTTTTGAGATAACATACTAGCCAAACGCTTTTCTGAGACAGGTTCAAATTATAAAAAAAAAAATAGATTATGAGAGAATCTAGAACTTTATCAAACATACCCTTAATCTTTTCCTCTTGCTTGTTCCAGGCGAGATGGAATTACCTTCTCCCCCCTTTGGCCCAAAGATGCGGCCTTCCCCTTTAGAATCCCACGGATATAAATTATATACAATGATGCAATTAATTTTTCGTACCTAATTTCAGTCATCTTAAGGAGTAAGGTCTCCGGAAATAAATTCTATGCAACGGTATTGTATATCAGGACCTGTGCAACACCGTGCGGATTGATGTCATGTGTCCCATTTTTTCAATCTATAGAGCCTAACGTTTCGTCTTCCAAGCTGGCTGCTTGGGGATTGAGTAAGCGGGACACATGGCGTTAATCTACACGGTGTTGCATAGGTCTTGATATACAACACCGTGCGGATTGATGCCATGTGTCCCATTTTTTCAATCTATAAAGCCTAACGTTTCGTCTTCCGAGCTGGTTGCTTAGGGATTGAGTAAGCGGGACACATGACGTTAATCTGCACGGTGTTGCACAGGTCTTGATATACAATATCGTTGCATAGAATTTATTTCCAAGGTCTCCTTGTCGAAGTCGTACACGAATTCGTTTGCTTCGTTATATCTTCGCCGCCTCGCATGTTTTGCTCTGCAACCAATCACACAGCGTGCATCAAACTTTTTTGCGATGGCCGGTCCAGGCCCTCGTGCAACGTCCGGCTGGTCCGACCTCCCAGCCGATCTCCTCGTCCCAATCCTTCTACGCCTCGAGCTCCCCGAAACCCTTATGTCCGCATCCGCCTGCGCGTGGTGGCGCGCCACCGCGGCTACCGCGCGCCTGCCTCCTGCTTCGCCCCGCACCGTGGCTGATGTGCTCGGCCGAACCGCCGCGCCCAGATACTCGCTGGATGTTGATGCGTGGGTGGCGCGACATTAATCCTGTCACCGTCAGCAGCGAGTTTCGCAACCTCCTCAACCCAGAAAAGGCTTACAAGGGTGGCTTTCCCCAGGGCCGCACGCTGCACTGCCACGGAGCCTCCCATGGCTGGCTGATCGTGTCGGTTGAACTCTCCAACCTCGTCCTCTACAGCCCCTTCACCTCGGCATCGATCCCCCTCCCACCTGTCACAGTCCAATCCCAACCAAGCATGCATTGAGATTGAGGGCAAATAGGTAAATGCACTAGATCATTTTTTTTTCCCACCCTCATTTTTCTTTTCCTTCTCTCTTTCTCCACCTAGCCTCTTTCCCCACGCCTCCTCCTCCCTTCTTCTGTTTCCCCGCCCGACGCCATCGCCTGGGGCGACGCCGGTGTCTCCCTTGCTCCGCGCCTGGCTCGGCCGTGGCCCGCGCTCTGCGCCCTTCGCCGCCCCTCCGTCGCCCTCACTCCTCGCGCCTTCACCGGCCGCCCTCGCCTCGTCCTCCACGCCTCCAGTGGCCGCCGCCGCCGCTTCCGGCCGTCGCCCCCGGCTCCCCGCCTCCTGCTGCTCGGTGAACCTCCCCCTCCCTCTTGCACTCCCTCCCTCCCTCTACCTCACCATGGCCGAGCCCTAGCCTCAACCGGCCATGGCTAGGGTTTATGTGCATTTGGGGATTTTGCCCCAAATGGATGCTTGTATTCTTGGATTGTGCATGAATATTAGTATGGGAGTGTGATTCGTTGTTGTCGTTATGTAATTTTGTGGGCAAATTAGATAGGAATGGAGACTGTGCCTTGATGCGCTTGGGTCAGTTGAGGAATTGAGGGATTAAATTGAAATCTTGTGCACTGGTTTATGGTGTGAATGATTTAGTAGTTGGGGAGGATACTGCTAATGGTTGACCTTCCTTCTTCTTGCTCCTGGTTCCTTGTGCCGTCTCCTGGAGCTCCTGGGGTTAGCTGTGGCGTCGCTCTTCTGATGGAGATGCATTGAGGGTTTGCTTGGGGCTCGGTTCTGGCATGAAGTCTATAACCCTTGTCCTGGGTACCACCTTATGTAGCTCAGTTGATTCTAGAGTGGCTGTGGGTTGATGATTCGGAATGGTTGTGAGTTAATGTTATGCTAGTTGTGGCTAGTAAGTTCTTTACATAGTAAATGTTGAAGCTTAATGCTAAGATCTAAAAGTGAGTCTTTGTCCTTTGGTTTGTGTTGCGAAGATTTTGTTATAATGTCCTCGCCACCGGGAGGTGTTTTATGTTCTCAATTCCAATGCTTTAGGAGCGTGTGTGGCTGACCAGAATACATGATGCAACCCTTGCATTTCCCAAAGATGGAGACCAAGTCCCTAGTCTTTTCATTCGACCCTTACTGCCTATGCTCTATTATAGTTCGTTGTCCGCGATTGAGCCCGTAACGGATAGCTGGGAGGGTTAGAGCATTGTTGGCTTGTGATGAGAATAGGCAAGGTTGTAAGGTAGGGTGTGGTTGTGCGGGTAAATTTTGTTTTGGTTTGGCTTCACTCTTTATTTGGCGTCGCCCTGGATTCAACTTGGGTTGGGTTAGTTCTAGAGGTCAGCTTTGCGATCTGTTGGAGCGCTATGCTTCGGATGCAAACCGCGAGGGTTGTGCTAGGTCCGTGTCCTGAATTTTCCTTTCATATGGCTGAAGCCTCTAGTCTATGATAAATGAGTTCGTGAGGGTCCTTATGCTCTATTCTAGTTCGGTTTCAGTGTTTGAGCACCTACGGTTAGTTGGGATTGGTACCAAATAGGAAAAACTTAGTGGAGGGCGAGCAATTAAGTCACTAGCTATAAGGTTTTCGATTCGAGTTAGTGTTGAGCCATTCATAATATTGCTCGGCTGTTATTGTGGAATTTTGTAATGCGTATTTTCATTTTGGTTTGTCGAATGCTTGCATATTGTCTTCAACTGTCTTTTCATCGCATATGCACGGCATACATCTCATTCCATATGCATTGTTATCGTGTAGAGAACGATCACACGGAGGGTGACGTGGCCGCGATCGAGGGTGATCACGGTGAGCAGGTTGTCACTGAGACTCCGGCAGAAGCATCAGGCAAGCACCTAAGCATGTTCAACCCTCTATATATGTTTTATTTTGGTGAATAAAATGCTTATTGAATGATTAGGTTTTGCATTAGGAGTCAAATGGTGGTAAGGGTAGTAGAACCTAATTGCTGCACACTCACTCCTTGACACTTGTTGAACTTTTCCTTTGGAGCTAGCTTATGGGTAAATACAATGTGTCCATGCTTAGTTTGCTTAGAGGTCGGGTTTGGGCCAAGTGGTGGACGGTTCCATCACTTGAGAGTACTCAATGCTACACATGTGAACTATTTTGGAAATGGGTTCAGTCATGCTACTTGGAGGTAAATATTAATAAATGGCGACCGGGCGGGAGAGTAGGGTCAATTGGGTATGGAGACTCAATTGGCGTAGTCCCGCCTGTGTCAATTAAGGACCGATCCGTTTGTGTGCCATGTTGATCGAGCACCATCAGGTTGATCGCATGCCTGATTATGGAGGGTAAGCCACTCTTTCATCGCATGCCGTTCGATGGATCATGCCCTCATGCGGTTGGACGTGGTTGAGGGCGAGGCTTAGTCGACCCTCGAGGGCCAAGCCGGGCTTGGGCCGCTCGAGGGGGTGCTAGGTGCTCGGACCGCATGAAGATGGTTCAACGACTGGGTCTGGATGGGAGGGGGTTGACAGGAGGTACTTTGTGGCACATGTCGTGCGATCAATGCTTCCTGCAGGGTTAATCAAGCGATTCGAATTGCCGCGCCTCGGATATGAGCACGCCGCGTCATCCGACACTCAACGTAGTAATAACTTAAATTCCTGGCTCGTCGTTGTACTTGAGCTTTAAAATGGTTGTAAATGCTTTACTTTAGTGTTGTTACCTTTCAACTCCATGTTAGAAGTAGGTGCGGTCAATAACTGCTTTAAATTTGTAATCGGTTTAGCTGTTATACTTATACTACAAATGTTAATGCTTTTCCGCACTATTACCTTCAGCTTTATTCCTTTCTGTACCCAAATGCATAACCCTTTGGAGTCGGTCATATATGGACCACGGGTAAGTCTTGCGAGTACCTTCGTACTCATGCTTCTGCTTTGTGGTTTTCAGGTGAGGATCAGGAGGGCTGCGAGTTCTGTCCCTACTGCCTCTCGGTGCCCGGGCGGGACACCGAGTAGAGGTTATCGCGATAAACACACGCCTGAAGTGTTCAAAGCGAACACTTCCGGAGATGTCATATTTTGCTAATGTGTTGGTTAAACTCCCTTTTGTTGTATAGCTAGCTTTAAATACCATGTCCTGTGTGGCTTGAAGACTTGGTATTCTTCCTGTTGATCGTGGTTGTGTTGTGATGTCCTTATCATGCTTGTTTGTTGCTTTTATCCTTTCCATATTATCATGCTATATCAACTGCTTTTCTTGTCTGCTGAGTGGATGTCCTAGAATCTAGGAAGGTCATGCCGGATTTTCGAATTTTTGTGCTATCTTGGTTTAGGTTGCATCATCTTATTTGTCTAGCATGCTAGTTGAGTTGTTTTAGTTGTGTGGTTGTCAGGTTTGTCTTTGTGCTTTGGTTTAGTCGTTTTGTTGTGCTTCCGCGTTGCGTGTCCGGTTGTGGGGTTTTGAGTTCGTTGCCCCCTTTATGCAAATTGAGTTGTGATAACGGTGGAAACCGGTATGCGGGGCGATCCTGGGCGAGTTCGGGTCGCATACCGGGGGAATACCGGGACTGTGGTCGAGTTATTTGAATGGTTCCTCTGTTATCTCATTTGGGCTTGGATGCTAGCATCGCGAGCGCCATCGGCGAATCGTTGCTAGCCTCCAAATCCAATGAGGTTAACGGGGTGTTCCAATAGCTCGAGGACAGTCTGGACGGCTCCTCACACCACCCATCACAGATTTCGCCAGCATCGAGGCGGTCTACGGCGGTGAAGGAGGAACGACGATCATAGGTTATCGTTTTGAGCAATACCGTGCAGTTATTGGTGTCGGTTCCCTGGGTGAATGGTTCTACCAGAAGGCGGCGCTGTCGAGCTCTCCGTCCCAAGGAGGCGGCTACACTGCTATGATCATCCATAGGGCCGGTGACCAGCTGTCCTTCGCTAGGGCTGGAGAGGGCTGCTGGCGACTAGCATCAACCATAGATAGCAGTATTCATGGTATGTACGCCGATGGTGTCTACCACAATGGCAGGTTCTACACGGTGAGAATGAACGGGTCTGTGGAAGCATGGGATCTTGAGCCAGCCGGCGCGAAAAAGGAATTGATCATCGGCAAAAAGGATGGATGCGGCGTCATTCTAACCAGGTTCCTAGTGTCGACGCCATGGGGAGATCTCCTGCAAATCATGCCGATTCTTGCGCCCAGACGGGAAAAATACCCGCGGCGCGTGAAGGTTGAGGTAGACAGGGTGGATCCTGGGGGACGCAGCCGGCAAGCGCTCTGCCCTGCGACGGCCCTGCGTGGGCACGCCGTGTTCCTCGGAAAAAAATCACTCGGCGTGTTTACCCATCGACAGATTCCCCGAGCTGAGACCCAACTGTGTATACTTCACAGGTCCTTGTTGTCTGATGCAGGAATATTTCCTCGGTACCAAGCGTCATGGTTGGCAAGGTGTAAGGATCTATGACCTGGAAAATAGGACGTTGGAGGATGCTTTCCCCTGTTCCGGCCGGGACTATAGACAAGCTCGAGATGTGATATGGATCACACCAAATCTTTGATGGATACTAGTAAGATGCCCGTGCGTTGCAACGGAGTCTCAAAAAAGTGTGATAATTGGTTAAAAACCGTCAAGAATTGAAGGGGTTCGAAATCAAACTTTTTGAAGAAACAATTCAAAAAAATTCATCTTCACTGATAATAGCTCGATATGCCTCGATAATCAACCGACCAAGTGAACTTCTTTGGAGATCTAATTTTTGAGACTTTCATCGATAATCGCTCGATATTCACCAATTTTCGACCGGTATCATAAAATTTTTTTTCAAATTTTTTGAATTTGTTCAATTTACTGAAAGGTTTCTAATTTCGTGCCGGCTCGGTAAAATCGATAATTAAGCGATTATGTCGATAAGTTGAACCCTGTAGCCGACAAAGGCTACTAGACTAACGTCATGAATTGCTCCTTGCATCCAAATGGAATCGTCATTTTTTTCTCTAGTAAGCTTGAAACGTGCAATACACGTTTATCCAATATAACTTAGACAAATTGTTTTGGAAAGCATAAAAGACTAACATATATCAGCTTTCTAGTGTTGTATATGCAAAAAAAAAAAAAAAAAAAAAAAATTATTTCTGCAGGTAAATGTTTCTCAAGAAGGTCTGCTATACTATTAGTACCTGCATGTTCATTTTGAATTATCTAAACAAATGTGGGAGGAGATTTTTAACATATTGAGATTTAGTACAGAGAAAAATTAAACCTTGCAAGGGTTAAGGAAGCAAGACATGTTTAATTCTACCATAAATACTTAAGAAATGACGGAGGTAGATATGTCTAGTGGTCGCTTTAATTGATCTAATGAGCATGAAAACCATACTCTTGAGAAGCTAGATAGAATCTTGGTTAATAAAGATTGAGAAAATATGTTCCCATTGGTTTGTCTGCAAAAGCTTCCTAGGCAAATGTCTGATCATATTCCTTTGATCCTTAAGTTGAGTCTAGATACTTCTAGGACACCTAAACCCTTCAAATTTGAGTTACCTTGGTTGCATCATGAAGATTTCATGGAAAAAAAATTAAAACAAACCTGGAATGAGCTTGTAAATTTTAAAAAGTCCGTTGATGCAATGCTTGATAAATTGAAATCAAACAAGAAATATTTTAAAGGTTGGGGTATCAATCTGATGGGAGAAAAAGGAAAAGAAAACAAAACTTGTAGAATGAACTGAATTAAAGGTTGGGGTAGAATGGTGAAGTGGTGTGACAACAAACATTTTATCTTAGGACCGACATTTGCAACAAGATATTCATTTTTTTCAACTCAGCCGAGACATATATATTGCTTTATTACCAACTAAGCTAACTCAAGATTCATCTATACAACATACTTTTCCGTTCCAGTGGGTAGAATGGTGAATTGGTGTGACACCAAACATTTTATCTTAGGACTGACGTTTGCAATAAGATTACAAAGTGTGTAAACATCTACAGAATGATTCAACCAACTGCTAAAGCTTGTCCCGCAACACAAGATTTAATCTTTAGCACAAATCAATGGGTTCATTAGCAGTTCAAATAATGGTACCAGTATTATCCATAAAATGATCAGTAATCAGAACTTTGAGGAAAGCAGGGAACACATAAATAACTCTGCTAGTCTATTTGCCAATTTTATTAGCACTGGTTGCATCTAATGCAAGGAATAAACATCATACCATATACTAAGCGTCTGCATCTGTGCCAAATGGAAGATCGAATAGATTTAAAGTTGTCTGATCAGCAGAGGTTCCTTCCTGTAAACCAAAGGTATTATATAGAAAAATCCACTTCCAAGAACAGCAATGGTATGGAAAAAATGCTAAATGGCGCAAGAAGGTACAAAAGCTTTACCACTGAAGGAACAACAGATAATGGAGATGGCTCTAGGAAAGCAGCAAATGGTGCATTAGGAGCTAACCCATCCATGAAAATTTTATGGGGATCATCATTATGAGATTCCAGCATGAAAACACCTATATTATTAGATTATTTAGAGATTGTGTAAAATTGAAGAGGACAAGGGGGTACCTTTGAAGCAATAAAGTAAATGGACTACTGGCGGTAAGGGACAAATTATGGGCATTTTTGTGTTCATCAGTTTGCGGCTGAGCATTGGATAGATTATGCCATGATCGCATTTATGATTTTAAGCCGAACAAGGTCAACTTGATAGTGTAACCTCACAATGGTAACAGTTAAAATTCCAGTCTGATAAAGGACAGTTTTCAGGCAGACTAACAGTTAGATGTTGAAAATTTAACATATTGTACATGTACCTATCTCCTAGAGGCCTTTCAGAAAACCCTTCCATCAACATACCTTCTCTCCACATAAACATCTTTTATGAATTCCCTAAGACCGTTAGTGTTGCTACAACATTACTTTTTAGTAAGAGCATATATCATATGATGTCCCATATGTATTAACCAACCGAAGTACGTATACATGATAGTGATTGAGTTATTACCTGCTATCAGGTAGACTCATTTGCTGGGCATCAAAGTCCTTGAAGAAAGATTCCCTGGCTCGCTGCATCATTCGCTTTTGGAGTTAGTACATGAATCAAAAGGGCATTCGAAGCTCCAAGCAACAAACAAGAGAAAGAAAGTTGCAATCGCCCTGAAAGTGAGCAGGCTACATTAACAGCAAGTCAATCAGAAAATTATCACTAAAAAGTAAAAAAAGAATTCAGAACTGACATATATTTAACAGATCTTATCACTGGTTAACAACTACAATTCCAAAATTATATGAACAAGCTAATAAGGCCCTGTTTGGTACAGCTCCAGATCCCAGCTCCACCTCAGAACTGAAACTTGTAGACTGAAATAAAGTGACTTAAGTTTATAATTTTATTCTAAAATGTAAACAAGATGATCCACCTAAACACTCTTAATATACCCACAGCTCTAGCTTCAGGAATTTGGTGAAGCTAGGAATACCTAGCTCCACTAACTCCAAGAATTTGGTGGCGCTGGAGCTCTGCCAAACACCCCCTAAATACACATGGTGCCAACCAAATTGAGCTGCATTTCCAGCATAAATAGCTCCAGATTTAATTATTCCTTATGCATAGAACCAATTATAAGTCCCAAAAACATAGCTCTCAGTCACATCTTCAAACTAATCAAACATTTTATTGAACTGAAGAGAATTTCTGCATCATTAGGTCTGTACACTTCAACGGCAAGACAACAGGGGACAACATTACCTTAATAATTCCACCATATATTACGATACTTGGTCGATTAAGACATCCCATTGCCATTATTGTACCTTGCATCTGCAACGCAAAGGGGCATTAAATCCAAATGCGATAACACCAAAATGCACATAGTTATCCCACAGGCTCCTCTCGTGTAGAAGGAAGACAACAGATAAATCAGAGTACAATAAAGCTACAAAAACTGAGTTTTTTCTTATTCATAAATATTACAGTAAAAACACATCTACAGTCAATGAAAGCTGCAATTTTAATCTCTACTGGCACAATTAGTCAAGTATTGAGGTAAGATAAGAACATATTTCAAGGCGTACAATCGCTTACTACCAGAATAATGATAATACTAACAGAATGGAGCTCAGATTCTTGTCGCATCCAGGGATTGAGATGTTGACATCGCAGTGCTGCATGCCCATGACGGTTTCGATGCTGTTGGCGATGAGTTCGCGCGACTGGAGGCTATAGCACATGTAGCACATGCCCTTGGTGCCCATGGAGATGGCATCGGTGGCGAGGACGCCTCGGAGGGAGGGGAGTAGCGGGTGCCACAGCGCCAATAGCACGTCGCGCTCGAACCAGATCTGTCGGTGCCCGTCCTCGCCACCGCTGCCGGCCTTCTTGTGCCGTGCCGCCGCCGCCTCCCGCGAGATCGCCTTGAGAGCCATGGTGTCCCCGCCTCCTCCTCTGTCCTCCCCGGGCACGACATGGAACACGATGCCCTTAGCACTGCGCCCGAGCACGGACACGGCCTTGAGGTCCGCCAGGCTCAACCGCCATGGCAACGCCGGCTCCGGCGGCGAGGGCTCCGTGGTCGTCATGGCGGGGCTCCGGTGGATAGGAATTGGGCGAGCGACAACGGTGGTGGTGACGCTAGGAGTAGGAGAAGATTTAGGGGGAGAACGTATGGGGGCGGAGGGTTACGGTCTTACATATGACTGGAGGCGAGCGCCGAGCGGAGTCGTGCGAGCGTGGCGGTTTCCAGAGCGTGGCGGTGATAAGTGGGATCATCGTGGAGTAGATGGGCTGGCGCTGAGCCTTTTCATGTGGACGATCCATTAATGCAGGGTAAACTCATTCATTTATTAGTTAAGACTAGCTACATGCCCGTGCGTTGCTACGAAAAATAAAATTGATAACGAAAAATAAAGATTAAAAAATAAAAAAAATTATTTTACAAGATCAAACATCTATCTTTAACGCTTCGTTTCTTGTGAAAGCTGGCTAATTAAAGCAACGTTTCGTTTCTTGAGTAGGGCAATTAAGCAGGGCAATTAAGTAGAGCAATTAAACAGGGCAATTAATGACGTGTAGAATGGACCACTGCCACCAAGTGGTGCTTTAGAATAGTAGAGATAAGTACCTACCGCTTCTGAAGAAGTTGTCGCTAGTCTTTGCCACCCAAATTGGGATTCTCCTTTATTATATATCCTCAATGCGTATCTAATAAGGCCCTGTTTGTTTCAGCTGTGGATTGTAGAAAGCAGCTTTTAAAATCTAGATTGTAAAAGCTGGATTGTTGAAAGCTGGAGGTTGAAAAGCTGATGGCTGTTTGGCAACCCAGATTATAGTGTGTTTGGATTGCTATTTCTTCTTGGCAAAAGTCTATGGTACCCTCGATTATAGGTTGTAAAGTCTGTGTGAATAGTGGGGGGCAATGATGGGTAATTTTCACTGAAGTTGAATGGGTATTTGAAAGGACCAACGATGTCGCCTAGAGGGGGGTGAATAGGCGGATTAAAATTTACGCAATGAATAAAATCGCCGAAGTGGTCAACCCGAGTCTCCGGTTTTGGTCCGGATACTCGGCTTGTCCTGAGTGTCCTATTGAGTCCGGACTCTCGGGTTAGTAGCTCGGGGCGTAATAAAAATACTCTAGCAAGCACAATAAACTACTATAACTAGAAAGCAAGAACAACCTAGAACAATTGCTAGACAAGATTTGAATTAAAGCTAAGCAAAGAGCTAGATCTAATTTCACAAATTCAAATCCAAAAGAGCAAGACTAGGAAGTAAAAGAGAGAGCGAGAGACGCGATTTTTCACCGAAGTTCAGATTCTTGAAGGGAATCCTACGTCTCCGTTGAGGTGGCTCGGTCACACTTGAGCCTGGTCTCTTTCAACCCGCTTTCCTCCCGGTGTTGCACAAATGCACTCGCCGGCTTCACTCCTTGTCTCTTTCCTTTCGGAGGCGAGACTAGCCTTCACAAACGACCGGGGCTCACCACACAAGTTGGTAGCTCCCGGTGACTCCTAGCCGTCTAGGAGACCTTCAACCTCCAAGAGAAATAGCACCACGAAGAATCGCTTGGAGGATGAACTAGTGCTCAACAAGATGAAATGAATGCACTTAGCACTTTGCTTCTTCCTCTCCTCACCAAAAGGATCAACAACCAAATTAATTGGTGGGAGGAAGAGGGCTCTATTGAATGCTTAGAGATGGTTAGGAATGGCTTGAATCTTTGCTATGAATGAGCTCAATAGAGATCCTAGCCGTTGGAGTGGAGTAGAGGCTTTAAATACCCTTTTGAAAACTAGCCAGTTACTCTGCTTTTGAACAGCCGAGTATCCGAACAAATAACCCGGAGACTCCGGACCAAATGTCCGGATACTCCGGACCAGCTGGAACCAAAAGCAACCGAGAGGTCCAACCCGGAGACTCCGGACAAAATGTCCGGATACTCCGGACCAAATGTCCGGATACTCCGGGATATCCAGTTCGGTTTCAAATTGAAACTTTTCAAAACGAAATGTAGGAGTGCTAATTTGAGATGCAGTATTTGATGTTGAGCACATGCACATCCTAAAGTCGATTTCTCGTCATACCCTCTTAATAGTACGGCTATCCTTAAGACACAAATAAATAAAATGATACAACTTTGGTCTTGATGCCGTCCTTTTGCTTTTGAGTAGTCATAGGGCCGTCCAATGTCATTCCAAGCTCGATATGATCTCGATCTCTGCAGTATTCTTGGATAAAACATTAGATCTCTTTAATTGTGTCATCATTAATCACCAAAACAATTTGAGGGGCCTAGATGCACTTTCAGTATTGTAGTCTTTTGCAAAAAAAAAGCTGAGAAAAGCTCCTCCAGAGTGGATTGTGTGGTTGCTACAATCTGGCTTCCAGATTATTACAATCCAGATTGAAAGCTTCATGTTTGTTGATCTTCTAGCTTTTAAAAGCAGCTTTCTACAATCCCCAGCTGAAAAAAATAGGGCCTAACTCATCTTGTATGGATGCATGTTTCACACATTAAGATATGTTATTGCCGGTGGAAAAAGAAATTTTTACTGTATTGCGGTGCAGGGAAGCAAGGTGGGGTCTGTCATTGCGCGTGGCTACTACATTGAACACCTTGAGTAAAATATGACGAAACTTTTTCTTTCCCCTCCTTTTCTTATCCTTGTTCAGTTTATAATGTATGTAGAAGTTACAGAGGAAGAAACGATTTGAAGTAAATAGTTTGAAAAAGTACAGTAGTGTATTTTGAGTATATGGAAATTAGATTTGTGGTTTTGTGATTGCAACAGATCATAGCCATTGAAATGAGTGATATGCAAGTGTACTGTAGATGAACTTACACATATTACCATTCTCGTTTTGCTTACGTAGTTTTCATTTTCTTTTTGAGGCTTGTTTTCATAGTTCAATTGAATATATTAATAATTATTAATATTATTATAACCCTATTATATCTGGGAGGTTTGGAGCTCCCTCAAGCATCCACCTCACCTCCACCTTCTCTCTCCTCTATTTCGCGAAAAGGTCCTCCGTTTTTTCGAAATTACGTATAGGTCCCTATGTGATTTTCTGTGAGAGGAAAAATAATTTTCCCGCTTCGCGTTTAGGTCCCTCATTTGGTATTTTACAAAGAGAGCCCCCATTAAATGCGAATAGCGAACGAGCCCTTTTCTAATTTTTCAAAATAGCGTATAGGTCCAAAATTATAACAAATAGGTCTCTGTGCTTTACGTTCGGGTCCTTTCTCCGTTTTGCTCGGAAAAAATGTTTTCGTGATCCGTTTTTCCTCCGGAGCATGGGAAAAATGTTTTCGTTTACCGTTTTCTCTAAGAAAAAAATTGAAAATCCGTTTTTAAATCAGGCGTTTATCCGTTTTTGTTGGAAAAAATGGTTTCGTTATTCGTTTTTCCTCCAAAGCATGGGAAAAAATGTTTTACGTCGTTTTTCCTCGTTTTTCGTTTTCTCTTAAAAAAAATGAAAAGATCATTTCATTTTTCGCCCGTCGTTTATCCGTTTTTGTTGGAAAAAAATGGTTTCGTTTTTCGTTTTTCCTCCAGAGCATGGGAAAAATTGTTTTACGTCGTTTTTCCTCGTTTTCCTACGAAAAAAATGTTCCATAGTCCGTTTTTTCTCCATAAAAAAACACAAATCCGTTTCCCGTTCACGCGCGCGGCGTGCGCCGCGCGGCGTGGCGTACCATCCTAGTCTCTACCTCTATTACGCTGGGAAGTATTGGCGAGCGCTCAGCCCATCCACGTTAGCGCTTTGTGCGGAGAGGCCCTCGCATTTTCCGTAACTGCGGGCGAGCCCTCGGTAACGACAGCCGACGATTTCGCAGGTGTCTGCTAATCCAGCCGTCCATGCGTCTCCCAGCACAAGTTCTTGCGTCACCTAGGAATCGACGCTCGCGGAGCCCTCGAGGCGGTGCTCCCTTTCTCCCTCCCGCTCTCTGCTTGGCCGCATCACCGCTCCTCTCGGCGATTCCTTCTCCACCTCTTCTTCCGCTCCCCTGGTGACCTTGATTTTTTGTGGAGGCAATAGCAACGCCGTTGCCCTAGCCCATCGCTAGGCTTCCTGTCTGCTGCCCTTCATGCCCGTTCCCCTTCCTGTCCGCCGAACAAGGGGGCCGAATCTAGCTGCAGCGCAGCGACGTTCCTCTGTCCCGAATCCGGAGGCGTCCTCCCGTTCTTGCCCCAGATCCGGACGCGACGCTGTGCCTTCTTCATCGTCAATGGAGTACGGACTGGTTGACGTGCGGAGGCTGGGGGTAGCCGAGCAGAGGGAGGTCGGCGGCACCATCAAATCCCTCCGTCCGCCCCTTAGTTCCTTCGCGTCGCCTAAACCAGCCTAGGCGATGCCGACACTGGCCCTGCTCAAACGCCACCAGTGCTAAGGTCGATTCCTTCTAAAACCTTCTCATACCTTCCACCCAACCTAAACCCTTTACAAGTCCACAAGAACCCAACCTCCCCCCGCCGCGCACTCGGAGCCCACACCGCCGGCTGCCAAGTCCAAGGGGAAGAAGAAGGACGACGATCTGGTTAGCTCGCTCTGGAAGTGAAATCAAAATTTCGTGTTGCTTGATTTGATCCACGATTTTACTTTGCCTGATGTGTTTGGATGGTGGTGGTTTGTGCACATTCGTGGAGGATTTGGCGCTCAGGGAGCAGCTCGAACTCTACGTGTTATGGCCGCAGGATGCAGATCCCGGCGTACAGAGGCTCGCGCTCGAGAACATGAGGTATTTTTCACTTTCTCGTTATAGGATTGTGGTGCTTCCCCTATTTTTCGGTAGCCTACTTAGGTCTGGTGTTGCTTGTGCTGCTCGCTCTAGGTTTAGATTCCTAATCACTCTGCGATCGCTTTGATCGATTTTGTTATCTTCGATTCGTTCCCTTTTTTGTTAGAAATCTGCGTTGTTGTTTCTGTAATCTGTTTTTTTTGGGTGCGTTCCTCTGTTGAACTGTCCCGGCCGAGCCATCCATTTTATGGATCGATTTTGTTTTTGTAGACCCATTACTCAGTGCTTGTGTTTGTTTTGCTGGATGTAGGCTGTGTTTGCTGCTTTTAGTGATAACGATTGCGACACCGAAGACCATCCCTGTCAGGTAATGATCTTTCTGCCCTGGTGAGAAAAGGTGTTGTTATATCTCCTTGTCAATTATATTAGTGTCTTGATTGTTGATTTGTTTATGCGTAGCTATTTGTTTTGCAATGGGTGTTTCCATGAAGAGATCTTCCTTACGATTTTTATTGTTTCGTTTTTGGGTGCAGATATGTAGCGCTATTCTGTGTGATTGCTGATACCAAGTGGGTATTCGGAGCATGTCTTTGTCGTGAGCCCGCCTTTTCAGTTTAGTGACAGAAGGTGATGTTACTTTGTCTTGTCATTTGTGTTGATACGTCGAATATTTGTTTGGTTATGTTGGCTGATCAGTTATCCAACGAACGTTTAATAGGCTTGATCGATTGGATGGTAAAAGCAGCTTTTATTTCGCTTTGGAAATTGTCTTAGGGTGTTGATTGTTGACATGTTTATGTCTGGCACAATATATTTTGTATCGAGTCAGAGTTCTTCCTTTTATAGTAGCTATTGAATATGTGTGTGTGGGGCTTGCTTTACTATTTCTATGATCTTTTTTTTGTGCGTTTCTGTGTTAAACTGTCCTGGTAAACCATTCATTTGACCGTTGTTGTCACCGTAGAGCCATTGCTCTTATGATGTTTGTGTTTTTTTTTCTTGGATGTAGAGTGTGCCTAATACTTTTGCTGATAGCACCTGTGATCTGAAGAACCATCTCTCTGATGATGCTTCTTTTCTTGGATGTAGAGTGTGCCTAATACTTTTGCTGATAGCACCTGTGATCTGAAGAACCATCTCTCTGATGATTCCTATTGTTTCGCTTTTGGATGCAGATACGTGGTATTGTTTTCAGTGATTACTGATACTGCTTGCACGTTCGGAGGCCATCTTTGTCGGCAAATCATCTTTCCCATCTGCTAACAAGAGGTGACATCGCTTTGTCTTGTTGGTGATGTTAATGTGTTGAGTATTTTTTTTTCCTATACTGGTTGATTAAGTGCACAACGAATATCTATTAGTTTTGGCCGGTTGAATGTTCATGTTATTACAGTCGCTGATTATCTATTTGTCGGTCGATTATCGTGTTTTCGCAGTGTGTTCCTATGCTATCTATCATGCTTCGAATGGACTTAATTTCCTGTATATATGTATCTTATATTTACTATGTTTGGTGTGTGGTCTGCACAGTGAGGTATCCTATTTATATATGTATGTATGTGTGTGTGTGTGTGTGTATATGTATGTATGTATATGGTTGTGTACGAGGATGTGTATGGTAATATATATGTTCCGCTGTAGACAACGTTTCTTCTGGCCATACTGTATAGACATTTTTGTTTTCTTTAGCATATTCTGTTTTTTTTCATTTTAATGGGTTGCTCTGCGTGGATTATTTTATGGTGTTCGCATGGTTCTATGTCTTAACTGATGGCCAGCGTAGATGTCTCTGTGTTTCTTTTTTTGAATTCATCTTTCTTTTGTTGTGATGTATGTGTATGTTTAACTTGTTCGTCTGTGTGCACGACGAAACACGCCCATAACTTATTGTGGTTTCATAAACATTTCTTGTGTGAGCAGGGCCTGATTGGTGTGTATGGAAGGTGTGATTGACACACATGGCTCTGAGGCTATGCTTATTTAAAAAGATACTGCTCATAACAAAACGTTGCCACAACAGTCCCACAACAGAGCCAAACATTTATAGCATCTTCAGATTTTACAGTTCTTAAATTATATATTATAAACCTTACCATACATACTATATACAATTCTTTAGTAATTAATGCTTCGGACATCTCTTTTCCTTACTATACATGCAAATATGATGACAGGAAGATGTTACATCACCTACTATTGGCCATGGAAAAACGCCTCCGTCACCACATGTGAATGGCCGGAACGATTTAACTGCCTTCTTTAATTTATGAATCTAGACAATCCGTTTTATTGTATAATCCTTTTCTATTCCTTACAGATCATGCCAACAACAGAATCTACACCGGAGCAAACATCATCCATTGCTCATTCTGACCTACACATTTCTCAAACTGATACAGGTTTATACCTCCATAGATAACCAAATGCTTCAGCTCTATTAGAATCATTCATATTACAATTCTGACATATTTATTTTGCTCTCAAAAATACTTGCAGCACCACCAGCAAAAAAACTTCGGTCAAGAGAAAGCTATTTATGGACAAATGATCCAGATCACATTAGAAAAAGGTTCTTCTTTATTACCTGCCATTACTACTCATTACAATCTTCCTTACTTACAGCAAGCAATTTGTTACTGGTGCCTACTCTTGACGCCCCCAAGCACATTAAATCATGCAGTAATCCATGGTGTTTTGCATACCCAACCCAAAAAAAGACTACAATATGCTACGCGCACTGATTATATGTAATGTATATATGTGTGTGTGTGCGCGCGCGCATATACACATATGTAGAACCATGCGCAGAACAGCTATATAATGTATGGTCCTGTGCTTTATCTATTATGTAACGTCTCAGTCTTCGCATATCCAGCTCCGCTACAAATATCCCTCATCTTTTGGACCAGGAAAGTTAATCCGGAACAATATTTTGCTGTTTATCCAACTCGTGTTTGCACAGCATACATCCTTAAGTTCTTCGGATAGTAGGTTCTGTGCTCTCTACTTAATCTTCCTCTTTTGGTTATCACCTTACATATCTACTTGGAGAAAATTCTTTAATCCTTCCTGCCTTAACCACAATTTTTGCCCTAATTATACGCACGTTTATTTATTTCACGATAACTGTGAAAACATAACTTAAAATTCTGTCCATGCCATCCGCCGGTGTAAAACATTCTAAACAAAACGGCGCGGCAGGACGCGCTTCTTTGCCTTAGTAATAATAATAATAATAACTTATACTATAAAGGAAGGAAATCGTGAACGCTCATGAGGGCCACGTCACTCGATTTTTTGCCACCGTCTGTCCCTTGCGTCGCTGCCGATCCGCCTCTCCACGTGTTCCCAAGGGCCAGCCCATCCAGCACCAACAAAAACCCTCAATGCAGAGCCCTCGACGACTCGATGCTTCGAGCCCGCCTGCGCCTGGAGACCTCGTGTAGCGCCTGCGCTCGGAGACCTCGAGGAGCCAGTCTCCGTCGCACGATCCGCCATGCCGCGCGCTTCGCCCACCCCCGTCCTGCTGCTTCCCCTCGCCTCGGCCGCGCTGCCCAACCTCTCGACACTCCTCGCGCGCTCCGCTTGTTTTGCCCTCCCGTGCGCTCCGCTGGTGTCTCCGTGCTCTCCCGAGGCTCCTCGCGCAATCCGCCGGCTCTCCTTGGAGGTTGCCATCCTTTCCGCTGCGGGCCCATCGCCTCCTGTGCGTCACCCAAGTCGAAGGCACCCCCTGCTGCCGTGGCTCCTCCTCCCAAACCCATGGTGAGTGTTCGTCTTTGTGCCTGTTTATTAGCATAATGAAATTTGAAACCTTTTGTTGAGATTGATTGACGTCCATTGCCGTCGCGATCGTCTCAGGGAGTGGCGGCATCGATAGGAAATTTGGGTGCCTCGAGGACCGGCCCTGGTGATCGCGCCGGCGCCTCAAAGGTGTGGCGCTGTTCGGAAGCAGTCCCCTGCGCACGCGCCGAATCATAGGAGCAATGGCGGCGCCCTGGGCCACCAAAATGGGCGTTCCCCGCCGCACCCTGATACGCCCCCTGGCCACCAGAGGATCTGGGACATGAGACAAGCCGGAGGAACGAAAAGGGGAAAGGGGAAAAGTTCAGAGGCACAAAGAAGTAGATGAAAAGCAAATTGTATTTGTGTTCATGTCATCTTACGCTGATACATTCTGATGGGTTTTATATACCCATCCGATATCGCTTTACGCTAAACCAGTCTTCCCCCTTTTAATTACATTGATTAACTCTCCCATATATTATCCCTTTTGTCGGTAAATACTATTACTTTTCGTTACTTCCGGCTAGCTTGTTTCTTCAGGCGCAAGTCGACCCCCTTGGTGCCGCTTCGGTCGTTACATCACCTCCCCCTGAAAGTGTTGCTTGCCCCCAAGCAACGGCCGTCGGAAATCTTTCCTGTAACACCATCAGATCCTCCCAAGTAGTGGCTTCATCTGGTAAACCTGTCCATTTCACCCGAACTTGAACCACCGCAGAATTTCCTTTTTTAACCATTCTCCTCTCCAAAATCTTCTCCGGTTCAGCAGAACGGGTATCAAGGTCCAATACTCTCGATAGCTCCGTGAAGACTGGAGAAAAATTAGGAGTAAAGGCCTTGAGCTGGGACACATGAAAAACTGGGTGTATGAAACTGCTGTCCGGCAAATCCAACTCATATGTAGCTTGCCCTATCTTCGTCTTGACACAGTAAGGTCCATAATATTTATACGCCAGCTTGGGATAAGGTCGGTTGACAAGAGAAGTTTGAGCATACGGTTGTAGCTTCAACAAAACTTGTTCACTCACCTGAAATTGCCATTCTTGCCGATGCCGGTCGGCCTTCATCTTCATGCGATTCTGGGATCATTCCAAATGCTGCTTAATCATCCTGTTATAGCTCTCTCGGTCTTCTATGAACTCGGCCACCTCCCCTGAACCACTGGCAGCTGAGGCGATGAAAAGTGCCACAGTTGGGTTCAACTCCATACAGAGCTTTGAAGGGCAGCATCCAAGGGAAGTATGGAAACTGGTATTGTACCAGAACTCTGCTAAGGCAAGCCACCCCTTCCATTTTCCCGGCGTCTCATGTATGGCACACCGAAGATACATATCTCTAGACATTGGTTCACGCGTTCGCTCTGACCGTCAGTCTGTGGGTGGTACGCCATACTATATTGGAGTTTGGTATCCATCGATTTGAATAATTCGCGCCAAAATTGACTGGTAAAATTTTTGTCCCTGTCCGAAGTTATGCTCCTCGGCACGCCGTGCAGTTTCACTACTTGCTCCAAAAAGAGTTTGGCCACTTTCTGTGGAATGAACGGGTGTCGTAGTGCGAGGAAGTGCGCATACTTGGAGAAACGGTCAACCACAACCATTATAGTGTTATAGCCCTCCGAGAGTGGTAATCCCTCAATGAAGTCCATAGTCACATCTTGCCAAGCGGATTCCGGAATTGGCAATGGTTGTAAAAGTCCGGCTGGTTTAGCTCGTTCACTCTTGGCCTTCTGACAAACTTCGCACTGCTTTACAAACTCCTCAACTTGCAGTTTCATTCCAGTCCAACAAAAGAGCTTCTTAAGTCGTTGATGTGGCATGAATGCCAGAATGTCCTCCTATTGCCCCGGCATGAAATGCTGCAATCAATTTTGTCTGTAGGGCTGAGTTATTACCGATCCACACCCTGCCGTCACGTCTGATTATCCCTTGCTATAAGTAATACCCCTGCTCGTCAGGACTCTGGAGCGCCAGTTGCTGTAAGCGTCGCATAGCATTCTCATCAGTGGCATAAGAGTTCACCACTTCCTGTATCCATCATGGTTGCACCTCGGTTATGGCATGAATTTCCGACGAATGGTCCACTCGAGACAATGCGTCTGCCATGACATTGTCCTTGCCCTTCTTGTACACGATTTTGAAGCTAAGTCCCATTAATCGAGTCATAGCCTTCCGTTGCATCTCTGATTGTAGTTGTTGCTCCTCCAAATAGCATAAACTCCTATGATCTGTCTTGATCACAAATTCCTGACGGTGTAGGTAAGTTCTCCATCTTTCAACTGCCAACAACAATGCGAGGAACTCTTTCTCATATATGGATAATTTTTTATGAAGAGGACCAAGTGCCTTGCTGAGAAATGCCACGGGATGTCCTTGCTGCAACAAAACCGCCCCCACCCCTTGATCACAAGCGTCGGTTTCAATCTCAAACCCGTGCTCAAAGTCAGGGAGCTTTAATACCGGTGTCATTGACATAGCTTCCTTCAACCTCACAAAGGCATTCTCAGCAGTTTCCTCCCATTCAAATGATTTCTTTTTCAATAGATTAGTTAATGGTTTCGCCAAAATGCCATATCCTCTCACGAATTTCCGGTAATAACCTGCTAAGCCAAGGAAGCCTCTCAATTCAGTTACATTTCTCGGTCTTGGCCACTCTACCATAGCTAGAGTTTTCTTGGGGTCAGTCGCCACCCCTTGGTCGGAAATGACGTGTCCCAAATACTTGAGTTGTCTTTGTGCGAAGGTACACTTCGATCTTTTGACAAAAAATTGCTGTTCTTTCAAGGCTTGCAACACTACCCTTAGGTGCTTCACATGTGTGTCCAGATCTGAACTATACACCAAGATATCATCAATAAAAACTAGCACAAACTTTTGAAGATATTCGGCTAACACTGAATTCATAACACAGTGAAACGTAAATGGCGCGTTCGTCAATCCAAACGGCATAACCTTGAATTGGTAGTGTCCATGATGCATTTTCAAGGCTGTTTTGATTTCATCTTCCTCTCTCATACGAATTTGATGGTATCCTGACCGTAAGTCCAATTTGGAGAAATATCGAGTGCCGGATAACTCATCCAACAGCTCATCGATCACTGGCATTGGGAACTTATTCTTGATGGTCAAATCATTTAGCCGATGATAATCCACGCAAAACCTCCACGTACCATCCTTTTTTTGCACCAATAGGACTGGAGAAGCAAACGGACTGATACTTGGGACAATAATTCCAGTATGGAGCATCTCCAATACCTGCCTCTCTATCTCATCTTCGTGCATAGGTGAGTATCTATAAGGTCTCAAGTTCACTAGAATAGCCCCCGGCATCAATGGTATGGCGTGGTCGTATTCCCTCTTCGGGGGTAGCCCTTTTGGTTCAGCGAATATCTCATGATACCTCTCCAACACTTCCTGTACCGCAGTCGGTATCTCTATTTCTTCCTCCTTGATGTTCACTTCTAGTACAGCCACTGCCCAAATATCATTTCCTTTCTTCCACTTGTTTAATTGCTCAGCACTTATTGACTTAAGTTCATTGCACTGCATCCCTCTGATCCCTTATATCTGAACCTTTCTTCCTTGGTGGTTGAACTCCAGAGTTTTGGCATGCCAATTACAAGTCATGGGACTACAAGTTTTCAGCCAGTCCATTCCCAAGATGGCATCATATGCTCCTAGTTCCAATACCCGAAAGTCAGTCTGGAAGGTGTATCCTTGTGTCCACCACTCCAGCTTTGGCACCCATTTATCACAACTCATCTTGTCCCCATTTGCTATCCTCACCTCTAAAGCATTGGTATCTTGAGTGATACACCCTATCCTATGCAAAAATTCAACATTAATAAAGCTATGTGTGTTTCCTGAATCAATCAATATCAACATGACCTGATTCCAAACCAATGCTCTTATCCTCAACGTTTCCTTTTCTTCAGTACCAGCCAGTGCATTAACCGAGAGGGTGCTCGTCTCTTCTGCCTCAATGTCTGCTATCTCCAGTAAATCCAAAACTTCATCCGACAGCATTTCCTTCTGTTCGTCGGCACTAATGGCCTGAAGTTGAGCTTGGACCTTCTTCTTACATTGCAAGTGATGATTCGGCTCGTACTTCTCTCCGCACTGATAACATAGCCCGTTGGCCCGCCGGTATTCACACACCTGCCTTGCTTTCCACAACTCCCCTTGTCCAACCTTCTGGCTACCGAGATAATTCTCTGACTTTGATGATCCAATTCCATCCCGAACACTCACAGTCCTTGGTTTCCAACTCTTGTTGAGATCCAATACTTCCTGTTGAATCTTTGCCAGCATAGCTGCTCGATCAACCGTCTCTGGAACCATACCCTGCATTGCCCCCCTAAGTTCCGGTTTGAGCCCTTTTACAAACTGTGATATAAAGAGTTCCTCACCATAATACGGGTTGTGCATGGATATTTCATACATTAGTTTGTCAAATTGACACTTATATTCTGTAACTGTTCCGGTCTGTCGGACTCCCACCAACTCCTCCATCAATCTCCGATGATCTTGTGCTCCAAACTTGCCTTCCACCGCTCGAATAAACTGATCCCAACTGCACAGATCATTCCGGATCTTGTATACCTGCAACCACTTCGATGCATTCCCTTCCATGTGCAGTGTCGCCACCGTCACCCACAAAGCTTCTGGAATGTTGAAGATTCGGAAGTAGTCGTTGCATTTCTCTCGCCACACACGAGGACCTTCTCCATCAAAATCTTGGGAAGGACATCTTCGGTAATGGGCTCCTCCTATTTCCCCCCGGCTCTCTTGCTGGCCTATCAAACGTGCCATCGCTTGAGCAGTCGACTCCATCTGCCTTACCAGGAGTTGATGATCCTTGGCTTGCTACTCAACCGCCTTCGCCGTCAACTCCGTCCTGGCGAATAACAGATCCAGACTCTCCTTGATCCCGCTCAGTAGATCCTCAGATCGTTCAGCCGTCGCCCCCATCGCCTCCAAGACGAGTTGGGTCTGGGCGGAAGGTTTCACTGGTGCTGTGTTGTCTGATCAGGCTGAGTCAACCAGGGTATTAGGGATTTCACAGAGATCATCAAGAACTGATCGAAGCCAGTCTTGAGTTCTCCAACCTTCACCTGGGATTTTACAATTCCAAGCCGATCGTACGAAGCTCTGATACCAATTGATACGCCCCTGGCCACCAGAGGATCTGGGACGTGAGACAAGCCGGAGGAACGAAAAGGGGAAAGGGGAAAAGTTCAGAGGCACAAAGAAGTAGATGAAAAGCAAATTGTATTTGTGTTCATGTCTGTCTTCTGCTAGTCTGTTACAGTGGGTTTTATATACCCATCCGATATCACTTTACGCTAAACCAGTCTTCCCCCTTCTAATTATATTGATTAACTCTCCCATATACTGTCCCTTTTGTCGGTAAATACTATTACTTTTCGTTACTTCCGGCTAGCTTGTTTCTTCAGGCGCAAGTCGACCGACCCCCTTGGTGCCGCTTCGGTCGTTACACACCCCCGCGGCCGGATCGGCCACAGTGGAGGAGGGAGCAGGAGGGGAGTTGGTGGTGGTATTAGCATTGGCAATGCTAATGGCAGTGGCAATGGCAGTGGCTACGGCAGTGGTGGCGGTGTCCGGCACGAGCAGGAGCACCGTGGGGGATTTGATGCCCAGCGCCGTGGGAGGGGCCACCAGTGTGGACCTGGACAGCCGCGCAGGCAACTTGGTCCCCAGATGGCCTTTGCCAGGGCTTGGCATGCTTTCCCAGCACAGCCGCCGCCGCCGCCGTTTTTCGCTCCACCTATGCCACCGCCACCGCCGTTCTATGGCGCATACTATGGGCCAATGATTGGATATGCACATCCCTGAATGAAATTGTACGAGTAGAATGTGGTGCGGTGCTACTGTTATTTGCGGTACTAATAAATTTTCTTTCATCTTGTTGGCAGAATTTGCACCTGGCTTCTACTTCATGCCGTATCCAGCGCTCCCTTTGCATGTGATGCTTCCACATATGGAGCAGCAGCAAGCGGCCCATCCACATATGGAGGAGCTGCAAGCGGTGCAGTCAGACGTAGAGGAACCGGAAGCAGCTCAACCACATGTGGAGGAGCTGCAAGCGGTGCAGCCAGATGTAGAGGAACCGGAAGCAGCGCAGCTGAAAGCAGAAGAGCAGGAGAAAGATTTGTGTGGTCGAATAGAGTGCTACTTTAGGTTGCTCCTGTGGCTCCTATAAATTTACAGGAAACATGCCTCTATCTATATAGCTGCTGCCAGTTCAATTTCTTAACACTTCCCCTTTTTTGGCAGTCAAAATAATTTGTGCAAAGACCTATTCTTGACGTAGAATATGGATGCGGAGGGTTGGGTTCCATTGACAACTATCGCTGGCTTTAAGAAAATAAGTTCTCTCTGCAATTGTCGTGTGGAGCATTCGTTAATCAATACACATTCTTCTTTTGCTGCTTCATTAACATTGTTCAGAAATAAGCTTGCAGGACACACTCTTTGTTGTTGACTGAAAACTGAAAAGAGATAACAGCATGTATGTCTTAAATATTGCCTACTGAAAAATGGAACAGAAGTGGCTTATTGGTTTGTTGCCGACTTGTGGCAAACTCAACCTTCGTTAGGATGTAGCCATGCCAGGGTTTTCAATAGAAATACTACTATTATTTCTTAATAATTCTTTGAAACTGTAACAATTTTTCACTTTGTTTATTTCCATTCATTGTTCTGCATGTGCCGTGCGGAGGGTAAAAAGATTTTCTTTTATTTTCCTGCCTCTCCCATTTTATTGAGTTGCATGTCTCCCACAGAAGCTAAGCAGCCCACAGAAAATAAGCATTAGAAAAAAGATGTTTCTATGCCCAGATTTCAGTACATCACATTTAGCTTTGATCAAAATTTTATGACTAAATAAGCAATTCAACATAATGCAGAACTGCCAGGGTGCAGGCGCAAACAATTTAATCTAGAGGGTGCAGTAGCTCATGCTTTACCAAAGCATGAAAGATATCTGATCTACGTAATCTAGAGGGTGCATGCAGTAGCTCAAAAAAGTATTGATTTCAGCATTTGTTGTTGGCATACAAAAAAAATAAAAATAAAACAATCCTATCACAGGTAGGATTTATTTATGGGCATTTTTATGCCTATTGGAAGTAAGATTTAGTTGTCTTTCATGCTTGAGCAGATTGTAGAATTATTTTCAACAACCTTGGTAACATCGCTCCGTTTATTCCTGTTAGTTTCCTTTTATTTTGTCCTAAGAATATATTGCCGTTGTTTTTGTATTCTCATTGTAATACTGAACTTCTTACTATGTTTTTTATATTGACCAATGACGGCCTGTTTAAAAATCTCCTCTTTATTTCTTATTTCACAAAGAAATTCAGTGTGCTGATCTGATATAGATAACCGACCATAGACATAAGAAGTATTTTTGGGTACAACGGCTTTACATACTATTTCAGTTCAAATAAGTCTGCACCACAACACAATATACCTTATCTATAGATACTCTACACCATACATATCATTTGAACATACTTGCAATGCATATCATCACAGTGATACTCGAGACCTAGGATCAGAAGAAAACTAATAGTTGTAACAATATATCTTGTTGTTGCCTTGGTCATTTCTTGTTTAGTTGCTCTTGTTGATTGTACTGATTAGTGCCATTTGTGTGCTTACCTCTGATACTGTGGTATTTCCATCTCGACCTCGTGTCATCGACTAAGAAGATGAAGCTGGAGCTCCAGAGAGTAAGGAACAAATTCGCTATGTCTGAGAATAACCGTGGTTCTGCACGAGTTCAAGCTACTTTCTAGAACTTTTGTTACCAATCTTTCGTGACCGTAGAAATAGGACATACTCGGCTCTTTGGTTAGGAAGAATTAATAACAGGTTAACAGTGGCAAACCTCTGATACTATCATGATTTAAGGACCAAAGCTCACCTCAGATTTCTGCCACCTTTTAGAAATGTAGTCTATTCCTTATAGCTGCCCCTATGACATAATACCTTACTTGCTTACTATGTGTTACATTGTGCAATCTAAGAGTAAAGAAATTATGATAATTGTAAGTAACTTATTGACGATGGAGTAGCCTCCTGTGGATCTCCACCTTTCACGGTTATAGCTTTTCTGTTCGAACCTTCCCTTTCTGCATCTCGGTTTTGCTGAATTTGGGTTTTGGAGTCTAAATTTTTAGTTTAAATTCTAAGCTCTAAAATTGAAACTAATAACAATGATTGCCAATTTCCTTTTGTGGTTTGTAGCGCCATGGTAGCCATGTGTTTAGAGTCCTTTCAGTTCACCAATCAATTTCATTGGTTATGCTTATGCATTTCTCCTATGACTTGCTCTGTTTGTTCTGCCTCTGGGAATAGCAAACAAAAAGCCTTCATGTACTAAATAGCTGCCTTATTTCTTAATAGTTCTTGCACTTCACCAATCAATTTAGTTGGTTATGCTTATGCGTTTCTCCTATGAGTGTTCCTGTTACTGCTGAAAGCAGTATACATGAATTCATAGTAATTGTTCTATCATACTTATACCTTTCAGTCCAATATTATCATGACTGTTTTCTAAAGATACTTATGCAAGATTTTTTTTAATTGTAGGGTTGCGATGTGTTTTGTTGTCCATCACAAGCAGATCAAATTATTATTGTTGTTTTTTTGAGAGACGTAGGGGCTGTTTGGTTTGAGGCCAAAATTTGCCAAGCCAAGCCTTGCCAAAATTTGGGTAGCCAAAATTTGGTGCCCAAATTGGTGGCCAAAGTTTGGCCAACCATTAGCTAGGAAATGAACTAGAAAAATTTGGCTAGCCAATGGAGAAAAGAATCTAGCCAAAATTTGGTTGCAAACCAAATGCTTGCCAAATTTGATCAACACTACCAAAATTTGGTATGGCAAGCATTGGCAACCAATGGACACAAACCAAACAGCCCCGTAGTCCGTGCATTGGTAAAAACATAGGCAATTAATTTCTACAATATACTTTATTATGAAATTACGTATGAATTATTCTGCTTCCTCGCGTATAAAGATACTAGTAAGAGCGTTGCTCTTACTAGTATCAATTAAGAGGTAATACATCTGCATGGGCACGATGTTTGGAGTGCCGTCTGGTATTTGCAAAAGTCATTGGATATCTATGGCAGTCAATATTCGCCTAGTTTATCTAAGTAATATGATATAAAAAAAATATTGACAATCTTAGATTTACAGCATAGGTGTTTGCGAAAGTATAGAAATGCAGTTGATTTGGATGAAATTATGTACATTCAATGATTTTTTTTCAAACTTTTGCAAACATCTCTGATATACATCTAAACTTGTCGGATACGAAGGCTACATATGTCCCAGGTTTCCGTAAAACGTCTCTACGTTCAAACAGTAACATAAGTGATATTGTTGACACTAAGATTTGGCACGAATAGCCAATTTAGAAATATAGAGTTAAGCATGTTTTAACCAATATGGGTTCAAACTAAAGTTTATCTTTTGGAAATTGAGGCCGATACGAATCATGTGATTACAAGAGTCGGAGAAGGATACGATCAACCTAAACACTATAAAAGAAGACGGCGGGTGAGACAAGAAAGACATCCAACGATCAATCAACTCACTTCTATTTTATTTATTTTTCATCAACTAGGAGTAGTTCTTTAGACTTAGAATCTTTCCTCTGTAATTCGTTCCGACTAGTAAAGTTACGCATCGCCAATTTTGATTATTACCGATTTACACAAATTACCCATGTTTGCTTTTTTCCGATCTTGTTGCGCATCATCTTTTTTTTTAGAAATCTATCTTTACCAGCTATCTACTCAGCTCTATCAGGCTGTTTAGATTTATCGTTACTTACGATCTAATCGGCTAGAATAGCTGTTTAAATCATATCTCTATCGAAAACTTAAACGGTTGAAATAGTAGTCTAAGATCATATTTTATGGTGTTTACGTGTGTTTGAACGAAATTAAACCCGATATTTAGTCGCGAAGTCTCTTTAGACCCATATATGGCCATGCACGGTGTATCTACTGAATCAACATTGGCTAGTGCCTACTGCCTAGTGCTCCGGAAAATTCCTCTCACATTCTTTCTTTATATATATATCATATCATATTATATTATATTATATTATTATTTTATTAAGATCCGGAGTTCCTCGCATCCGAGAGCGTCCACCCCGCTTTCTTCGTAAAAAAGACCCCGATGAAATCCAAAAGTGCTCCGGCGTCCTCGGCTGCTCTCTCGATGCTTCTATCATCTCCGATGTCTCTGCCCAACCCGTCTCGCCGCCTCCGCCCTTCCACGCGACGTGCCGTCTCCATCCTCGCGCGCGCCTCTTCCTCCTCGCATCCTCCTCTCCCTCTCAGATCCGGCAGTAGGGCCTCCTCGCCGACCCATGCCCGCACGCTCCCTCTGGCCATCACGTCGCGAGGATTGCACGCGCGCCTTCTCGTGGGTGGCCGCGTCCGACCACCCAGACCACCGGGATTCCGGCCTCCTCGCCGACCCGCGGCATTGCCCGCGCGCCTGCTCGCGCTTGGGTGCGCACGGCTAGCCGGACCACCGCGCGCTCACGCTCAGCCAGGTGGCGGCTCCTCCCCCCTCTACGTCTGCCCCCGACGGCACCCGATCCACCCCCGCGAGGTGAGATCCGTCGCTCCCCTCTGATCCTACCCCCTCCCCCTCCCGCGCCGTTAGATCTGCGGTCCGAGCTGCACCGGCTCGCATCGACCGCGGCGGCCCGGCGCTTCCGCTCCTCGATCCCCCCCTCGATCCCCTGGGGGCAAGTTTATTTTTGGTGTGTCACCGTGGTTCCCCTGCCCAGATATGTGCCATTCCGGTGGGGCTGCGCCGATCTCGTTGGGGGTAGGTTTGGGGATTCTGCTTCTTATATTCATCTCGATAAATCGCAGAGTGGAGATGAGCGGATGGTGCCGTCGTAGATGGCGTGGTTGTGCTAAGATGAAATTTACTCTTTTTTATATTACATTTGTGGATGTGAAACTGTGGAGTCGAATCATGTGGTTCTAGATTACAGGGACTGCAGTATTTCGTTTTTAGATTTTTGCGTAATACGTAGTGTTTAATATGTTAGAAAGGTGGAAAATTCGGATTACAGAAATTGGAAGCCATAGAAAAGCTGAGTGTCTTGGATCTTGTTGGGATTTGGTTATTTTGTATCAGCTGCTTTCATCCACCAGCAGAAAATCTGTTGATGGCTAAAGAAGTTTTTCTGCAGTTTTCTTTGATGCAGTTCTTGAGAATGCTGAAAGGATGAGTTGTTTTCCCTTGAAGCCATTTGTACACAATAGATGGCATCTTTGTTTGACATTTGAAGAAAGTTAACAAATAATTATTATTAGGAAAACAAATATGTTGTGTTTTTAGGTTGACTGAAGCATATATTGATGAGGTAGTTTAGCCTTGCTTTCTTAAGTTTTGTGCATTGAACATCTGACCTTTTAAATTAATTGTTCGATGAAACATGGATTTGTTTCTCTCGTGGGGATCATGTCCATTATGATAATGATTACATGTTTATGCTGTTTATGCAACTCAAACCAGGCGCACCTTTGAGTGTGCAGTACCTCCATTTCAAAATATATGTTGTTTCAAAATGTGTGCAGTCGAATTTTTTAAACTTCGACCACTAATTTACATAAATGTCTCTATATTTGTCATATGAAAATATTATTGGCTCATTTTCATCAAAAGTATTCCCAAAGTATTTCTTTTTTATAATCTGTATTTTTTATCAACATGTTACTATGAAAACTAATGGTCGGATGTGTATATTCGAGCCATATCGATGTCGAACTCTACGTATATACTCAAATGAAGGTAGTAATAGTTGATATATCTAATCTCTGATTGTGTAGTATCTACCAAGAAATGGAAGGAGGCCTGGTTGATGTATTGTGGATTGAAACTCCAATTGGTCTTTTCTAACTTGCTCTTCTCTCTCTCTCTCTCTCTCTCTCTCCAGAAGTACAATGTTTGTCCTAATGGCCACATTGCCTGAATATCTTTTCTTGATATACAGTTGTAGGAATCCTTGATAAGCCTGATGGCTATGATTGATGAGCCTCTGTATCCTATTGCTGTACTGATAGATGAGCTTAAAATTGAAGATATTCAATTGCGTCTGAACTCCATCAGGGTCTGAACTCCATCAGAAGACTTTCCGCAATTGCACGGCCACTTGGAGAAGAAAGAATTAGGAAGGAACTGATTCCTTTTCTCAGTGAAAACAATGATGATGAACATGAGGTGCTTCTAGCAATGGCTGAAGAATTGGGTGTGTTTATTCCTTATGTTGGGGGTGTAGATCATGCTCATGTTTTGCTCCCACCACTGGAGACATTGTGTGCCATGGAGGAAACCTGTGTCCCAGACAAGGAAGTTGAGTCACTGTGTATGAATTGGAGCACAGATGAAGCAAAGTGACATTGGTGACTGGTTCATCCCTGTAGTAAGGTAAGAGATTTATTAATAGTGAAGTATTTCTGTTAATTTTTTTGTTCTAAATGATGCAAAATTTAACAATAATGGTGACAGTATTACTGTATCTGATTTTTTGTGGGTGCTTTCATTGGCTTCAGCACTAGATTTCTTCATAATATATATTTGCATGGTATTTGTTCTTATGCTTGCCAGTCAACTGCATGTGTCATATTTTTCTCCATAGGCCAGCATTATACAATTGTTAACTAGGAATACTGCCATGATCAGATGAATATCAGTATAATTTCATTTTTCTTTATCTTATTCCTTTTAGAATCACCAGTCATGAATATTTAATTGTTGTGCTCATCTGTAATTGCTATTGATAACTAAGAGGCCTTCAGATGCTTAATCTGTGATATGTTATCTAATATTGCGTTGTCAAATGTCCCATTGCTGTAGTTAGAGTTGAAATTAACAAAGCTTCCCCACCGGAATTGTTAAAGAAGCTCTAGCGGGTTCTTTCTACAAAATCTGAGGTAAGTAGAACTAGTTACATGCCCGTGCGTTGCTACGAAAAACAAAATTGATAACGAAAAATAAAGATTAAAAAATAAAAAAATTATTTCACAAGATCAAACATCTATCTTTAACGCTTCGCTTCTTGCGAAAGCTGGCTAATTAAAGCAACGCTTCGTTTCTTGCGTAGGGCAATTAAGCAGAGCAATTACGCGGCAATTAATGACGTGGGAAGAATGGATCACTGCCACCAAGTGCTGCTTTAGAATAGTAGAGATTCCTTACATACAAAAAAATTGTGAATTTAGGAACATATTGTGGTTATTTACTAGCAATCAATAAGGTATATCTTCTCATTAAGTACATGGTTTCTAATGTTCTTTAATGATATTAACACTCCATAGAGAAGCTCTGAGTGCATGCACAGGTAGAGTAAGTTTGAATGATTGTTTTTTCCTTTATTAGATAATATGAGGTATTCGAATTAATAAGCTTGTATTGTAAATGCTTCTTCATTTGGTTCTTTCTTGATTAAACCATATATTTGGCATCGCAATAGGACATGCTGATTTGGATCACCATGTGAGCATTTCAAATGCATCTTAAAATATTTAGCTGGCCTTTTCCTTCTGCAATGTTTTGCCCTATCGTAGTGCACGAATCAGCTATAAGATACAGTGATGATGATGCAGCTACCGTCAAAAGCGGTGAGGAAGCCCTAGAAGACATAGCCAATTGCTTTAATTAGTTTCTTGAGTAAAATCTAAGCTAGCAGCAATTAGACAGCCATACCGTGTTCATGTTTATCTACTATTCAGGACTATGTCATTGTGCCAAAACTTCAGCGTTATACAATAACTTAAAGCATATTGAATCAAATGGGAATGCTGTAAATTGGCCTTTAATATTGAAGAGTCGAAGCATTTTTTTCATGGCTTCTCATTAGGTTGAGTGACAGGGAGATGATAGGCTAACAAGATGGATATTTCATGCCTTCATACAAATGTTTCTTTCTCTCCTGAATTTAACAAGTCATCTCATATTTCATACATTTGTGAAAGATATCCTAGATTTACCAAGCCATAGCATTTAGATGCTTTCCAATTTTGTTTCTTACAAAATAAAGAGGGTTACATGCAGCGGCATCTCATGATGCTTAATTTGCTTTCTTTTCTGATTTAGCCTAGGAGTATTATAAGACGGCTTTCAGCATACATGCTGATATTTTCTTGGTTAAAATGTATTGTTCGCATATAAATATTGGACAACTACAGTGTTACGGTCACATTGAGCTTTAGCATTGCTATTTCTTCTTTTCTTTTTGTTGTTACAAACTTCGTTGTGAAAGTCTCTTCAATGTGGCCGTATGTGCAGACGACCTACATGCCTTGGATCTCCAGAAAACAAAAAAAAAAAGTCTTGGCCGTAAAAGCAGCTACTTGGCCTTTTCTATTAATGAACATTAATACTCGCTTTATAATGAAACCATTTTGATCAGGTCAAAAAGGAATGCTTCTTTTTGCTGAATCTTCTTTGCCTGCAAAATTTTCTTCTCAAGCTTTACGCATACCTTTTTATAGTAGTTCATTTCGATATTGTTGAACTTACTATTTGATTACCTTGAATCCAACGTACATCTATCTGATATTATTATTGACCTGGTATTGTTATTATGTGCTAATTCACCTTGTTGGTTTGTTATATGTGGATTGGGCAGAATTTTGGCATGGGCATTTCGCTCACATGTTATGACTATATACAATGCAGCTAGGTCTCATTATCAAGTATATTCCCGGCCAAATGTTATAATGCTTCATTTAAATTTCAAAGCATGCATGTGGCCAACTACATTCCTCCTGCTATTACATTGCTGTTCTTATATGTTCTGTATTGTTGTACATCAAAGAAAATCCTAATCCTTGTGTTGTTTAGGGCATAAATATTGCTACCTTCTTCTCGCTATGATTTTAGATACATATCGATTCTATATTAGCCATGCTTCCAATGCGTAGAAATTTAGATAGCACCCTAATTTTACGCTTTTACCTTCTGATTTTTCCAGAGAAAAAAACGCCTCATTTTTGCTGGCGTGGCAGCGCCGTGCCCACTTTCCTAGTATCCATTTACTTGTGGGGAACCATATACAACTTCATCCACCCAGGATTCAAATCTTGATACCCACCTTTACATACATATGAGTGCATTTTAATAGGAATTTTGTGAGGTTGTGCTCTCCATCCATCCTTCTAAACCAGTGTTTACGGCTTTGTAAACGGCCGTTAAAATGGTAAAGATCCTCTACCCGTTATGTTTATGGATATTTTAAGGTTTGCCTATTTTATTGGACTATTTATTCGGTTTAACGGTCGTTAACATTTAATGTCTTTTTTATTTGGGTAAAGTTGCAAGATTACCATTTGACATGGAACATAATGACATACATGATATGAATGCAAGCTTTGCTTTTTATTGCCACTTTTCTCTTTAATTACAACAATTATGATTCTTTAATTACATCACATCACATCATGTCATCTTTTCTCTTTATGTCATTGCTATGAATAATTGTTGATAATATGGTAGTTTCATTCTATATACATGAAAGAAGAATTAAATGTTTATTTTGTTGCTGTAAACACATGCATATACTTCCCTAAATGGTGGGGTGATCGTTTGCTTACCGTTTATCGTTATTTAGAACATTGTTCAAAACGTATGATAAGAGATGTATTCACACGTATGTATGTGTCTTTCTTGTAATCGGAGAAAGAAATATCCACTTGTAATGTTAATCGACAGGGAACAATCAGGGGCGTAGTCAGCAGGGGCTCTGTTAGGCTGGAGCCCCCCTTCCAGCCGCTAGACATTAAGAATTTTTTTAGCATCAGTATTTAATTTTTAAGCTTTTTTACGATACACTAAATTCACTAAATTCAATATAGATAGTTTATTCTTTTTCATCCAAAGAATTAGATTAGCTATTATTTATATATATTTCCACCGGTAGTAGAGTAGTAGAATTTCCTCGACAAATCAATGATTTGATTTGATTTCTATTACCTATTATATACTATCAATATAATGCATTATAAATTTTCTCTAATTTTTGGCATAGCGATAGCGAATGCACACACGCTCGGGATTGGCATAAGGAAGAAGAAGCTTTTCTAGGTAGATGAGTTGCTTTATGTACCATGTGGCTTGGTGGGCTACAGCTTATTGAAGGCCTAATTTGACAATTGGTGACTTTGCTTGCTACTTGCACAACTAGACTCGAATCTTAGACGCACGCAAAGACTAGAGTAAGGGAGAGAGGGCACGGCTCAACGTTTTTCCTTCACAAGGATATGGCAGTCCATTGAGTCAAGGATGCTTAAAGCTTGTCGCGAAGAGCGGATGCCGGGAAGCTAGTGAGGACGCGAGCGTGTGGCGACGGTCAGGGAAGACTGCTCATCATGCTTGACCAGCTAAGTGAGCTGACCAAAACAACAAATAGACAGTATGAGTATTTCTTGTGATTTATGATATTTTTTTTGCCAATTGCAACTATATAAATGTGTTGAATAGAGATAATAGACGATTTATTTGATTGATTACTGTTAACTTGTTTATATATTTAAAAATATTTGACAAGTGAATGTTGAACAAGTATTTATTAAATAATAAAGTATTATTAGTAATACTTGAACCGATAAAAATACAATACAAGTTGTTTAATATGTTTATTTAATCTAGCTCAATTCTTCGAGCCTATCCTCTATTTATTTTCTGGCTTTGCCACTGGAAACAATATCTTCCTTTGAATTTCGTAACTAAGAAAAGAGGGACGAGAAGAAAAAAAAGTGAAATCGCCATTTAAGCCTTGTTTAGCCAGCTTGTTTTCAAACGGAATTCACATGGATAGATCAAGAATTTAAATTAAAATTCTAACTCATAGCCTTATTTAGACTTTAATCATGTCTCAGCTTAAGCAGTTAAGCCTTTTTGTGACCGAAAATCGCTACTAAAAAAATTATATTAGATATCTTATTATAAACGGATTTTAAAAATTATCTATATTAAATATAGTCACCGACCATATAAAATCGTTCGTAATGATAGCAGAAGATATCAACACTGACATAACATCCCCTCGGCATCCCTAGCCGACCATTTCCTCCCAAAACCGCAACACAACTCAGCACGTGAAGAGCCTCGTCGCGAGTCGCCTTCTTCACCACCGCGCCCGTGGCCTAGCCGAAACCCTAACCCTAGGTCTCGACTCGGCTCAGCCCGCCGGAGAAGTCAGAGGTGGGTGATGGGGAAGGAGAAGAAGCGCGTGGAGAAGGTGTTTTGCTACTACTGCGACCGCGAGATCGACGACGAGAAGATCCTCGTGCAGAACCAGTAGGCCAGGCACTTCAGGGCGCGGCATGGCCATCCACATCCTCCAGGTCCGCAAGGAGTCCGTCACCAAGTACGTCTTCTCCCCTCGTCGATCTGCATCCGCCTCGATCCGTACTCAGAGCGCGGAAATAGCTTTGATTTGGGATTAAGCGATGCTGATTGCTTCCAAATCCGACGCTTTTGATGCTTGATTAGATCGATTCTCGAGTCGGACGGCGGACCTTTACCGTAGTCGATCGATTGTTGCACGTGCGCTGAGAAGGGTGTAGATGGTTGTACCTGATCTTTAGAAATTACAAGTTACGTCTGCAATTTGTAATTACCTGGTGGCCGTCCTGTTTGTAGGCTGTGATTTGTTTAACGAGAGCTCATTTTGGGGTTTCTCCTGTTGTTCGTTTGTGTTGGGATTCGTTTATGTTTTGCTTTTAGTATTGGATCATTCTTGGCATAAGCTATTTAGTTCACGGCTTTAATTTATTGGAATGATGTTTGGCTTAACTATCTGTGCTTAATTCGTGTTGTATGGATGCTAGCTTTTGATGGATACCTCCGTATTTTGCTTATTGCAGCATTATGCGCATATCAATACATTGTGTTTCGTTTCTGGTGCCCTTGAACTTCCTTTAGTTCACTAGCTCTGTCCAGTTTTTCTCCTCAGTTGTGCAATTTTCTCAAGAAATAGGTGGTACGGCAATTGCTCTATTTTCACAGTTGACATCTCTACCCTGTTACTTATGGATGTATGAAACTATTTTGCCTACAGGGTTCCTAATGCAAAGTCTGAGAGGGAGTCGACAAAGATTGAGATCTTCGGAATGCAAGGTATTCCTCCGGATGTACATGCTGCTCATTATGGAGAAGGTACCTCTAGCAATTTCTCCACTGCAATATGTACACTAGTTTTTCAGCTTTGCTCTCATTTTGGAGAACTAGAGTAATTGCTCAGCTACTGTGATCTAGAAGTGCATTGTTGCTGTAGTTAACCTAAATGATCACTTTTGTTTGTTGATAAGTCCTAATAGCAGGATGTACCGTTCTTGTGCTGGGATGCCTCCAGTTCAGCCTTTTCCTTTTTACATGAACGCATTAACGCAATGATTCAGTTCAGTTACATCGATTGATTTGATACTAACTACATAATCATGCACTGGTAGGAGACTGAAAATTAGGTAAACTTGTCGTTGCATCAGTAGGTAAATTTACCATGACTTGGATGCTCCAAATTTTGGCTAAGTTTGTAAATTTACCATAACTTGGATGCTTCAAATTTTAGTTGAGTCTCCGAATTTACCATGACTTGTATACTTCAAATTTGGCTACCATGGCTTGAATGCTTCAAATTCTGACTAAGTCTCCAAACTTGCCATGACTTGATTTTTGGAGCATCCAAGTCATGGCAATAGCATGAGGAACTCTAGTTTGTGCACTGTAATCTTGATGCGGAGTATTTTGCAGAGGATTTAGTCCAATCGGCCAGTTATACAAGTGTTTAGCCGTAATTAGACTATTAGAGCCAGTCAACTTTCTGCAAGGACCCTAAGAATTTCTTTGGCTTTGACCCACTATAAAATATAACACCAAGTAAATCTCTATATGTATAAATATACATTTTAACTTTGCATGCTAGTTATTACTCCTTCAATTTTGGACCTATGTCTAATTGAAATGTCAAAAATTAGATATACACATTTAAAAAAATTCAGCCAAATGGGATGAAAAACTTAAAAGGAAAAATAATTTAGCCAAATAGGATGAAAGAACTTAAAGAAAAAATAACCGAATAAAATTTGATAATACTTGCGTCATTTAGTCTAGATATAATTAAGATTTGTTTAAATATTAGTAAATAAACATAGAAAATAATTAGAAAAATCTTCTAGTAATATACTTAGAGCACACACACAAAATGTTGGAGTAATTAACATTGGTTCATTTTCACAAAGTTCTTCTGCATTATGTATTACCTTAACAACATATTCAAAAATATGAATACAAGTAAGATCCTTATACATGCATTTATGAACCTCATATTTAGCTCCTCCAGCTGTTACAGATTTCGTTACAATAATATTATTTTATCTGTTTACTGACCAATATTTAGTGAATTTTAGATAAATAATCACTTACCAAATTTTTTAATAATGTTGAAATCAAAATCGTTACAAGGATTGAGTTCTGCATTTATAAGACTTTGGATATATGATGGTGGGTTTTATAAAATAAAATTAGAGCAGAGCATAAATCTTTGAATTACAAATAAAATGTTAATAATCCGATCTATTTAATAACCAAACAAACTTTAAAATCTTAACTGTAGTTCGAATGTTTGGTATAATCTTCAGGTAAGTTTTATTTTTATAGATTCATAAATAAAAAAATCTGAATCATTTTAGGGAACATAAAATATCTTTACATTAGCATGGATGGTTCGCCAAGCTAAGCTAGTATATATTTTATTCTTTTCTTTCATAACCAAGTCATATGGTATTGTTTGGTTAAGGGTCAGGTCTTCTCATCTGACCGAAAAGATATTTAAGCGTGAGGAATCCCTAAAATAAAAATAGACACTCTGAGTTGGGTTTAAACAAGCTGAGCCCAAGCATAGCTATGAAATAATATCATATGACTTGGTTATCAAAGAAAAGAATGAATGAAATATGTGCTTGCTCAGCTTGGCGAATTGGATGAGACAACCATCCCTACTGATGTAAGGATATTTTGTGTTTCCTAAAATAATTCTCTATTTTTATTTGTGAATTCATAAGAATAAAATTTGCCTGCAGGTTATATCCAGATATTTCTATTACAATCTGGATTTTAAAGTTTGTTTGGTTAGTAAATAGATCAAATTATTAACATTTTATTTGTAATTCAAAAATTGATACTCTGTTCTAATTTTATTTTATATGACTCATCATCATATATTCAAAGTCTTATAAATACATAACTTAATGTTTATATCAATTTTGATTTTAACATTATTAAAAAGCTTGGTAAGTGATCGATCTATCATTTAATTCACTCAATATTGGTCGGTAAATAGATTAAATAATATTGTAATAACAAAATCTGTTATAATTGAATGTGTGGTTCGTAAATGCATGTAAAAAGATCTTACTTGTATTCATATTTCTGAATGCGCTTTTAAGGTAAAGAACTTTATCAAAATGAATGAAAGTTAGTTAAAATTTTATTTTGTGTGTGTGCTCTGAGTATATTTTTAGTAAATTTTTCTAATTATTTTCTATGTCTATTCAATAATAATTAAACAATTCTTGATCATGTCTAGACTAAATAGCACAAGTATTGTTAAATTTTATCAGGTTTTTTTTTCTTTAGTTTTTTCATCCTATTTGTCTGAATTTTTTTGAATCTGTGTGTATCTAGTTTTTGGCATTTTAATTAGAGATTGGTTCAAAATTGGAGTGATGAGTGACATGCAAAATTAAAATGCCTGTTTATACATATGGAATATTGTCCTAGGTACGACTTTGTTGTGCATTTGATTAGCTTATTAAGCAAAATTTATTTTGTTATCTTTTGATATATTGCTTCTGTCTTTTCCCTTGTATAAAATAGGTTCCATAGCACTGAAAGATACCTAGTTTAGCAACATACCATCCACCTTCGTTGGTTGGGTGGAATATTGCTAAACTAGGTATCTTTGGATGCTAACAAACCATTTTTTTTTGTATTTTACTAATATATCTCATTTTTAGGATCCTTCAAAAGCTATTAGAACCTGGTGAATGTTAGACAATATCTTAGTTACCTCATACAAGAGATTGCTAATGCTTTGTATAGATATTGTTAGCCTTTTATAGATATTGCCTTATATAGGCTTTCCTTCTATACCCTCTTGTACATGTATATATACTGGCTTATTGGCATCATGTTGAATACAAGTGCTATTCATAGCATTGTATCAGAGGATTAGGGTTAGGATTTTTTTCTTCCGCCTCCGTTGCATTTTCTACCAGGTCATTTGCTCAGTGACATCACCGTCTAGGTCATCTTTGTGGTTCACGTTTGTCTTCTCTAGTTCGTCGTGGTCTTTTAGGATCTGTGCCTGGTGATACCTTTTTAGACTGTACGGGTTGTAAACTTAGTAAACATTTACAACTTCCCTATCCTTATAGTGAGTTTGTATCCCAGCGTCCATTTGATCTTGTTCATTCTGATGTTTGGGGTCCAACTCCTTTTGTTTTAAAAGGGGGTCATCGATATTATATTCTTTTTATAGATTTCTCTCGCCACACTTGGATGTATTTTATGTTCTCGTAGTGAGGTTTTATCCATCTATAAGAATTTTGCCACCATGATCCGTACTTGTCGGCACGGCCAACTCGCTGTCGCAGCTCTATGCACTCGCTGGGGGCCACCAGAAGCTCTCCTTCCATGCCGGCGAGCGTCATGCCATGGTACGCCCCGCTTCAGTTATTAATTATTGATCCTCTTGCCCTGCGATTTGGTGGAGTTTGATGCTTGCTCAGTAACTGACCTGATGTGTTAGGAGGTTCATTCTGTCTTGTGAAAATTTTGGGTTTTAATCAAGGATTCGCATCTTGACGAGGTTTCTATGTATGAAGCTGCAAATTTTGGTACTTACTGTGTGTGCTTCTCTAGATAGTTTGGCTTTTTGATAGGCTGAGTAGTGAGAATTTGATTGCTCACTGCAGTTCATGCTTAGATTTTTTTAGTTGCTCATACTTGGTACCAACCATTGTTTCTTCAAGGGATTTCTTCCCAGATTGCATGGTTCTGACATTAATACGTGGCGCCATCTGAAGTTGCATTTTGTTACTTCTTTGTGATTACCAGACGAAATGGCGCTCTGGCAATTTCGGAACTTGCAGTCCCTGATGGCTTTTGGTCGTCATCTTCTGAGTAAAAACAATTGTAGATGTTTACAATCTGTGTCTTCCAAGACGAAATTGCTTTTCAGATAATTCTACGTTAGCACATCATTGTTAAGTTTACTTCTACTTGTATTCTAACAAAAAGTTAATGTTTGCATGTTCAGCGCAGGTTCAAAATTAATTTTGCTGAAATCTTGAATTTCAGCCGGGGATGAGATTCAAAATCCATTGAAAATTAGGGTTTGCTACAGTGTAAATTTATACCTATACAAATTATGTATAAGAGCTTACTAATTCACAAGTTTCGTTAAGCCCTGGCAAGCGCAATTTTCACAGAATTTTTGGCTAGTATGCAAGAAGCAAGTGTTGGAATCCGGAATAGTATGCAAGAAGCAAGTGTTGGAATCCGGAATTCACATGCCAAAAAAGAAAGTTAAATGTTGAAATGTTGTACCTCATGCCATGGCATCATGGTTACAATTTTATCTAGCCTTGGGACACCATTTCACAAGGGTTGAAAAGTAATTTCATCGAAATTTTGGTTTTGCCGCCCACAAAAGTTTCGGATTTCAAATTTGGTTTTTGAATTCGTTCGGATTTTATCCGAAATATTGAGATTTTGTTAAAATTTTGGATTTCGGCCACCTCAGATGGGGTTCGAAAACGAAATTTCAAACATGGTTTGGTGTTCCCTTAATGATAGATACTGTTATATTGCTGTACCGTTAAAATGTTTGGTATTTTTGAGATATTTAATTGGCATTGTGCTTAATTTATACACTTTGGCAAATGTTGTCTTGAGCAACATGTACTCAAACTAGTGTGACCTGTATTAGATGGTAACATAGAACATCCTATGAAATCGTGTGTGGATGTGGCTCAATCTTCTCCTAAAAGCTGTGAAGCACTAAAAAGCGGTGATACTTGTTAAAGATATATTACCTTATATAGGCTTTCTCCTTATATGGATATTGCCTTATATAGGCTTTCTCCTTATATGGATATTGCCTTATATAGGCTTTTATTTTTATCATCATGTAACTGTTCTGGCCTATTGGCTTTATATGGAATACAACAAGTGCTATTCATAACATGGTAACTGTTGGTGTCAAAGTCTTGACGTCGGGTTAATAATTACCAACACGCGAATATCGGGTTCAGATCTTTGGGTTGCAGGTGTGTCAGCCAATTTGATCCTGTAATCGGCAAGATATTCAGCAATTGACATAATCGGCTAAAGAGAACCGATCAAACAAGTTTTCTAGGGTCTCGTCGGCTTTGACAAGCCGATTTTGACTAGGGCAACTAAAATCCAATCTACTCGGTTGAGTCGATCAGATGGGATAAAAGTTGTTTCTCCCTAAGAAGGCGATGCGCAACAAAATCGGGAAGATTTAGACCTAGGTTGAGCATAAGTCGACAAGATCAACAATTGGCGATGCGCAACTCTTATTGATCAATCGAATTTCAAGGAAAGATTACAGGATTTATGAACTACTCCTATGAAAAAAGAAGACGAAAGTAAATGTATTGGTTGATTTGAGTTGTCTGGATTTGTTCAACGTAGCCTGTCGCCCTCTTTTATAGTCTTCGGTCTGATCGTGTTCCTCTTGATCTCTTTAACCACACGTATCGGCCTCAATCTCGTCTTATTATCCTAAGCTTGATCGTATCTTTCTCAATCTCTGCACCTATATGTATTGGCCTCGGTTTCCTTTTAGCACACTTCATGCTAAATAATCATGACTCCTCGATCCGAAATCGTATCGGCTTACTTCGCGGACTCGGTTCCCTTTCAGTACACATCATGACGAATCCAAACTCGTATCAGCTTAACATCTACGATTCTAAAAACCACGTCTTCTACCAAATTTGGGTGCCAACATATGCCTCCCAATTTTGGGGATATGTTTAAACATGCCCCAATATTCAACTCCGCAGGTGCTTCCGTATCATGACATCATCTCTAGTGCTCCGTCTTCAATCTCGGAACTCACCGTAGCTATCGCCTCGAAACACCGCACTTGCATCAAATCTTCAATTGCTCACGCGCAAAATCGCCTCGTCTTCCTCCGCATTTATCCAGGAAACGCTTCGTTCTCCACAACATGGCGCTTCAACTGCCTGATTTACCCTATAAATACTTAGTAATTTTGACCCAATCTCACAGTAAATCTTCATCCTTCTCATCATGTCTTCATCATCACATTCCTCCTCCTCCGACTATTCTCTCTACTTCGAGTCATCCGAGGAAAACGACTCAACTATAGCCGCCGTTCTATAGGAAAAACTGTCGGCCCAAGTGCGTGCAGAAGAAGAGGTAGCCAACGATGAGGCTATCGCTCGCGCTCTAAGAGGAGCTCCAAGCCGATGCAGCTGCCGTTCCTGCAGAAGGCGCACCTGCTGCCTCGCGAACGAAGGCGCCAACCCTCCCCCAGCCGATGCTGCAAAAGAAGCAGCAGCAAAATCGGTTGGCAGCGTCTCCAAGGTTGCCATGATCGCAGTCATCTCCATCAGCTCCGACGACGACCTGGCGCCTCAACCGGCCTCTCCTGTCGACGCTGCCCCCCAGGAGTCATCAAGCTCCAGCAGTAGCTCTGGAAGTGGTGCCATCACCATCAGGATGAACCCCGGTGGGAAGCATCGTTGGTTTCTTTAGATTTTTTCCTTTTCTTTTTTCTCCTTAAGATTGCAACAATTCTTGAGCAGCTTTCTTCTGGAATTCTTCTTTTTAGCACAAGCTAGTCGATCATGTAAACAATCCTTTAACTAATGCAAATGCCAATGTTTGAATTTCATGCCCAACTGCAATCATCATTGACTTCACATTTTCCTATATACAATTTATCGGCTTCAACTTCTTATATCGGCTTTAAACAATAATGTCGACCGACACCAAAATCCTACCGCTTCAACTTACCAATGATCAATGCGTCAACTGTAGCTATTTTCTCGCCTAAACACACGGTCGTACGTTTTTCTCCACTAATTGCGGTAAAATTTGACCGGAATTACCCACCTTTGCCACTGGATTTACCTCTATAAATACGTGGTTCCTTTACCCGTCATTTTCACGCACAATCACTTTCTTCTCAGCAATCGGCCTTTGAAACCCTCTTTACTCAGCTTCCCACCCCATCGGCTCAAGGCTAATGGATCATCAATAGGTACTCCTTTTTGAACCTGATAGAGATCATCAGTACTATCCGGTGTTCGCGTGTGTTGGCAGTTATTAACCCGATGTCAAGTTTTTGACGCCAACACTTCTTTTGTCAACCCTCGAATATAACATAGATGGTTGGAGCAAGAGTTTTAGATCTTGGCCGACAGCCCTTAAGGGATGGAGAGAATGTGTAACACCCCAATTTTTGCTTTTCATGAAATTAAATGAAATTTGGCACTTTTGTGAATTTTTCGAATTTTCTGGAATTTATTTGGATTTAATTTAAATTTAGTCCCTTGTGAAATAATTAAAGAATTAAAAGTTACAAACAAAATTTTGTTGGAAATATTTTATTTGAGTCCCAAATGCCCTAAAATATTTTCTAGAATTTTTCTGAGTATTTTGCTATTTTTCATGAATTAAATGAATTTTTGGAAATTATTTTGAATATTAAAACGCTGGAAAATCAAATCGGTTGCACTGTTCCACCGACCGAGCCCGAGTCAGACTTGAGTTCGAGTCCGACCGAGCCAGCCGCGCCATGCGGTCCGACTCAACCGCGCCGCGCCGAAACCCTAATTGCGTAACCGTTGGATTGAGATCCAACGGCCACGATCGCGCCACGTCGCCCGAGCCCGAGTCCGATCGAGCCAGCCACGTCGCCGAGCCAGACCCGGGCCCAAACCCCGTGACCGTTGGATCTTGATCCAACGGCTGCCGTTGTGCCACGTCACCCAGTCAGAATCCAAATCGGATTCCGCCGTCGCAACCGGGTGGACCTCGGTCTCCGCGCGATACACGGAAGCCGAGGCCCCTATTTATACCGCCGCCGCCACCATCGTGTAGCCCACCTCCGTGCGCACCCGTATCCCTAAACCACGTCGCCTGAGCCACCGCCGTTCGCCCGCGGGAGCTCGCCGTAGTTGGAGAAGCCTTCCGCCGCGAGTTCTTGCCGTTTCCGCCGTCGTTGAGCCCGGATCCAGACTCCTCGCGTCGAGGCGCACCTGGAGGTACCACTCACCTCGCCGGAGCGTGCCCGGAACGCCGTTGGCCGTGTCGTCTTCCTCGGCTCCGGTGACTTAGCGCCGCCGCACGCCATTGCCGAACCCCGAGCTCCCTCAGCCGTTCGATCGCCATCCAACGGCCACGGTAAGTTCACGTGTTCCCGAACCGTAAAAACCTAGATCTAATCTCAGCCGTCGGATCTAGATCCAACGGCCGGGATTGGGCCACGAAGCCCATGACCGCACCGTGCTAGGGTTGATCACAACCGTTAGATCTAGATCGAACGGCTAGGGTTAGCCACGTTATTTGCGTTAGATCGGATCTCGACCGTCCGATCGAGATCGAACGGTCCAGATGGACCGTGCTGTTCACAACGCGTGAAACCCAGATCCGATCTGGGCCGTTGATTTTCAAATCAACGGCCCAGATCTAGCCACGTGGCTGGAAGACTGATCGTCGCTGACATCAGCATGTGACGTCACGTGGGGCCCGCGTGTCAGCGACTGTCCCAACTGCACCATGACGTCATCCGTGACATCACGGCGGGGCCCGCGTGTCAGACCACTCGGCCCGAACCGTGAGATGACGTCAGCACTGACGTCATCCGAGGGGTCCCACCTGTCAGTGGCACGTACAGCCGTGGGCCGAGTCCACGGTGGACCTGAGCCGAGCCGTGGACCGAGTCCATGGACCGGCTGACGTCAGCCGACGCAATAAATCAATTTTTCAATAGAAAATAATTCGGTGGAAAATGAAATTCCACGCTAACGTCATGCTGACGTCATTATTTGGTTTTTCAATACAAAAATAAATAAATTAATTCGGTTTATTGTTTTAATTGAATTTTGAAACTTCAAATGCTTATAACTTTTGCATTTTAACTCCGATTTGGACGATTCCAGTTCGTAAATTTTTATAAAATTGAGATCTACTCAAATATGAATGTTAATTAATTTTTTAATATGAGTTTTTCTCTGTTTTTAATAAATTAATAGTTTCTTTAAACTTTAAACAATTATAACTTTTGCATTTCTACTCCGAATTTTGCGATTCCAATTTCTAAAAATTTGTAAAATTGTGCTCTCTCTGTTTATGAAGTTTATTTGAACTTTTGAACACTTTTGTGTACTGTTTTATTTATTTATTGCTATTTGCACGCATTAAGAGTAGACATTGAAGTGCCCGAAGGCTTCGAAGGTGAAGTGTTGACCCAGGATCCAACTCAGGACCAAGAGAAGTGCTTTTTGAAGGCAAGTTGTGCTTTGACCATGTTGATCCTATTTTGAAATTAATTTGATTTAAATTGTTGCATGCTAGTTCAACTAGAAAATGCTTTAATTAATTCCGGGAAATTAGATAAATGCCAACTTTGCATTATGACACCTTGATTATTTAATTATGTGCTATGACCCCTTGTCACCCTAGTTGTGGATTAAATAGTTGGACATTATTAAATTGCCAACATGGGTATTTAGACCGTTGTAGTATAATGCTTAGACCTGCCACGTATACCTGACATGATTTTGACAATTACATGTTAACATTGACTTAATGAGATATGGAACGCGTTTTTGAGAAGTGTCATGTGTTATTGATGATGATGTTGATGGCACGTGGTGCATGATAATCAACTTGGTGTTTGATAAATAGTTTTCGACCGGGGCATGTGGCAAGAATGATCGGGTGGGCCAGTTGTGGCACCGGGAACGTTGATTTGGTTCTTTGGGTAGTCTTGCCCTGGTCAACCTAAGGACTTAACCTTGCAAGCCTTTGAACTGAGTCACACGTGCAACCACATGTCCGAAATGGGACGGACCTAGTTGATTAAGTCGCTGATAACTTGCTTGTGTTACCTCGGGATGTCAGCTACACCTTTTGTGTAGTTTGAAGTGGGAGCGTACCAGAGCTGCGGCATGGTACCCGTCCAACGGTATGTCGGTCCCATACTTCGCCTTTGTTAAGGGAAGGGATGGTGTATGGCAAAAACCGGAGAGGTCCACTTGTGTGGTTAGAGGCTTCCGAAAGGCTTTGTTACGATCACTCGCCTTTGTGGTGTTGGGCTGTATCTTGTGGGTAAAGTGCATAACCTCTGCAGAGTATAAAATCTATTCGAATAGCCATGTTCGCGGTATTGGACATTGCTCGGGGATTACAGTCAAGGGTTAGACTTTCATGAAAACAACTTTGACTTGGAAAGTGTGGTTTGGTTAAATGATGACGTTGATGGAAATGTGGATTAGGAATGGGAAAGATGTTTATTTAACTCCTGGAAAAGTTATTGATATTGTACTTGTTTTTACCGCTTTCGAATCTACTTATGTTACTTGTTAAATGCTGTTATTGCAAATGAACCATGAGCTATTCCTTTGTACTAAGCCATGCATGTAGTATATTAGTTTGCATTCTGTGCATGACTTGCTGAGTACCAAGTACTCACCCTTGCCACAATACAACATCAGTTGAAGAGGAGTCCACACCAGCTTTGGAGGAGATCCAAGAGGAACCGTCTAACTAGGGAGCAAGCCCAGTCAGTTGCCTGTGGCATATTGGTTGGCGCCACGCGTTTTCTTTATATTTTCCGCTGCAGATTTTATTTGAATAAGTCTTTAGCCCTGCGAGGCGTACTTTTGTAACTTGACCATAAGGTCGAGCAACCAGCTATATTTCCTTTCAATAAAGTACTTTATTATTTCGTTGAGTATGATTGTGATATTTACCAATGTTGAGACTGTGTGCACTAGCGTGATTCTGGACTAGTGCTGAATACACAGAGGGTCCGAATTTGCAAATTCGGGTCCCGACAGATTGGTACATTAGGGTAGCCGCTGAGAAGACGCATCAGAATGCTTACCACTCTCTAGCCGATCCTTCAGCCAACGGGTTAATGATAGCTTCGGCATGTTATTTCTAGTCAGACACATTCAACGCCTTCATGCTCAGATCTGGCCTTATCGGTCTGACTCTACTGGATGTAGCTATGCTCTGCTGTCTCAGGCCTGATGGAGATCAACTGTCAGCCTTCAGTGCAAAACCAGGGTACAAACTAATCACCACCAAAGGAGAAGGCTGGAATCAATATCTTCTGGAGAATAAAGGGACAGGGACCGTATCGGACAAGGAACATGCGGCTTTTCTTAACATGTGGTTAGACCGATATATGTTATGCGGAGCTTCACTAGGACCAACACAGGTGTACCAAGTTCTGGTAGAACAGCTAGTAAAAGGCCATCGACTAGCTTTGGGTAAGATGTTTCTTAGCGCCTTTTACCAGATGATGCATATCATCAGAAGCCGACTATTTACAGGACAAGGACAGTATTCAGTCGGTAACGTTGGTGGTCCTCTCTGGTTCCTGCAGAGTTGGCTCTATTGTGCTTTGAGCCAACAATTCAGTATTGACTACTATCACCGGCTTCCCTACAGGACCTTCAATTCAGGAATGGCCGATCTTTTGGTGAAAAGTTTCACTTGTGCAACAGTGATGATTACTCCAAATTGAGTCCTGTCAGAGTAAAGAAGTTCATCTCTTTCTTCTTCTTGCTAAGAAAGTTAGACTTTCAAAGCAGTGACTTCTTCTGCTACTAGGAAGCCGATAGCTATCCTTATCCCTCATTCTTGGAGTTGGCAGCTGACAATGTTTGTATGTCCGACGAAACAGTCGAACTCTTCAAGTTGTTGCTCTCTCCAAGTGTTTTATGTGTCGATCTTCATAGCAAGAATCGGACATTCCTCCCATCGTATGAATTATACCATCCTTCTGTATATGCACGCCAGCTCGGCTTTGGACAGGCTATCCCAAGCCTCCCTTTGCTCGGCCTAGTAAATCTAAGGGAGAGTCCGCAAAGAGGTTAATGCAATTACATTTATGAGCATAGCCGATGAGCTTCAACTCCAGAGCCTCCCCAGATTCATTCTTCATAGCCGATGCTCGCTGAACTTTACTGTATGGTGGGGTGAAATATCATCGGCCATCTTCCCTGAGGAGTTATCTTTATCTACACTTATAGCCAGTTTTGGCCTTGGATTAACCGAATCATCGTCATCTTCTGATTCAAGCACTAGCTCCTCAAGCGATGTAGATTCCCAGGGATATACTAACACAAGCTTTAGTCGATATTACTGGCGAGGTATTCAACCGGCGTAGAATCTTTGTACTAACCTTCGCTATTTCATTACTTGCATTCTAATCGGCTTTTCCTTATTGTTTTAGACCAAGACATCCGACAAGAGACCCTTGGAGGATCCGTCTACTGTCGGCCAAGTGAGCAAAAGGCCACGCTCAACAGGCAAAATGGCACTGTCTAGATACACATCAGGATCCCTCGGCCTCCAACCTCCTCTCTCAGAAGAAAAAATCAAGTTAGTTTGTCATATCAGCTATAACACAGTTTTCTTTCCTATCGCAAGTTCTTGAAACCGATATCTTTTTAGAGCCAAAGCGAAGCCACCCCTACAAAAAGGTTACAAAGAGGAAGGCAAAGCTGACCCCATCGGCTCAAGAGGAATCGTCCGAAAGCACACCTCACTCTTTGTCGGGACCCGAATTTGCAAATCTGGACCCTCTGTGTATTCAGCACTAGTCCAGGATCACGCTAGTGCACACAGTCTCAACATTGGTAAATATCACAATCATACTCAACGAAATAATAAAGTATTTTATTGAAAGGAAATATAGCTGGTTGCTCGACCTTATGGTTAAGTTACAAAAGTACGTCTCGCAGGGCTAAAAACTTATTCAAATAAAATCTGCAGCGGAAAATATAAAGAAAACACGTGGCGCCAACCAATATGCCACAGGCAACTGACTGGGCTTGCTCCCTAGTTAGACGGTTCCTCTTGGATCTCCTCCTCCAGAGCTGGTGTGGACTCTTCTTCAACTGATGTTGTATTGTGGCAAGGGTGAGTACTTGGTACTCAGCAAGTCATGCACAGAATGCAAACTAATATACTACATGCATGGCTTAGTACAAAGGAATAGCTCATGGTTCATTTGCAGTAACAGCATTTAACAAATAACATAAGTAGATTCGAAAGCAGTAAAAACAAGTATAACATCAATAACTTTTCCAGGAGTTAAATAAACATCTTTCCCATTCCTAATCCACATTTTCATCAACGTCATTATTTAACCAAACCATACTGTCCAAGTCCAAGTTGTTTTCATGAAAGTCTAACCCTTGACTGTAATCTCCGAGCAATGTCCAATGCCGCGGACACGGCTATTCGAATAGATTTTACACTCTGCAGAGGTTATGCACTTTACCCACAAGATACAGGCAAACACCACAAAGGCGAGTGATCGTAACAAAGCCTTTCGAAAGCCTCTAACCACACAAGTGGACCTCTCCGGTTTTTGCCATACACCATCCCTTCCCTTAACAAAGGCGAAGTTGGGACCGACATACCGTTGGACGGGTACCATGCCGCAGCCCTGGTACGCTCCCCCTTCAAACTACACAAAAGGTGTAGCTGACACCCCGAGGTAACACAAGCAAGTTGTCAGCAACTTAATCAACTAGGTCCGTCCCATTTCGGACATGCGGTTGCACGTTTGACTTAGTTCAAAGGCTTGCAAGGTTAAGTCCTTAGGTTGACCAGGGCAAGACTACCCGAAGAACCAAATCAACATTCCCGGTGCCACAACTGGCCCACATGATCATTCTTGCCACATGCCCCGGTCGAAAACTATTTATCAAACCCCCAGTTGATTACCATGCACCACGTGCCATCATCATCAATAACACATGACACTTCTCAAAAACACGTTCCATATCTCATTAAGTCAATGTTAACATGTAATTGTTAAAATCATGTCAGGTATACGTGGCAGGTCTAAGCATTGTACTACAACGGTCTAAATTCCCATGTTGGCAATTTAATAATGTCCAACTATTTAATACTCGACTAGGGTGACAATGGGTTCATGGCATACCATTATTTATGTCAAGGTGGCATAAAGCAACTAGGCAATTAACTAATCTCCCAAAATTAATTAAAGCATTTTCTAATTGAACTAGCATGCAATAATTTAAATCAAATTAATTTCAAAATGGGATCAACATGGTCAAAGCACAACTTGCCTCTTGAGAGTTTGAACTCGGGCCTTCTTAACGTGCTCTTCACCGACGTGCATCTCCTTGAGAGCGTCCCATGCCTCCTTCCCCGTCTCCTCAGAAATGGCCATCATCACGGCCTCCGGCACAGCTTGGACAATGGCGGCGAGAGCCATTTGGTCCAATGTCTCATCGGCCGCTTCCTTGCCCTCCACGGCCGCCCACACGCCTTGTGCGCGCATGAAGATTTTCATCTTCACCGCCCACGCGCCGTAGTTCTCCGAGAGGATGGGGCAACGCAACGTCACTCCTACCCCCTTCACTTGCTGCACGACCATCTCATGGTCGCCGTCGACGCCGCTGCCGCCTTTGCCGCCGCTGCCGCCTTTGCCGCCGCTGCCACCAATGCCACTATTGTGATGGCTCGGCGGCGTATACATTGCAGAACCGTCGGTGGACATCACTCCAAACACAAGCACTCACCCCGCTTTGATACCACGTGTAGGCCCTAGCTCTCATGAAAAGAAACTGACTCACACGAACACACTGATATTCACACACAAGCACTAGTTTTATTGAATGAATCTCACAGCAACACTCACTCGTAAAGCTTCTACACAGCACAACTAATTAGATACTTATAGGTGGACGTATGCTACGGCCATCGGCACGTACAGATCCTAATGACCCGGTATAGCATTGCATGCATGCATGCTCATGCGTGATCCTAATGACCTGGTCTGGCACTACATGCATGCCTGCTTATTCATGAAGACTGCACCTCCGTGCTAATCTTGAAGACTTGCGCAGCTCCTTCCTGCTCACTAGAACTTGGCTGGCCACCCATCTCCAAGACACACATACACTCACACTGCACAAACACTCACATTTAACTCATGAACTCCTAAACAACAAGATTAGTTCTAACATTAGAAACCCACTCAACGTATCGGTAAGGTCTAATGAACCTAGCCTCCAACAATCGCTCCATTTCTTCTTTTATTTTATCATACATGGCCGGATTAAACCGTCTAGGGGACTGCTTAAACGACCTATAGCCTGATTTTACCGGTAGCCGATGTTCGACAAGCTGTCGGCTTAAGCCAGGCATCTCATGGTATTCCCACGCGAAACAATCCTTATAACTGTTCAACAAACCGACCATCTTTTCTTTATAAATAACGGGCAATCTAGAATTAATAAAAGTTAGTCTTCTCCGTTCGCCATCACCCAGCTCCACTTCCTCTAATGGGTCGGTGGATGTGAAGCCTTGCCCAAGTTTTTCTGGGTCTTCAAAATCCTCAATAGCCTCGGAGCTATCTACCATCTCCTGATAGCTTCGTGGCTTGTCCTGCAACAATTTCACAGCCGATTCAGTCTCCATCGGCGCAGTATCTCACTTGTTCGATCAAGTGCTCTCGGTTTCACGTTGATCGAACTAATTCCAGCTTAGTTGACGCACACGAAGTCACAATCTTCGAGTGCCTTGCCTGATATGCACCTTGCTCCTTCGTGTTGCCAATTGGCCTCTGAGCTGGCCATAGCTATGTGAGCTGAAGTATCAGCTTCCACAACTTCAACTGCATCGCCGTTCCATTGTATCAACTTCTGAAGCATAGTCGACGGGATGCATCAATTAGCGTGTGTTCAATCTCTACCCAGAAACATGCTATAACTCCCCTTAGCGTTGACCACGAAAAAGGCAGTCGGCAAAGTTTTACTGCTGACCGTCAACTCCGTCAGCATGACGCCCCTAGCTTCTGTGGGATTTCCTGTGAAGTCATTCAACACTATATTGGTTTTGATGAGATCTTCATCAGATTTACCCAACTTTTTGTAGGTTGAGTAAGGCATCAGGTTGACCGTTGCCCCGTCGTCTACTAGCATCCTGGATATCGGCTTGCCGTTGATGTGACCCTTCAAGTATAACGGCTTTAGGTGTCGATGGTCGTCTTCAGGTTTCTCGAAGATAGCTTCTTGGGACCCAAAGTACAGTTGGGCGCAAGACCCTTGGTTTGGCGATGTCTGCACTCTGAACTCAGCAAATACCATGTTGACGTACATCGGAGGTGGCGTATCATCGCATACTATTGGAAAATCCAGATCGTCAGCTAAGTCTAACTCTTCCCGAACGACCTCTTTTTTTCGCCATTCCTTTCTCACTGCCTTCACTGGACGAAGTTTGTTGAATACCTCGTCCCTTTGCCTTTCTTGGTCAGCTTTGCGCAACTCCTACATCCTGAGGTGTTGAAGCTAGCGCCTTTGTGACTTGGTCAGCCCTGAGGGGCACCATCAAGGTTTTGGCTCAATCGGCTTGTGAATTTTCCCAACCAACTGCGATCCGCTAGCTTCTTTGCATTTTTCCTCCGGCTGTCCCTGGGCTTGGGCTGGTCTAGAGATTCTCTCGTGGACCAGCCTCCTCTGGTTCTGGCATCGGCTTGGGTATGGTTCCGACGCCTATTCTCTAGATGTTGACCCGTGCTCCTGATCTTGCCTAGGGTAGTGCTGCATCGGGCAAACATAAGAGGATGGTAATGTTAACCCCGTTCCCAGCAGAACTACCAAAAAGGGCACCGCTCAAGAGCTCTTTCGACGGCCGTTGGCCGATAAGCTTCTGTCAGCTGCTGCCGGGGTCTGTCCTGCGGCCTCTAAACTCTCAGTTCGTATTTAGCCAACAATTGGGAAAACGTTGGCCTAGTCTTCCATATCGGCTTCCTTGGCGGTACTGGCCTTTCGGCTTTATACCACTTGCCGACCTCGGGCTGTCCCTTCGGTGCTTTCCTTTCGGTTGGTCTCAATTTGGATTGAACCGACCGTGATTTGTATTGTTTCCTTGCCGCTTATTGTCTTTATGTCGGCTTAGCGACTCGACATAGCCGATGATGACAATGAGCGGATCTCATCCCGTACCAACTCCTTTCCCTTGGACGAACAGCTGACCATGTTGACTTGGAAGAGGTTGGTGTCCACCTGCAAAGTTTGCTCTTCTGCAAATTTCAGTCGTCCGTCTTCTATGGCCGATTGTATCTGTTGACGAAATATATTGCAATCGTTAGTATTATGTGAAAATGAGTGATGCCACTTGCAATACCTGCGCTTCTTGATTTCATCGGCTGATGGTATGGTGTGTCCTTCAGGCATTCGCACCAGCTTCTTTTGTAATAATAAATCAAAGATGCGACGCATTTGGTCATGTCGAAGGAGTACTTGACTTCCGACTTAGATTTAGTCGGCTTGAGCCAAAAGAAAATTAGGAGTTTTTTAATTTCCCTTGACCCACTCGGCTACATTCACGTCCACCTCATCATCGTGGGACGACTCTTTGGTCTCGTACTTAACAAGATTGACCTTAGGCTTCTCCTTATCCTTACTATTCTTAAATCTATCTACAAAACCTCTGTTTTCGAAGAATTGGATTTCTTGAGGCGATACATTATGCAACAGATGGCTGAGATCGGTGAACTCTTGGCCACTGAATTTCTCCTTTAAGGGAGGAATCAACCCCTGAAAGGCCAAATCGGCTAATTGATTATCGGGTAGTGCGACGTTGAAGCATCGGTTTCGCACTTCCCTGAACCTCTTGATATAATCAGCCATTGACTTCCCGAATTTTTGCCGCACGGAGCTTACATCTGAAATATGTAATTCTAAGCTTCCGTAGAAGAAATATTCATGGAATCGACTTTCCAAATCGGCCTAGGTGTTGACTGAATTTGGGGGTAGTGTCGTGAACCACGTGAAAGCCGCTCCAGACAACGATAAAGGGAACAATTTTACCTTAAGCGCATCGGACTGCGCAGCCTCTCCACACTGCACTATAAAGCGCCCGATGTGCTCCAGGGTGGTGGTGGAATCATCCCCAGAAAATTTAGCAAAATCGGGGACCCTATACCCATTGGGGTATGGGATTCGGTCGATGTAGTCTAGGTACGGTTTTTTATAGCCGATGGTCCGACCTTTTGGTTGTATACCGAATTAGTCCATTAGGACAATAGTAATGGCTTCAGCCCAGTCGATTTCCTCGGCAGGCACACCATTGCCTAAGGTACGTGTCAATTAAAGCTGGGCTTGTGATGATTCCCCACGAGTGCAAACTCGAATTGGCGTTGCAGCTGGGGTTGCAACAGGGCACATGGTGGCTCATAACCGATAGTTTGCTGCCTTAGCGGCTCTGGAAGCAGAACGAAAGGTTCCGAGTACGTGACTACCCGATACAGAGCTGGATCCCGCACTGGGATCGGTTTGGCGTATTGGGGGTGTACACCGGCCTCGATCAGCTGGGTAGCTGATCTGTGGTAGCCATGGGATGGTATAGGTTGTGGCATGTTTGGCGCGTGGCCCAACTTGGAACCGTCGGTGTAGGCGTGGTATTTCCTGACTCCGCTAGTACCAGGGTCCCGTGGTAAGATCACGGTTGGTTGGGACGGGGTGAAAACTGGAACAACAGTCGGCGGTGTGGGTTCAACTGCAGGCTTATTGCTCTTGCTATTCTGCCCTATAGAATAGACCGTATATGTCGGCAAGGGCTGTGGCGGCTCGAATAGAGAGCCAGCCGACACTAGTTCTTGCGCCACTTCTTTGACGCCGTTAGAGATCAATGGCCTAAGTGTGGTTACTAGGTTCGATGACTGGTTAAGCAAAGCACAATTTATAGATTAATTAATCATATCTGATAATTCCGCCTAGGTGGGTAAATATCGGCTTACCTGTGCTTTCTCGGCGGCACCGGAAACTTCCTTATTGACGAAGCTGATCGTCGGTAAGGCAGCCTATTGCGTAACGCCACGCCGTGTTTTCTAGTAGCAATTGAGCACCATCTTCTCGAATGCTGCCTTCTGGCCTTCGACCTCCTTTCGTTGCTCTGGCATCAGATCGTCCATTGTAGGGACGATTATTGCGTCAGCATTGATGTCGGACACAACCACATATTTTCCTGTTGAAATCATGCCTGATTGCTTTGGGTCCCACCGGGCGTGCCAAAAGTATGTTGGTGTCAAAAACTTGAAGTCGGGTTAATAACTGCCAACACATGTGAACACAGGGTTCAGATCTTTGGTTTGCGGGCGTGCCAGCCGATTTGGTCATGCAATCGGCAAGATATTCAGCAATTGACCTAATCGGCCAAAGAGAACCGATCAAGCAAGTTTTCTAGGGTCTCGTTGGCTTTGACAAACCGATTGTGACCAGGGTAACTAAAATCCAATCTACTCGATTGAGTCGATCAGATGGGGTAGAGGTTGTTTCCCCCGAAGAAGGTGATGCGCAACAAAATTGGGAAAATTCAGACCTGGGTTGAGCGTAAGTCGACAAGATCAACAATTGGCGATGCGCAACTCTTATTGATCAATCGAATTACAAGGAAAGATTACAAGACTTATGAACTACTCCTATGAAAAAAGAAGATGAAAGTAAATGTATTGGTTAATTGAGTTGTATGGATTTGTTCAACGTAGCCTGTCGCCCTCTTTTATAGTCTTCGGCCTGATCGTGTTCCTCTCGATCTCTTTAACCACCCGTATCAGCTTCAATCTCTTCTTACTATCTTGAGCTTGATCGTATACATTGGGACAACAACCAGTGTTACTATACACTTCCTAATTGCTTATATTGAAGTTCTCCATTCTTTTCAGTGCTCATTTTTTTTAGATTGATAGGTATATTTGTTCTTTGAGGTAATATTGCGCAGCTCTACCAATGGATCTTGCGGCAGCATGAAAATGGCTCGAGTCTTACAGTTTCGGACATAGCCTCCGACATCCAGGTCCACGGCTCTTTTCGACTTTTTACTCTGATTGCAACAATTTTGATTGATGCTGCATTGTGAACCCATTCACTGAATATTTTCTCAGCTAAGCCATACCAATGTCAGGAAAATTTGATCAGGTTGAATGGACCATGTCCTTAACCATCTACTTATGTTTATGAGCTGTTGTTATATGTAGCACGACATTGAGTACGGAGGTCAGGATGCATTGGCTTCACCAATATCACAATATACAATACAGAATCTTCAAGCTTCAATGCACATCCCCAACACATGCAACCAGCAGCCATCACCCAGCTTATTCACACCAGCAAACCCAGGATTGCAATCGAAGAACTCAGTAGTCTTTTCCAATGCACTGTCTGGCCCTGTCCAACGGATCCTGCAACCATACCTGCGGCATTGAATGATTCATCTGTGGATATGCACTCAGTCCAGCTCATGAGTCCTAATGAGGAATTTGCTGTTTGCTTCCGAGAACTGCAAGCATTAAAATTGCAGTAAAGAAATGGATTGTCACCGCAATTAGGGATCTAAATTTAGTCCCCTCCCCAAGTCCTTCTATATTAAACATGTAACCTGTAACTAGCTGTTACTTCTGATACTATGACTTGCATATATGTATCATTCATGTATTTATTTTCAGGTTAAATAATGGTTGACGTAGCGGTTTCTTATGGTGGTTGAAATTCACTTCAGATAGCAAAACATTAAGATAGCTGATATAGCAGTTTCTAATGTTCACTGCAGGAAATGACAAAGATACAAGCTTTGTTTGTAAACGGAACTTCTCATTCAATTGAATATCATCTGTCAGTACTCAAGACTGTCTTGAAGCATTATTTGTTCACTTGGGTTCCCCAATTTATGGCAGAAGCTAGATATTGTGGGAACCGGGAACTGTATTATCTATATGGCATTAACTATATAAACTATAAGGTCGATGGCACTATTTCGTCTACTTGCATAGATGAATCCATAAACTGCTAAATGACGGGGTATATCTGTATAACAACAAGATCAGGCCAAAAAATGAAACCAACCGCTGATTAATTATAAACAAAGGCTCCAAAACATCCTACAATCCTGAAGCAACTAATTAGACTACTGTAACATCCCTGTCACCCTATTGTTTGTATCATCAAAACCTTGTTTACCACAAAATAAGAAACATACCAACCTGTTGTATCTATCATCAAACCCTTCTTTTACCACAAAACAGATAATTACAATGTTGTAGCACAAACATGTCTCACGTATATAGCAGCATTTTCTGTATGTATCAGCACACCTAAGATAATATACAAGAAAACCGAGCTGAATTTTGCACCCTGACTCATCTTGTTGAGACCTGGTATGCATCGATGATATACCCGACAGGACCTCCACGGCCCATTGAGGCCCTACGAGACAGTGAGGGGGGCCTCCTCAGCTCAACATTGGCTGGCACAGGGATTTCGTCGGAGTGACCAGAAATGCAGAGTGATCCATTATCATCCTGATCCCAGTACACCTCAACCATGACGCCTCTTGGATGTTCCTCTGTCTCAGTTCCAGGAATACCAACAAAACGAGCCCCTTTAGGTATCTGCATTATCAGAGAAACTTGCCAATGTTGGTGAAATCAAAGATCACAATGCTCTACAGGAATCTCCTTTTAAGCCATGTATGCAGCCAATTACTTCATGACAGTTATCTGCATCTCACAGAAGTTCTTTTTTATGTTCACAAGTGCAGTAGGTTCTCAGGATTACTGAGGACAGACCTGAATTGATGCTCCTGATGATAGGTTCAGAGTCACCAGGGTGCCTTCAGCAGTAGAGCTCTCAAGCTCTGCCTGCTTTGCAATGTTCAGGAAGACCTCTTCAAGTGTCGTGAGGCCAAGTTGAATGTCCGAGATGCCGAATTCCTCCTCCCTATCTTGGAGTTCCCCAAAGAATCTCTGCTTGTTAAAAGAAGTATTAGCGTGTCACAAATTTAACAAATAGTGTATGCCAGAGGTTTGGGTGTCAAGGTAGTACCGTCATAAGTGGTTCTTTATCATGAGGGATGACAAATGTTAAGAATGTCCTGCTCTCCTCTTTCGGGTCCACATCAAGACGCTGTTTCAATAAAACTTATGCGGTTTCATCTCCATAATCCACATAATAAGAAAAAGATAATTATGTGGTATTTAATTTAAGGAAACATACATCCTTGAAGAACCGTTTGACAGCTTCTATGCTAGGATTGACTGGGGCCTCAGTGTTGCTGTTGATGCTAGGGCTTTGTGTGTGACCATTTCCAGAGAAATTCACATTAGTGATGTATCCAGTTCCAAATTTTGACTTCAGCCTTATTGAAGTTCCAATGCACCGCAATTTCCCCTTTGCCATGATTGCTATCCGGTCACTTAGAATGTCAGCTTCCTCCATGGAATGGGTGGTCAAGACAATTGCTCTTCCTTTCTTTGCCTCCTCTATGATGTCCCAGACATGCCTCCTTGTTATCGGATCCATGCCAGTTGTCTGTGTAGGATATATGGTTAGACTAACATGTGACAAGGGATGTGTATCAAGCAAATTAATGGTAAATTTGACATGTCTCTACCGGTTCATCAAGAAAGACCAATTTTGGGTCACCAATTAGAGCAATCGCAACACTTAGCCGGCGTTTCATTCCTCCACTGTAGCTACCTGCTCTAACGTTAGCTGCCTGGCTGAGCTTCACTTGGGATAATGATTGCTCTGCTACCTGCATAGATGAAAAACAAGAGAAAGATCAAAATGCAAAACCATGAAGTGTTTTAGGGAGCACATGTCAATAGGTGCTCAAGAAACATACCGACTTGATTGTTGCTGGAGGCAATCCCTTGATGCTGGCAAACAACTCCATGTGCTCCTTGGCTGTCAATGCGTCCCACAGGATGTCGAACTGCAAAGAAATAAAACACAAATGCTTATCCTCGATACAAATGCATCAGCACTTCCATCAGTAATATGACAATGTCTAAAGCACCTACCTGCGGACAGACTCCAATCATCCTGCGAATATTAGACATTCCTGCAGTGCTTCGAACAGCATGACCATAAATCAGTGCTGTGAAAGGTTCAAAGTGGCTCATTAGCATGTCCATAGTTATCGGGAAAAAATATTACAAAATGTTGCTTTAAGAAATGATACTAACCATCACCGCCTGTAATTGGTGTGATTCCAGTTAGGCAACTGATTGTAGTTGTTTTACCAGCTCCATTGGGCCCAAGAAGACAAAACAGCTGGTCCTTTTCAAGGTTCACCCATAAGCCCTGGAGAAATTGTTTAGGTGATTAATACTTAGAGATAGCATAGGTTGCTTGTCTTATATGCAAGAGGCTATATCTGAGAACTTACTTTGACCGAATGAAATGGCTTAGTTGTCCTGCATCTGCAGCAACCCATAGTAAAACTTCCTGGATATGTTTTCCGCAACCCGCGTATTTGAACTGCAACAGCAGGATCCACCTCATTGTTTGCAGCTTGTTGTTTTACTAGGTTTTCCTCAGAAAGAACATCCTCATCAGTAGGCGTAGCATCATCTGTTGGACGGTTGGAACCAAAAAAGCTACAGATACCTCCCTCTGGAATGGAGCATTCAGATCAATGAGTAATGCAAAATACTACAGTTAGAACAATGTGCAGAACCACTTAACACTTAAGAAGCTCTTACCTTGCATCTTGCCTCCTTTCCCAGTCCAGTATGAAGGCATCAGAAAGTAGAACACTGACTTTCTAACACCGTTGACATTTGGAATTATGTTATCGAAATAGATCGCCAGGACAAACCACACAAAAAATGTGGAGATGAGCCATTTGTAGATGTCGTCCTGTTAAATGTTTGCGAACACTCAGCTTGAAATATGCATAACAATTAAAACACATGATATGTAATGAACAAAGTTTTGTACGTACAATAGTAATGACACAGTCCGTCTCAAAAGATTGGCACTTTCCACGCTGATTCCAGCTAATACCCCTGTCTTCAGGAGTGGCAGTTGCCTTACCTAGAATATTGAGGGCTTGGGCAAAAACATCAGGAGGAAACAAGGACCATATTGTCCGGTAGTACTTTTGGTAGGAACTTGAATATGGGAACCCGAAAGTTGTAACAAGCTGCAAAGGGAGGTAACAAAGGGGTTTGCATATTTCCTGACAAGTTGAAACACTGGATCCATAAGATGATGATTAAGCATACTTTACCTGTGTCAAGAAGCCAATAATGAATATTGCAAATCCAACAGTGGTAGCTGATGCGGCTTTCGTTACAAATGTAGATATCATGAATGCGAAACTAAGCTGCAGCAAACATAATGAACAAGCATAATATGTTAAGGAAAGCATTTTTTTTTCAAACTGTGATAGGAATCAGAAAATGTATAAACAGAATTCATCCACACCAGCATGATTTCTCCCTAAATTTAACGATTTATATGGACGTAAGCAAAGAAAGAAAACCTATCAGTATGTGGAACTTTACCATGTTCAGTTGGAAGAGGAAGAATAAGAGGAATAGGATCCCGAAGCTATTGTGCAGGAAGAAGTTAAACTGGAACATCATCCCAAAGAGCACAGTAAAAAGAGCTGAAAGTAATGTAAGGAAGGCCTCCCAGGTAAACCAAGATAACCAATATGCCGATTCATAGAGCCCCATGATAGACATAGCCTGCGAATATGCACCAAACATTGAGTCACGTCAAGCATCATGATACGTACATCTTAAACGCTGGCAGAGGACAGGGAAAGCTCAAACCTGACGAAGCTTAAGTTCTTTCTCTGTCACCAAGGCACTGATTTGGAAAACAAATCCAAACATTGCAATGGCAAGGAAGAAAGTTGGCCCTGCTTGGGCAATAGTAGAGAAGGTTTCCGTGGCTGGATGAGCAAATTCCTTGAACCCCACAGTCCAGCTAAAATTTGGATCTGTCAGTGTCATAAAATTTACTGTTATTACCCAAGCACAACTTCAAAAGGAAAATATACAGCTAACATTTATTTGTGTAGCATACAGTAAATACTCTGAAGAATACCTGGTGAAAAAAATTAAAAAGTACTAAATAGAAGGAACTCTTGTCAAAGGGTATGAGGCCAATTTTACTAAGTAGTAAACAAGGGAGCAACAAGTTCCCTCGGGAAAAAAAAAATGGAGGCAGCAATACCTCCAATCAGCAGCCTTGCCATTTCCCTCTCGGCTGCAACTTGAAGTGGTATCTGGAATTTGAAGGTGGGGTCCTCATATGTTCCTCTCCTTGCTACCGGAGTGGAGTTTGTCTGAATACCATACTTTATCTGAGTGGCATTTATATCTTGAAAATGTAAAGCACCAGGGCAGCGCATCGGGTTTTCAAAAAGCCAAGTATCAACATCATTCGGGGTCCTAAAACCCAAGACCTGAAAAAATCACCATGAAACAATTAGATAGCATGTTGCATATTGAGTTAAAATCAATTCTAGGGTGAACCTGCAATGCTGTTTGAGTGACAGAGAAGAAACTAATGTTCTTTGACTAGTGCACGTATTATATATTGCAATTTACCACAAATCCGAGCTTATGCCAAGTTATAATGAATTATGATAAGGAAAAATTATATTAGTCTCTAATACCATACTTTATCCGAGTGGCATATGAAGAACAGAAAAGTTTCAACAGCTGAATTGAAGTAAACTAATTCAGACTACAGAATGGCACATAAACGTTGGACTCCCAACAAAATTAAATCATCACGCGCCATTGGGCAGGAACTTTTATATATTTTGTTCAAGTTTTTTATCAACAGATTTTCAACATTTTCATTGATTTAATCAGAGGTTAACATATTATTATCGGCAATAAGAAATAAGTGCATAGTGCTTTCCAAAAAATCCAACACCATTCCTTTGATACCATCATATATTCTATGCAAACCATGTACCTCCTCCCTAAAAATTCTCAATTATATTCTCACATAGCATTCCAAGGTACATCCTTGCTGTCTTTATTTCCAAGAAAAGGCCTTACACAGACTGGATCAAGAAACTACAAAGTAGCATGAAAATGACATCTAACGCATTATGACAAGCCTAAATCAAAACTAGCTGTTCCTCGTGGACCACAAAGGGTTCCCGATTCCCATTAACAACAAAATAGGCATATTTTCCATACTTTCTTTGAAAAGCCCGCAATGTCACATGGAAGCAAATCACATACGAAAATTGTCATCAAACCTAAAGGATGATCTAAGCTCAACGTCATATCAGCCAATCCGCTGTAAAAGGCTTAAAGGAATTAAAACCAATCCACCTCTCCTCAACAAAAGAATCAAAACAATCCACCTCTCCTCAACAGTAAATCGATGAAAACAACTCATTCCCAGACTCTTCAAGCTCTTGGAGTCAAATAAACTCCCTGAAACGCTTCAAAATTCCCTTTTACAAGAGGCTAAAACACACCTAATTCTCAAGATGTATAGCAGGGTTTTCTCTTCACAAAAACGCACAAAAGAATCCAATCTTTCACACCCAAAACCCCAAATCCTCACACCAAATGTGCGAGCACCCAGCTCTTCGCCACCCAAACCGGTCAAACCCACGCCGCACACGCCACACGCCCAAATCACGGACAAATTACGCCCAATCTTTACGCAAAAGAAAAACGAAACAAAATACAATCTTGACGACGACTTAAGACAAAAACGCATCAATGAAAAATCAAAACCCTCACCTTGTTAGCGGGGATGGGCCTGCCGGGGTTGTTGTTCCGGATGGCGTCGACGAGCCCCGAGACGCGTGCGCTGCCCACGCCGCTCCAGAGGAAGTCGTAGCAGGGCGACTTGATGAAGAACTTGTCCTCGCAGGGCGGGATGGGCGGTGCGACGAGCGCCTGCGGGTCGGGCACGTTGCGGTAGGCGGTGGTGTAGGAGAACCTCGAGCGGATGGCACGGTCGATGCAGAAGATGAGGAAGATGAAAATGAGGGACGAGAGCAGCTGCAGCGCCGCCGACCGCCGGTGGCGCCAGGTGAGGGTCGCGTTCTTGCGGAGGAGCGAGCGGTACTGCTGCCACGCGAGCGCCGCGCCGCTCAGGAGCTCCATGGGAGGGCAGACCGAGGAGGCGGAGCGGGGAGTTCTTGGGACTTGCGGAAGCGGAATGTGGAGGAGTTTCCGGTTTGGGTATTTAGAGCATCTCCAACAGTTCCCAATAATCATACCCTAAACCTAATTTTGGGATTGATTGGAAAATCAAGTGCTCCAACAGTTCCTCAAACAAGATCCCTAAATCTACGCAAGCCCAAAACGGGACCCGCCTCTCAATTTTTTCGCCTCCGCCGCCTCCCAATCTCGGACCGCGCCTCCTCGACGTAAATCGTGGTCGCGCTTGCTTACGCTTATTGAGCTCTTCCCCCCCACCTCCTGGTGCAGATCGAGGGGCCTCCCGCCGCCAGCTCGCCCTTCCACTGACGCTGCCGCCGCCGCTCACCCTTCCGGGCCGACGCGCCGCTACGCCGCTATCTCCATCTCGACGCCACGCTCTTGGAGGCTAACATCAATCGGGAGAGGTACCCACCCTTCCATTCTTCCTTCCGAGGATGCTTTATGCTCTTGTCAATTCAGAGCTAGCCGTGGTAGCTCCTTCCCTACGCTTGGTTTACCCAAACTTCCGACTCGCCAATATTATTCCACCACGAAGACAATAGTACTAGTGATCTTTGTTATCGCCTCCAAATTTGCTTTTGCATTCTTTACAAATTTGTGTCATGGCATCCTGCATGAGATCCCTTTGTGTAACATTTTGAAGGTTCGATTTCAGGGCCATGGAAGCCTCTTATTGGTTAACTATACTTATCTCGTTGTTGTCATGTATGCTTTCGCTTTTGGGAGAGCATTGAAGCTCTTCTCTAGATTATTTAGTTTATATACCTGAATCTTCCTGATGAAGAACTCAAATATCCGATACTTCAGCTTTTTTTCCCTCAATTTAACACTAAAGGACTTCTCGCTTGCTTGATTATTTGGTTACATCAGCTAGTGCGACTATTAGCGCCTTTAGAAAAAAATTGACTATCACCTTCCAAATTACAATATCATGTACAATCATACGCCGCAAATTTAGTAGGAAGCTACTCTAGAGGGTTGCACTACAAAAAAATTATCATCACTGCTTTCAAAATCTTCAAAAATCAACCACCAAATTTTACATTATTGTTGTACACTAAGGATGATGTATTCTATGGCACCTCTACACCTCTAAAGTCAGAACCTGACAGAGCAAAACCAAGAGAAGGAAAAGAAGGGCTTACACTTCAAAAAGCCGCTTATCTAGACACAAGATACGTCCGTCACACTACTATGCTTGCCGCCATCATTCCTCATACACTCTCTTTTTTATGGAACCGCCTCGCATGAATCGCCCTAGGGTGTCAACTCGTATTTTACAATTACATTGTTTTGAGCAAAGGATGTAATAGAAAGTGATTGTGGTTGTTATGTTGGTTCTTCTCGATAAGGCTAGCAATAAGTGGATGCTATATCGTAAAGTCTACAATTTTGCCATGACAATTTGTGAGCTATCCATATCGAGTCATATAAAGCACCAATTTGCGATACATATGCTTGTAATCAAATAGCTTTCTTTTTTGTATCACACTCAAGGCTGACAAGACAAGGTTTCATGTCATCTGAGCAATCCTATTCTAAATTGCTGACATGGCTAGTATAAGGTTCTGCCATTCTTCAAGTAACCAAGCTGGACCTATTGTCCATAGTTGATATGCACATATGCTACACACAAGAGACAGAAAGATTTCAGTATGCTATTTTCCATTGAGCAAAAATTGAATGTGCAAAATTGAGATTGTTTGTGCATATATCTCCATTAAATTGACATGGCCATGTGGAATCAGTAAAATCAGGTTATATTTTCTTTATGTTTGTGTTTGCTATCCTGGGATTGTTTATAGCTGCTGTTTCGCTAATTGCAAAACCTAATTACTCATAGCTATGCTGGTTCAAGAAGACCGAGTTGGTTCCTGCATCAATATCTACGCTGTCTCCATTAGAGCGTATGCACTGCTGTCGAATACGACGACACGAGCTCCAAGAAGACCAACACGGCTTCATCAATCCTCATGCGAGGAGGCAACCGAATCCAAGTCAGCATATTTTTGGGAAAAAAAAGGGAACTGTTGGAGAATAGCTTTTTTTTAAGGCCCAAAAATTTTAGGAAGCTCCCAATCCAGCATTATTGGGAGTCAAATTATTGGGAACTGTTGGAGATGCTCTTATAAGGGGGCCATCTGAAAACGGCTGCGGGGACGAATGAAGAAGGCAGGAGACCTGTGGGCATTTCAAAGGAAACGCGTTTGTTTGGGTAATTTTACAGCAAGGTTCTCGGAATTAATTTTTTTTTATATAAAACTAGATGCTTGGGTGTGGCGCACACCGCGTTAGCCACACCACATCCACGCGTTAATAGAATAATTTTGAGGGTCTTCCGGATTTGTACATTATTTTCAAACATTTTGGGGGAACTAGTTGTATTCTTTTGAATTTGTGTAGGCTTTCTCAAAAGGAACTGGCGAAATTCGGAATCTATATAATTTTTAGGATTTTCGGGGTCCTTTTCGCAAAGACACAGACGAAGTTTGGATTTTCTATTTTTTCACCTTTTTTAAAAAAAAATCAAGCGGTGTTCGGAATTTTCGAGGATCTTTTCGGGAAAATGGGTCTAGATGTAATTTTCAAAATTCTTTAAGGCTTCCCAAAAAGAACAGGTGAAATTCAAAATTCTGAATTCCTTGGTTTTTTTCCACCTTTTTAAAAACAAAAGCAAGCAAAATTCGGGATTTTCGAGGGTCTTTTCATAAAAAACACACGCGAACCTTCGATGTTTAATATAAGGAGTATGCATTTTTTGAAAGCCTCTCGTAATTTTCGAGGGTCAATTCCTCAAAAGAAAGCAAATTTAAGAAGTTTCGGTGATTTTCCTATAAAAAATGAGTTAATACGTAATTTCAGAAAGCTTCTCGTTTTTTGGGGTCTTCGCACAAAAAAACAAAATTTGGATTCCTTACGTTTTTCGGACATTTTTTCAAAAAAAAAAGGATCTAGATGTAATTTTAGAAATTTTCGGGGGCCTTTTACCCAAAAAAATGTGAAATCCGATTTTTTGGGCTTTTTTAAAGAAAAAGGGACATATACGTAATTGCTAGGAATCCTATGGCCTTTTCGCAAAAGAACCGGCACCACAGGCCACTCGCATGTGAGCTCTAGCTCATGCCATGCATCAGCACGCCAAAAAATGTGTGGGCGAGATGCGGGCGCGCGACGGGGGAATCGAACACGGGCGACGGCTTTGGCCGCTTGTGTTAACCGAGAGAATCAACTTACTTGAGCTGTAATAAGGAGCGAGGCAAGCGGCTGACACGGCCGCACGCAGAGCGGCCACGTCATCCAAAAATGGTGTGGCCAATCGTGGGGCTCGAAATGTTTCAAGGTTTAATATACGGAGTATTCATGCCTTTAAAAGTCAAATAGGACTCCTAGTCCTCTTGACTGAATTAATAGAATGATTAAGGGAGATCCTATATGGTGAACATTTACTATTTAGGTAAGTAGTGAACAGCATCCAAAAACCTTATCCTTCCCATTCCTAGTCAGATTTGCATCATTCTTCCTCGCGGGACAAGATCCCTTTAGCATTGCCCCCGCCTTCGACCCCCACCATGACCGCGTGAGCTCCATCTATTCTTCCTCCCTTCTGCACGCTCCTTCATCTCCGGTGAGCTCTGCGTGTCTCTACCACCGCCTTTGTCCCTGCTAGCCACCACCCATGGCTGACGGCATCCTTACCGCCTCATCATGTCGCCCCTTCTTCCTCCAACCATTGCGCCAACCTCGTCCATCCTAATATTCTCTTCGTCGTTGCGCCATGTCGCTCGCCAGGCACCATCTACCATACTGCCCTAACCGTGCGCACCGGCAATGCCACCACCGTCATCGACCCTCCCTCTAGTGTTAGGGATCCCAGTGAACCCTAACTCCGGTGAGCCCTCACCGAAGATCTCGTCGCCATTGAGGAATAAGGTAGGTTTGTTGTTTTTCTTGTCCCAATTTGTCTTTCTTTGTCCAATTTTTTCATTCTTTAGCTAAAATGTGATTATTCATTGTATAGCAAAAGCCATTATTATATATATATATATATAGAGAGAGAGAGAGAGAGAGTAGCTAGCGTGAACTTTATGAAATCTAGCATTTTTTAGATCGATCCAAACCGTTCATCTTGTCGTCTCATCAAAATCAGTCTAGTGACCAAATTTCGTATTTTTTGAATTTTTTTAGTATTTGTTTTGTATTTTTGAAAATCAGCCTTCTAATTAGTTGTGGAGCGTCCAAAAAGCTGATTTTCAAAAATAAAAAACAAATACTAAATTTTTTAAAAAAAATACGAAATTTGGTCACTAGATTGATTTTGATGAGATGAACGGTTTGGATCTATCTAAAAAGTGCTAGATTTCGTAAACCTGTCGAGTTCACGGGAGTGATCATGCACTCGAGTGCACACTAGATATTATATATATATATATACATATATATATATAATGGTTTCATACCCCTGGGAGTACATACTCCCACTCTCAATATACCACTTAAATGATGTTCTTATACCTCTTTATCCTTTTGAGTATACTTTAATACTGATTATAAGATACTCCAAAGCGAGTTCTACAAAAAATTTCATGAAAGTCTACCATTTATAGCATAATTTGTTTATACACTCTTTTTACATATGAAAAAGGGTATATAGCAAAAAAAAATAAAGGTTTCGATGAATTTTTTTTAACAATGTCGTATTGTACTATCTTAGAATTATTATTGGAGTATACTGAATGTGGAATTACATACTCCCAAGAGTATAAAAAAGGTGTTGAATATTTTATTGATATGGAAATAAATGAGGGGTAAGTAGAAAAGAAGAAGCATAGTTAATTTTGCATAGCAACATTACAAAAGCAATACTATAGAGGTTATATTCATGGTGTACATTTCGCACTGAGGGGTATATATTTTTCCTTTAAGAATTGCTTGAAAACAATATTTCATTATATCATGTCTAGTTTATCTTTTAAAGAAAACCTATAAAATCTAGTTGAAACCCGACGCCAAAGGTGCACTACCTTTTCTTGTTTCAATCCTGTCGGTAACTGAAATTTCCACAGGTTTTTGCCTGAAATGCGATGAAACACTACTACAGATCTCGCCGTCACTACCGATTCATAAGCGCCATCAATACCGGTTTTTGAACCGGCACCAACCATCCGGGACTGATGCCCAATGGGCATCAGTACCTGTAACACCCCAAAATTTTGCTTTTCTTAAATTCATGTGTGATTTGGCACTTTGGTGAATTTTTGGAATTTTCTGAAATTTATTTGGATTTATTTGGAATTTATTTGAATTTATTCCATTTTGAAATAATTAAAGAATTAAACTTTGCAAATAAAATTTTGTTGGAAATATTTTATTTGAGTCCAAAATGATCCAAAATATTTTCCTAATTTTTCCGAATTTTTCTGAGTCTTTTACTATTTTTTAATGAATTAAATGAATTACTGGAAATTATTTTAAATATTAAATCGCTGGAAATTCGAGTTGGGTCAAGTACTATTCATACGACCGAGTCGGAACCCGAGTCGGACTCGAGTACGACCCGAGCCAGTTGACTCAACCAAACCCGTTCCTAACCCCAATCGATCCCGACCGTTGGATCGGGATCCAACGGTCCGGATTGGACCGTTCCGGTTCGAGCCCGAGTCCGGCCGACCGTTCGCGCGTGAGCAATCGCAGCCGCTCATCGCGACACGTGGACGGTTCCCAGCCATCGTCTCCGTTCCGAATCCAAGCCGGAAAGCTCCGCCGTGACCGAGCGGGACACGGCTAGGGTTCCGATTTGCGCGCACGTCGAGGCCGTATTTAAGGCGTGGACCCGTCCCCAAGACTCGTCGTTTGACGCCGCACCTTCTGCCCCAAGCCACGCCGCCCGAGCCGCCGTCTTTGCTGAGGAATTGCTCGCCGTAGTAGGGTTAGGGCTTCACTTCGGGTTCGTGCGCACGCCGCCGCCGTCAAGCCGTCTCCGCCGTGTTGGAGCCCGGATCTGGAACCGCACGAGCAAGGCGCATCGGACCGCACCATCCACCTCGCCGAGACCTCGTAAACGCCAGACGGAAGGTCGCCGCCCTCGTCTCCGTGAGTTCGAGCTCCGCCGCCGCCATCATCTCAGGCGAAAGCTTACGGACCGTCCGATTCGGATCGAGCAGCGCGGTGAGTCACGTGCTTCCAAACCCGATTAGATCTGGACCGTTGGATCAAGATCCAACGGCCCACGATCACCACGTGCTGGAGTAGTGTTAATGTAGGATTAGATCTGGACCGTCCGATTTAGATCGAACGGCCCACGATCATCGAGTAGTTCTCAACGTGTTAACCCTGGATCTAATCGTGGCCGTTGATTTTCAAATCAACGGACACGATCGCGCCACGTGTCCAAGAAGCCGAACCGCCGCGCCACGCGGGCGTGCTCGTGGGTCACTGACACGCCGGGCCCACGTGTCAGCGACAGCACCGTGACATCACCCATGGGTCCCGGCCGCCAAGACCGCGTGGTCGAGCCTCGCCGACGCCAAAGAATGACGCCTACCCGAGTGGTCCCACCGTCGCCGACATGGAGCCGTGGACCGGGTCCACGGTGAACCCGGAGCCGAGCGGACCAAGTCCATGGACCGGCCGACGCCAGACCAATCAGAGGCTGCCACGTGTCCTTGCTGACGCAATAATTAATTTCCGAAAAATAAAATGATTTATTAATTCGAAATAATGATTTCAGATTTTGATTCAAACTTCAAACGCTTATAACTTTTGCGTTTCAACTCCGATTTGAGTGATTCAAATTTCTAAATTTGTATAAAATTGAGATCTACCTAAATATGAATTGTATTTAATTTTTGGACTAAAGTTTTTCTCTGTAAAATTATTTAATTGATTATTTAAACTTTAAATAATCATAACTTTTGCATTTTAACTCCAAATTTGACGATTCCAGTTTCTAAAAATTCATAAAATTATGTTCTCTCTGTTTATGGATTTTATTTGGATGTTTGGACACTTTTTGCCTATTGTTTATTCGTGTATTGCTATTTGCACGCTTTACGAGTAGACGTTGAAGTGCTAAGGATTCAAGGAGAAGTATTGACTCAGATCCAACTCAAGATCAAGAACAAGTACTTTTTGAAGGCAAGTTGTGCTTTGACCATGTTGATCCTATTTTGAAACTTATTTTGATTTAACCTATTGCATGCTAAGTTCAATTAGAAAATACTTTATTAAATATGGGGGATTAGATAAATACCAATTTGCTGTATGACACCTTGATTATTTAAATATGTGCCATGACCCTTGTCACCCTAGTTGTGGATTACTAGTTGGACATTATTAAATCGCCAACATGGGTTTAGACCGTTGTAGTATACTGCTTAGACCTGCTACGTGCTCATGACATGATTTTGGACAATCAAATGTTAATATTGACTTAATGATATATTGAACCTGTTTTGGAAAGGTATCATGTGATGTTGATGGCACGTGGTGCATGGTAATCAACTGGGGTTTGATAAATAGCTTTTGACTGGGGCATGTGGCAAGAATGATCAGGTGGGCCAGTTGTGGCATTGGGGATGTTGTTTTGGTTCTTCGGGTAGTCATGCCCTAGTCACTTTAAGGACTTAACCTTGCAAGCCGTTGAACTGAGTCAATCTTGCAACCACATGTCTGTAATGGGACGGACCTAGTTGACTAAGTTGCTAATAACGTACCTGTGGGACCTCAGGAGGTCAACTACACCCTTTGTGTATGTTGTACAGGGGAGCGTACCGGGGCTGTGGCCAGGTACCCATCTAACGGTTGGTTGGCCTAAACTTCGCCTTAGCTAAGGGAAGGGTTAGTGTGCAACAACCGGGGAGGACCACTTGTATTGTTGGAAGTTTCCGAAAGACTTTGTTACTGGAACTCGCCTTTGTGGTGTTTGACTGTATCTTGTGGGTAAAGTGCATAGCCTCTGCAGAGTGTAGAATCTATTCGAATAGCCGTGTCCGCGGTATTGGACATCGCTCGGGAATTACAGTCAAGGGTTAGATTTTCTCAAAAATAACTTGGACTTGAAAGGTTGGGTTGGACTAATAATGATGTTGATGGAAATGTGGATTAGGATGGGAAAGATGTTTATTAAACTCCTTGAAAAGTTAGTTATGTTTTACTTGTTTCTACTGCTTTCGAATCTACTTATACTATTTGTCAAATGCTGTTTACTGCAAATATACCCTGAGCTATTCCTTCGTACCAAGCCATGCATGTAGTATATTAGTTGCATTCTGTGCATGACTTGCTGAGTACCAAGTACTCACCCTTGCCACAATACAACACCAGTTGAGGAGGAATCTATAACAGCTTTGGAGGAGGAGCTCCCAGAAGAACCATCTAACTAGGAATCGAGTCCCAGTCAGTTGCCTGTGGTATACTGGATGGCGCCACGAAGTTATCTTATTTTCCGCTGCTATTATCTCTCTTTTATTAGGTTTCGCCCTGCGAGGCGTATATTTGTAACTTGACCATAAGGTCGAGTAACCAGTTTGACTACTTAAATAAAGTACTTTATTAGTATCGAGTGGTATGATTGTGATATTTACCGATGTTAAGACTGTGTGCACTAGCGCGTTCCTGGACTAGTGCTGAATACACAGAGGGTCCGGATTTGCAAATTCGGGGTCCCGACAAAGCGGTTGGGGAACCGTATTGATATGCCCATCAAGCAGGTTGGAACATCCAAATTGCATCGATGATCTATTATCAAGATCTTGGTTGGAACCTCTAGCCGTGATCGATAATCTGCTATCGCGATCTGGTGGAGGTTCCAAACCTACTAATTATCTGTTATCGCATCGGCCGAGGGTCCAAATCATCGACAATAGATCATCGATCGTTGGTGTTATGACCCGGTACAAGTTGGTTTTTTAAAAAATTTCCATTACTGTAATTAATTAATTTGAGGACATCAATTGATTTATAAATTTCTCGTAAATTTATAATGGGTTTTATGAAATATACTATACCTTGAATGAAAATTTCAGATTTGTTGGATGAGTATTTAATTCTTAATATTTCTTTTACTTCTTTTTTGCAGATTTTCTTTGTTTGTAATTAAATTTTTATATCAAGTAAATGTAAATATTATTTTAAATTTTTATATCAAGCAAGAACGGGCATCTTGCCTGCGCGGCGGGATCGTGAAGGCATTTCGCGACTTCGCCGCCAAGTCCTACAAGACCGAGCCCCGCACCGTGAGCAACTAGCTCACGGTGCGGGGCTCGGTCTTGTAGGACTTGGCGGCGAAGTCGCGAAATGCCTTCATGATCCCGCCGCGCTCGGCGTCGAACGCCGCGTGCTCGTCTTTGATGCGGTTGTAGAGAAGCAGACCGTAGTAAACTTGCACTGATACAATAGTTTCGCGCAGGCAGGATGCCCGTTCTTGGTTGACATAAAAATTTAAAATAATACTTAAATTTACTTGATATAAAAATTTAATTACAAACAAAGAAAATCTGCATAAAAGAAGTGAAAGAAATATTAAGAATTAAATACTCATCTGAAATTTTCATTAAGGTATAGTATATTTCATAAAAGCCATTATAAATTTATGAGAAATTTATAAATCAATTTATGTCCTCAAATTAATTAATTACAGTAATGGAAATTTTTAAAAAATCCCACTTGTACTTGGTCATAACACCAACGGTTGATCAGTATTGTAATAATGATAATTCTACACAATAATGTTCATAGTTTTGGAAAATTGCAGAAATAGTGCTATCTTACAATAAGGCAATATAATATATGTTAAGTCTACATATATCTATGTATTAATTAAAAGCACATATAATCAATCATGCGCAATTAAATGATAATTAAATCGCAAAACTTATATTAACAACTCCAATTAGAACCAATATGTATCACTAACATTCATTACAGCTTTAATTACAGAATGTTTATGGGGCCCTTCATTTACGTGCGTCGCTCTCGGTAGCCGTAGAAGTCGACTCCGACAGTTCACCAGCCTTTATCGAAGGGCCCCACCTATTCGTCGAAACATGGAACTGGCCTTTTGGATTTACGACCTCATCGTAAATCCAGCCAACGAGTTGTTCTTGGATTGCTGTCACATACACCGGCGTGAATTTCTTACAATCTTGCAAGCAGCAAAGACCTCCGGCCTGTATGTCCATAAATTGGCACACATAGTAGCCGCATAAATTGTTTCCCGGCTGCTGAAGTAAGATCTGTGTTGGAAAAGGCTGAGAGCGTGAAATGGATGCATGGAAATTAAGTTAACTAACTAAAAAGATAGCATGATGGCATACGTACTCGAGAGGCAAGTGTACCAGCGAATTTCTGTTTGAATTCGCCCACGATTTTGGCACGGAAACGTGCGAATGCACTACACATATGATTGCAAATTGAACATGATTAGAATTTATTTTAAATGAAATAGAATCAGCACGATAATGAAAGGAACAAGAATACCGGTCGAGCATGTCGATTAGGTTTTGATAACATTCAACTGGTTTCCTCCTCGAGTCCATAACTGTGATTATGCCACGATCTAGCTCGATAATGAGAAGAATCCAGTGAAAGCTGTACATACATATGTCAACATAGGTAACTGATTATTTCTAACATCGTGTTCTGGAAAAAGGGTTAGAACGAGGCGGCACGAAAACGCGTACTCAAAGTTGTAGGGTAGAAGTATCTTTGCTTTATATCTCTAACACATTAGCCCATTGAATATGGTGTTCTTTGTATCGACAGGGCAACTAGTAACAAATGTGTTGTTAATGACCGAAGGGTCAAGGAAGCCTATGTCGTAAATGGCCTCATTTCTGCATCTTTGTATCTCCATTCTACATAAGAAGAAATTAGTTAGGCTTGCAAGTTAGTACAGTCAAAGGGCCCACACGGTAGATTTTGGCAATTAAATAAGAACTTACAGAGTCCAGCAACTCAACATGACCACGTCAAGGGCGTCTATCTGGTATAGATCGTACATTATGCGCCATTCGACATAAAATTCTCCATCGCCATGAAAAAAATCTCGATCCTTGTACTTGACGGCGAATAGCTCTATGCCATGCCGGAACGCACCCAGGTACCATTCATGGAATTGGCGCATCTTAGTTGGCAGCTGGGCAACCTCGTCACGCCTGACCAATGGTGCGCCCGGTATAAATGACCATTTTACTTGAGCAGATTCAATCTCCCGGTTGACTAATACTTGATCTGGGGCAAGACCAGTTTCTTCAAGGAATTTTGCCATCTCATTGGCCTTCTGCTCAGCTGATGACGTCTTCTTCTTACTTGCATTGACCAGTGTGCGCTTGTAGTCAGAGACACGAGGTTTTTCCTTTAAATCTTTCAAACCTTTAATTCTCCTCAGGCCTTTTAGAAATTCCTCTGTACCAGGTTGAATCTTCTTCTCTAGTGACCTGGGTTTAAAAAAATCAGTGACCTCGGCCCTAACTACCTTGGCGGTCTCCTCCTTCGTCATATTGTACGCCCGCTTTGAAGGTGCGGCCAGCTTATTGCTTTGGGTGGATCCCGTCTTCTTGTGAGCTGTTGGATGAGCTGGCTGGCTTCTCTTGGGCGACGATGTTGGAGTTGGAGTTTCACGTGCAGGGGTTGGTGTAGGAGACGGGCTTCTTCTGATGGGCGACGATTTTGGTGACAGAGGTGTCGGAGAGGACTGCTGTCGGGACCCCGAATTTGCAAATCCGGACCCTCTGTGTATTCAGCACTAGTCCAGGAACGCGCTAGTGCACACAGTCTTAACATCGGTATATATCACAATCATACCATACGATACCATCAAAGTACTTTATTTAAATAATCAAAGGGTTACTCGACCTTATGGCCAAGTTACAAATATATGCCTTGCAAGGCGAAACTTATTAAAAGAGAAATAGCAAGAATGAAAATCAAATAAACTTCGTGGCGCCATCCAAGATACCACAGGCAACTGACCGGGCTCGCATCCCTAAGTAGACGGGTCTTCTTGGAGTTCCTCCTCCAAAGTCGGCGTAATCTCCTCTTCAACTGATATTGTGTTGAGGCAAGGGTGAGTACTTGGTACTCAAGAAGTCATGCATGTAATGCAAGCTAATATACTATATGCATGGCTTAGTACAAAGGAATAGCTCAGGGTATATTTGCAAAGAAATGTACTTTTGACAAGTAATATGAGTAGATTCAAAGCGTGAGAAATAAGTAAAGCATAAATAACTTTTCAAGAAGTTTAATAAACATTTTTCCCATCCTAAACCATATTTCCATCATCTTCCTTGTTAAACCAACCCATCTTTTCAAAACCAAGTTATTTTCGTAAAATCTACCCCTTGACTGTAATTCCCGAGCATTGTCCAAAGACTGTGGACTCGGCTATTCAAATAGATTCTACACTCACAGAGGTTATGCACTTTACCCACAAGATACAAATCAAACACCACAAAGGCGAAGTTCCTCAGTAATAAAGCCTTTCTAAGCCTCAAACAACACAGTGGTCCTCTCCAGACGTGCTCTACACCATCCCTTCCCTTAGCCAAGGCGAAGTATGGGACCAACACACCGTTAGATGGGTACCTGGCCACGCCCACGATACGCCCCCGCATAATCACACAAAAGGTGTAATCGACACCCTGAGGCTCCACAAGTGAGTCCTTAGCGACTTAGTCAACTAGGGCCGTCCCATTCCAGCCATGTGGTTGCAAGTATGACCCAGTTCAAAGGCTTGCAAGGTTAAGTCCTTAGAGTGACCAGGCAAGACTACCCGAAAAACCAAATCATCACTCCCAATGCCACAACTGCCCACCTGATTACTCTTGCCACATGCCCCCCGAAATCATGCTTATCAAACCCCGCTTGATTACCATGCACCACGTCGCCAACATCACATGATACTTTTCCAAAACAGGTTCAATATATCATTAAGTCCATATTAGCGTTTGATTGTCCAAAATCATGTCATGAGCACGTGTGTGTCTAAGCAAAGATACTACAACGATCTAAACCCATGTTGGCAATTTAGTAATGTCCAACTAGTAAACCACAACTAGGGTGACAAAAGGTCATGGCACATACTTAAGTAATCAAGGTGTCATATAGCAAATTGGTATTTATCTAACCCCATGTTTAAACAAAGTATCTTTCTAATTGAACTAGCATGCAATAGTTTAAATCAAAATAGATTTGAAATGGGATCAATATGGTCAAAGCACAACTTGCCTTCAAAAAGTACTTGCTCTTGGTCTTGAGTTGGATCCTGAGTCAACACTTCTCCTCGAATCCTTCCTGACTTCAACGCCTACTCGTAAAGCGTGCAAATAGCAAATACACAAATGAACACTATGCAAAAGATCCCAAAACTCCAAATAAAATCCATAAACAGAGAGAACATAATTTTCTGGATTTTTAGAAACTGGAATCGTCTAAATTTGGAGTTAAAACGCCAAAAGTTATGATTATTTAAAGTTTAAATAATCAATTAAATAATTTTACAGAGAAAAACTTTAGTCCAAAATTAAATAAAATTCATATTTAGGTAGATCTCAATTTTATACAAATTTAGAAATTTGAATCGCTTCAAATCGGAGTTGAAACGCAAAGTTATAAGCGTTTGAAGTTTGAATCTAAATTTGAATCAATATTTCGAATTAATAAATCATTTTCTTTTTCGAAATTAATTATTGCGTCGATGGACACGCGTGGCAGCCTCTCGATTGGCCTGGCCGACGTCACCGGTCCATGGACTTGGTCCACGCCGGCTTGGGTCTACTGTGGACTCGGTCCACGACTTCACGTGTCGCCGACATGTGGGCCTCTCGTGACGCCATCGCCGACGTCGGCCGGGCTCACCACTGCGGCCGGCAGTGGGACCCATTGTGACGTCATGGGTGACGTCGGCGCTCGGGCGGGTCACCGACATGCGGCCCCTCGACACGCGGGCCTCGTCGGCGTCACACGCACGCTGCCGATTCGCGTTGACCGCGGCGGTCCATCTTCCCGACACGTGGCGCAATCTCACCGTTGGTTTGAAAATCAACGGCGCGGATTAGATCCAGGGTTAACACGCTGAAACTACTCGTTGCTCGTGGGCCGCTCGATCTAGATCGGACGGTCCGCATCTAATCCTATATTCGCATCAAGCTACAAAGACGTGGCAATTGTGGAACCGTTGGATCTTGATCCAACGATCCGCATCTAATCGGGTTTGGGAACACGTGAGCTCACCTCAACCGTCCGATCTGGATCCGACGGTCCTCCGAGCTCGCGACGGCGATGGCTTCACTGGCGCCGGGCTTGACCGGAGACGGGACGACGACGAGCCCGACGGCGTTTGGGGCGTGGTTCGGCGAGATGAAGCCTCCTTCGGTGCGCCTCGTCAGCGAGGACTCGGATCTGGGCTCCTTCGGCGGAAGACGACGGACGACGGCGAAACCGCCGCGAAACCGCAATGAGGGAAGAGACAACTCCGCGAGCGATTGCGGCTCAACGGTGGCGGCTCCGGCGAGATGGCTCGGGAACGGTGCGCAAGGATGAGGGCAACCTCGGGGACGTCTCACGCTTTAAATAGCCTCGGCCTGGTGCCTAGACGGAAACCTAGTTCGCTACGGCGGCGCGCGGCGGCGGTCCGGCTCGGACTGGCGAAGACGATTTAAATCGTGGCCGCCCACGCGTGGCGCGATCAGCCACGATCGCCGACGGGCGCGATCGGATCCGGCCCGATTGGCTCGAAGCCGTGCAGGCGGATCTCGGCCGTTGGATCTTGATCCAACGGCTGGGATTGATTAGGTTTAGGAGTGGGTTCTACGAGTCAACTGCTCGGCTCGGGTTCGGGTCGACTCGAGTCCGACTCGGACTCCGAGGAATAGTAACCGACTTGGTCGGTCCTTTTCCAATAATTAATATTTAAAATAATTCCGATAATTCATTTAATTCATTAAAAATAGCAAATGACTCAAAAATTCCGAAAAATTCCGAAAATATTTTGGATCATTTTGGACTCGAATAAAATATTTCCAACAAAATTTTATTTGCAAAATTAAATTCTTTAATTATTTCAAAATGGAATAAATTCAAATAAATTCCAAATAAACCCAAATAAATTCCAGAAAATTCCAAAAATTCACCAAAGTGTCAAATCACACATGAATTTAAGAAAAGCAAAATTTTGGGATGTTACAACCGCTTATGTGTGTCTCTAAACATGATGTACTTCTTACTCCATAGAATGAAAGTGTGCACTGCCTCTCCTAATGTTGTAGTTCCGTCACCTCCGGGAATGTCGAGGTCAAGGTCCTCGCACCTTGGGCATACCTCCTCCACCGAGACCTTGAAATAGCCCGCCGGTATCTGCTGGCCATGGATGACCTGCCCCGGCTCCATTTGGTGAGCCATACCGTGAGCCGCCATGAAGGAGATGTTCTTCGCTTGGACGTGCAACTCACAAGGTGTCCGTTGCGTGATGTCGTCCACAGGCCAGTGGCCCAAGTCCTCTTCGAGCAGCCCACCAGAAGCGCAGCTGCTCCGCCGCCCCGTGGGTCTAATGATGTCTGCATTAGTAGGAGGTTCCTGGCTCGCATCCACCCGTTGGCTCAAGGCTAACTGCACATATCTTTGGACCTCTTCCTTTATGCTTTCTTGTGTTTGATTCATATGTTCTTGAACCATTTGATTCATGCATTCTTCTAGCATTTGCATCCGCTATGCCTGTCGGGACTGGCTTCTCGCCTGACTCCTGTAGGTCTCGGCGTCCTTAGCAAAACCAATCTTCCACGGAACAACGCCAACGCCTCTTGTGCGTCCAGGGTGCTCCGGGTTTTGTACGGCCCTTGTTAGCTCATCGTTCTCCCTGTTTGGGACAAAGGTGCCCTGGGAAGAGTCCTCGATCGACTGTACAAGTCTACTGGCAACATCTGTCAGCACATTCCCGAACACCGGGTTTCCATCATCATCAAGTGCACCGCCGTGAGCATAAAACCAACTCTTCGCTATGTCTGGCCATTGGAAAGTCGCGGGCGTGACACCCTTCACAAGCAATCCCTGTTCCCTCTGCTCCCATTTGGGCATCGCTCGACGGTAACCACCAGGGCCGAGGCTGTCGTGATATTGCTTTTTCTGTGCATTCTGAATGTTCTTTTCGGTCAAACTTCGACCTTCTTCCGAATTCTTATAGTTGACGAACGCATCCCAGTGATCCTGCAACTTTGGGTGCTTGTTGAAGTCGGGTGTTAGGTCCTTCTTAATATATTTCGCGGTCAACTTCTTTTTATATGTCTGGAATGCGATGGCCATCTTCTTGAACGCGTAACTCTTCACCTTCTCTTCGGTCCCTTCGGGGAAGGTGAATGTCTCCTTCAAATCGGTCCAGATCATATTCTTTGTATATTCAGGGACATTATCCCATTTCGCGATACTAATTGGCATGTGGTCCCTGACGTGGAAGCCGCATGCCAAATTGAACGGTGGAATAACCCGCTCGGGTTCAATAGGTTGGCCGTTATTGCCGACTACAGTAATAATATGTCTGGCCTTCGACTTCTTGCTTGGACCTCGGTGACGTGATGGCCTACTCGATTGACTAGTCTGAAAATATGGTACAATGATGAACAAGTTAGAATGTTGACTTAGCATGATAGTGGAGCCAGCATATACGTATTTGTACTAATTACCGTGGTGGCCTCAACGGACTCGACGGCCTTGCTGCCTCGGCGGCCTCGGCGGGTACACGACCCTCCGCCTCTACAAGATCATCCCCCGCAATCAAATTCCTCATGAACTCCTCCTCTCCATCATATCCTTCGTCCGCCATCGTTATTTCTTAGGCTAGAAAAGTGCACTAAAAATTAACGAAAAAAAGATCAACAAAAGTATACTTACACATTTAACATATAATTACATAGATGACATGTACTTACACATTTTAGAATTCAAATTTTGACTTTACATACGAAATTTGGTATCTAGTAGAAATGAACCACCCACAGACATAAGTTCTCGGACCATAACCCACAAGCAACAAGCCACACAAGCGTTCATTGATTCTAATAGATGGCAGAGAGAGGGGGGAGACAGAGAGGGATCGAGAGAGGGGAGACAGAGAGGGGGGAGAGAGGGGGGAGATAGAGAGGGAGCAAGAGGGGGGACAGAGAGGGATCAAGAGGGGGGAACAGAGGGAGCGAGAGAGGGGAGACAGAGAGGGTGCTAGGGATAGAGGAGGACAGGTCACGCGTGGCAACGACTCGGAGGGTGGTAGGAAAGAGTGGATAGATGAAGACGGGCGGCAACGACGAGTATACTATCAACATACTGACACATTTCACATATACATATATATCTCAGAATTCAAATTTACATGAGCCACATTTCACATATACTTACACAATTCAAATTTACATATACTTACACATTTCAAATTGCACATATACTTACTCATTTCATAAGCCACATTTCACATATACTTATACACATTTCACATATACTTACACATTTCAAATTTACATATATAATCAGCATAATCAACATTTCATATAATCCACAGTAAACATCCACATAATCAGCATAATCAGCATCATTGTCCATCGACATTAATAATCAGCATCCACATAATCCATAGTAAACATCCACATAATCCACATAATCAGTAAACATCCACAGTAAACATGCGGGGGTGAGGACGGCGCAGAGGGCTCACCGAGGGCGCGCGGCACCGGAGAGGAGGATGCGGCGCCGGTGTGGAGGAAGCTGGCCGATGATGCGGCCACGGGGGTGCGGACGGTGGACGACGGGTCGTCGGAGGACGACGCGGACGCCGGCCGGGGTTGTCGAAGGACTGCGCGGACACCGGGGGTGCGCACGGCGCTGACGGCGGGGGTGAGGACGACGCAGATGACGTGGACGGCGGAGTCGTCGGAGACGCGGACGGCGGGGGTGAGGACGGCACAAACGGCGTGGACGGCGGAGTTGGAGACTTGGAGGCGGCAGTGGCGAGAAAGACAAGAGTTTGGACCTCTCCACTTTTTATATGAGGGGAATTAGTACCGGGTCATATTACCAACCGGTACTGATGTTAGAATTTTTGCCTCCCCGCCAATACCCCCCGCCAAATGCTGTTTGCCCTAGGGGGAATTAGTACCGGGTCGTATTTCCAACCGGTACTTATATACTATTAGTCCCGGTTGGTCTTATGACCCGGTACTGATTCCCCTGTGTACTTGTTGCCCTAGGGGCTGTCAGTACCGGTTGGAGTTATTACTATTAGTCTCGGTTGGTCTTATGACCCGGTACTGTTGTCTGCTATCAGTACCGGTTGGTCTTATGACCCGGTACAACTGGTGTTTTTTTATAATTTCCATTACACTAATTAATTAATTTGAGGGCATAAATTGATTTATGATGGGTTTCTTAAAATATACTATACCTTGCATAAAAATTCCAGATTGTTGGCCTCGTGTTTAATTCTTAATAATTATTTTACTTCTTTTTGCGAATTTTCTTTGTTTGTAATTAAATTTATGTATCTAGTAAAAGTTATCTAGTTATGTGTCATATTTTACCATGCTAGCTAGGAATATCTTACGGCCACACTTTTGCATCGGCCCAGCTTAGAAGTCTCTACTAAAGCTAGTAGCTGCTTAATACATCCATGTGGTTATGGATTCGAACTAATGTTGTGAGTAACTAATATGGCTTGTAGCATTGCTAATTATTCGATAGATTTGCAACAGTACGACTCTACTAGGACTCTGATCTTGGCTGCCTTGGACTAAAACCTCACGCTAGATGTTGTTAATTTTGGAATGCTTTTTGTTTTCTTCGTAATTAGTAGCTTCAGATTATTGACAAACCATATAAATTGCATTAATCCATACACGAGTTTATATCAGCTAGAGAGAGAGAGAGAGATTAGTGTAATAACCATATTCATAATTCATATACGGGTTTATACAACACGGTTGGACTTATTTGCTAACATACTTTGTTTTTACCAGTGATCCTTCGTCATGATCGTGTCGTACATATGGAGATTCTTCTATATCATTCAAGACACTTATGTCTATGTCCACCATAAAATGAGGTAGCTCATCAAATTGATTGTACTCTTCTTCATCTGTGACGCCCTCAACTCCGACAGTCCTTCTTTTTCCTGGAAGAACCACATGGCGCCTTGGTTGTTCGCTGCTGATAGTCTCCACCTTCTGCTTCTTGCTTTTAGGATGCTTGTCCTTCTGCTTTTTCAGCTTGCTGTTCATGTCCATCACATAGAATACCTGTGCCTGTAGGACCGAGTAGGCAACTAGAGGGGGGGGTGAATAGATGCCGAATAAAATTCAACTATTTCTTTCGGAAAAATAAAAACCCTTAAATAGCAGAAGAATATCTAATAAAGAAGAGATCAAAACCCTAGATTAATTAGCGAGACAAGTCGAACAAAAATCAAATCTAGTTCTATCAAAAATCGAACAAACCTTCTAATCAAGAATCAAAGCAAAAATAAGAGAATATTGCATAAACTTATTTTTTTTTATTCCAAAGCCATCTTCAACAAGATGACACCAAAAAAAAAAAATCTTCTAATCTTCAATGATTAGAAAACCCTAAACAAAATCTCTAATCTCACAAGATTAGAAAACCCTAAACAAACTAAAGAGAGCACAAAAGCTTTTCTTTGTTGTAGGCACCTTTTGCTTCTTGCCCTTTGCATTGGATTGATTCTCTAAGCCCCTAGAACCCCCTATTTAAAGGACAAGAGTCACCCAAAAAATCTATCAAGAATCTGTTTAGACTTAGGAATCTTTTTCCTATTTTTTTCGCCGTCTCCACACAGACTCGGATTGCTGGCCTCTTCGGATAGCAACTCATGGCATCTTGGTTGGCTCCACTGCGTCCTCTCAGACATGGACACGGAAACAAAAAAGAAAAACACTCGGACTCCTCCTCTCAGGAACTCACGCACCCATGCAATGCACGCACTCCACCGTGTCCTAACTCTACTCGGACACTCCACACACATGCATGTGCATGCAAACACACACATGCACGTGCACTACTCACACACGCCAATGCACTCACGCACACTAGCATGCACACACACACATGCATGCCATGCACACACTCATGCATTTGCATACACACACACAACATGCACTCACGTCACATGCACCCATATGCATGCACACACACATATACCACTCTCTCTCACATGCATGCAACAAATACACATGTATTTGTATGCATGTGTGAAAAATTCGTATACACGCATGCGACCACCTGCCGCAACGCTGCAACGATCTCGACCTCACGTGCACTGTCCTCTAGTCCAAACATCTCGCATGACATCCTCGACCCTCACGACCTCAGTTCCTCCCTGAACCTAGTCTCAGTCCTGTCACCGACCACGTTCGACCTCAAGCAACACCTGCACGTGAACAAAAAACACAAAAACAATTTCCGAGCCCAAGTCCGCGCCTTGACTCAAGTTAATCCATACAACCACTAAATAATCAAACCTCTTTCAAATCTTATCAAATAATCAAATCAATTTCAACTCTTTTCAAATTCTCATCATCAAAAACAATTGGATCAAAAACAATGATCCTTCAATCTCCCCCTTGATGAGTAATTTGACAAAACACAATAAGATTTGACAAGAGTAGAGAAAAAGAAAAGAAAAAAAATGAGAGTTTGAGACCCAAAAGATTCCAAGACCAAGTAAAGACCAAGAAAATCCAAATTCTCAAACAGTTTGAAATTCACCTCTCTTTTTATTCACCTCTTTTTATTTTTCTTCTTCTTGACTTTTGCTCTCCCCCTTTTTGACAAAATAGTCATCAAGATCTCAAAACTCCCCCTTAATGAATGCAGTATCTCAAGCTTTGAAGTATATTCAAGGTATATAATCAAAGTAAAGCATTTGGAGAGTTTTTACAAGAGTTTTCACATTTTGTATCAATTTATCCAATGAGAAAACAAATTGTGAGAATATAGAGGCTCTAACACATAGAATAGTTGTTGCATAAGCAAATTAGAGCAAACAAGTAAAATGTCATAAACTGATTTTGCCAAAGCTAAAAAGAAATCTATCATGAGCAAAGAGAGACTTTCAAATTCACTAATGTTTGTCTCAAGCCTTTTCAAAAATTTGAATTTCCTTTTTCTCTTTTAGCAAGTTTGACAATTTTGCTTTGTGATCAACAGGGATGACAAGTAACTGCACACTAGCCCATACTTGTGTATGAGTAGGTAGTTCTTTCTTGTATCTTTCTCAGTTTAAATTGGCAAGTGGCTTCACATTGTTCTGAACTTTTGTTTAGACAAGTAGCCTTTTCTTGCATCTTTTGAATTTAAATCCCTGGCAAGGAAGCTGCACATTGTACTAAACTTGTGTTTAGCCAAGTAGCTTTTGCTTGCATCTTTTTCAACTTGCTTTTATCATTTAAAACACTGATTTTGCTTGAGACTCATAATGATCATTTGAAGTCCAACAAAAAGCTCACACATAGTTTCTAATCAGCTCTAGCCTTTCAACAGATGACAAGAAACTTTTAAGCCTATTTCACAAATGCAATACCATAATGAACAAGAGCCAAAATATTCTCAAAAAGCATCTCAAATTGAATTATTTTAGTCTTTTAGTCTTTTAGTGAGAAGTGAAACAATGAAGCATTAATTTGACTATATACACAAGAATAGTCAACAAAGCTTTGTACTACATGATGCAATGAAAACAGGGGAGTTTTCTTTAAGTGTAACGACAAAATAGCTCCTTGTAGAAACCAAAGTCAAGTAATACAAATGAAAGAGTTAAAATCAAGACTTCTCAAATCAACCCATGGGGATGAATGATCCCAAGTTCACCGCTGTAAGAAAGCAAAGCGAGAGGAATCAAGCGGCTTAGTGAAAATATCAGCAATTTGAGCATCCGAATCAACAAATTTCAGTTCAATAGCTCCTTTTTCAACATGATCTCTAAGAAAATGATATCGAACATCAATGTGTTTAGTCCTTGAATGTTGAACAGGATTTTTAGCGATGTGAATTGCACTAGTATTATCACAAAGAAGTGGAACACTACTAAAGTTAATGCCGTAATCTTTAAGAGTTGAAGTGATCCAAAGAATTTGTGAACAACAACTAGCTACCGCAACGTATTCAAATTTTCAGCAGAGATTGAGCAATCGAGGACTGTTTCTTAGAAGACCAAGAAACAAGTGAAGTGCCAAGAAAATGACATGTGCCGTAAGTACTCTTTCTATCTAATCTACACCCCGCAAAATCAGCATCGAATATCCTAGGAGTGTAAGCGAAGAAGAACAAGAATACCAAATGCCAAATTCAAGTGGAGCGTAGATACCTGAAAATTCTTTTAATTGCTTGTCGATGTGATTCTCGAGGAGAGGCTTGAAATCGAGCACACAAACATACCGCAAAATGTATGTCGTGCCTCGAAGCGATCAAATGCAAGTGATCCAATCATGCTTCAGATTCTTTTGGTCCATCTCGACACCATTCTCGCCAAGCTCCAAAATTGTTGTTGTGCTCATTGAGTAGATACTCGACTTTCCTTCTCCCATGTCGAATTTCTTTAGTAGCTCCTTTGTATACTTGGATTGGTGCAAGAAGATCCTTCTTTCGCTTGCTTGACTTGAAATCCAAGGAAGTATGTCAACTCTCCCATCATACTCATCTCGAATTCCCTGGACATCACTCGTAAAACTGCAACACAAGAGAGTGGGAGGATCCTCCAAAGATAATATCATCCACATAAATTTGCACCACAAGGAATTGATCATTTGAATTTTGAGTAAACAGAGTTTTATCAACTTTTCCCATCTCAAAATTATGTTGAAGCAAGAAGCCTTTTAATCTATCATACCATGCACGAGGAGCTTGTTTTAATCCATAAAGAGCTTTTGATAAGCGATACACATGATTAGGAAATTTTTCATTTTCAAAGCCTGGAGGTTGTTTCACAAAAACTTCTTCTTCTATAAAACCGTTTAGAAAAGCACTTTTCACATCCATTTGAAATAACTTAAAACCTTTTGAAGCTGCAAAAGCCAAGAGGATGCGAATAGCTTCTAAACGAGCAACAGGAGCAAATGTTTCATCAAAATCAATTCCTTCAAGTTGAGAATAACCTTGAGCTACAAGTCTAGCTTTGTTTCTAACAATTATTCCATCTTCATTTAACTTGTTCTTAAAAACCCATTTTGTTCCAATAATGTTTTGATTTTTAGGAGGTTCCACTAAAGACCAAACTTTATTCCTTTCAAAGTTTTCTAACTCTTCATGCATCGCATCTACCCAAGAACTATCAGTTAAAGCATGAGTAATGTTCTTAGGTTCAAAATTTGCAACAAAAGCAGAATGCATGCATAAAAGAGTTTGAGATGAATTAGAACGTGTCACCCTTTCATGAAGACTTCCAATAATTTGTTCAGAGGATGGTTCTTCAAAACAAGAAGGGGAGGTCCAGCTTGTTTCACTGGCCGTGAGAGGTGTAGGAGAATCAAGTAGTAGTCACATCAATTTGTTCAGAAACAACTTCCCGTTCTGTAGGTATGAGCTCATCATTGTCATCATCTTCATCATTTTCTTCGAATCTTTTATCCAAAAAGATTGGCTCTAAATCTTCTCGTGAACCTGAAATGTCGGGTCTAGCTCCAGGGCTAGCCTCATCAAAAGTAACATCGCATGTCTCCAACAATTTGTTAGTTGATAAATCAAGTACACGATATCCACGAGAGTGCAACGAATAGCCAAGGAAAATACCATCTGTACTACGAGCTTCGAATTTATCAAGATTTCTATGTTTAAGAATAAAGCATTTGCAACCAAACACTCGTAAGTGAGAAACAGATGGTTTACGATCAAATCTCAGTTCATAAGATGTTTTACCAAGTAAAGCTCTGAGATAGACCCTATTTGATATATAGCAAGCGTAAGAGATTGCCTCAGCCCAAAATTTTCTTGAAGTGTTGTATTCATCTAGCATAGTTCTAGCCATTTGAATCAAAGTTCTATTTTTCCTTTCTACAACACCATTCTGTGAGGGAGAATAAGGCGAAGAAAATTGATGTTCAATCCCATTAGTTTCACAAAAAGATTTAAACAAGGCATTTTTGAATTCTGTACCATTATCCTGCTCTTATGGCTTTCAAAGAGTTAGGCAATTCATTTATCAATCTCTTAATGAAGACATGAAAGAGTCCAAAAATCTCATCTTTTGAAGACAGAAAATGCACCCAAGAGTATCTCGAATAATCATCAACTATTACTAGAAAGTACCACTTACCTCCTACGATTGTACTCGAGATGGTCCCATCAGTATCCATGTGAAGAAGTTGACCGGGGCCGGTGGTCATTACAAGAGAGACAGGAGCATGTGGGGCTCCAACCATCTTACCATGTCGACAGGAAGCACAAATAATGTCTTTGCAAGATTTCAATTTTGGCAAGCCACTAATTAAGTCTAGACCACTCAATCTAGATAACAGATCAAAGCCCATGTGACCTAACCGACGATGCCAAAAATTGAGATTTCTAGATTCTGAAGCAACAAAACAATGTGAACTTGAAGCATTGCTAAAATTTGCTATGAAAATTTTTCCAAGTCTAGATATCTCAAGGGTCAAGTTTCCATAAGCATCGAGTACTCTACATGCATTTGGTTTAAAACTCACTTCAAAGTTTTCATCCAACAATTGAGATACAGATAGAAGGTTGAATTTCAGTTTAGACACCAAAGAGACATTCTTTAAAGTAAAGTGATCATTCACCTTCACAAGATTTTGCAATGACGCATCCAAAGAGTAGCATCTCCAAAAGTGATCGTTTGCTCCCGGATGCTTTTGTTAGGAGGAGAACCAACTTGGGTTGTCTGTCATGTGTTGACAGCATCCTGAATCAACGACCGGATGTTCTCCTTCCCTTCTCGTACCACCTACATGTTATGAATGTAAGATGTTGAGGATTCAATACCGGGTTAGAGAAATATGATTTAGGTATCCAAAGATCAATCACTTTCGACGAGGAGGTGATCGTACAAAAGCTTGAGAATGCAAAGTAAATGAATTTCCAGTGTATTTTGTTTGCTTTCACTAGCGAAACATGTGGAGAAATGATACGTGTTTGTCTAAAGTTAGACTTAGCCTTTGAATTTTCCTTTCTCTGTTGTTTGGCTAGTCTAAAACAAAAATTCATCAAATGACCATCTTTTCCACAATGAGTGCAAGTGTCCTTAACAAATGGTTTGACTTTAGAAGCGAAGCAACATTTGCATTCATCATAGTAGAAGATAAAATTCCAAAGCAGATTTGAAGACAGCTTTTCTCGGGTTCTTTGACAATTACAAACTTTCCACGGTCAAGAGTTTTAACAATAGTAGGAGCATATGATTTGTGATGAGCATAAGGATCAAAACCTAAACCTTTGTGATGAGTGCTGACTTTTGATTGATCCAAAATCATATTTAGATTTTTCTTTCCTTTAGTAAAACGTTCTAAAGACTTTTCCAAGTAATCAATTTTTCTGAGAGTGTTAAACAATTATTACAGAAACATCTATTTTTTCTTTTTGCTTGCGACAAGTTGAGCATGAAAGAACTTCATGTGTAAGCAAATCATTAACCAATTGAGTAATCTTAGCATCTGCATCATGCAACTTCAATTCTAGTATGGGACATTTAGAACAAGAAGTTTGACCATGTAAACCATCAAGAGAGCAACCAACATTTTTCACAAGTTTTTCATTTTTCAATTGTTTGGCATAAACTTGTTCTAGTTCAATCATATGTTCCTCTTTTAGAGATTTAATTTCAAATTTGAGATCTAAGCAAGAATCACATGTCTTTTCGTAATTTGAATTTCTAAGATCAAAGTTTTCGCTTTTAGCATGGATAGATCTTTCTCTAAGTTTTTATTTTTGAGTGAAGATTTTCTTAAAGATTTTCTCAATATGACTAAAACTTCACAAAGCTCATCATACGAAGGTATTACCTCATCACCGTCATTGGAGGTGCCGTCGTTGTCACAAGAATCACTAGTGTTCCTTTCGCCATGAAGCATAGTCCGTGAAATCTTTCTCGCTCAACTTCGTTTGCTTTGCTTCCTTCTCATCGTCGCTGAATCATCAATGTCGCTAAGTCTAAGCGACCAATTGCCGCCAAGACTTTGTTGAGCATCTTCTTTGTCCGTTGCTTATTTTTGTCCTTGCTCTCTTTTGGCCTAAGGACTTGGAGGGGTTGCTTTGCTCCTTCTCCTCTTTATCTTTGTTCTTGAAACAGCTTAGCACGGATGTGCCCGGCCTTGCCGCAGCTTGTAGCAAAGGATGGAGGCTCCTCTTCTCTCCCTTGATCTCATGTAAGCTGCATTGATACGCTTGGAAAGAAGAGCAAGTGTGTCTTCCGGTATTTGATCTAGCTGTTCATCACTAAGAGCACTCAAAGCGAGAATGGAATATGATGATGAAGAACTAGTAGCATTATCATATGAAGAATTAGCATTAAGAGCCATAGAGTTATCATTGGAAGTTCTTGAAACAATGTCTATCTCAAAAGTCTTGAGACTAGAATATAGTTTATCCAAAGTCATTTCACTCATCTTATGAGCTTCCCTAAAAGCGCCACTTTCATTTGCCAGATTTTAAGATCAAGAGATGATAGGAAATGTCTAGCATTTTCAGAGTCGCTGTACTTTACATCTACAAATTTCTAAGATTGTTTAAGATTCTGTTAAAGCGAGCAAAACAATCATCTAGAGATTCTCCAGAGTTCATTTCAAATCTAGTGTATTCCTTTTAAATTGATCTTGCCTAGCTTCTTTTACAGAGTCGATTGCCCTCATGATAATCTTGAAGAGATTTCCAAATTTCATGAGCAGTGAGTAAATGACAGACTCTATCGAATTCTTTTCTAGCAAGTCCTTGAAGCAATATGTTTCTAGCTCTATTATTGTTTTCAACATCTTTCTCAAACTCGATTTTATCAATATCATCATTAGAAGGAAGCTCGCATTTAAATTTTTACCTTGCGCCAAATCGCGTTACCTTGAGCTTGAAGATATGCAATCATCCTGATCCGCCATGGGGAAGTCTGCCATCGATGAGTGGCGGATTGTTTGATTATTTCTCTGTTGCCATAACTTACCGTTTACTAATCACCTGTTAAGATGGATTAGTAGAGCCTGGCTCTGATACCACTTGTAGGACCGAGTAGGCAACTAGAGGGGGGGGGTGAATAGATGCCGAATAAAATTCAACTATTTCTTTCGGAAAAATAAAAACCCTTAAATAGCGGAAGAATATCTAATAAAGAAGAGATCAAAACCCTAGATTAATTAGCGAGACAAGTCGAACAAAAATCAAATCTAGTTCTATCAAAAATCGAACAAACCTTCTAATCAAGAATCAAAGCAAAAATAAGAGAATATTGCATAAACTTATTTTTTTATTCCAAAGCCATCTTCAACAAGATGACACCAAAAAAAAATCTTCTAATCTTCAATGATTAGAAAACCCTAAACAAAATCTCTAATCTCACAAGATTAGAAAACCCTAAACAAACTAAAGAGAGCACAAAAGCTTTTCTTTGTTGTAGGCACCTTTTGCTTCTTGCCCTTTGCATTGGATTGATTCTCTAAGCCCCTAGAACCCCTATTTAAAGGACAAGAGTCACCCAAAAAATCTATCAAGAATTTGTTTAGACTTAGGAATCTTTTTCCTATTTTTTTCGCCGTCTCCACACAGACTCGGATTGCTGGCCTCTTCGGATAGCAACTCATGGCATCTTGGTTGGCTCCACTGCGTCCTCTCAGACATGGACACGGAAACAAAAAAGAAAAACACTCGGACTCCTCCTCTCAGGAACTCACGCACCCATGCAATGCACGCACTCCACCGTGTCCTAACTCTACTCGGACACTCACACACACATGCATGTGCATGCAAACACACACATGCACGCACTACTCACACACGCCAATGCACTCACGCACACTAGCATGCACACACACACATGCATGCCATGCACACACTCATGCATTTGCATACACACACACAACATGCACTCACGTCACATGCACCCATATGCATGCACACACACATATACCACTCTCTCTCACATGCATGCAACAAATACACATGTATTTGTATGCATGTGTGAAAATTGTGATACACGCATGCGACCACCTGCCGCAACGCTGCAACGATCTCGACCTCACGTAATCGCCCTCTAGTCCAAACATCTCGCATGACATCCTCGACCCTCACGACCTCGGTTCCTCCCTCGAACCTAGTCTCGATCCACATCGCGACCACGTTCGACCTCAAGCAACACCTGCACGTGAACAAAAAACACAAAAACAATTTCCGAGCCCAAGTCCGCGCCTTGACTCAAGTTAATCCATACAACCACTAAATAATCAAACCTCTTTCAAATCTTATCAAATAATCAAATCAATTTCAACTCTTTTCAAATTCTCATCATCAAAAACAATTGGATCAAAAACAATGATCCTTCAGTGCCACATCATTGGCGAGCACGAACGGTTCGTCCCTATAGGCCACTTGCTTGAGGTCCACGGTTGTCATACCGTACTCGTCGATCTCAACAGCTGTCAATTTGACCCATTGGCACCAAAACAGAGGGACTTTTAAAGGTACATACTCGAGCTCCCAGATCTCCTTTATGCAACCATAGTAGGTGTCCATCTTTCCATTTTTGTTGAAGGCATCTATACGAACGCCGCTGTTTTGGTTGGTGCTCTTGCTATCCTGGGCAGTCGTGTAAAATGTGTACCCATTTATCTCATACACATGGAATGATATGATTGTGGTGGATGGTCCCCGAGACAAGAGTTTGAACTGTTCATTGTCTGTCTGGTTGCCTATCAGCTGATTTTGTAACCAACCACCGAAACGGTTCATTTGCTCTAGTGCGATCCACTTTTCTGACTTCTCTGGGTATTGGTCACGCAGAATCATCTCATGATCATGGATATACTGAGCCACTACAGTTGCTTGTTTCAAGACTGTGAAATGTGCTTGTTTAAATGAAAGTAGATCGTCGCTAAAGAATTCTTTTCTCCCTAGAGTCCCTTTTCCCCGTAGCCTCCCCTCATGGCGTGATACAGGGACGCCAATCGGATTCAGATCATCAATGTAATCGACACAAAATTCAATCACCTCCTCTGTGCCAACACCCTGTGCAATGCAGCCTTCTGGACGAGACCGGGTGCGAACATACTTCTTTAGGACCCCCATGTACCTCTCGAATGGGAACATACTATGCAGGAAAATGGGTCCGAGAATTTCTATCTCTTTGACAACGTGGACCATGAGATGGACCATAATATCAAAGAAGGACGGAGGGAAGAACATCTCAAGGCTGACCATACTATCGACCACATCATGCTGCAACTGAGATACGTTATTTGGTTCGATGACCTTCTGCGACACCGCGTTGAAGAACGAGCACAACTTTATGATTGTCCCTCGTACCCAGTCCGGCAAAATACCTCTCACCGCCACTGGGAGCAGCTGTGTCATCAACATGTGACAATCATGGGATTTCAGGTGTACGATTTTATTCTCTTTCGTGTTTATGAGTCTCTTTATGTTCGAGGAGTATCCAGAAGGGACCTTCATGTTGTTCAAGAACTTAATCATGCTTTTTCTCTTCCTTGCTCAGAGTGTAGCTCGCGGGGTGGAGGTAATGTTGTCCTTTCGCTCTCTTTTTCGGATGTAGGTCGTTCCTGAGTCCCAGTAGAAGCAGGTCCTTTCGTGCTTGAAGTGTATCTTTTGTTTTGCTGTACATTTCTAGAAAGCCTAGCAGGTTCACGCAGACATTCTTCATGATATGCATGAAGTCCAATGAGTGGCGGACCTCTAAGTCTTTCTAGTACGGTAAGTCCCAAAATATTGATTTCTTCTTCCAAATAGGCTCCGTATGATCTTGTTCAGTCGGGACAGATTTGCTACCATGACCCTTTCCAAATACTACTTTCAGATCCTTTACCATAGAAAATACAAGTGTCCCACTGCGATGCATGGGCTTCTTACGTTTCTCTTCTGTCCCATCGAAATTCTCACCATTCCTTCGTAACGGGTGCTTCATATGGAGGAACCTACGGTGGCCCATGTACACAACCTTTCATGAGTTTTTCAGGTACTTGCTGTCCGTATCCTCTAAGCACTGGATGCAGGCATTATATCCTTTGATAGATAGGCCAGACAGGTTACCAAGTGCAGGCCAGTCGTTGATGGTTACGAATAGCAATGCACGTAAGGTGAAATACTCTCTTCTGTACTCATCCCACACACGTACACCATCGTTCCACAACTTTAGCAGATCTTCAACCAACGGTTTGAGGTACACGTCGATGTCATATACCATTGTTCCACAACTTTAGCAGATCTTCAACCATCGTTCCACTCTCTTCTGTGACTGCTGCTCATCTCGCCGAACGGGTTCATCCCATCCGTACTCAACCCAAAACTTATGTTCCTCGCATCCTCAACAAACTCCGGGTACTTTCTATCGACTTTCCTCCACTGGGAGCCATCAGCGGGGTGCCTTAGCCTTCCATCGTCCTTACGATCTTCTTTGTGCTAGCACATCATCTGGGCATGCGCTTTGTTCGCAAATAAACGCTTCAACCGGGGGATTATAGGGAAATACCACACCACCTTAGCCGGGGGTCTCTTCTTCTTACGCTGCCCATCTTCCTCGCCTGGGTCATCATGCCTGGTCTTATACCGCGAAACTTTGCACACCGGACAAGCTTCCAAATCCTCGTACTCATTGCGATAAAGGATACAATCATTACGGCATGCATGTATCTTCTGTACCTCCAACCCCAAAGGGCAGACAACTTGCTTGGCGTCGTACGTAGGAAGCAACTTCTTTATGAGGCATAACAACTCGTCGAATCCCTTATTAGACAATCCATTGGTCGCCTTCCATTGCATCAGTTCTAGTGTGGTACGCAATTTTTTGTGCCTTGTCGGCAGTTTGGGTACAGTAGTTTTTCGTGGTCCTCTCACAGGCGCTGGAACTTTTTGTAATGTCTTTCATCGGTATATTCTCCCTCTCCATCAAGCAGCATCTGGTCTAGGTCATCATCGCCAAACTCCCCCAATGTATCTTCGAACGAACGGTGTTGGACATCATCTGGTATATTATTGTCCCCCTCTTCTTCTTCTTCACCATCTTCCCTTATAGTCTCTTCTTCACCGTGCTTGGTCCAACAGGTATAGTTTGGCATGAAACCTCTTGAGAGCAAATGGAAGTGAAGGTGGCTGAATTTTGGCCACTCCTTCTCATTCTTGCAGTCTATGCATGGACAACATATGTAGCCTGAATTCATGTGAGCATCGGCCGCACAAAGAAAAGCTTGCAAACCTTGCAAGAACTCCTGGGAGCGTCGATCAATGTACATCCATCGCCGGTCCATCTACATTATGTATGACTTGGCGGTTATTTTCTATAAAGCCATTTTATATTTCTGATATTATTTTAATTCGCAAATGAATTTAAATTTCTTCTTTTTCACATAACTATTGCCATTTGAAGATCCCAAACTCCATGAATTTCATGCACCATTCTTAATTTCCCCAACTACGTGCAACCAAACCCCATCCTCCATCGATCGATGAAACTAAAATGTAAATTTGAGCCAGATTCACACCTTAAATGCGAGCTATATTATAATACAAGCAAATTCTAAGCTTACACAACAAGTTTTTGTATCCTACTTGAAAAGATCGAGCTAGATCTTTACATTCATAATCTTTCATCGATTATGGGGAAAAAAATCAAAATTTCTTCATGCATGATTCTAGCAAAGAAGAGGCTCCATTTAAGACCAAATGTAGTGAGGAGTGATGTTACTAACCTTAGTTACCTTGGTTACGAGTAAAATGACCAAAAATTTAAAATTTTGGCAGCACCTCCCCTCCCTTGAAGCTCTTGGCCGAAGCTCCTATTCTTCTCGCGCGATGAACTGTTCTTGCTCTGGCAGTGAGCGGGAGGATGAAGAAGTTTAAATTGGTCTGACATCAGTACCGGTTCAACATACCAACCGTCAATGATGTTAGACCATTAGTGACGGTTGGTTACTTGAACCGGTACTGATATCCCCACAGCCCAGCAGCCGTTGAACCGACAGATAGTACCGGTTCGTAGCCCAAACCGGTACTGATGTGGATGATTCGGTACCGGTTGATTTAACCAGCCGGTACTTGACGAGTACCCATACCATGGGTACCCCCAGCGGCCCAGAAAGACACATGGGCCGACCCAGGCCAGTCGAGGCCCGAAGTCACGACCGCCGGGCAAGGTCCGAAATCACGACCAGGTCTCCGATATCCCAGAGAAGCGACGGCATTTATTGCGTATCGAGCGTATTAAATGCCGTCCATAATGACGATGGCATAGCGGCACAAGTTCCCGACCCTCGCATTTACTACGAGCGGCGCAGCGACTACGGCGACCAGCAGCAGGACAGGGGGAGTCGGCGGCCAGTCCCATCAGCCCGTCACTTTCGGCCGACCGTGAGCACAGGAAGGGAAAGCCCCCTAGGGACAGTCTTTTCCTTTTCTGTTCTAACCAACAGTGCAACCTTCCTCCTCGCCTATATAAAGGGGGAGGGGCGAGCATGTAAAGCAAGGGAAAAAAAACAACAATCAAGAATCAATACGATCCATCCCGCACGAACTGGAGTAGGGACGTTCAGCCCGAACCAGTATACATCTCATGCTCACCTGAGTAAGCCGTTCGAGGATAGGGAGCGTGCACCCCCCTTCAACCTATACAAATTCACTAGCCGGTGCCCGAAACACCGACAGTTGGCGCACCAGGTAGGGGGTTGTGCACGTCGTCGCCGTTGCTTTCCCACTTGACTTCCTCGACGGTTTTTTCTTCAACACCACCATGCCGATAGCATCGATCCGCTTCGGTTCTCTCGACTTCGTCACCACCACGGTGGGACGGATAGTGATTGTCCCCGTCGCGCTCCGGGGCCAAGCGTCCCCCACGGACCTTGGCGCTATCTCCGGCGCTCTCGGTGACCTCCGGCTCGAGGCTCCCGAGCAGGCCCCAACGCCAGGGCACGCCGAGAGCCCCACCGCCTCAGACGGTGCGCGAAGGCGATGGCTACCGGCGCCTACGCCCACTATGACTTCGCGCTTCGTGGCGATGGTCGGCCACGTACCGACTCCCGACGACAACCATTCGGACGACTCCTCCAGTCACGGCTCCAGCGGGGGAAGGGACACGAACAGACCGCGCTACCGCGAGCCCGACACCGCGGCAGGCGCAAGTAACCCCTCCGCGACCCCCGTTACGCCGAAGACTCTCCAACTCACCAAGGAGAACAACCAGGCTCGCCGCGCCGACCGTCAGCGGGGGCCCGACGAGCTGGAAGCTCAAAAGGCCGAGCTCGACAAGCTCCAGGCCGACCTGAGCGATACCGCCCGACTCCACCGCACTGGCGGCCAAGGCCTTCAGCGCGCGTCAGGTCCACCACCAGCTGACCAAAGGGACGGATGATTCATCTTTTTTCCCCCACGCTGGCAAGAACATCGCCGCAGCGGCAATGCTACTCCGTGGCATTCCCGAGCCAGACGATCCCGCGGCCAAGGCCACCCACCAGAACCTCCGGGGTCTGGTGAAGCGAGCGGCCGCACAACACGCGCATGGCTCCGGATCGCAGCGGTCGGGCGCCTCCTCAGACGGCCCGCGCCGCTACGCCGTCCGAGGCCGCCGGAGCGAAATAAGGGCGGCGTCGCCTTCCGGGCAACTCCAGGCATCGCGCACCCCGGTGCGCCAACGCTTGGGTGACGGACGCGACGTTCGTGCCACCCTCCAAGCACGAAGAAGGGCGGGGAACGACCGGCGGTCGTCGTCGCCGAAAGACTCGCGATGTGATGTGGCGGCCGAGCCCCGATGGTCCCGGGCCACGGGCATTCTGTTAGGGGATTCGCGGCGCGAGGTTCCCCGCCAGGTTTCGGGCGCCGGTCAAAATAGCCAAATACACGGGGGCCACGAACCCCAGTGTATGGCTAGAGGATTACCGGCTCGCGTGCCGGGCAGGGGGAGCAATGGATGACCTCTTCGTCATCCAATACCTTCCGATCTACTTGGCGGACTCGGCTCGAGCATGGCTCGAGTACCTGCCCGCCAACATCATCAGGGACTGGGCCGACCTCAAGCACCACAGTGTCGGCAACTTCCAGGGCACCTACAAGCGCCCTGGGAACTCCTGGGACCTGAAGAGCTGCAAACAGCAGCCAGGGGAGAACCTCTGGGACTACATCCGGCGTTTCTCCCAACAATGCAACGAGCTCCCCGACATCCGCGACGCCGATGTCGTAGGGGCATTCATCTACAGCACCACGTCCAAGACCCTGGTCCACAAGTTGGGGTGCGCGAAGCCCAGAACCACCAAGGAGCTCTTGGACATCGCCACCCACCATGCCTCAGGCGAGGAGGCTGTAGACGTCATCTTCGACAAAGGGAAGTCGAAGCGAGGGACAGGCGCCGAGGCCGGCCCCTCCCCCGACCGCCCTGACAAGCGGAAGCGCCACGGCAAGCAGGCCCGCGAGGACCGAGTGGTCGCAGCCGCCGAGCGTTCGACGAAGCCGCAAACCCGGCAGACCCCCGACTACTTCGAAAGACTGATGGAGAATCCGTGCCCGAACCACGGATACCCTGTCAGACACAAGTACCGGGACTGTGAAGTCCTGAAGCGGTTCCTTTCCGGAGCCCCCACGACGCCCAGGGGGAAAGGAAAGAAGCCGGATCCAACACCTAGCGCCGAAGACAAAGGGGCGGACAACGGGTTCCCTGAAACCGACGGATGCCTCATGATCTTCGGCGGACCGGCAAGCTATGCCGATCGGAGGCAGCTCAAGCTCGCCTGCCGCGAGGTTTTTACCGCGAGCCCTGCCGTGCCAAAGTACCTTCGGTGGTCGGAATCCCCGATCACTTTCGACCGGACCGACCACCCCGATCATATCCCGCATCCGGGGAGATACCCGCTCGTCGTCGACCCCATCATGGGGACCAAACGCCTGACCAAGGTGCTCATGGACGGCGGTAGCAGTCTCAACATTCTCTATGTTGAGACCCTCAACGCCCTGGGGGTCCCCCGCTCAAGTCTTCGACCAAGCCGGGCGCCTTTCCACGGCGTCGTCCCTGGCCAACAGGCCCATCCGCTCGGGCAGGTTGACCTGCCCGTCACCTTTGGGAGCCCAGCCAACTTCCGCACCGAAACCCTCACCTTCGAGGTCGTGGATTTCCCCGGCTCCTACCACGCCATCCTGGGGAGACCATGCTACGCAAAGTTCATGGCGATCCCCAACTATACCTACCAGAAGCTAAAGATGCCCGGGCCGCGTGGGGTAATTACCATAGCCGCATCTTTCCAGCTCGCCTACAACTGCGAGAGAAGCGGTTGCGAGTTGGCCTCAGCGGTCGTCGCGTCCGCCGAGCTCGCCAGCCTCCGGGTCAAGACCCAACAATCTGCTCCCGACTCCAGCAAGTCTGGATCGGGTTCCTTCAAATCCGTCGAGGATACAAAGGCGGTCGAGGTCGACCCCAAGGAACCGACCAAGACCGTTCGGGTCGGAGCCACGCTTCTTGCCAAATAGGAAAGCGCGCTCGTCGACTTCCTCCGCGTCAACCGGGACATCTTCGCATGGAGGCCATCCGACATGCCAAGAATCCCGAGGGAAGTCGTCGAGCACTCCCTGAACGTTTGACCTGGGTCCAGACCGGTCGCCCAGCGCCTGCGCCGCTTCGACGAGGAAAAGCGCACGGCAATAGGGGAGGAAATCGCCAAGCTTTTGGCCGCAGGGTTCATCAAAGAGGTTCGCCACCCCGAATGGCTAGCCAACCCTGTACTTGTCAAAAAGAAGACTGGGCAATGGAGAATGTGTGTTGACTACACAAGCCTCAACAAGGCGTGCCCAAAAGATCCATTCCCCTTGCCCCGCATCGATCAGGTGGTGGACTCCACCGCGGTGTGCGAGTCCCTGTCCTTCCTGGACGCCTACTCAGGCTACCACCAGATAGCGATGAAGGAAGCCGACCAGCTCGCAACTTCCTTCATCACTCCGTACGGCTCGTTCTGTTACGTAACGATGCCATTTGGCCTAAAAAACGCGGGTGCTACATACCATCGATGTATGCAAATGTGTCTTTCCGACCAAATTGGCTGTAACGTCGAGGCATATGTCGACGATATCGTTGTCAAGACCAGAAAGACCCACGACCTCGTCACCGACTTGGAAGAAACTTTCGCGAATCTTCGACGGTTCCGCATCAAGCTCAACCCCGAGAAGTGCGTTTTCGGGGTACCCAAAGGAAAGCTGCTCGGCTTCATCATCTCCGAACGCTGCATCGAAGCCAGCCAAGACAAGATCTCCGCGATCCTGAGGATGGGGCCAATCAGCAATCTCAAGGGAGTCCAGAGGCTGACAGGGTGCCTGGCGGCCCTAAGTCGCTTCATGTCCCGCCTCGGCGAACGCAGTTTGCCCCTCTACAAACTCCTGAGGAAATCCGACCGGTTCAGCTGGACGAAGGAGGCTCAGGAGGCCTTCGACGCGTTAAAGACTCTCCTGACCTCCCCCCCTGTGCTGGTCGCCCCGGCACCAGAAGAGCCTCTGCTCCTCTACATCGCCGCCACGACCCAGGTCGTTAGTGCGGCACTCATCGTAGAGCGAGCAGAGGAGGGACGGGTCCTCCAGGTCCAACGACCGGTCTACTTCGTCAGCGAAGTACTTTCCGAGTCCAAGGTACGATACCCGCAGGTGCAAAAGATGCTCTACGCGGTGCTCATCACGAAGAGAAAGCTGGTGCATTACTTCAACCAGCACCGCGTCTCTGTGGTAACTTCTCTGCCACTCGGTGAGATTGTCCACAACCGCGACGCCTCCGGAAGGATTGCTAAGTGGGCACTCGAGCTCAATGGCCACGACATATCGTACGTGCCTCGGACCGCGATCAAATCTCAAGCTCTGGTCGACTTCATCGCCGAGTGGACCGAAGCCCAGGTACCACCCCCGCTCGAAGACCCCGAGTACTGGACGATGTACTTCGACGGGTCCTTCACCAAAAACAGAGCTGGCGCCGGGGTCGTCATCATTTCCCCACTCGGGAACAAACTCCAGTACACCATCCGGCTGCTTTTCGACGCAACCAACAACGTCGCCGAGTACGAGTCCCTCGTAAGTGGTCTCCGCATTGCTGCCGACCTCGGGGCTCTACGACTGTACGTGCACGGCGACTCAAAGCTGGTCGTCGACCAAGTCATGAAGGCCGCGGAACCTCGTGACGACCGGATGGCGGCCTACTGTCGAGAGGTACGCAAGCTGGAGCAAAGATTCAAGGGGTTCGAGCTCCATCACATCTACAGAAGAAACAACGGTGAGGCCGACTACCTGGCCAACCTTGCCTCCAGAAGAGGGCCAGTCCCACCAGGGATATTCGTCCTCGACCTGCACCAAGCATCCATCCGACCCGATCGTTCAGACGATCGGACGGCCGGCTCGTCAAAGGCACCTCCGCCAACCGACCAGCAACCGGAGGCCGAGCTGCCCAAGTCAGGCCGCGACGTCCTGATAACCAACGCCGACTGGAGGAAACCCTTCGTCGACCGGCTGGCCAGCGGCTCTCTCCCCGACGACCCAACCGAGGCCCGCCGCCTCGCTCGACGGGCAAAGTCCTTCGTACTGGTCGGCGATGACCTCTACAAAAGAAGCCCCACCGGGATCCTCCAAAAGTGCATTCCGGCAGACCAAAGAAGGGAACTACTCCACGACATCCACGGCGGGGTCTGCGGACACCACGTGGGGTCACGAAGCCTGGTCGGGAAAGCCTTCCGACAAGGTTTCTACTGGCCAACCGCCGTGGCTGACTCTGAACAACTCGTACGGACATGCGAAGGGTGCCAATTCTTCGCTCGACAGACGCACCTCCCGGCGCAAGCCCTCCAGACGATCCTCGTTACCTGGCCCTTCGCCGTTTGGGGACTCGATCTGGTCGGGCCCTTCAAGAAGGCGCCCGGGGGCTTCACCCACTTACTGGTCGCGATGGATAAATTCACCAAATGGATAGAAGCCAAGCCGATCGCAACCATCACTTCGGCGCAGGCGGCGGGCTTCTTCCGCAACATTGTTTATCGATTCAGCGTACCAAACTCCATCATCACCGACAACGGAACGCAGTTCACAGGGAAGGAGTTTCTCGAGTTCTGCGACAGCTTCAACATCCGCGTGGATTGGGCGGCCGTTGCTCATCCACAGAGCAATGGCCAAGTCGAGCGCGCAAACGGTATGATCCTCCAAGGGCTCAAACCGCGGATCTTCAACCGACTGAAGAAATACGCGGGACGTTGGGCAGCAGAGGTGCCTCCCGTACTTTGGAGCCTGCGGACCACGCCAACCCGATCAACCGGTTTTACGCCATTCTTCTTGGCGTTTGGCGCCGAGGCCGTCTTGCCAATCGACCTGGACTACGGCGCCCCAAGAGTTCAAGCCTTCGACGAAACCCGAGGACTTGAATCCCAGCAAGACGCCGTCGGCCAGCTCGACGAGGCACGGGATGTTGCCATCCTCCGCTCGGCCAAATACCAAAAAGCACTGCGACGCTACCACAACCGAAGGGTTCGAGGGCGAGCATTCAACATAGGCGACCTGGTTCTACGCCAGGTCCAGTCTAGCAAAGACAAGCATAAGCTCTCCTCTCCCTGGGAAGGTCCCTTCACTGTAGTAGAGGTCCTCCGACCTGGCACTTACCGGCTCAAGGGTCCCGATGGCAACGTCACGTCCAACGCCTGGAACATTGAAAAGCTAAGGCAATTCTACCCTTAGTCCTTTTTTCTTTCTAACATATTTACAATCGTGCTCGCATTTACTGGCCCCAAGCAGCCCGACCCACGGTCAGGTCTACGCGTAGCGTTTATACTTAAATCCTTAAACCGATCGGATCGGTTTCCCGACCAGCCGCCGGGTTCACCCGATCGGATAAACTTTCTCTCCCGACCTAAACGCCACGACCTACGCCCTGGCGGCTACGGTTGCGAAGTGGTATTTTATGAAGGAAGAAAGTACCCGAGACGGACAACACACGGTCACTCGGAAAACCGACCCAACGAGCAAGGTCGGAGTACAAACGCCCGCGCTAAGTCTCCGTGTGTCCTTTTCTGCCTATTTTTTGGTCAAGTCTGAAACGTACCGATCGCTGCTCGGACGGTCCCCGCGGATCCAAAAGCGACGATCCCAGCACGTTTCATCGACAGAAAACCGAAGAATAACGGAAAGCGAAGTATAAAACTTCTGGGCACCTTTTATTTCCAATTTAACAAACGTTTACATTCACTGAAAACAAAAACTCTAACCAAAGATTCTATCCCTATTTTGAGGTTCTCCTCGTCACCGTTGATCCCCGGACTTATCGTCCTGCTCCGGCGCAGCCTTGAGCTTCCCGCATAATTTTTGCCGCAAAAGCACGGTAGAAATTGGTCGGGTCCCCGAGGTACTGCGGCAGGAGAGGCCCGATCTGCCCGGACGCGCCGGATCTTGCCGACCTCCACGCAGCAGGAGAAGCGCCAGAGCTCGCCGAGCCCTGCACCCTGTGTGACCTCTATGGTTCCCGGGGGGAGTTGAGGCCCGTCACAAGAGGATCTTCCGCCGGCGAGGAGAATGGCAGCACGATCGGGACGATCGGCAGCAGGTTTATCAGCGCCGGCGTCGATGTCGCGGTAGACTCCAGGCTCCCCGAAGGAGAACGGGCACGGGGAGGACCGGCGTTCTGTTCCAACCATTGGGGTGCGCGCGGTAGCGGCTCCCTCGGATCAACAGCCGCAGCCTGCTGCTCCCGCTCCTCCTCCTCCGCCTCCCGCTCCAGCAATTCCCAATCGACCCCATCGCTCGACGGAGCCGCAACTACGAAACGGCTGGCTTGTCGTTCCAACTCCTCCTCGTCCTCGGCCTCTTGCTCAAGGGCGTCCCAGTCAATCTCGTCGATTGGTGGTTTCTCGTCCTTGGAGTGGGGCTGCAAAGGCGGAGTGGCCATGGAAACAAATCAAGTAAAAAGCCTTCAACCAGAAATGAAGCCGCAGCACCTACCGTCCGCCTATTTATAGGCGGCCCGCAGCCAGACGAAACGACGCGCCAAGGCGCCCCCACCAGCGTTTACTACGACCGCACCTTTTCGACGCTGATGGTGCGGAAGCCGAAGCACCGCCGATATCCCGCATTGACGAAGATATCCCGGGAACCGCGTGCCCCATCCAACTCCGCGCCCGCGTTAACACCGTGGACGGCGTGGTGCGCGGCGGTAACAACCGAACCACCCCGCACCACTCGGGGGCTACAAGAGTCCCCGTAGGTCGACAACCCGAACAATTGCCGGATCCTCCCGAACGGCAACCCTTTTAACCAGAGGCACTACGGGAGTCGAGCAGACGCGGGTTGAGGCAACCACCCCACGCCGTGATAAAGTGTTACGTCGCTGTAAGTACACCAGTTACCAATCCCCCCACTACGCATTAACTGCTGTCAGAAAACCGCCAGGAAGGACAGGCGCCACCTCGAATGGCACCCCCAGCACCCTCTCAGTCTCTACCTCCGGGTTGGGCCAGAGGTGCGATAAACGACACCAAGGGCCCGCTGGGCTGCTGAGGCCCTGAGGCCACAAGAAGCTCGACAGCTTGTACCCAAGGCCCAGGCCAACGCTGAAAGGTACAGAAACCCGGTCGCCAAGCGGATCCGGCCCCGCCTCAGCGAAAATGAGCAAGGGGTGAGGCCGAGGCGAGCCCCCAGTAGGCCCCTAGTTGGGTCAGCGGACGACCCAATCGCCTTAAACTCACGTCCGAGACCATACCTCACACTCTCCCGCGAGCCGTCGGCCGACGGCGATCAAGCGCACCACTGGGTTGGCGGACGACCCGGGGACCGATACGAGATCGAGTAAGGAAAGGTTCTTCATGGATCGCCCCCCAGTGGGGTCGGACGCCCACGCCGGGATCGTCCGCTAGGGGACCCCCTCGCGAGGGGGCCTCCAGGTTCCACTCGGATCACCCGCTAGTAGCTCCGCGAGAACGGCGCTCGAGCCGACGAAGGCAAGCGAGCGTCTCTCACCCCCTCCAGGTCCCACACCTGCGGACGGGGCGTAAACGTGGGACAGATGGTGGCCCCTCCACCCGACAGCAAACTCGCCTAGCTCCGGCGTAAAACAAGCCACAACTCGCCCAGCTCCGGCGTGAAACGAGCCACAACTCGCCCAGCTCCGGCGTGAAACGAGCCACAACTCACCCAGCTCCGGCGTGAAACGAGCCACAACTCGCCCAGCTCCAGCGTGAAACGAGCCGCAACTAGCCCCGCCCCGGATCAAGCACAAGCGTACAAAGCACGGGCGCCACGTGCCCGCCGGGGCGACCGCCTACTGCGCGCCTGGCGGCACGGCCCGAGCACCACGTATTCGGCCGGGGCGACCCGGCTGCGGCGCCCGGCGGCGACCGGGCGCCACGTGTCGCCAGGGCGACCACCTACTGCGCGCCCGGCGCGCAGGTCGGGCGCCACGTATCCGCCAGGGCGATCACCTCGCTTGCCCGCCCAGCCGGCCAGGCGCCACGTATCCGAAGCGACCACGCCTGGCGCTGGTGCGCGACTGCGTCTTGCTGTCCACCGGTGACTACCTTTAACTCGGCAACGTGGGCGCCCGGGTGCAGAAATATACTGCGATCGGACCTCTCCGACACCGCAAAACGACAACCGAGCAAAGCGTAACCCCCGACCTGCTCTCCGACCAGCTCGGGGGCTCGGGGGCTACATCCACCGGGTGCGCTCGCACGCACCCGATCGAAGATTCTTCCCGACCAAACCCAGCCAGGTTTCCCGGCACGGCGAAGCAACAACCGAACAAGGTGTAACCCCCCGACCTGCTCTCCAACCAGCTCGGGGGCTCGGGGGCTACACCCGGTCGAAGACTCTGATCAAGCCAGGCGTACCACGGCATGGAAGCAAAACCCCCGGGCACCTCTCCGACTTGCAGGGGCTCGAGGCTCTTGGCAGTACCCATACCATGGGTACCCCCAGCGGCCCAGAAAGACACATGGGCCGACCCAGGCCAGTCGAGGCCCGAAGTCACGACCGCCGGGCAAGGTCCGAAATCACGACCAGGTCTCCGATATCCCAGAGAAGCGACTGCATTTATTGCGTATCGAGCGTATTAAATGCCGGCCATAATGACGATGGCATAGCGGCACAAGTTCCCGACCCTCGCATTTACTACGAGCGGCGCAGCGACTCTGGCGACCGGCCAGCGGAGGGGAGTCGGCGGCCAGTCCCATCAGCCCGTCACTTTCGGCCGACCGTGAGCACAGGAAGGGAAAGCCCCCTAGGGACAGTCTTTTCCTTTTCTGTTCTAACCAACAGTGTAACCTTCCTCCTCGCCTATATAAAGGGGGGAGGAGCGAGCATGTAAAGCAAGGGAAAAAAACAACAATCAAGAATCAATACGATCCATCCCGCACGAACTGGAGTAGGGACGTTCAGCCCGAACCAGTATACATCTCGTGCTCACCTGAGTAAGCCGTTCGAGGAGAGGGAGCGTGCACCCCCCTTCAACCTATACAAATTCACTAGCCGGTGCCCGAAACACCGACAATACTGATGGTAGAGATTAGTACCGATTGGTCTTATCAACCGGTACTGATGTTCATTGTAACCGTTTGATATAATTTTTGAATGATTTCCTCATTGTGGCATAATTTTTCTTCCGATTTTCATCGATTTTGACAGAAAAAATTTCTTAAAATTATACTATTTTGAAAGTACGATTCGAGATGAATGTACACATATGATTTTCATGCATCTAATATAAATATTTATAAAGATATTCATAGCTAAAGTTTCAAAATTTTGACTACACATATCTGAAACCGACAAGTTTTTGCGAGCTGGAGAGAGCATCATCTCTTGTCTTTCAATGTTGTTAAGTGAGGTATCTAAGTTGTTTTCTATTACACTTTTTTTAAATTCAAAAATTCAATCCAAAGTTACTACTCCCTCCGGTCTTCAAAAATGCTGACGTTTTGGACATAGTGATGGCCAAATTTCAAAACTTTGACTATCGATATATTTTTAAATATTTAAATTGGATACGTGAAAATTATATGTGTACATTCATCTCGAATCATACTTTCATAATTTTTCTTCCGATTTTCTCCTGATTTTCACTGTCCAATCAAATGTTTCTCGAAGCTGTTTTTTTTCAACGATTTGCTCATTGTGGCGTAATTTTTTTGAACGTTTTTTTTTATGTTTCATAATTTTTTTTGAATATTTCAATTTAACGGTAGAGGCGGCGGAGCTTCAAGAAGGGGGAGGTAAAACATTATATATTATATTAATAATCCATTACATAAAACATTACATATCATATTAATAATTCATAATATAAAACATTACATATTATATTAATTAATTACAATATATATAATATACATAGCGGCGCACGGGTGGTGGGTGGCGCGATCACCCATACCACCACTCGTAAATCGTCGGCTGCCAGGAAATTTGTCGTCGCCGGAGTCGTTAAGCGGCGGTGTCGTCGTCGTCGTCGTGGATGACATCTTCATCATCGTCATCCTCGTCCGACGACGTCACGCTCCCCGATCGGACCCAACCCTCCTCCTCATCCTCCTCATTGCCCTCCTCCTCATCCTCATCCTCCCGCTCCTCCTCCTCCTTGTCCTTCTCTCGAGGTGGTGATGATGGCGCGCCAGAGGGAGAAAAAGGAGAAGCTGCCATAGTTAAAAAATGGGCTAACTACCGATCATCAGTACGTCTACCTCCTCACTCGATCTGATTGTTTTATAGGAGGCTGGATCGAAAAACAAGAATTCGGATGAACATGAATTAAGAGTTTCATCGTAAAGGCGCGTGGGATTGATAAGGGGCGCGGGAGACGAAGCGCATTAGTACCGGTCAAACACAACAACCGGTGCTGATGTGCTCACATTAGTACCGGTTGGTTACAACAACCCGTACTAAGCAGCACAGGAGCCGAGGAGGCTGCTTAGCACCGGTTGGTTTAACCAACCGGTACTGATAACACGAACATCAGTACCGGTTGGTTACATCAACCGGTGCTAAGAACCCTCCTCGGCTCTGTCTTTGCTTAGTGCGGGTTGGTGTAACCAACGATCTTGATGAGAACATCAGCACCGGTTGGTATTTAAAACCGGTACTGATGATCCCCCCGGACCTGTAGACCGTTGAACCGGGACTGATGTAAATGTTAGTCTCGATTCATGCATAACCGGTACTGATGGGCCGGTATGGAAGACTAGATCTGTAATAGTGAAACCTGGAACCTGAATCTGAAACATAACCAGCTTATTGCAACGGAACGCTGTAGCATCATGGAGATCATGGGCCAGCAGGAAATCTTCAGATCACTTGCATGCTTCTGTTCTCACTAACTTGGTACAGGGTAGCCATCGTAGAAACAGGAAGGAAGAAAGAAAAAGAGTAGCGAGTTATGTTCCATCGATCCAAGTAGATGGGTGTTAGCTAAAAACTGTCAGCATCGTATCAGCCAAAAATGCTGCGCTTCTTTGGCCAACCAGCGAACGATGAGAACTAGGCAAATCAAACGTAGGAAAGCCAACACAACGCCAATTGGAACGACGGAATTGTCAAGCGCGTACAGAGAGTCAGAGAGAAACCCACGCGAGTTCGAATAAAATATTCAGCAGAAGAAAACCGTCGTATCGCGACTCGAAAAAAACCGTGTTCCTGGTAACTATGCTCGAAATGTATTCGATTTTAGTCTTGATCATCAAACCGTCGTAGCCGCAACGGTGCGAATGAATTAAATCGGATGCTCGGTTCATGAGTTACTTGATCAGAAGAAAACCTTTACAGATTTCATACTAACGGTAGTTTCGGCTGCTTGCTTCCACGCTCCCCGGAGAGGAGGGAGAGACTGTGGGAGGTGGATTAGATCAAACTTTGCAGCCAAACCCTCTGAGCTCCAACTATTTGCAGCAAGGTCCATAGATAGATCTCCCGAATCTGCTGCAGTGACGGCCTTGGGCGAATTTTCCATGGCTGGCTAGAGAACCGGGCGGCATCGTGATTCGTGCAGGTTTGACCAATTAACCCAGAGTACTACTGCTAATCCTTTGATCATTTGTTTCTCTGTAAACTGACAGCTAGGCGGATAGAACGTGTTGAATAGTACTTGAAACATGATAATCCTAGTGGTAGTTAAAAGAGTTGGGATCGATGCTTGGAGGAGAAGAATTCGAATTGCTCTGTTGTTGCTCAATTTCTTGGGAGTTTCTCACTGCTTAGTGTAGAGTTGACCTAGCAATTAACGAGCTGATGACCACTCTTGCTGTTCTTGGTCATTAATCATGGGTATAAACAATGCAACAATCGTACTTGCAGATTCTTCAAAAGAGTCGGTGGCGAAACTAGAAATTTTTTATTGAAAATGTGTATATTTCACACGTACAACTATGCAGTCTTTTTTATTTTTTTTTTGTAACATCATACATCTAACACAAATATTTAAAATTTGCTAATAATATAATATAAATAATTCTAAGATCTTAAAAATCCCAAACTACTAATATCGAAACCAATTCAGTAAACAAATTTAACTTATTAAATAAATAATATTATACTACTTTTTTAAATTTTAGGGGTGCTAAGGCATACCAGCACCCTGGTACCGCCGCTGTTTGAACGGATTAGTAATTTCATTATAGATTAGAAGAAGGTGGTTTTCGTGTGTGCATTGTGATGGAAAAGAGACTTTTGACTTGAATTTTCTCAAGTCAAATGCTTGATCGTGGGAGCAAACAACGTGTCGTTGTCACTTGAGCACGAGGGTATTAAAAATTGGTAAGGCCCAATCGTTTGGAGCACGGTTTGAAGTTCATGCGTTGTGTGACGGACCGTTCTTTTAGAGGCAAGTCGGAACTCACAACAGTTATTCAGGAAGACTAACTGTTAGAAATGACAAGAGTATTTTGCCAAACCAAAAGCAGTTCAACTCTTTTAATTAACATAAGGCCTAGCGGCCGAAGTTTTTACAAAGGGAAGCGTCATAAGCTTCAATAGGTTACAATACCAAAAGTACTCCACAGGCAGGGCCTGAGCGAAAGACAAGACCTAAAACCAAAAGAGATCGCCATCTATGACTTCTTAGTAGGCTCCAGCTTCTTCAATCTCTGAAACGGTGGGGTTTTGCAAGGGTGAGTACGAAAGTACTCAACAAGTCGCACAGGGAAGTGCTGAATACTAAATGTAAAGGGGTAACAAAGGGAGGCAATATGGTTTAGGTATCTGGATGCAGTTTTAGTTTCTAACTCATTTTACATTTGAAGCACAAACCATAATTAAGTAATAAGGGGGTTTTCAAGTTCAACAACATTAATCATTTTATCCAAAATTCCAACACATTACTTGAGTTAGGTTACGGGTAATCACCCCAGTTCAAACTTAACTTCATTTACCGAAAGTACGGCGTAATCGATTACCATTTATGATTAACTCTACAGAGGTGCTCAGCTTTACCCACAAGATATCTACGACCGTTAATGCCAACGTACGAATTGACATGCAACTTAAATGCATGTGGCTGGGCCGAGATTATCATAGTGTTTCGTTAAATCATTCCTAGATTCAGTTATTTACCGATAGGTCTGAACGCTACATTGGAACCAAATTTGTTCCAACTAGCACCTACCGTTGTGAGAACCGGCAAATGACACTACGGTCTATTTTCGTTCCACCCCTTCGGTATACTCCCCTGCTACGGAGGCCGATCCCTATTCTCCACAGAGAATAGTGTCGGCGTATTTTACACCAAGGTACCCGCTCCCCCGCGCTACAAAAGGAATCAAGTGGCAACCAGGGCGTGCTTGGGCCCACTGCCACGGCAAAAGAAAAACCCATACGGTGGTTGCGCCAGCGGACACATGGCGTCTGAGCCAGGCGGCTGGCGACCAGCCAGTGTCGCTTGGCCAGACGCATGGCGTCTGAGCCAGCCGGGCGACAGCCGGTAATCGCCTTGGACACATGGCGTCTGAGCCAGGCCATTTGGGCGACCAGCCGGTGTCGCCAGCGGACACATGGCGTACAGGCCAGGCCGCCGGGCGACTAGCAAGGTGGTCGCCCCAGCGGGCACGTGGCGTCTGAGCCAGGCGGCCCAGGCGACCAGCAAAGGTGGGCGCCCCGGCGGACACGCGTGGCGTCTGCAAGCTAGGCCAGCGCACCATCCGGGATAGTCCTGTCGAGATCAGGGACATTAAATGCGAATCGTGCGCATTTAATGTGGAAGCATGGGAGCTGCAGCGTGGCGGCGCGCCTTCCCCAGGCGCATCATGGCTTTGGGAGACGTCACAACTACACCTCACCCCGTGACGGAACGGGCGGCGTTGGTGGACATGGGGCCCAAGGCAGGACTATGATAGATACAGCAGACATTAATGGATGTAAGAACAGCGGTGTGCGCATTAAATGAGCCCATGTCAGTGTAATGATGATGGCTTGCAGTGTAAGCCTCCCATGCGCCCCCGTCAGTCCGAGTATAAAAGGGAGCCGGGGTGCATGGGAGAAGGGGTTCGGTTCGACTCATGGTGAGTAGGTTTTCATCCTCTCCAGCAAGAACACAAGCAATACCAAGAAAGGCAGGACTAGGGCTATTACTCTTCGGAGGGCCTGAACCTGGGTAAAAACTCTTTGCGTCCCCCCGTTAGTCTGAGCCTCCCGGTGCCCGGATCGTCACCGTCTTCCCTTCCGAGGTGATTGCCCCGAAAGCCCCCGTCAGAACCTCATAAGCACCCGTCTCGGAGGTGCCTGTTGGCTAATCTGCCCGACAAATAGTACCACCAGTTAATCAGATTTTTCAGGAAATGACTAATTTACTGAGCTATGTCGGAGGCAGGCCCACTGACCTGTCCGACTTGCGGTTGAGCGATAACTTAAGTTATTTACTTTGCTCAAGGGGTTCCATCCTTATATTGCCACAGATTAAGTCTTAAAAACATCCACAAGCCCATCTGGTACCAACTGTACCCGTCACCATTCCAACCACGACATTAATCATCAGCCGGGGATCGGACTCAACTCCACCTCGTGGATAGTCCAATAATGTCCCCATGACTGTAGCATTTTTACAAATATCCGAGCCAGCGGCTCGACAACATTTTATTTCCGTTTTACAAAGGATTTAATTGATTCAATATTTTTCAAGGAAGTTCCATGAGCAAATCGGCATTATCTAGGTATCATGTTATTCTAAAATAACTGTTTTCAATATTTCCAATATACAACAAAATAATGCGATATAAAATAATTATTAAGTATAACATGGCATAAAATAGGTTCAACATGATCCATGGTGTACGGCTTGCCTTGCTCGACGGCTGGATCGGCTGAGTCGTAGAGGAAGTAGTTGTTCCCGGCATCCGTCTGGTCCGAGATCTGCTTGGGTCTTGCTCCTGCTCCTCTGGCGGCTCAACGGTCGAATCTAGCACGAAAAGGTGAATAAACATAAATAAACGAAAAACAACAACTGAAAACGAAAACAGAAAAGAAAACGGAAACCGAAAACCGGGCCGGGAGAGAATGGAGGGTAATTTGGGTATTTCGGGAATTTTCGGAGTTTCGGATTGCAGAGCGGAAGGCATTTTTGGACTCAGTGGATCGAAACGGTTCGGAAAAAGTTGTTGGGGCATTTCTGGGGCTCTCGGAATTTTTCTGGGTATTTTTGGATAATAAAATGATTTTTCGGATTAGTAATCAAATTAAAAATCAGAAAAATCAGAAAAAAAAATGGCTAACAGTCTCGGGCCGGCTTTTGGCTGGCTAATGGGCTAAGGCCCACTTCCGGGGGGGGGGGGAGGTGCTCGGCCTGGCCGAGCTGTGCCAGGCCCACACAGGCGAGCGATGCGGGGAGCAGGGGAGGCTAGGGCAGGGCAGGGTGGCGGCAGGGCAGGTTGGGCGCGGCGGCAGCGAAGCTAGCCGACGCTGGAGAAGATGGAGTTGGGGGGGGCTCACCGTGAGCAAAGGGGAGCGGGGCGAGTTGCAAATGGGCTCGAGGTCAGCGAGCCGGAGCACGGGGTGGGCGGCAGCGAGCCGCGCTGAGGTGGCGCGGAGGGGGGGGGTGCGACGATGGGGCTGCCGCGGCTCGAGGTGGTGGGGTTCGGCGCGCAGCGCGGCGCGAGCATGAGGGCAACGGCAGCACCGGGGCCGAAAGAGACGGGTCTGGTCGGGGAGCATGCCGGGCCGGGCAAGCAGGCCGGGAGGCCCAAGAAGTTGGGGAAATCGGCCCAGGTAAGATCCAAATCAAAATCCAAGTTTCCAAGTTCAAGAACTCTGAAGGAAAAATGCAATTGAACTTTCAAATTTAAATTCGTTTTGAACTTTAGGGTTGTTTCACGTTGCAAATGGGCTCTAAAGTCTAAACTATCCATTGTTCTGTTTAGAACATATAGGACTGTCAAGGATCTTCTACAAAATCATGCATTTATTCTCACCAAATGTTTTGTTTCCTTTGGCATGCAATCCTTTGTCCAAAACTTTGTGGTTCTCTCTACCGCAGCTAATGAGAGTTTCAAAGTCAAAGCCTTGGAAATTTATCAACTGGAGGTACGTAGCTCAAGCAAGCTAACAACGGCTTGCCATTATCTGAAGCAAATGTTAGTTTATGTCTAATAATAGTATTTTCGCTTCTCAAATCACGAGATGATCGTCCTGACATGCATACGCTAGAACAACGCTTAGGAACAAAAAAATCGACAGTCGCGCGCGTGAAGATCCGTGCCAACACTGCTAAAAGAAAAACAGATGTTTCAAAAGAAAATTTACAGAACCATAACCAAATTATTGAGAGGGATACACTGTAGCACATGTGCCAGGCAATGAGTCAAACCTACAATTGAAATTGAAAAGTCCATCTAAAAACCCTCTGGATTTAGGTCCTGTTTGGCAACTTGGAACCGAGCCGTTTCTATTTTGTGAGAAATCCAGCCAAACGAGCTAAAACTCATAACGATTCTCCTTGGAATGTTTCTTCTTTTTCCACGCCAAGGCCGAATCACCCTCAACCCCGTTCCACTCCGATTCACAAAATCCAGACAGCTAGCCAAACGGTTTTCAAACAGTGATTCTGATTCTACCTAAAATGTTTCTACCAAGAATCTGGAACCGTTTTCGTTTGTACTAGAATCTGGAACCGTACCAAACAGGGCCTTAGTACAAATACAATAGCTAGACACTGTTACGATATGGATAGAATTCTTGTTCCAGTATAGAATTACTATATTAATTGGTGGACGAATTTGAATTCATCTCCAGGAGTTTTTCTACTATATATTGGGCATTGCTTTGTACAAAAAAAATCAATCTAATAAAAAAAGAACCGTTGATTGGGCATTGCCTGTACTTGTGCTTCTATTTCGTTCGTGTGTTCATGTTGGTGTGCTGTTGATTGGCGTAAGTGAATAACTACGTTTCACAACACGTTATTAGCACAATCGTTCTACGCGTAATCACGATCGTCTACACGGCATCGATCTACATCGCACCGACGTTCTACTGTGGCCGATCGTGATCGTCTACACTGCATCGTCTACCTGCATTAATCGACATTGCATCGAACTCTTCCTGCGACACGCGATCTACGCTACAGCGAGCCCTACGTAAGTGATCGCGTGTAAACAAATCCTGCAGATTGTTTTCGCTAATTACATCAATCTAATCTACTGTTGAAGAAAGGGTTATTGTTCGTCCCTTTTAAAAAAATTGGCCTGAAGGACGAAGCCTTTGGCCACCACACCGCTGCCGCCTGGCTCGAAGCCGCCGACCTGGGCTTCGCGTGGGAAACGACCTGCCGTCATCGGGCCTTGCCGTCGGCCACCGGCCGTCGCATCCTTATCGATTGTAAATGCGCCGCCCATGGTCCGTAGAGACACCGTCGCAGCCTGGCTCCTCGGCTTCCTCGCCCGCCGCGTGGCCCTGGCCGACGCTTCGACTTCCACGCCCGCAGCGTGGCGTCGACGTGATGCCTCAGCTTCCCTGTGATGGCTCGCCTTTTTGTGCCTGCCAGCCCCATGCTCGCCCATCACCGTTGCCTCTGTCCGGCCCCGCAGGCTATCGCCTCGGTTTGGCCCCACAGGCCGCTACCTCGGTCCGACCATGCTGGTTGCCTCGGTTCAGCCCTGCAAGTCGCTGCCTCGGTCCGATCGCGCTCGCATGGCCGTCGACTGGCGCCCGCCACGCTTGCCCACCATGCGTCGACAGCGGCGCCTAGCACGAGAAGGAGAGGCGCCTAGGGTTGGGAAACCTAGTCGCTGATTTTATATGTGGCTTTGGGCCTGTTGGGCCTAAAGGGGCTGGCCGAGCTCATTATTATTATTTTTTACCGGCAAAAGAAAAACTAAAAAATTACGATTATGCCCCTATATTTTTTAGTAAGTTCGAAAATCAGTAAATAAATTCAGAAAATTGGTATTAAATCCTGAAAATTAGATTTTTAGGTTGATGGACTTTTGAAAAATTTTAAAAATTATTATTTCACACATATTGAAAGTTACATACCCTTGGCTTTATTTTTTTTAGCATTATGCCTTGTTTATTATGTGTTGGAATTAATTTTTCTGTTATTCAAGTAATTTTGAAAATTGCTTGACTATTAACAGAAAATTATGGAAATTGCTAGAAAGTTATGATGACACATTGATTTTGTCATGTCTGGTTTTGTTTTTCTTGGCATTATTTTATGTTTCATGTTCTAGAATTTAATTTTTCTGTTATTAAGTAATGCGAGAAATTGCTAAATAATTAACACAAAATTGTGAAAATGCTAAGAAAATTTTGAAAAAATTGTGATAATTATCTATTGAATAGATATAGACCAAACTTTGCTGATTCAATAATATGCATGCAATATAATATTTTACCATTAATAAAATTTCATATTGCTTGCATATAGGATATGTCTGATATCACAAAAAGGGATTTCGCTATGCTTGCCCTTAATGGCAGCAATTATCTCACTTAGGCAATGAATACCAAAATCAACTTGACAGCTAGAGCACCTGGAGTTGCTATTATTCAGCCTGAAGCTAGTACCCCTGCTGTTCCCGAACTCGTAAAATGCGCTGCTTTGCATTTCCTGAGGCGCCATCTCCATCCGGACCTGAAGGCTGAATATTTTATGGAGGAGGATCCGCCAGTATTTGTATGATCCCCACAATGCCAAATCTCAAACTAATTTTTTGTTTATCTATAATGGTATAGTCATTTATTGGCGATCTTTTAAACAAACCTTGGTAGCTACTTCAACCAACCACTCAGAGATTATAGCTTTATATGAAACCTCACGTGAGTGTGTTTGGCCAAGACATGTAATTAACCATATCCAGAAATCATATGGTCTTAATACCGTCGATACCCCCACCATTATCTATGAGGATAATGCTGCTTATGTTGCACAAATTCAAATGTGTTATGTAAAGAGCAATATCACGAAGCATATTTCCCCTAAAATTTTCTATCCTCGCGAACTCTAGAAGAATGGTGAGGTAAAAATAATACAAACTAAGTCATATGAGAATCTAGTAGATTTATTCACAAAATCTTTGCCAAAGTCTACTATCCAAAGATGCATTAACAGTATTGGAATGAGGCAATTTAGAGATTTGCAAAGTTCAAAGAGAGTGAATCCCTAAACCATAACCCCTTTTGCATGATTCTGAAGATCATATTTTATATCCTGAAGATTATAAGTTGTACTCTTTTCCTTTAGTGAGTTTTCCTTAAGTTTCTCACATAAAGGTTTTTAATAAGGCAACTAGTGTAACACAGAATACGAGTGCAATGTACTTTTTTCTCCACCCTTTTTTCCCACTGAGTTTAGGAAGGAGTTTTTAATGAGATATGTGCATTACTCGGTATTCACCCAAGGGAGAGTGTTATGATATGGATAGAATCCTTGTTCCAGTATGGAAGAACTCTATTCATTGGTGGGCGAATCCGAATTCATCTCCAGGAGTTTTTCTACTATATATTGGGCATTGTTTTGTACAGAAAAATCAATATAATAAAAAGAGAACTTTGCCCCCTACATTGTGTGTTTCTACTTGCGCTTCTATTTCGCTCATGCGTTTGTGTTGGCGTGTTGTTAATTTGCACGTGTGAACAACTATGTTTCACAACACAAGGTTGTCTCTAATTTGTGCCACATTTTTTAGAGATAATATCTTCAATGCATAGTCTCTAGCACACTCTCCAATATCTAATTTCTATAAATTTTTATTTGAAATAGGCCCACATGTCAACTTTTTTTATTTTAACCAACATTCTTTCTACCTAATTGTACTCACACCCTACTAGTCTCCTTCCTTATCGGCCTCTCTAGCTCAACCATGCACAGATGCCACTGACTCCTACCACCGCGCACCGCCGACTCCCCCACCACATCCAGGTGTCACCGCCTTTGTTCGCCACCCATGCTCTCCCTCCCCAATCATCGTCTCCCCCACCGCCTCTGGCCGCCCCTACTCTCTCCCTCCTCGGTTTCCTGAGGCGCCATCTCCATCCGGACCTGAAGGCGGAATCGCATTCCAAGCGCAGCAATCTGCCCGAGGTAAGGGGCGCCCGTAGCCGGTCCCAATGTTCGGAGAGGGGGCCGGGCCACCCGGGCCCCTCCGCCGCGGGAGCGGTGCACTTGGCTCCCGCGCCAGTGGGTCACTGTCCAGCGCTTGGCGCTGAGGACGACACCATGCGAAGCCTTCAGGCGGCCCGGCTCCTCCTCGATCATCCTCCGGTGACCCTGGGGGACGACACCCCGGCCACTCCTTGGCTGCGGGATATCGTCCACCTGGTGGATGCCGCTCAGCAACAAGTTGAAGCGGCGACCCAGCCGGGGGCTTCCGGCATGAGGCGACAGTGGAGCCCACAGAACCGACGCCACGGTTTCCACCGCCACACGACAATTTCTCCGGCACCAAGGACCGGGGCAGGGAAGGAGTCCGGTTGCAACCCCTCTCAGAAGGGGATGGGCACGTGACTCCGCTTCTTCCCGCGGTCCCCCCGAGTCCAGGGGGAACCGCGAAGACCTTCGATCGTGCCTTGACGAGAGGCAACGTCAGCGCGACGGTGACCTGCGTCGTGTCCTTCGCGGCGCCATGGGGTGCAAGACCGGGGGCTCCTCCCTCGGACTCTGGCGAGAGCGCGGGGTCGCACTCCTCATCCTCTCCTCAGGATCGAGGGGCTGGCGAACGGCGCTGCTCCCCCTACAACGTCGGATGCCAGGCGTTCTCTCTCCGCCTTCGACAAGCTGCCTGGCCGGAGAGGTTCCGCCCTGCCTCCTTCGAGAAATATGATGGTACCACCAACCCGGAGGAGTTCCTGCAGATCTACACCACGGTGGTGCGTCTGGCGGGAGGATCCGAAAGTAATGGCCAACTACCTCCCAACATCGCCGACGGCTCTGCCCGTCATGGCTGCTTAACCTCCGCGAGGCTCAGACACTCGTGGGAGGAGTCAGGCGACATTTTTGTCGCCAACTTTCAGGGCTCTTACGCTCAACCAGCGTGGAGGGCGATCTCCACGCCTCTGGAGCGAGAAAGAGGGGGAGTCCTGAGAGAGTTCATCCGTGGTTCAGCCATCGCCGCAACCACGATCCCCGGATTTCTGAGCAATCGGTGATTATTGCTTTCCGGAGGGGGGTCCGAGACCAGAAGATGCGGGAAAAGATGGCCACGCGCGTCATCTCAACCACGTCTGAGTTGTTCTCCCTGGCGCACAAGTGCGCCAGGGCGCCAGCTTCGGAAGTCTTGCGACAAGACCCTCTGACTCCGGCGATGCTGGCGCCTCGAAGTCCTCCGACCGCAAGAAGAAAAAGAAAAAGCGGCGGGAGGCGACCGCTAGGGAGGTCTTGGTCGCTGAGCCGGAGCCCAAGTCCCGGCGTCATGACGACCAGGACCGGCGAGATGAGCGCCGGGGCGGGCGTGGCGACCGCAGGGACCGTCGCTCGCCCCGCCGCGAGAACGATGGTGGCAAGCCCTATTGCCCCATCCATCGAACAAGCGGACCACGACTTGGAGGATCGCCAGGTTGTGTCCAAGTTGGTCGACGGCGGCTCAAGAAGCGCCGTGAGAAAGACCACGAAGACAAAGACGGCGAAGATGCAGCTCCGTTAGCCTTCCAATGTGCAGAGCGCCTTTGTGGCGTTCATACACGGTGGCTCCGCTACTTACTCATCGAACTCGCAGTACAAGCGAGATCTGAGGCAGGTGTGTGCCACAACGTCATCTTCCGGGGCGAGCCGGCCGTTGAAGTGGTCGGAACAGTCGATCACTTTCAGCCGGGCCGACCACCCGGAGAACACCTCGCCCTGGCCATCTCCGATCGTGGTGTCTCCCACGGTCCATAGCAAAGTCAGGCGGGTCCTAGTTGATGGAGGCGGTGCCATCAACTCGCTATCTGTCGGGCGTACCAGCGCTCCAAATCCCGTCTGAGGAACCGTCCGGCTCCGCTGTTTTACGGAGTTGCCCCCGGTGTAGGCCTCTTACCCCTGGGGCAAGTCCGGCTGCCGGTTACGTTCGGAAGTTCGGAGAACTTCCGGACAGAGCTGGTGGATTTTGAGGTCGCTGATTTCGACCTCCCTTACAACGCTTTGCTCGGCCGCCCGGCCCTGGTCAAGTTCATGGCAGTGGCCCATTACGCCTACATGATAGTGAAGATCCCAGGGCCTGGAGGTCCGATTACGGTGAAGGTGGATAGACTGGAAGCCCTGCGACTCGCCAGCGGTGCAGGATCTGGCCGGCACCACCTGCTCGGCGCGCGACAAGGACGACAACCCGGGCTCCCCCTCGGCCAAGACCCGCGCTCCGCCCAGGCCCTTGGGCGAGGCAAAGGCGGTCCCCGTGGGCGAAGAAGGCTCGGGCAAGGTCGTCAAGATCGGCACCGACCTCAGCGCCAAATAGGAAGACGCGCTCGTCACCTTCCTCCGGTCTAACCTGGATGTGTTCGCCTGGGAACCTTCAGAAATGACCGGGGTCCCCAGGGAGGTGATCGAGCACCGATTGGCAACGCTCCTTGGAGCGCACCCGGTTCGGCAAAAGATCCGGCGGCAGGCGCCTGAGCGACAGGATGCCGTTCGGGATGAAGTGGAAAAACTTTTGTCTGCTGAGATCGTGCGGGAGGCCGCCTACCCAGAGTGGCTGGCCAACCCCGTGCTTGTGAAGAAGTCCAACGGGAGGTGGCGAATGTGCATCGACTTTACTGACCTCAACAAAGCCTGCCCCAAGGACCCGTACCCCTTGCCGCGGATAGACATCGCTAAATCGACTCCACGCGGTGCGGCTCTGTCTTCCTCGGCGCCTACTCCGGCTACCACCCGGATCAGCATGGCGCGAGAAGATGAAGAAAAGACCGCTTTTGTGACTCCTCGGTGTATCTTTGTTATGTCGGGATGCCTTTTGGGTGAAGAAACCTTTGGCGCCACCTACCGGCCGGGCCATGCACATAGTGTTTCGACCCCAAATAGGGAAGAATCTGGAAGTGTATGTCGATGATCTGGTGGTAAAAACAAAAAAGGCCGATGAGCTCGTTCAGGATCTAGAAGAGACCTTCTCTCGCCTTAGAAGCTACTGTCTGAAGTTGAATCCCGAGAAGTGTGTGTTTGGTGTTTCATCCGGAAAGTTGCTCGGTTTCCTGGTCTCCAACCGTGGAATCGAAGTCAATCCGGAAAAGATAGAAGCAATCGAGCGGATGCAGCCGCCTACCCGGCTCAAGCAACTGCAATGCTTGACTGGCCGGCTAGCCTCCCTGGGCCGGTTCATATCCCGGCTCGGGGAAAGAAGTCTGCCGCTGTTCAAGCTATTGAAGAAGACCAACTCATTTGAATGGACCCCAGAAGCCCAACGAGCATTTGAAGATCTGAAGAAGTACCTCTCTTCCCCAGTCTTTGGTTGCTCTGAGCCAGGCGAGCCGTTACTCAGTATGTCGCGGCTAGCCCTTCTCGCCGTAAGCGCACTGGTGGCGGAACGGGAAGGTGTCCAATGGCCGGTTTACTACATCAAGAAAATGCTACACGACGCAGAAACAAGGTACCCTCGAGGCTCGTAAGATGGTCTATCTTTGTGGTGGTAGCGTCGAGAAAGTTGCGGCACTATTTTCAAGGGAGGAGATCACAGTAGTCTCCTCATATCCTTTGCGTGAAATCCTCCACAACCGAAGCCGAGGGCCGCATCGCAAAGTGGTCTGGCCGAGCCGGGGAGTTCGTGTCAAGTTCGCTCCTCGCCTTTGCGATAAAGAGTCAAAGGTGGCGGACTTTGTCGCCGAGTGGACTCGGTAGGAGCCCAAAGCCGATGAGGTCCCCGCGTCCTCCCCCTGGACGCTCTTCTTCGACGGGTCCTTCAGGCTTGAAGGCGCGGGGGCTGGGGTTCTTCTAGTCTCTCCGACCGGGGACCTCCTCAAGTACGTAGTCGTCCTCGACTTCAAGGCCACTAACAACGTCGCCGAATCTGAGGCTTCTTTGGGTGGCTGCGGGCCGCCCGGCCGTCGGCGTCCTGGCGCTGCAAGTAAAGGCGACTCCCTCTTGGTCGTCAATCGTGCAAGAAAAGACTTCTCTGCCCCGACCGTCATGGCGGCGTACTGGCGGAGGTCGAAGTTGGAAAGGCATTTCGAAGGGTTGGGGTATACTCACATCCCCGACGCGATAACCATCTGGCGACGAGCTCGCCCATTTCGCCTCAACCGGATCTCTGTGCGGCCGGGTCTTTGAAGAAAGGCTTCCGCGATCGCCCATCGCAGCCCCATTTCCGGCGGGGACGGTGGTGATGCCGCTTCAGCCCTCGCTCTTGGAGGAAAGTGGCTCGCGAAACGCTGGCCAGCGAGTACCCGGACGGCCACCTCGTGGTCGCTGTGCTTGACCGGGAAGGAACATGGATGGATCCGATCCTGGCCTACCCGAGGATCAAGAATGCCCCGACGATGATGCGTCGTGAGAGAAGGTAGCACGAAAGGCCAAGTGCTATACCCTGGTGGGCGAGGATCTATACCGCCGGGTAAGAACGGAATTCTTCAAGTGCATCACTTTCGGGAAGAGGGGAGCTTGTTGCTCTCGATATCCACGGAGGCGTGTCGCGGGAGCCATATGTCCCGACGAGCGATGGCGGAAAGGCTTTCCGTCAAGGGTTCTATTGGCCAACCGCCTCCAGGATGCTTGCGGTGGTGAGGAGATGCGGCGTGCGATTCCACGCCAAGCGATCCACCAACCAGCCCAGGCCTCGCAAACTATCCCGCTCTCTTGGCCCTTCGCGTCTGGGGCCGGATATCCTGAGTCCGTTCAGCGGGCCACAGGGGCTACACCCACCTGCTCGCCGTCGCCGACAAGTTCACCAAGTGGGTGGAAGCCGAGGCGGTGAGATCCATCACCGCCACACCGCAGTCAAGTTCATACAAGGGATCTTCGCCGCTTTGGGGTCGCCAACCGCATTATCACCGACAACGGCGCCTGATTTACCAGTAGCGACCTTCTTGGATTTCTGTGAAGAGATGGGCACCAAAGTCCGCTTTGCCTCGGTCGCCCACCCCAAGAGCAACGGCCAGGTCGGCGGGCCAACGCTGGTATTGAAGGGCCTCAAGACCCGGCGTTCGACCGACTCCACAAGCGTGGCGCCCGGTGGACCGAAGAACTCCGGCTGTCTTTGTGGTCACTTGGACCACTCCTAGCCGGGCTACCGGGAAACTCCTTTCTTCCTGGTCTCTGGCGCGAAGCTGTTCTCCTTCGAATCGAGCTGGGATCACCGCCGCGCGCATTCACGTAAGAGGAGCAGGAGGGTTCTGCGCCGGACGACGTCAACTTCCTGGAAGAGGCGCGAGATCGGCGACTTTGCGCGCCGCAAGATACCAACAAAGTCTCAGCGGTACCACGCCTCCGGGTCAATGAGAGAACATCGGCGTGGCGACCTGGTCTTGCGAAGAATCGATCGCATGCCGGGTCGCATAAATGTCTCCCAGTGGGAGGGACCCTTCAAAGTGGTCTCGCCTCTCGTCCCGGGCGGTCAGTCGGCCATCAAGACGGTGAAGAGCTAGCAAACTCCCAAAACATAGAAAATCTCACGCAAGTTCTACCTCGACCGGTTGTAAGTCCTAGGGTCTGTCCCCGACCGGCCGAGTATGTCTTCCTCTCCGCCGTGGGTGGAGAGACCTTGTGTTTAAAGTTAAATATTCGCTTTCTTTATCTGAAGTATTAGTTCTTTCTGCCCTCTCTTCGGTCTTTTGCCCATCTTTGGCAGCGCCAAGGCACTCCGCCTGGTGCCTGCCGCCTTGCAAATACCAGTAGTAAAGACGGAATCGCTAAGTGAGCGGCGTGCGGCCCAGGCGGTTAGCGGCTGGTTCAGCCACGACCCCAGACGGCCATGACACTCGGGTGTCCCTGTGAAGTCGGCGCCTCTCGAACACCGTTGCCAAAAGCCCAAGGTCCTGTCACGACTCACTAAGTGTTCGTTCCTAGAGGCTACAGGAGGTAAATTTTGCTAAGGCGAAGGGTCCGAGGGCCGAGGTCTCGCGCGCAAGACTTGAAGTCTTAAAGCAATTGTGTACTCGTTCACAGAGAACCGTAAAAATTATTACGGCAAAAGCAAGTTCTTAAGCAACCTGGCAGAATTTTACATTGCTACTTGCTCGAAATGGCAATGGCCTAAAGTTTTGCGAGCAAGGTCACCACCGATAAAGAAAGGAAGAAAAGCTATCGAGGGGGCGCCGGAGAGGTCCTCCGGTCATCTGCCGCCTCACTCGGGCCGCGCATCTTCAGCATGAGGGGCCACGCCCACAGCGCCACGTCCTCCGCCACCGCCTCCATCTGGGGTTCTCCATCGCTAGTTGGCGGCAACCTGCTCGGAGGCTTCGTGAACTCGCTCCTCCGCTGCGCCCGATCACCCTCTAGCCCTTGGACAAAGAACCGCCGGATTGAAGTTGGCGTCACGGCTGGCGTAGCAAGCCAGCACGTACTTGGCCGTAGCTGCTGCGACTGCGCGCCCCTCCTGGGCGGACCGAGCCGAAAGGGCGGCAGGAAGGCGCGTGAGGAAGTCCGCGGTCTGGCAGAGGCAAAAGGCGTAATGCCGTGGCCTCTCCTCTCGCGGACCCGGTTGCTCCAGCCCCAATGGAGCAAGGCTGGCCACCGTCCGATCGAAGGCGTGACGCAGCATCCGCAGCGTCTCCACCTCCGACTGAGTCCGGTCAGCTCTCTCCGCCTCCAGCTCCGCGGAGAGACGCTCGGCGCGGCTGGTGCTTTGCTCCCGCCGCTCCCGCTCCCTCCGCAACTGCAGCTCCAGTCCCGCCTCCCGATCGTGCAGGTCCGCCACCTCCTCGCGGAGGCGGTTGATTTCGGCTCCCGCCTCCGTCAACCGCTCCCTGCTCGTCACCAGACGATTGCTCGTGCTGGAGTAGAGCTCGCCGAGGGCCGCCAGCAGGGCATCAGCGTCCGCCGAGGGAACGGAGGCGGTGGGAAGTTCAGGGGTAGGGACGGGGCCGAATGGGCCTTGGTCCCGACCGCAGCGCGCAGCCGCTACCGAGATGCGTCCGCGGCCCCTCGATCCGCCTGGGCTCGGCGACCCCGGCTGACGCAGCCCCGACAACCGCGGCACCTTGACCGCCCCTGTCACGAGCAGCGGGGATGTCCGAAGCAGGAACCCTGAACAAAAGAGGAAATAACGGTAAGGATTAATCTTAACGAAAGTTTTTATTTTTGCATCTCCAGGTGAGTACTGGCGCCGTCTTGGGAAGCGAGGCACGCTTTCGGAGCGAGGACCCGACCCTCCGCGAGGCGGAGGCGAGATCCGCGCCCAGCGGAAGCGGAGGTAGATCCGCCACCGCCGGGCGGCGAGGCGGAGGCGGAGCTAGACCCGCCACTACCGCGGCAAAGGCGGAGGCGGAGGAAGGACCACCGCTACCGTAGCGGTGGCGGCACCAAAGGGTTCGGCAAATGAGGGTCAGCGTCACACCCGGCAGGGGCAAGGGCGACGACCCCGCCGGCCGACGAGCCCCGCCACCACGGAGGGACCCGCTGCAGCAGAGGCAGCCTCGCGGCGACGCGTGGAAGCCCCGCGGCCGACGTAGAAGTCCCCGCCGACGGGCCCAGAGGCGAGGCCTGCAGGAAGGTTGGGCGGAGCCGTCGTCATCATCTGGCGCTGCGCCTCGTTCGTCGCCTCCTCGACCGCTGCGAGAGGATCTCGAATCGTTAAAGGCGCTGGCGTGTCACGACGGCGAGCCCATGGCGTCCATCGAGGGCAGCGCGGATTATTGCCGCGCGCTCCGGGACAGCCGGCAAAGTGGGACTGCCACGGAACGGGCGGAACGGGCCGGATAAGCCTGGGCTTGCAAGATTCCACCGGCCGATCACGCTATCACCAAATTCCGGCTACGTGACGAGAAGGAAAAGAAATCACAGAGGAAAGAAACGCCAGAAGGATCAGGTTTTGTCAAAAGAAACAGAAGTAGCAAGGGATGACACAGAGCGGAGCAAGTTACCTCCGGGGATACTCCGGGTCCCATCGCCCGCGCCCATGTACTGCCAGGCCGGGCGGACGCGGCGGCGCAGGGGACACAGCCTCCGGGTAATAAAATCCCGGATCACCATGGCCCCGTCCAGGCCCGCCCGTCATACCGGTCGACGCGGGCCAAGATCGCCTGAGTTCGGGCTCATCGCTCACCGGAGCCCCCGCTTGGGATTGCTGACCGGCCGGGCGGGCGGAAGCTCCAAAGCACTTCAATGCCGCTGCCGTCCTCGACAGATAGCCATTCTCAAGGCGTAATCCCTCCAATTGGACCGGCAGTCCAATGGGATATAGCGCGCAACGCCGCCGCCACGGCCGCAGTGACAGCTCCGGAATCGGCGGAGTACCACCGCAGCGCGAAGGGTGTAGAAGTAGCGAAAAAGAAGAAGGTTGGGCAGCACTCCCACGAACATCTCGCAGAAGTGAGCAAAGGCAGAAAGGAGGATAACAGAGTTGGGAGGAAGGTGAATGTGGTGAATGGCATAGAAGTTGAGAACAGAAAGATAAAAGTCAGAAACCGGCGGAAGTAGGCCGGCAAGGAGCTGCCACCCGAAGAAAACCACTTCCCCAGGCCGACAGTGGGGCTCGACAGTCCCGGCGCGGAGGCGAAGGGCGCCCCCGGTGATGTTCTGGGAGAACCTAGCAGCTCTCTCCTCCTCAATGATCGAAGAAGGAAGTACCGGAGCCATCGGGAGGATGGAGATTTCGAAGCACAACCGCAAAGGGGATGAAGCAAGGAAGCTTGAAACGTCGGAAAGATGTGGAATGCGGAGAGTTGAAAGGGGGAAGAACCGCTCCCCCTTCGATCGGCCTTTTATAAGGCCTCGGAAGGCGAATCGGCGGGAAAACCGAAAAAGGCGCGCGATTCAAAAGAAGAAGTTTAAAAGCCTCAGTAAATGGGGCGATCCCAAAACGTCTGGCGGTTACAAGGAGGATGTAACCGCGCAAACCGCTCGGGAGTCGGAGAAGTCGGAAGATCTTTTTTGCAAGGCGCGCGGACCTTTGAAGGGTCCCACCCAGGAGCTGGAGCAGTTCTCAAGCCGCCAATTAAAGACGAAGAAGAGCAGAACACCGAAAAGCGCTCCTAGGTGGGCCCGGGGGCTACTGTCGGCGTATTTTACACCAAGGTACCCGCTCCCCCGCGCTACAAAAGGAATCAAGTGGCAACCAGGGCGTGCTTGGGCCCACTGCCACGGCAAAAGAAAAACCCATACGGTGGTTGCGCCAGCGGACACATGGCGTCTGAGCCAGTGGCGGGCGACCAGCCAGTGTCGCTTCAATGGACGCATGGCGTCTGAGCCAGCCGCGGGCGACCAATGGTGATCGCCCCAGCGGACACATGGCGTACAGGCCAGGCCGCTGGGCGACCAGCCGGGTGATCGCCCCAGCGGACACATGGCGTACAGGCCAGGCCGCCGGGCGACTAGCAAGGTGGTCGCCCCAGCGGACACGTGGCGTACAGGCCAGGCCGCTGGGCGACCAGCAAGGTGGACGCCCCGGCGGACACGTGGCGTGCAAGCTAGGCCACTGGCGCACCATCCCCGGGATAGTCCTGTCGAGATCAGGGACATTAAATGCGAATCGTGCGCATTTAATGTGGAAGCATGGGAGCTGCAGCGTGGCGGCGCGCCTTCCCCAGGCGCATCATGGCTTTGGGAGACGTCACAACTACACCTCACCCCGTGACGGAACGGGCGGCGTTGGTGGACATGGGGCCCAAGGCAGGACTATGATAGATACAGCAGACATTAATGGATGTAAGAACAGCGGTGTGCGCATTAAATGAGCCCATGTCAGTGTAATGATGATGGCTTGCAGTGTAAGCCTCCCATGCGCCCCACGATCCGAGTATAAAAGGGAGCCGGGGTGCATGGGAGAAGGGGTTCGGTTCGACTCATGGTGAGTAGGTTTTCATCCTCTCCAGTAAGAACACAAGCAATACCAAGAAAGGCAGGACTAGGGCTATTACTCTTCGGAGGGCCTGAACCTGGGTAAAAACTCTTTGCGTCCCCCCGTTAGTCTGAGCCTCCCGGTGCCCGGATCGTCACCGTCTTCCCTTCCGAGGTGATTGCCCCGAAAGCCCCCGTCAGAACCTCATAAGCACCCGTCTCGGAGGTGCCTGTTGGCTAGTACGCCGACAAATAGTACCACCAGTTAATCAGATTTTTCAGGAAATGACTAATTTACTGAGCTATGTCGGAGGCAGGCCCACTGACCTGTCCGACTTGCGGTTGAGCGATAACTTAAGTTATTTACTTTGCTCAAGGGGTTCCATCCTTATATTGCCACAGATTAAGTCTTAAAAACATCCACAAGCCCATCTGGTACCAACTGTACCCGTCACCATTCCAACCACGACATTAATCATCAGCCGGGGATCGGACTCAACTCCACCTCGTGGATAGTCCAATAATGTCCCCATGACTGTAGCATTTTTACAAATATCCGAGCCAGCGGCTCGACAACATTTTATTTCCGTTTTACAAAGGATTTAATTGATTCAATATTTTTCAAGGAAGTTCCATGAGCAAATCGGCATTATCTAGGTATCATGTTATTCTAAAATAACTGTTTTCAATATTTCCAATATACAACAAAATAATGCGATATAAAATAATTATTAAGTATAACATGGCATAAAATAGGTTCAACATGATCCATGGTGTACGGCTTGCCTTGCTCGACGGCTGGATCGGCTGAGTCGTAGAGGAAGTAGTTGTTCCCGGCATCCGTCTGGTCCAGATCCTGCTTCGGGTACTGCTCCTGCTCCTATGGCGGCTCAACGGTCGAATCTAGCACGAAAAGGTGAATAAACATAAATAAACGAAAAACAACAACTGAAAACGAAAACAGAAAAGAAAACGGAAACCGAAAACCGGGCCGGGAGAGAATGGAGGGTAATTTGGGTATTTCGGGAATTTTCGGAGTTTCGGATTGCAGAGCGGAAGGCATTTTTGGACTCAGTGGATCGAAACGGTTCGGAAAAAGTTGTTGGGGCATTTCTGGGGCTCTCGGAATTTTTCTGGGTATTTTTGGATAATAAAATGATTTTTCGGATTAGTAATCAAATTAAAAATCAGAAAAATCAGAAAAAAAATGGCTAACAGTCTCGGGCCGGCTTTTGGCTGGCTAATGGGCTAAGGCCCACTTCCGGGAGGTGCTCGCCTGGCCGAAGTCAGTGCCCACACAGGCGAGCGCTGCGGGGAGCAGGGGAGGCTAGGGCGAGGTGGTGGCGAGGTGGCCAGCGCGTCGGGGGCAGGTTAGCGCGCGGCAAGCTAGCCGACGCTGGAGAAGATGGAGTTGGGGGGGGCTCACCGTGAGCAAAGGGGAGCGGGGCGAGTTGCAAATGGGCTCGAGGTCAGCGAGCCGGAGCACGGGGTGGGCGGCAGCGAGCCGGAGCCGCGCTGAGGTGGCGCGGAGGGGGGGGGTGCGACGTGGGGCTGCCGGGCGGCTCGAGGTGGTGGGGTTCGGCGCGCAGCGCGGCGCGAGCATGAGGGCAACGGCAGCACCGGGGCCGAAAGAGACGGGTCTGGTCGGGGAGCATGCCGGGCCGGGCAAGCAGGCCGGGAGGCCCAAGAAGTTGGGGAAATCGGCCCAGGTAAGATCCAAATCAAAATCCAAGTTTCCAAGTTCAAGAACTCTGAAGGAAAAATGCAATTGAACTTTCAAATTTAAATTCGTTTTGAACTTTAGGGTTGTTTCACGTTGCAAATGGGCTCTAAAGTCTAAACTATCCATTGTTCTGTTTAGAACATATAGGACTGTCAAGGATCTTCTACAAAATCATGCATTTATTCTCACCAAATGTTTTGTTTCCTTTGGCATGCAATCCTTTGTCCAAAACTTTGTGGTTCTCTCTACCGCAGCTAATGAGAGTTTCAAAGTCAAAGCCTTGGAAATTTATCAACTGGAGGTACGTAGCTCAAGCAAGCTAACAACGGCTTGCCATTATCTGAAGCAAATGTTAGTTTATGTCTAATAATAGTATTTTCGCTTCTCAAATCACGAGATGATCGTCCTGACATGCATACGCTAGAACAACGCTTAGGAACAAAAAAATCGACAGTCGCGCGCGTGAAGATCCGTGCCAACACTGCTAAAAGAAAAACAGATGTTTCAAAAGAAAATTTACAGAACCATAACCAAATTATTGAGAGGGATACACTGTAGCACATGTGCCAGGCAATGAGTCAAACCTACAATTGAAATTGAAAAGTCCATCTAAAAACCCTCTGGATTTAGGTCCTGTTTGGCAACTTGGAACCGAGCCGTTTCTATTTTGTGAGAAATCCAGCCAAACGAGCTAAAACTCATAACGATTCTCCTTGGAATGTTTCTTCTTTTTCCACGCCAAGGCCGAATCACCCTCAACCCTGTTCCACTCCGATTCACAAAATCCAGACAGCTAGCCAAACGGTTTTCAAACAGTGATTCTGATTCTACCTAAAATGTTTCTACCAAGAATCTGGAACCGTTTTCGTTTGTACTAGAATCTGGAACCGTACCAAACAGGGCCTTAGTACAAATACAATAGCTAGACACTGTTACGATATGGATAGAATTCTTGTTCCAGTATAGAATTACTATATTAATTGGTGGACGAATTTGAATTCATCTCCAGGAGTTTTTCTACTATATATTGGGCATTGCTTTGTACAAAAAAAATCAATCTAATAAAAAAAGAACCGTTGATTGGGCATTGCCTGTACTTGTGCTTCTATTTCGTTCGTGTGTTCATGTTGGTGTGCTGTTGATTGGCGTAAGTGAATAACTACGTTTCACAACACGTTATTAGCACAATCGTTCTACGCGTAATCACGATCGTCTACACGGCATCGATCTACATCGCACCGACGTTCTACTGTGGCCGATCGTGATCGTCTACACTGCATCGTCTACCTGCATTAATCGACATTGCATCGAACTCTTCCTGCGACACGCGATCTACGCTACAGCGAGCCCTACGTAAGTGATCGCGTGTAAACAAATCCTGCAGATTGTTTTCGCTAATTACATCAATCTAATCTACTGTTGAAGAAAGGGTTATTGTTCGTCCCTTTTAAAAAAATTGGCCTGAAGGACGAAGCCTTTGGCCACCACACCGCTGCCGCCTGGCTCGAAGCCGCCGACCTGGGCTTCGCGTGGGAAGACGGCCCTGCCGGGCATCGGGCCTTGCCGTCAGCCCCACCGGCCGTCGCATCCTTGTCAGTTGTCGTCGCCGCCCATGGTCCGTAGAGACACCGTCGCAGCCTGGCTCCTCGGCTTCCTCGCCCGCCGCGTGGCCCTGGCCGACGCTTCGACTTCCACGCCCGCAGCGTGGCGTCGACGTGATGCCTCAGCTTCCCTGTGATGGCTCGCCTTTTTGTGCCTGCCAGCCCCATGCTCGCCCATCACCGTTGCCTCTGTCCGGCCCCGCAGGCTATCGCCTCGGTTTGGCCCCACAGGCCGCTACCTCGGTCCGACCATGCTGGTTGCCTCGGTTCAGCCCTGCAAGTCGCTGCCTCGGTCCGATCGCGCTCGCCGCAAGCCGTCGGCCTGGCGCCCGCCACGCTTGCCCACCATGCGTCGACAGCGGCGCCTAGCACGAGAAGGAGAGGCGCCTAGGGTTGGGAAACCTAGTCGCTGATTTTATATGTGGCTTTGGGCCTGTTGGGCCTAAAGGGGCTGGCCGAGCTCATTATTATTATTTTTTACCGGCAAAAGAAAAACTAAAAAATTACGATTATGCCCCTATATTTTTTAGTAAGTTCGAAAATCAGTAAATAAATTCAGAAAATTGGTATTAAATCCTGAAAATTAGATTTTTAGGTTGATGGACTTTTGAAAAATTTTAAAAATTATTATTTCACACATATTGAAAGTTACATACCCTTGGCTTTATTTTTTTTAGCATTATGCCTTGTTTATTATGTGTTGGAATTAATTTTTCTGTTATTCAAGTAATTTTGAAAATTGCTTGACTATTAACAGAAAATTATGGAAATTGCTAGAAAGTTATGATGACACATTGATTTTGTCATGTCTGGTTTTGTTTTTCTTGGCATTATTTTATGTTTCATGTTCTAGAATTTAATTTTTCTGTTATTAAGTAATGCGAGAAATTGCTAAATAATTAACACAAAATTGTGAAAATGCTAAGAAAATTTTGAAAAAATTGTGATAATTATCTATTGAATAGATATAGACCAAACTTTGCTGATTCAATAATATGCATGCAATATAATATTTTACCATTAATAAAATTTCATATTGCTTGCATATAGGATATGTCTGATATCACAAAAAGGGATTTCGCTATGCTTGCCCTTAATGGCAGCAATTATCTCACTTAGGCAATGAATACCAAAATCAACTTGACAGCTAGAGCACCTGGAGTTGCTATTATTCAGCCTGAAGCTAGTACCCCTGCTGTTCCCGAACTCGTAAAATGCGCTGCTTTGCATTTCCTGAGGCGCCATCTCCATCCGGACCTGAAGGCTGAATATTTTATGGAGGAGGATCCGCCAGTATTTGTATGATCCCCACAATGCCAAATCTCAAACTAATTTTTTGTTTATCTATAATGGTATAGTCATTTATTGGCGATCTTTTAAACAAACCTTGGTAGCTACTTCAACCAACCACTCAGAGATTATAGCTTTATATGAAACCTCACGTGAGTGTGTTTGGCCAAGACATGTAATTAACCATATCCAGAAATCATATGGTCTTAATACCGTCGATACCCCCACCATTATCTATGAGGATAATGCTGCTTATGTTGCACAAATTCAAATGTGTTATGTAAAGAGCAATATCACGAAGCATATTTCCCCTAAAATTTTCTATCCTCGCGAACTCTAGAAGAATGGTGAGGTAAAAATAATACAAACTAAGTCATATGAGAATCTAGTAGATTTATTCACAAAATCTTTGCCAAAGTCTACTATCCAAAGATGCATTAACAGTATTGGAATGAGGCAATTTAGAGATTTGCAAAGTTCAAAGAGAGTGAATCCCTAAACCATAACCCCTTTTGCATGATTCTGAAGATCATATTTTATATCCTGAAGATTATAAGTTGTACTCTTTTCCTTTAGTGAGTTTTCCTTAAGTTTCTCACATAAAGGTTTTTAATAAGGCAACTAGTGTAACACAGAATACGAGTGCAATGTACTTTTTTCTCCACCCTTTTTTCCCACTGAGTTTAGGAAGGAGTTTTTAATGAGATATGTGCATTACTCGGTATTCACCCAAGGGAGAGTGTTATGATATGGATAGAATCCTTGTTCCAGTATGGAAGAACTCTATTCATTGGTGGGCGAATCCGAATTCATCTCCAGGAGTTTTTCTACTATATATTGGGCATTGTTTTGTACAGAAAAATCAATATAATAAAAAGAGAACTTTGCCCCCTACATTGTGTGTTTCTACTTGCGCTTCTATTTCGCTCATGCGTTTGTGTTGGCGTGTTGTTAATTTGCACGTGTGAACAACTATGTTTCACAACACAAGGTTGTCTCTAATTTGTGCCACATTTTTTAGAGATAATATCTTCAATGCATAGTCTCTAGCACACTCTCCAATATCTAATTTCTATAAATTTTTATTTGAAATAGGCCCACATGTCAACTTTTTTTATTTTAACCAACATTCTTTCTACCTAATTGTACTCACACCCTACTAGTCTCCTTCCTTATCGGCCTCTCTAGCTCAACCATGCACAGATGCCACTGACTCCTACCACCGCGCACCGCCGACTCCCCCACCACATCCAGGTGTCACCGCCTTTGTTCGCCACCCATGCTCTCCCTCCCCAATCATCGTCTCCCCCACCGCCTCTGGCCGCCCCTACTCTCTCCCTCCTCGGTTTCCCTCTCATGCACCACCGCCTTCCCTGAGCTTGCTGCCAGCGACTTGGCCAAATCTATACTCTAGCGAGCTAGATCCAGTGATCCATTGTGGTCCTCGCATTCGTCACCATCGCTGAGCTGATCTCCATCGTGTTCACCAGTCTCCGCCGCTGAGCTCGCCACCACCGGTTGTTGTCGAGCCACCTTGTGGCCCCCACAACCGCGTAGGGGAGCAAATGGCTCGCTCCAATAGCTCACACAATCGTCGCATCACATCTTGTTTCACGTGCGCGACATGCGCTTTAGGAAAGAACTACCTGTGCAATCTCTTTGCTTGTTCTCTCTTCTCTAAGAAGAATTTTGTTAACTTTTTAACTTTTTATAGTATAATTTGTGTATATACTTCTTTTATATATGGAAAAGGGTATATAACAAAAATAAAGGGTTTTAATGAATTTTTTCAACCAAATCACATTGGAGTATCTTAGAACTATTATTGAAGCATATTGAAAGTGATAAAAGAGTATTAGTTTAATTTGGTATATTAGAGGTGGGAGTACGTACTCCCGGAAGTACAAAAAAGTCATGTCTCGGCATGTAGGCCCCCGGATCGGCTATCTGGAATCCCCTGTGTATTTCTGTACTAGTCCCAGATCAGTAGCTAGTACACACAGTCAAAAGTGATGAATCAACAACCATATCACGAATACATATAATTAAATAAGAATAATACCGAATAAAAGCAAAGACCTTATGGTCAAGGTTTACCATTACGGCCTGAACAGGCGGAACAACTTGAACAACTGCAGCGGAAGATGAAAACACCAAAGCGACCCATTCAAATGCCCACAGGCAATCGAGTGGGGAGCGCGCCCTAGTCGTTGGAATTCCTTGACAGCTTCTTCCACTTCTGAGATATGATTAGAATGTAGCACGTGAGTACATAAAGTACTCAGCAAGTCTGGGAAATATGCACAATGTAAGCTATCCAAGGATGGTTTAACATGGTTCTTTTGCATAAAGCCAAGTTTCATCAAATCATACTTGTTAATAATTTTCATAAAGCATATTTGAGCAATTCTTTTGAATAATTGAATTAGGTAGTATTGTAGTGAAGGTTCTAACCACCACTCACTAATATAGAGGCTCTATCCGCCACATCACAACAAAATCAGGGTTCAATCCAATCACATGGCTCTATCTGCCACAGTTCACAAAATCAGGTTCCTTCCACCTACCTGGCTTTAGCCGCCAGAAGCACACCTGAGAGTTCTAATCGCTCTCGGATCCCAAAACAAACCATTGTTTAGTTTGAAACCAAAAATCAAAGTCTACCAGTATGAAAGCATTCAGCAAGCTTTGCCTTTGACCGTAGGCACGGCTATTCGAATAGTTTTAACTCTGCAGAGGTTGTACAGCTTTACCCACAAGACATGATATTCCCTTGATGCCATGCAATTAGCACACTTCCTTGGGTGTGCCGGCAGGGATATCATGACAAGGCCTTTACAATGTATACGCCTAACCTGACCCACCCGCTGAGGTTTCACCGCTGTTAGGGTTCCATCCGCCCAGTACAGAAGCCCCCTCTTGCGCCGTGTGAGAAAAACAACAACAACAACAACAATGCCTCCTTCCGTCTCTCACATTCCACCGAGTGGTGAGTCTAAGTCAGGTTGCTACAAATTAGTTAGCCAGGTCGTGCCCACTTTGACATGTGGTTGTACGGTTATGCTTAGAATGGAGACAGTCATAAGCGTCGGTCCTTAATTGACTTGGGGCGGTACTTGCGCAATGAAAGCTAGCACTCCATCCGCGCCCACCAGACAAACCATTCCGCCCCAGTCCAAAACCATTTTTCATTTTATTTTTATTTTGCAAACCAACGGCAATACTCCTTGCCTATAACTTTCAACACAAGGTTTCAAGAGATAAATGACATTCCCACCCATAGGTGAATACTGACCGTTTGCGAGTCTAAGCATTTCTACCGAACTATTCTATTCCACCAATAGTTTATTTTTATAAAATACAAATCCCTGGGTTTGATTACAATCCTTATAATCAATTGCGTATTCTCCAATAATCCCTCTATTGCCATAACTTTACAATCACAAGAATAATCCAATTCGACATAGTATCCAACAAGTAGGAAATACATCATGGTACTATCATAACTCCAAAATCTTATGGAACCACAATCATGTTATATATGAAACATTTCCCTTGAACTATACTTTGTATTATTGATTTATCCATCATTCATACGACGATCCATCTTATCATTCACTAGGAAGATTCCACAAAATCGTCTACTAAACCACCGAGAATACTTCACAATACTATCTCTAATCATCTAGAATACAATCCACCGATAATACTTCATAATACCATATATTTAATTATTCACACTATCCCCTCTAAATCATCTACTTTAATCCACCACGAATAATTCATAATCTCACCCCAAGCATCTTTCAAGAAAGATTCTATAAATCCAAGACTTTATTAATTCATCTACTACAACTATTTCCATAACCAATGATACTACATTTACTAAACAAAACTCCCATAATCGACATTATTCATAATCCCGCATAAATGGTTATCGCGATACCATAATTCAATAATCATCTACTTCTTAATCAGTTCGTTAATAGTAATTCCCAACAACCACTAATAATCCAACTATCTCTGATTCTTATTTGATCAACCCAAGAAATCCAATTCAACATATTATCTACTTGCAATGATCTATTTAATCCAACAGGAATACTTCACAATACCATCCATCCTCCAAAATTTCCCCCAATCCATTATAATGTGAACTACTATAATAATCCAACTTCACAATACTTCAATCATCAACGTTTATGGATCAACTTCATAATTAACAATCCCCATCAACACTAATATTCATGTAATCTCCAATCAAATTGGGTTCCAGCTTCAATCTACGTTCTATACTAATATGTTACATCCAAACTGTCTTCCAAACCGTAATTTCTCTAATAACAGAATATTTTTCCAAAAAAAACACTTATATTGGTGGATTACTACACTAGGGCGACAAGGGGTCAGGGATAACAATGTCAAGGAGGGATGGACAACAGGTATAACTAACAACTTAACGTTAACGTCATTCTTCAATATATATAGCGATGCAATTTGTAAAAACATGGCAAAACAGTTAGAAAGCATAGGATCAACATGCGTCAAGGAGACTTACCTTCGATCACAGCGAGGGTCTCGAGGTCTTGACGTCCGGCGACGGGGTCGGCGGTCGCGGCGGGATCGTCGACTACGCGCAAAACGAGACAACAAATAAATACAAGAAAATAAATAAAATCCAAAAATTACAAAATTAGTACTGGAAGGTAGATCTTGATTTTAGATGAATTTAGAAATTTGAATGGGGTCAAACGGAGTTCGTACGGAGAAGTTATGAGCTTCCGAAGTTTGAATTTTGAAAAATCGGAAAACCAGGAATATTCTCGGAATATTCCTTTTTGACTGGTCAAAGGCTGACTTTGACTTTGACTGGGATTGTGACTATGGCAAGTGGGCCCAATGTGTCATAGGGAGAAGCTTGTCTTCAAGCTTGGGCTTCATGGCCATGAATGGTGGATGGAGCTCAAGGGGCATGGAAGGGGAGGGCATGGCCGGCAAGGGGGGCGACACAGACGCCGCGGCAAGCAAGCGCGGCAGGCCGGTCGGCCGGCCGGCGGCAGCGCACACGGGCCCAAGCCCATTAACAGAGAGCTCCCATCCCAAACTAATAGAGAGCAAAAACTTGAAACAAAGAACACGCCACCTCCTAAAACTCGATTTTTAACCCATTTTTGCACGGAATTGACTCAAACAAAATCATGGAACCTCTAGATTACATCCTTAGGGACACCTAGGAGAAAGGAATTGAGCCAAACCTCGTCGGAATCGGAGAAATCAACGAAGAACGGAGGTTCGGCCGAAGCAACGAAAACGCGAAATTCGTTGCCAATCCTTGATGCAACCTAAAATTGATGATTGGGTTAGATTCTAGACTCATCCACGGTCACAAGGAACCAAGTGGCACGAAGAATGGCTCACCAGAGAAGGAGCTACAAGCACGAACTCGACGAACACCGAAAAAGTGCAACACAACGTCTGTTTTCTTGATCTCACGGGCGCACAAGTGGAGTAGAGGGAAAGGGGAGCACACTCCCGGAAAGGGGACTCTTATACGAAGTGAATGGAGGTGGTGGTGCGGCGTTTGGAGGTGAAACGGATGAGTTAATGGCATTTGAACGGTTTTCGGTTTTTCTTGAATGGGGCCGTTTCCGGTGAGATTGGTGGCGAGTGAAGGTGGGGAATGGCAAGAGATCGACGTTGCGGATCCAACTCAACCGACCGTTCGCGTTTTGGAGTTGAATTGAGGGAGTTATGAGCAATTGAATCAAACCCTAGCCATGAATGCAAAATGAAGCTTCTCTATTCTTTAAGTTGGCTGGAGGTTGAAGATGACCACTATTCCCTTGCCACGTGGCAACGTCTCATTGGTCCGCCTTTACGCAAACAATTCGCCCTAGAGAAAAATAAGGAAAAATGGCCTAAAAATTCCGGAAAAATTCCTAGAGCCATTTTAGAATATTTGAGACCCAATAAAATTGGTTCTGCGGAATTTGGATGATTTTTGTTGGAATTGAATATTCGGGCGCGGATCGCAGGCATTAAACAAAAGCCGCGCGAGATAAAATAGGAACAGAGGTCCAAAAATCCGGGGAATGATTCCTAAAATCATTTTGTAATATTTGGAACATTTTAGAAGTGGTTTGGGGATTTTCGGAGCATTTTTGGACTCGGGTGAAATTTCGGGTACCGGCGGGAACCGGAAAATTCGATTTTTCGACCGGAGGGGAAATAAATCCCGGTTTTGGATAGGAATGGATGCCAGGTTAATATAAACCCCAAAGAAACTCCAAGTTTTGAATTTAATTTATTTAAATTAGGTTTTTCTCCAGAAAGCGAAAACTAGGGTGTTACACGGCACAATGATTTTCGAGTTATCCTAGCAAACTTATCAATATCATTCCGGTATTAGCCGGTATGGTTGATATGTACCATTTTTTCCACCTAAATCGGTAGAAAGTAGCAATGCTTACTGTACCGACTTTGATACCAGTCAATACCGAGTCATACCGGCTTGATACCAGTCAATACCGGCTTCAAAACCGGATAATACCGGCCATATCGACGGAATTGATAATACTGTCTATTGTACTTATTGAAATATATGTTATATTTGATACTACTATTATGTATTTGGAGTAATATTACAAGCGAAATTTGGTATACATATAATTAAACATGTATATAATTATAAATATATATTATCATGTTAAACCCGGAATGGTTCGTTAGTATAGACCGGTACTAGAATGTACCATTCCAAAAGCCAAACTGATATAGACTCCAGTATAATTTAGATACATACGGATCTTAGTGGGCCATGCAGTGCTACGTGCGAAGCACCGAAATTAATTGTGACAAAAACCTGACTAAGCAGCTACGTAGTACTCCATCCGTCCAAGTTTAAAAGGCATATTTCTTTTAGGCACATAGATCAAGAAGATATTGAAAATGACTAGATTACCTCTAATTATTACACTAAGCACTATATATATATTTAATGCATGCATACAAAGAATATAAAATAAAGATAAATATTTATTAGGGATATAGAAGCAATATCACACAAATTTTGTGTGTGTATATATATATGTATGTACCAAACCATTCAAAGGATCCGCTTCAACGGAGGAAGTACTGTATATGCTTCCTGTGAGGGTAGATTTTAGTTAGCTCAGTGTCTGGGGCGGTCAATTGACAAGTGGGTCCCCTTTCAGGTGACGTCTCGTAAGTAGGGATGTGATCGGATCGGATACGATCGAATATCGTCTTATTCATATCCGTATCCGTATTTTTTATCGAATATAGAATCGGATACGAATAGTGTCGAATACAGAATCGAATACGAATTATACAGGATAATATCGGTTACGAATACAGATCGAATACAGATCGGAATCAACATGGATACGAATAATATTAGTCGGATATTTTAAAATCCAATTTCAGTTTTTTGCCAAAATCGGTCCAAATTTAAATTCAAAATTCCAAAAGAAATATATTTGTACGTGTTTTTTTTTGCCTTTTTATCCCTAGCTTGTCATACATGCGACTCTGTGAGTAACAATGTACCCCCATTGCAATAATTGAACCAAATGATTTGCAGCTGGCATATGCTGCTGAATCCTAAGTAGCCCTTCTGAAACGCCACTTACCAATTTCTGTACCACTTTTACCCAAATATCTCCAAATTAGCATCTAGCACACATGAACACATTATATCTTGTCATCCAATGTAGACCCCAGTCTTTGAAACAATGAAACATGTTAAATTGTTAATGTGTTATTCTGAAACGTGTTATTCGGATAATATCCGTATGTCATATTCGGATATTATCCGAACAAAAACTCGGATATTCCGTATCCATCGGATAATCAGTGTTCCATATCCGTATCCGTATCCATGTAAATTATCTGTATCCATATCCTTATCCGAGAAATCAACTGGATATCTGTGAAACTATCCAAATCACCATCCAAATCAATTCGGTCGGTCGGTCGGTCGGAAAATATCCGTACCAGTTCCATCCCTACTCGTAAGGATAGCCTAAATTAAATGGCTTGTGTTTTTAACGTTTCCGCCAAACTGTGGAGGACCTAAAATGAATGTTCGTTAAGGTTGAGGTCTGAACAAGTTTAAGGACCAAAGCAAACTTTCCCATGCTACGGTACTGAAAACAAACGGTACATCTGCTCACGGTTTGTTTGGTGATATCACAGTACTAATCATGACAAGGACACCTGCATTTTCAACTGCTAAATTTACAAGAGGTATTTCTATATATCACTCCTTAACATAAGTTGTATAAAGTTTAGAGCAAACAAAGAAATAAGTAATTATTATATATTATTTATTTATGCTTTAATATATATATTTTTTAAAGAAAAATACGTAGAAAAAGCTGTCTGAATTTATTCCGGTGTGTTTATTGACTTGATGCATTGTCCTGGGCAAGTTCGCAAAACCGTCGAAAATCGGTCGAAAATCGCGGTTTTCGACCGTATCGAACCGGTTCGAAATCATAAACCGGTCGGTAAACCGGTTCAATTCAAAAAAAAATTCAAAAATTTGAAAAAATTTATGCGATGAAAACCGAGCGGTTTTTCGAGAAAACCGACGAAAATCGCTTAAAAAACCGATCGCCCAAAAAGTTCAATTCGTCGAACGGTTTTTCGAGAAAACCGATCGAAAACCGGTGAAAACCGACCGGTTTTCGAGAAAACCGACCGGTTTTTGTTTTTTTTTTAAATCTGATTTGAATTTTTTTGTTCAAACGATCGGTTTTGAAAATCTTCGGTTTTTGACGATTTTTCAAACGATTTTCACGAAAAACCGAAACCGAGCTGGTTTCGATTTTCCACCTCGAAAGGTTTTGTCAACCCTGGTCCTGGGTAGGTATAGTTCTTGTTGCGCGCGCACTGCGAGGTACGAAGCAGGATAGACCTCTGCCTGCCAAGTTGCACGTTATTCAGACAAGGGCTCACGGTCAGATTGTACTAGTTGCATTGGAAAACTGGATGCTTGGAGGTGAAGCCAATTGTGGTTAGACGCTGATCGTCACGCTTTGATCTAAACAAATCAAGGGAGGCCAGAAATCCATATGCTGCTTGATGTGTTCTTACTCCATCGTTGCCGAGCATTGCTTGATGACTTGCATTCAGGGTTTTACTTTTCGTTTCGAACCCAAATTTCGACATCCGGACGGTATCGAAATTCGCGAAATTTCGCTCGAAATTCGCTCAAAACCGCTTGGTTCGAAGTCAAATGAATTTGAAATCAAGTCAAAAAGTCTCGAAACCTCCGAGCGAAATTCGCTCGAAACGACTCGAAATTAGCTCGAAACGACTCGAAATTCGCTCGAAAAGACTCGAAATTCGCTCGAAAAGACTCGAAATTCGCTCGAAAAGACTCGAAAAACCGATGGTAGTTGAAAAAATGGGGGTGTTCGCGCCAAAAATGTGAAGCAAGGTTCTTAGCCTCGAACACACGAGATAAACGCCGGGTTTGTAGAGCGTGCCAGTCAATTTGACCTGAAATTGACAAGGTAGAATTTGTAAATCAATCAAAGCTGATAGAGCAATATTTATCGGCTTCTCGCTAGTCGGCTGAAAACCGATTAGGGGATAACTAGATCAACCAGCCGGTTAATCCGGATACAAGGTGAAATCGGCTTTGAGAAGGCGATGCGCAGCAAAACAAAGCAGATCGAACCTGGGCAAAATCGGCTAAAACCAACAATCGGCGATGCGCAACTTTGTTGATTCCGTCGACTTACAGAAGGATGTTTGTAAACCCTAAAACAATGTAAAATACTGTAAAAAGTAGATGTGTTGTGTTGGATTGATTCTGGTTCATCCTATGGCCGGTCCCTTTTATAAGGCCTTGGTCGATCCGAGTCGCGCATGGATACGGCACCCACATCCGTATCGGTCTTTGATCCGATTCCTTGTTCGGAACAGACTCCTGATTTCTTGGCGCCAGCTTTTTCTATAAAAGACCTTTATATCCGAATTGGGCCGACTTTACTATAAATGCCGAATTTTGGTGCAAACATATGCCCCCCCGTTTTTTGGAAGATAACTCGGTTATTTTCCAAAAAACTTATCGTCTTTACATCCATATCGGCTTACGGAGGCATCTATCTCGGGAACCACCCCATTAACTGCGTCGTAAAAATTTCGGTGCGTTTTAAATGCACAACTATTCCCGCCCATTCGCCTTTTTTCACCGCAGTATAAATATAGGGGTCCCCTCGCGGTCATTCGCACGCCTTCGAGCTCTCGGATCATCGATCGTCGGCTTTCTTCGTCTTCCCTTGTCCTCCCTTGAAATTGGCTGAAATGGATCCTTCGCAGGTATTCATCCCGATCCCCCAAAGTACCGATCAGTTTTTTCTTGGGCCGGTAGGTACCATGCGAACCGATACGGTGATCAATGATGAGATCCCTAGATTCCCATTGTCGGCTGCTGGGTATAACATTTCTGAGTGGGGAAAAAGTTTTAGTGCCTGGCCTACGCCTTTGAAGGGGTGGAGATCTTGGTTTATAAGGATATCGGCTCAAAAAATGATAGAGTGGGAGAGGATGGGAATAGCCGAGTCCCTTTCTTTGAGTCTAGACGATCCCGAGGCCAATGAATCCCTTGTTGATGCGGCCTGTTACTTTTGGTCGGATTCCTTTAATGCATTCCTTTTCCCGTCTGGCCCGATAGGCCCAACTTTGCTTGACGTGGCCCAACTGTGCTGTCTTAGACCAGACGGGGATCAGCTGTCGGCTTTTAGTGGTAAACCCAACTTTAAGTTGATCCAGAAGAAGGGTGAAGGCTGGCACAAGTACATCTAGAACAACAATAAGGTCAACGGTCCGGTATCGGCTGAAGAGCATGTCGCCTTTCTCAACCTTTGGTTAGACCGATACCTTTTTTGTGGAGCTTCCCTTGGCCCTACCCAATCTTTTCAGCTGATAGCAGAGCGCTTAGTGGAGGGTCATCGGCTTGGTCTCGGCAAGATGTTTCTAGGTGCGGTGTACCAGATGATGTATGTCATCCGTAGCCGACTTTTTTCTGGCTTTGCCAAATTTGTTATTGGCAATATAGGGGGTCCCTTATGGTTTGTTCAGGTTTGGCTTTATTGTATGTTTAGCCGATCTATTCTATCTGAGCCTTCGGGGAGCCTAACCTTCCCCAGAGAAGATTACCCAGAACACGTAGTTCACCAGTACAGGGATAGCCGATCTTACGGGGAGAGATTTATTATGTCCTCCGCCGGTGAGTTAAAAATGGAACCATCAGGTTTGCACAAATACCTCAATTTTTTCCTGACTTTAGATAGAACTTCTTTTAATCAGCAGGACTTCTTCCGCTATACTGATATAGTCGACTGTCCATATCCTTCCTTTCTCCATTTAGATGCCGACAGTTCTTTGATGCCCCAGTCTACCTTGGACTTGTATAGAATTATCATCTCCCCTTGCATCATTCATGTCGGCTTGAATACCCGTAATCGAACGTTTCAGCCATCCTATGAATTCTATCACCCTTCGGTTTATGCCCGTCAACTGGGTTTTGGGCAGACCATCCCTTTTTTTCCTTTGCTATCCTGCGTTGAGCCCTGATCTCGGGTGACCAACGGTGTTGTCGCGGAAATTGTGCTTGAAGTAGCCAACGGACTACAGGTTCTCTCGACGCCACAATTTATCCTCAACTCCCGTCGGTCGGCTACTTTCTCGCGGTGGTGGTCCAAAATATCAGAAGCGCTACTTTTGGACAGAACTCCGTCGGCTATAATCCTTTTATTTTTACCTGACTTCCATGAGCCGACGGTAGTCTCTGATTCCAGCGAGAGCTCTGGTTATACCAACTCTTCAATAGCTGTAGAGGTACTGGCGCTGATATTTCCTTATGAATTCCATTGGTGGTTGGTTTTTCTCTACTAAAAAAAATTTTCGACTCCTTTCAGGCTGAGACCGCGGCCATCTTGGAGAACAAGCAATAACCCCTGTCTCTGCGGGTGGCGGCAATGACGGCCGGGCCAAGCAGTTGGTACTACGGGGTATACCTCGGGTACTTTGGCCATCCGGAGTCCTTCTCTGTCGGACCTTGCTCGTCAACGCCCTGCAAGTAAGTCGCTGTCTTCGTATCGGCTTTTATGCTCCCTGTCTTGCCGATATTAATCAATATTTTTTTAGAGAGAAAGAAGAAGTCGACCAGGCGGTCGCCAAGGTCTGCGAGGCCCTTAGCCGATCGTTCCCCGGAGCACTCAGCTACTGATGTAAGTGTTGTTTTAGCTTTATCCTTCTGAATGGTTTTATGGCGTTGATCATCGTCTTTTGCTTTTTATTTTCAGCAATCGCCATCAGTGCAGGTGGCAGGGGTTTTAGCCGATCTTCAAGGCACCTCTTCGGCTCTTCCGCCTGTGATATCTCCGACACCCCCTGCTGTGCCGCCTCCGTTGATCGACGTATCTGATTCTCCGGCGTTGTTGACGGACCCGGCCGATCTCCTGGGCTTTACTTTGGACGACCTTGATGACCCAGAAGTATTGGCCACCGATGACTACCCGACAGATATTCAACGTATAATAGCTGCCTCTGCACCTGCATCGGCCACTGTAACTGCTGAACCAGGCATGCAAGAACGCCTCAATCGTCTTTTCCACGAAGTAATGTAGTCGGAGGCAGCTCTTTTGGCAGATACGCAACCTTTGAGAAATGCCATGGCGGCCGTGCAAGCCGATCTCCCGCCTGCGGCCATGAATGCATTTCTAGAAGTTTGTCACTTAGATACTCATCGATCGGAGGTTGAGTCGGCCAGGCTCAGGACTGAACAGAGGAAGGCTCAACAAGTCGATCAACAAACATTGGACAAACTCATAGCTGATGCCAAACTTCGAAAGAATGCATTTGATCAGGGTACCGCCGCCCTCAAGTTGGCCAAAGGGAGGGGTCAGGAGTTGGAATCGACCAAAAAACAGCTCGAAGAGCAACTGGCCTTGGTCACCAAAGAGCTTACAGACTGCCAGATGAACATCACCGACTCGACGTCCTCGCTGGCAACTCAGAGGCGGCAGATAGGCGAAGTCTTCGCCCAAGTCAAAACTCAATCGGCCAAGATAGCCCCTATCCCCGGTAATGCAACGGCCGATCAGCAGCTGATTGACAGCGTTCAAGCCACCATTGGCAGGGCAGCGGCGGCATTATCGGCTTTGGGAGCCCACTTGCCTGGATCCGGTCTGCATTGATTTAAACATTCGTCGATCGACTGATTTTGGGTGAAACTGTTTGATGGCATTGGCTGTATAGCCGATCTTTTCATAAACAATATTCTTTTCCGCCGTAATGTAAACAATGTTTTTAACTTTTGCTGTGATGTTGCGGTATAGGACGGCTTTTGGATGATTAACTTGATCGGCCGTATAACCGATCTTATATGTGCTTTTTTGCAATTGGTTTATCACCGATCTCTATCCCTGTGGTTAGGATCCAATCCATATGCTAGGGTAATATGCTTTCAAATACTTCCCGTTGATCGCTTTAGGTAGTATGAATCCCTCTAAGGACTCTAAAATGTACGAGTTCCCATCAACCGGTCGATTTATCTTATAAGGCCCTTCCCACGTCGGTGACCATTTGCCAAATCGATTATCTTTCGAGCCGATCGGCAATATAGTTTTCCATACTAAATCGGTTTGACTAAAGGATTTTGGCACAACCCTCTTATTATATGACCTAGCGACCATTTCCTTGTTCCTTTTAAGCCGATCCAATGTACTCAACCTTAATTCGGCCAAGTCATCTAGGTTGTCCAGCATCGCTTGCTTGTATTCGTCAGTCGGTAGCTTCTCTTGCTCAGATACCCTAATCGAGCCGATGTTAATTTCCACGGGCAAAACGGCTTCTTGTCCATATACTAACTGAAAAGGTGATAATTTGGTCGACCCATGGTAAGATAGCCGATAAGCCCATAAAGCCTCTGATAATGTTGAATGCCATTTTCTCGGCTCTTCCTCAATTTTTCTTTTTATCAGTTTTATCAGTGTCTTGTTGGATGACTCGGCCTGTCCATTGGCCTGAGCATAATAAGAGGAGGAGTTGAGTAATTTTATCCCGAGACTTTCTGCAAAATCTTTGAACTCTTTAGACATGAACACAGTCCCTTGATCGGTAGTGATCGTCTGTGGGATTCCAAACCGATAGACAATATGTTCATTTACAAAGTCGATTAGCTCCTTGGTAGTTACCTTCCTGAGCGGTACAGCTTTAACCCATTTCGAAAAATAGTCCGTGGCGGCAAGGATGAACTTATGACCTTTACTGGAGTTCGGGAATATTTGGCCGATGATATCTATACCCCATCCTCTGAACGGCCATGGTTTGATAATCAGGTATAAAGCCGCTGCTGGTGCCGTTTGTACGTTGCCGAACTTTTGACAAGTCTGGCACCCTTTATAGTACTTGAAACAATCTTCCAACATCGTCGGCCAAAAGTACCCTGTACGTCTCAGTATCCATTTCATTTTGTGAGCCGACTGGTGTGACCCACAGATTCCCTCGTGGACTTCTCCCATTGCTATTTTGGCTTCTTCAGTCCCCAAGCACCTTAATAGCAAGCCTTCTATGGTTCGAAAGTATAATACGTCTTCCAGTAGAACATATTTAAGCGCTTTACGCCTGACCTTCTGCTCAGTCAGCTTAGAGGGGTCTGATAAATAATCCCTTATTTCTATTCTCCAGTCGACAGGATGGACACACAAGATCGGCCAAACGTTCAGCTCGATTGGTTCCTGTCGGCCTTTGCTCCTATATCCCGATGCACATTGTGCCAGTAGGTTTGCCTTGTCATTAGTTTCTCTAGGGACATGTTCTATGGAGAATGTAGTGAACGTCTCGATAACTTGGAGGCATTGATGTAAATATTGAGCTAGCGTGCCATCATTGCATCGGTATTCCCCTTTGACTTGCTGCACAATTAACATCGAATCCCCAAAGGCTTCGACGTCTTTTACCCCGATGCTGTCTAGCAATTGTAGCCCTCTTAGTAACGCTTCATACTCTGCTTGATTATTTGAGCATCGGCTATTTAGCCGATACATGAACTTATACTCCTGTTTTCTAGGTGAGATTAACACTATGCCGATGCCTTCTCCCTCTTGGCAAACGGATCCATCGAAATACAATTGCCAAGGAGTCACATCGGCCGTTCCGGTTAACGTTTCGCTCCCTATGATAAAATCGGCCACAACTTGCCCTTTTACAGATTTAGCCGATTCGTAGACCAAATCGAACTCGGTTAAGGCGTATGCCCATTTACCAAGCCGACTTCGCAAAATTGGTGCAGATAGGATGTATTTAACTACATCGGTTTTGCAAACTATAATACACTTTGATGCCAAAATATAATGTCTTAACTTAGTACAAGCAAAATATAAAGACAAACATAACTTTTCCACCTAGGGGTACCTGGTTTCTACGTCTAAGAGGCGTCGGCTTAAGTAGAATATGGCTCGTTCCTTCCCATCGGCTTCTTGTGTTAGAACCGCCCCTACTGTATCTCCTTCAGCCGATATGTACAATTTAAAAGGTACACCATGCTTTGGTGCGGCCAACACTGGTGGACTCATCAGATAATTTTTCACATCATCGAAGGCTTTCTGTTGATCGACTCCCCATTTGAACTCTTGGTCGTCTTTAATTTTCAGTAGTGGCGTGAAGGCCCGAATCCGCCCTGACAAGTTTGAAATGAAACGTCGCAAGTAATTGATTTTCCCTATCAACACTTGCAATTCTTTCTTGTTCGTCGGCGGTCTAGTATCGGCTATAGCTTTTACTTTGGCTTGGTTTACTTCAATCCCCCTCTCATGTACTGTAAATCCAAGGAATTGTCCAGCCGATACTCCAAAAGCGCATTTGAGCGGGTTCATTTTTAATCCGTGTGCCCTTGTATTCTCGAACATCTTTTCCAAATCGGCTAAATGTTGCCAATCTTCTTTGGATTTTACTACTACGTCGTCAATGTATATTTCCACAGTATTGCCGATTAAATTATGAAAAATATGGTTCATAGCACGCTGATAAGTGGCGCTGGCATTTTTTAAACCGAATGTCATAACAGTCCATTCGTATAACCCCAAGGCTCCTGGGCATCTGAAGGCTGTTTTAGGTATATCGGCTTCTGCCATGAATATTTGATTATATCCGGCATTTCCATCCAAAAAACTAATGATTTTGTTCCCAGATGCAGCATCGATAAGCATATCGGCTATGGGCATCGGGTATTCGTCTTTTGGTGTGGCTTTATTTAAATCTCTAAAATCGACACATACCCTGAGTTTGCCGTTTTTCTTTCTCACAGGGACGATATTCGAGACCCATTCAGCATATCGGCAAGGCCGGATAAACTTGGCCTCTAGTAATCGTCCGACCTCTTCTTTTATAGCGTCATACAATGTAGGATTAAATCGTCTGGGATACTGTTTGAATGGCCGATACCCAGGTTTTATGGGTAGCCGATGTTCAACCAACTGTCGGCTTAAACCCGGCATCTCATAATATTCGCATGCAAAGCAATCTCTATATTTTTTGAGCATTTCAACCAACTTTGCTTTATAATTGGGTTCTAATTTAGCACTTACAAATGTTGGTCTTTTTCTGTTGTCTTCTCCTATGTTGATTTCCTCAAGCAAATCGGCAGAGGTAAATCCTAACCCTTTCCTTTCTTCTTCAAAGTCCTCGACAGCTTCTTCGTATTCTTTTTGCCGATAGCTTCTTACCCTCTCTTGTAATCTTGCTATTGTCTTGGACTCCATCTTCTTACTACTTCGCTTGTCCGATCAAACGTACTAGGTCTAACGCTGATCGGCTTGAATCCTGACTTCTCGATGCAGATGAAATCGCAATCGTCCAAACTTTTCCCTGATATACATTCGGCTTCTTCATGTGGCTAATTGGTATCAGGGCTGGCCATGGCGATATGAGCCGATGTATCGGCAGGCACAACCTCAACTGCATCATCGTTCCATTGCACCAACTTCTGATGCATAGTCGATGGTATGCAGCAATTAGCGTGGATCCAGTCCCGCCCAAGGAGCACACTATAATTGCCTTTGGCTTCTATCACGAAAAATGCAGTCGGCAAGGTTTTACTGCCGACTGTTAATTCCGATATCATCACACCTTTAGCTTCAGTAGGATCTCCCGTGAAGTCATTTAATACCATATTCGTTTTGATCAAGTCTTCGTCGGCTTTACCCAATTTTTTAAGAGTACTTAGCGGCATCAGATTAACTGTTGCTCCACCATCGACCAACATTCGAGATATTGGTCGGCCATTAATATACCCTTTTAAATATAATGGCTTTAGATGCCGATGCATGTCTTATGATTTTTCAAACACGGCATCTGGTGCACCGAGGCATAATTGGGCAAATACTTCTTCAACTGATTCCTCAGTCTTGAACTCAGCGGGCAGAGTGAATACCATGTTTATCTCCATCGGCGGTGTATCATCTCGGATCATTGGAGATCCGGATTCGACCGATTGATCCGAATCGCTATCGGCTTGTTCCTTCTTTCTCCACTCCTGTTTTGCAACTGGTATAGGCCTTAGCTTATTGAATACCTGATCCCTTTCCCTCTCTTTTTCGGCTTCCCTTTCTTCTTGTGTCTTCAGTCGCTGAAGCCGTCTGCGCTGTGATTTGCTAAAACCTGAGGGACACCACCGAGGTCTAGGCTCTATCGGCTCTCTGATTTTTCCAGCCAAACCACTCATTTTACCGCCAGATTCTATCCTGATCTCGTCGTGAGAAGCCGATGTTTCTTGAGTTCGGGAGGACTTGCCTTGTTCTGACGTTGATAATCTTTCATGGATCAGCCTCCTGTTTCTTTCTTCTAGTCGATCATGTACTGGTCTGGACAATCTGACTTTTACTGATAGGTTTAGCCGATGCATAGATGAGTGTTGCATAGGACATGACTGTACTGTTGGCAAGATCATCCCCTTCTCCCAGCAAAATTGCCAAAAGGGACATTGCCGGTGTTTTTCTTCTTCAGTAGTTGACCGATGTGGCACCTCTGGCTGCCAGTACTCGTATGTCCTTCGATCCGGCCGATGGAAATTGCTGGGTTGTCGGGCATTGTGTCTCTGATTTATCCTTTCATACTTCCCCAGGAGTTGCGAGAAAGTCGGCTTTGGCTTGAAGTTGGCTTTTCTTAGAGCCCTTTCATCTCTATACCATTTTCCGACTTCCAAGTCTCCTCTTGGTTTTACTGTTCTCGAGTTCTGCCCGTTCTTATCGGCCTCTATTTGTATAGAGCCGATAGTAATCTGTACTGTTTCGTCCCCTTTTGACCGTACCTCAACTTTTTTAGTCGGCTTGATATCTTCTGCAGGTCCCTTTCCTTTCCGTGAACATTGAACCATGTTGACTTGAAAAGGATTCACATCTATTTGCATAGCTGATTCTTCTGCGAATTTCAATCTGCCATCGGTGATAGCCGATTGAATCTGTTGTCGAAAAATATTGCAATCGTTAGTATTATGTGAAAACGAATGGTGCCACTTACAGTACCTTCGCTTTTTAATTTCCTTGGCCGATGGGATGACTTGTCTTTCTGGTAGTCTTATGAGTTTTTCTTGTAGCAATAAATCAAATATCTTGTCACACTTCGATACGTCATACGAATACTTGACTTCTGATTTATTTTTTGTCGGCTTGAGTAAAGAGCACACGAGCGACCTTTTGGAACCCTTAGTCCACTCGGCTATGTTTATTCCTGCCTCTTCATCCTCAGAAGTATCGCTTGAATTATATTCTACCATGTTTACCTTGGCTTTTTCATTACCGTTTGATCTAAATCTGTCCTTAAACCCTTTGTTTTCTGCATATCGGCTTTCATGTGCCGATACACGATGGAGCAAGTGGCCTAGATCGGGAAATTCTTGGCCTAACAGTTTCTCTTTTAATGCTGGGATCAACCCTTGAAATGCTAAGTCGTCCAATTGATCATCGGGTAATGCCACACTGAAGCATCTATTTCGCACGCCTCTAAACCTTCTGATGTAGTCCGAAACCGATTCGCCGTACTTCTGTCGGACTGAGCTAAGATCAGAAATTCTAAGCTCCATAGTTCCCGAGAAGAAGTATTCATGAAATCGGCTTTCCAAATCGTTCCAAACATGAACCGAATTTGGAGGCGAATTGGTAAACCAAGTAAATGCTGCTCCGGACAGTGATAAAGGAAATAGCCTAATTTTTAATCCATCGGATTGTGCAGCTTCCCCACACTGAGCCATAAATCGTCCGATATGCTCGATGGTGGTAACACAATCATCACCCGAAAATTTAGCGAAATATGGTATTCTAAAGCTGTGTGGGTATGGCATACGATCTATGTAATCGGGATACGGCTTCCTGTAGCCGATTACCCTTCCTTTAGGTTGTAAGCCGAATTGTTCTCTCAAAACATTAGCAATTTGTTCCGCCCAATTGACATTGTCGGCTTGCGGTGCAACCGGACACTGCCAATTTTCATTGTTTACGCCCTGCCCCCCGAGTGCGAACTCGGGTCTTTGTCCAAATCGCGCTACAGGGGGTCTTGGTACTTGATCATAATCGTGTTTTCTAAAAATCAACGTATCGGGTATCGGTGCGAGAGGTTCAACGTATGGCACTACCCTATATGGTGCTTGATTCATAGTTGTGGCTCCCCGTGATTGTGGAACCTGATCTGTTTCAATCGGCTGAGAAGCCGATAAACCAACGCTACTAGAGCCTAGAGGGTCCGTTTGATGGAATAGGTATGCTCATTTTTGCCCCATCCGTGTGCCCATGGTAGTGTATAAATCCACCTTTCTGTGAACTAGGTTTCAAAACAATAGGCTGAATTGGCATCATGATAGGTGTTTGAGCCGACACGTTTACTGTGTTGGTGTTGGGCGTTACGGAGTATGCTGGGTATGTAGGGAGGGTTTGTAATGGATCTAGTAGGCTCCCAGATACAGCCAATTCCTGAGCAATCGTTTTCACACTATTTTCTATCATCGGTTTCAATATGGATACTAGAGCCGATGACTGATTAATTAAAGCGTGATGCACAGATTGTTCAATCATATTTGACAGATCGACTTGAGCAGGCGCATATCGGCTTACCGGTTCAGATGATGAATCGCCGATAGGGTTGATACTTGGGAGTGCGGTCCTTTGGGTAACGCCACGGCGTGTTTTCTGGAAACACTGTAGCATCATTTCTTCCAAAGCCGCTTTTCGGTTTTCGATCTCTTTCAGCTGCTCGGGGGTTAGATCGGCCATCTGAGGTGCGATTATAGCATCTGTGTTGATTTCGGCGGTGGCTGCAGGCTTATCGGTTGATGTCATTTTGATCTTCTTTGTCCCACTGGGCGTGCCAAAATATGTCGCGCCAAAAACGTGAAGCAAGGTTCTTAGCCTCGAACACACGAGACAAACGCCAGGTTTGTAGAGCGTGCCAGTCAATTTGACTTGAAATTGACAAGGTAGAATTTGTAAATCAATCAAAGCCGATAGAGCAATGTTTATCGGCTTCTCGCTAGTCGGCTGAAAACCGATTAGGGGATAACTAGATCAACCAGCCGGTTAATCCGGATACAAGGTGAAATCGGCTTTGAGAAGGCGATGCGCAGCAAAACAAAGCAGATCGAACCTGGGCAAAATCGGCTAAAACCAACAATCGGCGATGCGCAACTTTGTTGATTCCGTCGACTTACAGAAGGATATTTGTAAACCCTAAAACAATGTAAAATACTGTAAAAAGTAGATGTGTTGTGTTGGATTGATTCTGGTTCATCCTACGGCCGGTCCCTTTTATAAGGCCTTGGTCGATCCGAGTCGCGCATGGATACGACACCCACATCCGTATCGGTCTTTGATCCGATTCCTTGTTCGGAACAGACTCCTGATTTCTTGGCGCCAGCTTTTTTCCATAAAAGACATTTATATCCGAATTGGGCCGACTTTACTATAAATGCCGAATTTTGGTGCAAACAGGGGGAAATAAAGAAAAAATATGGAAAAATTGTAAAAAAAATTGTTGTAAAATTTGGAAAAAACCATTAAAGGCCAAAAATAATATTTGAAGAATTACTTCAACAAATATTGCTACTAAATATAATTGAATAAATATTGAAACATGCAGTGTGTTGTGGAGGTGTAATCTAAAATTCTGATTCAAATGTTGCACTTATTTGATCAACTATGATTTTTGTAAGTTGTAGCAGATCCTGTAACAATGTATTTCCATTTATTTTTTATGCACTACAGTTGATTGTTTAATACTTGCATTCATGTTGAATATTTAGTTATGATATAACTCTCTCTCAAAATAATAGAAAAAAATGATAGACGGTTTATCACTAGAGGTCTCATATAATTCTATATTGATTGTTAACAAGTTAAACTGGGGATTTTGATTTAGTCTAATGATCTCTTAGCAGTTTACATGTTATTTTAAGAAAAACTCATATGTACTTTCTAAATATAGGTTATGATTTTATAGATAGTGCCCTTTTTGCCTCATGTTGTTGGTTTTTACAAGAAAATGTTGGTACTAAATATACTTCAATAAATATGACAACTAAATATACTTCAACAAATATTTATACTAAATATACTTCAACAAATATTGCTACTAAATAAATTGAATGGCTCAAAAACGTCTTCAAACTTCATTTTTTTAAATAATATTCACATCAGAGGCCATAAGGCTATTAATACTAATTATGAAGAAATTTTGGATAAATTTTTTCAATTTTTTCAAAATTTTCAAATTTAAATTTGAATTTGAGCGAAATTCAAACCGGTTTTTCTTTTCGCATGCGAGCGGTACGAATGAAATTCGCGAATTTGGTTCGGAAAGTTGAACCCTCCTTGCATTACGTTATGGAGTACTGACGGAGTGACAGGCGACAGCACAAGAGCAATGCGACTATGGAAAAAATGGGATCGGGATCGCCTTGCAGTCTGTGACCGCAAGATAAGCTGCTGCAGTCGATTTTGTCCGTCTGTTTCCTCCATGAAGTACGGCTCAGATTCTTGCAACAGCACTGCTGCTACAGTGATAAACAGTACATTACCGTCCCGGAAAGAACATAGACCCTTGGATTCGGATCTAACGATCAACAGTGGACTACTTAAGTTACAATCACATTACCGACTTCACATTAACAGTACGGTTTTTTTTTGCTGAGATGGTCCTCACGCAGGGACTGCCCAGTGCCGCCCGGTTATGCACTGTAGCACAGATGAACGGCATCGGGGACAGTCCTCACCAGAGGCGGAGTCAGAAAGTTTCAAAGAGGGGGGCTTAAAAAGAGACATCCAAAATTATGGACCATGTGGACCATCGCGGCCTCACAGAGGGTCTTTGCGCTGGGAGGACTGGGTGGGCTCCAGCCCCACCCAGCCCCACCGGTGGCTCCGCCTCTGGTCCTCACATAGGGACAGTCTCTATAAAGTTCTCTCCAGTACTCTTTTCTTTCTCCTATTCCTAAATTGTGTAAATCATATCATACATGCAACCACGCATGCTTGCTGCTTAGACTATCTCCAGCAGCTTCCCTTCCACTCCAAATCCCTTCGCGAACAGATCCCAAGTGCTTCAGCGGATTCCTTTCACGATTCCCTTCGGAAGGGATTCAAACAGTGAATCTCTTTAGAAAGGAATTCTATCTCCAATCCCTTCACAAATCCCTTGAGGGGATGCTGCTGGAGATAGTAAGAAATAAATAGAATGAATATGGGGAAGAGAATAGGGAAGAGAATGGAATGAATGGAAATTGCTGGAGATAGTCTTATAACATACAAAAAAAATGATATTAGTGAATGAAAATATGATAATTGATAAATAAATTAGTATCATTTTCATGTTGTTGATTTTTTTTTGTATATCATGTTCGAAGTTCAAAAGAATTAATGGCTATGCATGTATACATCTAACATCATCTAGTTTACAAGGATATAAGAGAATATATATTTGGTGAAGTGGACCTAAATTTGGTAGTTTTTCATGGCTACTGAAATTTTTTGTTCCTAATGGTTCACCAATTCAAAGATTATCCCATCGTCTCAAAAGGGGAAAAAGGCAAAAGATTATTTTCAAGCTAATGCTTGTCCATGATAAATTTCCACTCCATATTACTTCAGGCCAGGGTTACACATTTCGTTTCGAAGTCATTTTTCCATAAGTCACCAGTACCGAATTTCGCAAAATTTTGGTCGAAATTCGAGAAATTTCGAAGGGTTCGAAAGTCAAATGAATTTGAAAACTGGCCAAATACACGAGCGAATTTCGAACGAAAATCTCAAATTTCCAACGAAAAGCAACGAAATTCCATCGAATTTTGGCAACAGGTTAAAAATATTAACAAAAATATAAAAAATGAGAAAAATTACCAAAAAAATAATGTAAAATTTGTAAAATGCAATTCACGTAATTAAAACTTGCCACATATCAATACAAGTGCAAAAATAGGCATTCACATAATTAAAATATTAAAATATACTATAGCAAGATAACATTAACATATTAAATATACCATAGCAATACAAGTAAGCTTTTCAATATTGGATAACATTAACATATTAAAATATACCATACATTTGGTATATTTTAGATAATTGAAAGTTCTCACATATCAATACAAGTACGTTTTTCAATATTGAATAACATTAACATATTAAAATATACCATAGCAATATTTTTTTTTGTGCATACAAATATCGCTACTTGAACAAATAGTACCATTTTCGGGTGTCGTCCATTGCTACTAAATATACTTCAACAAATATTGCTACTAAATATAATTGAACAAATATTGATACTAAATAGAAAGCTGGTTCTAGGAGAAGCTGGTGTTATAGAAACTTGGCGGGTTTGACCTAAATGTCGGCTTCAAAACAACCCAAATACACTTTGACGGTTTCACCCTTAAAAGATCCTTTATTACTCCATTGACTTTTATAAGGCATCCATACATTTCGAGATTCAAACTTTTTTAATTTTTATTAGCAATTAGTCCAACAATACATATGTTTAACCTTGCAAAAGTGATACTAAATATTGCTAGTTGACATAATTGAAGAAATATTACTACTTGACGTACTTCAACAAATATTGCTACTTGACATACTTGAACAAATATTGCTACTAAAAATACTTCTAATTTTTTTTTCTACTTTTTACATTTTGAACGCTTCAAAAACGTCTCCAAACTTTATTTTTTCAAAAAATATTCACACCAGAGGTCATAAGACTATTAATACTAATTATAGGGAAATTTTGAATAAATTTTGTCAAAATTTTCGTTTTTTTGAATTTGAATTTGAGCGAAAAACCGAATGAAATTCCTTTTCGATATGGACCGGTAAGGTCGAATTTTGCGAAATTTGGTCAAAATTCGATGAAATTTAGAACCCTGCTTCAGGCTTTAAAACATGCAGGGATTTAAGAGTACGTTAAGACTTAAACCTGGCTTCATCATATAATTAAGCCTATGAGCTGAAACCGAGCGAGCTTAAGCCAGCAAATAGACTTTTCAATCCAATTGGCGGTCCCATATATTGTTATAGGCCGTTAGAATTCTCAATCCCATTGGCATGCATGCCGTTCCACGTTTGAGGAAATTGTTAGACAACCTCGCTATCGAATAGTCCGGGGTTGCCTAATAGATCTAAACTGGAGAACAGAAAGAGAGGGCGAGAGACACAATATGAGGAGGAACGGGCCTGCTTTATTATTCTGTATGCTTGTGTACAATGGGGTGACCCCTTGCCTCCTATATATAGCGGTTCTGCTTAGAGATAAGGAAGAGTCCATATCGGATACGAATCCGGTTTCCTAACACTCCCCCTTGGACTCTTCACTGCGAGATGCATATGCCTCATTAAAACTCCATAAAAACCCAGTGGGAAAAATAATTGGAGAAAGAGTACATAGCACACGCTTGCTGTGTTGCACGGATTGCCTCATCAAAAACCTTATGTAAGAAAACTTCAATGAAAAACTTACTTAAGGAAAAGAGTACAATCCACCCAAACTTCAATGTTAATCTTCAAGATTTACGTTGGGTACTCAAACTTCATGTTTGAGATTTATGTAGGAGTATGTGAAAAATCTCCCCCTGAAATCTGCACTTCTCTAAGCCTCATCATCCCGATTCCTCTAATACATCTTTCAAAGGAAGATGCCGGGAGTGACTTAGTGAATAAATCTGCGAGATTTTCACACGACTTAGTATGCAGTATCTTTATCTCGTTCATCTTATACATTTCATGAGCATAAAAGAACTTGGGGTTGATATGCTTTGTAAGGTTACTCTTCACATATCCCATTTGTACTTGTGCAACACAAGCTGCATTATCTTCATAGATAATAGTGGGGGTTTGTTCCATGTTCAGACCACATGACTTCTGGATGTGGTGAACCATTCTTCGAAGCCATGCACATTCTCGAAAGGCTTCATACAAGGCAATTATTTCTGAGTGGTTTGTCGACGTTGAGACAAGAGTCTGCTTAGATGACTTCCACGAAATTGCTGTTCCACCGCAAAGGAAAACATACCCAGTTTGTGACTTGCCAGTATGCTGGTCCGATAGGTACCCGAGATCGGCATAGCCAACTAAATTCAATTCATTGTTTCTTCTGTAAAACAAGCCAAGGTCTTTGCTTCCTTGAAGGTAACGGAAGATGTCCTTCACCCCTTTCCAATGCCTTTTGGTGGGTTCTGCACTGTACCGCGCTAGCAAATTCACGGCGAACGCAATGTCCGGCCTAGTGCTATTCGCAAGGTACATGAGCGCTCCAATTGCACTCAAGTATGGGAATTCCGCTCCCAGGACTTCCTCCCCCTCTTCTTTAGGCCTGTACGGGTCTAGGTCTGCTTGGAGTGACCTTCCGACCATTGGGGTCTTTGCGGGGTATGCCTTTTCAAAGCCAAATCTCTCCAACACTTTCTGCGTGTAGGATGCTTGGTGTACCAAGATTCCGCCTTGGACATGTTCAAGCTGCAAGCCTAAACAGAACTTGGTTTTACCCAAGTCTTTCATTTCAAACTCAGATTTCAAGTATGTGCATGCTTCTTCAATTTCCTCATCCGTCCCAATGATGTTCAAGTCATCTACATAGACGGAGATTATACAAAATCCATTCGTGGATCGTTGTATAAATACACATGGACAATCTTCGCTGTTCGTGTAGCCTTTCTTGCAGAGAAAGTCACTCAAACGATTGTACCACATTCTTCCCGATCGTGATCCATACAGTGATTTCTCCAATTTCACATCAGTATAGGTTTCTGTTTGCTCTGTCTTGGTTCGGGATAGGGATACCTTCCGGTACTTTCATGTATATCTCCGAATCCAAGTTTCCATACAAATATGTTGTGACAACATCCATTAGTTTCATTCTCAACTTCAAGTTGACTGCCATTGAGATCAAGTATCTAAAGGTAATTCCACCCATGACCGGAGAATAGGTTTCTTCATAATCAACCCTAGGACGTTGAGTGAAACCTTGAACAACAAGCCTTGCAATGGTTGTTGCTCTTTTCATAGATTCTCCTATTATTACAAAATTTATGGCCATTTCGTCATGGTGTGCTTCATGCACTTCTACTTGCTCTTCATTGCTATTTCCCATTCCAGGAGCAAGTTCCTTTAGTTTTTCTCCGCCAATGTGTGCGCACACATTATTTCCGGCGGCTTCTTCCAATGGAAGGTTCAGATCTGGAATTGCCTTTTCCACAGGCTTCTTTCCAGTGCCAGGTCTCAACTGGCTCCCCTTCTTGCTTTGGGGCATTTTTTGTGATTGGCTATGGTAAGTCCTCTTGCCCATTTTTCCCCAGACGTCTCCGGGTACTTTGGGTTTGAGAAGCCAGATTTCCTGTTCTTTTTCTTTGAGGCCTCTGAACAGGATGAGGGATACCTTCTGCTTTCTTTAGTATTTCCACCCTCTCTGGTGCATTTCTTGCTGGTATATGCGACTTAACCACGCTCTTCAGATCACAAAAATGATCAGGCAGTTCATTTGCTAAATTCTGCAAATCGATTGTCTTCTTGACTTCATGATTTGCTTCATTAGTGCGAGGGTCATGCACGGGGATTCCAATGGAATGCCATATGATTTCCCGGCATTTTTCATCCAATGGTTCATTTCCTCCCCCTAATGACGGGAAAACGATCCTCGTCAAAGATGCAATCAGCGAATCGGGCTGTATTCAAATCCCCAGTCATGGGTTCCAAATACCTGGTTATGGATGCACTTTCATAACCAATGTATATCCCGGACTTGCGGAGAGGACCCTTCGCTTCTTTGTGGGGTGGTATAGGTACATATACCATACATTCAATTCTTCAGGTTGACCCAATGCACTAGTTTGCATGGTTGAATGGATATTGTAGGCCGATTGTCTATAATTGATGAGTGCTGCTGCATACAGGACTGCGTGTCCCCAACAATTGTTGGGCAAGTTACAACTCTGCAAGAGTGGTCTGGCAATAAACTTAATCCTCTTTATTAGTGCTTCAGCTATTCCATTTTGCGTATGGAACTGTGGATGTGCGGTACAGAGTGCTCAACAGTTATTCCAGTTGCTGTGCAATAATCATCAAATGCCTTGGAAGTAAATTCGTTGGCATTGTCCATTCGAATGGACTTCAGGCGATGATCGTGAAAAGCATTCTTAATTACGATGATCTGCGAGATCGCTTTTGCGAATGCATGATTCTTTGTTGACAAGAAACATGTATGCAACCATTTCGAGGAAGCATCAATGAGCACCATAAAGTTTCGAAACGGCCCTGACATGGGCTGAATCGGGCCGCAAATATCCCCCTGAATGCGTTCCAGGAATGCAGGGATTTCATGTTGCACTTTCATAACAGAGGGTTTTGTTATTAATTTCCCAGTGGCACATGCATGGCACACAAAATCTTCGTGATTCGGGAAATTTTTAACATTAATGCCATGACCTTGTGAGTTGTTAACTATATTTTTCATCAATCTAAGACCAGGATGACCTAAATATACAATGCCATAACGAAAATAATTCAGAGCTTCTAAATACAGTCTTCAAATAAGTATACACTGCGTGTGCATTGATTATCGTGTAGTACAACCCAGATTCATATGAGGGACATTTTTCTAGTACCATCTTTCCATATTCCGCGTGCTTCACAATGCACAAGTGTTCTTTGCCATTTTCTTCATTGGTTTCTACGTGAAACCCATTGGCGCGGATATTCTTGAAACTTAAGAGAGTGCGAGTTGATTCAGGGTACAAGAGGGCTTCTTCAATTACCAAAGTTGTACCCATTGGCAATATAATTGTGGCTCTTCCTGAGCCTATTATATGTGTATCGCTTCCTGCGATTGTCGTAATCCTTCCAGCGTTCTTCGTGATCGTCTGGAAGTATTTCGACTCTCTTAAGATGGTATTTGTTGTGCCACTATCAACAATGCATATTTCCTCCATTGGGTGCTACGATTTCTAGATGAAAAGAAATATAATTCTAATCGACGGTGGCAAAGTAATTCAAACATTGCTTGCAAGTAAAGAATAAGGAATAAAGAATAAATAACAATTCTTATTCATGAGAAAGTAAAAGTATGCTCTTCGAGAGCTTACAATTATTCAATATTAACTAATCAACCACAATCTAAAAGAAAGTGCTAACAATGTTATTCATGCACTAAACGGAATCTGTAAAGTATGCATTCATTTCTGCTTCTATGTCATCCACAGAAGTGTTTTCTTCATTTGCCAAGGGCTTGGCTGCATCATTGATGTCTAGACCGGGCTGCGAGGATGAAGCATGTGGGGTGTCAACTTCCATGACATCATCATTGCCTACTTCGGCAAAATGTGCATCTGCCAGTGCATTTCCTTTGGCCTTCTTCTTGGCCTGATATGCATTGATCACTTCTTTGGATTCCCGGCATATTTTTGACCAATGCCCCCAAGTGCCGCATTTGAAGCACGTTTGGTTTTGCTGTCCATACGGCTTGCCCTGCGGCTTTTCCTTGTCATTCTTCTTCTTTTGGGCTATGGACTTTCCTTTGGCCTGATGTTTCTCTTTTCCACCCTTCTTGACCCACTTCATGTGGGCGGGCTTTTTCACCTTATAGCTGTTGGCATTGATTTCTGGTACAATGCCCCTTCCAGGTGGCTGTGAGACGAAGTTCTTTCGGAGAACTTCATCTTGTGACTCCGCAACTTGCATAACATCAATCAGTTCGCTATACTCCTTGTATGCGTCCTGACGATAGTCATGGCATTATGGATAGCATTGGGGTGAAAAGTGGAAAGAGTTTTCTCAATCTTCTCCTCTTCAGTGATCTTCTTGCCACATAGGGAGAGATTAGTACAAATTCTGTGCAAGGCAGAATTGTACTCGGCCACTGTTTTGTAGTCCGCAAACCTCAGACGCACCCAATCTTGCTGTGCTTGGGGCAAGATTGTGTATTTGAGCTTCTCGAATCGCTTCTGGAGTGCAGTCCATAGCTCAATTGCACTTTCTTCAGCCATATATTCATTTTTCAGGGTGGCTGAGAGATGGTGTCTGAGGAAGTGCAATGCTTGATCGTTCTGCTCGGCATTAGGTGGTGCGTCCTTCGAGGACCCTAAGCCAATAGCAGCTCGGAGCTTCTTTCCTCCTAGTACGATCTTCACATCGGATGCCCAAGTGAGGTAGTTTTGACCGTGCTGGGCCAATTCTTCAAACTCACGGTTCACAATGCCAGACATCTGCATTTTACAAGATTCCTACATTAGATTACTGCGTGTAATCTAATAAAGTGTGATTGCATAATTCGTAAAATGCGGAAAGTAAATTCTCATGAATTTCCAGAATTTTCTTAGTATTTGGCAATTTTCTGTTAATTTACAGCAATTTTCCAGCATCACTTGATAACAGAAAATAAATTTCAACATGAATTAAACATGGCATAAGTCTAATTACAACTTATATAATTCTTGTTGGTGAGGAGCAGCAATGTAATGAATATCTCTGTCAATTTGACTCTTGGCCAGGTCAACTTGCCCCTAGGGCTCACATGAGGGAGGGAGCTCTTCCCGTTTCCGGGTGCCAATTAAAGAACCAAGCCTCATGTGTGTTTTCCTAGACACCAATTGTCTCATATTTGTTTATTCATTACCAAAATCAAATCCCAACCACTCATGTTCTCATTTTATGCCATATGAAATATTCTGGAATTTTTCTAGCACTTTTCATAATTTCTGCTAATTTCCAAGCAATTTTGATTCTTGTACAATGAAAAAATTAATTTCAGCAAATATCAACATGACATAATTCATAAATTCAAAATAAACAATAATTTCCACAATTCATAAAATACAGGAAAATAAATTCCATAATTCATAAATGCGGGAAAATAAGGCTAAGGAAAATTAAAACAGAGCCATATAATTTTCTAAAATTTTCTAGAAATTTTTTCATAATTTTCTTGAATTTTCTATCAAATTTTCCGAGTTATTAATCAATTTCTGGAAAATAAATTAGAAAAGAAAATAAAAGAATTGGGGGAGGGCAAAGGGGTAATTTCCCCTTGCCCTCCCCGTGCCCAACCGAATTCATAACCACGTTGCACATGTGGATTTCATGTCCAGGACACGTTGAACTTCATGTCCCAAGAATTTTGTCCATGAAGCTATGGACTTCTTGTCCAGATCGGTTTGAATACGGAGGGACGTGCAACGGTGTTGCCCATGCAGAGGTCAGCGGCAGCCCCACCGTTCTTGGCGCATTTGGCGAAGTCGGCGGAGCGCAAACCGCCGCCAAGCGGTCGGCGTAAAAATAGCCCCGGCCATGGAGCTGCTCGGCGACGGCAGCTGCTTGCTGCCACCCGTGTCAGGAACGCATAGACTAGTAGAGGCCAGCAGTGCTGCAGCAGGTGCACGCGGCAACCGGCAACAAAACTTCGAGCGCTTCGAGCGCACATATGGGCAGAAGAGCAAGGGCCGTGACAGAGGCCCGACGACGCGCTGCGGGCCGGCCGAGGCCGGAGTGCGCAATGGCGGCGTTGACTGCGTGTCAGGATGTACTGTGGCCATGGCTTCATGCCGATCGGCCGGGAAAATTTGAACTGAAGCTTCATGTTACGGCTTCGTACCGATATTGCTTCGCTGTACTGTTATTCTTGTACCGTAGCTTCATGCTACGTGACTTCATGTCACCGTATACAAAATAGATTCAAAACAGCGATTAGATCAATCACCCAATTCTTACTTTTTCAATATATTCTCTGGTAGGCTATCGCGTAGGATAGAGTCGCGTAGGACTTTTCTTTCGGCAATCCGAGTGGATGCCTGCTTGATGGCGAGTTGATTGCAGATCGGATCGGGCGATCAATCGCCGGTAGTAGACGTTCGTTGTCGTCGACGATCCTTCGCTTCTTGTCTTTTTCTCACCTTTCAATCTTTCTCCGGTAGAGCTTCGTGCTGATAACGTGTTAGACAACCTCGCTATCGAATAGTCCGGGGTTGCCTAATAGATCTAAACTGGAGAACAGAAAGAGAGGGCGAGAGACACAATATGAGGAGGAACGGGCCTGCTTTATTATTCTGTATGCTTGTGTACAATGGGGTGACCCCTTGCCTCCTATATATAGCGGTTCTGCTTAGAGATAAGGAAGAGTCCATATCGGATACGAATCCGGTTTCCTAACAGAAATAAACTAAACAAGGTCTTCGCATATCAACTACCCGGCCAAATTAACGAAACTTCCTAACCCTCTTTCAAATCCGGTGCTCCAATCAACCATAACAAGGAATCGGATGTGATGTTGGCGAGTTGGTTAAAACGCTGGAACCAATCCTGGTCTTGGGCAGGGTTCGCAATATCGACGAAAACCGGTCGATAAACCGATCCAATTCAAAAAAAAATTCAAAAAAATTCAAAAATTCAAAAAAATTTACGTGTCAAAAACCGGTCGAAAATCGGTGGAAATCGGTCGATTTTCGTCAAAAATCGTCGAAAATCGCTACAAAAGTCGACCGCACAAAAAAAATCAACATGGTTGTCGATTTTCCACCGATAATCGTCGATTTTCCACCGATTTTCGTCGATTTTCCACCGATTTTCGTCGATTTTCCACGTTTTTTGATTTTTTTTCAAAAAATCTGTTTTTTGAATTTTACGCGATTTTTTGCGATTTTCGACCGATTTTCGGCTCGATTTTTGCGATTATCGAATTTCACTGTTCATCCGAAAATCGCACCTAGCGATAAGGTTAACCCTGGTCTTGGGAGCGAATCCCACACTCGGAACCTTTTTTTTTTTTGGGAAAGTCTAAAGAACGGTATACCGTTCAAAGGCAAAAAAAATAGTATAGTTGCACTCTTAGGATTTAGAAGTGTTTTGGTGGGTTTGGCAGCTTGGAGTACCGACGTGGACGAGAGGGGTATTTTAGGGATTTCTGGGCTCAGTGGTCCTTGGGAGGTGTGAGGCGCTCGTGGGTTCGGAATCTGGGCATCTGGAACCGGGGGGCTCAGATCAGACGGCTGAATTTTGCTTCGGGGAAGAATGGAAACTTGGAATTCATTTCCATGAAATTCATTTATGAAATATCTTATCTGTAAAAAATCATAAAACTCATCCATGAAACCTAATGAAATTGAAACCTAATGAAACTTATCCGTAAAACCTAATGAAACTTATCCGTAAGATAAGTTTCATGAATTTTCATAGTGTTTCATGAAACTTAACACCGAAACTTATGAAACTTATCACCAAAGCTTGTGAAACATTATAATGAAACTCATGAAACTTATCACTGAAACTGATGAAACTTATCACCGAAACTACACTGAAACTCGTGAAACTAAACGCTGGAACTCATGAAACTAAACACTGAAACTCATGAAACTTATCATTGGAACTCATGAAACTAAATACTAAAACTCGTGAAACTAAACACTAAAACTCGTGAAACTAAACACTTAAACCGATGAAACTTATCACTGAAACGAAACACTGGTGTATGCACGTCGTATATGTAGATGAGCAGAGAATTTCATGCATGTATATATATATGGAATTTCATGCATATATTTTGCTAATAAATTTTGCATGCGTACGTACGTCGTACATACATGTAGATGAGCATTTGTACTAGCTATACGCAATGTGTGGTGAAGCATGAAACTTAAGGGAGGACATGAACGAATTTTGTACCCAATGTGTGGTGAAGCATGAAACTTAAGAGAGGACATGAACGAGTGGATCCTATACCGTTCGGATTGCATCCGAACGGTATAGCGTGGTATAGCTGCACTTTTTTTTTGGGTGCATCGAAAAAATGTTGGCCTTACCGAACCAAGACCTCCAGCGTAAGCCACCACGATTTTACCAACTGCGCAATGGCTTGCTAGCTAGCTATCATATTGTATGTGCATGTTAAATATCTAGGTATTATTTTTTGTTTCAGATTTGAATATGAAACATAATTCCAAAATAATCAAACACAACAAGCTAGACAGAAGATACCACATATTTCTGAAAAGTAGATCTAGAAATGATGTGTACAAGATGAACAGAGGGAAAATAGAAGAATTCTTACGATGGGCTTGATGAAGAAAAAGATGCAGCGCAGTAACGACCAGCCGTAGAGGAAGTAGTCGACGCCGTGGATCGTTCAATAGCAAGATGAAGAGCTCGAGCGGTCACGCAATTGCGCTGCCCAGAAACCTTATTGCCGCCCCCATGCAGGTTCTCGCTGCGGCAACGGTTCGGAGATCCCGCTCTCCTTGCCTCGTAGTGCACGCCGAGAGGAAGATCGTCGGTGAAAAACGAGCGCAGCACGAAGATGCAATACAGATCACAGTGGATGGACGCGAGTGCCAGAGGAAAAAAAACCTCCTTTCAATCTGGACGTCTCCAGATTTTATAGCCTCGCATCAGTAACGGTCAATAAATTGATCATTACAGTACCATTAAACGCTAGTAACTGCTGTCATCCAATATTCATTCAAACGAACTGTTTCAATTGAAACTGATGCCATAACGCTGTTTGAATGCTTAGTTAATTACCATGGTTATGAAGAGAAATCGAAGATTAAAAAGGACTTAAACGCGTCAGGAATTTAATTCACAGCACGACGACCCGCAAAAAATGAGGTAATTCGCGAAATACGCGTGCGTGCGTGTGACTTTAACCGTGCTCCTCATCCTCCATCTGCCCCATTACAAGGCATGGTGGGAGCTCTCCCTTTTAAGTTGGCATTCTCCTCTCTCAATTAGCAATATGGTATAATTCTTTGTAGCTTTGCCATTAAAGATAAATGAGCCACTTAGGCCTTATTTCTATCAGTGCACTTGATTTTGAAACATACGCCTGCTATTTTAAAAAGATTCAGCCGGCAATACTCAAACCCGGGAGTATTGATTTTATAGTAATTTCGGTCTGGGAGACCAAAATCTCGATAAAATTCGTCAAAATTTCTGAAAATACTGTAGCAGAATTTTTTTTTCAATTTTTTTATTTTGCCGGGATTATGAATATGGGGGAGGCTAAAATCTGAGATTTCACCAAAATTTCTTCAGGATTTTGATCCTTGTAGCGCCCAACTGTCGAGGACCTAAAATGAATGTTCGTTAAGACTGAGGTCTGAACAAGTTTAGGGACCAAAGCAAACTTTCCCTGCTACCGTACTGAAAACAAACGATGCATCTGCTCACGGTTTGTTTGGTGATATCACTGATCAGCAGGGTTCAACTTATCGTTTTGAGGGAGAAGACCGAGTAAAGCCCGGTACTGATTTTTTTCCAAAAATCATCAAAAATCGCATGATTTTCAAATCCAAAATTTTGAAAAAAAAATTCAAAAAATAAAAAATCTACCGATTTTCTCTCAATTTTCACCGATTATCGCGATATTTGAACTGGCCAATTGAATGTTTTCTTAGAGCAGATTTTTTGAGCGATTTTCTCTCGACTTTCACCGATTATCACGATATTTATGTCGCATAATTTTATTTTTATTTTTTTTTAATTTAACCAGTTTTAGATACCGTATCCCACCAATGTGCCTGGAAATCACGATTTTTGCCCGATAATCACCGATATTTGAAACCCTACTGATCAGTAGTACTAATCATGACAAGGACACCTGCATTTTCAACGTATACAAATTTTACAGCAAGCGAAGTGATAAATAATTATCATCTAGTACTATTTATCTATCCCTTAATACTTGTGTATTTTTTAAAAGGTGATGCATAAAAGTACATCTCTAAATTTATTCAGGTGCGTTTGATCAGCTGGTTTGATAGACTTCTGCCTGCCAAGTTGCACTTTATTTGAACAAGGGTTCACGGTCGTAATGTACTAGTTGCATTGGAAAATTGGATGCTTGGAGATGAAGTCAGTGGTGGTTAGACGCTTATCGTCAGGCTTTGATCTAAACAAATCAAGGGAGGCCAGATTCCAGAAATCCATACGCTGATTGATGTGTTCTTACTTCATCGTTGCCGAGCATTGCTTGATTGATTGCTCCCCGACAACTTGCTGCCTAAGTATCGAAAGATTTGCATTACATTACGGAGTACTGACGGAGTGACAGGCAAGATTTCAAATTTCGGTTTAGGATGAAATCTCGAAAGAGACCGAAATCCGAAATCTCGGTGAGATCTTGGAATTTTAGATAAATTTTAGCCAAAATCCAAAAGATAACATTTAAAATCATGTTTTTTTTTACCGGAATTCCTGAGATCTCTGCTAAAATTACCGATATCTGAGCAAACTTCAACCGAATTAAAAATAATTAAAACACATGTTGAAATTTTTTTTAAAAAAAATTGTGGATAGTCCTGATGCATCGTAATGTTTTCATAAAATTTTTAGATGGTGATCAAGTCTGAGGAATTTTTAAAAATTCTGACAGTACTATTGTCATGATAAAAGTTTAAAATTTCGGCAGCATTTAGAAAAATGGTTCGAACCACGTTAGAAAATTTTTGTAGATGGTCTTCACCACAAATCTGATCAAATCCGGCTCCAAAAACTTGAATCCCGTCGAGATTTCCGAGATTACAGCATTTTGAATTTGTCAAAAAAATTATCTGGCCGAGATTTAGGATCTTGAAGGGCTCAAATCATATCATACATGCAACCACGCATTCATGCTTTTCTTTCTCCTATTCCTAAATTGTGTATTTGTGTAAATCATATCATACATGCAACCACGCATGCTTGCTGCTTATAACATACAAAAAAATGATATTAGTGAATGAAAATATGATATACTTGATAAATAAATTAGTATCATTTTCATGTTGTTGAATTATTTTTTTTTGTATAGCATGTTCGAAGTTCAAAAGAATTGGCTATGCATGTATACAAGTTTATAATGATGTAAGAGAGTATATATTTGGCGAAGTGGATCTCAATTTGGCACAGTTTTGCATGCCTACAGAAATTTTTTCTTCCTAATGGTTCACCAATTCAAAGATTATTCCATCGTCTCAAAAGGAAGAAAAAGAAGTAAAAATTATTTTCAAGCTAATGCATTGTACTTGTCCATGATATATCTCCACTCCACGTTACTTCAGGCTTTAAAACATGCAGGGATTTAAGAGTGCGTTAAGACTTGCAGAGTAAATTAAGAGCTCTGACCTAATGAAACATGGCTTCATCATATAATTAAGCCTAGCTATGAGCTGAAACCGAGCTAGCTCAAGCCAGCAAAATAGACTTTCCAATCCAATTGGCGGTCCCATATTGTTATATATAGGCCGTTAGAATTCTCAATCCCATGGCAGGCATGCAGTTCCATGTCTGAGGAAATAAACTAAACAAGGTCTTCGCATATCAACTACCCGGGCAAATTAACGAAACTTCCTCAGAGACTAGCTAGTGCTCTGACCATCGAGTTCGGACAAGTAAAAAAAGCTCACAGATGTAGTTCAGTTTTATGTGAGCTGGTATGCACTACGTCATGTACGAATAGCCCAACGTGCTACTCCTGTTTGACTTTCGATTCAGTCATCGTCCTTGCCAGGAAACTATTGCATGATAAGGTATATCTGCACAGTAATAATACAAGTGTGAATTTTGCATGTCCGTGAGAACGACCGGCTGCGTCTGCTTCTGCTAGCAGTGCCGTAAACGTACATCATGGTGCTGCTGTCAGCTCGATCATCATAAGTAGAGCCATTGGTTTTCTGAATATAGCTATGCTCTGTGTTATGAGAGCCATAATATCAGCTCTGACCAGCTGGCCGCGCTGCCAACAGTTCAGAGTAGTTTTGAACAGATGACTACGTACGATGAACTCTCCCACGGTCTGATGTACACATCCTTTCCAAGATACATGTGCTGTATTAAGAAAAATTCTACGATACGTCTTTCATTTTCTTTTCTTTTCTTTTTGGGTGTTGCGATTCGGTTTCTTTTTTGGGTTTTGATAAGTTTCATTCGGATGTATTCTTTAATAACCATCATCCAAATTTCTAACCATTGGATTTGCACTACTACAGAACCGGCCTTCACAACCGGCCTATCACAAGCGGTTACGTGCGCCCCGCTTGTGGAGTCCCGTGCCACAAGCGGTTCGTGGGCAACGGACGGGAGGGGGTCTCTAGAAGCGGTTCTTAACACAAACCCCTTCTGGAGCGTCCTCTCTAGAAGCGGTTCGTGTTTGGAACCGCTTCTAGAGGTCTAATGGGGGCTCCAGAAGCGGTTTGTGTGTAGAACCGCTTGTAGAGCCCCCCCTCCCGCCCAGTGCATTTAAACTCTGTCTTCCTCCCCGAGCTCGCACAGGACATCACAGTGGTGGGCCGAGAGCTGTTCATGGCGAGGTGCTGCCAAAATTTTGAATTGAGGCTATTAGATCCGAATTAATTGTTCTAAGGTGAGTAATATGTTGCTGACATCCTTCTCACCTAGATATTGATGTTTTTGTGCATTGGATGTTGAGAAATTATGTTTTGTTCGCTTATATTTTTGTTCTTAAGGTGATATATACGATTTGGTGTATGAAATGAAATTCAATAAATGTGAAACGATGAAAAATTACAATCGTGTGGAAGAGAAAAGATTTGTATGAAAATGTAACAATTAGTTAGTTTTATTTTTTAAAAAGTAGGAGGATTAGAAATAATTAGTTGGCTTTAGTGAAAAGAACACAGAATGATTATAAAATACAAAACTATTAGTCATAGTTAGCTTTAATAGAATATTGTGATAGATGTTGTTATTATTTTTATTTGTGTAGATGAATCGGCAATGGATGTACAATGCATACCGTCGGTCAAGAGAGTTCCGAGATGGCATGAAGGAGTTTCTCGACGCGGCCGTTGCATTCTTGCCTCCAGGAAGCTTCATACGTTGTCCGTGCGTAGACTGCAAGAATGAGAAGGAGCATTCAGAACGATGGATGGTTATGAGGCATGTGATCACGAGAGGTTTCATGTCAAACTATACATGATTGACCCACCATGGCGAAACAAAGGCGATTCGACAGGAAGACGATGAAGAAGACGAAGAAGAGGAAGATAGAGCCAACAGTATGCCGGACACCACTCAATACGGGTCCGTGGAAGATACACTCGATGAGTTTGGCGATGATGAGCTAGAACAGATGCTCCGTGACGGAGAGGGAGAGTTCACAGAGGAAAGACAATACAAGAAGTTTCAGAGCATGGTAGAGGACCACCGAACTGCTTTGTACCCAAACTGTGCACAAGGCCACAAAAAGCTGCGTACTACACTGGAACTCATGCAATGGAAGGCCACACACGGTGTGTCAGACAAGGGATTCAATGGTTTGTTATCACTCGTAAAGAGGTTGCTTCCGGAAGGAAACACTCTACCAGAATCTACGTATGAAGCGAAGCGAGTCCTCTGCCCTTTAGGATTGCAAGTGCGGAAGATACATGCATGTCCTAACGATTGTACCTCATACGCAATGAGTATGCCGATTTGGTGGTCTATCCAGTGTGCGAAGAATCCCGGTATAAGGTGCAGCGTGACGATTCAGGTGAATTAGATGGGAATCGTACGAAGAAGAGAACTCCAGCAAAAGTATTGTGGTATTTCCCTGTGATACCCCGGTTGAAGCGTCTGTTTGCTAACGAAGGTCATGCCAAGATGATGCGTTGGCATGAGGAAGAGCGTAAGGAAGACGGGATGCTTAGACACCCCCAGATGGCTCACAGTGGCGGAAAGTCGATCGGGCTTACCCGAACTTTGCAAATGAGGTCAGAAACATAAGGTTTGGGTTGAGCACCGACGGGATGAATCCTTTCGGTCAGTTGAGCAGCATCCATAGCACCTGGCCTGTGACACTTTGCATCTATAACATTCCTCCATGGCTGTGCATGAAGCGGAAGTACATCATGATGCCATTATTGATCGAAGGCCCGAAGCAACCTGGAAACGACATAGATGTCTACCTGAAACCATTGGTTGAAGACCTTGTGAAGTTGTGGGAGGATGGTGTACGGGTTTGGGATGAGTACAAAAGAGAGTATTTCAACCTGCGTGCATTGTTGTTTATAACAATCAACGATTGGCCTGCGCTCGGTAACCTCTCGCCAAAGCGTGAAAGGGTTTAAAGCCTGCACTCAGTGCATAGATGAAACGGACTGCATGTACCTGAAAAACTCTCGGAAGTGTGTGTACATGGGCCACCGCAGGTTTCTTCCTAGCAGTCATGCTTTGAGGTGGAAAGGCAGTAAATTTAACGGGGGAACAGAAATTCGTGGTAAGCCTCAGCATCGTAATGGGCGACTTGTGTTTGCTATGGTAAAAGATCTGAAAGTAGTATTTGGGAAGGGTCGTGGAAGCATACCTGTGCCGAACGAGGATGGTCATGCACCCGCATGGAAGAAGAAATCAATATTTTGGGACCTGCCGTATTGGGAGGTTTTGGAGGTTAAATCACTCATTTGGACTTCATGCACATCACGAAGAATGTTTGTTTGAACCTGCTAGGCTACATAGATATGTACGGCAAATCGAAAGATACACCGCAAGCTCGGAAGGACCTTGAAGACATGGAGGTGAGGAGTGACCTACATCCTAAAAACAAAGAAGGGACAAAACAACTTTATCTACATCCTGCAAGCTACACTCCAAGCAAAGAAGAGAAAAAGCATGATTGAGTGTTTGAGCAGTGTGAAGGTCCTTCTGGATATTCCTCAAATGTAAAGAGACTCATAAACACGAAAGAGAACAAACTCCAAGGCCTAAAATCCCATGATTGCCTTGTGTTGATGACACAGTTGCTCCCAGTAGCTATCAGAGGTATACTGCCCGAGTGGGTGCGGGGGACAATCACGAAGCTATGTTCATTCTTCAACGCCATTTCGCAGAAAGTCGTCGAACCAGCTAAAATGCCTAAGTTGGAGGCTGATGTGGTACAAAGTTTGGTTAGCCTCGAGATGATTTTTCCTCCTGCATTCTTTGATATCATGGTTCATCTCACCGTTCACCTTGTCAAGGAGATAGGTATCCTCGGACCAGTGTATCTGCACAACATGTTCCCTTTCGAGAGGTACATGAGTGTCCTCAAGAAATACGTTCGTAACCGTTCGCGTCCCGAAGGGTGCATTGCCGAGGGCTACGTGACGGAGGAGGTGATAGAGTTTTGTGTTGATTACATGAATGATGTAAATCCTATCGGCGTCCCCATATCACGACACGAGGGGAGGCTACGGGGCAAAGGGACAATAGGAAGGCAAGCAGTTGCATGCAACGATCTTGTTGCATTCAAGCAAGCACATTTCACTGTTCTGAAGCAATCCACCATAGTCGCCCCCTATGTCATTCAACACAATAGTGTCCTACGCCGCGAGTTCACAGGGAAGACAGAGAGTTGGATAACCCTGAAGCACATGGATTCTTTCGGCAGCTGGCTACAGAAGTACATCCTTGAGGAAGGGTCAAACGATGAACTATTGCAACGCTTGGCCCGGGGACCATCACAAGAAATCGGGACATTCAAGGGGTATGAGATCAATGGTTACACATTCTACACCAGATCCCAGGATAACAGGAGCACCAACGAGCAATGGCGTCCGTATAGACGCCGAAGACAACAGTGGCAGGTTCGACACATATTACGGTTTCATAGAAGAAATATGGGAGCTCGACTATGGACCTCTCAAGGTCCCTCTATTTAAGTGCCAATGGGTCAAGCTGAGGACAAACGGTGTGAAGGTCGACAAATACGGCATGACAACCGTGGATCTCACAGAAGTCGGCTATAGGCGCGAACCGTTTGTTCTCGCGAACGATGTGGCTCAGGTCTTCTATGTAATGGACATGTCAAGCAAACCTAAAAATCGAAAGGACAAGCAAAAGGTAATGCCAAAGCGACATGTAGTTCTCCAAGGCAAACGACGGATTGTAGGAGTTGAGGACGTCACCGATGAGGAAGAGTATGGTCAGTTCGACGAGCTCCCTCCTTTTACAGTTGATGTTGAAATAAACGTCCTGCGTGACATTGATGTCGATGCTCCTTACATACGTCACGATCATAAAGAAGTAACAATTGTAAAGACGAAGACTTAAGATGTACTACTTGTATACATTATGGTGGAGAAACATTCCTTGTACATTATTCCATATGATCATGTTGATATGTTGATGTTTAACATTGCTTGTACATATGATGTTTTAAAAATGAAACAATAAAATAGAAACACTTCAAAAAAACATAAAAATCGCATACAAACACTTAAAAAAATAAAACCATCGAATACAAACACTTTTAAAAAAGAAATACAAACACTTAAAAAAGAAAGGAAAAAAAGAAATACAAGCACTTTTAAAAAAATTATTGTATACTTAAAACAATGCAGTGCCTTCTAAGGTTAACAAGAAATCTCATCTCCCCCTTGGCGAGCGCGGGCGCTTGAGTGCGGGCTTGTGCCCAAAGGTTGCGTGTTCGAGCCCCACGCGCGCCCGGCCTTTCTTTTTTAAACCCCACTACAAGCGGTTCTTAGTACCAACCGCTTGTAGTGAATACTACAAGCGGTTCTTAGTACCAACCGCTTGTAGTGGGGTTTAAAAAAAAGAAAGGCCAGCGGGCGCGAGTGGGGCTCGAACACCCAACCTCTGGGCACTGGGCACAAGCCCGCACTCAAGCGCCGCGCTAGCCAAGGGGGAGAAGAGATTTCTTGTTAACCACATAAGGCACCGCATTCTTTTAAGTGTTACGTCTCGATACTTTTACAAGCGGTTCGTGGAACAAACCGCTTGTAGTCGGGGTACTCTACAAGCGGTTGGTATTACGAACCGCTTGTACAAGTACCACTACAAGCGGTTCGCAAGACCAACCGCTTGTAGAAATGGGTGACCTGGTAGGCTACTTGCAGTCGGGGTCCTCTACAAGCGGTTGGTGTTACGAACCGCTTGTAGAAGTACCTCTACAAGCGGTTGGTGTTACGAACCGCTTGTAGAAGTACCTCTACAAGCGGTTGGTGTTACGAACCGCTTGTAGAAGTGGGGTAACCTTTAAATTTTGAAGTCCCGAAGGCTCCCGCACCTTCAAATTTTCTAAGTCCCGCGCGCGCCAGAGCCAGCTCCGTCGACCGCCACCACGCCGACGGCCCCGACCACCGCTAAGCGCCTCCAGCCACAGCCGACGCCCCAGGCCATCCACCCGGAGGACCTAGGTAGTGGCGAAATGCCCCTCCTCTGCTCTGTCTGTATTCATGCCCGCAAGGTGTTCGGTGAAATGCTCACAAGAAATTTTGTTGATCTGTTGATGTTGGAGTACATTTTTGTTGTATATATATTGTATATAAGTTTTCATGGCCACATTTATGTTGTATGTTGGAGTTTTCATGCTCTCTCTGTTGTAACTATTGTATATATATTGTAGGAAAAAACTAAAGAACGATATGCCGTTCTTGTCTAAAATAATGTCATATAGGTTGTGTCACCATCCATTCACCTTTGATGATATTCACGGATAATATCACGGAACTTATCCGTGAGGCATAATGAAACTTATATGTGAAATATCATGAAACTTATCCATTAAACCTAATGAAATTTATCTGCGAAACATCATGAAACTTATCCGTGAAATCTAATGAAACTTATCTATGAAACCTAATGAAACTTATACATGGAATATCATGAAACTTATTTATGTTGTATGTTTGTTTGACAATATATAAGTATTCTATATATGATTTCATCCCACATTTATGTTGTATGTGTGTTTGACAATATATAAGTATTCTATATATGATTTCATCCCACATTTATGTTGTATGTGTGTTTGACAATATATAAGTATTCTATATATGATTTCATCCCACATTTATGTTGTATATATGTTTGAGAATATATAAGTATTTTATATATGATTACATGCCCACTTTAGATGGCGACACCAAGGCGTGGTGACCCGGATTTCGACAATGAGGAAAATTTGATGTTTGAGACAATTGCGCTGGTACCATCTTAGGCCTGGATGAGGTCATTAACACCGGTGCATTGCCGATGAAATTTGTTAACACCGGTGCCGCTGTCAATGAGGCTGTTAACACTGGTACTGGCGAGGATACTGCCGGCAACAGCGAGGTATACTCTTAACCATTATGAAATCACCGTAAACATGTTAATTATTGTAACATGTGTTTGTGTATCCAGCCCGGTACATCATCGGCCACCCAGTCCGGAATTAACCGAGGACCTAACAAGAAGCCTTCGACCAAGTATGTGATAACCGAGGTCGGCAACGACGGGAGTCTGCTAGCCCCACTGTCAGCAATTGGCCCTTTCAACAATGCTTGCGGCTACCACGTGAGGGATCACGTCCCAATCGAGATCCGTAAATGGACCAAGTCCCTGCGGCTACCAAGGAATTGCTGCGAATGATATGAAGGAAACTTTCACTTTTCCGGATGGGTACGAGCAGAAGGCCAAGGGATGGGCTTTGAAGAAGATGGCAACTTCCTTTCAAGAAGTGGAAGTCGTCCCTCACCCGCAAGTACATCGACAGAGGAGAAAGGCCGACTTCAATCAATTTCCTAAGGCGAGATCATTGGGAGGCTTTCGAGGAATTCAAGCTTATCCGATGCAGACAGGCCGCGAGAGAAAAACAAGGTGAATGCCCGGAAGAAAAATACCACCACCATCTCGGCACCGGTGGTTACATTAAGGCTTCGAAGAAATGGGACAAGCGGGAAGAGGAACTTCGGCAGCAGGAGATTGTACCTGAAACTGAGGATTGGGAGCCCCGCCTGCGCAACTGGTTCTTGGGTCACGGGGGCCAACTTGCAGATGACGGTAGCTTGGTGATGGCACCGACAGTCCAAGAAGTTGGTCAAAGGATTGTACAAGCCATCGATCAATCTCGGTCAGGGTCCTTCATGACGGACAGGGAGAATGACGAGCTAACATATGCCCTTCAAAACCACGAGCACCGGACGGACACGAGGATTCGGAAAGATACCGTGGAGGCACGGATTTGCCAAAGACGCATAGCGATTCTGGAGCCGGGACGTAAGCAAGAGGAGAGATCGAGGTAGAGTGAGCCGTTTGGAGGGCGAGCTTAGAGCTACAAAGGCTTCCATCCCTGATTTGATCGCGCAACAAGTGTCCAAGCATTAACCCAATATCGACCAGGAGGTAGTGTTCAAGGGGCGCCGACACCGTGATTAGTCCGAGCGCGCAAAGAAGCGATTCTTGGCGTCCGTGGCCCCTGAAGCGTATGACCGCAGTCCGTTATCCCGTGGACGATATCAAGGTTCGCCGCCGGTCACGAGCTACACATTGATATGCGTAACCTGTCCTACAAGGTGGCTTATGGCATGGCTTATCCGGTGGAGGCGGGCCAGGCGTTCCACTTCAATCAGATACCCTCCGGATACTCTAAGGTCACGGTGGAAGAGGTGGTGGGGGCTTCGAAAATCTCTTGCTCGAGATTGCTGGGGGCGACGACATGACCAAGCTTGGACAGACCCTCCACGGCACATTCATCCTCTGGCGCAAAAGTACATCATATTTCCGGATGGTGTGGAGGTCACATCAACGAGAGGCCCCTTGATTTGAGCCGATTGCAGCATCAAGCACGCCTCCTCCACATCGACAACCCACGACTCCTCCAATGTCGCTGCCGCAAAGCTTCTCCGGTGGTCCAGACACGCCTCCTCCACCTCCCGCTCCAAAGATCGGATGCTCCAGCACCTCCCGCTCCAAAGACTCTCCCGCTCCAAAGATCTCCGCCGAGGAAGAAGCTCCCTTCGTAGGAGGGATCCCGCAACGGCACCTCCTCCCACGAAGTCGGCATCCGACGGACAGAGAATATTGAAGGAACTGCCAAAGAGGCCATATGATCTGACTGCGGAGGAGCTATCAATTACCGTGAAGACGGATGTGGCCAGGCAGCTTGCGCCAACGAAGCCAGCGCCCAAGGTTAAAATAGATAAAAAAAAATTGTGAAGCACTTTCAGTCATGCGGAACGGCACCACCGCCTGTGACGACCGACTACGAAAGGACAATAAGAAAGGCTACAAGGAAAAATACACGGGCTTCGTCAGCGGCAAAGAAGAAGAAGAAAGTGGAAGATGAGCAGAGTGCTGAGCAATTGAGGATCCAAGATTTCTTGAAGGAGGCAGGACTGGAATCAATAGACCAGGATCTTCCACTGGCACCAATCAGATGGAAGTATGAGTTGGGCAAACCGCTAATTGATCCAAAAGATATAAAAGATCTCCCAACCAAGATGCGTCAAATGCATGAATGTTATATGGAAAGGGCATCTAAAGGAGAGAAAATGTTCCACCTCATTGCTCAAGATACGCATTTCTTCCGCGGGAGACAGACAGAAATATGGCTGCAATTCGAGGACTTGTACCATGTGTACCAAACAGACGCCATCGACGTGTCCTTCATGTGCTGCTGGTGTCTGTAAGTATTGATCTTCTAAGTTTACCGTTTGCTTCCTCTCGTACCACAAAATCGAAAATCTAATTAACTTAGTTATCCCTTCTTATGTAGAATGGAGATACAACGATGTAGAACAGTGGGCATACAGAACGTTGGTTTCATCGACCCAGAGGTTGTCAACGAGAAAATCTGGTCATTCGCGAGAAAGACCGGAAGTTGAGGCATACATTTTGGCGTGCATTATTGAAACAGCACTACAAACCGTACATACTTCTGCCCTTCAACTTCATGTACGTGTTCTCACAAACCTCTTGTTCTTGTATTTCTTAAGCCATTGATAATACGACTAGCTCTTACGCGCTTCTTTGAATATACGAATAGGTTTCACTGGATCCTTCTAGTCATCGAGCTTGACAACAGCAGGATTATAGTTCATGACTCAAGAAGGAATCCAATCAACAAATACCAATGGTTCATTGACATCCTCAACAAAACATTTGGAAAGTTCCAGAAGAAGCATAAAGGAGATTTCAAGAAAGAATTAAGTCATAGTGAGCACTCAGTGCATTACTACAAAAACAATTATTAATATAAATACACCATATCGCTTCTTCATCCTGATATTATGAAATTTCTCCTGTCAAGGTTAAACGCCAAACGGCCGGAAACAACTTATGTGGCTACTACGTGTTCCACTATATTCAAAGTTTTATTCATGCCGATGCTTATTTGGAACATTATGCCGAGGTTCGTATATGCATGTCAATTTGTTAGCTACCACTTACATTTTAAGTAATCGTATGTGATCGGATATTTATATACTTCCCGCTTAATCAATTGTCACCAACATCGATGAGCATGTTAGCGTGCTCCGCCTCACCGAAAGTGCGCGCCGCAAGAACAACTCATCGGCTTCATTGTCGGCGAGGTTCTATCTCCAAATGGCGAGTTCCACGTAAGGCTTGGTCCATCGTTGAACACAGCTAAACTGATGACGACATAGACGTCGACCAAGAACTTGACCGACGATGCAAGAAGAACTGAGTTCGATAATCATTTTTAATCATTCAAACTTGTAAACGCCGATAGCGGGTTTTTTTTAGAGCTAGCTTGTGAACATGTGTATGAGTGAGCATATGTAATATATATTTAATTGCACGTAAAACTCCTACACTCATATTTCATTTTATGGTCAAAATCGATATACAAAAACACTGAAAGAACATATTCTATAATACATATAATTGAAAAATCTCTCCACAAGCGGTTGGTGACTCCAACCGCTTCTGGAGTGCTTGCTCTCCACAAGCGGTTGGTAACTCCAACCGCTTCGGGAGTGTGCTGTTCACAAGCGGTTCGTAACATGAACCGCTTGTGGAGGCCCCCATGTGGCGGCTCCACTGGCCTTCCTGGACACCTTCCCAACCGCTTCTGCTGCCACAACACAAGCGGTTTGTGCAACCGCTTGTGATACCGGGCGGGTATCACACACGGTTGCTTAGAAGCGGTTATAAAACCGCTTCTGAAAGGGGTTACGACCCGCTTGTAGTAGCCGGTTCTGTAGTAGTGTTGCTTTCAGATCAATGCACGGCCCCTCTAAATTCGAGGTGGGATGATCCTACGGATATGTATTTTGATCGTACGGTCCAAAGTTTGGATGTTTTTTGAGACAAAAACATCCGGATGATGCCTATAGACTCCCTCTGCCAATAGTTAAAGGAAGGATTATTTTGAGATTAATCTCAAACTAAGAAATTTAAGGACACCATCCTAGAATATCATGTGTCATCTTCTCCATCCATCCCCTTTCCTTCTTCCCTACTTACTTCCCTCACCTCTTTCTTCCCCTCTCTAACACAAAAATTTTAAATAGGAAGTTTCAACTCAAAAATTTTAAATCAAAAAATTTCAAATTAGAAAATTTTAACTTTGAAAGTTTCAACTTGAAAAAGTTTCAAATCAAAGAAATTCAACTCAAAATTTAAAACTCAAAAAATTTAAATCGAAAAGTTTCAAATCGAAGGGTGTGTGCCCGTCGTTGTTCGTGACATCCGCGCGCACTCTGCCGCTCGATACCAGGCGGTGCGCAACGCCGGAGTTTCCTCCGGCCACCGCCAGATGGAGTGGCGTGTTGCCGTCGTTGTCCTGCTGCGTTGAGCGCCGCCGAGCACCACACGGTCCTTCTTGAGGGCGCGCGACACGATCGAGGAGTGCCCTTCCTTGGCCGCGGGCGTGGAGGAAGGTCCCGCCATGTCGTCGCGAGCTCGGCGTCGGGGCAGCCGCTAGCAGCTCGACGACGCCGGCGTGGCCATCAATAACGTGGAGGGCCGAGAGGCCCTCCGAGTCCTGCAGGTAGGCTGTGCTTGGCGGCGCGTGAGCACTTAGGATTGCACGCACGATGGCACGGTTGCCGTCGGACGAAGCGAAGTGCAGCGGGCTGCTCCTGCCGTCATCGACTTCGCCGGCCAGCTTCGGCTTCCATTGCAGCAGCATCGAAACCATTTCTGACAGATGACAGCACAAGAGCAATGGACTATGTAAAACTGGGAGGGGGATCCTCTCGCTAGGGATAAAAACGGGTCGGATACGGTCGGATAGTAGGTGATCCCGTATCCTACCCTAATTATTTTTACTCGAATACGGATCGGATACGGATAGTTGAAATCGGGTACGGATACGGGTAACGGGTATCTATAAAAGGGTAGAAAACGGGTACCAGATAGTATACGGACGGGCATAATACAGATATCGGGTAATTAGTCGGATAATATGTGAATTGTGTAGCATTAAAATTTATGATAAAAATAATCCAACCAAAGCATATACCGACACAAATAATACAAAACATACAGTCGAACTAATGCGTCAAAAGGCATAAACCATATAACATAGCACTAGCACATGAAAATTGACAAGTATACAACACAGGACATCTTCATATAGCAGTCCTTACATATATATAGCACCATATATATGATTTTTTTCTGTTGCTCAAATGAAAAACTTGTCAACATGAAAAAGATGTGTCTCAAAATTCTCTACAACTTTCATGTAGACCATATAATTTTTCGATCATGGGAAGACCTCCAAAAACATGAATTAGTGCATGCAGTAAAAGTTGGTCCGTCTTAAACATGAATTTCTCTGTTACCCTTCCTAATTTTCTATGATTTTTTTTGTTGCTCAAATGAAAAACTTATCAATATGAAAAAGATGCTCCTCAAAATTCCCTACAACTTTCATGTAGACCACAAAATTTTTCGAGCACGGGAAGACCTCCAAAAATATGAATTACTGCTGTCCTGTATCCGGGTACCCGATTTTAAAAATTATCCGGGTACCCGTATCCGACCCGAAAATCTTGGTATTTACCGGGTATCGGCTGTCCCGTATCCGACCCGTATCCGAAAGAAAATTATCCGGGTAATTACCCGTATCCGACCCGACAAAAAAAATACCTGTATCCGTATCCGAATTTTCGGGTAGAATTTTGCCGGGTACGGGTCGGGTATTACCAGACCCATTTTCATCCCTACCTCTCGCACTCTGTGACCGCAAGATAAGCCGCTGCAGGCGATTTTGCCTGTCCGTTTCCTCGATGAATGGCTCATATTCTTTGTAACAGTATTACTGCTACAGGGATAGCACTGCATGACTAGCGTCGAAAAGAATGTAGGCTCTTGAATTCGAATCTAATGGTCAGTAGTGGACTGCTTAATTTGCAGTCACACTATGGACTACACGGGAGGATCTGGATCCGGGAAAATGGCTACTCTACTTGACGGTTTTAGCTGAGACGGTCCTCACGTAGGGACTGCCCAGTGCCGTCCGATTACGCACCGTAGCACAGATGAACGGCATCGGGGAGTCGGGGACAGTCCTCACATAGGGACAAGCTCTATAAAGTTCTGTCCAGTACTATTTTCTCTCTCTTAATCCTAAATTGTGTAACTCATATCATACATGCAACCACGCATGCTTGCTGCTTATAACATACAAAAAAAAAATGATATCAGTGAATGAAAATATGATATACTTGATAAATAAATTAGTATCATTTTCATGTTGTTGAATTATTATTTTTTTGTATAGCGCATATTCGAAGTTCAAAAGAATTGGCTATGCATGTATACATCTAGCGTCGTCTAGTTTATAATGATGTAAGAGAGTATATATTTGTCGAAGTGGACCTGAATTTGGCACAATTTTGCATGCCTACTGAAATTTTTTCTTCCTAATGGTTCACCAGTTCAAAGATTATCCCATCGTCTCAAAAGGGGGAAAAAGGGGTAAAAGATTATTTTCAAGCTAATGCATTGTACTTGTCCATGATATATCTCCACTCCACATTACTTCAGGCTTTAAAACATGCAGGGATTTAAGAGTGCGTTAAGACTTGCAGAGTAAATTAAGAACTCTGACCTAATGAAACATGGCTTCATCATATAATTAAGCCTAGCTATGAGCTGAAACCGAGCTAGCTTAAGCCAGCAAATAGACTTTTCAATCCAATTGGCGGCCCCGTATTTTTATATATAGGCCGTTAGAATTCTCAATCCCATTGGCATGCATGCAGTTCCATGTCTGAGGAAACAAACTAAGGGAGAAACTTCCACCCGGACGTCCGTTTTTTTTTTGTTTTTCTCGGACGCCGTGCAACATTTTTTTTAACGTATGAACCATTTTTGTTGAACGTATGAAACATTTTTTTTAACATATGAAACATTTTTTTTTACTGTTTGTTGAAGAAAAATATTTCACTACGTAGAAAAAAATATTTCACTACATAGAAAAAAATGTTTCACGTGTGGAAAAAAAATATTGCGAAGAAATCTGCCGTCCGATCCCTAGCCGTACCGATAAACTAAACAAGGTCTTCGCATATCAACTACCCGGGCAAATTAACGAAACTTCCTCAGAGACTAGCTAGTGCTCTGACCATCGAGTTCGGACAAGTAAAAAAAGCTCACAGATATAGTTCAGTTTTATGTGGGCTGGTATGCACTACGTCATGTACGAATAGCCCAACGCGCTACTCCTACTTGACTTTCAATTCAGTCATCGTCCTTGCCAGGAAACTACTACATGATATGGTATATCTGCACAATAATAACTGGGGCGCAAAATTATCCAAGTGTGAATCTTGCATGTCCGTGAGAACGACCGGTTGCGTCTGCTTCTGCTAGCAGTGCCGCCCGTGCATATAAAACCGTCTGTGATATGTCTTAGATTCATCCTAAGCGGTGTGTATATAAAATCGTTTATGATGAGATGTCTAATATGAGCCCCTGTATAATAGTGCGTGCACGTTCATCATGTTGCTGCTGTCAGCTCGATCAGCATAAGTAGAGCCATTGGCTTTCTGAATATAGCTATCTTCTGTGTTATGAGAGCCATAATATCAGTTCTGACCAGCTGGCCGCGCTGCCAACAGTTCAGAGTAGTTTTGAACAGATGACTACAATGAACTCTCCCACGGTCTGATATTTTCTTTTTGGGTGTTGCCATTGGGTTTCTTTTTTTTTAAAAAAAAAACATTACAAATTAGTTGCTGCCAATAGTTAAAGGGAGGGTTATTTTGAGATTAACCTCAAACTAACAAATTTAAGGTCACCATCTCCAGATCTCCATCCATCCCCTTTCCTTTTTCCCTACTCACTTCCCCACCCCATTCTTCCCCTCTCTAACACAAAAATTTTAAATAGGAAGTTTCAAGTCAACAATTTTAAATCGAAAATTTTCAAATTATGATGTTTTAACATGGAAAGTTTCAACTCGAAAAAGTTTCAAACAAAAAAAACTCAACTCAAAATTTAAAACTCAAAAAATTTAAATCGAAAAGTTTCAAATCAAAAACCTTTGATTTGAATTTTTTGATTGAAAATTTTTCGAGCTGAATTTTTAATTTAAACCTTTTTAACCTAAAGTTTTTTCAATCGAAACTTTTTTAAACAAAAGTTTTTCAATTTAAAATTTTTTGAGTTACAATTTTTTTATTATAAATTTTTTGAATCGAAACTTTTTAATTTAAATTTTTTGATCTAAAACATTGTTGAGTCGATACTTTCCTATGTGAGGTGAAACTTGATGAGTCGCTGTAGGGACCCCGAATTTGCAAATCCGGACCCTCTGTGTATTCAGCACTAGTCCAAGAACACGCTAGTGCACACAGTCTTAACATCGGTAAATATCACAATCATACCACTCGATACTAATAAAGTACTTTATTTAAATAGTCAAACTGGTTACTCGACCTTATGGCCAAGCCACAAATGTACGCCTCGCAGGGCGAAACTTATTAAGAGAGAAATAATAGCAGCGGAAAATCAAATAACTTCGTGGCGCCATCCAAAGATACCACAGTAACCGACCGGCTCGCTCCCTAAGTAGACGGTTCCTCTTGGAGCTCCTCCTCCAAAGCCGTGTAGTCTCCTCTTCAACTGGTGTTGTATTGTGGCAAGGGTGAGTACTTGGTACTCGACAAGTCATGCATGAGAATGCAAAGCTAATATACTATATGCATGGCTTGGTACAAAGGAATAGCTCAAGGTATATTTGCAGAAAACAGCATTTAACAAGTATCATAAATAGATTCGAAAGCAGTAGAAATAAGTAAAGCATAGATAACTTTTCAAGGAGTTTAATAAGCATCTTTCCCATCCTAAATCCACACTTCCATCAACATCATTATTAATCCAACCCAACCTTTCAAATCCAAGTTATTTTTGAGAAAACCTAACCCTTGACTGTAATTCCCGAGCGATGTCCAATACCGCGGACACGGCTATCCGAATAGATTCTACACTCTGCAGAGGTTATGCACTTTACCCACAAGATACAGTCAAACACCACAAAGGCGAGTTCCCGTAACAAAGTCTTTCGGAAACTTCTAACAATACAAATGGTCCTCCCCGGTTATTGCACACTAACCCTTCCCTTAGCTAAGGCGAAGTTTAGGCCAATCAACCGTTAGATGGGTACTGGCCTCGGCCCGATGCGCTCCCGCACAACTTACACAAAGGGTGTAGTTGACCTCCTGAGGTCCCACAGTGCGTTATTAGCAACTTAGTCAACTAGGTCCGTCCCATTCTGGACATGTGGTTGCACGTTAGACCCAGTTCAAAGGCTTGCAAGGTTAAGTCCTTAGGGTGACCAGGGCAAGACTACCCGAAGAACCAAATCAACATCCCCAATGCCACAACTGGCCCACCTGATCATTCTTGCCACATGCCCCGGTCGAAAACTATTTATCAAACCCCAGTTGATTACCATGCACCACGTGCCATCAACATCACATGATACCTTTCCAAAACAGGTTCAATATATCATTAAGTCAATATAAACATTTGATTGTCCAAAATCATGTCATGAGCACGTAGCAGGTCTAACCAGTATACTACAACGATCTAATTTCCCATGTTGGCAATTTAATAATGTCCAACTAGTAAACCACAACTAGGGTGACAAGGGGTCATGGCACATATTTAAGTAATCAAGGTGTCATACAGCAAATTGGTATTTATCTAATTCCCCATATTTAAATAAAGTATTTTCTAATTGAACTAGCATGCAATAGGTTAAATCAAAATAGATTTCGAAATAGGATCAACATGGTCAAAGCACAACTTGCCTTCAAAAAGTACTTGTTCTTGGTCTTGAGTTGGATCCTGAGTTAATACTTCTCCTTCGAATCCTTCTGGCACTTCAACGTCTACTCGTAAAGCGTGCAAATAGCAATACACGAATAAACAATAGGCAAAAAGTGTCCAAACATCCAAATAAAATCCATAAACAGAGAGAACATAATTTTATGAATTTTTAGAAACTGGAATCGTCAAATTTGGAGTTTAAATGCAAAAGTTATAACATTTCGAAGTTTAAATAATCAATTAAATAATTTTTCAGAGAAAAACTTTAGTCCAAAAATTAATTAAAATTCATATTTAGGTAGGTCTCAATTTTATACAAATTTAGAAATTTGAATCACTCAAATCGGAGTTGAAACGCAAAAGTTATAAGCGTTTGAAGTTTGAATCAAAATCTGAAATCATTATTTCGAATTAATAAATCATTTTCTTTTTCGGAAATTAATTATTGCATTAGCCTGGACACGTGTCAGCCTCTGATTGGTTGGCTGACGTCAGCCGGTCCATGGACTCGGTCCATGCTCGGCTCGGGTCTACCGTGGACTCGGTCCACGACTCTATGTGTCGCTGACAGGTGGGACCACTCGGGTGACGTCATTGCTGACGTCAGCGGGGCTCAGCCCATGGTGCTGACAGGTGGGACCCACCGATGACGTCATGGGTGACGTCATGGTGCGGTTGCGACTAAGCCGCTGACACGCGGGCCCAGCGTGTCAGTGAACCACACACGCGCGGGTGGGCGCGGCGGCTCGGCTTCCCGGACACGTGGCACGATCGTGTCCGTTGATTTAAAAATCAACGGCCGTGATTAGATCCAGGGGTTAACACGCTGAAAACTACACGGTGATCATGGGCCGTTGGATCTTGATCCAACGGTTGAAAACAACCTTAACCCGCAACGTTATCCACGTTACGGATGACGTGGCCGATCGTGGGCCGTTGGATCTTGATCCAACGGTCCAGATCTGATCTGGGTTCTAGGGTCTGAGAGAGAACGTGGGCTTACCACGACCGTGCGATCCTGATCGGACGGCTGTCCGAGCTCGATGACGGCGATGGCACGCGGCGGCGCTAGCTTGGCCGGAGATGAAGACGATGACCACGGCCTCGGCGTTCCGGGCGTGCTCCGGCGAGGTGAGTTGTCCCTGAGTGCGCCTGGCCGGGTTACTGGATCCGGTCTTGATGCGGCGGAGGGCGCAAGGCGTCGGCGAAAACGGCTAGAACATGGCGGCTCCCCTCAAACTTCGCGAGCGATTCCGGCGGACCTACGGCGGTGAGGCTCGATGAGCTAGGGCGATGGTGCGCTGGGTCAAGGCGGTCTCGGTGCAACCCGGGCATTAAATACCCTCGGCGTCCGTGCGGAAAAGCGGAAACCTAGATCCACACGGCGGCGGGCGCGGGCGGAGTCCGGCTCGGATCCGGCGGGGGACGACGATCGGCCGATCGGCCCACGTGGCGCGATCAACGGCCATGATCGCCGCAGTCGAAACCGGATCCGCCCGGTCCTCGGCTCGAGCCGTCTGATCAATCCGCCGTTGGATCTCGATCCAACGGTCGGGATCAACAGGTTAGGGTTGGGTTAACCGACTTCGGTGGCTCGGGTCGGACTCGAGTCTGACTCGGGTGCGGCTCGGTCGGATGAACAGTACAAACCCACTCGCATTTTCCAGCGATTTAATAATTAAAATAATTCCCAGTAATTCATTTAATTTATTAAAAATAGCAAAAGACTCAGAAAAATTCCAGAAAAATTCTGGAAAATACTTTGGGGCATTTTGGACTCAAATAAAATATTTCCAACAAAATTTTATTTGCAAAGTTTAATTCTTTAATTATTTCAAAATGGAATAAATTCAAATAAATTCCAAATAAATCCAAATAAATTCCAGAAAATTCCAAAAATTCACCAAAGTGCCAAATCACACATGAATTTAAGAAAAGCAAAATTTTGGGGTGTTACAAACCTCCCCCCTTAATAGAATCTCGTCCCCGAGATTCAGGGCTTACTACAGAATAGGTTTGGAAATTCTTTCTTCAAATCCTCTTCGCGCTCCCAAGTCGCTTCGCTCTCTGCATGGTTGCTCCACTGAACTCTACAGAAACGGGTTGACTTGTTTCTAGTTTCTCGATCCGTTGTGTCTAGAATCCTCACGGGATGCTCCTTGTAAGTCAAATCTTCTTGCAACTCATATATTAATACATGCATACATACATGCGCATGAAAATTAATGTATGCATGCATGCACACGAGGGATGGGAGAAAATTCTAGAACTTGAAAAAGGAATAGTTATGCCTTATATTTTGGAACGGAAGAAGTAATTAACACTTTGTATAGTTAAATCTAAGGGGATGGAGTTTTGGCTGGGAGTATTTCCCATTCTTCCCAACCAAGGCATTCGACAGATTGAAATAACTACTCCAGTTTGTCATCCGCAAATATCCCTCCTGCTATATTTGACTTGGATTGTTATTCATGGTAACCAACGAATCAAACACGAACATTCTGCGGCATGATGTAATGAAACAGTGTTGACAAGTCCGAATTCTTGAATCCTTCATGGATTGAAACTCGATCAGAATCGTTCGAGGGGTATGTTTAATTATGTATGTGATGCTGACCAAAGTTACAAATTTCGTTTTCGGACTATTTCTCGGGGGCGGCCGAAATGTAAAATTTTAAAAAGATTTCGGAATTTCAGCTAAATTCCGGCTGAAATGAAAAACCAAATTTCAAATCCGGTATTTTGGCGGCCGGCAAAACCAAAATTTCAGCCAAAATAACCAAAAATTTTCCAATATGACCAAAATTTCATCCCTATTCAACCTTATGTGATCATCTCGGTCAAAAAAACCCAAAATTGTGTATGTATTTTTTTTATTCAAAATTTTCACATGTATTCATCAGAAAAAAGGCATTACAATTTGCTGTAAAAAATCTGGTGCTAAATATGATCCTATAGTTATGAAAATTGGTCGAATTATGATCATCTCGATCAAAAAACCCGAGGTCTCGCGTAAAAAATACTGAAATCATTGCAGTACTCCCTCTAGTCTTCAAAAGATGACGTTTTGGATATAATGATGATCAGACTTCCGAAACTTTGACTATCAATATATTTTTAAATATTTAAATTGGATATATAAAAATTATATATGTAGACTTGTCTCGAGAAGTACTCTTATAATATTATAATTTTACTATGTTTTATAAATTTATTATAATAAAAATTAGCAGTTAAAATTGTATTTTGAAGACCGTGTCGATATCCAAAACGTCATTTTTTGAAGACTGGAGAGAGTAATTTGAAAATTTGCAAAAAAAAAAAAAATTATCTCGCCAACATTTGAAATCTCAACCCTGGCCGAAAAGCCAAGATTTCTGAAATCGCCAACATTTTGTACCCTCATGGTGACTAGTACTTCGGCCATTATTTTCTTGTCGTACTTCCTACTCTGATTTGGTTGCAAGGTTGTTAGCCTCCTGTGGTTGAAAACCATTAAACGCGCAAGAGCTATCGGTTTCTCATGTTTTTATGAATTCGAAATTCTGCTGATGGTAAGTTGGTAACGGTTGGGAAACCAGATGGCCCACGAAAGTCTATATGGTCCCTTAGTCGAAACCCTAGTCGTAGGTTATAAATAGAGGAGGGGTCCCTCCATACAATGGACATGCAATCAGAAAATAACAGATCAATCTTCCTCCCATATTGTGTCTTCCTCTCTCTGTGTTCTCTACTACAAATCGATTGAGGAACCTTGGACTACACGGTAGCACGGTTTCTCAATACGTTATCAGCACGAGACTCTACCGACAAGACATATTGAAAAGGTGAGATACGGGGATTGATCTGATCGCTCCCTACGCATGCATCTAATATACGCATCAAGGTAATGTAGCACGAAGTCATGTGGCATGAAGCTACAATACAAGTCGTTGGCCAATCGGCCCTATCGCGCCAGCCGCCAGCCCTATCGCACACGAAACGCCGCAGCCGGCTTGGCCCCCCCCCCCCCCCGCGCACTGCCGACCTCGAAGAAGCTGCCGGTCCGGCTCGAAGTCACCCTCGGCCGCCGCTCACGCTTGAAGCCCCAACTCTGCCCGAATTTCATCGACACACGCTCGAAGTCGCCCTCGGCCTCGCCTCCCCACGCTTGAAGCTGTCGACTGGCCGCACGACGAGATATGAAGGAGAACGCGGTGCTACGCTAGCCGAAAACAAAAATTTTCTACCGCGAACACGCAGGAAACATGCGAGTCAGAGATCATGGAGCATTACCCTTGGAGCACGTTAGCAGCGGAAGTAGAGTGGATGAAGCCTCCCCGCATGCTCCGAAGCACAGTACATAGCCAAACACGATGTGGTACAACTCCTCCTCGCCGATGGAACCCTATTTCGTCTATGGTATGTGAAATATTACCATCAATCAATATATGTGCTGGTCAAATCACTATTGTCCCACATAATGATATGTGAAACATAGTCGAACACGACGTGGTACAACTCCTCCTAGTCTATGGTATGTGAAACATTACCATCAATCTATATATGTGCTGGTCAAATCACTATTGTCCCACATAATGATATGTGACCAGGGATTATTTAGAATAAATATCATATAATCAATGTGTTTCACAATTAAGTCATACTCAATGAACAAAGGAGTGACATTTATTCATGGAACTGATAAGTCATGAACATAGACGTATGATATAATCATCTCACATGATTGCCTCTAGGGCATATCACCAACAAGATCGGCGCCTCGCCTCCCACGGCCTGAAGTCGCCGCACCCACCGGCACGCGAAGCTGCCGGCCTCCTCCCGGAGTATCCATCGGTCGCGCCGCCATACTCGGCCCAACGACCGCCGCTGCTACTCCTACCGACCGACGTTGCTCGGCTCGAAGCCCGGGCACCACGCTGCCGCCGCACGAACTGGCGCTGCTGCCCGCTGGCACCCCGCCGCTGCTACCTCGAAGTCGTCGCACCATCGCCGCACGAAGCGGCACTGCCGACCGCCGGCTCCTCGCGCATGCGCCCTAAGTGCTTGCCTCCCGGCCGTCACCACCTAGCTAAACCGCCGCTTATCGCTCGGCTGGCGCTTTCTTTATGGCCGCGCCCAGCCGACGCTGCTCGGCCGCACCACCCGCCCCACCGAAGCACCCCTTTTTCCCAATTGTACCCAAGCCGGATAGAATCCGGTTACAAATCGAATTGGTCACGGGAGGGAGGGGAAATCCCCTTTTTGCCTAAAGGAATTTTATTTCCTTTTTCTTTTTTTTTCTGAAAATTGATTAGTAATTCGGAAAATTGATTGAAAATTACAATAAATTCTAAAAAATGCTAGAAAATTGCAGTAAATTATCTGGCTCTATTTTAACTTTTTCTTAGCCCTCTTTTCTGCATTTATGAATATTTTTGTGTATTTTTTCAATTATTGCTTCCCTTTTACTGGAAATTCAAGAGAATTTATGCACGTTTATTTATTTGAATCTCGCAACCATTTTCTATTAGATTACACGAAGTAATCTAATGAAGGAATCTTGTGAATATGCAGATGTCTGGCATTGTAAACCATGAGTTTGAAGAACTGGCCCCGCATGGTTAAAACTATCTCACTTGGGCATCAGATGTGAAGATCGTACTTGGGGGTAAGAAGCTCCAAGCTGCCATCGGCTTAAGGTCCTTAAAGGACGCGCAACCTATTGCCAAGCAAAACGATCAAGCTTTGCACTTCCTCAGGCATCACCTCTCAGCCACCTTGAAGGATGAATATATGGCTGAGGAGAGTGCACTTGAGCTATGGACTGCACTTCATAAGCGATTCGAAAAGCTCAAGTACACCATCTTACCCCAAGCATAGTAAGATTGGGTTCGCCTAAGGTTTGCGGACTACAAAACAGTGGCCGAGTATAATTCTACCTTGCATAGAATTTGTAGTAATCTCTCCCTATGTGACAATAAGATCACTGATGAGGAGAAGATTGAGAAAACTCTCTCCACCTCTCACCCTAATGCTATCCAGAGTGCTCGCAGCTATTGTCAGGACACATACAAGGAGTATAGAGAACTGATTGATATTATGCAAGTTGCGGAGTCACAAGATGATGTTCTTCGCAAGAACTTCGTCTCACAGCCACCTGGAAGAAGCATTGGTACAGAAGTCAATGCCAATAGCTACAAGGTGAAAAAGCCCACTCAAAGGAAGAAGAGTAAGGAGAGTGGAAAAGAGAGATATCCGGCCAAGGGAAAGTCCAATGCCCATGAGAAACAGAATGACAAGGAGAAGCCACCCACTAAGTCGTATGGATAGTAGAACCAGACATGCTTTAAGTGTGGTACTTGGGGACATTGGTCAAAGATATGCTGGGAACCCAAGGAGGTCATCAATGCATATCAGGCCAAGAAGAAGGCAAAAAACAATGCACCGACAGAGGCACATTTCGCCGAGGTAGGCAATAATGATGCCATGGATGAGGACCCCCCCCACCCACTTGCATTGTTCTCTCAGTCTAGCCTAGACATTGATGTAGCAGCTAAGTTCATGGCAACTAAAGAAAAGACCTCTGTTGATGACATAGAGACAGAAGTCAATGCATTCTTTATAGATTCCGTTTAATACATGAATCGCATTATTAGTATTTCTTTTATGGTTGCTTAGTGCATTTTCAATAATAATTTGTAAGCTCTAGAAGAGCATAAATTTTTCTCATGAATGGATATGCAGTTTATTCTTGATTCCATTATTCTATCTTTATAAGCAATGTTTGAATTATTTTTCCACTATCAGATTAGGGTTCTCTTTCTTTCAAAACTGTGTAACACCAAAATGGAGGAGATATGCATTGTTGATAGTGGTACAACGAATACCATCTTAAGAGAGTCTAAATATTTCCAATCGATCACGAAGAATGCTAGAAGAATTACTACAATCGTAGGCAGCGATTCGTATATAATAGGCTCCAGAAGAGCCGTAATTATATTGCCAATGGGTACTACTTTGGTAATCGAAGAAGCCCTCCTGTACCCTAAATCAACAGGAACTCTCTTGAGTTTTAAGGACATCCGCACCAATGGGTTTCATGTAGAAACAAATGAAGAACATGGCAAAGAATTTTTGCGCATTGTGAAGCATGCGGAATGTGAAAAAATGGTATTATAAAAATGTCCCTCATATGAATCTGGGTTGTACTACATGAGAATCAATGCATCCGCAATGTATACTTCTCTAAAGACTGTTTTTAGAATCTCTGAATTATTTTTTCTGTGGCATTGTAGATTAGGCCATCCTGGTCTTAGAATGATCAGAAATATAGTTAACAACTCGCAAAGTCATAGCATTAATGTTAAAATTTTTCAAATCATGAAGATTTTGTGTGCCCTTCATGTGCCACTGGGAAATTAATAACTAGACCATCTGTTATGAAAGTGCAAAATAAAATCCCTACATTCCTGGAACGCATCCAGGGGGATATTTGCGGTCCAATTCAACCATTATCGGGGCTGTTTCGGTACTTCATGGTGCTCATTGATACTTCCTCGAAATGGCCACATGTATGTTTGCTGTCAACAAGAAACTATGCTTGAAAATTTATAGCACGATCACTTTTGATGGGTTGTAATTTGCCGAAGCACTAATAAAGAGGATTAAATTTATAGCACGACCACCGTTGAGCATTCTGTGCCGCACGTCCAAACGCAAAATAGATTAGCCGAAGCACTAATAAAGAGGATCAAATTTATAGCACGACCACTTTTGATGGGTTGTAATTTGCCCAACAATTGTTGGGGACACACAGTCCTGCACGTAGCAGCACTCATCAATTTTAGACCATCATCCTACAACATCCATTTACCAATGCAATTAGTGCAAGGGGTCATTCTGAAGATTTCTCATCTTAGAAAGTTTGGTTGTATGGTATATGTATATATACCACCCCCACATTGGACTGCAATGGGCCCTCTCCGCAAGTCTTGGATATACATTGGTTATAAGAGTGCATTCATAATCAGGTATTTGGAACCCATGACTGGAGACTTGCATACAGCCCAATTCGCTGATTGGATCTTTGACGGTGACCGTTTCCCATCATTAGGGGGAGGAAATCAACCGTTGGATGAAAAATGCAAAAAAAATCATATGGCATTCCACTGGGATCCCCGCACTTGACCCTCACACTAACGAAGCAAATCAAGAAGTTCAGAAAATAATTGATTTGCAAAACCTAGCAAATGAACTGTCTGATCATTTTTGTGATCTGAAGAGCGTGGTTAAGTTGCATGTACCTACTAGAAATGCACCAGAGAGGGTTGAAATACCAAAAAAGCAGAAGGTATCCCTCATCCTATTTAGAGGCCTTAAAGAAAAAGAACAGGAAATCTGGCTTTTCAAACCCAAAGTACCCAGAGATGTTTGGGGAAAACTGGGCAAGAGGATTTACCATAGCCAATCACGAAAATGCCCCAAAGCAAGAAGGGGAACCAGTTGAGACCTAGCACTGGAAAGTAGCTTCTGGAAAAGGCAATTCCAGACTTGAATCTTCCATTGTAGGAAGCCACCAGAAATAATATGTGCACACACATAGGCGATGAAAAACTAAAAGAACTTGCTTCTGTAATTGGAAACAGAAGTGAAGAGCAAGCAGAAGTGCAGGAAAAAGCACCCCATGAAAAAATGACCATAAATTTTGTAATAATGGGAGAATCCCTAAATTGAACAACAACCAATGTCGATGCATAGTTTGTAAAAAAGATCGCCACAATTATTGATTATGATCCCGAGCCTGCATCACCGCAGAGTTAGTCTCTCTGAATAAAAGAAAGGTGTTTGGGTCTGTGTGTCGTACGCCTCCCCATATAAACCCCATAGGACATAAATGAGTTTTTGTTCGAAATAGAAATGCAAACAATGAAGTTGTAACATCCTGGAATTTGTAATTAAGATTAATTAGGATTAACTAAGCTTAATTAAGCTAATTGTGTGCTTGTTTGTGTGTTGAGTGCTATTGGATCTCAATTTGGCCCTTAGTTGGTTTTGGTTGCGTTGGTGTTTCGTCGTTCGAGTAGTTTCGACTGATTTTGTTTCGAAACTTTGAGTTCGAAGACGGTCGAAATCTTCCGAAATCCGTAGGAGCCTAAGTCCTAAAACCTTCCTTTGAGGTCCCGAAATTCTTCCTTTAAGTTTCCCGAGGTTAAACCCGAAGATTGGAGAAAAGTTTACGAAGAAACTCGGAGTTTTGCTGCAGGAGCGGAAGTACCGCCGGCCAGGGCTGGTACTGCCGGTTGGGCGGCACTACCGCTCGGTAGTAGTGGTACTGCCGGCCGAGTCGTGCGGGCAGGGGTTGGAGCGGTCGTCGCTGCCCGTTGCCCGACCACCTCAGCTCTCTTCTCGATCCTTCCTCTCTTCTAAAGCCTAGCTGGTTCCCTCTCACCTCACTCACTCACCCCTCACTCTCCCTCACACTTCCTCACTCTCTCCCACTCTCCCGTGCTTTCTCTCCCTCTTCCTGCCGTTCTCTCCCTCTCCCTCCACTGATCCCTCTCTCCCTCTCACTTCTTGATGGTTGTGGAGCTCAAGGAGTAGCAAGAGGTCAAGTCGCGAGACGTGGAGGATCTTCCTCAAGCCCTGGAGCAGCCTCAAGACTGGAGGAATCGAGTTCCAGTTCGATCCCCGAGGTTTTGAGCTAAACCCTAAGTCCCCCTCTCTTTTCTATTAGTTTCTCTTTTGGTTTAGTCTTGAAACCCTAACCCTAGAAGTGCATCGACGTGTTTCTTTGTTGCTAGACCTAGGTTAGCTCAGTAGAATAAGTTAGCGTGGACGATTCGATCTGAAAACCCTAATTGGTTCTCTATTGGATTTATTCGCCCAAGTCATTTTCCCGAATTTTTGGAGTTCCTTTGAACCCTAACTCCGAAAAGTCGAGAAATTGACCTTCGAGTATATCTGACGTTGTCTAAGTTCGATTCCTATGAAAAGATTTGAGTTTGAACTCAATCCGGATCTGGAATCGAATTTAGTTCCAATTGAGTGTTTTGAGTTCGGATGGTTCGATCGTCGTGCGAAGAATTTTTGGGTGCGAGTTAGACCCTGTGGAACCCTTACGTGCAAAAAGAATTAATACGTTAGTCGCAAATCCTTCATTTCGATTCGATTTGCGAAAAGTGCACTATCGAGCTTTTTGGAGAATCTTCGAGTTCCGAAGCTCCAAAAATTCCGAGAGTGACTCGTATTGGTTCTTAGTGCCCCAATGGTTCTAGTTTTGGAAAAAGATCGAGTCGAAAACCCTGATTCAAAGTTTATCGGATTTGTTCGCTAGCCGAGTCAAATTCTCGAGTTTTGGAGTTTTCCTTCAACCCTAGCTCCAAAAGCCGAGGATATAACTCTAGAATATATCCGATGTCGTAAGAAGTCGACTCTCGCAGAAAGAATCAAGTTTGAACTTGATTTGGATCGAAAGTCGAATTCTAACGGTAATTAGGGTTATCGAGTTCGAAAAAGTGGAAATTAGGTTAAACGAACTCGAAACTTGGTGTGACCTGCATGGATGGGTCCCTAGCATCACCAGGAACCTAACCATGCGATCGTCGCGAAGTTTCGAATCCGTTTGCGCAAAATCCCACTTTGCGAAACCCTAATTTCTCCCTGAGGCCGGCACTACCGACGTTATGGGGCCGGTGCTGCCGCCCGAGCGGCACTACCGTAACCACAACTCCGGCAGCTAATTTCCAGTGAGCTCCTCCTTTGGTCTCTGGGAATTCGGCACTACTGCCCTCCCTGGCCGGTACTGCCGGGTAGCCGGTACTACCGCGTGTTTAACGCCGGTACCTTTTTTCCAGAGAGCGCCCTTTTGGGTCGTCGACCGCCGGCACTACCAGGCCCCGTGGCCAGTACTGCCGGGCTTGAGGGTGGCACTACCGGGGTTGTACCGCCTGTACTACCGACTTCACTGGCCGAATTAGGTCTCCTTTAGTCCCTTTTCTCCGTTGTTTCTCCGCTTGGTTTAGTTGTTGTCCTTGCTTCTTAGTTGTCTTATTTGATTCTTGTTCGCCCTGTTTGTTCTGAGTTTGATCATTTTGTTGTCGTTTTGTTGTCGCTCGTTCGCGTAGACGTTGACGCGGTGGTGGGCGCCTGAGCGGATCTCGTTCGCGTTCCCGGAAGTGTAATCAGTATAAAGCAAACAGGCAAGCACCTCCTTTGACCATATTGATCCCATATTTGCAAATTTAATTTGAATTGCCAAAACTATTATGCATGCTTAAGAATTGGTACAAATGATAAATTGTGGGCATTGGTAGATAAACCTGGATTGAATGGTTTTCCTCGATTATCAGTTACGTTGTGATCCTTGTAAATCCCTAGGATAATGGTAGACACCGTATTAAGTGTCAATTGGGTTATATGTCTAATAATTGCATACGCTTAGCCCAGCGCTAGTACAATTGATTGTTGATTGGTGGACCCAGTCAATCAAATTCTTTTGGAAACTTAATTAGGATTTTGAAATGGTGGTTTTGGTGGAAAAAGCTATGTTGGTAAAAAGAGAGAAAGGAAAAAGTTGAAAGGTGGTTTTATGCCGGACGGACGGGTGGAGGTTTCGTCTGTGCAACCCTAAGGACCGAACTTGATGTTGTTAACTGAGTCAAATCGTACAACCACATGTGTTAGTATGGGATGACCTAAACGTAGTACAGGAGTGAGTGACTGGTCTTGCGCCGTGGTAGGTCGAAGTAGTTGGGCCAGTCAAGCGTCTTTGGTGCTGTCTAAGGGTCTCCCTCACCTCGCACAGGTGTTGGAGTATACCGTCCTAATACGGTACTGTTACAACAGTGAGGGCCTTGCTTTGGGTTGTGAGGCGATGGACGGTAATCGTAAACCATCGCGAAAGTTGTATTTGTTTTGTGTGTGGGGCTGATCACCCGCCATAGCAAGGGGTGCACTTCACCGAGGCTGACGCAAAACTAGAAACTCGCAAGTGGAATAGTTCCGTCACAGTCTAGCAAAACGGGTACGTTTCATATCGCGTGGCATGGTTGACATGATTGCTAGAGTGTGTCATGTAGGTAAAGTGTACAATCTCTGCAGAGAATAAATCTAATCGATTAGCCGTGCTCACGGTCACGAGCAGCTTGGATAATTATTATCAAGTATAGTATTTTTGGTTTTGTTTTGGAAAATATTTTGGAACCGGTAGATCTTTTAAATGTTGGGTTGTAACATGCAAAATGTTGAGTCGTTGGACCCAGAGACTGATTGGATTGGTAATTCAATTGTGCTGGTGGTGATTCTTGATGCCATATGATGGTATGTTGGATATTCAATTGTGTTGGTGGTGATTCTTGATGCCATGTGATGGTGGTGTTGGATAAATTGGAGGAAATTGAGTGTGGAATGAATTGTATATTGTATGTTGAATCATATGTTAAAATACTTCCTTTTACTAAATGCTTTATAAACTGTGCAACATTTCGAATCTATTAGTCTATTGCAAATAAATTTAGCTTTATGCAACTCTGAACTGGATTAGCAGCCTTTTTCATTGATTAACCTACATACTTATTAAACTTGCAAACACTAAAGTCTTGCGAGTACATACGTGTACTCACCGTTTGCTTTAAAACTGATTATCAAGCTCAGAAGGCAGAGTCAGGAGAGAAGAAGGCGAGCTAGGCGAGGATCGCTTCGATTCAAAGTTCGTCGGGTTTTGCTGCTGTAGTTTAGGTTTTCTCTCGGTCGCAACTCAGCTTCTGCCTTTGGGTTTGGGAAGGCACCCTGCTGCCGTTGCTGTACTCTAAGCTTCTATCCTTAGCTTTTGTAGCCATTTGGCAGAATTTCTTTCATGTATTACTATCTCGATGTAATCAAACCTGTACTACTGTAACCATTTTGTTAATGTAAGTGTTTTGATGCAACTTATTGTGGAAATATGTGGGTGCTAGGCTACTGATCCAGGAACTAGCACTAGGCACATATCTCGGGGAAGCTCGGGTTGGAATCAATCATTTGGCATATGACCACGTGCCGAGTGTGTCGTGCCGATTGATTGGCCTCAATCCGGGTACGGTTTGTAATTGGGGTTCGGTTTCCTAACGGGTTGCGTTAATTCCAGTCCGACGCAACAGTGAGTACCCGAATCTCTGTTACAAAGACCAGAGCCCCCACACCTCCCGAGAATGTGCATGGTTTCGAAGAATGGTTCACCACATCCTGAAGTCATGTGGCTTGAGCAAACTCTCACTATCATTTATAAGGACAATGCAGCTTGTGTTGCTCAAGTGCAAATAGGATATGTAAAAAGCAACCTCACAAAGCACATCAACCCCAAGTTCTTTTATGCTCATGAAATGTATAAAATGAACGAGATCAAGATACTGCACACTAAGTCGTGTGAGAATCTCGCAGATTTATTCACTAAGTCACTCCCAGCATCTACTTTTGAAAGTTGCGTTAGAGGAATTGGGATGATGAGACTTAGGGAAGTGCAGATTTTAGGGGGAGAATTTTCACATACTCCTACATAAATCTCGAACATGAAGTTTGATTACCCAACATGAATCTCAAAGATTAACATTGAAGTTTGAGTGAATTGTACTCTTTTTCCTTAGTAAGTTTTTCACAGAAGTTTTCTTACTTAAGGCTTTAATGAGGCAATTCGTGCAACACAACAAAACGTATGCTATGTACTTATTCTCTAAGTATTTTTCTTACTGGGTTTTTCTGGAGTTTTGATGAGGCATATGCATCTCGCGGCAAAGGGCCCAAGGGGGAGTATTGGGAAACCAGATGGCCCATGAAGCCCATATGATCCTTTAGCCGAAACCCTAGTCATAGGCTATAAATAAATGAGGATCCCCCATGCAATGGACATGCAATCAAAAAGTAATAGATCAATCTTCCTTCGATATTGTGTCTCCCTCTCTCTGTGTTCTCTACTACAAATCTATTGAGGAACCTTGGATTACACAGTAACATGATTTCTCAATAGTAACCTCCCACAAACACCATAGGCATGCCGCGAGACAGATGTTAATTGGTTGATAAGTGGAGTTATTGCAATGTCGTAAGCACAGTTATTTAAGCAACTTAGTCTACGTTTTCCCTCACAGTCCAACGTACTAACCACGTGCTAGATGGGTTCGTCTAGATTTTCCTAGATTTAATCCACTGACATCTCACACTTGTTTAGCTTTGACGAGAACTTTGATAGACAACTACACACTTTGCCGAAAAAAAAAGAATCATGTAATTTGTTATGTAAAACTTGGTTACTAAGGAAGTGTGATATGCACTTCACGTACAGCAAGAGTGTAAGACCCAAGTTTAAATTCCGCTTAAAGTCCAATCCCTGTTGGACGGGCCCAGCCATGCATAGTGTAAAAGGTTAATTCGAATGTGATATATATGAACCCAATAGATATTATATACTACAACTTATTTTAGATAAGTAATGTGTGACTAATCCCATCGATCACCACTCCACATGTACCACATAGACCTTCACACCAATGGACCGGAGTATTATATTCACTCCCCTCCTTAAGTGTTGACGCCCTCGGTACACCATATGCACAGTAAATGCCCAGAATCACCCTGTGGTACACGTTTGTGCATCTAGTGCAGACGCATATGTCATACTGTGTGTTCACTTTAGGCCCACACGTGCCATGCGCTATATCCAACACCCCTATCTCACACGCACCTTAAAACGAAGATTAATCCTTTGATATCATTTGTAATACCCTGGTCAAAATTTTGCTCAAAGCCAAGCCTCCATGGGGGTGAACCCATCCATGCATAGCACATCACTTACATTTTTGTCCTCGCTTCGTGTAAAAGGGTTAATCCAAAGATGCTTTATTTGGATCCAATATGTACTATATACTAGTACAACTTAGTTTAGATAAACAATGTAGGACTAACTCTACCACCGCTCCATATAGACTTTACGAGGCTTCACACTAATACGCCAAAATATTACAAAAAGTACTACTTCAACTTTGGCCGCAAAGCTCTGGATACTTTTATTTCATCTAACTTGAATAACCAAGGACTGAATTTTACTATAGATTCTGATAACTATGAGAAGTTTTGATTTGGTTATGATCCAAAGAGAAAAAAGAAAGTTTTTTTTCTTTTTTAATATTAAACCCCGGATACTCTTGACATTTCCTGAGGCCAAAAATGAAACTTTATTCACCCTTGGTGCGTGCATCAGCATTAGAGGTGGGCATTGGGCCGGGCTTTTTTGGGCTGGCCCGAAGCACGATGGGATGGCACGGTGCAAAGCACGGCACGCGCGGTTCCGTCTTGGGCGGACCGCACGCAAGCTGTACGGGCGTGCGGGCCGGGAACCACGACGACGGCGGCGCGACGACGGCGCGTTTGGGCGGGCCGTCTTGCGGCTGCACGAACGCGAAATCACGAATTAAGGCCTAAAAGTTGGCAGATATTGTTGATTCAGGGCATCTTCAAGCATTGCATTTATGTTTGATATTTTGTTGATGTGATTAGTCTCTTATGTAATTAAAATAGGTAGTTTAGTAGTAGTGATTTGTTTTATTTCTTTGTTCGTCACAATAGTAAAAATGGGTCGGGCTTGGGCCGGCACGGCACGAAGCAGGCACGAAGCGCAAATGGGCCGGGCTTGGGCTTGCCAAAGGTGAGTCGGGCCAGCCCGGCCCGGCACGGTGGGCACGATGGGCCGTCGTGGCACGGCACGGTTTCGGCCCGAAGCACGATGGGCCCGGGCTGGACCGGCACGGCACGGCACGACGCCCACCTCTAATCAGCATTAGCGCTGTATTTGCAGGGAAGAACTCTTGCAACCACAAACAACTAATTAAAGAGGACAACAAACTTGTTATCCTAAAATTCTATCTTGTTGTCCAAGAAATGATAACAATGGTAGACTTATTCTCATATTCATGGACCAAATACGCGTGGACTTCTAAAAAAAAATGGCATGTCGCAGGGCATCTTTCTTGCGTTAATTTAACCAGTGAAGAATGTACAGAATATTTTTCTCCCTGGCAAAACCAGACCTAGCTATCTACCAACCATATTCCCTTCATTTCATTCCCTTCCCTGTTCCCTTTCCTCATTCCCATTCCCTTTATTTGCTATCATCTCCAACAGATTCCCTTTAAAGAGAATTGTATAGGGAAAGGAGAGAGAATCCCTTACTAGAGGGAATGGGAGAGAGAATCCCTTCATGAAGGAAATGCTGAAGGGAATCTGTTGGAGCGCTGAAGGGAATGAGAATCCTTTCGCGAAGGGAAAGAAAGAGAGAGGGGACACGGTTAGAGATGGTCTAAGTCCAACAACGCGAGGTACGAGCCTCCGGTACGAAAGCCTTTGTGCTAAAAGTTTGACTTTGACTCTTTTTGGATATATATTTAATTAGATTGGCTGTCGCCGAGGAAAGTGCATGATCACGAATTTCTCTTACCTTCTTTTGCCCCATTTTTTTAATAGTCGATTTTCACCAAAATTCGATGGTCCAGTTGAATTTTTTGGTAGTCGATTTTTTAAGTGATTTTTGTCGATTTTTATCGAAATCGAGCGATTTTCACCGGTTTACGCCACATAAATCTTTTTGAATTATTTTTGAATTAGATCGATTTACTGAGTGGTTTTGGAAGCCGAGCCACATTGATACTGGCAAAAATCATGAAAATCGAGCGATTTTTGGAAACCTGCTTCGAAGCACGCTCTTCAGAAGGAATCACCCCATGCTGGACCACACGAATTTGTTAAAGTTACCATCCTTGTTGATTTGGTATGTCTTCCGTATACATGTGACAAGTGAAACCAATTTTATCGTGTAAATTATATGAAAATCATATGTATAAGTTTTCTAATATTGACAAAAAATTATCATACGTAGGGGAGGTGAGCTTCTACAACCTTGTAAAATGTAAAGATCAAAATCAATCGCATTTGAAAGATATGAAAAAGAAAAATTCGGCCTAAATAGTGATTTTCACTGTTCATCACTATCCATCTCGCTGATTGCCAGTTTCATATCTTTTAAATGCGATTGGGTTTGATCTTCCAATTTCACATGATAATAGAAACTCACCCCTCCTACGTATGGTAATTTTTTGAGATGTTTTGAAAATTTATACATATAATTTTTATAAAGTAAACGCAATAAAAATGGTTTTCATATGATATATCGCCCTAGAGAGAGAGAGAGAGAGAGTGCGTGCGTGCTACTATTGTTTGAAGCATCGGAGATGCTCTTTAAATTTATATTATTTTAGTTTAATACATACCCCAGTTTGTTCATATATGTTAACTATTATAAGAATGAGTTGGTGGTGATGGTGAGTCTGCCAGGTCATTCTTGGGCCAGAACAGTAGAGGCCCAAGGCCCAGTAGGTGAGTCCATCACGTCAGCCATTCACGTTTTTTTGTTCAGTGATTTTTCAGTAACGAATCTCAAATAAGTGATAGCTCAAGTTTTAAATTCTCGTCTTTTGTTTTTAAGAGTTTAGAACTTATGGTGTTATTATCTATTTGGGATCCGTTGCAACGCACGGGCATTTTACTAGTGATGGTGTTTGCACCAAAATTTGGCATATATTGAAATCAGTCTGAATCGGAAAAGAAGCGTTCGTATGGAAAGAAACCGGTAAACGAATCGGAAAAGGAATCCATTTCTAAAAAGGAAAAGAAATCAGATCAGAGGCCGATACGGATAAACGCACCATATCCATATACAACTCGGATCTGCCAGGTGTATTATAAAAGGGGGTAAACGTCAAACGAGAAAGGAATCAATCAATCCAACACAACATCTACTTTTTACAAGCTTTTTACACCGTCTTAGCTTCATAGATTTTTCCTTGCAAGTCGACGGAACCAACATAGCTGCGCATCGCCGATTGTTGGTTTTTGGCCGATTTCACCAGGTTCGATCTGCTTTGTTTTGCTGCGCATCGCCTTCTCAAAGCCGATTTTACCTTGTATCCGGATTAACCGTAACTGGTTGATCTAGTTATCCCCTAATCGGTTTTCAGCCGACTAGCGAAAAGCCGATAAACATTGCTCTATCGGCTTTGGTCAAATTACCAATTCTACCTTGTCAATTTCAGGTCAAATTGACCGGCACGCTCTGCAAACCCGGCGTTTGTCTCGTGTGTTCGAAGCTGAAAATCCTGCTTCACATTTTTAGCGCGAACATATTTTGGCACGCCCAGTGGGACCAAGAAGATCAATATGTCATCAACCGATAAGCCCACGGCCACCGCCGATATCAATACAGACGCCATAATCGCACCTCAGATGGCCGATTTAACCCCTGAGCAGCGGAAAGAAATCGAAGACCGAAAGGCGGCTTTGGAAGAAATAATGATGCGGTGTTTTCAGAAAACTCGCCGTGGCGTCACCCAAAGGGCTGCACTCCCCAGCATCAATCCTATCGGAGATTCATCATCCGAATCGGTAAGCCGATACGCACCCGCTTAAGCCGATTTATCAAGTATGATCGAGCAATCTGTTCATCATGCATTAATTAACTAGTCATCGGCTCTAGTATCCACATTAAAGCCAATGATAGAAAATAGTGTGAAGACAATTGCTCAGGAATTGGCTGTGTCTGGGAGCCTGCTAGATCCACCACAAAGCATCCCTACGTACCCAGTGTACTCCATAGCACCTAACACCAATACAGTAAAAGTGTCGGCTCAAACACCCGTCATGGTGCCGACTCAGCCCACCGTTCTGAAACCAAGCATACAGAGAGACGGATTTACGCACTACCATGGGCACACAGATGGGGCTAAAATAAGCGCACCAAACCCATCGAACGGACCCTCCAGCAGCATCGGTTTATCGGCTTATCAGCCGATCGAAACAGATCAGGTTCCACAATCACGGGGAGCCGCAACAATGAAACAAGCGTCGTATAGGGTGATACCGTACGTTGAGCCGTTCGCGCCCATACCCGATGCATTGGTTTTTAATCATGATTATGACCAAGTACCAAAACCTCCTGCGGCGCGATTTGGACAAAGACCCGAGTTTGCACTCGGGGGGCAGGGCGCGAACAATGAGAATTGGTAATGTCTGGTTGCACCACAAGCCGACAATGTCAATTGGGCAGAACAAATTGCCAACGTTTTGAGAGAACAGTTCGGCTTACAGCCCAGAGGAAGGGTGATCGGCTACAGGAAGCCGTATCCCGATTACATAGATCGAATGCCATACCCACACAACTTTAGGATACCAGACTTTGCTAAATTCTCGGGTGATGATTCTGTTACCACAATTGAGCATATCGGACAGTTCATGGCTCAGTGTGGGGAGACTGCACAGTCCGATGGATTAAAAATTAGATTGTTTCCTTTATCATTGTCTAGTGCTGCATTCACTTGGTTCACTAATCTACCCCCAAATTCAGTTCATGTGTGGAACGATTTAGAAAGCCGATTCCATGAATACTTCTTTTCGGGGATTATGGAGCTTAGGATTTCTGATCTTAGTTCAGTCCGACAGAGGTACGGCGAATCGGTTTCCGACTATATCAGAAGATTTAGAGGCGTACGGAATAGATGCTTCAGTGTAACATTACCCGATGATCAATTGGCCGATTTAGCATTCCAAGGGTTAATCCCGCCATTAAAAGAAAAGCTATCGGGCCAAGAGTTCCCCGATTTAGGCCACTTACTCCATCGCGTATCGGCACATGAAAGCCGATATGCAGAGAGCAAAGGGTTTAAAGATAGATTTAAGCCGAACTGTAATGAAAAGGCCAAAGTAAACATGGTAGATTACAATTCAAGCGACACCTCTGAGGACGAAGTAGAGGTAAACATAGCCGAGTGGACCAAGGGTTCTAAAAAGCCACTCGTATGCTCTCTACTCAAGCCGACGAAAAATAGGGCGGAAATCAAGTATTCATATGATGTTTCAAAGTGTGACAAAATATTTGATTTATTGTTGCAAGAAAAACTCATAAGATTACCAGAAGGACACGTCATACCGTCGGCCGAGGAAGTTAAAAAGCGAAGGTACTGCAAATGGCATCATTCGTTTTCCCATAACACTAACGATTGCAATATTTTTCGACAACAGATTCAATCGGCCATCGCCGATGGGAGGTTAAAATTTGCGGAGGAATCGGCTATGCAGATAGATATGAATCCTTTTCAAGTCAACATGGTTCAGTGCTCACGAAAAGGGAAGGGGCCTGCAGAAGATAACAAGCCGACCGAAGGAATCAAGGCACGGCCCAAAGACGAAACAGTGCAAATCACTATCGGCTCTATACAAATAGAAGCCGATAGAAACGGGCAGAATTCAAGAATGATAAAACCAAAAGGAAACCTGGAGATCGGCAAATGGTATCGGGCTGAAAGGGCTCCAAGAAAGGTTAATTTTAAGCCAAAGCCAACATTCTCGCAACTTCTGGGGAAGTATGAAAGAATAAGTCAAAAGTACAGTGCCCGACGGTCTCAAGGCCCTCGCAGGTTTAGTCCAGAGACGGGAGAATATTGGCAGTCCGATGCGATACCTCGACCGGCTACCGAAGAAGAAAGACACCGGCAATGCCCCTTTTGGCAATTTTGCTGGGAGAAGGGGATGACCTTACCAACAGTCATGTCCTGTCCCATGCAATACTCGTCTATGTATCGGCCAAACCAATCAGTAAAAGACAGGTTGACTAGGCCGGTGCACGATCGGCTGAATATGAAATACAGGAGGCCGATCCATGAAAGATTGTCAACATCAGAACATGGCGAGTCCTCCCGAACTCAAGAATTATCGGATTCTCATAACACAAGTAGAATGGAATCTGACAGCGAGATGGGCAATTTAGCTGGGAAGATAAGAAAGCCGATAGAACCCAAACCCAGGTGGTGTCCCTCAGGTCTTAGCAAGTCTCAACGCAGGCGGCTTCAGCGCTTAAAGACATAGGAAGAAAGGGAGGCCGAGAAAGAAAGCGAAAGGGATCGGATGTTCAATAAGTTAAGGCCAATACCAGTTGTGAAAAAAGAATGGAGAAAGAAGGAACAGACCGATAGTGACTCAGATCAATCGGTCGAATCCGGGTCCCCAATGGTCCGGGATGATACACTGCCAATGGATATAAACATGGTGTTCACCTTACCTGCTGAGTTCAGAACCGAGGAATCGGCTGAAGAAGTGTTCGCCCAACTATGCCTCGGTGCACCAAACGCTGTGTTTGAAAAACCACAAGATATGCATCGGCATCTGAAACCTTTATACCTCAAAGGGTACATTAATGGTCGACCGATATCTCGTATGTTGGTCGATGGTGGAGCGACAGTCAATCTGATGCCGTTAAGTACTTTTAGAAAATTGGGTAAAGCCGATGAAGACTTGATCAAAACAAACATGGTGCTAAATGACTTCACGGGAGACCCTACTAAGGCTAAAGGTGTAATGATGTCGGAACTGACAGTCGGTAATAAAACTTTGCCGACTGCATTTTTCGTGATAGAAGCCAAAGGCAATTACAGTGTGCTCCTTGGGCGGGACTGGATCCATGCCAATTGCTGCATACCATCAACTATGCATCAGAAATTGGTGCAATGGAACGATGATACAGTAGAAGTTGTACCAGCCGACACATCGGCTCATATCGCCATGGCCAGCCCTGATACCAATTGGCCACACGAAGAAGCCGAATGTATATCAGGAAAGGTCTTGAACGATTGCGATTTTATCTGCGTCGAGAAGACAGGATTCAAGCCGATCAGCGTCAAACCCAGTACGTTTTATTGGACAGACGAAATAGTAAGAAGATGGAGTCCAAGGCACTAGCAAAGCTACAAGAAAAGGCAAGAAGCTATCGGCAAGAAGGATACGAAGAAGCTGTTGAGGATTTTGAAGAAGAAAGAAAAGGGTTAGAATTTACTTCTGCCGATTTGCTCGAAGAAATTGACATTGGGGAAGGTGATAGCAAAAGACCAACGTTTGTAAGTGCTAAATTAGAACCCAGTTATAAAGCAAAGTTAGTCGAACTACTCAAAAAATATAAAGATTGCTTTGCGTGGGAATACTATGAGATGCCAGGCTTAAGCCGACAACTAGTTGAACATCGGCTACCCATAAAGCCTGGGTATCAGCCATTCAAACAGTATCCTAGGCGATTTAATCCTACGTTGTATGACGCTATAAAGGAAGAAGTAGGACGATTGCTAGAAGCGAAGTTTATCCGGCCTTGCCGATATGCTGAATGGGTCTCGAATATCGTCCCTGTAAAAAAGAAAAATGGCAAACTTAGGGTGTGTGTTGATTTTAGAGATTTGAACAAGGCCACACCAAAAGATGAATACCCGATGCATATAGCCGATATGCTTATCGATGCTGCATCCGGAAATAAAATCATAAGTTTTTTGGATGGAAACGCCGGATACAATCAGATATTCATGGCCGAAGCCGATATACCCAAAACGGCTTTCAGATGCCCAGGAGCTTTAGGGCTATATGAGTGGAAAGTTATGACCTTCGGTTTGAAAAATGCCGGCGCCACTTATCAGCGTGCTATGAACCATATTTTCCATGACCTGATTGGCAATACTGTGGAAATATACATTGACGATGTGGTGGTAAAATCCAAAGAAAACTGGCAACATTTAGCCAATCTGGAGAAGATGTTCGAAAGCACAAGGTTACATGGGTTAAAAATGAACCCTCTGAAGTGTGCTTTCGGAGTATCGGCGGGACAATTTCTTGAGTTTACAGTACATGAAGGAGGGATTGAAGTAAACCAAGCCAAAGTAAAAGCTATAGCCGATACTAGACCGCCGACAAGCAAAAAGGAGTTGCAAGTATTGATTGGGAAAATCAACTACTTGCGACGTTTCATTTCGAACTTGTTAGGACGTATTCGGGCCTTCACACCACTGTTGAAAATTAAAGACGACCAAGAGTTCAAATGGGGAGCCGATCAACAAAAGGCCTTCGACGACATAAAGGGTTATCTGATGAGTCCACCAGTATTGACCGCACCAAAACATGGTATACCTTTTAAGCTATATATATCGGCTGAAGGCGATACAGTAGGAGCAGTTTTAACACAGGAAGCCGATAGGAAAGAACGAGCGATATTTTATCTAAGCCGACGCCTTTTAGATGCGGAAACCAGGTATCCCCTAGTAGAAAAACTGTGCCTATCTTTGTATTTTGCTTGCACTAAATTAAGGCATTATATGCTGGCGTCGAGATGCGTTATAGTCTGCAAAACCGATATAATCAAGTATATACTATCTGCACCAATTTTGCGAGGTCGGCTTGGTAAATGGGCATACGCCTTAACTGAGTTCGATTTGACCTATGAATCGGCTAAATCTGTGAAAGGGCAAGCTGTAGCCGATTTTATCGCAGGAAGCGAAACATTAACAGGAACGACCGATGTAGCTCCTTGGCAGTTATATTTCGACGGATCCGTTTGCCAAGAAGGCGAGGGCATCGGTGTAATATTAATTTCACCTAAAAAACAGGAGTACAATTTCATGTATCGGTTGAATGGCCGATGCTCAAATAATCAAGCAGAGTATGAAGCGTTGCTAAGAGGGCTGCAATTACTGGATAGCGTCGGGGTAAAAGACGTTGAAGCTTTCGGGGACTCGATGTTAATTGTACAACAAGTCAAAGGTGAATACCGATGCAATGATGGTGCGCTAATCCAATATTTGCAGCAATGCCTCCAGATTATCGAGACGTTTACTACATTTTCCATAGAACATATCCCCAGAGAAGCTAATGACAAAGCAAACCGATTGGCACAATGTGCATCAGGATACAGGATTGGAAGCCGACAAGAACCAATCGAGCTAAACGTTTGGCCGATTTTATGTGTCCACCCTGTCGACTGGAGAAAAGAAATAAGGGATTATTTGTCAGACCCATCTAAGCCGACTGAGCAGAAGGTCAGGCGCAAAGCACTCAAATATGTTCTACTGGAAAATGTATTGTACTTTCGAACCATGGAAGGTTTATTGCTAAGATGCCTGGGAACTGAAGAAGCCAAAATAGCAATGGGAGAAGTCCATGAAGGAATTTGTGGATCACATCAATCGGCCCATAAAATGAAATGGATACTGAGACGAACGGGATATTTTTGGCCGACAATGTTAGAAGACTGCTTCAAATATTATAAAGGGTGCCAAACATGCCAAAAGTTTGGTAACATACAGTCAGCACCAGCATCGGCTCTGCATCCGATCATCAAGCCATGGTCGTTTAGGGGATGGGGCATAGACATAATCGGCCAGATATTTCCATCATCCAGCAAAGAACATAAGTTTATTCTCGCGGCCACAGATTATTTCTCAAAATGGGTTGAAGCTATACCACTCAGGAAAGTTACTAGCAGAGAGCTGATCGACTTTGTAAATGAGCACATCGTCCATCGGTTTGGGATCCCACAGACAATCACTACCGATCAAGGGACTGTGTTCATGTCGAAGGAGTTCAAAGACTTTGCAGAGAGTCTCGGGATAAAACTACTCAACTCCTCCCCTTATTATGCTCAGGCCAATGGGCAGGCCGAAGCGTCGAACAAAACATTGATAAAGCTAATAAAAAGAAAAATTGAGGAAGAACCAAGGAAATGGCATTCAACGCTATCGGAAGCTTTATGGGCTTATCGGCTATCTCATCACGGATCAACTAAATTATCGCCTTTTCAGTTGGTTTATGGACAAGAAGCCGTTTTGCCCGTGGAAATTAACATCGGCTCAGTAAGGCTATTTAAGCAAAATAATTTGCCAGCCGATGAATACAAACAAGCAATGCTTGACAATCTAGATGACTTAGCTGAACTAAGGCTGATTACGCTAGATCGGCTTAAGAGGAATAAGGAAAGGGTTGCCAGGTCATACAATAAAAAGGTGATTTTGAAATCTTTTAATCAAGCCGATTTGGTCTGGAAAACCGTGCTGCCGATCGGTTCTAAGGACAGTCGATTCGGCAAGTGGTCTCCAACGTGGGAAGGGCCTTACAAGATAAATCGGCCGATTGGCGGAAATTCGTATATACTGGAGTCCTTAGACGGATTCATACTACCTAAAGCAATCAACGGGAAGTACTTGAAAGCGTATTACCCCAGCATATGGATTGGGTCCTAACTACAAGAAGAGAACATCAAGAATCAATTACAAAAGCACGTGCATATAAAATCGGTCATACGGCCGATCAAGTCAGACATTAATCATCATTTACAAAAGATCGGTTACGTAGCCGGTACACATCTGTTCATCAAGAAAAGTCAAGTCAATGGAGCCCGGAACCAGGCAAATGAGCCCCCAAAGCCGATAGTGCCGCTGCCGCCCTGCCAATAGTAGCTTGGACACTATCTATCAGTTGTTGATCGGCCCCTGCATCACCCGGAACTGGAACTATCTTAGCCGATTGATTCTTGACTTGAGTGAAGATTTCGCCAATTTGTCGCCTCTGGACTGCCAACGAAGACGTCGACTCGGTGATATTAACCTGACATTCTGCGAGCTCTTTTGTAACCAAGGCCAACTGCTCTTCAAGTTTCTTCTTGGCCGATTCCAGCTCTTGAGCTTTGTTCTTGGCCAACTTAAGAGTAGCAGCGCCTTGGTCGAATACGTTCTTCTGGAGTTTGGCATTTGCTATAAGCTTGTCCAAAATCTGTTGATCATCTTGTTGGGCCTTCCTTTGTACCATCCTTAATTTGGCCGATTCTACGTCTAGCCGACGAGCGTCCAAATGACAGATTTCGAGCAATGCGTTCATGGCTGCAGGGGGGAGATCGGCTTGAACGGCCGCCATGGCATGTCTCGGAGGTTGGGTGTTGGCCAAAATAGCTGCCTCCGGCTGCATCACTTCATCCAGGAGGCGGTTGAGTCGCTCTTGCATGCCCGGCTCAGCAGTAACGGCAGTCGACGCTGGCGCGGAGGCCGCTATTATGCGTTGAATATCGGCTGGGTAATCATCAGTAGCCAGGACCTCCGGGTCGTCAAGCTCATCCAAAGTAAAGCCCAGCAGATCAGCCGGGTCCGTCAACAGCACTTTGGGATCAGGATCGGGGATATCGATCGTTGGGGGCGGCACTGCCGGTGGCGATGGAGGGATAGCCGATGTGGCACCTTGAGTATCGGTTACAACCCCCACAATTTGTACTGATGGAGATTGCTAAGGAACAAAAGCAAGTCAGTAATACAAAACAAACGCAAAACAATGTCGCTCTAAACAAAAACAAGACTCACATCGGTAGCCGAGTGCTCCGGAGAACCATCGGGTTGGCGACTCACAGGCCTGGGCGAACGCCTAGCAGATTTCTTCCTTCTCTCTGCGACAACTCTGGGTTAACATTTACAAAATAAGGAACATAGTAACCGATACGAGAAAGTAACTTACTTGGAGTACGCTGGCGAGCTAAGTCCGATAAGGATGGACCTTGGATACCCAAGTTGCCCGAGGTGTATCCCGTGGTGCCGATAGATTGACCCGGGCGTCTCTGTCGGCCACTACTGGCAGAAGCATGGGGATCGGCCACTTGCTCGCCAGCAGCAGCAGTACCACCCTTAAAAGGACCGAAGACATTCTCAGTGAAAGCCGATAACCAGCGTAAAAACTTGGAAAAATCAAACACCGGTACCTCTACGGCTACTGATGAGTTGCTATAACCGGAGCTCGCGCTGGACCCAGAAGCTACCGCCGGCTCACGAAAATCGGGCAAAAATAAGTGGATTATGGCCGATGGAGTCCTATCCATAAGTACAGCTTCTGATATTCTAGCCCACCACTGTGAGAATGCAGCTGACCGACGGGAATTAAGGACAAAATGCGGTGTCGAAAGAATTTGCAAATCATCGGCTACTTCAAGGATAATCTCCGCGGCAACGCTGTTAGATACCCGAGCATGAGGTTCGACACAAGATAGTAGAGGAAAGGAGGGGATGGTTTGCCCAAAACCCAATTGACGGGCATAGATCGAAGGGTGATAAAACTCATAGGATGGCTGGAATGTCCGATTGCGTGTATTTAAGCCAGCATGAATAATGCAAGGAGAGAGGATGATTTTGTACAAGTCTAAAGTAGACTGAGGCATCAAAGAGCTGTCGGCATCTAAGTGGAGGAATGATGGGTATGGGCAATCGGCTACATCAGTGTATCGGAAGAAGTCTTGTTGACCAAAAGAAGTCCTGTCTAGGGTAAGGAAGAAGCTGAGGTATTTGTGCAAGCCGACATGATCTATTTTTAGTTCACCAGCTGAAGACATGATGAATCTCTCACCATAAGATCGGCTAACTCTATACTGGGGGACTACGTGTTCCAGATAATCTTCCCGAGGGAAAGTTGAACTCCCCGAAGGCTCAGATAAGATGGATCGGCTAAACATGCAATGGAGCCACGTCTGGATAAACCACAAAGGGCCTCCTATGTTACCGACGACGTGTTTTGCAAAGCCAGAAAAAAGCCGACTACGAATTACATACATCATTTGATATACCGCCCCGAGGAACATCTTGCCGAGAGAAAGCCGACGCCCCTCCACCAAACGTTCCGCCACCAACTAAAAAGATTGGGTGGGACCAAGGGAGGCACCACAGAACAAGTATCGGTCTAGCTAAAGATTGATAAAAGCGACATGCTCTTCGGCCAATACCGGACCATTGACCTTATTGTTATTCTGAATATACTTGTGCCATCCCTCACATTTCTTTCGGATTAATTTAAAAATGGGCTTCCCGCTAAAGGCCGATAGCTGATCCCCATCTGGCCTGAGGCAGCATAGTTGGGCCACATCTAGTAAGGTGGGGCCGATTGGACCAGACGGGAATAGAAAAGCGTTGAAAGAATCCGACCAAAAGTAACAAGCTGCGGCTACCAAAGATTCATTGGCCTCAGGATCGGCTAAACTCAAAGGGAGGGACTCAGCTATGCCCATTCTTTTCCATTCTACCCTCTTTTGAACCGATACCCTAATAAACCAGGATCTCCATCCCTTCAGATTCGTGGGCCAAGCCCTAAAACTTTTTCCCCACTCAGAAATATTGTACCCAGCAGCCGACAATGGGAGTCTAGGGATCTCATCATTGATAACTGTGTCGGCCGACATGGTACCTATCGGTCCTAGGAAGAATTGATTTGAACTTTGAGGAATTGGAACGAATACCTGAGAGGGTCCATGTCAGCCGATTTGAAAAGAGTGAAAGAGAGGCGAAGAAAGCCGATGATGCGTGATTCGAGAGCTTGAAAGCGTGCAAATGACCGTGGGGGGACCCCCATATTTATACCACGGTGAAAAGAAGGCGAACGGGCGGGAGCAGTTGTGCATTTAAAACGCACCGAGATTTTTACGGCACGGTTAATGGGGTGGTTCTCGAAAAAGATTCTTCTATAAAGCCGATACGGACGAAAAGCCGATAATCTTTTTGGAAAATAACAAGTTATCTTCCAAAAAGCCGATAATCTTTTTGGAAAATAACAAGTTATCTTCCAAAAACGGGGGGCATATGTTTGCACCAAAATTTGGCATATATTGAAATCAGTCTGAATCGGAAAAGAAGCGTTCGTATGGAAAGAAACCGGTAAACGAATCGGAAAAGGAATCCGTTTCTAAAAAGGAAAAGAAATCAGATCAGAGGCCGATACGGATAAACGCACCATATCCATATACAACTCGGATCGGCCAGGTGTATTATAAAAGGGGGTAGACGTCAAGCGAGAAAGGAATCAATCAATCCAACACAACATCTACTTTTTACAAGCTTTTTACACCGTCTTAGCTTCATAGATTTTTCCTTGCAAGTCGACAGAACCAACATAGCTGCGCATCGCCGATTGTTGGTTTTTGGCCGATTTCACCAGGTTCGATCTGCTTTGTTTTGCTGCGCATCGCCTTCTCAAAGCCGATTTTACCTTGTATCCGGATTAACCGTAACTGGTTGATCTAGTTATCCCCTAATCGGTTTTCAGCCGACTAGCGAAAAGCCGATAAACATTGCTCTATCGGCTTTGGTCAAATTACCAATTCTACCTTGTCAATTTCAGGTCAAATTGACTGGCACGCTCTGCAAACCCGGCGTTTGTCTCGTGTGTTCGAAGCTGAAAATCCTGCTTCACATTTTTAGCGCGAACAGATGGAAAAACAATGAGTTGGACCATGAAGTGCGAACTTGCTTAATTGTGCCATTTAGGCATTTAAGGCTGGTATTTTCTGCCACTTAATCGGGATGCGGTCTTAATGATTCATTTAGAATTTCATCAGATTAAAACGGAAACTTCTGAGGACTCTGACTGTGCGTAACTTAGTTGTTCATCATGGTTATTCGTGTGAATTTTCCATTCTGATTATGATTTTCTTGGATTTTGAATTTGTGACCTACACTTGTAAACCTAATATGATCGACTGCACTGGCCAATTATTTTTAAGAGAGGTGTTTATATGTTTTTTTAAAAGTTATATTAATATTAAAACATAAATAAAGAGTAAATGGTGATTACTTATCTCTTTGCTTACTTCAATATTTATGCAACTTGTATTGAGTAGGCTTGGTAACAATCAACGATTCAATCTATGCTAAATTTCAATAATAAAAATAAGCTCAAGCTTGAGTAACCTCAGTAAAAATTAACATACGATAATATTTAGCAAGTATTATATAAAATTTTTGAGCTTCATAGGCTATTTAAACTTGAAATCAAACTCAAGCTCGACTCACCTCTCTTAGAATGAATCGAGCCTAAAATGGATGAGCTTAAGCAGCCCACGAGACAAGAGTTTTTTTTACAGCCTAGCGTTAACCACCTTTCTTTTAGGGGATTGTAGAAAGCAGTTTCTAAAACTTGGATTGTTAAAATCTGGTTGAAAAGCTAATGGCTGTTTGGTAATCCAGATTATAGTGTGTTTGGATTGCTGTTTCTACAATAGGGGGTGGCAATGGTGAGTAATTTCAACTGAAGTTCCATAGACATTTTGGTCTTTTGCAAAAAAAAAAAAAGCTAAGAAAAACTCATCTAAAGTGGATTGTGGGATTGCTATAATATGCTCCCTAGATTGTTACAATTTAAATTAAAAATTGCCTATTTATTTACCTTCTATATTTTAAAAAGCTGCTTTCTGCCCTAAAGAAACAACGATAAACGACTTGCCGCCGCAGATTCACGGTTACACCCTTCCAATTCGTTTAATTGCTCTCCAAACCCCACACGGCGACGGCGTGAAGCGGAATTGGCGGTAGGAGAGATCGAGTTGAAAAATACGAGACTATAAAACCGGAGAAGGAAGAAGGCTTATTCGTTGGTTACTGCTAGTTCAACACCTCTTCTCCTTCTCCGAATCCGGCAGCAGCAGCTGCTCGTCGATGGACACCTCGACCCACTCGAGGGGCCCCGCCGCCGCGGGCTTCTTGACGCAGGCCAACGCCCTCCTCCGCAAGAACCTCTGCTTCCAGGTCCCCTTCCTTCCATTCTTGCTCTGTTTCTTGATTCCTCCATTTCTTGTGGATTCATACGATCTTGATTCGGAGCGCCGTTTCATTTTGATCGTCATCTTTGGTGCCGCGGGTGCAGAGGAGGAACCTGAAGACGAACGTGGGCATCACCTTCTTCCCGATCGTCCTCTGCGTGTTGCTCGTCGTGCTGCAGAGCGTCATCGACCGGGAGTTCGACAAACCCAAGTACCGCTGCGGCTGCGCCTGCGTCCAGACCGGCGCGGACGGGGCCTGCGCGAGGACGGAGTGTGGCGTCCAGCACTCCACGCTGGACCAGGTCGCTAGCTGCCCAATCCCCAGCCCGCCACGGTGGCCGGCCCTGGTTCAGGTGCCCCGCCCCGAGTCCCGGGCCGTCCAGAGCGCCTCCCAGTCGCTCGACGGTTTGCCTGACCCGGCCTGCCGGGGCACCGGGTCCTGCCCTTCGTCTGTCCTCGTCACCGGAAGCAACCGCTCGCTTGCTGAAAGTATGCTCCATGTCATGGTGCACTAGGACACACCCACACACACAATGTTCATTGTTTCTTTCTCCTGATTCGCAGGTCTTTCGGGTGGACTGTTTCCTACTCTGTCTTCCTCTTTGAATTTCACGGATTCTCTCGATACACTCTCCAAGATTGTTCCTGTGAGTTTCCTTCATGCCTAAATTGCAGGCCTCGCTTATACAGCTGTGATATCGCGATTTCTGATGCGTGGGGCTTTTGGTTGGATCTGTTTGTCTCAGGGCTCAGACACGCGGACATGGACAACACAGTTTATAGAGCCAGTGTTTATCCCAGGGAATACTTTGTATCTGGTCCAGCCTCAATGTTTGTCCAATTTATCGCAGACAATTTCATACAATGCCGGGGGCATACCCCTTCAGCTTAGTAAGTAGAATTTTTCTTCATTGGCATCTTTATGCTGAGGTAGGTGTTAAGACCAACTATGTACAAGGACAGAAAGACAGGGTATAGTGTATACTGAATGTGGAGTTAGTTCCTCTCCAAAAGAATAAGGCGTTAGTTCAAGTGAAACTATGAGACAATCATGGACATTTGGAATTACTACCTCATGTGTGTAAGCTTAAATTCACTTGCAGAGAAGCACTGGAGCACATATATAGTCTTTGGCCTGGTAATTGCAGGGTATTTATCATCATTATCAATGCTCAGACTTAACTTTCATCTTTTGCTATTGTATTTGTTCGTTCTGTTTGTCACTAACTACAAAAGGAGAAACAGATCATTTGTCCAGTTGCCATCAAATATCATAAAGTATTATAGGCTCCTACGACTAGGTCACTGGGATTTAAAGTATTCCTGTAAAAAGCTAGGATTGAAATTATGTTTTTCTAGCATTTGTTTGTTATTGAATTCTTGAGTTATCTCTTTGACAATTAGATGAAAGACCATCAGTTTCATATATATTGTTTCCTAGGCCTTCGAAAATATGCAGTTCTGATTTTTTTTTAATTGTCCAGATATAGCCTGCATTCAAGGTTTGTCATTATGGCGTGAAAGTGCATCACTAATCAATGATGAACTATTTAAGGGTTTTAGACAGCAAGGAGGAGGAGGAGGAGGAAAGACAAATGAATTCATTGCAGGTAATCACGTCTTCAGATCTAGTTCAACAAAATGTTTGTCATTGTTAGTTCAGTGGTTCCTTTTCTTGTGTATTAAGTTGGCTTTTCTCCATAGGTTATGATTTCTTGAACACAAATAAGAATGGCCTTGAAATAAACATTTGGTACAACTCTACCTATAACAACAACACTGCATATGAATCCATAGCATTGTTGCGAGTTCCACGCTTGGTTAACACGGTATGTACTTTGACCTACCTCACAACCTCATGCCTAGTGATTTTCATTTGTATTGTAATTACTGATACAACTTACACCATCTCTCCTATAGGCGTCTAATGCATACATCAAATTTCTTAGAGGAAGTGGAGTGGAAATGTTTCTTGAATATGTTAAAGAGATGCCGAAAGTAGGAACAAAACTTAAATTTGACCTCTCTTCTCTTCTTGGTGCACTATTCTTCACATGGATCATTGAACTACTCTTTCCAGTGAGTATCATATACAACCTTTCTTAAGTAAAGTAGCAAAAATGGTTAAAATGTTGAGTTAGTACTACATTTTTCCCAGGTGATCTTAACATATATCGTGTATGAGAAGCAACAGAAGCTGAAAATTATGATGAAGATGCATGGTCTGAAGGATGGGCCTTACTGGCTGATATCTTATGCTTACTTCTTTGCTCTATCGGCTGTCTATATGGTACTGTTTGTGATTTTTGGCGCCTTGATAGGTAATGAATTGGAAATTTCCCAAAGAAATTATATTTATTGCAAATAAATTTATATAATTTAAGACTTTAATTTCTTCTGTGCAGGTCTAAATTTCTTTAAAACAAATGGCTACAGCATCCAGTTTGTTTTCTACTTCATCTACATAAATCTTCAGATTGCACTTGCATTTTTTGTGGCATCCTTCTTTTCCTCTGTCAAAATAGCCACAGGTTTGTGATTCAAATACTCAATTTCTGCAGTGCTTCTAGTCCTATGTTGTGAGCGACTAATTTGAGAAATTGCTGCGCTGCAGTTGTTGGTTACATATATGTATTTGGTTCTGGCTTACTAGGGGCATTTCTTCTGCGTTTTTTTGTTGAGGATACTAGTTTCCCAAGTAAGTTCCTTTCTTATTTATGTTTGACAAACTCTCTTTACATCTTATGTATGACAAGATTTGTTTTTCCATACAAAGAGGGCTGGATAGTAGTCATGGAAATCATCCCTGGATTTTCACTGTACCGAGGGCTATATGAGCTTGGTCAATATGCATTCTTGGGAAATGCAATGGGAACCAATGGTATGAAGTGGGCTAATTTGAGCGACCCAGTTAATGGAATGCGTACTGTCTTGATTATCATGGTTGTTGAGTGGGCAACAATTCTCCCATTGGCATTTTATTTGGATCAAGTCTCATCATTGGGTGGTGGAGTCCGAAAAACACCCTTATTCTTCTTAAAATGTTTTCAAAGGCGTGCTCTATCATTGCGGAGGTATAGCTTTGGGCGACAAGGATCTAAAGTAGTTGTTGAAATGGAGAACCCTGATGCTGCTCAAGAAGTAGGTTAATCCCTTACATATTTCTAAAAAATACATATTTATTTTATTTCTTATTTTGTTAAATTATGTTCAGAGAGAGGTAGTTGAGCAACTTCTTCTGGAATCCAATGCCAACCAAGCTATCATATGTGATAACCTAAAGAAGGTTTACCATGGAAGGGATGGAAACCCTGATAAGCTTGCAGTTCGAGGGTTGTCTCTTGCCCTCCCTAAAGGCCAATGTTTTGGAATGCTTGGCCCGAATGGAGCTGGGAAAACATCCTTCATCAGTATGGTACAGTGACAAGACGTAGTACTTTGATTTTCTGAGGTAATCAGGCAACATTATGCGCTCCGTAGTGATATATTTTCCATTTTTCCTCCGCAGATGATTGGGCTCATTCCACCTACATCTGGCACTGCTTATGTCCATGGAATGGATATAAAGACCGATATGGATGACATCTATACAAATATGGGTGTATGCCCACAACACGAGTACAGCCTTGATCTATAATTAACCTAATAACATTTTTCTTATAGCTCTCCATTGCAGACTATATTGTCATATCTGCTAATGCTGTTTGAAATATAGCTTACTTTGGGAAACATTGACGGGAAAAGAGCATCTGCTATTTTATGGGAGACTAAAGAATCTTAAAGGCACCGAGTTAGTCAAGGTATAGTTCTGAAATTTTTCGTGTCTCTGCACCAATGTCTATTATTTACCTTCATTGTGAAATGTTGTCCTACATGTTCATTAATTATTCCTTGCATTAACTATTCAGATCACTATATACATGAATACATCAATATTTGAATTCACAAATATGTTCTACTGTCAGGCAGTTGATGACTCTCTGAAGAGTGTTAACCTATTTCATGGCGGTGTTGGTGATAAGCAAGTGGGGAAGTACAGTGGGGGCATGAAACGAAGGCTTAGTGTCGCAATCTCATTAATTGGGGACCCCAAAGTACTACTCTAATCTCTGTTTATGTTGTCAACTGCACAAAATATAATGGAATGCGCAAATTAAAAATTCCTTTTTAGGTTGTTTTCATGGATGAGCCTAGCACAGGACTAGATCCAGCGTCAAGAAATAACCTGTGGAGTGTTGTGAAGGAGGCAAAGAAAAACCGTGCCATCATTCTTACAAGTATGGAACTTTCCTAATCTTCTCTTTAATGCTTCTATAGACACCATAATTGTGAATCATCAAGTATGATGTTTTACAGCACATTCAATGGAAGAGGCAGAGGTACTATGTGATAGACTCGGTATTTTTGTGGATGGTGGTTTCCAATGCCTTGGAAATCCAAAAGAGGTAACTTACCTATTTACCTGTATGAAGCACATAAGTAGATTTTCTGTGACTTTCCTACTTTATTAAACACTTGCAAATATTTGGCATTGCAATATTTCCAGCTGAAAGGTAGATATGGGGGTACCTACGTGTTCACAATGACAACCTCTTCGGAACATGAACAAGAGGTTGAACAGCTGGTTCAGCGTTTGTCACCAAGTGCAAACAGGATATATCACATATCGGGAACACAGAAATTTGAGCTGCCAAAGCAGGAGGTGAAGATAGCAGACGTTTTCCATGCAGTTGAGAGTGCGAAACGCCGGTTCAGCATACACGCTTGGGGCCTCGTCGACACCACCTTGGAAGATGTCTTCATCAAGGTTGCCAAGGGAGCACAAGTGTTCAGCGTGATCGCATAACTAGTATGTTGGATTTATAGGTGATTATTTTTACTTAGCACGGTGCTTGAGGTGTATATTTACTATAGTAAAGTTGTATATTTAAAATTTTGAGTTGTACATTTAGCAAATACAGATGTACTCTATTCATATTGTTACCTATATATGATGCTAGTAAGTAGTGTGCATACTTTTTAAAAATTGTACAATTTTGTTCTTTTCAATATACATCTTAAACGTTATAAATACCATGCTTAGAAAGTATTGTAGCTATCTCATGCTTTTCCTGTGGTACTTTCCACCGTAACATAACATTGATGGAATGTTCTTTTACGCTATTCTGAACAAAAAGAAGCCTCTCTGACTGAAAAACGTGTAACTTTTGTGCTAACTTAATAATGCTCTAATTACAAAGGGGCATATAAAAAGGTGAAAGTAGGTAAATAGGGGTATTCAATTGTCCTTGAATGGTTCAGATCCACGGAATCTCATCTCCTTCACTTAAACACATTTTTTACACATAAGCTCCTAAAAAATTACAAAATTCCATGCCTAAACTCCCTTCCGGAACCGTTCGACCACAATCGTATCTAAGCTGCATTTAACCTAGTCTAGTAGGGAAGTTAGTGAAAAGCCTAAGACCCCATTGTTCACATGTTATACAGCAAGCATTGGTACTTCTGGAGCCTTTCGATTGCTTTGTTTCGGGAGGGAGTTTATGCTTGAAATTTTGTAATTTTTCTTGAGGATTATGTGTAAAAACGCGTTTAAGTGGAGGAGGTGGGATTCCATCGAGATCTGGGCTATTTGAGGCCGATCTAATGCCTATGTTTGTCTACTTTCATCCTTTCAGCATGTGCTAGCTGTCACCACATACACTGTCAATTACAAATGCTCATTTTATTTAGATAGCATTGAAGCACACCTCACTCTTTTCTAGAATTAAAAAAAAAAACTGCAATACCATTCTATTTGAAATAGGATAGAGGCAGGCCTCACTTTCTATATACAGTGAGATGCTGTGCATGTGCATAAGGTCTCATTATTTAGTCTTTCTTTTAAACCGTTGTCAATAACTGGAGCTTCTAGTCAGAGCTGAAATTGCAAGCAAAATAGCATAGTATACTGCTCTAGGATACCGCTCTATCTGACTAATTTATTTGATTCGATATTTCAGATGATGTAAGCTTCTACAGTTACCAAATGAAATATCGCCTTTGTTTTTTTAATATATTGGTTCATGTTAAAAGTATATGTATTAGTCCTTTGTATAGGGTATTTTCTACTATTCTCTTGCTTTGTACTTGACTTCTTATGACCCATTGGCCCATGAAAGAGATGTGAGTTCATTGCAAAACATGGCATCAGAGCACATGGCTCCTTCTCTCCCTAACCATAACCCTGGCCATCATCACCTTACTCTTCACCTCCCTTTCTCCTACCGCCTGCACTGGATCCCGTGCCTCTAGATCTGGCTGTGCCACCCTAGTCTTCCTCAACTCTAGTCTACGTCGTCCTAAGCTCAAGTTGTGCCAAATTCCGTCACCCCGCGCTAGATACCACCACCTCCGAACTCCGGCCGCATCACCCCGGTCTTCCTCAGCTTTGACCATGCCACCCCGACCTACCTTAAGCTCCATCCGTGCCGCCCCGAGTTCCTGTCGTGCTATGCACCGAGCTGATGACTACTGCTAGCTCCTTCGTCTCCATCCCGCACCCTAAGGTTGTGTTCTATGGGATGAACTTCCGGGAGTGGTATGTGCACCTCCTAATATGCATCAACAGCCAGCACCTCCGAGACCACGTCACCGGTGAGCGGTCATGTCCATCTCTCCCTGCTCTGCCTATCGGACCACTTGTTGGTGTGGATGCCATCCCAGCTGATTCTAATGTTGTTGCTTCATTTGAAGATGTTGTGGAGATGTACTAGCCTGAGCTTCATACCTATAAGAGGTGGTAGGGTGATGAAGCTCGTGCCATTGCCATCCTCATTGGGAGCATGATCGTCAACATCTCTACGAACTTCCTCGAGCTCCTATGGTCATAGCTGATGTGGGAGCATATCCGGGCATAGTATTAGCCGAGTAGTGTGTAACATCACAAATTTTGCCCTTCGAAAATGTTTCTATGTAGTTTAGCCTTCAAAATTTTTTACAAATTTTCTTGATAATTAAATCTTAATTTTTGACTTTCATAAATCAAAAACAATTTAATATGATTAAATCCCAAGTAATCAATTGTCAAAATTATTTTATTTAGGTTTCTTATGCTTGGATGCATTTTCTAGATTTTTTTGTTAATTTTTCTAGTGTGTTTCCTATTATATTTGAACTCTTTTGATTCTGCTATATTTTCTACAAAAATAATTAAAGTAATGGAAAAAAAGCTTTGGGCCAAAACCCTTTCCATCGGCCCGTTCCACCAGCCTCTTCCGCGCCAGCCCAGTCAACTGCACCACGACCCATCTTGTTGTGTAGACCAGCTTGCCAGCATATCTTGTGACGTGCCACTGACATGTGGGGCCCACCTATCAGTTGTTGTCTCTGCGTGTCCGAGTCGTACTCCCATTCCATGACGTATCCACCGTGGACACCGTCACCTCGCTACATCTTTCAGGTACAAATATTGTGCTTGTGGCTAGGATTTGTGTCGTCAGGAGCCCCACCGCCAAAACCCTAACCCTAGCCACCGAATCAAGCAGCTGTCGCATCAGGATTTCAAGATCAAGGTTATTACACTACCGAGCTTCTTCGCCGAATTTCATCGCCATCAGTGGGTCTTCATCCACACCATTGTGACCACCATCGCACGTACAACATGGTGCGCACCTTATTTTCGCTGGAGCATCACTAAAGGTCAACGTCACCATTGAACCCATCACCACGACCACTTTCGTCATGCCATTGCTCGCCGCTAGTGAAACCAATCGCATCACCAAGATCGCCTCATTGCGTTCTCTTGGATGGTGCCTTTTGTGTGCTTGTAGCTTCCATTGCCAGAGTTGTATCGCCGATCACCGCCATTCGCTTATGACTATAGGTCCAGTCCCAATGCCGTCTCCACTGATGTGTCACCACATCACTGCCATGCCTATGCCACGTGTCTACCACATTTCATCAAGTTCACAGTCGCATACTTGTCACATCAGCCGCTTGGTCATTCCATGTGTGTGCCACGTCAACACCATGTTAGTATAATGCTTATGTTAGGAAGCCTAACCTTATATTTGCTCGGTGGACCTAGTCTATTGTGAACCGAGCCTATGACATGTGGAGACCATATGCCAGTTTCATGGTATTTTCTGAAATTCTAGAAAACAGAAAGATTCTTGGAATATTACCGGTCCCACCTATCAGTCTCATAGGGAAGAATATTCATGGAATACTCTCTTTTCTCTCTCAATTTTAGTATTTACTTGTCCGATAAATCTTTTAAGAGCATGTCCTCCTTCATACAAACTTCGATTGAGTTCGTTCAAGTTCCTAACTTCATCTAAAATCAAGCCGTACCTTCCAGTGTGTGTATTTGGAGTTTAGTTTTGCCTCTATTTGGTATTTATGTATTTTTTGCTGCTCATTTCACGTAGACGTTGGAGTGTTGGAGCGTTCAAAGGAGAAGAATTTGCTCAAGTTCAAGACCAAGACCTATTCCAAGACAAGTTGTGATTTAATCTTGTTGAACCCAATTTTATAAAATTTATTTTGTTTCAAATTATTGCATGCTAGCTAAAATTATCATATGTTTGATTATTTTAGGATTAATTATGCAACCTATTTGAATTATACCTATCTTATCATTTGTGTGCTATAGTCATTTGTCACCCTAAGTTGGTTAATTATTAGTTCGCCATAAATATGGAACTAATATGGGTTGGTTAATTGATATCATTTTGAAATTGCAAATTCAAATATGACTAAGTGTCTACGGAATATCTTTGTGAAATGGTGTGTCATGTGTTGTCACACGATGATCTATTGTTGATGGTGTGTGTTATACTATAATTAATAGGGGTGGTAAACAATTTAAGCTGGGGCTGGTGGCAAGAAGTTGTGTGTTGGATGGGTTGAAATGATTCTATGTGAATCTGGAAATACTTTGGTGTGAAGTGGTATAGTTGATTGGGTAGTCTTGCCCTAGTTAATTAAAGACTTAACATTGTAAGCCATTGATTGAGCTAAACGTATAACCAAATGTCTGGAATAGGATATACCTAACTTTGTAAGTTTCCAAATCTTAACATATGATACCTCGGGTGGTAGGCTAAGCAGTGTGCTTGGGTGGAGGGTGTGTGTTTCAATGGCACCACATCTTCAATAATTATTATTCTTACTCTAACTATCAGTCTTCTACTCTATGTGAGAGTGGAATGACAAGATCAGGCTTATCTGGAGCGTCAATGTAGGGACAACGTTTCTGAAAGGTTTATTATGATCTTTATAGTCGCATGTCAAAGGAAATGTGTTATTGCTAACATTGTAAGATTGATGATATTTTGTGGGTAAAGTATATGATCTTTGTAGAGTATTAATCAAACTATTTGAATAGATGTGTCCCTGGTTATGGACAATGCTCGGGAATTTCACACAAGATTTATATTTTGAAAATAAAAACTTGGTGGAAGTCATGCGAAAGAACTAGTCTAGGCTATGTGCCATTATTGTAGAGTATTATCTTGTCGACGCGGGATACCTTAATCCAAAGGGATATCTTGCTCCATACAAAGGCCAAAAGTACCATGTTTCGGAGTGGCAACGGGGTCGAGGACCAAGAGGGAAGGAGTGGTTCAATTTTTATCACTCTTCTCTTCGTAATGTCATTGAACGAGTCTCCAGAGTGTTGAAGATGAAATGGCGAATATTGTTGAAACTACCAAGTTTTAAAGTAGAGAGGTAGGAGAAGATCATAATGTCATGTATGGCACTACATAACTTCATTTGAGAAAGTGTGATACATGATTGTCTCTTTCGGAGGTGTGATGAGGATGAGGACTACATGCCATCGGTTGCTCAAGAAGCATCATCTGCAATGGTTAGTGAAAATGACATGTCAGTGGATGATGGGGACATGGGTGCTCTTCATGATTTAATTGGTAACTCCTTGATCACTACTAGATAGTAGTAATTTGTTTTGATATGTGATAGTGGATATTGCAACTTTTGTGGCTAGCGATCGAGAGTACGAATGTGTTTTGCTATGTGACATTTAATATTGCACTTTTGTTGGCTAATGCTCAATTGTTCATCATTTAATATTTTCACAAAATATTGACCATTTCGATTATTCTAGGTGTAGTACATCCATATTATGGTGTTTCATAATTAATGAGCATATGTACGGAAACAAACTAGTAATTAGTGAGCATATGGACTGAAATCCGAATTCCTCATCACAGCGCTGTTAGTGTTATGCCCTTGAGGCAATCATATAGATGATTGTAGTATGACTATGTTTATGAATAATAATATGATTATTGGTCCAATGAATATATATCATTATATTGATCAGCAAGTATGTGACTTTTTTATGAAACTCTTTATTTATTGATATAATTCTATAAATATATCTGATCGGATATCGTCGTATAGGACAACGATGAATAGATCAGCACATGTACTAATCGATGATCATGTTTCATAGATCATGGGATATGGAGATATCATCAATACATTGTGAACGTATGTTGAAGAACATGGGTTAGACAGACCCGCAATGGGACACTGCGAGAATGTTACATTCTTATATGTCATCAGTGTACCTCATACATAGTAGATATATGATCCTTAGACCTAAGATTGTCATATTCCCTACATGTGCAATAGTTTACATTGGGATTACCAAACACTATTCCGTAACCGGATAGTTATAAAGGTAGCTTTCATGTTTACTATGAAACATGCAGAGGGAAGTGAGCAGTCAAGATGGAATTTAATTGCCACTCTAGTGTAATGGAGATATATGTCTAGGCCACTCGTGTGATATGATTAAGGAAGTGCATGTCCATGCCGTGATTGAGGAGTCAATCACAACTTATTAACAAATCACGGATACGAGAGATGGATTGAATTTTTAAAGGATGACATGCTTCTCGCCTTGAGTTCAATCTTCATATAGTTTGGCAAAGGGATTATTACATGAGTATTTTCATAGGTTATGTCCGATTCGATCATGGTATGTTTGGAGTTGGCATGCCTTGCAAGGAGCCGCTACCAACCATTGGATTAGAAAAGGATTTTCTGAATCCATGTCCAAATATACGTGAACCTGCAGGGTCACACACTTAACGGGCTGTGACGCATTAATTCAGATTGGATCCATAATTAATGGACCTCGTGGGCTTAGCACGCTGATGGGCCCTGGCTTAGGGTTTCACCTCGTGGCTATATAAGGAGTGGAGGAGGGTGGGCGCAGCAGTGCCTCTTTCCTGCGTTTTGGAAGTGTTTCACCCGAAACCCTAGCCCCCTTCTCTCGTTGCCCATGTCGAGCGACCAGGTGCTTTCACACCGATGCATGGCGTTCCATCCCCGGACGTGTGGACTGCTGCGATAACGCTGATGCGACTGCGGCGTGGGAGAACGATCCACGGCGAGGCAAGGACGATCCTCTTCATCGACGTGAACAACTACTTCCTGTACCTCGACGCGCGCGACGTGAGAACCGGCTTCTCCAACTCGTTTTCCGCTGCTTCTGCGCGTCAAGGGTAACGATCCATGATCTCCTACTCACATGATGTCCTGGGTGATCGCGGTAGAATTTTAAAATTGTGTTAGCGTAGCCTACCCGTTCCTCAACAAGCGCAAGGTTCAATCACATAGGGTTGATGAAGAAAATAAAAAAGTATATGTAATATTCTTATCCAAAGACAAAATATAGGTAGTTGCTCAGTTATTCATCACTTATTATTTTTACAAAAATAATCCGAAACGTCAATATGCAAGTGAAATCAGCATACAAACAAGCTTTCAGAACTCTCAAGGTTATTTCAATCATTTCAACACCAGCTACAGCTGCAACAGCTAACATTAAGCCAGTTTGCTAAACGGCCTCTCAAGAAAAGCTACAGTTGCTTTCCGTCCAGCAAGTTAAAATGAGCTTTACAGTCCGGCCGCAGCCCCCCAAATAGGGCCTATATATGTATATTCATATCTCCTTTGTACATGATTTTTTATAGTCCATTTGGCCCACGGAAGAGATGTGAGTTGTTCCAAAAAAATTCCAACCGTAAGTACAAATTATTGCCATTAGCCAAAAAACAGTAAGTTTAATTATCTTTGGCGATTACATAACAGTCATTTGCTAGCCTTGAGAAACAAGCCCCTCAAAGTTTCATCTTTAAGAATCATTTGAGCATAACATCTATAGTCCCGTCCTCTTTGAACTAGTACAGCTCTGTACAGAACTTTTTTTTAGAGCAAGCATTGTAAAGAACTTACAAAAGTCAAACAACATATTATCTTGGAATTCATCATTAGATTTAGGCTATAATACTAAAAGTAGGTTCATAAATGGCATGATCACATCAGTCTCATAGATTAGGAGTCAGCAAACATCTAAGTTGTATAATTTGCTTAGCATGGCTAGGCACATGTTGTAAGAAAACATGTGCCTTTCTGTTCCTTCTGCTCTTGTTCAGATCTGAAGTTCCGAATGAAATGGAGGCTGCTGTGAATTCTGCAGTAAGATACTTGTAAATTTTTTATGTCGGTAAGTGTGCTTTTCTTTGATCCACCTTTGAATTTGCAAGCCTCGAGGATGATTTGATCATTCTACACTGATCCCTTTTGTTCACCGGAAGATATGGCATTGCTGATGGAGTGGCATATGTAACGGAGAAAACTTTTAGATAAGCTGTACGCAAGAACCTGCACATACTCATACTCCCTCCGATGACAAATTGTAGTCATTTTAAATATCGATATAACCCCCAAAACTCAACCTTAACCACTAATTTCTACTGTAATATATTTAAAAAATCCAATAAAATTATAATATTATAAAAATACGTTTCGAGATGAATCTACACATATGATTTTTATTCATCTAATCTAAATAGTTAAAAAAATATCAGTAGTTAAATTTTTAAAAATTTAGATTACTATTCGTAACGGAGAGAGTATCTACTGTCATATGCCGGGAAGAATTAACACACAACATTTTTTTTTCCTCTACCAATGAGATGAGGACACTACTATGTAGTATGTACTACTCTTGCGTAACAGGATGGCTGAAAAATATAATAAAGAAGGAAAAAGGGAATCATGTAATGATAAGCTGCACTTCTTCAAGGATGAGTCATGATTCATGAGAAGTACCGCAGCCACAAATCTAATATAGGATCCTCAGAATGTCACTCTCTCTCCATTGATACTACGTACCGTTCTATGTGAAAAGCGATGAACGCAAAGTTTATTTCCTTTCCTCGATCCAGTTTGTCTTCTTGATATCTCAGTGAGTTCAGATCTCTGAACTGAACTCTAAAACAACGAAGTGATAATTTTAATGCTGAGAAGAGAATTTTGCATTGACAAGGCTCTGCATCTGAAAGCTCCAAGCTTAGGATTAGTGACAATATATACTATTTATCAGCCATAGACGTCCCCACACAGACGTCCCCGCTAAGTGCTGCTCTTTATACTGTCAACTGCTCAATACAATACGTAGGACAGTATTACATTTACTTATTATATTTATATCATCAACTGTTCTTTACAAATTCTGTTTGTAATCTACTACTTGATATTCTTGATTAAATCTCACTTTATGCAAAAAAAAAATATGATAGCATTTTCCTTTAACATAGACAAGCATTTACTAATAAATTTGTGATACACTACAAATGTTGTTGAGTACAAATTAATGTATTAACCCTTGCTTGTTGATACTTATTCAGAGGATGAGGAAGAAGCCTGTCATTCGGTTACCTTTACTTTTGGCAATGATGATGTATTAGGGTCGCCTGTCATTCGGTTACCTTTACTTTCAGCAATGATGATGTATTAGTGTTACGGTCGCACTCTAAAGTCTTTCCTGTGAGTTTTCAATTGTTGGGTTGTAAATTAGAAAAATTTTACGGTGGATTATACTTGTAGTATAAAATGTGTAGTAGAAATCACATCTAACCGTTGATTTGTTAAGGGTATTTCTACTACTCCACTACCAGGTGTAGTATAAGTAAACTTTAGTTAACCTGATCCATTGGATCGAAAAGAATGAACGGTTCATATTCAATCTAATGTACCGTAAAAGAGCTCGTAGATTAAACTTTAGGCCGATGGCCTACAATACTCATTATAATTTCAAGCAATAGGCCATTTATTATTTTTTCTAACCTTCTTCCGTTGTCTTCTACAGTTGTAAGCAGATGACATACAATTTTTATCCAAACCTGAATTTCTGTGCACATTTGGGGTGTGAAAGGCCACTACATGATATGACCAGTATTAAGGTTGATATGGTATATAAGACTATTTTATACCGATTTAGATATCAAAATAGTACATAATAGTCAATAGGTACTGACATTGATAATTATGGTCTCGCTAGTTGGCTTGGAAGTTGGTGGTTTTAGGTTTGGGCTGTTTTTCTTAGGTTGGAAATGTACTACAATTTGCTTGCGCTTAATTGTTGTACAAATAGGCCTACCTATTGAACGGCAAAGTATGTTCCCAGAGAGATTTCAAAGAGATCAGTTTTTTTTTTTTTTTTTGAAACCGGTAGGTAAACCGGTTCAATTTAAATTCAAAAAATTCAGAAAAATTGAAAAAATTTATACAAAAGTTCGCTAAAATTTTTGAATTTTTTTTTGTGAGGTTCTGAGGTAATGCTAATAATATTGTACAATTTTAGATGATGATCAGATCTATGTATTATTTTAAAAATTCTGACAGTGCTACTGTCTTTGCATATGCTCTTCTGTTTTAAATTTTCTATGGGAGCTGAATGAAGTCTAATATTTTGGAGAAAAAACATTGTGAGGTCCTGAGGCAATACTAATGATTTTGTAAAATTTTTAGATGATGATCATACTTATATTTTATTTTTTTTGAAAATTCTGATAGTGCTACTGTCTTTATATATACTCTTATATTTTTTATTTTCTAGGAGGTACTAAATGAAGTATAATATTTCTGAAAATTTTAATACATGATTCTTGGGCATTTTTACCATAAATTAAAATTTTAGTGCATTATCAAGCTTGTAAAATTTTATAAAAATCTAACAGTGTCTCTATTCTTTTTCATTAATTGATATTTTTTATTTTCTAGAAGTACTAAATGAATTCAAAAAAATTTTACATTTCCCTAAGGTGTTCTATAGATTAATTGGGATTTATTAATATTTTTGCATTTTTTTCATTTTTCTGATATTCTTTCTAATTTTTCTTGAATTGTTTTCGATTTTCTTTGAGTGTGCCAAAAATTGAATAAAACGGGTCGAAAATCGAAAATGGTCCTTGAGTGTGCCAATCTAGGTAGAAAATCAAATATAACTGGTCGAATCGTCCCAACTCAGTTGCAAATTGATTTAACTGGTCGATTTGTGTTTTGTTTTTTTTCATTTTTTTGATCGTCGAAGTCAAAAGTTTGACTTTGAAATTGTTTGATTTCTACCAATTTTCGAGTGATTTTTGATGAAAATTGGTGCCGACCCGCTGGCGATTTTTCAATACAATTCGGTAAAGTAAGCCCTGGTTGGAACAAAGAAATTTTCCCATGTTCTGAAAGGGAGACTCCGGCCGGCTTTCTCATTTCCTCTTTAGAGACAACACGAGGCAACGATTTGCTAGGGGTTCTACCACCATCCATACTGCCTCGTCTGTGTACTCTGCAAGGCTGCACGCCTGAACGCAGCTGTCATTTATTTATTTTATTCGCGAGCAATTTCGGACTCGGCAACAATTCCAGGAAACATCGGAAGCAACAGCGTGCCATTTGGTCGCCACCGCCCGCACCTCGCAAAACGCGTCCCCTGCTTCCCTGACGTTTACTGAAAATTTCTCCGAATCATCGCCGCGCCTTTCAGCAAAGCCTAAGCAGCTTCCGTTTCTTTCTCACGGCATGTACAATAAAACCAAATCAACTGATTTTTAATTTGTATATATCAACTTTGATTTATGTGAAAGAGTGAGAAAAAGATAGTAATAGAGAAGATAGTTGACTCTTATTTAATAGTTAGCTTTGTACGGAAGCATAGGTAAATCATTTATGTACGAGAGAAAAGAGATAGTTATTGTAAACATCTAGAGATAACTTTTAGAGAGTTATTATATAAACTGACTTTTAGCTTACTATTAGCCTGTAGTGAGCTTTACTATTGTACTTGCTTTTAGACCCATTTCACTTCTCCGACTCATCGCCACGCCTTTCAGCAAAGCCGAAGCAGCTTCCATTTCTTTCTTAGGCCCAGTTCATTTTATTTTTTATTATAGAAGAATCGGGCTGAATCGCTACAACTTTTAGGCCCATTTCACTTCTCCGACTCATCGCCACGCCTTTCAGCAAAGCCGAAGCAGCTTCCATTTCTTTCTTAGGCCCAGTTCATTTTATTTTTTATTATAGAAGAATCGGGCTGAATCGCTACAACTTTTACGTTCCAGACTAGACCGGCGAGAATCAGCAAGAATCAGTGAGAATCAAGTTCTACTCGGATTCTAATTATATGTAGATGGCAACTTTTGATTCTCAGAGAAACTATTCAGAATTTTTCCGTTTGGTAAATAATTCACTTTTTTTAAAAAAATAGAAGCTGTGCATTGTTAGTAGTGTCCCTTAGATCCAAAAATTTCGGAGTTAGTTAGGCTTAGCTAAGATCACTACTAGCATTCTCCCAATTGATCGAAAGGCTAATAACATAAGTCCATACTCAATAGAACAGCACACCAAGATAAAGAATTACAACGGTTAATAAAAGGCACCGCTGAAACTCCAGTATCTATAGTGTACAATTATATCTCAATAGAATAATTACTTATTCTTAATGAGAGTTTGATTTATTTCTTATGATCCTTATTTCTAGAATCATAGGCTTTCCAATAAACCCATGCCAGCAACATGCTCTCGAAAGAGACTGGGTGATAAGCCTTTAGTAAGCGGATCCGCAAGCATAGACTTAGTACTTATATGCTTAACGTCAATTGTCTCATCCTAGATTCTATCTTTCACAACATGATACTTAATGTCAATGTGTTTGGCAGCATTACTTGACTTGTTGTTACTCGAATAGAAAACTGTAGCCTTATTATCGCAGTATACTGTTAGTGGTCTTATATACTGTCAACCACTCTTAGTCCGGGAATAAAGTTTTTCAGCCATACAGCCTGCCCAGTAGCCTCATAACATGCCACAAACTCAGCCTGCATCGTTGATGATGCAGTAAGTAATTGTTTGGAGCTTTTCCACGAAATGGCTCCTCCCGCAAGTGTGAAGATATAAACTGGCGTGAATTTCTTAGTATCAACACAACCTGCAAAGTTGGCGTCTGAATAACCCACAACCTCAAGGTTATCAGACTTCTTATATGTGAGCATGAAATACTTAGTGCCCTGCAAATAACGCAAGACTTTCTTAACGGCTTTCCAGTGGTCCAACCATGGATTTGATTGATATCTGCCAAGCATCCTGGTTACGAATGCTAAATCAGGGCGAGTACAGACTTGAGCATACATAATGCTTCCGACAGCTGAAGCGTAAGGAATCCCCTTCACCTGATCAGTTTCTAATTGATTCGTTAGATATTGAAATGTTCCAAATTTATCACCCTTTACAATAGGAGCAGGCGCGGCAGAGCAGTTATGCATATTATATCTCTTAAGCACTCTGTCAATATATGCCTTTTAGGATAAACCTAATACCCCTTTGGACCTATCTCGGTGAATCTCAATTCCCAAAACATAAAAGGCATCACCAAGATCCTTCATGTTAAAATTAGCGGAAAGAAATCTTTTAGTCTCATACAGCATATCATTATTGCTGCTGGCCAATAAGATATCATCCACATAAAGTACTAAGATATTAAATTTGCTGCCCTTAATCTTAATGTATTCTTAATTGTTCACATCATTTTCTTTGAAACCAAAATTTCCTATGGTCTCATCGAACTTAAGGTACCATCGCCTCGACGCCTGTTTTAGTTTATAGATGAATTTCTTAAGTCTATATCCCATATGTTACTTACCTTCCACGACAAAACCTTCCGGTTGAGCCATGTAAACATCCTCATGCAAGTCACCATTAAGGAACACAGTTTTAATATCCATCTGATGTATCTATAAATCATAATGAGCAACAAGCGTTATGAAAATTCTTAGTGAATCTTTCTTTGAGACGGGAGAGAAAGTATCAATATAATCAATCCACTCACTTTGTGTAAACTATTTTGCTACAAGCATTGCCTTGAATCTGTTGATATTTCCCTTAAAGTCATGCTTAGTTTTGTAGACCCATCTACAGCCTACTATTTTGACTCCATCAGGAATTCTACTAGATCGCAGACGTCATTAATGCCCATAGACTTTATTTCATCCTGCATGGCCTCTGTAACACCCTAGTTTTCGCTTTCTGGAGAAAAACCTAATTTAAATAAAGTAAATTCAAAATTTGGAGTTTCATTGGTGTTTAGATTAGCCTGGGATCCATTCCCCTCCAAAATCGGGATTTAATTCCCTCCCGGGCGAAAAATCGGATTTTCCAGTCCCGTCGGGACCCGAAAATTTACCCGAGTCCAAAAATGCTCCAAAAATCTCCAAACCACTTCTAAAAGGTTCCAAATATTCCGAAATGATTTTAGGAATCATTCCCCGGATTTTTGGACCTCCGTTGCTATTTTATCGCGCGCGGCTTTTGTTTAATGCCCGCAATTCGCTCCGGAATATTTAATTCCACAAATTTCATCCAAATTCAACCAAACTAATTCCATTGAGTTCCAAATGTTCTGAAATGGCTATAGGAATTTTTCCGGAATTTTTAGGCCATTTTTCCTAATTTTTCTCTAGGGCGGAACGTTTGCGTAAAAGAGAACCAACCCGAGGCTGACACGTGGCAGCACTATTCAGCCTCCTTCTACCTCACGATGGCAACTCTCCAGTGAAGCTCCAGAGAAGCCCCATTCATGGTGCCCTAACTTCAAACCTTTGTAATTCCTTCCATAATGATCCAAATCCATCACGACCGGATCCGTTGAATCCGTAACGGCGCGACCTTTCCACTCCCGGTGGTTATTAAGCCCAAATCTCGCCGGAATATGCGCAGTTCACAAAAAAAACCGAAAATCGCATTAATGGCAATAACTCGGCCGTTTCAACTCCGATTCACGCACTTCCTCCTTCATTTGCTTCGTGTGGGAGTCCTCTTTCCAGTGCACATCTCCCTCTTTTGCCTCTCCAACCCTTTCGCCCGGGAGATCGAAGAAACCGGCGCCGAGTCACCATTTTCGCGTTCTTCGTGTTCATCCTCGTTTCTCCCTCTCCAGTGGGTCAATCCTCATTCCGTTTGTTTCTTTGTGATCATATGGGAGTCTAGACTCTAACCATTCAATCGATTTTAGGTTCCATTGAGAATTGACGAAGAATTTCGGGGTTTCATCGCTTTGGCCGAAACCGTGTTCGTCGCCGAATTCATCGTCTCCGGTGAGAAATTGATCAATTCCTTGCACTCCTAAGTCCGTCTAGATGTACTCTAGATGATCCCTCATCCAATTGGTATGACCATGTTCAAATTTTGTGCAAGATTTCATATTTTGGAGAAATTGGAATTCTCTCTGTTTGTACTGCGTGCGCGCGTGCCGCCGCCGCCGCCGCTTGCCGGCCGGCGACCACCCCGCCACCGCCAGCCTGCCCATGGCTGTGCCGCCGGCAGCGCCGCCACACGCCGCCGCCACCGCCACCGGACGCGCCACGCGCCCGCCACGGGCCTCCCGCGCCGGCAAACCAGCCGGGACTTCGCCACCTACGCCGCTGCCGGCCATCGCCGCCGCTGCCGCCGCTGCCGCTCGGCGTTCGCGCCGCCCGCCGTGCCCTGCGCCGCGCCGCCTCTCCGGCGCTGCCCGCCATCGCCAGCCCTACTGGCGCTGCCGCCATGCGTCGCCGATCGTACGGCCGCCGCTCGCCGCCGACCCCCCTTCCGCCGGCGCAAGGAGCTCCTTCACTTGCTCTGTTCTCCATGGCCATGGCCAAGGCTTAGAGAAGGAGCTCCACTCTATGACAGGAGGGCCCCACCTGTCATAGGCTCTGTTATTTTTCCAAAAATCAGAAAATCATCAAAAGAATATTCCGCGGAATATTCCCTCGTTTTCCATTTTCCTGATTTTCCAAACTTCGGAAGCTCATAACTTTCTCATCCGAACTCCGTTTGACTCCATTCAAATTTCTAAATTCATCTAAAATCAAGATCTACCTGCCAGTACTAAGTTTGTAATTTTTTTGGATTTTATTTATTTATTTATTTTTATTTATTGCCCCGTTTTGCGTGTAGTCGACGATCCCGCCGAGTCCGCCGACCCCGCCTGTAACACCCCGGCATTTACTATGCCTGAATGTTACCAAACATAAGCTAAACAACATCTAAATACCACATTTAACATCAAATTCCAGCAAAGGTGCATAGACTAAAAACCGAGATTTCGGCAAAGACTTCCTTTGTTTTATCATGAAATTAAGGAACAAAGAACAATATAGCATTATATGGCAATAAGAGAAACATCTAAAACAGCAATAAATAAAGTCTTAATGACAATAAGAGACTAACATTAAGCTCTTAAGGTTCCAAGTGTCAAACAAACAATAGAACTCTCATTAACCAAGCTAAGACTTAATTTTAAAGACCATCACACGCAATTTATTATCAAACTAAATGAATAGACTTGGGGAAACATTAAGGTGAAGCAACGGGTGAGCGTGTGACTATTCCCCTTTCCCGCATGCCGTTCTCATGGTACCTAAAACAACAAGAAAACACAAGGGTGAGTTCGAAAACTCAACAAGCATACTGCAATGGACAACAAGCATAACAACATGGCAATAACATCTTCCATCATGTATATCATCTCATTCATGATTACTTATCAATATCATCATCGATTTGTATGCGAAGTAATGCAATGCTCGACCCTCTGGAACCTCATACCGGTATGGGAAGTACACACCCGTCGGTGTGCACCCTTTCCTCCCTTCCATCCCGAAGATGGAGGGTGCCTACTCGCTTCCAAACACCACGTGGATGGAATCACGACATAGGACTTACTCAATGGCGTTCCGGATTAGTCATAACTTTCTCACCGACCTTGCTTGACTAGTTAAGACTTTCTCACCGCCTCGCCCTATCTCATGACATGCATGCAACCATGCCAATTATCATATTTAATTCACAAATTAACGCATGGCATCATAATATGTTAAACATGCTCATCATATCATATCAATCATTAACACATGGCAAGTGGACATATGTCATGTAAACAATTCCATCTAATCTCAACATGCAACCTACAACTCGCTATCCATCACAACACACTTGCCTCAAACACGTGCAACGGATTGGCGGGAAGAAGAGGGCTCTCCCGGGGTCACACCACCTGCACATAGGCATCACACAATCACACTCATAACCTCAAAACAGTACACACGCCCCCATCTAACCCGACATTGCCAACTACTCGCAAAACCTAAAAACAGAGGTTCTGTCCCGGCGGAACAGCAGCCTTGCAAAAGGCATAACTTGAGTTCTGGGACTCCGAATGAAATAAACGAGTACACCCTCGCGTAGCTTAGGAAATTTCCCAACTTTCTCAAGGTATAAGGAAAGACTGATTCGGCCTCTAAAGTTGTTTAATCTACAGATTACCGAGATCTGTTCCAATTACGTCACAGATTTTTAGGCGCTCGGTAAAACAGCCATAACTTTCAAACGGCTGATCGGAAATTAACGTGCTTTACGTCCACGGAAAGATAATTAAATTATCTACAACTTCCTTGAAGTCCGTACGGTCTGATTCGGATTCTAAATCGACGGAAACTCGAACCCTAGTTCGACTGCTCAATCTGCCCGAAAACAGAAACGTGGACAAGTTTAGATCTAACCCAAATTACTTCAAACCAGCGCCTCCAATTGATCTAAAAACTTGATAAACACCCTAATAACAGTACCTAGATCATCCCCAAGGATCCCCAAGATCATACCTTTGCCCAAGCGCAAAACTCCAATCAATCTCCGCGAATCTCCTCGCGACCGCTCCTCGCTCCACGTTCCTCGCTCCTCGCTCCTTGCTCCTATCTCCTCTCTACACGGGATGACTCCGAGAGGTGCAGGGGTGGGGAGTCCACCCGAATGAAGCAAGGGGGGGAGTGGAGGTGGTGTTGAGGTGGAGGAAAGGGAGGGGGGTGCGCACGGTTTTGGGGGGGCTAGGGCTTAGGGAGGGAGGGAGGAGAGGCGCAAGAGGGGAGGTGGGGCGCAATATGGGGAGGTGGGGCGCAAGGGGCTGGGGGAAGCCCTTTACCAGCCCTCAACCCAATCCTAGTCCGTTCACGAGTCCTAATCCATCCCACCAAGGCCCAAAACTCCTCCGGAAGGCCTAAAACCTAAACGGCCCTAAACGGCCCGAAAGCGTTAATAACCTCCGATTCTTATGATTTTAACCTTATTTCCACATCTCATACTGTATTTAACCTTATCATGCTCAATAATAAGGTTACGACACTCAGGTGTCACATTCTTCCCCTTCAACAGGATTCGACCTCGAATCTAAACACACCAATCACGAAACCCAAAGAAACCAATGACAGCTAGGTTTTCACATCACATACCCGAGGCGAAAGCTCGGGATACTTCTCGCATGTAGATTCCAGCTCCCAAGTCGCTTCTCTCGGCCTGATGTGACCACAGGACCTTGACAAACTTAAGCGTCTTGTTCTTCATCACTCGCTCAAGTCCCTGCATTTCCACAGACGGGACTCGAAGGTGAGGTCTGCTGAAGCACTAATGGTTCCAACGGAACCACCATCTCCTGCTCATGCAAGTATTTCCTCAACATCGAGACATGGAACACATTATGCACACCTTGCATGGATTCCGGTAGCTCTAGGCGATAGGCCAACCTGCCAACTTCGAGGCGAGGATAGGAAAAGGCCCAACATACCTTGGACTGAGCTTTCCTTTCGTGCCAAACGCACCACACCCTTGGTGGGAGATACTGCAAGAGTACGTTATCACCCACCTCAAACTCCAAGTCTCGCCGCCTCACATCAAGATAGCTTTTCTGCTTTCTCTCTTTGCGATAAGGTTCTGCCGAACCTCCGACACCACGATCAACGATCTGCTGCACCCAATCCGGTCCAAGAATAGCTCTCTCGCCACAAGATCCCAACAAAGTGGCGACCGCACTTCCGCCATACAAAGACCTCATAAGGAGCAGACCAGGATCTTTGGAATGATAGCTGTTATTGTAAGCAAACTCGCAAGGGGCAAATGGTCTTCCCAGCTACCCTTCCAAGCCATCACAGAGGCCACTGAGCATGTCCTCCAAAGTTTGATGGTACGCCTCAGATCGCCCATCCGTCTGAGGGTGAAAAGCGGTACTAAGGCGAAGCTGCTGCACTCCAAAGCACTCTGCAAACTCTCCCAAAACTTGGAGACGAACTTCGCATCCCGATCAGAGATAATGGTCTTGGGTACACCATGCAATCTCACGATCTCCCGCACATAGATGGGAGCCAACTCGCCACGAATTGGTCGTGCGGATGGGGATGAAATGCGCAGACTTCTTGAGACGGTCCACCACAACCCAAACAAGATCCTTCCTCGTGGAGAACGAGGTAAACCAACCACAAAATCCATGGAGATGTCATCCCATGGCCACACAGAACCTCCAATGGTCGCAATGAGGCCAATGGCGCTTATGCTCGACTTTGATCTTCCGCAAATCCCACAAGACGCCACATACTTGGCAATATCCACTCTCATCCTTTTCCACCGTAAATTCTTCTTCAAGTCCTCAGACATCTTGGTCTCTCCAGGATGGACCGTGTCACGGGTGCGATGAGCTTCTCTCGTAATGTCTTCTTTCACTTGAGATTTCGGGGCACGCATGCACGGCCCTGAAACCTCAAAACTCCCGCATCATCAACGGTAAAGTCTCCGACTTGCCATCCTCAAGGCGTTCCTCACCTGCTGGAGCAAACGATCATGTCTTTGTGCCTCTCGCACACGCTCGAGAATCGGCCGACTCAAGAATCATTTGAGTTTCAGCCTGCACGGTCCCCCGCAGCGAGGGAGACTCCCAAACGCTCAAAATCAGCAACAGGACAATCAACAAAAGGGGCATTGTCTTGCGATCGAGGGCGTCGGCCACCACATTTGCTTTCCCTGATGATACTTGGATAGTGAGGTCATAATCCTTTATCAACTCTAGCCACCTCCTCTGCCTCAAGTTCAAATCTTTCGAGTAAAGATGTACTTGAGGCTCTTGTGATCAGTGAAAATATCACAAGACTCACCGCATGTAATGCCTCCATATCTTCAATGCAAACACCACGGCTAGCTCAAGATCATGCGTGGGATAATTCTGCTCATGCTTTTTCAACTCGCCTCGAAGCATAAGCAATCACCTTGCCCTCTTGCATGAGCACACACCCAAGTCCCAACCGAGAAGAATCGAATAAACAGTGAAGCGCTTCCCAGGCTCGGGAAGGGTAAGAACAGAGGCGATCACTAACTTCTCCTTCAAAGTGCGTAAGTGTGCTCACACTCTGCTGATCCTTTGGAACTTCATCCCTTTCTCGAGTCAATTTGTGAAAGTGGCTTGGCAATGATAGAGAAATCCTGCACAAAACGCCGATAGTATCCAGCCAACCCAAGGAAACTACGCACCTCTTTGACATTGGAAGGCCTCTTCCAATCCAAAACTATGAGACCTTGCTAGGATCTACCGATATGCCCTCTGGATTGATGATGTGGCCAAGAAAACCCACTTCAAAATCCGAACTCGCACTTTTTCAGCTTAGCAAAGAATTGATTCTCCTCAGGTACTCAAGACAAGCCTCAAGTGTCGCTCATGCTCCTCTTCCGATTTAGAGTAAATCGAGAATGTCATCGATGAACACTACCACAAACTCATCAAGGTACTTGTGTAGCATACTGCTCATCGCCTCCATAAAGACAAATAGGAGCATTAGTTAGTCCAAAAGACATAACTTTAAATTCATAATGCCCATACCTAGTGGAGAAAGCAGTCTTCTCAATGTCCTGCTCCCTCACACGGATCTGATTATACCTCGATCAAGATCAATTTTGGAGAACACCTTTGCTCCTTCGGTTGGTCAAACAGATCCTCGATGCGAGGCAAAGGATACTTGTTTTTGACTGTCACTTGGTTAAGAGCACGATAATCAATGCACATACGCCAACTTCCATCCTTCTTCGAGACGAAGAGGACGGTGCTCCCCATGGCGATACGCTACGCCGAATGAAGCCTTTGGCCAACAGATCCTCCAATCGCTTCTTCAACTCGTCTTGAAAAGGTCGAGCCAAGCGGTATGGAGAGATAGAAATAGGTCGAGTGCCTGAGCAAGATCAATACGAAACTCCACATTCCTCACAGGAGGTAGACCAGGCAACTCGTCAGGGAACACATCAACGAACTCCTTCACTACGTAAATCTCCTCAATGGAAATCGAAGAAGATGGTTTCTCAGACAAAGTCATGAGGAAACCCAATAGCCTCAAACGCCGACCGTAAAACAAACTAGTCAAAGCAAAGACGGAATCGAGGGTAAACCACCCTGAAAGGTCAACTCTACTCTGACGGGCCTTCAAGGCAACCGCCTTCCGTAAACAACAAATCTTGGCACTGCATCGATGCAGCCACCCATGCCCAAAATGACATCAAAAGGAGCCAACTGGATCACCATGAGATTGGCAAAGAAAACCTCATCATCAATGGCAATGGTGCAACCAGGGCAAACCAAAGAACTAGCAATCAAACCCCAGGAGAATCGACTAACACGGACTCGTAAATCCGAACTCCCAACTTAGCTCTACTAGCAAACTCCGACGACACAAAAGAATAGGATGCTCCGAATCAAATAGAACAAAGGCATCAACGGAATCCACGAAGCAGAGTACCAAACCACCTCTCGATGCCCGGTGACTTTCGGCCAAAGCGCACACTCTGGTGGCGCCGACGTATGAGCCCCGACTCAGCCGATGCCCCATCAAGGCTGGGGCGGAGGAGGCAATCGAGGAGGAGCAGACGGCCGCGGGCACCGATAAGCGGCCCGGTGGCGCCCACGCAAAGGGTGGCTGAGAAACAGAGGCGACCATCATGTGCACCGATCCTCTAGAAGACGCTACCGAGTGGGAGGAGAAGGCACCGCTTCCCACTTGATGATGCTACCGGGTTCATCCGCAGACTCGCCCCATATGGCCGGGCTTGCCACAGTGGTTGCAATTCCCGGTCCAACCACACTCAAGCACGGTGCTCGCCACCGCACTTGAAGCACTTCATGCCCTCGCTCGGCACAGACGAGCGACCGCGAAGACGACGGCATTTAATCGGGCGACCCCATCTTAGCCCCCGAGGGGAGCCTGCCCTCCTTGAACTTCTTGAAGGTGGGCCGAGAGGACCCACCTCCTCCACCAAAGGTCCTCTTCGGCCCCGCTGGGCCGCAGGAACCCCTGAACCTCCCGGGTTCTCGCTTGTCCCGGGAGAGCTCCAACTCGAGCTCCATGCCCTTCGCTTGCTCCACCACAGAGCGTAAGTCACGAGGACAGCGCCCCCATGACAACTCTGAACTCCTGGTTGAGGCCCCTACGGAACCTCCTAGCTTTCTCCCGATCGTTACCGCCACAAATGCAGACGTAAGCGCACCACGCCTGTTGAACTCCTTCTCATACTGCCACCGACCTCTTTCCTCGGGAAAGAGTGGTCGAGTAAGCTCCATCCTCTCAAGGAAAGACTACTGGGTGGAACTTGGCTCTAAGCGAGCCACAAAGTCCTCCTGTGTGATCGACCAGATCGGGGTTCTAGCAAACTAACCCTCCCACCAGATATCGCCTTGGCCCTTCAAATTAAAAGCCACAAGCGAGTCCTCTGAACCGAGGTCAACTCTAGGACCTCAAATCGCCTCTCCATGTACCGCAGCCAATCTGCGACTGGATCGGCGTGCTCGCTCCGTCGAAAGTGTCAAGACGGAGGGACATCCACTCCGAGACTCATCCTCGGCTCCGGTGCAGCGAGGCAACAACAGGGGCCATCGCAGGGGAGGCACAACAACAGGGCTGCCCGCACCGCCGGGCGCAGCTCCTGAATCTCCTCTGCAGAGCCTGGACTAAATCTTCATTGGCGGGCACCTCGCTTCGACCGCACAGCCGAAGCTCCTCCCGAGCCGCCCACGAGCATTAAGCGAACGCTACCCTCAAGAATGCACTCCTCAACTCCTGGGAGCCTCGCTGGCCTCCACGGCCACGGCGTCCACGGCCTCTACCCTCGGCATGGCTGCTAGGCAGACAACCACCCAAACACCAAAGCACACAATCAAGATCATAGATCAAACATTATCATAAGCATATTCCTTATCACATAATCAAGCGATGCATTGATGAACCAAAACCCATCCTCTTGTGCAACCAAGTGTGTCGATTTTAGATTAGTTATACCACTTTTACAAGTTTTAACGTTGCTATCCTATAACAAGGTTTTAGTTAGAACCTAAGCCATGTTTCTAAGTTATTCCACATCATATTTTAGTTGCAACTTAAGGTATGACACTAAAAATACATATTCCAAGGACCTACAAACCGCTTCGATACCAATCAACACCCGGCATTTACTATGCCTGAATGTTACCAAACATAAGCTAAACAACATCTAAATACCACATTTAACATCAAATTCCAGCAAAGGTGCATAGACTAAAAACCGAGATTTCGGCAGCACCTCCTTTGTTTTATCATGAAATTAAGGAACAAAGAACAATATAGCATTATATGGCAATAAGAGAAACATCTAAAACAGCAATAAATAAAGTCTTAACGACAATAAGAGACTAACATTAAGCTCTTAAGGTTCCAAGTGTCAAACAAACAATAGAACTCTCATTAACCAAGCTAAGACTTAATTTTAAAGACCATCACACGCAATTTATTATCAAACTAAATGAATAGACTTGGGGAAACATTAAGGTGAAGCAACGGGTGAGCGTGTGACTATTCCCCTTTCCCGCATGCCGTTCTCATGGTACCTAAAACAACAAGAAAACACAAGGGTGAGTTCGAAAACTCAGCAAGCATACTGCAATGGACAACAAGCATAACAACATGGCAATAACATCTTCCATCATGTATATCATCTCATTCATGATTACTTATCAATATCATCATCGATTTGTATGCGAAGTAATGCAATGCTCCCGACCCTCACGGAACCTCATACCGGTATGGGAAGTACACACCGTCGGTGTGCACCCTTTCCTCCCTTCCATCCCGAAGATGGAGGGTGCCTACTCGCTTCCAAACACCACATGGATGGAATCACGACATAGGACTTACTCAATGGCGTTCCGGATTAGTCATAACTTTCTCACCGACCTTGCCGGACTAGTTAAGACTTTCTCACCGCCTCGCCTCTATCTCATGACATGCATGCAACCATGCCAATTATCATATTTAATTCACAAATTAACGCATGGCATCATAATATGTTAAACATGCTCATCATATCATATCAATCATTAACACATGGCAAGTGGACATATGTCATGTAAACAATTCCATCTAATCTCAACATGCAACCTACAACTCGCTATCCATCACAACACACTTGCCTCAAACACGTGCAACGGATTGGCGGGAAGAAGAGGGCTCTCCCGGGGTCACACCACCTGCACATAGGCATCACACAATCACACTCATAACCTCAAAAAAGTACACACGCCCCCATCTAACCCGACATTGCCAACTACTCGCAAAACCTAAAAACAGAGGTTCTGTCCCGGCGGAACAGCAGCCTTGCAAAAGGCATAACTTGAGTTCTGGGACTCCGAATGAAATAAACGAGTACACCCTCGCGTAGCTTAGGAAATTTCCCAACTTTCTCAAGGTATAAGGAAAGACTGATTCGGCCTCTAAAGTTGTTTAATCTACAGATTACCGAGATCTGTTCCAATTACGTCACAGATTTTTAGGCGCTCGGTAAAACAGCCATAACTTTCAAACGGCTGATCGGAAATTAACGTGCTTTACGTCCACGGAAATATAATTAAATTATCTACAACTTCCTAGAAGTTCGTACGGTCTGATTCGGATTCTAAATCGACGGAAACTCGAACCCTAGTTCGACTGCTCAATCTGCCCGAAAACAGAAACGTGGACAAGTTTAGATCTAACCCAAATTACTTCAAACCAGCGCCTCCAATTGATCTAAAAACTTGATAAACACCCTAATAACAGTACCTAGATCATCCCCAAGGATCCCCAAGATCATACCTTTGCCCGAAGCGCAAAACTCCAATCAATCTCCGCGAATCTCCTCGCGAATCGCTCCTCGCTCCACGTTCCTCGCTCCTCGCTCCTTGCTCCTCGCTCCTCGCTCCACGGGATGACTCCGCGAGGTGCAGGGGTGGGGAGACCACCCTAGGGCAGCAAGGGGTGGAGGGGAGGTGGTGTGGAGGTGGAGGAAAGGGAGGGGGTGCGCACGGTTTTGGGGGGGCTAGGGCTTAGGGGAGGGGGAGGGAGGAGAGGGGCGCAAGAGGGGGAGGTGGGGGCGCAATATGGGGAGGTGGGGGCGCAAGGGGGCTGGGGGAAGCCCCTTTTACCAGCCCTCAACCCAATCCTAGTCCGTTACGGAGTCCTAATCCATCCCACCAAGGCCCAAAACTCCTCCGGGAAGGCCCAAAACCCCGAAAACGGCCCGGAAACGGCCCGGAAACGTTAATAACCTCCGATTCTTATGATTTTAACCTTATTTCCACATCTCATACTGTATTTAACCTTATCATGCTCAATAATAAGGTTACGACACTCCGAGGTGTCACATTCTTCCCCCCTTCAACAGGATTCGACCTCGAATCTAAACACACCAATCACGAAACCCAGCAAAACCAATGACAGCTAGGTTTTCACATCACATACCTGAGGCGAAAAGCTCGGGATACTTCTCGCGCATGCGAGATTCCAGCTCCCAAGTCGCTTCTCTCTCGGTCTGATGTGACCACAGGACCTTGACAAACTTAAGCGTACTGTTCTTCATCACTCGCTCTGAAGTCCCCAGAATTTCCACAGGACGGGACTCGAAGGTGAGGTCCTGCTGAAGCACTAATGGTTCCAACGGAACCACCATCTCCGGTTCATGCAAGTATTTCCTCAACATCGAGACATGGAACACATTATGCACACCTTGCATGGATTCCGGTAGCTCTAGGCGATAGGCCAACCTGCCAACTCGGGCGAGGATAGGAAAAGGCCCAACATACCTTGGGTGAGCTTTCCTTTCGTGCCAAAGCACCACACCCTTGGTGGGAGATACTGCAAGAGTACGTTATCACCCACCTCAAACTCCAAGTCTCGCCGCCTCACATCGGATAGCTTTTACATTTTTCTGTCTTTGCGATAAGGTTCTGCCGAACCTCCGACACACGATCAACGATCTGCTGCACCCAATCCGGTCCAAGAATAGCTCTCTCGCCCACATCCCAACAAAGTGGCGATCTGCACTTTCCGCCATCAAAGACCTCATAAGGAGCAGGCCAGGATCTTTGGAATGATAGCTGTTATTGTAAGCAAACTCTGCAAGGGGCAAATGGTCTTCCAGCTACCCTTCCAAGCCATCACAGAGGCCCTGAGCATGTCCTCCAAAGTTTGGATGGTACGCTCAGATCGCCCATCTGTCTGAGGGTGAAAAGCGGTACTAAGGCGAAGGCTGCGTACCCAAAGCACTCTGCAAACTCTCCCAAAACTTGGAGACGAACCGCATCCCGATCGAGAGATAATGGTCTTGGGTACACCATGCAATCTCACGATCTCCCGCACATAGATGGGAGCCAACTCGCTCATTTGAATTGGTCGTGCGGATGGGGATGAAATGCGCAGACTTGCTTTGAGACGGTCCACCACAACCCAAACAGATCCTTCCTCGTGGAGAACGAGGTAAACCAACCACAAAATCCATGGAGATGTCATCCCATGGCCACACAGAACCTCCAATGGCTGCAACAGCCGGCGGACGCTTATGCTCACTTTGATCTTACGGCAAATCCCACAAGACGCCACATACTTGGCAATATCCACTCTCATCCTTTTCCACCGTAAATTCTTCTTCAAGTCCTCTGTACATCTTGGTCTCTCCAGGATGGACCGTGTACGGGTGCGATGAGCTTCTCTCGTAATGTCTTCTTTCACTTGAGATTTACGGGGCACGCCTGACGGCCCTGAAACCTCAAAACTCCCGCATCATCAACGGTAAAGTCTCCGACTTGCCATCCTCAAGGCGTTCCTCACTGCTGGAGCAAACGATCATCTTCTTTGTGCCTCTCGCTGCACGCTCGAGAATCGGCGACTCAAGAATCATTTGAGTTTCAGCCTGCACGGTCCCCGCAGCGATAGGAGACTCCCAAACGCTCAAAATCAGCAACAGGACAATCAACAAAAGGGGCATTGTCTTGCGATCGAGGCGTCGGCCACCACATTTGCTTTCCCGGATGATACCGGATAGTGAGGTCATAATCCTTTATCAACTCTAGCCACCTCCTCTGCCTCAAGTTCAAATCTTTACGAGTAAAGATGTACTTGAGGCTCTTGTGATCGATGAAAATATCACAAGACTCACCGCATGTAATGCCTCCATATCTTCAATGCAAACACCACTGGCGGCTAGCTCAAGATCATGCGTGGGATAATTCTGCTCATGCTTTTTCAACGCCTCAAGCATAAGCAATCACCTTGCCCTCTTGCATGAGCACACACCCAAGTCCCAACCGAGAAGAATCGAGAATAAGCAGTGAAGCGCTTCCCAGGCTCGGGAAGGGTAAGAACAGGAGCGATCACTAACTTCTCCTTCAAAGTGCGAAGCTGTGCTCACACTCTGCGATCGAACTTCATCCCTTTCTCGAGTCACCGTGAAAGTGGCTTGGCAATGATAGAGAAATCCTGCACAAAACGCCGATAGTATCCAGCCAACCCAAGGAAACTACGCACCTCTTTGACATTGGAAGGCCTCTTCCAATCCAAAATCTTTGAGACCTTGCTAGGATCTACCGATATGCCCTCTGGATTGATGATGTGGCCAAGAAAACCCACTTCGAAATCCGTAACTCGCACTTTTCAGCTTAGCAAAGAATTGATTCTCCCTCGTACTCAAAGACAAGCCTCAAGTGTCGCTCATGCTCCTCTTCCGATTTAGAGTAAATCAGAATGTCATCGATGAACACTACCACAAACTCATCAAGGTACTTGTGTAGCATCTTGTTCATCGCCTCCATAAAGACAGCGAGAGCATTAGTTAGTCCAAAAGACATAACTTTAAATTCATAATGCCCATACCTAGTGGAGAAAGCAGTCTTCTCAATGTCTGCTCCCTCACACGGATCTGATTATACCCCGATCAAGATCAATTTTGGAGAACACCTTTGCTCCCTTCATTGGTCAAACAGATCCTCGATGCGAGGCAAAGGATACTTGTTTTTGATCGCCACTTGGTTAAGAGCACGATAATCAATGCACATACGCCAACTTCCATCCTTCTTCGAGACGAAGAGGACGGGTGCTCCCCATGGCGATACGCTACGCCGAATGAAGCCTTTGGCCATGAGATCCTCCAATCGCTTCTTCAACTCGTCTTGAAAAGGTCGAGCCAAGCGGTATGGAGAGATAGAAATAGGTCGAGTGCCCTGAGCAAGATCAATACGAAACTCCACATTCCTCACAGGAGGTAGACCAGGCAACTCGTCAGTGAACACATCAACGAACTCCTTCACTACAGAAATCTCCTCAATGGAAATCGAAGAAGATGGTTTCTCGTACAAAGTCATGAGGAAACCCAATAGCCTCAAACGCCGACTAAAACAAACTAGTCAAAGCAAAGACGGAATCGAGGGTAAACCACCCTGAAAGGTCAACTCTACTCCCGACGGGCCTTCAAGGCAACCGTCTTCCGTAAACAACAAATCTTGGCACGCATCGATGCAGCCACCCATGCCCAAAATGACATCAAAAGGAGCCAACTGGATCACCATGAGATTGGCAAAGAAAACCTCATCATCAATGGCAATGGTGCAACCAGGGCAAACCAAAGAACTAGCAATCAAACCCCAGAGAATCGACTAACACGGACTCGTAAATCACGAACTCCCAACTTAGCTCTACTAGCAAACTCCGACGACACAAAAGAATAGGATGCTCCGGAATCAAATAGAACAAAGGCATCAACGGAATCCACGAGCAGCAGTACCGAAACCACCTCTGGATGCCCTACCGACTCGGCGGTCGGCAAAGCGTGACACTCTGGTGGCGCCGATGTATGAGCCCCGACTCAGTCGATGCCCCATCAAGGCTGGGGCGGAGGAGGCAATCGAGGAGGAGCAGGCACTGCGGGCACCGATGGCGCTGGTGGCGCCACGCAAAGGGTGGCCGAGAAACAGAGCAGCCATCATGTGCACCGATCCTCTAGAAGACGCCACGGAGTGGGAGGAGAAGGCACCGCCTCCCACTTGATGATGCTACCGGGTTCATCCGTGAGACTCGCCCCATATGGCCGGGCTTGCCCGCAGTGGTTGCAATTCAGGTCCAACCACACTCAAGCACGGTGCTCGCCACCGCACTTGAAGCACTTCATGCCTCGCCCGGGCACAGATTTAACAAACAGCCGCTGAAGACGGCATCGGGCGACCCCATCTTAGCCCCCGAGGGAGCCACATCCTCCTTGAACTTCTTGAAGGTGGGGGCCGAGAGGACCCACCTCCTCCACCAAAGGTCCTCTTCGGCCCCCTTTGTGGGCCGCAGAACCCCTGAACCTCCGGGTTCTGCTTGTCCCGGAGAGCTCCAACTCGAGCTCCATGCCCTTCGCTTGCTCCACCACAGAGCGTAAGTCACGAGGACGATCGCCCCATGACAACTCTGAACTCCTGGTTGAGGCCCCTCACGGAACCTCCTAGCTTTCTCCCGATCGTCTACCGCCACACAGTAGATTTGAAGCGCACCACGCTGTTGAACTCCTTCTCATACTCACACCGACCTCTTTCCTGGGAAAGAGTGGTCGAGTAAGCTCCATCCTCTCAAGGAAAGACTCAGGTGGAACTTGGCTCGAAGCGAGCCACAAAGTCCTCCAGTGATCGACCCAGATCGGGGTTCTAGCAGCGAGAACCCCCTCCCACCAGATATCGGCTTGGCCCTTCAAATTTAAAAGCCACAAAGCGAGTCCTCTCAACCGAGGTCAACTCTAGGACCTCAAAGCGCTTCTCCATGTACCGCAGCCAATCTGCGGATCGGATCGGCGTGCTCGCTCCGTCGAAAGTGTCAAGACGGAGGGACATCCACTCCCGAGACTCATCCTCGGCTCCGGTGCGGGGAGCAACAGGGGCCATCGCAGGGGAGGCACAACAGCGAGGGCTGCCCGCAAGCCGGGCGCAGCTCCCGAATCTCTCTGCAGAGCCTGGACTAAATCTTCATTGGCGGCGGGCACCTGCCCCGACCACAGCCGAAGCTCCTCCCGAGCCGCCCACGAGCATTTTGCGAAACGCTACCCTCAGCAACAGTCTCCTCAACTCCCTGGGAGCCTCGCCCCTGTCCTCCTCGGCCACGGCGTCCTCGGCCTCTACACCTCGGCATGTCTGCTTAGACAGACAACCACCCTATCACCAAAGCACACAATCAAGATCATAGATCAAACATTATCATAAGCATATTCCTTATCACATAATCAAGCGCGATGCATTGATGAACCAAAACCCATCCTCTTGTGCAACCAAGTGTGTCGATTTTAGATTAGTTATACCACTTTTACAAGTTTTAACGTTGCTATCCTATAACAAGGTTTTAGTTAGAACCTAAGCCATGTTTCTAAGTTATTCCACATCATATTTTAGTTGCAACTTAAGGTATGACACTAAAATACATATTTCAAGGACCTACAGCCCGCTCTCGATACTAATCAGAATAACACCGGCATTTACTATGCCTGAATGTTACCAAACATAAGCTAAACAACATCTAAATACCACATTTAACATCAAATTCCAGCAAAGGTGCATAGACTAAAAACCGAGATTTCGGCAGCACCTCCTTTGTTTTATCATGAAATTAAGGAACAGCAACAATATAGCATTATATGGCAATAAGAGAAACATCTAAAACAGCAATAAATAAAGTCTTAACGACAATAAGAGACTAACATTAAGCTCTTAAGGTTCCAAGTGTCAAACAAACAATAGAACTCTCATTAACCAAGCTAAGACTTAATTTTAAAGACCATCACACGCAATTTATTATCAAACTAAATGAATAGACTTGGGGAAACATTAAGGTGAAGCAACGGGTGAGCGTGTGACTATTCCCCTTTCCCGCATGCCGTTCTCATGGTACCTAAAACAACAAGAAAACACAAGGGTGAGTTCGAAAACTCAGCAAGCATACTGCAATGGACAACAAGCATAACAACATGGCAATAACATCTTCCATCATGTATATCATCTCATTCATGATTACTTATCAATATCATCATCGATTTGTATGCGAAGTAATGCAATGCTCCTGACCCTCTGGAACCTCATACCGGTATGGGAAGTACACACCCGTCGGTGTGCACCCTTTCCTCCCTTCCATCCCGAAGATGGAGGGTGCCTACTCGCTTCCAAACACCACATGGATGGAATCACGACATAGGACTTACTCAATGGCGTTCCGGATTAGTCATAACTTTCTCACCGACCTTGCCGGACTAGTTAAGACTTTCTCACCGCCCTCGCCCTATCTCATGACATGCATGCAACCATGCCAATTATCATATTTAATTCACAAATTAACGCATGGCATCATAATATGTTAAACATGCTCATCATATCATATCAATCATTAACACATGGCAAGTGGACATATGTCATGTAAACAATTCCATCTAATCTCAACATGCAACCTACAACTCGCTATCCATCACAACACACTTGCCTCAAACACGTGCAACGGATTGGCGGGAAGAAGAGGGCTCTCCCGGGGTCACACCACCTGCACATAGGCATCACACAATCACACTCATAACCTCAAAACAGTACACACGCCCCCATCTAACCCGACATTGCCAACTACTCGCAAAACCTAAAACAGAGGTTCTGTCCGGCGGAACAGCAGCCTTGCAAAAGGCATAACTTGAGTTCTGGGACTCAATGAAATAAACGCGTACACCCTCGCGTAGCTTAGGAAATTTCCCAACTTTCTCAAGGTATAAGGAAAGACTGATTCGGCCTCTAAAGTTGTTTAATCTACAGATTACCGAGATCTGTTCCAATTACGTCACAGATTTTTAGGCGCTCGGTAAAACAGCCATAACTTTCAAACGGCTGATCGGAAATTAACGTGCTTTATGTCCACGGAAAGATAATTAAATTATCTACAACTTCCTAGAAGTCCGTACGGTCTGATTCGGATTCTAAATCGACGGAAACTCGAACCCTAGTTCGACTGCTCAATCTGCCCGAAAACAGAAACGTGGACAAGTTTAGATCTAACCCAAATTACTTCAAACCAGCGCCTCCAATTAATCTAAAAACTTGATAAACACCCTAATAACAGTACCTAGATCATCCCCAAGGATCCCCAAGATCATACCTTTGCCCGAAGCGCAAAACTCCAATCAATCTCCGCGAATCTCCTCGCGAATCGCTCCTCGCTCCACGTTCCTCGCTCCTCGCTCCTTGCTCCTCGCTCCTCGCTCCACGGGATGACTCCGCGAGGTGCAGGGGTGGGGAGACCACCCTAGGGCAGCAAGGGGGGGAGGGGAGGTGGGGTGGAGGGGGAGGAAAGGGAGGGTGCGCCACGGTTTTGGGGGGCTAGGGCTTAGGGGAGGGGGAGGGAGGAGAGGGGCGCAAGAGGGGGAGGTGGGGGCGCAATATGGGGAGGTGGGGGCGCAAGGGGGCTGGGGGAAGCCCCTTTTACCAGCCCTCAACCCAATCCTAGTCCGTTACGGAGTCCTAATCCATCCCACCAAGGCCCAAAACTCCTCCGGGAAGGCCCAAAACCCCGAAAACGGCCCGGAAACGGCCCGGAAACGTTAATAACCTCCGATTCTTATGATTTTAACCTTATTTCCACATCTCATACTGTATTTAACCTTATCATGCTCAATAATAAGGTTACGACACTCCGAGGTGTCACACCGCCGTCGGACTTCAAGAGTTCGACAACTCCTCTGCGACCAAGGCAAGTCTCCTTGAAGCATGTTGATCCCATTGTTTATAAATGTTTTCCACTGTTTTACAAATTGCATTGCTATTTATAGTAAATGGATGATGTGAACGTTAGATTATTAGTTATACCTGTTGTTCCTACCTTCTTGACATTGTTATCCCTGACCCTTTGTCGCTCTAGTATAAGTACTCCACCAATATAAATGTTTCTGGAAAAACTGTTCTTTAGTTAAGAGGAAAGACTATTTGACAGACATTTTTAGATGGATCAAATAGTATGGAATGTAAATTGGAGTTAGGTGATTATTAGTGATGATATGGTAATAGTCAGTCTGAAAGTAACCTGGGAACGGTGGTAGTTTAAATATTGCTAAGTTGGAGTGTGGTAGCGAATCGCAGTATGATTAGTATGAACTGGGAAGTGTTGGAAGATGTATGATATGAAGAATAATGGTCGGTAAAGTTAAATAAATAATATTGAGGGTCATACTTGGGGATCAAATAGAATAAGTGGGAAATCATATTTCGGTGGATTGACCCGCATACTATGAGATTTAGAGATGACAATGTGAAGGGTTACAACAAGTGGTATCGAGAATGATACTCGATGATTTAGACAGCTATATGATTAAATGTACTCGGTGGAGTAAATGGATAGTATTGAAGATCCTACTCGGTGGTGCAGTGGATGACTTTGGGGAAAATGGTCTCGCGATAACCCATTATGTGGAATCATGAATAATATGAATTATGGGTGATTTATTTAGTAAACTTGGTATCATTGGTTATGGAAATGCTGTAGTCGATGAATTAATGAAGTCTTAGATTTATAGAATCTTTCTTGAAAGATGCTTGGGGTAAGATTATGAATTATTCCTGGTGGAGTAAAGTAGATGATTTAGGGGTGATAATGTGAATAATTAAATATATGGTATTATGAAGTATTATTGGTGGATTGTATTCTAGATGATCAGAGATAGCATTGTAAAGTATTCTCGGTGGTTTAGTCGACAATTTTGTGGAATCTTCTTAGTGAATGATAAGATGGATCGTCGTATGAATGATGGATAAATCAAAAATACAAAGAATAGTTCAAGGGAAATATTTAGTATATGAACATGATTGTGGTTCCATAAGACTTTGGAGTTAGGATAGTACCAGGATATACTTCCTACCTGTGGATACTACATTGGATTGGATTCTTCGTATGATCGTAAGAGTATAACAATTTAAAGGTTGTTGGAGGTTACAAAATTTATTATAAGACTTGTAACCAAACCCTACAACTTACCTTTTATAAAATAAACTATTGGTGGAATAGAATAGTACGGTAGAAATGCTTAGCCTCGCTATCGGTCAATATTCACCTATGGGTGGGACTTTCAATTATCTCTTGAAAACTTGTGTTGGAAATTATTAGGCAAAAAGGTATTGCCGTTGGTTTACAAAATAAAAATAAAAGGAAAATGATTTCGACTTGGGCGGCATGGAATGTCGGGTGGAAGCGAACCAAGCCTTGGTTCTTTTGTGCAAGTACCGCCCCAAGTCAATTAAGGACCGACGCTTATGACTGTCTCCATTCTAAGCATTACCGTACAACCACATGTCAAAGTGGGCACGACCTGGCTGAATAATTTGTAGAAACCTAACTTAGACTCACCACTCGGTGGTTGTGTGAGAGCCGGAAGGAGGCATTGTTGTTGTTGTTGTTGTTGTTGTTTTTCTCACACTGCGCAAGAGGGGCTTCAGATCTTGGGCGGACGGAACCCTAACAAATGTGAAACCTCAAAGTGGAGTCGAGTTAGGCGTATACATTGTAAAGGCCTTGTCATGATATCCCTGCCGGCACACCTAAGGAAGTGTGCTAATAGCTTGGCATCACGGGAATATCATGTCTTGTGGGTAAAGTTGTACACCTCTGCAGAGTTAAAACTATTCGAATAGCCGTGCCTACGGTCAAAGGCAAAGCGAAGAATGCTTTCATATTGGTAGACTTTGATTTTGATTTTAAAACCGAAAAGTGTTTTGTTTTGGGATCCGAGAGCGGTTAGAACTCTCGGGTGTGCTTCTGGCGGCTAAAGCCAAGTAGGTGGAAAGAACCTGATTTTGTGAACCATGGCGGACATAGCCATGTGATTGGATTGAACCCTAATTTTGTTGAGATGTGGCGGATAGAGCCTGTATATTAGTGAGTGGTGGTTAGAACCTTCACTACAATATTACATAATTCAATTATTAAAAAGAATTGCTCAAATATGCTTTGTGAAAATTATTAACAAGTATGATTTGATGAAACTTGGCTTTGTGCAAATAAACCATATTAAGCCATCTTTGAATAGCCTACATGGTGCATAATTTCCCAGACTTGCTGAGTACTTTATGTACTCACGTGCTACATTCTAATCCTCTCCCAGAAGTGAAAGAAGCTGTTCAAGATTTCCAACGACTCGGGTGCGTTCTCCACTCGATTGCCTGTGGGCATTTGGATGGGTCGCATTGGCGTTTTCGTCTTCATTTAGCTTGTTCAAGTTGTTCAGCCTGTCCAGGCCGTAATGGTAAACCTTGACCATAAGGTCTTTGCTTTTATTTGGTATTATTCTTATTTAGTTATTTGTATTCGTGATATGGTTGTTGATTCATCACTTTTGACTGTGTGTACTAGCTACTGATCTGGGACTAGTACAGAAATACACAGAGGACTCCGGATAGCCGATCCGGGGGCCCACAGCCTCAAGCCATTTTGATGAATCCTTAGTCATAATAGCCTCGTTAAATGATGTGGGATCATCTACCTTCACTATGTTACATACATCTTCATTCATGTATACAACATAATCATTAGGAATAGCTGATCTTCACTCTCGCTGTGATCTCCTTAGTGGTTCATTAGTTATCACATGAGGCTGTTGAGCCTCATCATTAGGTGTTGTACTATTGATAGCTAAATCTTCAGGTGGGGGCTCAACTTCAGAATTCTCAACTACAGGTATAACTGTGTAAGGTACAAGAAAAATAGTCTCTTGGATTATCGGTAATGGTACATAAGTCCAAACTTCCTAAAGATCTATTTTCCTAGCCTCTGGGCTCCCACTGATTTCATCATTCTCTAAGAATACATCATGATGAGTGTCAAAAAATTTAGTGATACGATCTGGACAATAAAATTGATATCCCTTAGATCTTTCAGGATATCCAATAAAATGGCAATTTATTATCTTAGGATCTAATTTTCCAATATGTGGATTAAAAATTTTAGCTTCAGCAGGACAACCCCACACACGTAAATACTTTAAACACAATTTCCTCCCAGTCCATAATTCATAAGGGGTTATAGGGACTGATTTACTGGGAACCCAATTTAATATGTGTACAGCTGTCTTTAGTGCTTCTATCCACAGACTAACTGGTAAACTGGAGTAACTCATCATGCTACGCACCATATCCATAAGGGTGCGGTTGCGCCTTTCAGCTACTCCATTTTGCTAAGATTCACCAGGTGTGGAATATTGGGCTACTATGCTAATTTATGAAAGAAACCTAGCAAATGGATTGAACATTTGTCCATGAGGAGCATGTCTCCCATAATATTCTTCTCCACGATCTGATCTCACTACCTTAATTTTAACTGGTAAACTGGAGTAACTCATCATACTACGCACCATATCCATAAAGGTGCGGTTGCGCCTTTCAGCTACTCCATTTTGCTAAGATTCACCAGGTGTGGAATATTGGGCTACTATGCTAATTTATGAAAGAAACTTAGCAAATGGATTGAACATTTGTCCATGAGGAGCATGTCTCCCATAATATTCTTCTCCACGATCTGATCTCACTACCTTAATTTTTAAGTTATGCTGATTTTTTACTTCAGCCTTAAATATTTTGAACTTATCGAGTAATTCATATCGATCATGAATGGGAAAAATATAACCATAACGGAAAAAGTCATCAGTAAATGTGATAAAGGAGTTATACCCATCAACTGAAGTTACAGGAAAAGGTCCACATATGTCAGTGTAGATTAATTCTAATATTCATGTGCTTCGTGTGACTCCTTTCTTAATTTGTTTTATATATTTCCGTTTAATGCAATCAATACAATGATTTAAGTCAGAGAAGTCTAGAAAGTGGAGTATCTCTTCCTTAATGAGACGTTCCATTCTCCCCTTCGAAATGTGACCTAAATGATAGTGCCACAATTTCGATGAAGTCTCTTCACCTAGACTTCTCTTTCGCTTATTGGTGGCATCACACACATTCATTGATATATGAGATTCAGAGAGATGAAGCATATAGAGTTTGTCTCGTCGAATCACGAGACCTACATTATTAGATTTAAAGCTTACAATGCATTTATTGCTCCCAAAGATATAAGTGTATCCATCATCATCTAATAAAGAAACTGAAATAAGGTTTCTCCTCATACTAGGAACATAAACAACAGTATTCAAAAGAAGAGTGAAGCCACTATCTAATACTAATGATAGTGTGCCAACGGCTTCAATTTTAGCCTCATTTCCATTAGCGACTCTAAGTCTTCGCTCTCCCTTTCTTACTGTCCTCACGGCAAGAAATCCCTGCAATGAATTAAAAATGTGCACAGTGGCACGTGAGTCAATCCACCAGGTGTAACACCCCGGCATTTAATATGCCCGAATACTACCAAACATAAGCTAAACAACAACTAAAAAAACACATTTAAACATAAATTCCAGCAAAGGTACATATGCTAAAAACCGATATTTCGGCAGCATCTCCTTTGTTTTTTCATGAATTAACACAATATCAATATCATGGCAAGATATATCATAGCACACGACATCTAAAACATCAACATAAATGGATGTATCATCAAACTACGCCAATAATACCACGCTCAACCACTTCATAAACTATAACGAAGCAAATAAGGGATCACAAGCATGCTAGATTAAACCATACATTAACTTTATGGCACAACTCTTAAAATCATGTCTCCAAGTGATTAATCATAGACTATGATGGTGGAGCTACGTGTAGAAGTGTAGCTAAACCCTTTTTTCCCGCATGCCGATCTCAAAGTACCTAAAAACAACATAAAACACAAGCGTGAGTTCGAAACTCAGCAAGCATATTGTAATGGACAACAATAACAATATCATAGAAAATAACATCTCACATCATGTATATCATCTCAATCATGAACACTTTAACAAAATCATCTTCATTGTGTATGCAATGCAATGCAATGCTCATATCTCCTTGGAAACTCATACCGGTATGGTTGAGTACACACCCGTCGGTGTGCACCCTCTCCCCCCTTCCATCCAGATGGAGGGTGCCTACTCCTCGCTTCCACAACCCACGGTAGATGGAATCACGATGTAGGACTTACTCTATTGGCTCTCCGGATTAGTCATAACTTTCTCACCGACCTTCCTGATTAGTTAATGACTTTCTCACCGCCTCGCCATGTAACATGTCATGTGTGCAAGCATGCCAACATCATATAAAACTCATATTTTAACACATGGCGTCATAACATCTTAAACATGCTCATCATATCATAGCAATCATTAACACATGGCAAGTGGTCATATATCATGTAAACAATTCCATCTAATCTCAACATGCAACCTACAACTCGCTATCCATCACAACACACTTGCCTCAACCACGTGCAACGGATTGGCGGGAAGTAGAAGGCACTCCCGGGGTCACACCTCCTGCACAGGGGTATCACACAATCACAATCATAACCACAAAACAGTACGCAAACCCCCATGTAACCCGACATTGCTCCCTACTCGCAAAACCTAAAACAGAGGTTCTGTCCCGTCGGGACAGCAGCCTTGCAAAAGGCATAACTTGAGTTCTGGGACTCCGAATGAATTAAACGAGTACACCCTCGCTTAGCTTAGGAAATTTCCAAAATTTCTCTAGGTATATGGAAAGACTGATTCAGACTCTAAAGTCGTCTAATCTACAGATTACCGAGATCTGTTCCAATCGCGTCACAGATTTTAACACGCTCGGTAAAACGGCCATAACTTTCAAACGGCTGATCGGATTTTAACGTGCTTTATGTCCACGGAAAGATAATTAAATTATCTACAACTTCTTTTAAGTCTGTACGGACATATTCGGATTCTAAATCAACGAAAACTCGAACCCTAGCCCGACTGCTCAATCTGCCCGAAAACAGAAACGTGGCAACGTCTAGATCTAACCCAAAGAACTCCAATACAGCACCACAAATTGATCTAAAAACTTGATAATCACCCTAAGAACAGTACCTAGATCAATTCCAAGGATCCCCATGATCATACCTTTGCCCAACGAATGAATCTCCAATAGATCTCCTCGCGGATCGCTCCTCGCTCCTCGCTCCAACGGATGGATCCACAAGGTGCAAAGGTGTGGAGACCACCCTAGGGCAGCAAGGGGGTGGAGGAGAGGTGGTGGAGAGGTGGGGCAATGGAGGAGAGCAAGGGGGAGGCGCAAGGCTCAAAGGGAAGGGGCGGCTAGGGCTTGGCAAGTGGGGGGAGGTGAGGGGGGGCGCACCAAGGCCTCAAGGGGCGCAAAGGCAGCAGGGTGGACGCCCCAAAGGGGCAGGGAAACCCCTTTTACCAGCTCCCACATCCAATTCTAGTCCGTTACGGAGACCTAATCCATCCCACCAAAGCCCACCAAGGCCCAAAACTCTGAAGGCCCAAAACCAGAAACGCCCTAAACGGCCCGAAAAAGCTATTAACCTCCATAACCTATAGTTTTAACCTTAATTCCACATTTCATACTGTTTTTAACCATATCAAGCACGTAAAATAAAGTTATGACACTCCGTGGCGACATAACACTTCAACCGGCCCAAAAACGCGAGAAAACCCTAAGCCGAAAGGTTTTTTTATTCTCTAGTTTCACCTTCTATAACGTCACACCAAACCATAGTGTCACATTATTCCCCCCTTCAACAGGATTCGACCTCGAATCCGAAGGATGCCAAAAACAACAACAAAGTCCCCAAGGGACAAAAGGCTTCTCTGCAGCACAAAACATTCGCACAACGACTAGAACCGGAAACAAACGACAAACGAGTTCCCAAAACCAACACTTAAAGAAAAAGTGTTGATCTAGCTCAACTAAGGGCAACCGCTCACAGTTCAACTTTCAATTCAAATCCCAAACAGAATCTGCGTTTCAACCTCGAAGGGCTTCAACAACCCAAAACGCTCGAATCCTCACGACAAACACCTCACCCTTCTATCACAACCTACCTGACTACACACTGCAATAAACTCAACATGACAAAGTCAAAGGAAGTCACAATTCCTTTAACGACCTCTCTTCATTCCCGAAAGTTTCCATCGAGGGGAATAATTCATTAAGGCACACTAGCCCTTCCGATACACGATCATACTAACATTTTATTCCATCCTTTCCCATTCAAGACTCAAACCCAAAAACAACTAGTGAAGACAATCAAGCTCACGGCAGGCAATTATCACCGATCTACCGTCAACTTCACTTCCACCCATCGCTACTCTTAGTAAAGGTTAAACCCATACATCATCAACCTCCATCACAAACCACCCTTATACCACTAAGGTTCGACACCTAGCCCAAGCTAGGATCGAAAACCTTACCAAGCCACAATTGGTTCCTTTCTTAAGAGGGTCTCGCCCTCACACAAAAACACTTAGCTATCAAGCACAAGTGTACACACAACAACTCAAACCCAAAGCGTTAACAACCATTTTGGAAAGAATTCGGCAACATCCAAGCCAAAACACAAAGGAAGCATAAATCCCCTACATCACAACCAACATACGTAAATTGTTCATTGCTTCTTTTCATACTAGAAAGCAAGGGAAATCTCGTTTCATGACATAAATGCACACTCTTCAGAGCACTCGGATTAGTCATATCTCCATATATGACTTTCTCACCGACCTGGCTCAACGACTCTTTTATCATTTAACATGTAAAAACGATGTCATGTTTACTTTTCACCATTCCCTCATCATGTAACCACACTACCGAATAGTCATTCACATGATGACTTCGCCTCGGTATCATATGAATAAATCTCGAATAACATCGAGTTGCGCTAATTCATATAAACTATGACGGCAACATCGTTAATCAACAAAACACCACATCGTGTGAAAACCCATCTTCGATTTAACACTAGCTTTGCAACACCTCGCAAAATCAAACTCAACCCTTTGGAACAGTAACATCGACTCCAAAATCAAACATCCGCACACAAGCGCCATAAATTTTTATCAAAAGAGAGGGAAACTCAATCCAAAAAGAAAACTCTTCACTAACCAAATTCACTTATGAAACATTCATAAAAATCCGCACTTGTAAAACACCGCACACCGCATACACATTTTCCAAATGACTCCAACTCTAGTCAAATAGAGTTACACATCAAGGGCTTAACTCAAAAGTTTCCAACACAACCCTTTATGACCATCTGCTTCCTTTTAAAATTAATTCCAAAGATAAATCGGTCTAACGCCGAAGGGCTTAATCCACTCAAAAACTTTTGGATGTAAACTCAAACTCACAACACGAACTAAACAAATTCGCCAAAACCAAAGGTCGACACCAACCACTACGAGTTTTGGGGAAACTCAAACTCAACATAAGGAACACCTCAACCGAAAAGCATTCAACCGAGATGGCAAACAACCAAACCAGTTTCAAAGGTTTTTAGACAACAAACAAAGATGAAAGGAACCATCTCTAGTACTCCACTACGCTTTCCATTAAAGACTTCAATAATCACTATTTACTATCCGAGGAGCCCCAACACAATTCAACCGAAAGTTTCACAACAAATTCTTCCTCTAGTTACCATTCCCAACATTTTTTAATAAGGGTTTATGATGCTTATCAAAAAGGCACCCAACCAAGACTATAATGACATGATCCCCACGGCTCACCGAATCATAATACATCTTATTCTAAATTTGAAACATAGTACTTCCACAAATCTTTCAAAGAAGATCAACCTATAAATTTCATACCACCTATATATTCACGTCTCGACAACCTGACCTTATTCGGTTAAACAACGACTTCAACATGTAAATATTATCTCTACAAGACAAAGTTCATAACTAGGATTCCAAGGCATACATTCATTAAGGATGAAATTGTACATCATGTTAATTATCCAAAGCTCACTCCATCGCAACATGTTAAAATTTTCCTCTATTTTAACCATGGTTTTCCAACGAATAATCTAAACAGCTACCACAACTACTTAGTCATCAATAACAACAAATGGGCATAATCATCAACCAACAACATTACTTTTAGCTACTCCTATACATAGGTGATAACAAAATTACCACCACACAACATACTCCCACTATTTAAAATAGACTGAATACTAGCATTAACACTACCATTAACAACATCATTAACAATAAGTCTTATGTCTTCTCCATTGATATCAATACTAGCATTGTAGCGACACAACCGCATACTTCCAAAGATACTAGTAGTTTGCAACAACATAAATAGCAACTCTAATCAACATCCAAATTAAAGTCACTAGTCAACACGATTAAATTTCTCTATTAATCCATTAGATTAGAACATCTTTAACAACCAAAGAAAGTTTCTTTTACAATAACAAAGCAGTCTACATCATATTAATGTTTTAACTATGCATCAAAGTTTAAACTTTTAACATTAACAAGGATCATAAGCACTTTTAAAGCAAGGCAACAGATTCTAAGCATGTACATTAACACATTTAATCATTCTCGCTAAGAGTAAATCGCAACACTAGTAGTCTATTTATTCTCAAGCTAGAGATATTAATCACATTGAATTGATTCAACTCAAAATTTAACTTAGCAACACATCAATCCATAAACCACATTGTTACCTACTACATAACATGCTAAACATCAATTCTTACTAGGGACAAACGATTTCAATCAAAAGACTACTTTGTTTACAAAGATTTTAGTTTTAAAACTCATCCCAAGTTCATAAGGAAAATTTGACTCTCAAAATTGCGATGAGACAAACCCAAACTTGGTCATGCAAAGGAATTCTCCAAAACACTTTTCAATCTCCAAGACTCCTACTGGAGGGAACCAACCGATCAAATAAACCTTTGCAAATAAAACCTTAGCACCAAACCCCAATCTTTCACGAAACAAGAAGGGTTTTTCAAAGATGATTTCTTAAACCAGTAAAATAACGAAATCAAACACCACGCACTACTACAAAGCCACGTAACTTCAGCCCTGACAAAGTGTCCGCACAACTCCGCAATAACTCCTTTAACCTCAGAGAAAGACAAACACAGGATAAATTGAATGCTTGTTCCCCATAATGCAATCAACAAATATCAAACCGAAAGGCGCCCAAAAGAAGCGCAATACTAGTCTCCTCTTCTTCGTCTTCAACCAAGGAAGAGAAAACCACACACCGCATACGGAACGATCCGCGAAAACCCAACACTTTTCATTTGATTCAAATCAACTAAAGCCAAGAAAAGCAACGAAAATCGACTGTTAGAACGGCAAAGAACGTACAAAGGAATCCACCACCAAACTCTTCTATTTGACTCCAGTCAACTACCCGATCTACAACAGAGAGGGTAAGCACTCTTCTCCTACAGGGGTTAATAGTTCTTCGGTGATGGCGCTAACCGGCCATACCGTCAAACCTCGCCCTTACTATGAACAAAAAGAGGTGACCGAAACCCTTCGGTACCACAATTCCACTATATCACAACAACAAGAGCAATTCAGTCATTTATCTCATAGACATAGCAACATGCTTTATCAAAGGAAGCATTGAACATCATAACTTAAATACAACATTTAAGCATAAAGAAACGATACCCATACCCTTTCCTACTGTGCATCCATTGTGTGTCAAATTTTAGATTAGTTATACCACTTTTGCAAGTTTTAATATTGCTATCCTATAACAAAATTTTAGTTAATACCTAAGCCATGTTTCTAAGTTATTCCACATCATATTTTAGTTTTTCCCTATAGCATGACAATAAAAATTCACATTCCAAGGACCTACAAATTCGCTCGATACTAATCAGAATAACACCCGGCATTTAATATGCCCGAATGCTACCAAACATAAGCTAAACAACAACTAAAAAAACACATTTAAACATAAATTCCAGCAAAGGTACATATGCTAAAAACCGATATTTCGGCAGCATCTCCTTTGTTTTTCATGAATTAACACAATATCAATATCATGGCAAGATATATCATAGCACACGACATCTAAAACATCAACATAAATGGATGTATCATCAAACTACGCCAATAATACCACGCTCAACCACTTCATAAACTATAACGAAGCAAATAAGGGATCACAAGCATGCTAGATTAAACCATACATTAACTTTATGGCACAACTCTTAAAATCATGTCTCCAAGTGATTAATCATAGACTATGATGGTGGAGCTACGTGTAGAAGTGTAGCTAAACCCCTTTTTCCCGCATGCCGATCTCAAAGTACCTAAAAACAACATAAAACACAAGCGTGAGTTCGAAACTCAGCAAGCATATTGTAATGGACAACAATAACAATATCATAGAAAATAACATCTCACATCATGTATATCATCTCAATCATGAACACTTAACAAAATCATCTTCATTGTGTATGCAATGCAATGCAATGCTCATATCTCCTTGGAAACTCATACCGGTATGGTTGAGTACACACCTGTCGGTGTGCACCCTCTCCCCCCTTCCATCCCGAAGATGGAGGGTGCCTACTCCTCGCTTCCACAACCCACGGTAGATGGAATCACGATGTAGGACTTACTCTATTGGCTCTTCGGATTAGTCATAACTTTCTCACCGACCTTCCCGGATTAGTTAATGACTTTCTCACCGCCCGGGCCATGTAACATGTCATGTGTGCAAGCATGCCAACATCATATAAAACTCATATTTTAACACATGGCGTCATAACATCTTAAACATGCTCATCATATCATAGCAATCATTAACACATGACAAGTGGTCATATATCATGTAAACAATTCCATCTAATCTCAACATGCAACCTACAACTCGCTATCCATCACAACACACTTGCCTCAACCACGTGCAACGGATTGGCGGGAAGTAGAAGGCACTCCCGGGGTCACACCTCATGCACAGGGGTATCACACAATCACAATCATAACCACAAAACAGTACGCAAACCCCCATCTAACCCGACATTGCTCCCTACTCGCAAAACCTAAAATAGAGGTTCTGTCCCGTCGGGACAGCAGCCTTGCAAAAGGCATAACTTGAGTTCTGGGACTCCGAATGAATTAAACGAGTACACCCTCGCGTAGCTTAGGAAATTTCCCAACTTTCTCTAGGTATATGGAAAGACTGATTCGGAATCTAAAGTCGTCTAATCTACAGATTACCGAGATCTGTTCCAATCGCGTCACAGATTTTAACACGCTTGGTAAAACGGCCATAACTTTCAAACGGCTGATCGGATTTTAACGTGCTTTATGTCCACGGAAAGATAATTAAATTATCTACAACTTATTTTAAGTCCGTACGGACAGATTCGGATTCTAAATCGACGAAAACTCGAACCCTAGCCCGACTGCTCAATCTGCCCGAAAACAGAAACGTGGCAACGTCTAGATCTAACCCAAAGAACTCCAATCCAGCACCACCAATTGATCTAAAAACTTGATAATCACCCTAAGAACAGTACCTAGATCAATTCCAAGGATCCCCATGATCATACCTTTGCCCAACGAACGAATCTCCAATAGATCTCCTCGCGGATCGCTTCTCGCTCCACGCTCCTCGCTCCTCGCTCCAACGGATGGATCCACAAGGTGCAAAGGTGTGGAGACCACCCTAGGGAATCAAGGGGGTGGAGGAGAGGTGGTGGAGAGGTGGGGCAATGGAGGAGAGCAAGGGGGAAGCGCAAGGCTCAAAGGGAAGGGGCGGCTAGGGCTTGGCAAGTGGGGGGAGGTGAGGGGGGGGCGCACCAAGGCCTCAAGGGGCGCAAAAGCAGCAGGGTGGACGCCCCAAAGGGGCAGGGAAACCCCTTTTACCAGCCCCCACACCCAATTCTAGTCCGTTACGGAGACCTAATCCATCCCACCAAAGCCCACCAAGGCCCAAAACTCCCCCGGGAAGGCCCAAAACCCCGGAAACGGCCCGGAAAAGCTATTAACCTCCATAACCTATAGTTTTAACCTTAATTCCACATTTCATACTGTTTTTAACCATATCAAGCACGTAAAATAAAGTTATGACACTCCGTGGCGACATAACACTTCAACCGGCCCAAAAACGCGAGAAAACCCTAAGCCGAAAGGTTTTTTTATTCTCTAGTTTCACCTTCTATAACGTCACACCAAACCATAGTGTCACACCAGGTATTAGAGGAAAAGTCAGCATAAAAGGTTTCATCAGCAAAGGAAATTTCATCATTACCCTTTTTAGGAAGCCATTTCATAAAGCCCGCACAGTCTTTCTGAATGTGCTTACTATTTTTGCAGAAGCGACAGATGGGCCCATCAGAAGAAGTAGAATTATGCGCAGCAGGGGCTTTCTCTTTTGGCTTTGACTTACTTGATTCAGCTTTGGGAGAGAAGTGTAGCTTCTTCTTAGACTTATAGTCCCATTGGAACTTCCTTTTGCCATGACTAACATGGAAAATATGGTCTTTTCTTTCAGTTTTGATCATGTCCTCCTCCTGGACACACATGGCGATCAGCTCACTCGTGGTCCACTGTTCCTTCTGAGTGTTGTAATTGATCTTAAAAGCGTTATACTCAGAAGGAAGGAAAGTCATAATAAAGTGGGCTACAAAGCCATCAGAAATAGCTATGCCCATGCCCTTAAGTTTAGCAGCTATATCAGTCATCATCATGATATACTCACGAACGTTGCTGGAGCCATCATATTTAGTTGTGAGCATCTTCATGATTAAAGTATTGGTATATACTTTTGAGGAGCCCTTGAATTGATCCTCGACTGAGGCCAAGTACTGCTTAGCATTGTCGGATTCAGGGATTGCTCCCCTTATTCCAATAGATATGGTGCTCTTCATAATCATCAAGGACATGCGATTGGACCGCTCCCACTTCTCCGCTGTTAAGTCATAGAGTTTCTTTTTCTCAGCGAAACTCTCATCATCAGCGAAAGGAGCTACGGGAGAGTCCTCACGTAATGTATAGTCCAAATCTATGACTCCAAGGATAATCTGAATTCTTTCCTTCAAGAGGGGAAGTTCGTCCCTGTCAGCTGCTCAATGCCGTTCAAGTAAGCGGTAATATTAGTGTTGTTCATGGTTGAATCAGGAAACAAAATATAGTCAGTAAACATTAGAGAAAATAAATGTCTTGCATGAAATTAACCCTATGTTGATCTGATTAATAACATGCTAATGACAGAAAAATAATAGTTTTAACTCGCATCACCGTTGGGCAGAAACGAAAAAAAACTAAATTATCTTATGGGTGACACATTTTCATAAACAACGTTGGTCAATATATGATCATGGTCTTGACATAATCCCAGTTTCAAACATTAAACAATAATCTCTAATAATCTCTAAGGGACACTACTAATAACGTTGACGCGCTCTGATCGGGAGCACACCAAAATAAATTGGTTTTGGCCCTGTGAGCTAGCACAATATACAGAGGAGAAGAACCGGGACTCATTAGTTTTATTACTCTTGAGTTCACTGCTCTCCGACATCATCCAATCTGAGTTTTTGCGCAGAGGCTAACGAAGATCGCTATCCTCACCGTGAGGGTCACGCTGTTCTTAGGCCTCATCGACGTCTTTGCTTCCTCACCGAGAGAAACCGTCCCGAGTTCATGGTATCACCGAATCAAGGTTCGACCTAATTTTTGTTTCCGCTTTATGTGTTCACAAATTAGGCTAGCTAATGTCTTAGAATCCTTAAGAAATTTCTAACATGCATAAGCTAAAACGAACGAGCCTGAATCTTTTTCTTTTTATACAGTAGGTTGAGACTGACCAAAATTCTCCATTAAATTGAAATATAAACGGGAACACATTACATCTCTTATTTTCCAGAGAAACACGCAAAAGCGTGAACAATCAAATGGACGAAATTGCAAGAGTAAAATGCAAATGGAGGAGGGAAAAGAATCCAAGGAATCTATTAGGCGGTCAAAACGATGACGAGCTTCCATCCAAATGTCTCCCTGAACAGTAATGCCCTTGCCCGTGATTTCACTTTCGATGTACAAGTATTAATTTATATGTAGCACCAATACGATAACACAGTAACAGCTAATCGCAAAAAAAAAAAAAAAAAAAAAAAAAACAGCGAGCAGCAACCAACAGTAAAAGAAAAGAAAAGAGAGGAAAGAAAGAGCCATCTATTAATGATATGCCTTTGATGCAATTATATAGATAATTGTATTACATTTATGTTTATGAAATAATATGATTATTTTGTCCCTTGAATAAATATCATTCGTATCGATCAACAAGTATGTGACTTTTCATGAAACTCATTATTATTGTTTTGATATTATTCTGATTTATCCTTGATCTTATATCATCGTATGGGATAATTATGATTTTATAGGTCAGCCCATGTATTGATTGATAATCATATTTCACGGATCATGGATACATGATGTCAAATCAATAATGTGGACATATGTTGAAAAATATGGTGTTGGTGTGACCCATCATGAGAAAATGCAGGAATTATTATATTCTGAAGTGTCATTAGTTGGTCTCATATATAGTGTATATATGGTCCTTAGACCTAAAATTATCATGATTTTCTACTTGTGTAATAGTATATTTAGGGCTTATCAAACGCTACTCTCTAACTGGGTAGTCATAAATGTACCTTTCAGATTTACTACAAAACATGAAGATAATATGAACAATCAAGATGAAATTTGCCTTTCCAATATAACGGAAGAGATATCTCTGTCCCCTCGATGTAGTTAGATTAAGGAAGTGTATGATCATACCAAATGTGATTACAGAGTCAATTGTAACAGAGTAATCTACTACGGTACGAATGAAGGATCGGGCTATCATAGGATGACATATTTCTCATCTTGACTTCGATCCAGTATCGTGAGGCAAAAGGATCATACATGAGAACTCTAGAGGTTTGTTCGATACAATTTTTGTGTATATTTGGAGGTCGCTATGGCTTACTGAGGGCCGCTGCCGACTTATAGGCCGAAGGAGTTTTCGGATCATGGTCGAATATGTATAAACCTACAAGGTCACACATTTAATGAGTTAGAATACATTTGTTTGGATTGGATTTGTCACTAATAGACCAAGGGGGCTTTGCACATTGGTTAGACTCCTAACGTAGGATTACACCGAAGGGCTACTACATAAACAGAATATGTGAAGACAAGTGTGGATAAAAAAACTGTTTTACCATCGCACCTACCGAAAACTCCAACCGTCACCACTTAGGCGTTGCCGTGTGAGCTGGTGCTAGCACACCAATGCACGCCATTCCTTTTTCGAATATGTGGACTTCGATAGAGGCATTGCTGCTACTGCGGCACTGGTCAAGATGATCATTCGTGCTATTCGACCACCACTTAAGGACGATCGATCACTGCTTGAGAACGCGCGCCACGTTGAATCGAACTACTTCAACTCTCTTTCTGTTGCACTGCGTGTATGGTGGTAACGATCCATGATCTGTTACTAATAGACCAAGCAGGCATTGCACCTTGGTTAGACTCCTAACGCAGGGTTACACTGAGGGGCTACATAAATGGAATACGTGAAGACTAGTGTGGATAAAAAAACTGTTTTACTATCGCACCTACTGAAAACTCTAACCGTCACCCCTTATGCATTGCCGTGCATGCTGGTGCTAGCACACCAATGCACGGTGTTCCTTTCCCGAACATGTGGACTTCAATAGAGACGTTGCTGCTATTGCGGCACTGATCGGGGCGATCGTTCGTACTATTCGACCACCGCTCAATGACTCGATCACTGAGAACACACGCGCTATTGAATTGAGCTACTTCAACTCTCTTTCCGTTGCATTGCGTGTTCGATGGGAATGATTCATAATATCTTAGACTATCTCCAGCAGCTTCCCTCCCCCCTCCAAATTCCTTCGCGAACTGATTCCAAGTGCTCCAGCGGATTCCCTTCACGATTCCCTTCGGAAGGGATTCTCTCTGGGAATCTCTATAGAATGTAAAAAAGATGACTCATCTAAATGCTTTTAATATACCTACAGCTTCAGCTTCACAGATTTGGTAAAATTAGGAATACCTAACTCTATCAAATTTATAACTCTATCAAATTTATAAATCTAATGGAGCTAAAGCTACGTCAAACACCCTCTAAATACGCGGGAGCCGTGAAGAGCGAGAGAAGGGGCTGGGAATTAGACCGGAAACTGCGAAGGGAAGGGTCCGCCGCCGCACGGGATCTGATCTGTTCCGGTGGAAAGGATGCGTGCGGGAAAGGAAAGTGGGGCCACAAAACGAGTATGCACGACGTAGGCATCGCGCCGTTGCGGTCTCAACTGATTTCTACCTGCCTTGGTTCTTGTCCAGCGGATAATATTTTGCATGGGATATTACTCCTATTTTCCTCTTTTTTTTTAAAAAAAATATTGTTCTACGTCAAACGACCTACATGGTATATTCTGGACATTGCTGACGTAAAATCATTGGGGGGTGTCCTAATTAAACAGCAGTTTAATAGAGCAATTTGGTACGAGGCGCCCCCGTGCAATCTCAGGCATACATACATAGACCGAAATGTGAAACTGTTCCGTATCTCCTGTGACCTGTCCATAAGAAGTGTCAATGATTTTCTGTCCTCCTTCCTTGCATATACATATACAAATACAACGGTAGGGTAACGTAGACAGCTAGAGCCTAGACAGATTGGCAGCCGTGCGGGTCACGATCTCTTTATTATTATTATTTTTATATAAAGGTGGATGTACATAAATACACCACATGCCTTCTTCGCTAGTGTATCAAACCAGAGCAACAAAAATTCCCACAATTTCTTTTTTTTAAAAAAAAAAATTCAAGAAGGCCGCACACTCGTAATTTCTTTTCTTTTGGAAGAGAGGTATCACTTCTTATTATAACGCTAAAAAAATTGTGTAAATAGTACTGAATATATTCGAAGTGTCGTATAAAAATTTCGAGTTTAAACCCAATTACCGCTATGAGAGACAGACTTTACAGTATTCGAAAAAGGGAACAATGACACGGGAAAAAGAAGAAGCAGAGGTTGCTCTCAACGAATATTTCATCTTTTGTTAGTACCCACTGAGATTGTACCCGCAATATATTTATCTTACGACGATGGATCTCACATTCAGGACCCATTTCTATGATTTTTTTCAAGTCGATTAATTTGGTGCCACACTACAAAAAAAAATTCTAAGGTGATATGTGGCACGGAGGATTTTAATCACATGTAGCACAATGAAATATCATTTAACATGGTCTCCAATACATAGTTATAAAAAAAATTACAAAAAAATGGTATTATTTACATAACCGATCAAAATAGGTTTGTATGTCCTCTGGATATGGTATTTTTTTTACTGAATTTTCGAAGACTTTGAAAACATGATCTTTATGGGTCTTCAACTTTTAGATGGTTTTCGCCAGCTACGTACTCGAAATCCACACCCTGTCTTATAATTGCTTACAGGACCAGCAAACATTTGCTGTGACCTAGTGATCATTGACTCGGGGCAGCAAGTTGCATGCAATCCTCCTCCGGCCCTCGTCTATCTATGATTAGCCGAGTGGCGTGCAAGACTAATAACACCGGAATTTCTTTAGAAATCCTACGAAATTCTTAGATGCCAAACTATTAGAGACATAATAATATCATAGTTAACAAACCAGACTAGACCAGGGCTCATCGAAAATACAAATATGTCCGGATTTTGCTATTGGATTGGGCATGCAAAAGTCGATAGCTTTCGAAGTGGTGAAACCGTCGTTGACAAATTGGGTCGGAATGAGTTTCAACCAGCGGACCGGCAAGCCGGACCTAGTATGCTAAAACATAAAGACTTGCCCGCGGTTCATTAAAACTACGCGTAATACAATAAACATCTAATGATCTAAAGGCAACTAAATCAAATTACATGTACTTTTAAAAAATAGAAACGAAAACAATGGACACGACTTTTGAAACTGGAAGGTGTTTATATGAATCACTATTTAAAAATTATATAAATACTAAGCATAAATAAAAAATAATTATTTATTATTTATTATTCTGATTATTTTAAATTTTATATAATTCATATTGAGAGAGTGGTACACACGGCCATTGGGAGCTTTCTCGCAGGGTTAATGTAGATCAGTCGTAAAATTGATATAATTCGGTGTAAAATCATTTCATTTAGCATTTAAGTGGTTATTTCAAATTCGAGCTAACTAGTTATTTATTAATTTTTTTTAATTTGAAATGAAATTATTTTAATTTTAAATTTATTAACTACTGTAAATCCTAACGATTTTTTTTTTACCCGCACTAGTCCCGAGGTCAAGGGGCTCTTGAATTTTGTATAAATAGTAGCAGCGCATGTTGGAGGGGAACCAATCAACCAAACCGACGGACGAACCAATCCAACCAAACTCGTCAAGGTATCGTCTTTCTCGCCCTCCCGATTGATTTCCTGCCCGCCCTAGCCCTAGTTTCGTCTCGTAGGGATAGGGGCGAGTTCTTCAACTCTCGGTTTCTTCGAATCTCGGATACTATGTGTTTCTTGGGAATTCCTCCCGCTTTAGGTCATAGTAATTTTCGTAATTTTCGGATTTACTCTGTGGTGCCTGCCCAAGAACACCCTGAAGCAGATAAACCTTACCCCTCTGCACTTAGCTGATCGACCCGCGTAGGTTTTGGTAATTCCTGCCAACTTTCTTGTATACAAGTCATTTTGTCAGCACTGGATTTCATTTTTGTTTTGTGGCCACTTTGTTTCGAAATTGTTGTTAGGAGTCCATTGAAGTGTGATGCTCTGGCATGGTAGTGTTTTCTGTTTTCCAGTCCCATGTTATCTGAGCATGAGTTAAGAGCTTTGACCATTTAATGATATGCGCCGTTTGAACAGGATTAACATATTGTTTGCAGTACTGTTTTGTTTGCTCCATGCAGTCTAAATGTTGCAACTGGTCAACGTTTCATTTGGTGTCTTAGACAAGCTATGCTTCTGCAGCATACACTTATCTTCGTGTTTAGTTATGCTTTATCGATTTCGGTTCTGTGATGCTATCCTTTCGCATCACCTGTTTGTATGGTACTAAAATCATTAAATCTTGAACTTCAATGAAGAAACATAATCCAATATTGTGTAAAAACATTCAGATCATATTATCTCTTATTTAGCATATGACAAAATTTATAATCAACCATTTATTCCTTTGCAGATAAGCCATGGGTCAGGCACTCGGTTTGATACAGGTGGATCAATCGACTGTAGCCATCAAGGAATCTTTCGGAAAGTTTGATGAGATTCTGGAGCCTGGATGCCACTGCTTACCATGGTGTATAGGGAAGCAAATTGCTGGCTATCTCTCGCTGCGTGTGCAGCAGCTTGATGTCCGCTGTGAAACAAAGACTAAGGTTTCCCCACCCTCGTCTTTTATTCTTCTTTTTTTATACTTCACTGGTAGTGCCTGGAGCAATTGTCATGCATGATTGGAAAATACTTCTGATAAGTTCTGCATTTTGTCCTTATTATTGTTGTTTATTCTATCCCACTTTGAATATCTGTATGGAATATCTCTTTTTTCTCACTGAAATGGGATACTTATGCATCAAACATATGGGAGTAAACTCCTCGTAGCTATCTAATGATGGATATCGTGTTGTGAATAATGTGCAGGATAATGTCTTTGTGAATGTTGTGGCATCTGTGCAATACCGTGCTCTTGCTGATAAGGCATCTGATGCCTTTTACAAGCTTAGCAACACCAGGGAGCAAATCCAGTCATATGTCTTTGATGGTAAGGTTGCTTGTTGTTTTGAACTACAATTCATGTTTCCAATGCATCAACAGCTTTGCTCAATGTGCATCCTGCTTTGTTCTCTCATTCCATACTCATAAGGTCGCCTGAATATTGTTAGTTCTCTGTTCTTGCTAACTCATTCAATGCTAATAGAACTCTATTCCTCGTGTTCAGTGATCAGGGCTTGTGTTCCAAAGATGAACTTGGATGATGCATTTGAGCAGAAGAATGAAATCGCCAAAGCTGTGGAAGATGAACTTGAAAAGGTTTCTGCTCATCATTTGCTGGTGTTGTAGAGCACAAGGGAATTTTTGTACTAACCTAATTTATCCATCGTGTAGGCAATGTCAATGTATGGATATGAGATTGTGCAAACCCTTATTGTTGATATTGAGCCAGATGAACATGTGAAGAGAGCCATGAATGAAATCAATGCAGGCAAGTATACGTTCAACTGTTAAAACAACAACTGCATGTGAATTTCTTCAGAAACATTAGTTTGACTGTCAGTGCTTACACTTCACACTTTGATCATGCTACGCATTCCAATAAAGTACATATAGTTATTTTCTTTTAGAAAGGAAGAAGGGAGGTGAATCAGGGGGCATGGGCTATTGGCCTTGAGGGGTCTAGCTTCCCAACTAAAGCTGACCCATCAAAACTAGGTTCATGCTAGTAATACTCGGACATCGTGTCCAAAATTTTTGCCGAATCGGACATCTCGAATCCGAGTCAGATTCCGACAACCGTATCCGATTCTAAGTAGCATTTCTTGTGTCCAAATTTTTTTGCCAAATCGGACACCCCGAATCTGAGTTATATTCTGACTCCTGTGTCCGTATCCAAGTAACACTAGTTCATGCAATATGTACAAAATCAATTTGTTATAATTCTGGTTTTCTTAAGATTTGTACTATGAGATTGGAAATAGTTAGCGGAATCTTTTCAAATCTTCTCACATTTAGGTTTCCAAAGTTTCAGATTTGAATTTGGAAATGGCTGGGGTAATATTTTATTATATACAAATGTATGTAATACGTTTTGAATTTCTTGAAGACCTGCACAGCCACATGTAACTGCAACATACTCATTGAGTTCTCTATAATAAGTTGTTATAGCCTACAAGTTGTCAAGTACAAATTCGTTTGACTGTTGCCAGGACAGTGGTATCTGTTTAGGTTATTTGATGATATTTAAAATATTGGCTGTACATCTGTATAGCATTGCCACTTTGCAGTTCATATTATTGTATATGGGATGGCAACATCTTTTAACTGTTCCTGTGATGTTAACATACAGCTGCTAGGCTGAGGGTGGCAGCCAATGACAAAGCTGAAGCGGAGAAGATACTTCAGATAAAGAGAGCTGAAGGAGATGCAGAATCCAAGTACTTGGCTGGTCAGGGTATCGCAAGGCAGCGTCAGGCTATAGTGGATGGGCTAAGAGACAGTGTTCTTGCCTTCTCGGAGAACGTGCCCGGGACCTCTGCAAAGGATGTCATGGATATGGTTCTGGTGACCCAATACTTTGACACCATGAAGGAGATTGGAGCCTCATCCAAGTCCTCTTCAGTGTTCATCCCTCACGGGCCAGGGGCTGTCAAAGACATTGCTGCGCAGATAAGAGATGGTCAACTCCAGGCCAGGATGCTCTAAGTGGGTATTGGAAGAATGGATGGATGTTGTCGATTTCCCAAGCATTACAGGAGTCTGCAGCATTATCCTAACTTTATATGTTTTATGAGGAAAAAACTTGGCAAACAGTAGTTATATTTTGTAAGTGCCACTTGCATGCGTGCTTCAGTACAGTTTGTTCGTTCTATTAGTAGGTTATTGCGTAGCTGAATGTTAATAGACCTGCATGGATTGAGCCAAAAGACAAGAAATTTCTATAAATTCCGTTGTGTTACTGCTCTGTTTGGAACTATTTGCATGAAGTGAGACTATTTTTTTTATGATGTTTACTGCTTGTTGAGAAATACGAGCATTTTCCCATTAGCTCATCCTGGTTCCGAACTTCAAAATTTTTGAGGTAAGGGATCACTCACTGTCAACAGTAAAATTCCTGAATTCTGAAGGATGCCTCAACTGTTAAATTTAAGCTTGCAGATGCTTTCCGCTTCTGTATTTTCTTTGCGACTGCGCCTAAGGTAAGCTGGAGAAATGCATTGAAGAATATTGTTACCTGTTATCTGAACTGCCATGCGTTACAGATACATGCGGTTCCTGCTGAAATCATATGTCACACTACAGTAATTCATTTCCAATTCTACTGCTACCTGTATACAAAGATTGGTGACGGAAAGAAAGCATTATGGCCATCTGATTAAACAAGCAGTCCAACACAGATGCGTCTCCTGTTTGGTTGGTGTACAAAACATGCAGATTCCGGTGCTATAAATTTCAACATATGTTATGTTAAGTACAACACCGAAGTTTTCTATAAAACAAATTCATCGTTTGGCATGAAATTTCCACAATATATCAACATCGCATATTTCGGATGTGGAATACCATCATACAGACAACACTCGTGTGCCATGTACATCTACAATGGAAGGCTGAATGCACCTGGTCTTCAGCAAAAGATAAAAACTGAAACTGACGCACAAAGGCGGCAAAATCTCTAGCTCCAGCATCCATTCAGACACAAATGTCACTAGCTGCATTGTCTGGTAATTGTTTCCTCTTGTCAATGCAAGAACTGCTCGCCTCTCACCAATTCACTTCACCCGCTCGCCGGCGGTGCCGCCTCTGCTGCTGCACCGGTCGCGGTGCCCTCGAGCTCGAGGAGCCGAGCCGCGATCTCCTGCTTCTTCGCCTTTAGGTCGTCAACCTTCGCATCGATCTTCTCCAGCTTCGCCCTCAGCTTGGCCGCATCGGTCGTCTCCCCAACCTTCTCCTTCTTCTCCTTGCTCTTCTTCGCTTTCTTCTCCTTCGCCGGTTTGGCCTCGTCGGCGTGATCCTTAATTATTGGCGTACAATGCCATGCAACAATGCAGATGCTCATCAGATTTAAGATTTTGTTGTAACATGCATCCTGCATGGTTACTGATTGAAGCGTGATTGTTTAAGGTGTGTTTCTGTAAGTTGCAATTGATTACCTTGTCCTGCTTCTCCTCCTTTGGTTGCTCCTGGTGAGTTACATCTGCAACTTCCATCTGCGTTTTGGTAGAGGAGGATGCGGATTCAAAAGATTAGCTTGGAATTAAGGAAACGCCAATCATGTTTTCCATGAACAAGACAAGGAGCTTCTCAAAACAAGAGATTAAAGAGCAGAGAAAAAGGAGTCTTATCAAGCTTGCCTTTATCAAGATAACAGGATTTGTTGTTATGTCGATCCGCAGTGCCTGAACTGATGTGAACAAGAAAACTAGTGCTTGTATTAATCAAGATTTATACCAGCTGAATTGTGAACGGTTAATTAATTATTGTACTAGTTCTATAATTAGGGTTGTGTATGCATTTGGGCATGGTATTCTGTGGGGATAAGAGTGAAAGTCTCACCAAAGGGAAGGACCACGTAAGCTTCACCATTTTGAGTTAAAAATAGAGAGAGAACCAACATATTCCCACATATTGGAAACAATTCTGTGTTGCAATAATGCATCCTACACGCTTAAACTCGTTTAAGGTGCGTTTGGTTGGGTGGATGAGGGTGGATGGGATATGGCCATCCACTTGTCCAAGTGGATGGCCATATCCCATCCAACCTCGTCCAGGCAACCAATTAGTGCCTACGTCTATACACGGCAATAAAACAGATCCATACACTACTTTTGCTTTAAGATTCACGCAAATTCTCTTCAATAGTACCCAAGTAAACCCCTAATAATAATGGAGAAAGAAACGCGTACTAGAGTCATCGTGACTAGCTAGAAGCCACGTTTTCATGAGTAGCTAGCTAGGGGAGTTTTTACAAAATGACATGGACCACCAGCATATAATATAGTAATAAGTAATATGGTGCGCGATCAGATAAAGTTTCATCTTACATACCAAGAAAAAAAACCATAAAGTAAAAACAGTAAAAGTATCGTTTAACACAATTCCCAGAAATTAAAGGGGCGCAATAATAAAGACGTGGCATTCATGCATATGGGTCGAAGACCTGATCACTGATCAGCGAGGCCAGCAGATAGCTCGAGAGCTAGTGCTAATTGCCGGCCTCCGGGATGTCGACAGGGTACGTAGCGGTGGATCGATGCATGCAGTACGTCGTCCCACGGCCAGCGCGCCGCCGCCAGGTCGACGGTGCGGAGGGACCTCCAGATGGCGCTGTTGCATGCAGTTGAACGTACCCGCTGCCGAGGCCGATCTGCCAGACTCGGTCGCCGCGGCGCATGATGCGCCCCTTGTCCTAGGCGTAGGCTAGCTCGTACCACAGCGAGCTGCGCGACGTGTTCCCGAACCGGTGCAGCGCCATGCGCGACGAACGCCAGACGGAAGTCTGGCACGTACGGCTTCCGGCCGGGCAGGAGCTAGCCTTCGGGCGACGGCGCCGACGAAGAAGCGGAGCTGCTCGGAGAGCGGCTCGACGAGGGCCGCGATGGCGGTGATGTGGCCAGGAGCGCGCCACCGACGATGGCCTTGAGGTCCTTGGAGAGGGGAGACGTCGCGGCTGCCGCGGTCGTCCCCTTCCTCGTGCATCAATGTAACGTCTTAAAATTTAATAAAATAGAGAAATAAAATTTTAAAATATAAATTTGTATTATTCTTGAATTTTTTGAATCTTATGGCCTTGCTCTTCTGCCAAGCCGCCTTACTGGCTCCTTGCCACTGAGCTGCTCCAAGCCGGCAGGACGTAATGTAACACCTGTGTTGTGAGTCCCACTGGGTAGGGTGAGAGGGATATAAGAGTTAGACCAGTTCCAACTAGAGGTGGGCGTCGTGCCGTGCCGTGCCGGCCCGGCCCGGGCCCATCGTGCTTCGGGCCGAAACCGTGCCGTGCCACGACGGCCCATCGTGCCCACCGTGCCAGGCCGTGCCGGCCCAACTCACTTTTGGCGAGCCCAAGTCCGGCCCATTTGCGCTTCGTGCCTGCTTCGTGCCGTGCCGGCCCAAGCCCGACCCATTTTTACTATTGTGACGAACAAAGAAATAAAACAAATCACTACTACTAAACTACCTATTTAATTACATAAGAGACTAATCACATCAACAAAATGTAAAACATAAATGCAATGCTTGAAGATGCCCTCAATCAACAATATCTGCCAACTTTTAGGCCTTAATCTGTGATTTCGCGTTCGTCGCGTGCCGTCGCACGCACCCGCCCAAATCGTCGTGTCGCGTCGCCGTCGCCCGTCGTGCCTGGTTCCCGGCCCGCCCGCCCGTGCTAAGGCTTATGCGTCGACCGCCCGCCCGGAACCGTGTCGTGCCGTGCTTTGCACCGTGCCATACCATCGTGCTTCGGGCCGGCCCAAGTGCCCACCTCTAGTTCCAACGAAGAGGGATAGAAAAGAGATGAAATGAAATTCTGTTATCTTCTTCCTTGTATCTCTTTCGTTCTTTCTTCCATCTTTCTTCTGCCTCAAGTTGGTATTCATCCTTGAGTGATCTCACGCACAAGACCTCTGGCGGCAACGGAACATTACAATTGGTATCAAAGCCACCGATCCACCGCCGCGCCTCCCAATCCACCGCCGACAACCGCCCCGTCGGTTTCCCCGACTGCACCTCGTAGCCATCCACTCCCAGCCCACGACTCGCAAGCTCCCGTACCTCTCGCCGCGCTGCCCCTCCTCGAGGCACTCCTGCTCCTCCACGATGTTGCAGCGGCCGACCATCCCGGGCTCATCCTTCGCAAGCTCCGGCTCATCGCTGCGTTCGTCGACTCCCACGCGGCCGCTTCCGACAATTTCGTCTTCCGCGCGGCCGCCTCCGACGCTTCGGCCTCTGTGTCCTCGGGTCGTCGATCCGGTCTTCCGCGCCGCCATCCGCTCAGACTCCGGGCAGCCACCGCCTCCACGCGATCGCGGCCGTCATCCGCCGTTGTGGGCCCCGACGAGTCCAGCCCAGCCAAACCTCATTGCTACAGCGTCGCCTGCCTACGAGTCGGCGGTGTTCTCGACGCCGGCACCGACTGCTCCGGCCGCCCAAGCCGCGCCTCCGACGCCTCTCCGTGCGCCAGCCTCGGCTGCAGCAACTTCGGGCGCTCGCACTGTGCCTCGATCGGTCGACTCATCCCTCTTCAGCGCATCCGCCGCGGCAACCACCCCAGCCTCGAGCCGATCGGAAGAGCAGTGGGGAGACATATGGGAGAGTCTCGATCTGTTGTGGGCGCGGATTGAGTCCATGGACGCCGTGCAGCAACAGTTGGTGGCTCGAACAGAGCTCACGGCGAGGGCAGTGGAGCAGAACACCAAGGGTCAGCAAATTCTTGCAAAACAACTGGAGGCAACGGCCCAAGCAATAGCCCGGATCACTATTGGGTGATCGGTGGAACCTGGCAGAGAAGGAGAAGAATCTGCACCATCAGCGGTTGCAATAGCTTCAGAGGAGAACGAGACGCTGATGTAGGCGTTAGAAAATAGTGTTGAGCCATTTGCGGTGCTTCACGGTGTTGCTATGCCGGCAACAGAAGAGAACGCTCCTGCAATGGGAGCACCAGACAATATCAATTGCTATCTGATTGTGGCTTCTGGCAATAATGGTTCTGTCGTGGCTTCAGGTGAGGATGAGCTCGCATCAATGCTTGCTGCCGATGAAGACTTCATGTTTCGTGTGGATGTTCTGCTGGGGCTGGACATGCCCATGGACGTCGATGGCAGCCTTGGTCAGCAGAGTGCTTCTGGGCCGTTCTCACCCTCACCGTCGAAATCGACGAGCTTCGTGCCACCGGCGTCGCCGGACAAAGTGAAGAAGCGGGACTAGCCTAAGGGGTCTACCAACAATCCGCGTATGGATGTTGTCAGGTCACCAGGAGTTGGATTTACACCTCAGACTGCTATCTCAGGTGGAACTGGGACATATGAGGGCCTCATGTTTCATTGGCTGATCCTGATAGCCATCTCTTGGGTGGTGGGGTTGCAGAACTTCTCATATCAGTGTCACCTGTCCAACCTTGGCCACCACCTCCTTGTGCAAGTTTCAGAGTCCTAGTACAGACTACTGAGCTTATCCTAGTGCAGAGTATTGAACTTAAGCCATGGCCTCCACCGATTCAGAAGCACATGATCAAGTTTAATCAGTTTGGTTGCTTAATAGTCATGGAGGATCTAAATCTGTCAAGTTGCACCAGACTCAATCAAGTTTCCATGTTTGAAGCGAAGGTTGCTAGTGGCAATGGTGAGCAAACATTGAGCCGTGATGTTTACAGATTGGATTTCTTTCGAATGCTCTCTTTCTTTTATACAACTATCGGATTTTATTTCAACACAATGATGGTTGTGCTAACTGTATATGCATTTGTATGGGGGCGCTTTTATCTTGCAATTAGTGGGCTCGAGAACTTCATCAGCAAAAACACTAGCTCAACTAATAATGTAGCCCTGGGAGCTGTCCTGAATCGGCAGTTCATCATACAGATAGGACTGTTCACAGCATTGCCCATGATTATTGAAAACTCACTTAAGCATGGTTTCCTCACTGCTGTGTGGGATTTCATAAAAATGCAATTGCAGTTTGCATCTGTTCTCTACACCTTCTCAAGGGGAACCAAGACACACTATTATGAGTGGACAATTCTTCATGGAGGTGCAAAGTATAGGGCTACTGGCCGTGGCTTTGTTGTGGAGCACAAGAGATTTGCTGAGAACTATAGGCTATATGCCCATAGCCATTTTATCAAAGCAATTGAGCTTGGTGTGATATTGACCGTTTATGCATCTTATAGTAGAAGCTCTGGGAATACATTAGTGTATATCCTGTTGACACTTTCCAGTTGGTTTCTAGTGGCCTCGTGGATTCTTACTCCCTTCATTTTTAATCCATCAGGTTTGGATTGGCTAAAGAGTTTTAATGATTTAGAGGATTTCCTAAACTGGATTTGGTTCCGGGGTGGCATCTCAGTGAAGTCAGATCAAAGCTGGGAGAAGTGGTGGGAAGAGGAAACTGACCATTTTCGGACCACTGGCCTGTGGGGGAGCATATTGGAAATCATATTGGACCTCCGATTTTTCTTATTTCAATATGCAATTGCTTATCAGCTTCACATTGCAAGTGGGAGTAAAAGCATCCTTGTCTATCTTCTTTCGTGAACATGCATACTACTGGTTTTTGTGTCTCTTGTGACAGTTGCTTACTTCCGAGACAAATACTCAATTGGGAGAAGGATGAGGTGAAGGATGAAAACCAGACCGAAGACCCTGCAATTGAGCTTCATGTGCAATGGAACCCAGGAATTCTAGGGATTCAATGTTAGACTATTCTGTTGCTTGGGGACAAGTAAATTTTCGTGGGAGCGGTAATGTAACACCTGTGTTGTGGGTCCCACTGAGTAGGATGAGAGGGATATAAGAGTTAGACCAGTACCAACCAAGAGGGATAGAAAAGAAAAGAAATGAAATTCCGTTATCTTCTTCCTTGTATCTCTTTCGTTCTTTCTTCTTTCTTCTGCCCCAAGTTGGTATTCATCCATGAGCGATCTCACGCCCCAGACCTCTGGCGGCAACAGGACATTACATGCCAACATCCCCAACAACACACAACCACTTCCCTCTCTCTTCTCTCCCTCCTTCCAAATGGTTGAAACGGCTATGCATGCGAAAGGTGATTGCAAAAATGGATTGCCCATGGGATGAGGATTGGAATGATATAACATGCATGGCTCATTTCTTGATCTTTGGGGTTGATTTGAATGAGAGAAGATAGAGGGAGCTTAGAGGTGTTATGTTCTTGCTTTCTGGTAGGAAAAATGGCAGGAGAGGTGGATGAAGGAAATGGGGTGTTCGATTGGTAGAGGGAGAAGCAAGGGAGAGATGGAAGATACTGAAGGATAAGGGAAATGCCGTGTTGCTAGGAAAGACAGGATGTGGTAAGCGTGATGCTGTCTCCTGCCATTACTTTTTCTCTTATTTCTAAAATTACTCAAATAATCTTGCATGTGAAATTTTATTACGAAAATAGAATGTTCACACAATGGTGATCACAAGTTCACAACGGTATAAGAGCATCTCCAAGAGAAGCCCTAAATGGGTTGCTAATTGGAAATATAGGGCTTTGGTGAAAAAAAAAGACCTCCAACAACGGTTGTATTCTGAGAAAATTTGTCAAATTCGTTTAGGACTCGGGAGCTCCGTCGCTATATTTGGCGACGTTCCTGGCTGGCCCTATCCTATTCGCGTGTCCCTGGCTTCCGCTTCCAACTGCTGCGCGCTGCAGCCATCTTCGCCTCTCTCGGTCCGCGCCACCTCCCTCGCGCACGCCGACGGGCCATCGAAGCTCTCGCTCGTGGATGGCGTCGAGGCCGCCTTCTCCCTCACAGCCGGCCCTGTCCGGAGCGAACACCACGCGCTATCGTCCGCCCCGCCCATCTGCCCTCGCTTCAGCCATCGGCGTCGCGGGTGGTTCCGTTGCGCCTCTCTCCATCGGTCCCGGTGGTCCAATCGTGATTCCTGAAGACCTGGAGCCCGGCGTCGACCTCGCGCGGCTGTCCTCCTACACGCCGACGGGATTCAGGTACTCTTTTTTTTTACAAAGCAGCAGCTAGTCGGCCGTATGATCGATCCATCATTGATTCACTAATCACCTTCGTTGCTCCTCCAGATGCTTCAATTGACTGAACTGATGGTCAATTGAAGAATAGATCTATTTCCAAATCTGTCATGTATTGCTTCATTCAATTGTTATTGCAATCTGTCATGTATTGCTTAATTCTTTCTATTTGATGGTTTAGTGTTGCTATGACATTTGATGGTTTTGACACTAAAATTATGAAATTGTATTGCTCTGACAATTGATGGTTCTGTGTGGTTGCAGTATGGAGTACCCAATTGATTGTTCGTACACATCTTTATTGACCCAGACTTTGGAGATGATTTCAGAAATCAGAGTAATTGTGATGTGCCAAATGATCTCATTCAGTTCTCGTTAGTGCCTGCCATTAACTCCCAAGGAAAATCCAAGGGTAGAACAAATAATTATACTGACGAAGAGGTTATTATGCTGGTATCTGCATATCTGAATATTAGTAAGGATGCAATTCAAGGAAACCAACAGAAAGACGGGAGGTTTTGGCTTAGGATTGAGAAGTCTCATTTCTGAATTTCGTTTCTGAACAAAGTACGGATCTTTCTCTTCAACGGCTGCTTTGATCCGATTAAATAGAGAGCGTCTCATCCGAAATCTTCTTCGAAAGATGTTTTCAGGATAGGTTGGATTTTCCGCAAAGTAATCTCGATATAATCTGTTGTGGCCATCTTCTCTATCCCGATTAATTGTCCTATGACCAAGAACTGAACCACGATGCCTTGAAGATAGCTGATGCAATCTCTTTTGATATTTGCCCATCATAAGAACTACTAAGTAGTCAAATTCATCATCTACCTCATCTTCTTTGCGATTAGCCATACATCTTTTGCTGCCTGACATCCTGCTGTTCAAGACAAAACAATACAAATGATGTCTGATTTTCAGAGATAACATAATATGCTATATACTATCATACCTTCCCTGTCCGAACATTTTTCTAATTGTGATATACTGATATCATATTCATCTTGGCTAATTTTTATTTTGTCAATCTTGTTGTGTTTGATCTCTTACAGGTCTGCCTAATTGGCTCTTGCGTTGAAAATTGTTTGTTCCTAGTCTATGAATTTATTGACATGCAAACATCCTGATAGACAAGGAGTTCCGATCAAAGGTTGAAATCAATGGAAAAATCCTGATGAACATCTATATGAACTTCTTTCAGCCAAATAAGCCATCGTGAGATCAACTGACACAATAGCCAAAGAAGCTATCCTGATACAAAACTTTATGAACACATGGTTTTTGTACTCCCTGCAACCAATCTATTATTCTGCAATTGTGTTTGTTGCTTCTCATTCTCAACGAAAATGCATGCACGACTTCAATTTTTCTCACCTGCTGTTCGGCGGCGGAAGCAGAAGCACCTCTATAGCAAGACGCCGGCGACGAGGGAGAGCTGCAGCAGGCACCGACCAGGGGCAGGTACGCGCATGACCACGCCGTCACCGAGCGTGGCGCAGGGGCATGCAGGCCCAAACAGCCGTCGCTTGAAGAAGCAACGCGGCGCGGGTGGGCGAGCGTAGAATGGCGCAGACGAGACCGGCAATTTGGTGCCAACACTTTTGCCACGAAAATGAAAGGTTAGTTTAGTTTAGGGTCTCATTGCTGGAGTCAATAGTTATCTTTAGGCCCTAATTCTTTTAGTTTAGGCCCTATTTTGAGGTATAGGACTACATTTTAAGGCCTCATTGTTGGAGATGCTCTAACATGCGTTGCATGATTTTCACTTCTTGAATGAGATTTCAAGAAGATAAGTTTGAGGGGATGAGGCTTTTTTGTGTTCTGTGTTCTTGGGAGGAAGAAAACGAAATGGCGGTGAGAGAAAAAGAGAAATGAGACAGATATTAATACATGTCTCTTATCTTATTTTTATTTATTTCTTCCCGTAATGGAATGACAAACAGACGGTAGAAAACTACGATTTATTTCTAATACACAAGTTTCCAGCGTCTAATTTTATACCTAAACTAAAAATAAAGTGCATTTTTAATTTACTAATGCCAATCTAAATTGTCATCCGGCTATAGAAAATATGATCTGAAAATCAGGGTGTTATAGTGAGCTTACCGTGGTGTTCGCTGGACGTGGGGTGGACCTGGGCGGCCCGCGGCGGCGAGGGTCTTCGCTGAGGCCTACGCTGCACCTCGGGAGGATGCGTGGGTCGGTGGAGTCGGGGAGGCGGGTGGCCACGCTGCTGTGCGCGTCGCAGAGGTAGTAGACGACGCGTCCCCGGGCGGTGAGTGGTGTAGAGGAGGAAGCGGCCGAAGGGATTGGCGTCGACGACGTAGGGGAAGTTGCGGGAGTCCATGGCGTCGGGGGCAATGCTCTTGGGCACGGTTACGATGCTGGTGCGCGGCGTCTCCCCGACCTCCAGCAAGACGTCGGTGCCCGACTGGAACTTCTCGTCGCCGACGACGTCCAGGATGCTGGTCAGGATCACCCACGACCTCGGCCGTACCGGCGCCTCCCGATCGCGCAACAGCCCCGTGTCGGACCCGACAGGAGCACGCTCCGGCTTCGGCCCTGACATGACCAGAGGCTCCAGAGCACGCGAAGCAGGGAGGGAGGGGTGAGGAATTGAAGCAGCAGTAGTGGTGAGATCATGAGAATGGGATGGGCTTAAGAGGGAGGGGGTCCTTAATACTCGAAGTTTGCGTGCTAGGTTTGGGTTACGCCGCAAGTTGATGAGACAGCGATCGAGTCGGCGTGGGTACAGAGCTCTGCCTCTGCTCTCGCACAGCACAACCAAGGATTGAAATTTCGGACCGAAATCCGAAATCTCGGCTATCGAGTCGGCGTGGGTACAGAGCTCTGCCTCTGCTCTCGCACAGCACAACCAAGGATTGAAATTTCGGACCGAAATCCGAAATCTCAGCCGAGATTTCGGATTTCGGACCCCTCCGAGATTCAAAATTTTGGAAAATTCAAAAAATTCAAAAATAATTCGGATTTCGAATTTCTCGGCGAGATCTCGGGTATCTCGGGCGAGATCTCGGGAATCTCGGGCGAGATCTCGGTGATTTCGCCCGAGATCTCGGTGATTTCGGACGAGATCTCGGATTTCCCGGTTGAAAAAAAACCGGATTTGAAATTTGGTTTTTGCAATTCGTCCGGATTTTGTCCGAAATTTCCGAATCCTGCCGAAATTTCGTATTTCGGGAATCTCCGAGATTTGGCTCAAAACGAGATTTTAATCCTTGAGCACAACACAGCACAACGAAGGCCAGACGGTTCGGGCATGAACTACACTCTAGGCGAGCTGTGTGTTGCATGCTAGTAGTAGTTTGTCGGCCGCGCGCCTTTTGGTCATGTAGGTCGGTGCCGTTGCGGTTGCACTTGCACATGACATTAAATTATACCTCAATTAAGACCATGTTTAGATGGGTTAAGAGTATGTACTCCACAACGGGCTGACATCAGCTGTTTATAAGAAATGCCACATAAGATTTTTGATGAGGTGGAAGAGAGAGAAAGAGGAGAGAGAGTAGTCATCATTTCGTGAATAGACGATCTTACAGACGACTTTAGACTGTTTGTACCATTATATAGATAGTCTATTAGTTGTACGAGAGATTATTATAAACGATTATATAGACAACTCATTGTATAAGTTGTCTTTAAGTCTGTCTATAGATGATATGGACGTATATTATAGACATCTATTGTCGATACCATTGTGCATGCTCTAAAGCTAATTGTTAGCTGGCTAATGGTTAGAGCTAATTATTAACCAATTAATAATTAGCCCATCTAAAATTAGTCCGGGGCTGTTTGGATACATGGCTAATAGTTGGGCTAATTTCTTAGGAAAGTCATATCTGCCTCTCATAACTGGTGAGGAAGTGAGGATAAGGCTAGCGCGAGGGTATTTCAGACTTTTTCCAGCGTGTTACTTGCTATTAGCCTAAATTAGCTCCCACCCACCAGCTAATGGGCTAATTGTTAGCTGAGGGATTGGCTAAAAATTAGCCCACCTATTAGTCTTCCTGTTTGGATAGACTATGGCTAATTTTTAGCAAGCTAACAATTAGCCCAGTGATTCAAACATGGCCTAAACTCCAGAGGTTTCCAACCCCCTTAAGGCATCCGCCTGTCCTCCATGCGTTTTTGCGAAGAATGAAAGTGCATCTAGGCCCCTCATTTTATTTTGGTGATTAATGATGACACAATTAAAGTGATCTAATGCTTCAACTAAGAATAATGCAGTTATCGAGATCACTTCAAGCTTGGAATAAGATTGGACGCTCCTAAGCACTTCAAATTTCGAGAAAACGGCATCAAGACGAAGACTTGTAATTTTTATATTGTTTTGAGTCTTAAGGATAGCCGTACTATTAAGAGGATGCGACGGAAAATTGGTTTTAGAATGTGCATGTGCTCAACATCAAAACTTGCATACAAACTAGCACTCAAACACTTGCATTTTCCAAAATCTGGAATTCAAACCGAGCCTGTAAACTCGGAGAGTCTGGACATTATGTCCGGAGTATCCGGATTCAATCCGGAGTATCCGGACAATTTGTCCGGAATCTCCGGGTTGAACCCCTCGGTCCCTTTGAGTTCCATATTGTCCGGAGTCTCCGGATAACCCGGAGTCTCCGGGTTATAAGTCCGGACACTCCGGCCTGTACAAAAACGAGAGTAACAGCTAGTTTTTGAACTGACTATTTAAAGCCCCCACTCTCTCCCAACGGCTGAGTACTGTATTGAGCTCATTCATTGCAGTATTCAAGCCACTCCTAACATCTTCCAAACATTCAATAGAGCTCATACTTCCTCCCACCATTAGATTTGGTTGTTGATCCATTTTGGTGAGGAGAGGAAGAAGTAAAGTGCTAGGTGCATTCATTTCTAGTTGTTGAGCACTAGTTCATCCTCCAAGCGATTCTTCGTGGTGTTATTACTCTTGGAGGTTGAAGGTCTCCTAGACGGCTAGGAGTCACCGGGAGCTACCAACGCGTGTGGTGAGCCCCGGTCGTTTGTGAAGGCGAGTCTCGCCTCCGAAAGGGAAGAGACAAGAAGTGAAGCCGGCGAATGCATTTGTACAACACCGGGAGGAAAGCGGGTTGAAAGAGACCCCGGCTCAAGTGCGACCGAGCCACCTCAACGGAGACGTAGGATTCCCTTCAAGAATCCGAACTTCGGTGAAAAATTCGTGTCCCTCTCTTTCACGTTTACTTCCTAGTCGAGCTTGTGTGGATTTGTTTTTGTAAAGCTAGTTCTAGCCCCTTGCTTAGCTTTAATTCAAATCCATACTAGCTTTTGATCTAAGTTGCTCTTGCTATCTCTTTATTGTAATTTATTGTGCTTGCTAGAGTAATCTTAGTCGCGCTCCCAAGCCAGCTAACCCGGAGTATCCGGATAAATTACCGGACACTCCGGACAAGTCGGAGACTCCGGACCAAATACCCGGAGACTCCGGATTGACCAGTTCGGCCAGTTTCAATTCCGCTACAATTTTTTAATCCGCCTATTCACCCCGCCTCTAGGCGATATCGTTGGTCCTTTCAAAGAAGCCCCTCCATTCCTTCAAATCGCGGATAGGTCCTTACAATTTACAAATAGGTCCTTTGTGATTTTTTTTGTGAGGGCAAGAAAATCGCGTTAAAATTGTGTTTAGGTCCCTCGTTCGTTAATTTACGGGAAAAAAACTCCCGTTAAATATAAATAGCAGGCGAGCCCTTTTTCTAATTTTTTGGGATAGCGCACGGGTACAAAAAAATAGCAAACAGGTCCCTTTTTGTTACGGTCAAGTCCTTTCTTCATTTTTTCCGGAAAAAAACATTTTCGTGGTCCGTTTTTTCTCCGAAACCAGAAAAAAAATGTTTTCGTGGTCCATTTTTTTCTCCAAAAAAAACGCAAATTCGTTTTTCGTTCGCGCACGCGCGTTTATTGACCTAGTCAATATGCATTGCTCATCTGGTGTATAAATTTCCAAGGGGGATAGCACAATGAACGGTATCTATTCGAATTAACCAGAAAAACATGAGCTAAAAAACCACTTGGCTAGTAGTATTTGAAGTTGGTTAAATTTCTCACCATTTGAGTAGGCTAGGCTTCTCGGCAGGGTGAACCTTTTCTTCTGACAACAGATAATCGAGCTTCTCCTGGTATCGATTTTCGTCAAAAATCGCCAAAAATCGCATGGTTTCGAAATCCAAACTTTTGAAAACAATTCAAAGAAATCACAATTTTATCTCGATTTTCACCAATTTTTCTTCTGATTTTCACCGATTATCGCGATATTTTGACCGGCCAATTGAATGTTTCTCGAAAAACCAATTTTGGAACGATTTTCTTTCGGTTTTCACCGATTTTCTCTCGATTTTCAATGATTATCGCGATATTTACGCCGCATAAATTTTTTGAATTTAACAGGTTTATCAGCCGGTTTTAGATGTCGTACCCCACCGATATGTTCGAAAATCGCGATTTTCACGTGATAATCGCCGAAATTGTGAACCCTGCTTCTTGGTAGTGGCAGTGCAAGTGCCAGCCAAGCCATGTGGGAAACATCCTTTTTCGGAAAATACAAGAGTAGCATGAGCGAAGTATTTAGAATAATATTTTTAAATAAATTATAAAATTAGTATGCCAAAGAAAAAAATTACAAAAACACCCACCTACCGCCATTTGAATTAGCGACAGGTCTTTGTCGTCAATTAAAATGGCGACAAGAGTATGTCGCCATTTCAAATAGCGACAGAAAGCTCTGTCATCAACGGTTACACGAGTTAATCGTTGGTGACAGAACTCTTTGTCGCCAATTCAAATGGTGACAGACTCTCTATCGTCATTTTAATTGGCGACAAAGACCTATCGCCAATTAAAATTTTGACACGTGGGTATTTTTGTAATTTTTTGTTTTGGCATATTTTTTGTAAATTTTTTTTAAAAAAATTCATAAGACGGGAGTGGGTTTGGTTAATACGTAGGCTTAATTAAGAAGGGGGAGGGATTTTTTGCCATCGGAATTGGCTTGGAGGCCAAGTTCGTTTACGTTTGTGCCATGTGGGGTGGCATGGTTAAAGTCGTACAGACATGGCCGTTTGGATAAACGGCGATGGTGGTGTCAGGTTAACAATATGGATTTCGAAAAAGCCGTTTAAAAGTTGAAATTTTAAAAATAAAAATATCGAGTTAAAAATCGTCAGAAATTGAAGGGTTAATTATTCAAATTTTTTGGAAAAAATTCAAAAAAAAAATAAAGAATCGACCGGTTAACCGATCGATTTTGACCGAAAACTGGCTAATTTTGATCGAAAATTGACCGGCCAATTGATGGGTGCTGATCACTGCGACATTGCCACATGATTTTGACCAAAAACCAGTCAATTTTTGGTCAAAATTGACCTATTTACATCGCATAAATTTTTTTTAGATTCTTTGAATTTAGCCGATTTACAAAACAATTTTACATGATGATCCAGCGCGATACATTTTTGATGATTTTAATGGTTTTTTGAATCCTGATGGTGTCCACCATACGGATGGTGGATGAAACGTAAGTGCTTAACCACTTGTGACCTCCGGGGCTACAGCCTGGCAAGCTACATTATATTTGAATTTTTTTTTAAATAATATTATTTTAATCAAAATTTACAGAAATAATATACCGAAAAAGAAAATAGCAAAACTACCCCCCTGTGTCCATTTGAATTGGCGACAGGGTCCTGTCGCCATTTGAATTGGCGGATACACTCTGTCGCCAATTCAAATGGCGACAGGGGGCATCCAGCCTCTGGCTGCGTGGGGCAGCAGTGGAAATGTCGAGTTTGCCCCCTGTCGCCATTTCAAATGGCGACACCCCCTTGTCGCCAATTGAAATGGACATAGGAGGGCAACCTCAATAAATTAAGGAAAAAACATATTTAGCTGTGATAATTGATGTTGTAATGTATAAAATTACAATTATGAAGGAAAAGTAATGTGAAAGGGTGAAAAAATATTATTGAACTGTATATACTTTAATATATATATATATGCAGCACATGTATAAGGAAATTTTGGAATTCTATACACAATATTTACTGTATTTTCAAATCTGTATAACATTTTTGTGTAAGAGCGAAAAACCCAACCGTATTCGCTCTGTTGATCATGGAAACACGAAATTGCATCTCCTGTATATGGAAAACTGGACATGTTTTATTCGGTCAACGCTTAAACCGAAAATTGGTGTATTTGGAACACGAAATGACAATAGTGAATAAGACCTTCTCCGGTTCACCTTAACAAGGCCAGCCAATCTATTTTTTTTTGTTTATTTCGGATTTTTGAAACCGAGTTGATAAAAATGCAGATAAGTTTAGATGTACTAGTCACGTTAAATTCGACTTTTTCATAATCGGTTGTTGCTTATTTGTATTTTCAAAACCGTGACTATGTATCCATATGACATGATGAAATTTGATATTTTAATCTTTGAAGAATTCTGAGCTCCTCACGAAGGTGTTACATTTTACGTATATGTCAAGAAAACCAATGTCAAGAACCAAACATTGCAAATTCAGAGGGTTGTACAACTTGTACATGCATGGATAATTCCAGTCTAATAGGCTGGCTTTCATGGCTCAACAGGAAAGGAAAAGAATCAATCAAAGAAGGCTACCAATTGATGACTGATTTTACGATCATTGTGAAAAGCACGTATATGCAGGTAGTAACGTTAGGAACAAAACTCAACGTTAGTAGTGCACATGTAACGAAAGTTTAGATGATGAAAGGAGCAACGGATTATATTACAATGACATTACAACAGTGACCATATTCCTAGGAGAAGTGACGATAACACTGGTTGTCATGGTGGAACAAGTGATCGTTCCGTCTATGTTCGTAGAGTGGGAACGATGCCATACATTTTCTACACATTACATCACCCGTCATTCTTTTGCGATTTGTTCTCGGACACCGCTCAATCTCTCTTATGAAAGAGCTCCATGGCCGTGGGTAGTGCTCCCAGTTGCTGCCGAATGGGTAGCCTATGCCGTACGTCTCTGGGGTATAAGAAGTAACTTGGTTGTGTGCATTCTGTGGAGTTCTGCCCTCCCATATGGGCATGCCATCCCGATTTCCGGCGTCCCCTATGTTAATACCGCTCGGGTTCCCTGATGGTCTCTGTAACCTGGCAAGGATATCTTCCGTTGTGCGCATCTCGGCCGGCTGCTTCCCCTTGTCCCTACTTAGAGTGGAGGAACCCTCTTCCACTTCTGGTTCCTTGCGGAGACGTCTTCTTTGTTTCGGCTCGCACTCCACTATGTGGTGCAGGAGGTGCGTGTTGGGCTTGTCCTTGTATAATCGGAAGCGTGCCCTGCAGTCCATACAGTATGTATGCTGTGGTCGTTGCAAAATACCTTGGGCGTACTCGGGGTCTGGCTTTTCGGGGCGAAAGTAGCACCACGGAGAGGGTTGCTCCCCCCAGTTATCCCATATGGGAAGTTTGAGATGTGGGTGGTACTGCTCCGGATCCACCCAGTTGAAGTAGGCGCACCATTCATCCTCGGCCAAGGGGCACCGGTAGAATCTCCGGTCCGCTAGATCCCCTTGGCAGGTATCAACGACTGCTTCCAAGTCGTGATCGCAAAATTCGGGGCTTTCGGGTGCGGGCCCTTGAGGAGGTTTCTCCTTTGACTTTATCCATTTTGCAAGTTTCTTCTTGGAGTCCTGTATGCGAGGAAGCAGTTTAGAATTACTACTTTGTGACTGCGTAACATTAGCATGTCGCATAAAACTCACCGATTGGTTGCTCTCTTGCCCACCGGCCCTAAACTCCGGTCGATCTAGAAGGGGGACATATCCCGGCGGCCTCTCCCACCGGGTGAAGTTCTCGGGCGAAGTGGGGTAGGCGTCGTGGTAGTTGTTGAGAAATTCGTAGTCACGTCGTTCCGGCCCGTCGATCCATTGGAAGAAGCAACACCGGTCCATTCGCTACAAAAAAAAAACGACGCATGAAATGGTAGTGGTACCCTTAACTGTAATGACACTAGTAGGTTTACCTCATAGCCGTGTGCACAACAGTAATGAGCGCGGGCGGCCGTAGCTCCGTGGTTAGACTGCATCATCTTCGCCGGAAGGTTGCAGGCGCAATTAGGTCGGGGCAACTCCGGAAGAACTGGAGCGTCAACACAACTCGCATCCGGGTATTCAGGGGGGGTTAAGTTTCGCTTGCTGAAGAGGCGACGGTAGAACGACATCGTAGCCTAATTCGTGTGAAGTGTGCAGAAGTTGATTGTCAGTCTGTTGGTAATGGAAGTGTATCCCTCCACCGGTTTTATAGTGGTGGCGAGCTAGATAGCCTGTCATCCACTTGGCAAAGATGCATGACCTGTCTCCCCTCTCCGAAAGCTGCACAACCTGTCACATCATTAGCAAAGCTGAACGACATGGCACGCCTTTCGCAAAGCTGCATCACCTGTCACGCTTCGTGAAAGCTGCACGACGTCGTGGTCCAATAAGTCTGAGAAAGCTGATAGTAGCGTGTTGTCAAGTCGCATTGAGGGTGACCGGTCGTGCAGCTTTTATTAAGGGTGGCAGGTCGTGCAGCTTTTATTGAGGGTGGCAGGTCATGCAGCTTACATTGAGGGTGACTGGTCGTGCAGTTTTGATTGAGGGTGGTAGGTCGTGCAGCTGAGGGTGATAGGTCGCGCAGCTTTATGTTGTCTCGTGGTCCAAAGCATGTTGGAAGTTATTTTTTGGGCCGGATGTACCAGATGTGCTATTTGGTATACGGACTACCATATTCCGTAAAAATATCTCAGTTACAACTCTCTTCGCATATAAATTCTCAACGCCCAATAACCCTAAGTATTACATTCGCATTACCTAACCCTAACGATGAAGGATTTTCATACCCGTAGAAATGCATGTTGGAAGTTATTTTTTGGGCGGATGTACCAGATGTGCTATTTGGTATACGGACTACCATATTCGTAAAAATATCTCAGTTACAACTCTCTTCGCATATAAATTCTCAACGCCCAATAACCCTAAGTATTACATTCGCGCATCTAACCCTAACGATGAAGGATTTTGGCCCGTAGAAATGCATGTTGGAAGTTATTTTTTGGGCCGGATGTACCAGATGTGCTATTTGGTATACGGACTACCATATTCCATAAAAATATCTCAGTTACAACTCTCTTCGCATATAATTTCTCAACGCCCAATAACCCTAAGTATTACATTCGCGCACGAACCCTAACGATGAAGGAATATCCTCGACACGAATAAAAGCATGTTGGAAGTTATTTTTTGGGCCGGATGTACCAGATCTGCTATTTGGTATACGGACTACCATATTCCGTAAAAATATCTCAGTTACAACTCTCTTCGCATATAATTTCTTAACGCCCAATAACCCTAAGTATTACATTCGCGCTCGAACCCTAACGATGAAGGATTTTCGGCGGCCCGTAGAAATGCATGTTGGAAGTTATTTTTTGGGCCGGATGTACCAGATGTGCTATTTGGTATACGGACTACCATATTCCGTAAAAATATCTCAGTTACAACTCTCTTCGCATATAATTTCTCAACGCCCAATAACCCTAAGTATTACATTCGCGCACGAACCCTAACGATGAAGGATTTTCGGCCCGTAGAAATGCATGTTGGAAGTTATTTTTGGGCCGGATGTACCAGATCTGCTATTTGGTATACGGACTACCATATTCCGTAAAAATATCTCAGTTACAACTCTCTTCGCATATAATTTCTCAACGCCCAATAACCCTAAGTATTACATTCGCGCACGAACCCTAACGATGAAGGATTTTCGGCGGCCCGTAGAAATGCATGTTGGAAGTTATTTTTTGGGCGGATGTACCAGATGTGCTATTTGGTATACGGACTACCATATTCGTAAAAATATCTCGCCACAACTCTCTTCGCATATAATTTCTCACCGCCCAATAACCCTAAGTATTACATTCACAAGCATCTAACCCTAACGATGAAGGATTTTCGGCGCCCGTGAAATGCATGTTGGAAGTTATTTTTGGGCCGGATGTACTAGATCTGCTATTTGGTATACGGACTACCATATTCGTAAAAATATCTCGATTACAACTCTCTTCGCATATAAACTCTCAACGCCCAACAACCCTAAGTATTATATTCACAAGACGAACCCTAACGATGAAGGATTTTCGACTACCGTATAAATGCATGTTGGAAGTTATTTTTGGGCCGGAGGAAGTCGTCAAACCATGAAAGGCGGATTCATTGAGATAAAACATACGAAAAGATAAACCAGCTTGAACAAAGTCACTGCTCCACGTAATAAACCGATAGTACTAAAAGATAAAACTAAAGCAAAAACTAGCTACGGCCCCTGCGAGGTAAGACGCCACGTGTGGCCCCAGGCCTCCTCCGACGCCGAACATGCCCGGCTGAATATGTCGGTGGTCGGCAGGAACTCCGCGAGAACTCCTAGTAGTGCGACGTGGTGGAGCTCGGAGTAGTGAAGGGGTCTGCGTCGGATCGACCGGGTCCGGCGCTGGTCGACTGCGTCGGCCGATCGGGTCCGGCGCGGGTCGAGCTGCGAAGGAACAAGGATATCCTCCATCGTCGCTTTCAGGGGATCAAGCCAATCGTGAAGAACATCGGTGTCGCTCAGCGGGGCTCGAGCCGCCAGAGTGGGTCGCGCTTACGGTCATCGGCAATTTGTTGAAAAATGTTTCACGTTAGCACACATAATGTAAAAATGTAGTAGACAAGGGCGGAAGCGTAAAGGTGTACTGTAGTGGGCTGCCGCCACCTGGAGCCCCGGTACATCGGGAGGAGGGGCGAGTGGCGCGATCTTTGGGTGCGGTGTAACCCGTCGCCGCCACGCATACGGACGAACGGCCGGGACTGTGCCGCCACATCGTCCCTCAACCTCGTGCCCGACGTAAGGTGGGCGATGCGAGCGGTCTTGTCGACAACACCCGCCAAAGATCGCTCTCACCTGATGTATGGTCGCGTTGCGTGTCGATAGTCGCTACCATCGAGGCGCGTCGTCGTGCACCTCCCGAGCAATGTCACCCTGTGAAAATGGCTTGTTAGTTCTATGCGAGCAGTGGTATACAACTTGTGGGAGCAAGTACTAACCACGCGTGAAAAGCAAGAGTCCTACCGTAGGGTAGGTGTCCGCCGTGGAGGGAACGTGCCTCGAGGTGACTCCACCACACGCACAACTCGAACGCGTGTCGCGCGGGCTGTACCACCGGATGTAGTCGTCGTGACGTGCCGTGGTCGTGAGGCGATCTCCTCGTGCCACGTCGCCAAAGCCTGCGCCTTTGCCGACATGAGGAATCATGCGTGTCGCCCGGCTAAATCAGGGCCTAAGCCCTTGCGTGCCAGTCTGCATTAGTCGATTTGCAACGAAAACTTCATTACTAAAATATGCAATTAAATGAGATATTAAATAATTGTAACAGAGATGGAAAGCAATACTAACGAGTGGACGCTAGCCGGGACGATGGCACCTGCAGGTGGGGGGAACTCCTGACGGAGGCCAAACTGCCGCATGACGCGGTGGGCCGCGTACGTCTCAACGCACACGTCGAAAACCAAGTGACGACGTGTGAGCCAAGATCTTGGCGTCCATCGCCGTGCACCGCGAAAGTCCCCGAGGAGCTCGCGCGTCGACAAGCTCGAAGGTAGGGCCGCCAAATGACGCGGTCATCTGTCACCGGTGGTCAAACATCGCTACGCATCGAGTGCAGCGTCTGCGACGCATCGGGCGAAAGTGGGGTCAGTAAAAACAAGGAATACACCAACGTTAGTACAGAATAGTATTGATAAAAATTATTTCACAAACAAGGTAATATATTATGTGGTACTAACCCGTCGGCGACACCACAAAGACCCCATGGTAGGGCGGTCGACCTCATCTCCAACTGCCCGGTAGAAATCGTCGCCATACGGCTCCAGGTCTATATGTGGACGTCCGATCTGGAACCTCTCGAACGACCACAATCGAAGCGAGCGGACACCCAAATGAGAACGGATGAGTCCGAGGTGCGACGGCACCCATCGCAAAGAGCACGGTAGGTGGCCGCCAGTACTGCCGGTCCCCAAGCCAGCTGTGGGATATGATCCATGTCGGCCTCCGCGATCGTCCTGGCGAACTGGATCAAGTGCTTGTCGACGGTGTCTCCGTGGCTCGAGCTGAACATGACCCAGCCGAATAGCCAGATCAGGTACGCCTCGAAGTGGCGGGTGACGACGTAGTCCTCCGCTCCTGCCGCCATCCTCTCGGGCTGCAGAAGGCTATGGTTAGCGGCGGAACTGAAAGCGGATAAAAAAAACTACAAAATAAAGTGCAACTTACATAGAACTGAACCAGCCACTTCTGCGTAGGGCCGTGCGTAGCAGTGAAAGTGCTGTACCCTGCTGGTATCACACCTGCGAACCGGTGCAGGAGGTCCGTCTGCCAGTCAGGGTCGACGTCGACCGGCACCACTGCGTCCCCTGAGCAAGGTAGGCCCAGTAGGTAACTCACGTCCTCAAGTGTGGGCGCCATCTCGCCGCACGGAAGGTGGAACGTGTGCGTCTCAGGGCGCCAACGGTCCACCAAAGCGGTCAGTAAGCTCCGGTCGTACGGGAACCTCCTGGAGGAACCTCGCCTGTCCTGGGCGTCAGCCACGGTAGCCTCCACCATCCTGGCTAATGGAAGCAACCCCGCTGCCCTCAACCTGCATGAAAATATTGTAAGTACGCTGCCTGCACACATAGATGACAGTACATTGAACTTATAGAACCCTGTGATTAGTGTACTAACCTCGGAAGCCATCGCGGGTCAATCCTCCATGCTCTCATGGGGGTGCGCAAGCGTAGGGCGCCAAGCTCAAGAGGTAGCTGCCCCGGCTGCGGCGGCGCGGTGGCCAAGTGGCTCCGGTGAGTCGCATCTATCACCGGGTCAAGCAACTCGTACGCCATACCTGCAATGTGTAACCCGACAATAGGAAAATAGAAGAACATATCGTTACAAATTGAACACAACAATTACATAAAGAAAGTGCAAACAATCATTCCATAATAAATTTGAAGTACAACAATTTAATCAGTAAGTACATACATAAACGACGAACAACAATTTAATTGGAAAGTCCATACATTAATAACGTACAACAATTTAATTGGAAAGTCCATACATTAATAACGTACAACAATTTAATTGTAAAGTCCATACATAAACGACGTACAACAATTTAATTGGAAACTCCATACATAAACGACGTACAACAATTTTACTGCCTCTGAACCGTGGGACAATACTTGAAAGTGTGGCCTGTCTCCTTGCAAACTGAACATTTCTTCACACGACGTCCACTTTCCATTTGCATCCATATCGTTCCTTATACGCCTTGTCTGCCGTCGCCCAACACCCTTCAGCCTACTTAAATCCGGAACCCACCGTGTCGCCTCCCAGGTATGATGCTCCGTGAATAAACCCACCACTCGAAAACCGTACATTTCCCCACTCCAGGTTGCCATCACTTCTTCCTTGTTGAAGAAATGAGACAAGAATATACCTGGATCCATTCGGATTGTTGAGCAGGCCGCCATGACATGTGCGCATGGCCTGTGTAATGCATTTGAGGCTTGTTGCAGTGCATGCACATGTTTGTCTATGCATGGTGCATTCATGTGTAACTTTCCGCCGGTTTGTCCCACGCCCTGATTTATCTTTACATAGTACCTCAAATCGGAGCTCCCTCGTGCCCATCTTCAATGCTCTATGCATCTCCCCCTTCTTGCCCTTTTCCTCCATGTAGGTACAAATCATCTCGGAGTACTTCACATCAGGGGCATTCATGCGGGCGACGGCCCTAGCATAGCGATCCACAAAGTATTTCGTTATGCCACGAAGAACACCCTCCACTATAGCAACCAGGGGAAGTGGCCTCAACCCCCGCATGACCCAATTGTAAACCTCAGCCAAGTTTGTCGTCATGACCCCATACCTGGCGCCATCGGTGTCATAAAGCTGAGCCCATTTCTCCTTAGGCTCATGCTCTATCCATTCGGAGAAGCATTTCATAGCCCTTCCATTCCTCCGAACCATGTTCGGAGGGTCTGTTGGTAACTCTGCAAGCGCTACTGGGGCCTCCCCTGCGGAAGCTGTTGGTTTCTTCGCTGCCTCGGCTGTATGCCTTGACGTTAGCTCGTCCAACTTCTTCCATAGTCTCTCAAATTTTCTTTCACAGTTCTCGTCGCATGACCTCTTAAAAGCTTTGTCGGCTCTTTGTTCCTGAATCGCTTGTAAAATTGGCGCCCATGTGCCGCTTACACCACCTACTACGCAAATCAGGCCATGTATGTGTCTCATCTTCACCTTGCTGCAATTGCACGATCGCCTTTAGCAACCGGGATGCCGATCATGTATGACACACACACCAGGCATTGTTCCACGACCCAGCTTTCACGTTCCTTAGAAACCATAGCCAACTATCGTTGTTCTCACCCTCTACGAATGCGGCGCAGCGGGAAGAACTCGATTATTGCCATCGACTCCTATGGCGGTCAATATCCGCCTTTGTACTTCCGGTCGTAAAAGTCCCATCCACGCATAACAACGGACGGCAATGTCTGAATGCGTTGATACACGCACCGAAAGCAAAGAATGCCCGCTTGAGCAACATCTTCCCAGGGAAACGCTGTGAAGGTTGCTCGAAAATATCGACATAAGTCCCAGCATTCCTTTCCTTGATCACCTGAAGCAACCCTGGCAGATTCTGATAGGAGTCTTCGTACGTGCCAAACCTTGCTTCCAATGCCTTCTGCTTCGCTCTCCATGCCTTCGCATAGCTTATCGTGTACTGATACCTCTGCTCTATTGCAAGTATGATGGCACGTGGCTCTAAATCCAGGTTGCCCACAATCTCCCCGTACATTACATTGGCAACAAAGCCGGAAGATATATTTCTATGCGATTGTGTAGACTCTGTCAGAACACATGCATGCGGCACTACTATAGAACACTTCCAAATTGTGTCCCATTTAGGTTGGTAAGCATGGACACGCCATGGGCAACCTTCCATCTTGCATCTGACATCATACACCCGCTGATCTGACTTAGCAGCCCAGAAGGGTCTACGCAGCGACACTGCCCATGCTTTGTGGATCGCTTCCTGCACCTCACCTTTATCCTTGTAAATTGCATCTTGCCGCACCTCATTCCGATCGCACCCCATTGGACATCTTCACCCTCGTTGACCATCAGTCTGTCGAATCAACACTCATCCCACTCCGCGGGGAAAGGCTCTTCATCCTCTTCATCGTTACTTAAATCCTCGTAGTCCCGGCTCTCTGCGTCCATTGATATCACCAGCGATTCAATATGTTCTCCCTCGTCTGCCACACCCATTGGTTCCTCTGCCGCTGCCACACCCATTGGTTCTCGTGACGCCTGCCACACCCATTGGTTCCTCGTGACGCCTTCCATTGGAACACCAACTTCCTCACCTTGCACTGCCTCCTGAGCCGAACTAACATCATGCCTCACTGAGTATTCTCTTGCTTGGCTGCTCTCCCCAACTTCCTCCTCTTCGTCACCAACAACCTCCTGCTGTTCCTCACGGATGCCCTCTGCTTTCTCAAATGCTTGCGCCAACAATACTAATGGCCATCCTCTCTCAATCGCTGCTCTGACATACGAACTCCATGATTTCGGACTGTAATTTCAACTAACTCCCGATGCGCATAGTTCCGTCTCGACACCCTACTCCGTGCGACTTCACACCATGCAACTCACGGTCCAACGAGAATATTTGGTACAACTATCTTCTAACTGTGCTCCATGAACGCTCCTGGGCGTGATGCACCAACTACGACACTTGGGAAATGACTTAGTTCCACCCCTTCCACACCCATGTTCGAATTCCCTCTCCGTAGTATATTGTAAACTGCACTCGTTCATCCATACCTGTCAAACATTTCATGAAATTCTTACTGTGTACGACACACACCTTTTAGACAATGTACTTATGCTACGTATAGACTTTCGATATGTGAAAAATCTATTTTTCAGTCTTTAATACCAATTTTCTGAATTTATTTACTGATTTCTAAAATTTAGGAAAGAAGGAAAGGCAAAATCATAATTTTTACCTATTTTTTAGGAAATTGTTCATGGCATTTTCCCGGCCCATGCAATCATCGCCGTGCAAAGCGTCGAGGCAAGCTCGTGCGGCTGGCCGGTGAGCCAAGGCAAGTGTGACACAGCCGACGGGGCTGAGGCGAGCAAGGCCGAGGCAAGCGCGGCAAACACGGCCAACAGGGCCAAAGGCGGTCGTGGCCGAGGTGAGCACGGCGAGCAGGGCCGGCGCGGCGGGAGGTTTGTTCCTATATCGCGAAAACATCGCTAAGTCGCTAAACTAGGCGAGCAAGGCCGAGGCAAGCGCGGCAAACACGGCCAACGGGCCAAAGGCGGTCGTGGCCGAGGTGAGCACGGCGAGCAGGGCCGGCGCAGCGGGAGGTTTGTTCCTATATCGCGAAAACATCGCTAAGTCGCTAAACTAGGCGAGCAAGGCCGAGGCAAGCGCGGCAAACACGGCCAACGGGGCCAAAGGCGGTCATGGCCGAGGTGAGCACGGCAAACATCGCTAAGTCGCTAAACTAACGCTAAGTAGCATGGAGATTTGTTCCTATATCGCGAAAACATCGCTAAGTCGCTAAACTAACGCTAAGTCGCTAATTCGAAAACAACGCTAATCGCTAAATTTTTGCTAAGTCACTAAGTCGCGAAAACATGACAATACTACTCGCTAAATCTCTAAATCACTAATTAATCAATCTAGTCACTAAGTTAAATGAAACATACAAGAAAGAAAAAAAATTTACCCGCAGACGCGATCTTCTTCTTCCTCCTCTCCCTCTCCTTCCTCCCTCTCCTTCCTCCCTCTTCTCCCTCTTCTTCCTCTCCCTCTCTTTCTTTTCTCTTCTTCTCCCTCTCCCTCTCTCTTTTCTCTCGCTCTCCCTCTCTGTGCGCGTGCAAATGGCGAGCTCGGTCTCGGCTGCGAACGGGTATAGGCTCCTGTCGCCATTCCATTTGGCGACAGGCGCCTCGCGCGTTAGGTATTAAATGCTGTCGCCAAATGGAATGGCGACAGGACGGGGGAAATTCCTATTTTACCCCCTATCGCCATTTTAATTGGCGACAGGAGCTGCTGTCGCCAATTCAAATGGCGACAGGACCTTGTCGCCAATTCAAATGGACACAGGGGGGTAGTTTTGCTATTTTCTTTTTCGGCATATTATTTCTGTAAATTTTGATTAAAATAATATTATTTAAAAAAAATTCCATTATATTTCCTAGTCATTCAAGTTTTGATCCTTCATGAATGATACGATCCTGGCCGTCCGGATGGATATGATCCGTTCGTGGAGGTTGTCGCGGTTTTGGATTGCACCTGATGGCTGCCATTTTGGAGTAGACTAGTTACATGCCCGTGCGTTGCTACGAAAAACAAAATTGATAACGAAAAATAAAGATTAAAAAATAAAAAAAATATTTCACAAGATCAAACATCTATCTTTAACGCTTCGCTTTCTTTAAAGTCAAGCTAATTAAAGCAACGCTTCGTTTCTTGCGTAGGGTAATTAAGCAGGGCAATTAAGTAGGGCAATTAAGCAGGGCAATTAATGACGTGGGTAGAACTCACCACTGCCACCAACTGCTGCGTTATAATAGTAGAGAAATGTGACCCCGTCGGTATTTCCAGTAGTCACGATAAGATCATCTTCAACAATGTTTCTTAAATTTAGATCCTTATATTCATAGAATTCCCTAAAAAGATTCCTTCTCTGTATCTCTTCCTTCTCCAATAACATTCCCTAAATTCCACTTTCTATTTTCTCTCACCTATATTATAATGATATTTTATAACCGTTATATGAGCAATGTTTATTTTTTAACGGGAAAAATTCGAATGGGTATATCGTAACGGCTATATTATAACGGCCAATGTAACGGCTATATTGTAACAGCCATTGTAAAAGAACAATCTTTTCCCTTTATTCTCACAATTATACAATACAACGGTGTAGCTTTCGAATACATTCTCAATGCAAACAATGTTCAGGGATAATCGTTTAAATCTCCATGGGTTACAATGCAGCATCGTGCATAACACCATGGTATGATGATCTACAAGAAACAAACAACATTAACTTTACTTTTTCTTCGTATTACCGAGCCCTATGTTATTTAAGATGTTTCCATAAGCAAAAAAAAAAAAAAAAGGTCTACTGAATTCAGAAACCCTCTAGTGATAAGCTTCCAACATTTCTATTTTTATTGTACCATCTCTTTTTGGAACTGCATCCAAGCAGATCAACAATGCACTTTTGTCTCAAGCTGAAGGGTTTTGTTTCCATGTTAAAGAAAGTAACAACGAGAGTTAGGCCCTGTTTGGAAGCAAAGTTTTTCAATACCATAGTATTACAAAGCCATGGTTTAGAAATTGTTTTGGTATAAATACCATGGTTTCACCTACCACCATTGAAACCATGGTTTTTCTTGGAACTACAAATTGTTTGGCTACAAAGTTTTTTTCATAGTATTTTCAAAGTATAGACACCTCTCAGTCTCTACACCAGCACCAAAAGCCCAAAACTCTAATCTGAGTGGAGTTTTCAATACTACAAAAATACTATGGTATTGGCAATACCATGGTTTTCAAAACAGAGTTTTTTGGGTTGCTTCCAAATACCATGTTGCCAAAAATACCACGGTATTCTCCAAAACCATGGTTTTGCCTAGAAACTATGAAAATACTTTGTTGCCAAACAGACCCTTACTATGCCCCTATCTGCAATGGAAATTCCTGATCTCATGAATACAGTCACAATTGAAGATCTACTGATGTACATGGCACTATGTACATCATTAGATGACTCAATTCACGCTTATGATAAAATGCTTCCATGAATTGTGTCACTTATAAAAGGATAGGTAACAGATGATTGATTATATAGATCTAAGTTACATAACAGTTCCAATCAAGGGTCATGACGATGGTGATCATGGTCATGGTCATGCTGATGTTCAATTTCATGCTCTGCATGGTCTTCATGTGACTCTTCAGAGAGCACTCTCAATTTTGGAACATAAACAAAATCCAATTTCCTGTGCTGAATATTTTCTGAATTGAGTAAATAGAGCTAAATAGAACATTCAACTTCGTTAAATGCAAAAGCATAACAGAATAAACATCATGGGTGGTAATGAAGTATTAGTTACTTATGAGGGCTTCCAACTACCTTGTATCGTGCGATCAAACGGGAAATAGCATGATAAACTGGATCATCTTCCATATTGCTTTCTTGAAGATCCACATTACCTGACAAATGCGGCAACAACCCAACCAAGAGCAAACACCCTTACATAAATTGTGAGAAATTGCATTAAAAAGAAAGAAGAAAGCTACAGTGTAAATGGTAAAAGTAAAGTTGAAGCACCAAAATGATATAGATTAATATGCAAAGCACTCAGCTTCAGATCAAATCCTGTCTCATACTCTTATTAAAGGAAATAGGTGGGTAACCAACATACTTTCACATGTCAGCAATTTGTTTCACATGCTAGCAATGAGTATTGAGACTGGAATTGCTCTTTGTACCAGGTAAATTTCCAGTCAGCGATCTGCTCATGAACGACTGGTATTTTTACTCTCATTACAATAAATAGAGAGTGTCGTACATGCCACCATTACCTCCTCTGTCTAGTTCTTCAACTATCCAATCTCACAAAAAAATCGCAAGACTAATTCCCTCAAAAACAAAAATAGAGCACGCATCACTTAATAGGGTAGACATTGTAGGATCGAAGTATACGAATATAGCAATCAGAGGGGGGTGAATGATTGTGTGGAAGCTAAAACCAAATTCTTGATCTACTAAAAGTTCACCCCAAAACAGAACCAAATAATTGCCTCGTATTCGACAAAAACAGAATGACAGAGGTTCGGTAAAACGCGAATTCCTGGAGATCCAACCGTCGGAACGATCTGAAATTTGGACAAAAGAAACTAGATTCTAATACGAATCGAACCCAAAAAGAATCAGCTCGATCGGACTTACGGATCAAAAGTTATGAACCTCACAAGCTTGTTGTGACCGAAGATGACGAGAATAGATCTAACTAGAATTGTAGCTCGCCGAAAGATTTGAAGAACTTGATCTTTATTTCTTCTTTCTTTTGTCCAAAGTACTCCAAACAAAAGAGTACAACCCTAAAGCTTGCTCAAAGCTTGATACCCTTCAACAGGAGACAACCCCTCCTATTTAAAGGAGTAAAACACAAGGAGTCATGAATACAATTCCTACTCTTAATCCTAGAGGAAGTCCCACTCCTAATCGTAGAAAGAGTATGTATTCAACACAACTCCTCTTGGCCCAACCTGGCCGAGTACAACTCTTGCACGCGTATGGCAACCCTACCATACTCACGTGACTAACACTTTGCACGCGTATGGCCACCTGCCATACTCACGTGACTAACCATTCTTCATGTGCACCATTCTCTTAGCCCGAACGTCCCGCATGACATCCTTGACCACCAAGACCTCAGTTCCCCCTGAACCTAGTCCCGAACCTCAGTTCCTCCATGAACCTAGTTCCGGTCCCGTCATCGACCACATTCGCCCTCGAGCAATACCTGCACATGAACAAACCACAAAACGATTCCGAGCACAAGTCCGCGACTTGACTCAACATTAGTCCATGCAAATACTCACACGAGCATTGCATAAAGTCCACTTGAAAACAAGCATTATTAAATTCTCACAAATTTCATAATCTCAAATTCAAACCAGAATTCAATTCCAAAATTGCTCAAAACCCTAATCGAGCAAAAAAAAACCATTCACGCCGGACCAAAAATCCGGTCCGGTGCAAACGTGAAAACAGCCGTAAAAAATCCACCTTGCTTGTGGAGCGGAGAGTCCGTCGTACACGCTAAACTTACTGGTTTTGGAAGTTTCAGTCCGGCTCAAAAACGTTTGAAAACACGTTCACGGCGGACCAAAGAAAAGCGGTCCGGCGTACAAGGGAAACTTACTGTTTCTTGAAAGTTTGGTCCGGCACAAAACAGAACTTCACTATTTCTTGTCAAATTGTCGAACTCATGCACAAAACACATTTTCCAAGTTCAAATCTTAGCCAATTTTTCAGCACATGATTTCACAGACATAGAGCAAATTCCCTTTTGTTTCATTTAATTTAATACCAATTTATCATAGCCTCCAATTGCAAGCACCTTCGCAAACCCTTCCAGAGAACTGCGGCAAAAATCATGAAATGAGATCCATAATGTAACTACAAGGCACCTAGCCACAACCAATTTCAATTCCCCTGTTCTAAATTACTCAAGTGTGGCACAAGATCGATGAGCATTATCAACCTTTCACGCTAATCAACACATGTTCATGAGAAAAGATGTAAATTATTCTAGCTACCAAATTTAACCTAGAAAGTCGCATTTGTAACAACATGAGGAACGTTGTTCTATTATGATCTTCATAACATAAGAGACCTGAAAAATACTCAAAGGTAGACCTGAAACAAACACTAGAACACTCAAATCTAGATCAAGATCCCAAGCATCCAACTAAAAAAAAAGAACCACATTTGTCACAGGATATATCTAGGAGCAGAAACAAGTAAGAATAAGAAACAACGACACCACCACCGCCATGAATCGACCGCAATGCGAAGCGTAGGAAAGGGAGGGGCGGAGAGCTCGGGGGAGGCGGAGCTCACCTTGATCTGGAAGAATACAACGACGGGGCTGCAGAAGGCGCGGCTCGCGGTGGTGAGCATTGCATCGGCGGCGGCTTCCATGCGTCCCGACGGGGCCCTCCCGAAGCTTCTAGACGCTTCTAAGCGAGGCGGAGGAGGAGGGGTGGAGGAGCGAGAGGACGCGTATGGGGCGCGATCTCTCGCTGGATCCCTGAGCGGTCCGTGTCGAGGACGAAGAGGACAGATTGGCGGCGAGGATGGAGCGGCCAGGTCGAGGATGGGACAGCGTGGACCAGGTCGGCGATGAAGAGGACGATGGCAAGGCACACCGGGTCGAGGACGAAGCGACGCCACGGACGAAGCGACATCGACCGGGTTGACGATGAGGATGGCGCCGCAGACGGAGCGGTGATGCAGAATTATCTCCTCCTCGTAGGTTCCCGGCAGGCACGGGAGGGAGCGATCGTTGAGCACCGAGCAGACTGGAAGGCGATAGGGAACGGAGAGAGAATCCTGAGATTTCGAGATTCTCTCTCCGATGTGTAAAAATGGGGAAGAAGATGGACAATCTGTTGGAGAGCAATGGTGTGTACGGATTCCTCAGTTTATTGGATAAGAAATGTGATGAGTAATCTGTTGGAGATGCTCTAACAGCTAGTTCATAGTGATGATTTTTTAAAACCTGGGAATGTATAGAGAGAGGTAACGGGGTGGGGATCGTGAGCAGCGGCGAATCCAACAACATGGCTTCTTTTGGCTCGAGTCTACACTGCGCCAGCACCAGTAACTCCTCGTACACCCACCCTCATCCCATCTCGGCAGAGACAGCCATGGACGCTGCTTGTTACGCCGAAAGCCAACTGGGGTTCGCCATATCGATTTTTTTTTTCAAATGATTTTTGATTTTCGATTATCGGCAAAACTTGGTTGAAAATCGAGAGATATCGAATGAGCTTAAAGTCAAATTTTTTTAAATCAGTGGTCAAACTTCGTAAAAAAAAATAGAAATCAACTGATTTTACCAATTTTTTTAGCAATTTTTACCGAATTTTGAGCCATTTTTTAGCAATTTTATTTGATTCTTTGCACACTTAAGGGAAATTGAAAAAATCAACGAAAATTGTAAAAAAAATTCAAAAATTCATAATAAATCCCAATTAATCTATAAAATATATCAAATAAATTTCAATATTTCTTAAATTCATTAGTGTTTCTTGAAAATCAAAAATAATAATTAATGAAAAGGAATAAAGAAACTATCAAATTTTTATAAAAAATTATATGCTTGATCATGCTCTAAAATTTTAATGGTTTCATAAATAGTTCCCAAGGATCATTAATAAAATTTTTAGAAATATTAGACTTCATTTATTACCCCTAGGAAATAAAAAATAGAAGAGCATATACAAAGACAATAGCACTGTCAGAATTTTTTAAAAAATACACATGTATAATTATCATCTAAAAATTTTACATCATCATTAAAATTTCCTTAGGACCTCACACAAAATTTTCAGGTATAATAGATTTTATTTATTTCCCCTATAAAATTAAAAATAAAAAAGCATATACAAAGACAGTAGCACTGTCATAATTTTTGAAAAATGCATATGTCTGACAATCATCTGACAATTTTATAGCATCATTAAGGAATACAGGAATAAGAGAAGAAGAAGCTTGGGCCTTTGCTAAATTGTCGTGCAGTCCACACCAAAGCCGAAAAAGGCAACAAAACAAATCCACAGCTATAAGTCCCATGGCACAACCATAAACTGGCATGGCCTCACATACATGGTCCACCACCACACCCGATGGTCGATACAAATTGATGCAAATAAACTGGCATGGCCTCACATACATGGTCCACCACCACACCCGATGGTCGATACAAATTGATGCAAATCCAGTGCAGTGCGCACTTGTGGAGCCTTAGAGGGGAAGGGAAACACTAGGCAGTGGGCAAGCAGCGGAGCTGAGCGAGAAAAGGTGTCAACGCAACAAGCTGGGGAGGGGGCACCGGAGGAGCTGAGGAGGGGGCTTGCCAGGGACGGGTCACGCCCTCACGAATAGCTATGGATTTGGGCATTTGGGGCAACAATCATCCAAGCTCAATCAGGGCAGCAGGCAATTGCCAATTGGTATTTTGTCTTGATTCTTTACTCTCTTTACTCTTACTATCTTGTTGTTGTATAGTATAGTAATAAAATTATATTTTGTTTAAACATTTCTACTGTATGGTCTAGACATACATGAAATTTCACTACTACAGAATGGTACATCACTATTGTTTCATCTATATCGCTTCCTAACTTTTGAGTAAAAAATTGATTATGATATGTGTATGTAATCAGCAATTTTTGGAAACAGTGTCATCACAATCGGTTCTGAGCTTAAACTGATTGTGATGAGCCCCTCTAGCTCAGAACCGATTGTGTACTTCATGAGAGGTGTGGATCTTGGTTTTTGCATTTCTTGGTTTTGAAAGAAATCACTGTATGGAGCACTTCAGTAGTAATTTATGTATGTTTCTACTTTAGGTTGCAGGAAGGTTTCATGAAGAGCAGGTGTGTACTGGTAAGCAACTTCATACACAGTTTAAAAGCTCTTTACTTTGTTTCTTCTTGTACTAGTAAGGAACTTCAGGAAGAACATGTGTGTACTTTGATGCATTGTGATGTCTTCTTATCCAAATTAACTTTATTTTCTTATTTGCCCATTGTATCCTATACTAATTTTCCAATCATTTTCAGATTCATGGTAATGTCAAATGGTCATGGCTGCAAAGCCGAGGAGATGGTGCAAACTAAGTACAATGCAGACATGGAGATTGGATTCATCATTGCTCTATAAAATATTGTCAAGTATATTCTATAATTAAATACGTGCACAATATTTTGTCAAGTGTATCACTATCTTTTAATTGGATGAATGGTTAGATGGATACATGTGTACTAACTGTTAAGTATGTTTGTGTTCTATATTGTAAACGAATGTGATTTGTGTATTGTAAAGTGTTTGTATTCTATATATATTGTGAATGTGATATGCATATTGTAAACCAATCAACAATAGTGAAATGAGGTTATCACAATCGGTTCCCACCTAGAACCGACTGTGATGAGGGGCTCATCACAGTGAAAGAAATCGCTGCATGGAGCAATTCGGTAGTAATTTATGCACGTTTCTACTTTAGGTTGCAGGAAGGTTTCATGAACAACAGGTGTGTACTAGTAAGGAACTTTAGGAAGAACATGTGTGTACTTTCATGTATTGTGATTTCTCCTTGTCCAAATTAACAGTCAGTACACATGCATCCATCTACCCATTCATCCATTTAAAAGACAGTGATACACTTGACAAAATATTGTGCACGTGTTTGTGGAATATACTTGACAGCATTTTATAGAGCTAGTGATGAATCTAAACTCCATGTCTGCATTGTACTTGTATATTGTAAATGAATGCAATATGTGTATTATAAAATGTTTGTGTTCTATATATACTGTGAATGTGATATGCATACTGTAAACCAATCAACAATAGTAAAATAAAGTCATCACAATCGGTTCTTTGCTAGAACCGATTGTGATGAGGGACTCATCACAATCGGTTCCCACCTAGAACCGATTATGATGAGGGGTCCTCATCACAGTTGGTTCTAGCAAAGAACTGACTGTGATGAGGGTGTCATCACAATCATTCCCACCCAAAACCGAGTGTGATGACTGATTATCACTATCGCGCAAGAACCGACTATGATAAAGCCTCCTCCTCATTGTTTAAAAACTTTGTGTTGCCACCAAAACCGACTATAATGACGAAAAGGACTCGATTGTGATGTATATTCCTACTATAGTGTTTTCTACTTATTTCTTCTCATCTTTAATTAAACCTTAAAGTTCTATCTAGCATGACTTGCTTTAATTAAACCTTAATGTTAACAAAAAAACAGAAGGTTTATGTTATAAAATAATTTATTTATTTGATGAAAAATAACACATTCTTTATTAATTGACATGATACTAGTATTATATCATTAAAAATAACAATGGAGAGTGTATGTTTTCATTTAATTTACAAACAATTCTGCAGCACAGATCCATCTACATACAATCTTCTGACCTCCCAGCTGAAGTGCTTGCACTTCCTAGCTGCCTCATTAAACTACTTTAACTTAGCAAAGAGAACAAAATCCAAACGAAACAGCTATATGGTTGTTTTATCATGTGATTAGAGAGTTCTCTCTTGTATGATCATGAAACAATTTGATAAAAGACCACGATTCAATCTAATTGTCACAATACTTGTGTTGCCACATTAAACATTGCTAAAGATAATCGCAACGGTTACCCTATCTCCAGAAGTTATATATGTGCTATATAAGAGCATCTCCAAGAGAGCGCTCTAAAAATGAGCCTTAAACTTTAATTTAGGACCCCAACTAATTATATTTAGGGCTCCAACGAAATATTTACTCCAGCAATTAGGCCCTAAAATCCAACGAAGATAGAGCTCAATCACAGAGTTGCTAAATATAGCTACTCTCCTAGGGGCTCTAAAACATTTTGCTAAATTTTATCAAATTAGGTCCTCTGCTGGAGTTGATCTTTTCCTTAAAAGCCCTATATTTCGAGATAAGATCCTATTTAGGGCCTCTCTTGGAGATGCTCTAACGCTCTTAATTCCAATAAACATCCCTTTCTCTCACCCCTCACGGTCCTATGAACAAAAAAAATCAAAGTTCCAATAAATTAAAAACCCTTACCTTTTGTGCAATTATGTAAAAGATGTGTTGACATCAGAATCTGGCGCATGGCTAATTTGGTAAAAAGGATTGATAGTTGACAAGATAATATCGGGTTTGGAAAGTATTTTGGAGCGTCATAAGCTGATACGATTTATCAGAAAATAACCGATATCGGTTTTAAAGGAAAGTATTTTGAGGAAAGTTAAGATTAATGCGGACAATGTCTACGAGTCCAAGGAGGATACGATCGGACCTGACGCTATATGAGAAGACAATGGGCAAAATGAAGAAGACAAAACTAACCAAACAACTAATCTACTTTTCGCTTTTTTTATCGACTTGGAGTAGCTTTATAGATTTGTAATCTTTCCTTTGTAATTCGCTTAATCAATAAAGTTGCACATCATCGATCATTGATTTCGTCGACTTACACCAATTCAGGTTTATTTTATCCGATTTTGTTGCGCATCGCCTTCTTCAGAGAGAACAATCTTTACCCATCTAATTAACTCAATCAAGTTGATTAGATCTATCGGTTACTTTTTGTCTCAATCAGGGTTTACAAAACCGTTTTCGAATTGAAAATCGAGACCCCGCCGGTAGCGGTTTTTCGAGAAAAACGCTCAAAAACCGGCAAAAGCCGAAGGGTTTGAAAACTGAGTGTTTGAACAAAAAAATTCAAAAAGATTAAAAAAAATCAAAAACCGGTCGAAATTCTCGAAAACCGCTCGGTTTTCTCGAAAAACCGCTCGGTTTACATAGCATAAATTTTTTAATTTTTTTTGAATTTTTTGAATTGGATCGGTTTACCGATTGGTTTTATATTTCGGTGGGACTCGAAATCTCGAAAACCGGTCGAAATTCGAGAATTTCGTTCGGTTTTGTTAACCCTGGTCTCAATCGACTTGATAAGCCGACCAAGATAGATCATTCTTAATGAGAAAAGATCGGCTTAATAGTAGATCGAATTACATATATTTTTCTTGCCGATTGCAGGATCAAATCGGCTGGCACGCCTGCAGCCAGAAATAAATGCGATGTTTGCATGTGCTGACGCCGATTAACTCCTCTTCATGTTTTTTTGGTGTCAACACACTTTTGGCATGCCCGGTGGGACCCGATCACGCGACAATGACTTATGCTAGAAAATCCAACCCTCTGTCTAACGCCAATTCTTAGGCGATAATCGTCCCCACATTGGACGATTTAACGCCGAAGTAGCAAAAAGATATTGAAAATTAGAAGGCTATGTTTGAGCAGATGATGCTCAATTGTTACAAGAAGACCCGACGAGGGATCACGCAGAAAATTGCATTGCCGGCGGTTAATTTCGGCAATAAAGAAGCTTCGGCACTGCTAAGAATGCACAGGTAAGCCGATATATGCCCATTCAAGTGGAATTATCAGATATAATTAATCAATCTATACATTGTGCTCTCAGCAATCAGTCATTGGCTTTGGTAAACCACCCTTAAGATGATGACAACTAATAGCATGAAAAAAGTCGCACAAGAACTGGTGTCGGCTGGCACTGTGCTAGATCCTGTGCAATCTTTACCAACATATCCAGTCTACTCCATTGCCTAGAATATCCAAAACATGAAGCCTACGGTTGATCCAAAGTTATCGGCTACTATCCCTGCTATAGCACCAACATAGTCGACCGTAGTATTGCCACAGGATCCTAGTGCAAGTGGAGTTATTCATTATCAGGCCTACACAGATTGCTCCAAGTTGGATGCCCAGCCTAGTTTACCCCCATTTGCTCTGTTTTACATCTACCCCCAAATCAGTTGGTCAGCCGATTGAAGCTCAAGCATGCGCAAATTACGTTGAAACGATTCCTGCGCAGGATCCGGCTCCTTACAAGGTAGTAACGTACTAAGAACTATTTGTGCCACTCCTAGAACCGATATATAGACGGCAAAGTGTCGGCTATGAACATCACGTCTGCCGGCACAACCCCTGGTACCGCGATAGCCTGAGTTTGCACTTGGGGGACAGGATGCCGATTTCACTCCTAATTGGCAGGCCCCGCATGCATGGGTAGGGTCGGCTAAGGAAACCGATTGGGCTGAAGCTATCAGTGTGACACTACGGTTTGGTGTGACGTTATAGAAGGTGAAATCAGAGAATAAAACCTTTCGGCTTGAGGTTTACTCGCGTTTTTGGGCATTTTGAAGCGTTGTGACACCACGGAGTGTCGTAACCTTATTTAACGTGCATGATAAGGTTAATAACATTATGAGATGTGGAATTAAGGTTAAAACTATAGGATATGGAGGTTAATAGCTTTTCCGGGGCGTTTCCGGGGTTTTGGGCCTTCCCGGGGGAGTTTGGGCCTTGGTGGGCTTTGGTGGGATGGAGTAGGTCTCCGTAACGGACTAGGATTGGGTGTGGGGGCTGGTAAAAGGGCTCCCCACCAGCCTTTTGGGCGTGTTCCCCCTGCCCTTGGGCGCCCCCACCTCTCCCTCCAAGCCCTAGCCGCCACCCCCACCTTCCCCTCTCCCTTCCTTGCGCCTCCACCTCCCCCATTGCTCCCCATTGCACACCACCTCTCCTCCACCCCCTTGCTGCCCTAGGGTGGCCTCCCCACCCCTGCATCCTCATGGATCCATCCGAGGAGCGAGGAGCGAGGAGATCTATTGGAGATTCGTTCGTTGGGCAAAGGTACGATCATGGGGATCCTTGGGTTTGATCTAGGTACTGTTCTTAGGGTGTTTATGAAGTTTTTAGATCAATTGGTGGTGCTGGGTTGGAGTTCTTTGGGTTAGATCTAGACGTTGCCACGTTTCTGTTTTCGGGCAGATTGAGCAGTCGGGCTAGGGTTCGAGTTTTCGTCGATTTAGAATCCGAATCTGTCCGTACGGACTTAAAAGAAGTTGTATATAATTTAATTATCTTTCCGTGGACATAAAGCACGTTAAAATCCGATCAGCCGTTTGAAAGTTATGGCCGTTTTACCGAGCGTGTTAAAATCTGTGACGCGATTGGAACAGATCTCGGTAATCTGTAGATTAAACAACTTTAGAGGCCGAATCAGACTTTCCATATACCTATAGAAAGTTGGGAAATTTCCTAAGCTACGCGAGGGTGTACTCGTTTAATTCATTCGGAGTCCCAGAACTCAAGTTATGCCTTTTGCAAGGCTGCTGTCCCGACGGGACAGAACCTCTGTTTTTAGGTTTTGCGAGTAGTGGGCAATGTCGGGTTAGATGGGGGTTTGTGTACTGTTTTGTGGGCATGATTGTGAGTGTGTGATGCCTATGTGCAGGTGGTGTGACACCGGGAGTGCCCTCTACTTCCCGCCAATCCGTCGCCCGCGGTTGAGGCAAGTGTGTTGTAATGTATAGCGGAATCGTAGGTTGCTTGTGGAGATTAGATGAAAGATTGAATACTTGCTATGATCACTTGCCATGCTTGTTGTTTTCCAATGATATATTGAGTATGATTATCATGATATGATGCTATGTGTCTATACTTATCATGATTCGATGCCATGTGTTTATGTGTACTATGACATGATGCCATATGTTTATGTACAAATGAGATATGATAATTGGCATAGTTGCATGCATGTCATGAGATAGGGCGAGGGCGGTGAGAAAGTCATAACTAGTCCGGCAAGGTCGGTGAGAAAGTTATGACTAGTCCTAACGCCATTGAGTAAGACCTACATCGTGATTCCATCCACGTGGTGAATGGAAGCGAGGAGTAGGCACCCTCCATCTTCGGGATGGAAGGGGGGAAAAGGGTGCACACCGACGGGTGTGTACTCAACCATACCGGTATGAGTTTCCAAGGAGATATGAGCATAGCATTGCATTGCATTGCAATACATATTTAATGATGATGATGTTGTTATGTGCTCAAGTATGAGATGTTATATGTGATGTAAGGTATTATTGTCTTGTAAATGATCTTGTTGTCCATTACAATATGCTTGCTGAGTTTTCGAACTCACGCTTGTGTTTTATGTTGTTTTTAGGTACTTTGAGATCGGCATGCGGGGAAAAGGGGTCTAGCTACACTTCTACACGTAGCTCCACCATCATAGTCCATAATTAATCACTTGGAGACATGATATTAAGAGTTGTGCCATAAACTTAATGTAGGGTTTAATTTAGCATGCTTGTGATTCCTTATTTGCTTGGTTATAGCTTATGAAGTGGTTGAGCATGCTTTTATTGGCGTAATTTGATGATATATCCATTTATGTTGTCGTGTGCTATGACATATCTTGCCATGATATTGATATTGTGTTAATTCATGTTAAAACAAAGGAGATGCTGCCGAAATCTCGGTTTTTAGCCTATGCACCTTTGCTGGAATTTTATGTTAAATGTGGTATTTAGATGTTGTTTAGCTTATGTTTGGTAGCATCCAGGCATATTAAATGCCGGGGTGTTACAATCAGCACCGTCTTAAGGGACCAATTTGGCTTTCAGCCAAAGGGGCAAATAATCGGCTATAGAAAGCCGTATCCAGATTATATTGATCGGATCCCATATCCTACGATTATAGGGTTCCCAATTTTACTAAATTTTTAGAAGATGACTCTATGACAACATTAGAGCATATAGGATGATTCGTTGTGCAATGTAGAGAAGCATCATAATCTAATGGATTGAAAGTAAAATTATTTCCATTATCCTTGTCTGGGGTAGCTTTCACTTGGTTCACAACATTGTCCCCCAAATTCGGTCAATACTTGGGCCGATTTAGAAAGCCGATTCTATGAGTACTTTTATGCAGGAGTTTAGAATTGAGGATATTATATCTAAGCTTTGTTCGATAAAAGTTTGAGAAATTAGTAACAGATTATGTTAAGAGATTCTAAGTGTCAGCGTGTGAGCTAACAGACCCCTTCCGAAAGGGGTGTAAGAAGTCCGAAACGGGGGGCTTTCGTGGAGATTGCTTGAAACGCAGCGGAACGAGAGCAAACGAAGCTCGCAAGAAGAAGACAACTGTGTTTATCCAGGTTTGGGCCCTCTGGGGGAGTAACAGCCCTAGTCCTGCTCGCTTATATTTTTGTGTGTTCTCGGGAGAGCTGGAAGATGAACAGCAATCCAGAGGAAAAAGAACCTATCTGCCCAGAACTCAGAGTCTCACCCCCTCTCCCATGCACCCCGGCTCCCTTTTATACTCGGGCTGGCTGGGATGCATGGGGGCTTACACGGTACAGCACGATCATTACACCGCCACGTCGCATTAAATGCTCCTGTCACTGTCCTTACAGCACATTTAATGCCCTGGCGCAGCCATCCTCTCCCTTGCTCTCGGGCCCCGCGCCGGCCGGCTCCGCCCGCTCTACCGAGATGGGAAATTGCACCATGACGTCAATCACCATTATGACGCGCGTTGGGAATACACGCCGCCTTACTGTGGCCTTCATTGCCTACATTTAATGCGCACGCTACGCATTAAATGTCTTTGACCTCCTGCGCGCACGATACACCTCGGGAACTGGGCGCTAGCGACGTGGCCTGGTCGCCATGCATCCTCTGGGCGATCACACAACTGACCGCCAGCGGCGTGGCCTGGTTGCCACCTGTCCGCTGGCGATCACACACCTGACCGCCAGCGCGTGGCTTGGCCGCCACCTGTCCGCTGGCGATCACTCAGCTAACCGCCAACGGCGTGGCCTGGTCGCCACCTGTCCGCTGGCGATCACTCAGCTGATCGCCAGCGGAGTGGCCTGGTCGCCACCTGTCCGTTGGCGATCACTCTTTCTGACTGCTAGCGGCGTGGCCTGGATGCCACGTGTTCGATAACAGTTCTTACTAAAGTGTAGTGGGCACCCTGGTGTAGAATACACCGACAGTAGCCCCCGGGCCCACCCTGGGGCGTTCTTTTTTACCTTTTTTAGTCTCCTGGGTGGGTCCAGAAAAAAAACTGCCCACGTAACGCTGCGGCTCTTAAATGTCACCGTCGTTTCGGGCACTGAAGTGGGCTGCGCAGCCGCCCCCACCTTGCCTCGTAACCGGCGCGGGCCTGGGGAGCGTACCCGCGCCTCTTCTGATTCTTTTGGGTTTCCCGCCAGCGAACTGCCGCGCCCCCTCGGGTATCCCACCATTTCGAACCGCCACGTCTCCTCGGATTCCCCGCCGAGGCACTCCTTCACGCGTATAAAAGTAGATGCCCCGGGGGGAGGCGGTTCGTTCTTTCCTTAGTTCCTTGCTTCCTGCATATCGCTCCTCCGCCTTGGCCTCTCGCAAACTGTTCTTTCACTCGCATGGCGCCACCAGCACCTCTGCTCCCCCCATCGACCGTCGAAGAGGCCGACGCCGAAAGGTGTGCCAAGTACGTCGTTGGCGGCACTGTCCGTACCCGCGTCGGAACCGCCGCGCCCGGTTGCCGCCCGGGCGAAGTGATCTTCTTTGGATGGGGGATGGTGGCGGGCCTTCTTCCGCCGATTTCTGACTTTTACCTCGCTGCTCTCAACTTCTACTCCATCCACAACATCCACCTTCCTCCGAACTCCATTGTTCTCCTTGCTGTCTTTGCCCACTTCTGCGAGATGTTCGTGGGAGTGGCCACTAACCTTCCTCTCTTCCGCTTCTTCTTTTCCTTGCGCGCGGCCAAGGATCTTTCCACCACGGCGGGCTCCTGCCACCTCCGTCTTAGGGATCACGCGGTTTCCCGCTACATTCCGCTGGACCTCCGCTCCAACTAGAGGGCTTGGCGGAACGAGTGGCTCTATGCCGAAGACGATAGCGGCGTAGAGGTCTTGGAATTGCCAACTGGGCCAGCGGTCAGCAACCCTACCTAGGGAGCCCACGTCGACGAGACGCCCGAGCTTTAGGTGATGCTGGCCCGCGTGGACCAACTGCGAGCAGCGGGCCTGACGGGGGCTATGGTCCTCCGGGACTACGTCTCCCGAAGAATTAGCCCCTTGCGCCGCCGTGCTCGCCTCGCCTGGCAGTACACCGGCCTCGATGACATGAACCGAACAGTTCCCGAAGGTAGGTTACCTTCTGTCTTATTCCCCTTCTTTTCTTTTTCTTTCTTTCTTTTTTTTTACTGTCGCCGAACTAACAATGACTTTACTCCCATTTCTGTCAGCTGCGGGGGATTTATCCCCTGCTAGGATAGACGCATGGCTGGCGCAGCTGGGCATCTTCGGCCCCATCCCGCCTTTTCCAACAGGTGTGCTCCCGCTCTGCCAGGTCGACCCCCGGGAGCGTGTAGCGATCACCCGAGCCATGCCCACCATGGACGCCATGGGGCCGGTAAATACGCCCCGCCAAACGGCGTTGACCATCCGGGGCCCTCTCCCAGCCGGCGATAGGAGGGGCAAGCGCCCTGCGGACGACGACACCTCCGCTGCCAGCCCCAGGAGGGCCCGCGTTGCGCTGGGGGATGCGGCGACCACAGCCGGAGCAGGCAGCTCTACGGCGTATAGGATCGAAGTATACGAATATATCAATCAGAGGGGGGGTGAATGATTGTGCGGAAGCTAAAACTAAATTCTTGATCTATTAAAAGTTCACCCCAAAATAGAACCAAATAATTGCCTCGTTTTCGACAAAAACAGAATGACAGAGGTTCGGTAAAACGCGAATTCCTGGAGATCCAACCGTCGGATTGATCTGAAATTTGGACACAAGAAACTAGATTGCAGTACGAATCGAACCCAAAAAGAATCAGCTCGATCGGACTTACGGATCAAAAGTTATAAGCTTCGCAAGCTTGCTGTTCCAGAACTTGACGAAAATCAATCTAATCGAAACTTGTAGATTGATCAAGAACAACAAAAGATTTATCAACAAAACTTTGAGGAACACTAGATCAATACCCTAGAGAGGTTTTTGATGGATCAAATCAAGATGAAACTCAAAAAACAAAAACCAATCTAGAACTAGAACAAGTATGCAAACAAGAACCAAAAGAGAATATTGTAGCACACAAGGAACTAGAAGAATTGATCTTTATTTCTTTTGTCTAAAGTACTCCCATCAAAAGAGTACAAACCCTAAAACCAAGCTCAAAGCTTGATGCGCTCAGCTCTACTTGGTGCCTTTCAACAGGAGACCCCCCACCTATTTAAAGCACCAACCCACAGGAGTTCAATACGATTCCTATTCCTAGAAGGAATCCGTGATCCAACACAACTCTACTTGGCCCAACCTGGCCGAGTACAACTCTTACACGCTGTATGGCAACCCTACCATACTCACGTGACTAACACTTTGCACGCGTATGGCCACCGCCATACTCACGTGACTAACACTTTGCACGCCGAATGACCTCCGCCATTCTCACGTGACTAACCATTCTTCATGTGCACCATTCTCCTAGCCCGAACGTCCCGCATGACATCCTTGACCACCAAGACCTCAGTTCCTCCTGAACCTAGTCCCGAACCTCAGTTCCTCCATGAACCTAGTTCCGGTCCCGTCATCGACCACATTCGTCTTCGAGCAATACCTGCACATGAACAAACCACAAAACAAATCCGAGCACAAGTCCACGACTTGACTCAATGTCAATCCATGCAACTACTCACACGAGCATTGCATAAAGTCCACTTCAAAAGAAGCATCATGAAATCATCACAAATTTCATAATCTCAAATTCAAATTATTTCAATTCTGCTCAAAACCCTAATTCAGCAAAAACGCATTCACGACGGACAAGGAAATATGGTCCGGCGTACACATGAAAAATCACTCAAAAAACCATTCACAACGGACCAACAAAATCGGTCCGATGTACAAGTGAAAGTCTCGGTTTCAAGAAGAAATCATTCCGGCGAAAACACGTTCACGACAGACTAAAAGAAATCAGTCCGTCGTACATGCGAAATCAATCCTCAAAAAGCCGTTCACGACTGACCAAAGAAATTGGTCCGACGTACATGCAAAACTTACTGGTTTCTTGGAAAATTGAGTCCGGCTCATGAGCTCAAAAGTACGTCCACGGCAGACCCAAAAACTTGGTCCGGCGCAAACACAAAATCGGTTCGGCGCAAAAGGGAAACTCTCTGTTTTTGAGAATTTGGTCTGGCACAAGAAAAAGATACACTATTTCTTGTCAACTTGTCAAACACATGCACAAACACATTTTGCAAATTGAATTCTAAGCCAATTTTTCAAAGACATGATTTCACAATCTCCCCTTGATGAAAACATTGGCAACACCACTTAGAATTGAACATTTGGCATTCACTTTACAAAAGATTTTGAAATCCAAAGGATCAAGGACCAAAAGAGAAAACACAATTCCCCTTTGACCAAAATGCAAAATAAAATCTCCCCCTGAGAAGGAAAATGTGTGTGAATGTGCAATGTGCCCAAAAATTTCAAAATTCTCCAAACTTCTCCCAAAATTCTCAAATTTCCAAAAACAACTCCCCCTTTTTCCTTAAACTTTTCAACGATTCCCAAATTTCTCCCCCTTTGACAATGGATTCATCAAGAGTACAAAAGAGAGAATAGGTTCAAAATTTTTCCTGTAGCAAAGATTTCACAAGGAGAAACAAGGGAGTGCCAAGATAGGAAAAGATGAGCTCATTCGATCATATAACCTTATATATCATATAATATGCAAAATACATGATCTTGATGTGATTTTAACAAGTTAGGGAATGACATGCATCTCAACCTCAATTTAGTCAACTATAGCCAAGTACTAAGCAAGATCTTAGCAGAAAAAGCAAGACTTTAAAAATTGAAGCAACTAACAACTTAGGGCGAGCAAGTAGTTTCAACTCCAATCTAGTAGACCAATTTAATCTTTAAACAATAAGTTGCATGTGGCATGCTTGAAGCATACTTCTTTTATTTTCTAGGAGTGGCATGCTTGAAGCATACATCTTATCTTTGAGGGAATGGCATGCTTGAAGCATACATCTTATCTTTGAGGGAATGCACCCTGAAGCACATAACTTGAGGTTTTTTGCTTTTAACAACCCTTTTTTATTGATTCCCTTTTCTTTTCATTTTTCTTTGATTATAAACATGCAAAAGTGATTAAAAGGTCTTATGAAAGAGTAAAGTTGAAACCACACTTGCTTCATAGCCCAAATTTGTCAAGAGGATTCAATATCAAGCCTAGAAGAGTAAGATATCACAGAGTATTTAGCTATAGGCAATCAGATCAGGGAATTCTGCAATGTCATTCTTAGTTCAAGTGGAACAATTTAGATTATCATATAATAGCACAATTACATAATATATAAAGAAATATGATAAAGTGAGCTCATTAAGTGAAAGAACTTGGCAAGAAAACTCCCCCTCAAAACAAACCCATTGGATGAACAATCCCAAGTTCTCCCCGAATAAAAGCAAAACGAGAAGAAGACAAAGGTTTTGTGAAAATGTCTGCCAATTGATGTTCAGTATCCACATGATGAAGCACAATGTTGCCTTTTTCAACATGATCTCTAAGAAAGTGAAATCTGATATCAATGTGTTTTGTTCTAGAGTGTTGCACGGGGTTCTTAGCAATGCAAATTGCACTAGTGTTATCACACAAAAGAGGAACACTATCCAAATTAACCCCATAATCTTTAAGTGTAGCTACTATCCAAAGAATTTGAGAACAACAACTAGCAAAGCAGCCACATATTCAGATTCAGCAGCTTGATTGTGCAACAGAAGATTGCTTTCTAGATGACCATGCAATGAGAGAATTTCCCAAGAAGTGACATGAACCGTAAGTGCTTTTCCTATCAATTCTACATCCTCCAAAATCAGCATCGTAAAAGATCTCAAACTAATGAATGAGGAAGCAGAAAGCCAAATGCCAAAATCTTGAGTTCCATGAAGATACCTGAAAATCCTTTTGACAGCTTGTCGATGTGAAGCACGTGGGGAAGCTTGAAAACGAGCACACAAGCATACATCAAATTGTATATCCGGCCTTGATGCAGTGAGGTACAAAAGTGAACCTATCATGCTTCTATATTCCTTTTGATCAACCTGCTCACCATCTTCATCAGGGTCAAGTGCGCAAGTGCTCTCCATGGGTGTCATGATCGGCTTGCTGTTTTCCATTCCAAAGCGATGTAGCAAGTCTTTCGTGTATTTGCTTTGATGTACAAAAGTATCATCCTTCGTTTGCTTGATTTGAAATCCCAAAAAGTATGTCAACTCACCCATCATACTCATCTCAAACTCCTTCCTCATTGTTTCAAAACTTCAGACACTAAAACATGAGATGAACCACCAAAGATAATATCATTAACATAAATCTGAACGAATAGTTGATCATTGCCTTGCTTGAGTAAAAAGAGAGTTTTGTCAACCTTTCCCATTAAAAAGCCTTTTTCAAGTAAAAAGATTTTTAGCCTATCATACCATGCTCTAGGGGCTTGTTTCAAACCATACAAAGCTTTTGATAGTTTGAACACATGATTTGGAAACTTTGGATTTTCAAAACCAGGTGGTTGCTTGACATAAACCTCCTCATTTATGTAGCCATTAAGAAAAGCACTTTTCACATCCATTTGATACAATTTGAAACCTTTGGATGCAGCAAAAGCTAAAAGGATTCTAATGGCTTCAATTCTAGCAACATGAGCAAAGGTTTCATCAAAATCTAAGCCTTCAATTTGAGTGTAACCTTGAGCAACCAATCTAGCCTTGTTTCTAACAACAACACCATCCTCACTTTGTTTATTTTTGAAAACCCATCTAGTTCCAATAACATTAAAATCAGGAGGTGGTGAGACAAGTTTCCAAACTTTATTTCGTTCAAAATTCTCTAATTCTTCATGCATGGCATTGATCCAAGATTCGTCAGATAATGCATGAGATATATCTTTGAGTTCAAAAGAGGCAACTAAAGCAGAATGAGCATAAGTGTCAGAATGAATAAACCTGGATCGAGTGACTCTCCCATTTAGGTCTCCAATAATTTGTTCAGATGGATGCATTTTTTGAATGTGCAAGGGAGCATTGGCTTTTGAGACTTCTCCTTCTCCTTCTTCATTTTCAGCATGTACAGATGATGTTGTAGCTTGAGGATGGTTAGTCAGTAGGTGTTGTAGTAGTAGGTGCCAAGGGTGCTACAAATTGTTGTGCATTAGGAAGAGTCAAGACCTCATCTTCAACATCATCATTATCTTCAAAGATTTTCTCCCTGAACATATGCGTCAGACTGCATCACTTGGACTAGTGCCTGGACTAGCCTCATCAAAAGTAACTTCACAAGTTTCCACAATTTTGTTAGTCTCCAAAACAAGCACACGATAGCCACGAGTATGAGCAGGATATCCAAGGAAAAAGCCATCCATTGATCTAGCTTCAAATTTATCAAGATTTCCAGATTTCAAGACAAAGCATTTGCATCCAAAAATCCTAAAGTGAGAAACAGTAGGCCTATGTCCAAACCGAAGCTCATATGGAGTCTTACCCAATTTTGATCTCAAAAACACACGATTTGAAACATAACATGCAGTTGAAATCGCTTCAGCCCAAAAGTTTCTAGGAGTATGATGTTCATCTAACATGGTTCTAGCCATCTCAACCAATGTTCTGTTTTTCCTTTCAACTACACCATTCTGTTGAGGCACTCTAGGTGATGAAAATTGATGATCAATTCCTTTTTCAGTACAAAAGAGATCAAAAGAAGCATTTTTGAATTTAGTTCCATTATCACTTCTAATAGCTTTGAGAGCTCCTGGATGATCAATAGAAAGCCTAAGAACAAGACTTCTAAAATGACTAAAGGCCTCATCCTTAGATGCCATAAAGTATAACCAAGAGTATCTAGAAAAATCATCAACAATCACAAGCACATACCATTTGCCTCCAAAGGATTGAACTCGAGATGGTCCAACTGTATCAAGATGTAGAAGCTGTCCCGAGCGCTTGTCATCACCATGGTAAGAGGTGGATGTGAACCTGCAATCATCTTACCATGTCTACAAGAAGAACATACTAGATTGCTATCACCCTTAAGCTTAGGCAAGCCACGTATGAGATCTAAACCACTTACACGAGTAAGATGATCAAAACCAACATGACCAAGTCTACGATGCCAAAAGAATAAATCTTTAGAAACATTGGCAATTAGATACCTATGCTTAGAAGAAGGCGATGCATCAAAATCAGCTGTAAAGACTCGTCCAAAACGAAATTTTGAACACAAGATCACCAAGCATCTAGCACTTTGCATTCATTTTTCTTAAAGCTTATCTCAAGATCTTCATCAAGCATTTGTGAGACAGAAAGCAAGTTATATTTCAAATTTTCAACAAGAGCCACATCTTTGAACATAAACTTGTCACTTACCTTTATTGTACCTTTTGCCACAACAGAAGAGGAAGAAGCATCTCCAAAAGTAACACTTTCAGCACGAGATGCACGAGTGAAGGAGAACCAAATCTTATCACTGAACATATGAAGTGAGCATCCGAAATTCACTAGCCACATGTTCTCCCTCCTCGCGTGAGAAGCCTACATAGAAGCAGAAAGTGTCGAGGTCTCAGATCAAGTTAGAAATAAGATGTTTAGGAATCCAGTACTGAGACACACGACGCACAATAGTAGGCACAACACGAGTATTCTTATGCACAAAATCAGATTTGTCTTTTCCCATGTTTTTAACATCAAAAGGTGTTTGTTTCACCCTAGGTACATAATGAGAAGTAGAGTGTGCCTTTCTGAAATTAGACCTAGCATTAAACCTTTCTCTCTTTTGTTGTTTGGCTAGTCTAAAGCAAAAGTCTACTAAATGTCCATCTCTACCACAATGAGTGCAAGTGTACTTAACATGATGTTTTGCTTTAACAGTAGAAGCAACATTTGCATTCATCATAGTAGAAGATAAAAGGTCAGCAGATTTGAAGATAATTTTCTTAGGCTCATTCGAAATCTCAAGTTTGTCGTTGCAAGGAGCATAAACAACAGAGCGAGGTTTAGTTTCATATGAAGCATGAAGATCAAAACCTAAACCTTTCTTGTTTGAGCTAACCTTAGATTGATCCAAAATCATGTTTAGGTTTTTCTTTCCTTTAGTGAAACGTTCTAATGACTTTTCAAAGTAATCAATTTTTCGAGAAAGAGTTAAACAATTATTACAGGGAACGTCCACTTTTCCTTTTTGCTTGCGACAAGTTGAGCATGAAAGAACCTCATGTGTAAGCAAATCTTCACATTTGAGAAACCCTAGCATTTGCATCATGCAACTTCAATTCTAGTATGGAGCATATAGAACATGGAGTTGTATCATGTAAATCAATGGTAGAACAACTAGCATGTTTAACAAGTTTCTCATTTTCAGCATTGATTTGCTCTAACAAGGTAACATTTTCTTTCCTAAGCAAAGTAAGCTCATTGTAAATTAAGTCACATGATTTGCAAGCATCATCATCAGGAATCAAGGTTTTAAGTCTAGCAATTTCAGCATTCAATGACTCCACAACAAAATCATGTTTCTTAATTTTCTTGTCACGTTTATCAAGCAATTTACCAAGTCTAGCAACAGCAATAGCTAATTCATCGTAAGAAGGATCTACCTCATTGAAGTCACTGTCATGATCGTCCTCGGTGAAATCGTTGTCGCTTTTGGCCATGAGACACAACCCCGCCAACTCATGCTTGCTTGGAGTTGCATCATCCTCGCTGCTCTCCGAATCCACATCGCTCAAATTGACTTGTTCAAGAGCGGAAAGAACCCGATGGACAACTTTGCGGTTGATGAAGTTCTTCTTCTTTCTATCACTTGGAGAGAACTTCTTCTTCTCTTTTCTTCTATCGTTGTCCTTCTCCTCCCTTGATGCTTTACTTGCAAGTTTTGGGACAGTTTGGACGAATATGGTCGAGATCACCACACTCATAGCATCTTGGAGGATCACCACCACCTCTCTTTCTCTTTATCACAATTTGCAAAGCTTTGTTAAAGCGAGAAGAGAGTAGTGATAAGTCTTCTTCTGGGAATTGCTCAATCTGTTCATCGGTTAATGAAGACAAGAAAGATAGAGCAAAACTTGAAGCAGCACCATTATGAGATATGCTCGATTGAGATGTCAAAGCAATTGATTTATAATCATTCTTTCTAGCAAAAACATCTAATTCATGAGTTTTCAACTTAGAATAAAGAACATCTAAAGTAAGTGTACTCATGACAGTAGATTCTCTAATGGATGTAACTTTCATCTCCCAAATTGACATGTCTAATGCACCAAGCAATTGTCTAGCATTAGCAGCATCATCAAAGCTAACTCCAACAGCACGCAAATTGCTAAGAATCTTATTAAAGCGTGCAAAGAAATCATCTAGTGACTCACCGGGTTTCATCTCAAATCGCATGTATTCTTTTTTGTAAAGATCTTGACGAACCTCTTTAATAGTGTTAGAACCCTCATGGTAATCACAAAGAGATTTCCATACCTCATATGCGGACTTGAGATGGATCACACGGTCAAAGTCGCTGCGTCCCAAACCTTGGATGATCAAGTTGCGTGCCTTGCTGTTTGCTTCAACATGTGTGCGATTGGTGTCGTTGACGTTGTCGTTTGCAGGGACTTCATATGGCTTGTAGACCTTCTCCCAGATTGTGAAGCCTTGTGCTTGGATGAACGCCTCCATCTTGGCCTTCCAAAACTGAAAATCAACACCATCGAATACACATGGTTTTGTCGAATAACGATTCATTGATCTAATCACCGGTTAAGATAGATTAGAGAAACCTTGCTCTGATACCACTTGTAGGATCGAAGTATACGAATATAGCAATCAGAGGGGGGGTGAATGATTGTGCGGAAGCTAAAACTAAATTCTTGATCTATTAAAAGTTCACCCCAAAATAGAACCAAATAATTGCCTCGTTTTCGACAAAAACAGAATGACATAGGTTCGGTAAAACGAGAATTTCCGGAGATCCAACCGTCGGATTGATCTGAAATTTGGACACAAGAAACTAGATTGCAGTACGAATCGAACCCAAAAAGAATCAGCTCGATCGGACTTACGGATCAAAAGTTATAAGCTTCGCAAGCTTGCTGTTCCAGAACTTGACGAAAATCAATCTAATCGAAACTTGTAGATTGATCAAGAACAACAAAAGATTTATAAACAAAACTTTGAGGAACACTAGATCAATACCCTAGAGAGGTTTTTGATGGATCAAATCAAGATGAAACTCAAAAAACAAAAACCAATTTAGAACTAGAACAAGTATGCAAACAAGAACCAAAAGAGAATATTGTAGCACACAAGGAACTAGAAGAATTGATCTTTATTTCTTTTGTCTAAAGTACTCCCATCAAAAGAGTACAAACCCTAAAACCAAGCTCAAAGCTTGATGCGCTCAGCTCTACTTGGTGCCTTTCAACAGGAGACTTCACCTATTTAAAGCACCAACCCACAAGGAGTTACGAATACGATTCCTATTCCTAGAAGGAATCCAGATTCAACACAACTCTACTTGGCCCAACCTGGCGAGTACAACTCTTACACGCGTGTGGCAACCCTACCATACTCACGTGACTAACACTTTGCAGCGTATGGCCACCGCCATACTCACGCGACTAACACTTTGCACGAATGACCTCTGCCATTCTCACGTGACTAACCATTCTTCATGTGCACCATTCTCCTGGCGAGCGTCCGCATGACATCCTTGACCACCAAGACCTCAGTTCCTCCTGAACCTAGTCCCGAACCTCAGTTCCTCCATGAACCTAGTTCCGGTCCCGTCATCGACCACATTCGTCTTCGAGCAATACCTGCACATGAACAAACCACAAAACAAATTCGAGCACAAGTCCACAAATTTCATAATCCCAAAAATCCGAGCAATACTTGTGCTCGGATTTGTTTTGTGGTTTGTTCATGTGCAGGTATTGCTCGAAGACGAATGTGGTCGATGACGGGACCGGAACTAGGTTCATGGAGGAACTGAGGTTCGGGACTAGGTTCAGGAGGAACTGAGGTCTTGGTGGTCAAGGATGTCATGCGGGACGTTCGGGCTAAGAGAATGGTGCACATGAAGAATGGTTAGTCACGTGAGAATGGCAGGAGGTCATTCGCGTGCAAAGTGTTAGTCACGTGAGTATGGCAGGTGGCCATACGCGTGCAAAGTGTTAGTCACGTGAGTATGGTAGGGTTGCCATACGCGTGCAGTAAGAGTTGTACTCGGCCAAAGTTGGGCCAAGTAGAGTTGTGTTGGATACTGCATTCCTTCTAGGGAATAGGAATCGTATTCGTAACTCCTTGTGGGTTGGTCCTTTAAATAGGAGGTGTCTCCTGTTGAAGGGCAATCAATCGAATTGAGGAGAGCTAGGCGCATAGAGCCTTGGGCTCAAAGTTTAGGGTTTGTACTCTTTGATGGGAGTACTTTAGACAAAAGAAATAAAGATCAATTCTTCTAGTTCCCGCATTGCTTCAACGTTCTCTTTTTGGTTCTTGTTTGCATGCTTGTTCTAGTTCTAGATTGGTTTTTGTTCTTTAAGTTTTATCTTGATTTGATCCATCAAAAACCTCTCTAGGGTATTGATCTAGTGTTTCTCAAAGTCTAGTTGATCAATCTTTTGTCGTTCTTGTTTAATCTTGAAGTTTTGATTAGATTGATTCTCGTCAAGTTCTGGATCAGCAAGCTTGCGAAGCTCATAACTTTTGATCCGTAAGTCCGATCGAGCTGATTCTTTTTGGGTTCGATTCGTATTGGAATCTAGTTTCTCGTGTCCAAATTTCAGATCAATCTAATAGTTGGATCTCCAGGAATTCGCGTTTTATCAAGCCTCTGTCAATCTGTTTTTGTCAAATCCGAGGCAATCTTTTGGTTTCTTTTGGGGTGAAGTTTTTAATAGATCAAAAATTTGGTTTTAGCTTCCGCTCAATCATTCACCCCCTCTCTGATTGCTATATTCGTGTCTTTCGATCCTACAAACGCCCCCACAAACATGAGGTTGATGGAGCTCCCTCCATCCACCAACACCCGCCCGAGTCTCGCGTTCCGGACTGTGGGGGAAACCACGATCGGGAGATGGCCTGGGCCTGCGGTGCTTTCCGGGTGGTCGGCCTGACTAAAGGTGATCGGCTCCTCCGACCACTTTAGCAGCTTGCTCGCCCCGGGGGTTGGCATGGTAGTGCACACCTCTCTCACCTCTCGCTTGTACTGCGAGTTTGAGGAGTAGGTGGCGGAGCCACCGTGGATGAACGCCACCGTGTGTTCTGCTTGCTGAAAAGCCAGCGGAGCAGGGTCTTCATCCGCGTCATCACGGTCGTTGTCGCGGCCCTCCTTAAGCCGCTGCTCCACCAGCTTGGACACTACCTGGCAATCCGCCAAGTCATGTCCATTGGTCCTGTGGATGAGGCAGTAGAGTCTGCCTCCATCGTCTTCTCGGCGGGGGGACTGGCGGTCCCCGTGATCACCTCGTGGGCCCCGGCGGTCACCCCTCCTGTCCCGGCGATCGCGCTTCTGGGGCTTGTCCTCCGGTTCGGTGACTAGGACCTCTCCGGCACCGATTTTCTTGCGCTTCTTCTTCTTCTTGTGCTCGGAAGCCTTTGAGGTCTCTGCCTCGCCGTGGCCGGGCGGCCCCACCATGCGCTCTCGGTCCTCCACTGCCCTGGCGCACTTGTGGGCCAGGGAGAATAGCTCGGAGGTGGTCAAAACGATGCGGGTAGCCATCTTCTCCCGCATCTTCTGATCTCGGACCCCCCTCCGAAAAGTGATAATCACCGATTGCTCAGAGATTCGGGGGATCGTGTTTCGGCAGTGGTTGAACCACCGAATGAACTCCCTCAGGGACTCCCCCTTTGTCTGTTCCAGGGCATGGAGGTCATCCTCCACGCCCGACTGAGTGTAGGAGCCCTGAAAGTTGGCAACGAAGATGTCACAAAGTTCCTCCCACGAGTGTACGGAGCCTCGAGGGAGGTTCAATAGCCAGGAGCGGGCGGAGCCCGTCAGCGACGTCAGGAGGTAGTTGGCCATGATCTTCTCAGATCCTCTCGCGGTGCGCACCACCGTGGTATAGATCTGCAGGAATTCCTCTGGGTTGGTGGTGCCGTCATACTTCTCAATGGACGCGGGGCGGAATCTCTCCGGCCACGCGGTCTAGCGTAGGCGGAGAGAGAACGCCTGGCATCCAACGTTGTAGGGGGAGCAGCGCCGCTCGCCCGCCCCTTGGCCCCGAGGTGGAGTCGAGGGGTGCGAGTATACGCTCTTCCTAGAGCTAGGGAGCGAGGTCTCCCCTCGGCCGCTAGACATCGGGCGGTCCTCCTAGCGCTGTACGCATGCCCGACGCCTCCTAAGGACGTCGCGCAAGTCACCATCATGCTGGGACCTCCTTTCGTCCAGGCAGGTCCTCAGATCCCCACGGCTCCCCACTGGCCTAGGGGAACCCTGGGAGAAAGTGGAGCACGCGCACGTCCCCTGTACTGAGGGGGCTGCAACCTGTGCACCTTTTCCTTTGTCCCGGCCTTCGCGACCGGGCAAAGTTGTGGCCGTGCGGCTAGAGGCTTGCGCGTCGGTCGCGCGCATGCTCTGTTGCCCGATTCCAGAAGCCCCCGGCTGATTCGCCGCCCCCATCTGTTGTTGGGCGGCGTCCACTAGGCGAGCAATATCCCGCAGCCATGGGACGGCCGGGGTTTCGCCCCCTAGCACGCCCGGGGGGTGATCAAGGAGTAGCCGGTCCGCATGAAGGTTCCGCGCTGGGGTGTCGTCTCCCATTAGGAGGCGCCAGGCGGGCTGGCCTCCTTGAGTGGGGACGTCACGCGCTCCTCCTTGGCCTGAGGGACCCGGGGGGTCCGACGCCCTGGGCGAGCGCCAGGACCGGCCACGAGCGCTACTCTCCTCATGTGGACCTTTGTGCTTGGAGCCGGAGGTCACCATGTCGATGATCGTCAAAGCTTCTTGCGAATTTCAAGATGGTGGAAGAAGAAGGAACAATCCAGCCACTGAGCCCCCTACCTGGCGCGCCACTGTCAGCGTGTGAGCTAACAGACCCCTTCCGAAAGGGGTGTAAGAAGTCTGAAACGGGGGGCTTTCATGGAGATTGCTTGAAACGCAGCGGAACGAGAGCAAACGAAGCTCGCAAGAAGAAGACAACTGTGTTTATCCAGGTTCGGGCCCTCTGGGGGAGTAATAGCCCTAGTCCTGCTCACTTGTATTTTTGTGTGTTCTCGGGAGAGCTGGAAGATGAACAGCAATCCAGAGGAAAAAGAACCTATCTGCCCAGAACTCAGAGTCTCACCCCCTCTCCCATGCACCCCGGCTCCCTTTTATACTCGGGCTAGCTAGGGTGAATGGGGGCTTACACGGTACAGCACGATCATTACACCGCCACGTCGCATTAAATGCTCCTGTCACTGTCCTTACAACACATTTAATGCCCTGGCGCAGCCATCCTCTCCCTTGCTCTCGGGCCCCGCGCCGGCCGGCTCCACCCGCTCTACCGAGATGGGAAATTGCACCATGACGTCACTCACCATTATGACGCGCATTGGGAATACACGTCGCCTTACTGTGGCCTTCATTGCCTACATTTAATGCGCACGCTACGCATTAAATGTCTTTGACCTCCTGCGCGCACAATACGCCTCGGGAACTGGGCGCCAACGACGTGGCCTGGTCGCCATGCATCCTCCGGGCGATCACACAACTGACCGCCAGCGGCGTGGCCTGGTCGCCACCTGTCCGCTGGCGATCACACACCTGACCGCCAGCGCGTGGCCTGGTCGCCACCTGTCCGCTGGCGATCACTCAGCTGACCGCCAACGGCGTGGCCTGGTCACCACCTGTCCGCTGGCGATCACTCAGCTGACCGCCAGCGGAGTGGCCTGGTCGCCACTTGTCCATTGGCGATCACTCTTTCTGACTGCTAGCGGCGTGGCCTGGATGCCACGTGTTCGATAACAGTTCTTACTAAAGTGTAGTGGGCACCCTGGTGTAGAATACACCGACACTAAGAAATCAGAAATTAGTGCTTTAGTGTCACATTGCCTGATAATCAATTAGTCAATTTAGCCTTTCAGGCTTTAATCCTGCCTTTGAAGGAGAAGTTTGGTGGCCAAAAGTTTACTGATTTAAGCCACTTATTGCACAGGGTGTCAGCTGAAGAAAAAGCCGATTCTTTGAGAATAAAGGATTTAAGGATAGGCTTAAAAATAATAAGGATAAAAAAAGTCAAAAGTCAACCTCGTTGAGTACAAGACAGATAACTCATCCAACGAGGATGAAGCTGAAATAAATATAGGCGAATACGTTAAGGAGAGTAAAAAATCCTTGGTCTATTCTTGGCTCAAACCAGCTAAGGCTAAGTCAGAAGTCAAATATGCTTTTGATGTGACTAAGCGTGATCGTATTTTTGATTTATTGTTGCAAGAAAAAAGTTATACAATTACTTGAGGGTCACACAATAACATCGGCTGACGAAATCAAGAAGCAAAGGTATTGCAAATGGCATCATTATTTTTCACATAATACTAACGATTGCAATATCTTTCATCTATAGATTCAATCGGCTATTGAAGATGGTCAACTAAAGTTTACTAAGGAACCAACAATGCAGCTAGATGCCAACCATTTTTCAGTCAATATGGTCAGCTGTTCATCAAAAGCGAAAGAGTTGGCGCAAGATAAGATCCGTTTGTTATCTATGTCGGTTAAAATAGTTTGACAGGCCAATGAAGAGACCGCAAATAGTGAGGAAACGATCAAGATCACGGTCGGTTCTATTCAAATTAAGACTGACCGTGAAGGTCAAAAAAATCAAGAATGATCAAGCTAAGAGGTGAACTCAAAGTCAACAAGTGATACAAAGTTGAGAAATCGGTACCACCACTGAAGCTGATACAAAAATACAAGCTAATATTTTCTTAATTGTTGGCAAAAGATGAGAGGAGGGGTCGAAGACTACAACAAAGTCCCCCTCGTTGGCCAATAAGCACCTATCCGCTAACTGCAGCTAAGAGAGCACACGAACGGTGCCCCTTTTGGCGGATCTACTTTGAAAGAGCATTGGTGTTGCCATCAACATATGTTTGCCCGATCAGGAGAACCAGGAGCATCGGGGGTCGGCTAAAGAAATATTATCTAAATTAGTTTCAAGCCGACGTGAAGAGAATAAAAAGATATCAGTTTGTGAAATAATTTCTGGACCGGGCCGGGAGCAGTGGCGGCCTGACGAAGAAGACGAGGAAACGAGCAAGTCAGATTTGATCGACAAAATACGAAAGCCAATTAAGCCTAAGCCACGGTGGTGTCCGCTAGGGTTGAGAAAGTCATAGAGATGAAGGCTTAAGCTTTTGAGAACTCAAGAAATAAGAGAGGCCAATCAGGAGAAGAAGAGGGACAAAGATATTAATGAACTTTGTCCGATCAAGAGGATGAAGAAAGAGTGGAGGAAGAAGGAAATTGTTCGAGAAGAATTTGATTCAGCCAATGATCTAGATTCCCTGATTATTCGTAATGACTCTCCACCACCAATAGACATCAACATGGTGTTCACTTTGCCCATAGAATTCAACGTATGTGTACCATCGGCTAAAGAACCATTTGCACAATTATGCCTTGGTTCACAAGTTGTCTTTGAGAAGCCTCAAGATGATCATCGGCATTTGAAGATGTTGTATTTAAAAGGCCATGTTAACGGTAAGCCGATATCAAGGATGCTAGTAGATGGTGGGGCAACTGTTAATTTGATGCCTTATTCAACATGCAAAAAGTTGGGCTAATCCATTGAAGATCTTATAAAAACAAACATGGTACTAAATAACTTCACCGGAGATCCCACAGAAACTAAAGGCATCATAGTGAGCAAGCTCACGGTCGACAGTAAGACTTTGCCTACAACATTCTTCGTGGTTGATGCCAAAGGGAGTTACAGCGTGTTGCTTGGCAGAGGTTGGATACTTGCCAATTGTTGCATTCCGTCGACTATGTATCAGAAGGTTATATAATGGAACAATGATGAGGTTGAAGTATTTGAAGCTGACACATCAGCTCATATAGCCATGGCCAATCTAGAGGCTAATTAGTAGCATGATGGGGCTGAGTGCATATCAGGTAAAATTATTGAAGATTTTTGATTTTATATGCATTAGGCAAACATGTGTAAATCTGATTAGCATGAAGCCCAATATCTTTGATCGAACAAATGAGATTTTACATCGATGGAGACCAAATCGGCAGTGAAGATTTTACAAGATAAAATGCAAAGCTATCGGTAGATGACAAATAGCTATGTATGAGTAGGAGTAGCTTTTACTAACCAAACAACCAATCTACTTTTCGCTCTTTACTTTTCGTCAACTAGGAGTAGCTTTATAGTTTTGTAATGTTTTCTCCATAATTCTCTTAATCAATAAAGTTGTGCATCGCCGATCATTGATTTCGTCGACTTACGTCAATTCAGGTTTGTTTTATCCGATTTTGTTGTGCATAGCTTCTTCAGAGAGAACAACTTTTACCCATCTAATCAACACAATCGGGTTGATTAGATCTATCGGTTACTTTTCATCTCAATCGGCTTGATAAGCCGACTAAGACAAATCGTTCTTTAACGAGAAAAAATCGACTTAACAGCAAATCGAAGCACATATACTTTTCTTGCCGATTGCAAGATCAAATCGGCTGCACGCCCACACCCAGAAATAGACTCGATGTTTACGTGTGCTGACGCCGATTAACTCATCTTCACGTTTTTTATTGGCGTCAACAGGATGATATTTTCAATACTTTGTAGTATAGGTTGGTCTACCTTAATTTTTTTCTCTTACTTCCTCCACTAATACTTGTCAGTTTCGACGAATATATGGTTGCTTAGGCAATAGCCTGTTTTTATTTAAAATACCCCCTTAGGTCCACCAACATGCAGCCGAGGGAGAAGGTGGAAAGTAATAATGATAAAATTGGAAATAATGCATTGGAAAACGTGGCATGTAAAGTATTTATGAACAAATAAAGTGATCAAAACTAACAAGTATTTATGAATGAGGAGGGTATTTTTTTTGCCTTGAAGTTCAACCTTTGCCTATTAGCCAACAAAATTCAGAGGCCCTGTTTGTTTCGGCTTTTTCACCGGCTTAAAAGCCAAAAAGCCTAAGCCGAAACAAACGACTGGCTTTTAAGCCGGGCTTTAAAAAAGCCAAAAGCCCCTGTATAACTAAAAGCCAAAAGCCAGACAAGAGGAGCTTTTTTGGGCTTTTTTCAATGAAATAACCCTTTGCCACTAAAAGTCTCCAAAATTACCCACCAAATGCCATCATATATAAATTGAGAATTCATCCACCATCTCATTTAGGGTATTTTAGACATTTCATCTATAAGATGTACCATCTAACCCATTAATAAGCCAGGATACCAAACAATATGTCTTGACTTAAAAGCAGACAGCTTAAAAGCTCATTAAGCCAAAAAACTAGCTTTAAGCCAAAAGCCAAAAGCCTAAGCCGAAACAAACAGGGCCTCTGAGAGTTCCAGGACCGTGTTGTATGGCTGGTTTGATCACAGTGTGAATTATTTATTTATTCAATAACAAATTAATTGTTATATTACCAATATAACATTAAAAGAAAAGTGACTAGAGATTATCGTAACGATTACTCCTATTCTGATCAGAAAACCGTGATTTCTTTTGTGAATTGCTTGTTAAAAAATTCTTTTATGAATCTTGTTCTATGATATACCCCTCCCTTTGTCCCTCGTGTTTCTTCTCTAAACCCCCAAACTATTCGGGAAAAAAGATAACTCAAGAGGAAAAAAATCGAAGAGATTTGATTATTCATCATAAAATTGATATATATATTTGATAATTTATCACATTATATTTTATTGATACGTGACTCCGAAATTCAAATGTGAGTGAGATACCGTGTAGCAAATTATTAGCCAATATAAAAAATATTCCCCCGAAATGGCGGCGTCCGGCGAGGGAGCGTCGCTGCCGTCGCCGGCGGGCGGCGAGGACGGCCGCCGCCGCCGAGTGAGCTACTTCTACGAGCCCTCGATCGGCGACTACTACTACGGGCAGGGCCACCCGATGAAGCCCCACCGCATCCGCATGGCGCACTCGCTGGTCGTCCACTACGGCCTCCATCGCCTCCTCGAGCTCTCCCGCCCCTTCCCGGCCTCGGAAGCGGACATCCGCCGCTTCCACTCCGACGACTACGTCTCCTTCTTGGCCTCCGCCACCGGCAACCCGGACGTCCTCGACCTCCGCGCCGTCAAGCGCTTCAACGTCGGCGAAGACTGCCCTATCTTCGACGGCCTCTTCCCCTTCTGCCAGGCCTCCGCCGGCGGCAGCATCGGCGCCGCCGTCAAGCTCAACCGCGGCGACGCCGACATCACCGTGAACTGGGCCGGCGGGCTCCACCACGCCAAGAAAAGCGAGGCCTCTGGGTTCTGCTACGTCAACGACATCGTCCTCGCCATCCTCGAGCTCCTCAAATTCCACAGGGTATGCATATTACTAGCCGCATTTACCTTTACACTTCATTTCTTTGGATGCTTGACTTTGTTCTGTTGTGATCGGAGGAGATTGAGCACTACGATTTTGGGATTTATTAGGGTGTAGATGTAGAAGCGAATTATAATGGTTTGTGATTGATGGATGCCATTGTTTGGGGGCATTGGGCTTGGGGTTTGGTTTTTGGTGCGTGAATGGAGGCTGCTAAGCCTAAAGGATCCCCGTTGCTCGAGTTCCAGAGGGCCAAGAGAAATTTGTTGATGTTTTATGCCCACTTTAGTGACTATTGTGATTGTAGGGAGTGGGGTGTTGTATTTGTGACTATAAAATCGCTAGGATTGTGAAAGCAAAACTTGTAGTAACAAAGCAAAGCTGTATGTTCATATGTGTTGCAATTTCCTATCTAATTTGATCGAGTGTCTACATTCGTTGGGTGTATGATATTGCTGTCCATATGGTGGCTTTTCCTAACAGTGAGTTTTATGAGCTGGTTTGATGATTTTGGAACTGGCAGCAACTTTGGCCAAAAAGGTTAATATCATGTGAGGAACGGTGAATATGGTCTTATTTTTTATCTACCTCTTATGCTCTATCAATTAGCTGGATTTGTTCTGTGGTGTGAACTAACATGATACCTTCAATGTGCTTGGACTGATGTAATTGGTTTTAGTAAGTACATAACTACATATGCATGAAATTTGTTGTGAATGTGGTATTGCTGGCAGGATGGATGTGACACTGCCATCTGTATTACCGGACAGATGTCTTTCTTTTTGTATGTATGAGCCTTTGTGATTTTGGACTTTAGGTTTCTGAGCTTTTTATCACTACGTTGGTCCAGTATTATTTTTATAGATACTTTATTTATACAGTTTGCTGCTCGTATGACTCTTACTACCTGCATCTGTTTAGAAATTTCTTGCCTCGTGAAACATCATCACCCCTTTATGCATCTTTTGCAAATAATGTTTGCCATTCATGTAGTACTTATGGATTACCATTTGTCCGACTGTTTTAGATGAAGTACTATTGTGTGGTTATGAAATCACTAAGCATGTGAAAGCAAAGCTGTGTTATCATATTCTTAGTGTTTTTGCAGCTAATTTTGAACAAGTGTCTACATTCACAGAGTGTATGATATTGCTGTTCATATGGTGGCTTTTCTTAACAGTTAGTTTTATGAACTGATTTAATGATTTTGGAATTGGCAGCATTAATTTTGTCCGAAAAAGGATGTCAGATGTGAGGAACCATGAATATGGTTTTATTGGGATCTAATATGTTGGCTATAGTGCTAAGAAAGTGTGGCACGCCACAAGTTAGGCAAAGAACCAAACGCTAGCCTAACAAAGTCAAACATAGTAACTCTTGTGGCAAATTATGGCACCAACCAAACACCCCCCCCCCCCCCTTGTTCTAATGTTCTATCAATTAGCTGGATTGTTCTGTGGTGTGAACTAACTTGTATATCATCAATGTGCTTGGACTGATGTAATTGAGTTTATTGGGTATATATGCAGGAAATTTGGATGTGTTGGTCATCTGTATTGCCTGACAACTGTCTTTCTTTGTGTATGCATGAGGCTTTTGTGAATTTATACTTTAGGAACCAGCTGTTGACTGGTTTCTGAGCTTTTTGTCAGTGCGTTGGCCCAGTATTATTTTTAAGAGATCTCTATTTTTACAGATATTGTATTCATCAAGTTTGCTGCTCGTATTACTGGCATCCATCTTACTACTTGTGTCTGTTTCGAAAATTGTTGCCTCGTGAAATACCATCGTCCCTTTATGCATCTTTTGCAAATAATGTTTGCCATTCATGTAGCAATTATGTATTACCATTCCGGGCAACTGTTTTAGGTAAAGTACTATTGCAATAGAAAAGGTCCTGAACACTTTATTTTTTAAACAAGAATCAGTAGTTAGGTTTTCTCATCTTTAGTAAATCAGGAACACATGTATTCCATACCTGTCAAACATTATCGTGAATGTTTCCTGCCAAGCTTTAGTACTTTGGTGTGTAGAATATGTCAGCGTTTGTCGTTAGCTTTCTAAAGCACAATTGCACTGTTGTGATACTATCAAATCATGCTGCTACTACATTATATTCCTACGATTATCTAATTTCTGATGGCTATCATTCTTCTTTTATTCCAGCGTGTGCTATATGTAGACATTGATGTTCACCATGGGGATGGTGTGGAGGAGGCGTTCTTCACTACAAACCGAGTCATGACGGTTTCTTTTCACAAGTACGGGGACTTTTTCCCTGGTACTGGACATATCACTGATGTTGGAGCGGGCGAAGGGAAACATTATGCTCTAAATGTTCCCCTGAGTGATGGTATTGATGATGACACCTTCCGTGATCTGTTCCAATGCATCATTACAAAAGTAATGCAGGTTTATCAGCCAGACGTAGTTGTTCTCCAGTGTGGAGCCGACTCTTTGGCTGGAGACAGGTTAGGTTGCTTCAACCTGTCTGTGAAAGGCCATGCAAACTGCCTCCGTTTCCTTCGGTCATTCAATATTCCTATGATGGTTCTAGGAGGTGGAGGTTACACCATTAGAAATGTTGCTCGCTGTTGGTGCTATGAGGTCTTACCTTTCTCTTTTGTTTCAAATACAGCCGATTGAAGTTTTTGGTTGAGTGTTTATCAGTTCTGATGGAATAGTGTTGTTGCAATGCAGACTGCAGTTGCAGTTGGAGTTGAACCTGATGATAAGTTGCCTTATAATGACTACTATGAGTACTTTGGCCCTGACTATAATCTTCATATTCAACCAAGAAGTGTGGAGAACCTGAATACTACGAAAGACTTGGAGAATATAAAGTAGGTATTTCGATCAATATGACGCATTATTATATTCTTTTGCTGGACGTTGTTCCTGAAGCTTCTGTGCTGGGTGCCACCAAATGATGATCTGTGGTGGTTTTTTCAGCTTTTCATTTATAATTGTTTTATATTGTTCAGCTGTACAATTAATTAATTGTTGCTATAAAATGATTGAATCTCTCAGCTCCTTCACGCCTTGTGAGAATCTTTCTTTCTTTCCCTGTATGAACTCGGATCCTTTTTCGTTAGTTCATTCCCATGTTTTCATAATTCTAATTCTCAATGATGCATCATTTGAAAACCATTTCTTTTACACCTTGCAATTTTTGGTTGCCGTACATTTTTCTCACTGTTTGTTTACTTCTTGTGCACGTTTCCTTGCTGTAGAGGCTAACCTTTTTATGTCATATGACTACTTGTTGTATGGGAATCTTCAGGAACATGATATTAGATCATCTCTCAAGCATAGAGCAAGTTCCAAGCACTCAGTTCCATGACAGACCACCAGATCCTGAAGCTCCAGAGGAGGTTACTCTCTTGTCATTGTCAATTCCTCATTTTGATTTACTTTCTTGCTTTGCCATGTATGCCTATGTGAAAATTTGGTTATGTAGAAAGAGGAGGACATGGACAAGAGACCACCTCAGCGCAGCAGATTATGGAATGGAGGAGCCTACGATTCTGATACAGAGGAACCTGACAACTTGAAAAGTGAGACTGATGACTTAACTGCCAATTCTGTCGTGAAGGTTTGCCCTTCTGCTCCTGAGAATTTCTCTAATTCAACTTGTGTACAATTGTTCTGGGTTTCCAGAATTCATAGTTGATACTATACAAGTGAAGTGATGACTTTCCTCTGTTGATGATGTGAAACTCAGATGTTTTGACTGACAATAAGTTTAACTTGACAAAGTGATAGCTACGTCAAAAATACAGCAGTAGTTCAAAAAGTTGCTTTTAGCTTGGCAAAACTTGTATATGTGATTAGCACTCTTTCCAGAAAGTTATGGTGTCTATACTCTCAAGTTCGTTGCTGTTGGTGCAGGATGAATCAAATGATGATATGTAGAAGAGCCCCTCAGTTACTGGACGCTGCACTCCTGGTTATCAACATGCATGCTGAAGAGCGGGGAAGTATTTGAAGATGTACTGATATCTGCTCCTTGACCATTTTGCAAAACAATGAATGTTTTGGGTGCTTCTAACTTTCTTGCGTGTTGGTAATTCTCCATTTCGGTACATCCTCAAATATCTTGTGCTAGAGAAGAGTTTATGCTGGAGTTATTTGTACTGGCGGAACTAGAATTTTTTCATTTGAGGTGCACACTTCAAAAGAGGTGATCTTGTAGCGGTTTTCAAAATTTCAAAGGTACTGGGACATTTTCGGCACCCCTTAATTCCACCCCTGGTTATTTGTGCAATCATGTGGATTTATAGTCCTCCAATGTGTCGAATCTATGCTGTAATCAGTACCCCATTTGCCGTCCAAAGATAAATTCTCATTTACAATGGATCCGACTCTGAGACTGTTGTCGGTTGGCCCTTCATATTTTGACTACGGAACAGGGTTCACGTTTTTGATCGGCTTTCTCGAATTTCGAATGAAATTCGAGATTTCGAGCCTTACCGAAATTCAAAACCGAGCAAATTCAAATTAAAAAAAAAATCAAAAATTTGAGAAAATTTAACCAAAAACTCTCTAAAATAAGTATTAATAGTTTTGTAACCTCTAGGATGAAAATTGGTTGAAAATTGAAATTTTTTAGACGTTTTTGCGCCATAAACGATTTTACAACATTAAGGGGGTGTTTGGCAGAGCTCCAGCTCCACCAAATCCGTGGAGTTGGTGGAGCTGTGTGTTCCTAGCTTCACCAAATTCGTGGAGCTGGAGCTGTAGGTTTATTAAGGGGGTGTTTGGCAGAGCTTCAGCTCGATTAAATTCGTGGAGTTGATGGAGCTGGGTATTCCTAGCTTCATCACATTTGTGAAACTGGAGCTGTGGGTATATTAAGAGTGTTTAGGTGGGTCATTTTGTTTATATTTTAGAATAAAATTATAAACTTAAGTCACTTTATTTCAGTCTACAAGTTTCAGCTCCGAAGTGGAGCTGGAATCTAGAGCTCTGCCAAATAGGGTCTAAGAGTGTTTATATGGGTCATCTTGTTTATATTTTAGAATAAAATTATAAACTTAAATCACTTTATTTCAGTCTGCAAGTTTCAGCTCTGAGGTGGAGCTGGGATCTGGAGCTCTGCCATACAGGACCTAACAATAAAAAAAACAGTACTGGGAACTGGAATTTTATACAAGAAAAAAAACTTACTTGTATTGCTATGGTATATTTAATGTGTTAATGTTATCTAATATTGAAAATTTTTCTTGTATTGATATGTGACAACTTTCAATTATTTAAAGTATAGCAAATGTATGGTATTTTTTTAATATATTAATGTTATCCAATATTAAAAACTTACTTGTATTGCTATGGTATATTTAATGTATTAATGTTATCTAATATTTAAATTTTTTTCTTGTATTGATATGTGACAATTTCAATTATTTAAAATATAGTAAAGGTATGGTATATTTATTATGTTAATGTATCCAATATTGAAATGCTTACTTTTATTTCTATAGTATATTTAATGTGTTAATGTTATCTTGCTATGGTATATTTTTGCACTTGTATTGATATGTGACAAGTTTTAATATGTGAATTGCATTTTACAAATTTTACAATACTTTTTTGTAATTTTTCTTAATTTTTTTAACCTGTCGTCGAAATTTCGAGCTTTTTGATCGAATTTTGACACTTTTCGATGGAATTTCGAGCTTTTCGATCAAATTTCGCTCATGCATTTGACCAGTTTTTAAATTTATTTGACTTTCAAATCGTTCGAAATTTCTCGAATTTTGCTACCGACGGCTGCGCGAAAAATAAGTCCGAAACGAAATTGAAAACCCTGCTACGGAATACCTGAAGGGAAAATAAGCTCAAGCTACATGCGGTTACTTTGAAAATTGTGCGTATCGTAGTATTCTATACCTTTTATTTATAGTGTAATTTAATCGAATTTTATTCGAATTTGACTCTATCCCAACTCTCTCTCTCTAAAGATGGGCTAAAAATATTAATCATATATATCTTTTATATATTGTAGTACCTCGTTAGGGCCTAACCCTTAAGTAGTCAGCCAATTATTCACTAGACTTGACGTATTTTTATTTATAGAGTAATTTAATTGAATTCTATCCGAATTTGACTCTATCCCAACTCTCTCTTAAGATGGGCTAAAAATATTAATCATATAAATCTTTTATATATTGTAGTACCTTGCTAGGTGTAACATCCTCAATTCCGGCTTTCTGAGAAAACCTAATTTAAATTAATTAAATTCAAAAGCTGGTTCTTCCTTGATGTTTAAATTAACCTGGCATCCCTATCTGTCCGAAATTGGAATTCAATTCTCCTCCGTCCAAAATATCGCATTTCCGAATTCCAGTCCGTACCCGAAATTCCACCCGAGTTCGAAAATACTCCAAAAATCCCGAAACCTATTGAATTAGGTTCCAAATATTCCAAAAACATTTTGGGAATTTTTCCAAGATTTTTGGAAGCTCTTTGGTATTTTATCGCTCGCGGCTTTCATTAAATGCCCGTTATTCGCTCCAGAATATTCTAAACTCCAAATTTCATCCAAATTCCGCGAAACTAATTTTATTGGGTTCCAAATATTCCCTAATGGTTCTAAGAATTGTTCCAGAATTTTTAGACCATTTTTGCTATTTTTTCTCTCGCGCTAAACTATTCACTTACTCCGGCCAATCGGGAAGCGCCACGTGGTGGCACTATTCATGGTCTTCAACCTCCCGATGGAATTGCTTCCAGGAAGAACAGAAGTTTCCCCAAATTGAGTTCCTCCATTCAAATGGCCATACCTTCTACATTAATGCCCCAAATCGTGCGTAGCCAGGTCTGATGGAAAGGTCTCGGTGAGGGGATTCCATTCCCGGTGTCCTTTCATCTTCAATCTCGCCGGAATTTGAACCATCAAGCAAAAACCAAAAATTTCATTATGGCAATAACTTTACCGTTTCTTCGCGAATCAGCGTGCTTCCACCTTCATTATCTTCGTGGGGGATTCCCCTAGCCCGTGCATCCACCCTCCCATTGTCTCCCCACGCCATTTGTCCGAGAACACGAGAAATCGACGTTGAACGCCGTTTTCTTCACCGTCATTCGTCGGAGAAATTCGTCGTCTCCGGTGGGTTGTTATTCAATTCCTTGCAACCCTATCACCCTCTAGATGTCCTTTAGTTAATCCATCATCCAATTTGTACTTTCATTTCGAATTTTCTTGGAATTTTCGGATTTTTGGGAGCTTTGGGCAGCCTCTGTTCGTGCCCCCGCGCCCGCGTGGCCTCCTGCCGGCCGGCTGCCGTCGCCGACCCTCCAGCGCTGCCGTCGCACTCGCGTCCCGCCGTCGCCGCTTGCCCGCCATCGCCGCGGCGACGCCCGCCGCCGCCGCTCCGGCCGACTCGGCCGGCGATCGGTCGGCCGGTCCATCAGCCGCCAAGGCCTCCTCGATCCTCGCCGGCCCGCCTTATCGCCGCCGCGCCGCTGGCTTGTCACCGGCCAGTGTCGCTCGCATCGGCCGCCAGCCGCCACCCGCCGCCGCAGTCGTCCTCGGCCATCCTCTCGCTGGCGCCATGATGGACTTCAAAGTCCTCTGTTCTTGGCCATAGAAAGCCCATGGAGAAGAAGCTCCATCACTATGACAGAGGGGTCCCACACGCAAGTGACTAAAGAAAATCAAATTGTTGGAAAAAGAGATTTCGAGGAATATTCCTCGATTTCGTATTTTCCTGGATTTCCACACTTCGGACGCTCATAACTTTTCTGTCCGAACTCCGATTAACTCCATTCAAATTCCTAAATTCATCTAAATTCAAGATCTACCTGCCAGTATAACTTTTATAATTTTTAGATTTTATTTATTGTATTGTTATTTATTTTGTGTACTGTAACACCCCAAAATTTTGCTTTTCTTAAATTCAAGTGTGATTTGGCACTTTGGTGGATTTTTGGAATTTCTGGAATTTATTTGGATTTATTTGGAATTTATTCCCTTTTGAAATTATTAAAGAATTTGACTTTGCAAATAAAATTTTGTTGGAAATATTTTATTTGAGTCCAAAATGTTCCAAAATATTTTCTAGAATTTTTCTGGAATTTTTGCTGAGTGTTTTGCTATTTTTAATGAATTAAATGAATTTTTGGGAATTAATCGGATTAATTAAATCGCGGGAAAATGCGAGTTGGTTTTACTATTCAGCCGACCGAGCCGGAACCGAACCAGACCCGAGTCCGACTCGAACCAGACTCGAGTCCGACTCGAACCGACCATACCCTAACCGCACGACCGTTGGATCAAATCCAACAGCCGTGATTTCGCCACGTCACCCGAGCCCGATCCGATCCGGATCCAGTCGCGCCCGAGCCATCGTGGCTGTTGATCGCGCCACGTGGACGGCCCAGCGTTGTCGTCTCCGATCCGGAGATCTCGCCGCAGCCGTTGCTCTCCGCCGCCGTGTCGGACTCGGTTCCGCCACTATAAAAGCCGTGGACCCCCTTCCGAGGTTCGCCGTTTGACGCCGCCAAGGTTCTAGTCCGTGCCCACGGGGGAACCCTAGTGCCGCCGCAATTCCTCGCCGTAGCCGAAGAGCACCGCCGCGAGTTCTTCGTCCTCCGCCGCGAACCAGCCGTGCTCCGTCGCTCTCGTGGCCAAATCTGGGATCCCCGTGTCGAGGCGAGCCTGGGAGTGCCCTTCTTCTCGCCGGAGGCCCTCGGAAACGCCGCGCGGGAGGTCGTCGTCCTCGTCTCCGGCAGCCAGAGCCCCGCCGCGCCACCATCGCCCTCGTGAGCTACCGCAGCCGCCCGATCAAGATCGAACGGCCACGGTAAGCCCACGTTCTCTCTGAGCCCTAGAATCCTAGATTAGATCTGGACCGTTGGATCAAGATCCAACGGCCCACGTTCGGCCACGTCGCCGTACGTTATTTCCGTTGCAAAACCTAGATCTATTTTCAACCATTGGATCTAGATCCAACGGCTTAGATTGAGCCGCGTAGCACGCGTTGCACCGCAGTAGATCCGATCTGGACCGTTCGATCTAGATCGTACGGCCCAGAACCGCCGCGTCACCCCAAACGCGTGAAACCTAGATCTAATCCGCGCCGTCGATTTTCAAATCAACGGCCGTGATTGCGCCCACGCGGTGTTCTACCCACGCCACGCGTGTGAGCGTGTGTCTCTGACACACGGGGCCCGCGTGTCAGGGGGGGCCCACGTGTCAGGCGCGCCCGCGCGGGCGTGAGCCCGAGCCGCAGACGAGGCGGACCCACCTGTCAGCGACATGGTCCAGTGGACCGGGTCCACCGTGGACCGAGCCGTGCGCGTGGACCAAGACCGACGTCAGCGGCTGACGTGGACCAACCAGGTGCCGACGCGTGGCATGTTGACGCAATAAATCTTTTTCCGAAAAGGAAATTATTTAATTAATTCGGTTTATTGATTTAAATTCAGATTCAAACTTCAAACGCTTATAACTTTTGCGTTTCAACTCCGATTTGAGTGATTCAAATTTCTAAATTTTCATAAAAATGAGACCTACTCCAATATGAATTTTAATTAATTTTTGATTATGAATATTTCTCTGTTTTTATTTAATTAATGTTTTCTTTAAACTTTAAATGGTTATAACTTTTGCATTTAAACTCCGAACTTGATGATTCCAGTTTCTAAAAATTCATAAAATTATGCTCTCTCTGTTTGTGAACTTTATTTGAAGTTTTGGACACTTTTTGTCTACTGTTTATTTATTTATTGCTATTTGCACGCTTTACGAGTAGACGTTGAAGTGCCCGAAGGCTTCGAAGGTGAGGTGTTGACTCAGGAGCCAGCTCAAGACCAAGAACAAGTACTCTTTGAAGGCAAGTTGTGCTTTGACCATGTTGATCCCATTTTCAAATTAAATTGGTTTAAATTATTGCATGCTAGTTTAATTAGAAAATACTTTATCTAATTCTGGGAATTAGATATATGCCAAATTGTTGTATGACACCTTGGTTAATTACATATGTGCCATGAACCCTTGTCACCCTAGTTGAGGATTATATAGTTGGAATTTATTAAATTACCAACTTGGGAATTTAGATCGTTGTAGTATATTGCTTAGACCTGCTATGTGATCATGACATGATTTTGGACAATCAAATGTTAACATTGACTTAATGATATATTGAACCTGTTTTGGAAAGGTATCATGTGTTGTGATCATTGATGGCACGTGGTGCATGGTAATCAACTGGGGTTTGATAAATAGTTTTGACCGGGGCATGTGGCAAGAATGATCGGGTGGGCCAGTTGTGGCACCGGGAACGTTGTTTTGGTTCTTCGGGTAGTCTTGCCCTGGTCACCCTAAGGACTTAACCTTGCAAGCTTTTGAACTGAGTCAACCGTGCAACCACATGTCTGTAATGGGACGGACCTAGTTGATTAAGTTGCTAATAACGTACCTGTGGGACCTCAGGATGTCAACTACACCCTTTGTGTAGTTGTACGGGGGAGCGTACCGGGGCTGCGGCCAGGTATCCATCTAACGGTGGATTGGCCTAAACTTCGCCTTCGCTAAGGGAAGGGTTAGTGTGCAATCACCGGGGAGGACCACTTGTGCTGTTAGAAGTTTCCGAAAGACTGTTACGGACACTCGCCTTTGTGGTGTTTGGCTGTATCTTGTGGGTAAAGTGCATAACCTCTGCAGAGTGTAAAAATCTATTCGAATAGCCATGTCCGCGGCATTGGACATCGCTCGGGAATTACAGTTAAGGGTTAGATTTTCTTGAAAATAACTTGGACTTGGAAGGTTTGATTTGGTTTAATAATGATGTTGATGGAAACGTGGATTAGGATTGGAAAAGATGTTTATTTAATTCCTGGGAAAGTTATTGATCTTATACTTGTTTCTACTGCTTTTGAATCTACTTATGTTACTTGTCAAGATGCTGTTTATTGCAAATATACCCTGAGCTACTCCTTTGTACTAAGCCATGCATATAGTATATTAGCTTGCATTCTGTGCATGACTTGCTGAGTACCAAGTACTCACCCTTGCCACAATACAACATCAATTGAAGGAGAGTCTACACCAGCTTTGGAGGAGGAGCTCCAAGAGGAACCGTCTAATTAGGGAGCGAGCCCAGTCAGTTGCCTGTGGTATACTGGATGGAGCCACGAAGTTATCTTATTTTTCGCTGTAGTTATTACTCTCTTATTGAGTTTTCGCCCTACGTGGCATATATTTGTAACTTGACCATAAGGTCGAGCAACCCGTTGGTTAACTATTTAAGGTACCTTATTATTTCGTGGAGTATGATTGTGATATTTACCAATGTTGAGACTGTGTGCACTAGCGCGTTCTTGGACTAGTGTTGAATACACAGAGGGTCCGGATTTGCAAATTCGGGTCCCGACATGTACCGTTTTGCGCGTAGCTGTGAGACCCCGGATCGGCTATCCAGAATCTCCTGTGTATTTCCGTACTAGTCCCAGATCAGTAGCTAGTACACACAGTCACAGTGATACTTCATTGCCGAACAAAACGAAACTTGTAATATAAATATTCAAGTATGGGCCACATGGCCACTTATTACAATACTCGGTCCAACGACCGGACACCAAGCAGCGGAAACAAAAGCAAAACGAAACGAGCGAACGCCACAACGCCACAGGCGACGACAAGCGACGCGACTAGTCCTCCTGGTAGTGCTCCTCGAAGAACTCCTCTTCCTCGGCATCTTGGAAATTCTCTGATGATTACAATGTTGGTGTAGCACGTGAGTACAAAAGTACTCAGCAAGTCGGGAAAGTATGATCATGTGGGGCTTTCCAAAGGAAGCTTAATAGGGTTTATTTGCATAAAGCCACATTTTATTAAACCATACTCAAGTAAGTAATTTCACAAAGCATCGTTTACAATTCTTTTTAATAATTGAATTATTTAATATTGTAGTGAGGTTCTAACCACCATCACTAACATAAAGGCTCTATCCGCCAACTTTTAAAGGATCAAAGTTAATCATGTGACTCCATCCGTCAAAGGTAAAACAGGTTCTATCCACCTGGTTGGCTCTTTCCGCCAGACGACATCCGAGAGTTCTAACCACTCCCGAACCCCAAAACAAAACACTTTTCGGTTTTAAAAACAAAATCAAAGTCTACCAATATGAAATCATTCTTCGCTTTGCCCTTGACCGTAGGCACGGCTATTCGAATAGTTTTACTCTGCAGAGGTGTACAACTTTACCCACACGACACGATCATCTCCTAATGCCAAGCTATTAGCACACTTCCTTTGGTGTGCCGGCAGAGAGATCGTGACAAGGCCGTTACAATGTTTCTACCTAGCTAGACCCACCCGCTGAGGTTTCACCGCTGTTAGGGTTCTCTCCACCCAGTACAGAAGCCCCCTCTTGCGCCGTGTGAGAAAAACAACAACCACAACAACAACAATGCCTCCTTCCGGCTCTCACACAACAACCGAGTGGTGAGTCTAAACTAGGCTTCTACAAATTAGTGGGCCAGGTCGTACCATTATAGACATGTGGTAGTACGGTATTGCTTAGAATGGGCAATCACAAGCGTCGGTCCTTATATGACTTGGGGCGGTACTTGCACAAAAGGATCAAGGCTCGATCCGCTCCCACCCGACTTTCCATGCCGCCCAAGTCAAAATCATTTTCCTTTTCTTTTTATTTGAGCAAAACAGGACCAAAATCATAATAATAACTTTCAAATCACATTTAATATCATTCTTTTTGAATAATCCCACCCCTGGGTTCTTTTCATCGGAAAAGATCCTAAGCAATTCTACCGTACTACATATCAACGGATACCATATAAGCATAAGCATGGTATAAACAATGTTCTAGGGTTACAATGGATATGATTAACAATGTCAAGGAGGAATTAACAATTTCGGTATACCTAACACTTATATTTGACATATTTCATTAAACATGGCCATGCAACTTTATAAACAATTTTAAATCAGTTCGCAAACATAGGAGCAAAGTGCATCAAGGAGACTTGCCTTCTGTCCCGGGTAGGTCTTCGTACGTGGGAAGTTCGGCGGCGGAATCGGCGGTCGCGGCGGGATTGTCGACTACACGCAAAACGAGGCAATAAATAAATAACAGAAAATAAATAAAATCCAAAAATTATAAAATTAGTACTGGCAGGAAGATCTTGATTTTAGATGAATTTAGAAATTTGAATGGGGTCAAACGGAGTTCGGATGAGAAAGTTATGAGCTTCCGAAGTTTGAATTTCAAATAAATCGGAAATCCGAGAATATTCCCGGAATATTCTGCGTTTGACTGGTCAACCGTTGACCGAGCTTTGACTGGACTTTGACTAGGCTTTGTGTGTATGGCAAGGTGGCCCACATGTCATAGACATGGGGTTATCTTCAACCTTTGGCTTCATGCCATGGCCACCATGGATGGCAAGTGAAGCTTGGGAAGGGGCAAGGGGGAGCTCTCACGAGACCTGGCGACGGACGGCGCGGCGCCGGCCGGCGGCGAAGGCGAGGGCGGGCGCGCTGGCGGCGGGCGGCGGCGCAGAGGCGCGGCCAAGGGCGGGGCGGCGGCGGCTCGGCCAGCCGGCCATAGGCCCACACGCACACAAGCACAGGAGCCCCAATCAAATGTACAGAGAGCAACTATCTACCACAAAGCACACCATACCTCTAAAAACTTGATTTCTTCCCCATTTTTGCATGGAATTGATCCAAACAAAAGACTAGAACCACTAGATAACATCCTTAGCAACATCTAGGAGGAAGGAATTGAACCTAAACTCACCGGAATTGGAGAAATCGACGACGAACGGTGGTTCGGCCGAATGCACCAAAGCTCCAAATTCGTCGCCCACGGTTGATGAAACCTAAAATCAACGATCGGGTTAGAAGCTAGACTTCCATGCTAACACAAAGAAACAAACGGGAGGAAGAATGATCCACCGGAGTGGAAGATACGAGCAAGAACACAAAGAATGCGAAGAACAACAAAAGTTCATCGGTTTTCTTGATCTTGCGGCCAATTGGATTTGAGAGGCTAAAGGAGCGCTATACCACCGGAAAGAGAACTCTCCCACGGAGATTATGAGGGTGGAGATGCGCGAAACGAATTAGAAACGGACAAATTAATGCCAATTAAGCCAATTTCGGTTTTCCATGAATAGCGCCATTTTCGGCTGGGATTAGGGCTCATTAACCCCATGGATGGAAAGAGGAGGCCGTCGTGATTCCAACGGATCCGACGGTTCGCGTTTTGGAGTTGTATAGAGGAAAATACATGTATTTGGAAGGAGAAGATTTGAGTTGGAAGTCCTCTGTTCTTTCCTCCTAGGCAACTCACGTACAAGGCCATCCCAAGGTTAGGGATGACACTGTAGCGCCACGTGGCGGCCTGCGGTTGGTCGGCTTATACGCGAAAGTTCCGCCCTAGAGAAAAATTAGGAAAAATGGCCTAAAAATTCCGGAAAAATTCCTAGAGCCATTTTAGATTATTTGGGACGCAATGGAATTGGTTTGGTTGAATTTGGATGATTTTTGTGGAATTGGATATTCGGGCGCGGATCGTAGGCATTAAACAAAAGCCGCGCGAGATAAAATAGGAATGGAAGTCCAAAAATCTGGGGAATGATTCCTAAAATCATTTCGGAATATTTGGAACATTTTAGAAGTGGTTTGGAGATTTTTGGACTCAGGTGAATTTTCGGGTCCCGGCGAGACTGGAAAATCCGATTTTTCGCCCGGGAGGGAATTAATTCCCGATTTCGGAGGGGAATGGATGCCAGGTTATTATAAACACCAATGAAACTCCAAATTTTGAATCTACTTTATTTAAATTAGGTTTTTCTCCAGAAAGCCAAAATGAGGATGTTACAAACCTACCCCCCTTAGAGAGAATCTCGTCCCCGTGATTCAGACGGAGAAAGAAAGAGGTTAGGAAACTCTGCTCGAAGATCTTCTTCCCGCTCCCAAGTCGCTTCCTTCTCAGAATGGTTGCTCCACTGAACCTTGCAGAATTTGATCATTCGGCTTCGCGTCCGACGCTCGGCTTCATCCAAAATCTTGACTGGATACTCCGGGTAAGATAAGTCTTCTTTCAGTTCCATGTCTTCCAACGGCATCTGATGTTCCGGCACTCGGAGACACTTCTTTAACTAAGACACATGAAAGACATCATGTACCCCTGACAGCTGTGGCGGCAACTCCAACTTATACGCAACTTCTCCTTTTCGGGCAATCACCTTGAATGGCCCGACATAGCGGGGTGCTAACTTTCCACTGACGCGGAACTGCTTCATTCCTTTCAATGGGGATACCTTCAAGTACACCTGATCTCCTGGTACAAAGCTTAATTCCCGTCGACGATGGTCCACATAACTCTTCTGTCTTGACTGAGCTGTCTTCAGATTTGCACGGATCTGTCTGACTTGCTCTTCGGCTTCTTTCAGAACATCGGGCCCGATTATCTGTCCTCCTTCTGTCTCTTTCCAATACAGGGGTGTTCTGCACTTTCTTCCATACAAAGCTTCAAAAGGCGCCATCTTCAGACTGGCTTGATAACTGTTGTTATAGGAAAACTCTGCATAGGGCAAATTCTGATCCCACGAGCCTTCATATGTTAGAGCACAAGCTCTCAACATATCCTCTAAGATTTGATTGACCCTTTCGGTCTGGCCATCCGTCTGGGGATGGTAAGCAGTACTGAAATTAAGGTTTGTGCCCAACACCTCATGCAACTTCTGCCAAAACCGCGAGGTGAACTGGGAACCTCGATCATACACAATCTTCTTTGGCACACCGTGTAAACACACAATCTTGGCCATATACAACTTGGCAAGCTTATCTCCCGAATAGGTTGTCTTTACCGGGATAAAGTGAGCCACTTTGGTCAATCGATCCACAATAACCCAAATGGAATCATAACCGGATTTAGTTTTGGGAAGCCCGGTTATAAAATCCATTCCAATTTCTTCCCATTTCCAGACCGGCACTTGCAACGGCTGCAACAAACCGACTGGTCTCTGATGCTCTACTTTTACCAACTGGCACACGTCACAACGTGCCACAAAATCAGCAACTTCCTTCTTCATATTGGACCACCAATACTTCTCTTTCAAATCAGCATACATTTTGGTGCCTCCTGGGTGAATAGAATATACTGAATCGTGAGCCTCCTTCAAGATCACATTCTTGATTTCTTCTTGGTTAGGGACCACTATTCTTTTCCCGAACCAAACAGTACCTTGGTCATCTTCTGAAAATCCGGGGTGTTTTCCTTTCTTTAGACCTTCCTTCAAGTCGGCAATACCTTTATCATTCTTTTGAGCTTCTCTAATCTGATTTTCCAAGGTTGACTTTACCTCCAAATTATAAATGCAACCTTCTTTTACTAATTCCAGGTTAAGATGCCGAAACTCCTCATGAAGCGCTGGTTGGCATTGTTGTACTATCACATTGTTGCAGTGAGCTTTCCGGCTCAAAGCATCCGCAACAACGTTCGCTTTTCCAGGGTGATAATGAATTCCCAGATTATAATCTTTCACCAACTCCAACCATCTTCTCTGCCTTAGGTTAAGATCAGGCTGAGTGAAGATATACTTCAAACTCTTATGATCCGTATAGATTTCACATCTATTGCCGATCAAGTAATGCCTCCATATCTTGAGCGCATGCACAACTGCAGCTAACTCCAAGTCATGAATAGGATAATTTTCCTCATGAGGTCGCAGTTGTCTTGAAGCATAGGCTATTACCTTTCCTTCTTGCATCAAAACACATCCAAGTCCTTGTTTTGAAGCATCACAATACACTTCAAAGTCCTTATGGATGTCCGGCAAAATCAGCACTGGGGCTGAGGTTAATCTCTTTTTCAACTCCTGAAAACTTTGCTCACAGGCTTTAGTCCATTCAAACTTCTTTTCCTTTTTCAGAAGCTGAGTAAGAGGCTTGGCTATCTTCGAGAAACCTTCAATGAATCTCCGATAATAACCAGCTAATCCAAGAAAACTTCGGATCTCCGGGACTGACTTGGGTTGTGTCCAATCCAAAACATCTCGCACTTTCGCTGGATCTACTGCTACTCCTGCAGCAGAAATGATATGACCCAGGAAAGATACTTCCTTCAACCAGAAGTCACACTTGCTAAACTTAGCATACAGCTGATGCTCTCTTAGTGTTTCCAAGACTATTCGCAGATGGTCTTCATGCTCTTTTCTGCTCTTGGAATAGACAAGAATGTCGTCGATGAAGACTACGACGAACTTGTCTAAATACTCCATAAACACCTTATTCATCAGATTCATGAAATAAGAAGGAGCATTGGTTAACCCAAAAGACATGACTGTCAACTCATACAGTCCATATCGGGTGGTGAAGGCTGTTTTCGGAATATCTTCCTTTCTTATCTTCAGCTGATGATATCCCGATCTCAGATCTATCTTGGAGAAGACTTGAGCTCCCTTCAACTGATCAAACAGATCATCTATCCGAGGCAACGGATACTTGTTCTTAATAGTGACCTCATTCAACGACCTGTAGTCTATGTACATCCTTAGACTACCGTCTTTCTTGGTGACAAAGATCACAGGCGATCCCCACGGTGACGAACTGGGTCTGATGAAGCCTTTCTCTTGCAGTTCTTCAATCTGCTTCTTCATCTCGACCAACTCGTTGGAAGGCAACCGGTAGGGTCTCTTTGAGATTGGAGCGGTACCAGGTACTAGCTCAATCACAAATTCCACATCTCGATTTGGTGGCATACCGGGCAACTCATCCGGGAACACATCTGGGTACTCACTGACTATCGGCACTTTCTCCAACGAAGTACCCTTCAAACGGTTTAGGGTGCTACCCCCCTTAGAGGAAAGATTAGATAAGAACTCCACTCTAATCCCCTCAGGGCTGGTAAGAGAGATAGCTCTACTAGCACAGTCTATCTGACCCTTATACTTGGTTAACCAATCCATTCCAAGGATTACTTCTATACCCTTAGTATCCAACAGTATTAAGTTCGCTAGGAACTTTACCCCTTTTATTACTATATCCATCTTCGGACAAACAGTAGTTGTTCTTAATTCTTTTCCAGGGGATTGCACTAGCAAAGGGTTTCTTAACTGTATTGTGTTCTAGTTATGCTTTTTAATCAAGTACTCTGATATGAAAGAATGGGTTGCACCAGAATCAAAAGCAGGCCAGGCAGTCGAGTTCACATGGAACTTACCATAGACCACGTCAGGTGCATCCTGAGCCTCCTCCGCGGTGATATGGTTCACACGCCCTCTTCCTGCAGTCCTTGGCGTGCGCGGAGTCTGAGGGGTTCCTCTTCCTTGAGCCGGCGCAGGCGCGCGGTCTGGCGTCGATCCCAGGTTGAACCTCACCGGGGTGACGGGCTGTCGCTTCTTTGGGCAGTTATTGGCGTAGTGCCCCATCTCTCTGCAGTTAAAGCACTGCACTCCTGCCAAAGCGGTCCCACTCTTCTGAGCTTGAGCTCCTGCATTGCCGGCAGGGGCTTGTCCAGTGGGGCGCGGAGTAGACATTGGGGTCCTGGGGCCACTGGCGGCTGCTGGCCTGCTGGGCTGCTGCTGCTGAAAAGTGCGGGGCCTGGAACTGCTGGCACCGCGCTGATTCTGAAACATCATCTTTCTCTTGCGCGACTCAAAAAGCTGACGCTGGGCATCCTCTTGGACCAGCGCCTTGTTGATCATATGCTGGAACGACGGGTAGTCGCTTGAAACCAGCTGTACCTTCAAGTTGGGGTCAAGGCCCTCCATAAAGCGCCAGATCTTGGCCTCATCAGTCGTGACATCGGCGGCCGCGTAGCGAGACAGCTGAGTGAAGCGGTTAAGGTACTCCGATACGGACAAATTCCCTTGCTGAAGCTTGTGGAACTCACACCGCTTCATTTCCATAATCCCCCTTGGGATATGGGTAGCCCTGAAGGCTTCCACGAACTCATTCCATGGAATATTCTGCGGGTCAGCATGTGCGGCACAGTAGTTTTCCCACCAGTTAGCTGCAGTTCCTTTGAGCTGGTGAGATGCGTACTGCACACTCTCTATGTCATCGCACTGAGCCAAGTGCAGTTTACGCTCAACTTCCTTGAGCCAGTCATCCGCATCCAGCGGGTCTGCGGATCCAGCAAAGGTCGGGGGTCGAGTTCTCATGAACTCCCCAAACTTGGATTGGGGCGGTTGAGCTTGAGCGGGTGCTGCCGCGGCTTGAGGTTGGTTCAGGACGTTCTGAGCTAACGCCTGAAGAATTTGAAGCTGCATCGCCATCATTTGTTCCATGTTCGGTGGCTGAGCTAGGGGTGGGGGCGGCGACGGATCATGCTGAGCTGCGGGGTGTTGAACTTGCTCTTGTCCCTGCTGCTGAGGGGGCTCCAGGAATTCTTCTTCCTGGAAGTGCACCGGTCCACGGGCACGTCCACGGCCTTTCCCACGGCCTGCGGGTCTTCCACGGCCACGACCACGACCAATGTTTTCCATCTGCACAAGGCGGTCAAGTACAAGGAAAGAGGGAGAAGCATAGGTAAGCAACAGGGGACTAAACCACATCCTCAACCACAAGAGCACAACCACCAAAAGCACACAACTGAAGGAAAAACCAACTGAACTTCCATTAAACCAAATAGTTTTGGGGATGGCTGTATCACAAATGCCTAAGGGCACGATACAATCCAGCAATCACTTATTCAACGTTCTAACGCGACAAAATTAAGATCCTGCAGACTGAAAACATCTAAGAACTCGCGTCACTGCCGAAGACGCGCGGGGACGGGTCCTCCTCCTCCTCGCTCCTGCTGCGGGAAGGTGTAGCTGCTGCCGAAGGTCCTGCTCCTCCAGGGGCAGCCAAAGCACTGAGAGAAAACCCTGGAGGCGAAGGGAGACGAACGGACTTGCGCGCAGTCGTCCGAAGCCTCAGACCTTGATGACGCTTGGCTGGCGGCGCATCTGGCGTCAACCCTCTCCTGGGTAGATCCTCGGGAACGGCCGCTGGTGGTGGGGGTGCTATGGGCTGTGCCTCCTGCACAGGCGCTGGCGGTGGAAGAAGTGAACGCAAGGTCCTCAGCTCGTCCATGAGCTGACGGTTCTCCTCCCGAGAGCAGCCATCTTCTCATACAGATCTCGGAGCTCATGGGAAGTACTGACGTATGCCTCATCCTGGGCTCGGACGAGCGATCCCAAATGCACCATCGCTGGGTCTTGCTCCTGCTCCGTACTCCAGAACCTGCTGTGGTACCTTCCTTCATCAAAGCACGGGAACAGGCGGTACGATGAGTCCTCCAGTCGGTCATTGAAGCTGTTGCCGAGCTGAAGAATGGCCTGTCTCGCCGCATCTTGGATCGCATCACCCATCTTCACCCTTTTCGAAGTGAAGTAGAACGGACTGTCATCCACCACACTGCGACTACGGGCCTGCACCATCAGCCTAACCTTCCACGTGGTATAGCCTAAGCTAGACACGGAGGTACAGCGGTACTCAGGCCGGTGGGGAAACTCCAGCTCTTGGAGCATCAAGGACAGCTCCGCACAAAAGCCTCCAGCCAACGAAGCGAAAGTGGTGTAAGTCGACATCTACAAATTTTGAAAGAAGATAGGATTAATAACCAAAATTTAAATAAAAGAGAGGATAAGCACAAGATACTAAGATAGAGGAGATAGAAGCAAAGGAACTTAAACTTTTGTAAGTACATTTTTATAAAATATAAGTCCTTAAGGCTTTGCCATGCTAACTAGGTCACGTCCTCTGATCGTTAGGCTCGATACCACCATTGTGAGACCCGGATCGGCTATCGAGAATCTCTGTGTATTTCCGTACTAGTCCCAGATCAGTAGCTAGTACACACAGTCACAGTGATACTTCATTGCCGAACAAAACGAAACTTGTAATATAAATATTCAAGTATGGGCCACATGGCCACTTATTACAATACTCGGTCCAACGACCGGACACCAAGCAGCGGAAACAAAAGCAAAAGCGAAGCAGCGAGCATACAATGCCACAGGCGACGACAAGCGACGCGACTAGTCCTCCTGGCAGTCCTCCTCGAAGAACTCCTCCTCTTCCTCGGCATCTTGGAAATTCTCTGATGATTACAATGTTGGTGTAGCACGTGAGTACAAAAGTACTCAGTAAGTCGGGAAAGTATGATCATGTGGGGCTTTCCAAAGGAAGCTTAATAGGGTTTATTTGCATAAAGCCACATTTTATTAAACCATACTCAAGTAAGTAATTTCACAAAGCATCGTTTACAATTCTTTTTAATAATTGAATTATTTAATATTGTAGTGAGGTTCTAACCACCATCACTAACATAAAGGCTCTATCCGCCAACTTTTAAAGGATCAAAGTTAATCATGTGACTCCATCCGTCAAAGGTAAAACAGGTTCTATCCACCTGGTTGGCTCTTTCCGCCAGACGACATCCGAGAGTTCTAACCACTCCCGAACCCCAAAACAAAACACTTTTCGGTTTTAAAAACAAAATCAAAGTCTACCAATATGAAATCATTCTTCGCTTTGCCCTTGACCGTAGGCACGGCTATTCGAATAGTTTTACTCTGCAGAGGTGTACAACTTTACCCACACGACATGATCATCTCCTAATGCCAAGCTATTAGCACACTTCCTTTGGTGTGCCGGCAGAGAGATCGTGACAAGGCCGTTACAATGTTTCTACCTAGCTAGACCCACCCGCTGAGGTTTCACCGCTGTTAGGGTTCTCTCCACCAGATCTGAAGCCCCTCTTGCGCCGTGTGAGAAAAACAACAACCACAACAACAACAATGCCTCCTTCCGGCTCTCACACAACAACCGAGTGGTGAGTCTAAACTAGGCTTCTACAAATTAGTGGGCCAGGTCGTACCATTATAGACATGTGGTAGTACGGTATTGCTTAGAATGGGCAATCACAAGCGTCGGTCCTTATATGACTTGGGGCGGTACTTGCACAAAAGGATCAAGGCTCGATCCGCTCCCACCCGACTTTCCATGCCGCCCAAGTCAAAATCATTTTCCTTTTCTTTTTATTTGAGCAAAACAGGACCAAAACCATAATAATAACTTTCAAATCACATTTAATATCATTCTTTTTGAATAATCCCACCCCTGGGTTCTTTTCATCGGAAAAGATCTTAAGCAATTCTACCGTACTACATATCAACGGATACCATATAAGCATAAGCATGGTATAAACAATGTTCTAGGGTTACAATGGATATGATTAACAATGTCAAGGAGGAATTAACAATTTCGGTATACCTAACACTTATATTTGACATATTTCATTAAACATAGCCATACAACTTTATAAACAATTTTAAATCAGTTCGCAAACATAGGAGCAAAGTGCATCAAGGAGACTTGCCTTCTGTCCCGGGTAGGTCTTCGTACGTGGGAAGTTCGGCGGCGGAATCGTGATGTGGCGGGATTGTCGACTACGCATAAACGAGGCAATAAATAAATAACAGAAAATAAATAAAATCCAAAAATTATAAAATTAGTACTGGCAGGAAGATCTTGATTTTAGATGAATTTAGAAATTTGAATGGGGTCAAACGGAGTTCGGATGAGAAAGTTATGAGCTTCCGAAGTTTGAATTTCAAATAAATCGGAAATCCGAGAATATTCCCAGAATATTCTGCGTTTGACTGGTCAACCGTTGACCGAGCTTTGACTGGACTTTGACTAGGCTTTGTGTGTATGGCAAGGTGGCCCACATGTCATAGACATGGGGTTATCTTCAACCTTTGGCTTCATGCCATGGCCACCATGGATGGCAAGTGAAGCTTGGGAAGGGGCAAGGGGGAGCTCGGCCGGAGACCGGCGACGGACGGCGGCGGCTCGCCCCGGCGGCAGCGGCGAGGGCGTGCGGGCCGTCTTGGCAGCCGGCCAGGCTTGGCAGCGCTTAGCGGCGAAGCGGCGGCTTCGCGGCCGGCCAGCGGCGGCTCGGCCAGCCGGCCATAGGCCCACACGCACACAAGCACAGGAGCCCTAATCAAATGTACAGAGAGCAACTATCTACCACAAAGCACACCATACCTCTAAAAACTTGATTTCTTCCCCATTTTTGCATGGAATTGATCCAAACAAAAGACTAGAACCACTAGATAACATCCTTAGCAACATCTAGGAGGAAGGAATTGAACCTAAACTCACCGGAATTGGAGAAATCGACGACGAACGGTGGTTCGGCCGAATGCACAAAAGCTCCAAATTCGTCACCCACGGTTGATGAAACCTAAAATCAACGATCGGGTTAGAAGCTAGACTTCCATGCTAACACAAAGAAACAAACGGGAGGAAGAATGATCCACCGGAGTGGAAGATACGAGCAAGAACACAAAGAACACGAAGAACAACAAAAGTTCATCGGTTTTCTTGATCTTGCGGCCAATTGGATTTGAGAGGCTAAAGGAGCGCTATACCACCGGAAAGAGAACTCTCCCACGGAGATTATGAGGGCGGAGATGCGTGAAACGAATTAGAAACGGACAAATTAATGCCAATTAAGCCAATTTCGGTTTTCCATGAATAGCGCCGTTTTCGGCTGGGATTAGGGCTCATTAACCCCATGGATGGAAAGAGGAGGCCGTCGTGATTCCAACGGATCCGACGGTTCGCGTTTTGGAGTTGTATAGAGGAAGATACATGTATTTGGAAGGAGAAGATTTGAGTTGGAAGTCCTCTGTTCTTTCCTCCCAGGCAACTCACGTACAAGGCCATCCCAAGGTTAGGGATGACACTGTAGTGCCACGTGGCGGCCTGCGGTTGGTCGGCTTATACGCGAAAGTTCCACCCTAGAGAAAAATTAGGAAAAATGGCCTAAAAATTCCGGAAAAATTCCTAGAGCCATTTTAGATTATTTGGGACGCAGTGGAATTAGTTTGGTTGAATTTGGATGAGGTCGGCTTATACGCGAAAGTTCCACCCTAGAGAAAAATTAGGAAAAATGGCCTAAAAATTTCGGAAAAATTCCTAGAGCCATTTTAGATTATTTGGGACGCAATGGAATTGGTTTGGTTGAATTTGGATGATTTTTGTGGAATTGGATATTCGGGCGCGGATCGCAGGCATTAAACAAAAGCCGCGCGAGATAAAATAGGAATGGAAGTCCAAAAATCCGGGGAATGATTCCTAAAATCATTTAGGAATATTTGGAACATTTTAGAAGTGGTTTGGAGATTTTTGGAGCATTTTTGGACTCAGGTGAATTTTCGGGTCCTAGCGGGACTGGAAAATCCGATTTTTCGCCCGGGAGGGAATTAATTCCCGATTTCGGAGGGGAATGGATGCCAGGTTATTATAAACACCAATGAAACTCCAAATTTTGAATCTACTTTATTTAAATTAGGTTTTTCTCCAGAAAGCCAAAATGAGGATGTTACAGTAGCCAAGGATCCCGCCGAGTCCACCGACCCCGCCGCCGGACTTCAAGAATTCGACATCCCCGCTGCGACTGAAGGCAAGTCCCTTGACGCATTTTAATCCCATGATTGCAAATGATTTTACAATGTTTTATCGCATGCATAGCTATTTTTATCATCGTATGTCAAATATAGTTCATTAGTTATTCCGAATTGTGATCACTTCCTTGGATATTGATACCCATGTCTATTTGTAACCCTAGGACACTTTGCTATGTCATTCCTAGTTTATATTGTGACATTCGTTGAATAGTACGGTAGAATTGCTTAGGGCCAAAATTGATGAAAATGACCCCTGGGAGGGATTATATCAAAATGGTGATTTAAGTTGTGATTTAAGAATTATGGTAAAATATTTGGTACTGTTTTTATAAAATAAAAATAAAACGGAAAAAGATTTGGACTTGGGCGGAATGGAATGTCGGGCGGGATGGAATGTCGGGCGGGTGCGGATAGAGCACTAGTTTCCAAGGTGAAAGTACCGCCCCAAGTCAATTAAGGACCGACGCTTATGACTGTCCATTCTGAGCATAACCGTACTACCACATGTCTATAATGATACGATCTGGCTAAATAATTTGTAGAAACCTAACTTAGACTCGCCAGTTGGTGGAATGTGGGTGCCAGATAGAGGCAAGTTGTACTCCCCACACGGGGCAAGAGGGAGCTTCTGTACTGGGTATATAGAACCCTAACAACGGTGAAACCTCAGCGGGTGAATCGGGTTAGGCGTATACATTGTAAAGGCCTTGTCATGGTCTCTCTGCCGACACACCAAAGGAAGTGTGTTAATTGCATGTCATTAAAGAGATGATCATGTCTTGTGGGTAAAGTTGTACACCTCTGCAGAGTTAAACTATTCGAATAGCCGTGCCTACGGTCAAGGGCAAAGCAAAGAATGCTTTCATATTGTAGACTTTGGTTTTGGTTTTAAACATAAACGATGTTTTGGGATTCGGGAGTGGTTAGAACTCTCAGATGTTTTGTTGGCGGATTGAGCCAACCAGGTAGATGGAACCTATTTTATTTCATGACGGTTAGAGTCATGTGTTGATAACCTTGATCTTTTAAAAATGTGGTGGATAGAGCCTTTATACTAGTGATGGTGGATAGAACCCTCACTGTAATATTAAATAATTCAATTGTTAAAAGAATTGCTAAAATATGCTTTGTGAAACTTATTATTAAGTATGGTTTGATGAAACTTGGCTTTATGTAAATAAACCATATTAAGCCTTCCTTTGAAAGCCCTACATGTGCATACTTTCCCAGATTTGCTGAGTACTTTTGTACTCACGTACTCCACAAAATGTTGTCATCAGAAAACTATCAGGACGTAGACGAAAACAGTGTATTCTACACCGAGGAGTTCGAGGAAGATCGCCAGGACATCTAAGCACGTTCCTAGTCGTCACCTGTGGATTTGTTTGGGCTTTACTACTCGTTGTTTTTATTCCGCTGCTGTGACTTTGGTCATGTGACCATTTGATGTAATAAGTAGCCATGTGGCTAATACTTTATGTTTATGTTACCATTTCGTTATGTTCGGCAATGATACTTTACTGTTGACTGTGTGTACTAGCTACTGATCTGGGACTAGTACAGAAATACACAGGAGATTTCGGATAACCGATCTGGGGTCTCACACTAGGGCCTAACCCTTAAGTAGTCAGCCAATTATTCACTAGACTAGACATATTCCAGCTTCAGTATTGTATCATCCAGTTCCTCTTTGATGAAAAACTTATCAATTTCAACATACTTGGTTTCGGTCATGTTGTATTAGATTGCTAGCAATGTTGATCGTAGATTTATTGTCACAATACAATACAAGGGATCACTCCTTAACACCCGAAGTTCAGACAATAAACCCGTCATCTTGATCATCTCATTTAAGCTTAACGCCTAAAGGACCAAAATCGACGACAGAAATCTAGGAGCTAATCAAAATTTCCCTGTCAAGAATCTCTTCTAAAAAATATTAGTGCCAAAAAGAAACACTAGGTTTAAGAACACCAAAATCAGAATGAATAGAACAAGAATTTTAGCAACTGGGATGTGAAGAAATATCAAACTTGACCATCAAGAAACATTAATCACTCAAGATCTACTAATCCACAATTGATGAAACTTGAAACACAGCAAGATAAGATCTTTAGGGTTATGATTCTCAAAGAAATTTCAAAACAAATCCCAAATGAGAGGCCTATCTATCTCAACATCCACGCTACACAAAAAAAGGAATTTCATAAACTTGACGGTGTCAATAACACAAGTTTTACCCATCCAAACTTGATGAAACTTGAACTACAACTAGGAAATAGCCTTAGGACTATGATTCCAAAAGGAATTACAATGACAAGCCCAAGGTCTTAACCTTTCATGTAAATAGTTCAAACTGCATCAAAAATAACGATTTCATCTCAAGAACACGATGTTGCAAGAACAACATGAGCAAGAATGAGTTCTAATGAATCTTGTTGGGTTGGGACATGTTCTAGATGAATTCGTCAACCTCTTACACATCCTAGATCAAATAAAAATACAGCAACTAGAAGGAGGAGAAGCAAAGCTCAAGTTGCACCAAAGAAACCAGCAAAAATACAAGACATAAAATAAATTTTAGAATATAGATAATCTTGGATCTTGCATTTCTTAGAGAGGGATGATTACAAAGACATACTTCATGGTGGGTAAATCTCAAAAGAGCATATGGAAACAAAAAAAAAACCTTCTCTAAGACTTGGCATAGAGACATCCCTCCACCCCGCTATTTATAGCACACTAGGAGCAACATTCACCCTTAGATGACCTTCTTGGCCCTCAAGAAACCTCATCAAGGATTGAGATTCACTTCCTCACTCATACATGGGCTAACCCATAACCCAACAACATAACAAACTTTAACCATACACTTGCATGCTTCTCAAAGCGCCACTTAAGTTAAAGATCCAATAACCCTTTAACATTATCTTAACCTCTACTCCACCCGCGAACCCTTGATCCAATGATCTCCCTTCGCTTGAGTATGACTTAAGTTATCATCTCATCCATCCAATTGTCATCCCAACTTGCAGCAACTCCTTGGCCTTAGTCATCTTTCGGTATCACCTTGATCGTCTGGACCTCTACTCTCCTAACCTAGTCTTGGTCTCCTCCGCCTCACCGTGACCTAGCTCCGAAGTCCTGCAGCCATCTCAGACAAGCAAAACATTACATAATATTGCTCAACATAATATGTAACATGTAATCAACACTAGTATCAATTCCCAATTAAGTGCATCGTTCAAGCTCACTAAGCCAGTCTATCCGCCAGCACAAGGTTGGTCAGACCGACAACAACCCAAAATTGTAAATTCAATTTTCCAAATCCAAAACAAACTCACACAACTCGACACAAGCCTAACAAATGTCAAATACTCATCACACATCCATGGATTGACCTCCACATGGTCTCATAATGCCATTGCTCTATGCGGTATATCGAGCAACTACTTCTTGCTTTTTACTCCTACATGACACAAGTTTATCGCTCACAAAGATGCAATATCTAGATATAGACCTCATATCATATAAACTGTTTTCCCAATTAGAATCATAATATCCTTCCACATTGAAGTGTTGATTCCTCCTGAACCAATGTCCTTTTCTAGGGCTATTCTTCAAATATCAGAGGATCCTATCAATTGGTGGATCAACAGGATGACACCCAAGCATACATGTTTCTACTAGGATATCAAGGATGTACTTCCTTTGAGAGAGAACTATCCCTTTTGGAGACCAAGCAATCTTAATTCCAAAGAAGTATATCCTTCACCTCAAATGCTTCTCCTAGTCTCTCCTTAAGGTACTTAATTTCTTCACTATCATTTTCAGTTATCACAATATCATCAACATAGACTGCTAGTATGGTGATATGTGAACATCTATGCTTGTAAAACATCATATGATCCCATTGCACTGGGAATAACCCATGCCACAAACTGCACATATGAATATGTCAAACCATGCTTTTGAACTGCTTAGGTCATATAGAAACTTTTTAAGCTTACACACCTTTTCAGTGGTCTATCTATCCACGGTGGACCAGAGCGAGCCGTGGACCGAGTCTATACGCCGAAGGCGAGTTGGCCGCCCTTGATTGGTCCACGTTAATGCTGACGTCATGATGGCGCAATATTCAAAATTTCCAGTAGAAAAAAATTCATTTAATTCGGTTTATTCTTTTTAATTTATTTTCGAACTTCAAATTGCTCATTCTTGCTGATACGAACTCCGATTGAGGTGATTCTAGAGCCTAAAAATTTGTAAAATTGTTCTTTATTTAATGGTGAATTTTATTTAATTTTTAGAGTTTTTCTTCTCTCTATTTTTGGCTATTTATTGCTTTCTTGCTCGTTTCGCGTAGACGTCGAAGTGCCAAAAGGGTACTAGGGTGAAGTGCTAACACAAGAAGCAAGTTCGAAGCAAGATCAAGACCTTTTCCAAGGCAAATTATGCTTTGATCATGTTGATCCCACTTTTAAAATTATGTTGCTTTAAATTATTTTATGCTAATTTTAATTAAATGATTTCATTTAATTTGGGATTAGATAAACAATCTATTTGACTTATGCCATCGTGTCTTTAATATTTGAATGCCATGATTCATTTGTCACCCTAGGTTATGGAATAATAGTTGGACACTATTAACTTGCCAACATGGGATAACTAGATAGTAAATAGTTGGCTTAGCTATGCATCGTGTTATTAATATAATTTTAGAATGTCAAAATTAATCTTGACTTAATGAGATATGGAAAATGTTTATGAAAATATGACATGTGTTATTGATGATGTTGATGGCACGTTGTAACATTTCAAATTTGTGCTTTTATTCAATTTATTGAATTATTTGAATTTTTGGAATTTTCTGGAATTTATTTGGATTTAATTTGAATTAATCCCTCTTTTGACTTATTTACATATTTAAAATTTTCAAATAAAATTTTGTTGGAAATATTTTATTTGAGTCCAAAATATCTCAAAGTATTTTCCAGAATTTGTTTGGAATTTTTCTGAGCATTTTGTTATTTTTATTGATTTATTTGAATTTCTGGGAATTATTTTAAAGAATAAAAATGAAAAAGAAAATCGGAAACCCTAACGGGTCGTGCTGTGGATCGGACTCATAAACCCGTTAGCCGCGCCGAACCCGACCCTAACCCATGCGTGCTGGCCGTCGGATCCAAATCCAACGGTTGAGATTTGTCCACGTGTTCGCGTGCGTTTAACTGTTGGATCGGGATCTGGTGGCTGAGTTTTTGTCCACGTGTGCGTGTGCGGGTGACCATCGGATCGAGCCATGTGGACGCCTAGGATCGCGCCACGTCGGCCAAGCCGTATCCGCGCCGAACTCCGCCCCCCATACTGGCCCGGCCGTGAAATCCGCGCCTATCTCGACGTCCGAGCTGGCATTTTAAGCCCGGGTGCTTGTCCAAGGTTTACCTTTCCCTCGCACAACCGTTGTCCTAGCCGTCGCCGCCCGTAGAGCCCTGTCGTGCCCGCGATTGCTCGTCGGAGTGGAAGAATAACCCGCCGCGGTTCTTGCCATTTCCCGTCGTTCTCCGCGATGCTCCGCCGCGACTGAGGCCAGATCCGAAACCGTCGCGTCGAGACGCACCTAGGAGTACCATTCACTTCGCCGGGAATGTGTCAAAATGTCGCGCGGGTGGTCGTCATCCCCAGCTCCGGCCAACTCAGTCCGCCGCGTCATCGCCGACTTTGCAAGCTCCGTGGACCGTCCGATCAGCATCCAAGGGTCCAGGTTTGTCCATGTAGCGGTATCAGTTTATTCCTCGGATTAGATCTCAGCCGTTAGATCTAGATCGTACGGTTCGGATTAGATCTAGTATTACTGTGTAGATCCATTTGCAACCGTTGGATTTAGATCGTACGAGCGAGAGTAAGCCACGTAGATTTGTACTGCGCCGTGTTAGATTAGATCTTAGCCGTTAGATCTAGATCGTACGGTTGGACTCGGTTCACGCGTTAGCACTAGATGAATTGTAGCAGTCCGATCAGCGGTGTACGGCTTAGATCGTCCCACGCGTCGGGCGCCAGGTCATGCCACGTCACCCCCCCTTGATGCGGCGAACCAGATCCAATCTCAACCGTCCGATCCAAATTGAACGAGCTGGATTGGATCGTATAGATCCATACGTATGAGATTAGATCAAATCGTGACCGTCGGATTTCAAACCAATGGTCCCGATCATACCACGTCGCGCGGGAGCCGAAGCGGCGCGATCAGCGCCCAGTCGCCGCTTACGTCACCCCTGACGTCAGCCTCGGGCCCGCGTGTCAGCGGCTCGGCCACGCGCATGTGACGTCGGCCATGACGTCATGCTGACGTCACGGTGGGTCCCGCTTGTCAGCCTGGCCGTCGCACCGTGCGATGACGTCAGCAATGATGTCATCCAGTAGGTCCCACGTGTTAGTGACACGTGTAGCCGTGGACCGGGTCCACGGTGGACCGAGCCGAGCCGTGGACCGGGTCTGTGGACCGGATGACGCAAGCATGACATAATAAATAGATTTTCCTTTAGAAAAATAATTCGGCCAAAAATTGAATTTGCGTGCTGACATCATAATCCCGAATTTTCAATAGAAAAATAAATCGGATAATTCGGTTTATTCTTTTTAACGTATTTTCAAAATTCAAACGGCTATAACGTTTGCGTTTTAACTCTGATTGAGGCGATTCCAGTTTCTAATTTTTGTAAAATAGAGCTCTATTTAATTGTGAATTTTATTTAATTTTTGGACGTGAGTTTTTCTCTATTTTTATTTATTTGTTGTTTATTTATCTGATTCGCGTAGACGTTGAACTGCCCAAAGGGTACGAAGGAGAGGTTTCAACCTAGGAAGAAGTCCAAGACCAGGAACAGGACCTTTTCCAAGGCAAGTTATGCTTTTACCATATTGATCCCACTTTCTGAAACTATGTTTATTTAAATTATTGCATGCTAGTTTAGTTAAAAATGCTTTCAATTAATTCTGGGAGTAGCTATTCGACCCAATTGTTGTATGCCACCTTGTCTATAATAATTGTATGCCATGAATCATTTGTCACCCTAGGATGTGAAATAATAGTTGGACATTAATACTTGGCCAACATGGGTTAATTAGATCGTAATTAGCCAGCTTAGCCTTGCAAATGTGTTATTAATATAATTTGGAATGTCAGAAATTAATCTTGACTTAATGAGAGATGGAACATGTTTTTGGGAATTGCGACATGTATTATTGATGATGTTGATGGCACGTGGTGCATGGTAATCAACCGTGGTGATTAAATGATTTAGACTGAGGCAAGTGGCAAGATTGTTTTGGTGGGCCAGGTGTGGCACTTGGGAGGTCGCATTTGGTTTTATTGATTTGGTTACTTGTTAATTCTCGGGTAGTCTTGCCTCGGTCACCCTAAGGACTTAACCATGCAAGAATTTGAACTGAGTCCAACATACAGCCACAAGTCTGAAATGGGACAGACCTGGCCGAGTAAACTGTAATGTCAAGATTTCTGTGCTGACATGGTGGCGTGAGGCCCGGGTTTACTGGTAGACTCACAGGCGCAAGAGGGGGGCCCTGAGTATGGCAACCAGTCCCTTCAGTGTTGAAACCTTAGCAGGCAGTACCGGCTCTAGAAGTAACTTTGAAAAGGCTTTGTTACGGTCATTCGCCATTGTGGTGTTTGATTGTATCTTGTGGGTAAAGTGTATAACCTCTACAGAGTGTACAACCTATTCGAATAGCCGAGTCCACGGTATTGGACACTGCTCGGGGATTACAGTCAAGGGTTAAACTTTCATAAAATGACTTTGGTTACTTGGTATGGAAATGATGAACTTGCTTTAGGTGACAAATTCTTTACTTGTGGAATTGTTTATGAAGGATACTATTGTTATTACAGTTTTAATGCTTTCAATCTATTATTGATATTGTGAATGCCGCTTTATTGCAAATGAACCATCTTAGCCTATCCTTTGTAATAAGCCATGCATATAGAATATTAGACCGCATTCTGTCCATGACTTGCTAAGCACGTTAAGTACTCACCCTTGCCACAACACAACCATCAGTTGAGGAGGAATCAACGCCAGCACTGGAGGAAGAGTTCCAGGAGGAGCCGACGAACTAGGGAGCGAGCCCAGTTAGTTGCCTGTGGTATATTGGTTGGCGTCACGCATTTCTTTATTTTTCGCTGCAAGTTTAATTGAGTAAGACTTAAGCCCTACGATGCGTACTTTTGTAACTTGACCATAAGGTCAAGCAACCAGTTATTTACTATTTCGTTGAGTATGATTGTGGTATTTACCAATGTTGATACTATGTGCACTAGCGTGATCCTGGACTAGTGTTGATTACACAGAGGGTCCGGATTTGCACATTCGGGTTCTGACACACGTAGTGCATGGTAATCAACTGGGGTGATAATGATTTAGACTGAGGCAAATGCAAGTGTGTTTATTGGTGGGCCAGGTGTGGCACTTGGGTGGTCGCATTTGGTTTTGATAATTTGGATATTTGTGAATTTTTTTGGTATTCTTGCCTTGGTCAATTTAGGACTTAACCTTGCAAGATTTTGAACCGAGTCTAACATACAACTACATGTCTAGAATGGGACAGACCTAGCTGATTAATTTGTGATGTCTAGATTTCGGTATTGTTGTGGTGGTGTGAGTCCAAGGTGTACGGGTAGACTCACATGGCGTAAGAGGGGGGCCCTGAGTGTGGTAACCAGTCCTTTCAGTGTTGAAACCTTGGCGGGCAGTACTATGTCTAGAAGGAGCATTGTAAAGCTTTGTTATGGTCACTCATCTTGGTGGTGTTTGATTGTATCATGTGGGTAAAGTGTATAACCTCTGTAGTGTGTCAAAACTATTCGAATAGCCATGTATACGGAATTGGACAATGCTCGGGGATTATAGTCAAGGGTTAGACTTTCATAAAATGAACATGGAATGGTGGACATTGTGGTATGCAAATGTGGAAATTGATTAAGGATGATACATCTTTACTTGAGAAACAAATGTGAAGATTATTATTGTTATTATTGTTTTACTGCTTTTCAATCTACTATGGTTATTTGTGAATGCTGCTTTACTGCAAAACAACCATTCAACCTGTCATTTGGAATAAGCCCTGCATGTAGTAATTGCTTTGCATTTTGTGTACAACTTTGAGTGCTTTATGTACCCACCCCTTGCAACAATACAACACCAGCTGAGGAGGAATTAGCGCCAGCTTTGGAGGATGAGTACCAGGAGGAGCCGACAAATTGGAATGCGAGCCCAGTCAGTTGCATGTGGCATATTGATTGGGTCACCACGAGTTCTACTACTTTTTCGCTGTAGATTTCCTTATTTGAGACTTTGCCTTGCGAGGCGTATTATTGTAAGTTGACCATAAGGATAACTCAACATGTTATAATAATAGTTGGAGTTTTATTTACTATTCCAATGTGTATGATTGTGATATGTATTTATGTTGAGACTGTGTGCACTAGCGTGATCCTGGACTAGTGTGGAATACACAGGGTCTGGACTTGCACATTTGGGTCCCGACAATGACACACCCTTTTCACAAATAAGTTCCATAGATATTTAATCATATTTGAATTTGCACTTCAAAATAATATTGATAACCCGTTGCATGGCTAAGCACACTAATCATGTTCTAACTAATCCACATTGGTGATATATTAGTGACCAACTATTAATTATCCAACCTATGATCATGGCATATCAAATGACAAGGTAGGTATAATACAATAGGTTGCGTAATTATTTACCACAATACTTAAACAGATGATAATTTGAACTAGCATGCAACAGTTTGAAATCAAACAACTTTTAACAAACTGGGTTCAACATGATCAAAGCATAACTTGCCTTGGAATGAACCTTGATCTTGATCTTGAATCAACTCTTCTCCTTCAAAAGCTCCCAGCATTTCAATGTCTACGTGAAATGGTCAACGAAAAGCAAAATAAATAAATAAAAATAGAGGCAAAACAAACTCCAAAAATAAATACAAATATATTGAAGTGTAGGACTCGATTTTAGATGATTTTAGGAACTTGAACATACTTAATCGGAGTTTGCATGAAGGGGAACGAACTATCGGATGATTTACTGGACGAAAAAATCCTAGAAATAGATAGTAACATCCCAAAATTCACCAAATTTGAAATACAAGTATCTAAATGTACTTTGGCCTTAATTTTTATTTTTAGCATTTTTTGGATTTTTTTTTTGAATTTTTGCGTTGAAAGAAAATGCTTTTCAAATAACCTAGCTAAGGCTTCTAGATTTTCAATTTTGAATTTGAAACATCAACAAAAAATGGAAAAACTTTATTTAAAATACAAATAGTCCAAATGACCTCTCCAAAATATTCATAAATTTTTGAATTCCTTTGGTACTTCTAAAAAATTAAATATTATATTTCTTCATTAGAACAAAAGAAATAAATGAATTTTGAAAACTTTCACAGAACTGCTTATGCTCTGAAATTTTTACAAAGACATTAGCATTATATCAAGATCACACACAAAATTTTTTGAAAAATTTGGAGCTGGTTTACTAACCCTAGAAGTGCTACAACTTCTTAGCCATAAAATTCAAGCTAAATAGAAATCCAATAATCCGAAAAGGGGAAGACATATTTAGCCAAAAGCCATGTCCATTAGAGGAATAGCATAAAAGACTGAAACCCGCCTTCCCTATTTTTACATCTCCCTCTCACCTCTTTTTAGAAGGCTGGGCCCGCTCGCCAAGCCGAGCCCACCTGCCAGCTTCCCATGCTCACTCCAGTGCATGCCCAAGCATAGGGCATTGCTGCCATGTTGCTATGGCCTTCTATCGCCACTCCACTAGCCTCCTCCATTCCTCACCGAGCCAAGGCGCACCACGGCAGGGCCCGAGGACTTGAGCCACCACTGTACCCGCTACCACATTGCCCGTGCGCACCAGGGCAGTCGAGGCAGCTACTACCTCACTACTTGCCCCGTCAAGCTGTCCTTTCTCGCTGTGTCGCCACTAGCTCGGTGCCCTGCATGAACGATAGACCCATCGGGATTTCCTACAAACTACACCATCGTGTCTTTCCCCTAGCCACAGATCTTGCTCTCAGGCTTCCATGGCAACCCACTGCTCCAGTACCTATTTAAGTCCTTCCATGGCTACCCCAGGTTTCCTTGCACCCCATTACTCCCTACTTACCAAGCCCAACGTCAGTTACACCGCCATGTGTTTGCCTTTGACTTGAGAAGCTGCCAGAGCAGCATAATCCTTTGCTCGAAGCGCCACCACCTCTACCTTCTTCCTCGACTCCAACCACAGCCACCAGATCTCCTCGGTGTTTCCCTGTTGCCACCAAGTACAAAAATGGAATCCTAGAGGTCCCCTAGTGTCGGGACCCGAATGTGCAAATCCTGACCCTCTGTGTATTCAGCACTAGTCTAAGATCACGCTAGTGCACACAATCTCAACATAGATGAATATCACAATCATACACATCGATAATAGTAAATTACTTTATTAAAAGGAAATATAACTGGTTGCATGACCTTACGGTCGAGTTACAAAAGCACGCCTCACGGGGCGGAAACTAATTGAAATAATCATTTGCAGCGGAATGTAAAGAAAATGCGTGGCGACAACCAATATGCCATAGGCAACTGACTGGGCTCGCCCCTAGTTCGTCGACTCCTCCTGGAAATCCTCCTCCAAGGCTGGCGTAGACTCTTCTTCAACTGATGTTGTGTATTTGCAAGGGGTGAGTACTTGGTACTCAACAAGTCATGCACAGAATGCAAACTAATATTCTACATGCATGGCTTACTACAAGGAATGTTTCATGGTTCATTTGCAGTAAAACAGCAAGTAACGGTAGCATAAGTAGATTCGAAAGCAGTAAATGTAGGGATAATATCAATAACTTTTCCAGGAGTTAAGTAAACACTTTCCCTTTCCCAATCCACATTTCCATCAACATCATCATTAAACCTGAAAGACCGAGATGGCGATCAGAGGGGGGGGTGAATGATCCCAAATAAAATTATCCCATACTCAACGTACTCCAAACAATCCCTCAAAGAAACTCGGTGCTCCTCAAAATCGCAAAACCCGCAAAATCGGGAACGACTAGACAACTATATGTATCCCTAGCTTACATGGACGAGAACCATGAATCATGTGAGGGATTTTAAAATCACAATCCTGGTTGTCAAGTGTCCAAAGCAAAGAGGGATCAATTCAAATACTTCTTTTCTAAAAGAGATCAAGCCAAAACACAAAAGTCTCTTCTAGAAAAGCAAAACAGATTTTTCAAGAATTGTCCTCGCTTAGAGCAGATGGATGGTGGACTTATGTTGCTCAAAAAGTTTTGGGAATTTTTCAACCTGTGAGCATATGAGTCTTGAAGCACTCCAACAAGAATCACCACCAAAAGCCTTCTACAAAAATCGGGAAAAATCAAGTACTACGAAAAGTCAGGATCTTCAATCAGGAATTTTGGGGTTCGGTTTTCACCTCATAGCTCCCAAATGGTGCAACCAGTGGACTCCAAAATTTTTTCTCAAATGGATATATGAGCCACGCATCTTCTACAACCAGACTCAAGCAAAAAGGATTTTTCTATATTTTTCTAAAAATCAAAGACTGACTGCTGCGCGAAGAACAAGTTCAGGACAGATTTGCAATCTTGATAGAAACTTGATCTCTAGTCTATCCTAGGGTGCTAGAAAGATGTAAAACCAAATGAGCACCCTCAAGACATCCTTCATCAATAGCATTTAGAAGGAGAGGAGGCAAAACCAATTGCGAGAAAGTAAATTGTGAGAATTTATATGCGGGAAAGTAAATGTTGAATTTAAATTGCGTAAAGTAAAGACATAATGTAAATGCAGAATTTAAATTCACAAAAATGTAAAGAAAATCTTTGTATTTTCTAGTTGGAAGGTTTACAAAGCCTCACTTCATGTGGGCAAAGCTCAAAGGAGCAACTCAAACCTTCAAGTGAGGGAGGACACCCCTCCCCCTCTATTTATACTACTCTAGGGCCACCTACCACCCTTGGATGAGTCCCAAACCCTAGGGCACTCCACCAAGGGCTAGGATTAACCCTCTCATTTCACCCCACACATGAGCTTTACATGGGCCACATTGGCCATACATGGGTTTTAAACACAACTCGATCAACCCGATGCAACGGGCCTTCTTCCGCCGGACTTGACCGCTCAGTTTCCTCCTCTTCGAGCCTCCAACCCGAAACGGAAACCTTGAGCCACCTCAAGTCCATTTCCATGACATCCAAGTGATCCTGGTTTGAGCCCAACCATCTCGTCGGCATCCTCGACCGCTCCGGACCTCGGTTCTCCCAACCTAGTCCCAGTACTCACCAACGACCATAGCTGCCTCAAGAACCTGTACCACAAGGAACAAACCATTTTGCACATACCACAATGCACAAACCTTTTTCTTCCTGCATGTTAGTCCACAATTATCATTAATTCAAACATGTAATACCAAGTCAAATCAAACTCAAACCTGAGCACACCTTGCTCAAATAAAGTCAAATACTCATCACAAATATGGATGGACCTCCACATGGTCCTTCAAAACCCAACCAAACTTTTCAAGTCGAAGTTTGTTTTCATGAAAGTCTAACCCTTGACTGTAATTCCCAAGCAATGTCCAATACCGTGGACTCGGCTATTCGAATAGTTTGTACACTCTGCAGAGGTTATGCACTCTACCCACAAGATACAGTCAAACACCAGAAAGGCGAGTGTCCATAACAAAGTCTTTCAGAAGCTTCTAACTACACCAGTGGACCTCCCCGGTTGTTGCGCACTAGCCCTTCCCTTAGCAAAGGCGAAGTCTAGGCCAACCAACCGTTGGATGGGTTCCTAGCCATCGCCCTGGTACGCTCCCCTTACAACTACACAAAAGGTGTAGTCGACACCCCGAGGTTCCACAAGCAAGTTATTAGCAAGCTATTCAACTAGGTCCGTCCCATTACAGACATGTGATTGCACGTTTGACTCAGTTCAAAGGCTTGCAATGTCAAGTCCTTAGGGTGACCAGGGCAAGACTACCCGAAGAACCAAAACGACTTTCCCAATGCCACCATGGCCCACCCGACTGTTCTTGCCACTTGCCCCGGTCTAAATCTATTTATCAAACTCAGTTGATTACCACGCACCACGTGCCATCATCAACATCAAAACACATGATACTTCACAAAAACAGGTTCAATATCTCATTAAGTCAATATTAACATTTGATTATCCAAAATCATGTCACGTATACGTAGCAGGTCTAAGCAATATACTACAACAGTCTAAATACCGAATGTTGGCAATTTAATAATGACCAACTAATATAATCCCCAACTAGGGTGACAAGGGTTCATGGCACATAATTAAATAGTCAAGGTGTCATACTGCAATTTGGCATATACCTAATTCCCAGAAATAATTAAAAACAATCTCTAGTTAAACTAGCATACAATAATGTAAATCAAACTAATTTTTCAAAAATAGGAGCAATATGATCAAAGCATGACTTGCCTTAAAAAAGTACTTGTTCTTGGTCTTAAGCTGGCTACTGGGTCAAAATTTCACCTTCGAAGCCTTCGGGTACTTCCACGTCTACTCGTAACGCGTGCAAATAGCAATAAATAATTAAACAGTGCACAGAAAGTGTCCCAAAATTAAAAAAAAACTCATAAACAGAAAGAGCATATTTTTATAAGTTTTTAGAAATTTGTAACGTCCAAATCTGAGTTAAAACGCAAAAGTTATACCCGTTTAAAGTTTGAAAAATTAATTAAATAAATATAAACGGAGAAAACTCATGTACAAAAATTAAATAAAAATCACCATTAAGTAGATCTCAATTTTATAAAAATTTAGAAATTGGAATCACCCAAATCGGAGTTAAAATGCAAAAGTTATAAGCGTTTGAAGTTTGAAAAATCAAATAAAAGAATAAACCGAATTAACTCATTTATTTTGCTATTGAAAATCCGATTATGACGTCAGCATTGAGTCAGCGAGGAATTTGAATTTCCACCGAATTATTTTTCTATTGAAAAATCGAATTATGACATCATGCTTGCGTCATCCGATCCACGGGCTCAGTCCACGGCTCGGTCTCGGTCCACCGTTGACCCGGTCCACGGGTGCACGTGTCACTGACACGTGGGACCCACTCGGATGACGTCATCGCGCTCGGCCGAACGGCTCTGACACGCGTGCCCCACCGTGACGTCACAGATGATGTCATGGTGCGGTTTGACGAGACGCTGACACGCGGGCCCGTGCTGACGTCACTGCTGACGTTAGCGACGACCGGGCGCGCCTGCGTGGACGGCGTCGACTCGGCTTCCAGACACGTGGCGCAATCTGGGCCGTCAGTTTGAAATCCGACGGTCGGGATTGGATCTGGATCTCGCACGTTTGGGTTAACGTGGCTTGATCTGGACCGCACGATTCAAATCGGACAGTTAGGATTAGATCGGGTTTCACCGCGTCATGGGGGCGACGTGGCATGTCCCGACGTGCGTCACATGGCTCGATCTACACCGTTCGATCTCGATCGAACGGTGGAGAATGCATCTAACGATACAACGCGGATTAACCCTAACTGTACGATCTAGATCTAACGGCTGAGATCTACCCCTAGCGTGGTGCGGTTCAAGGCTACGTGGCTCAATCCCATGCGTTGGATCTAGATCCAACGGTTGAGGTTGGATCTAAAAACTGCAACGTGGAATTACACGGGGGTGACGTGGACGAACCTGAGCCCTCGGATGGAGATCAGACGGTTGCTGGAGCTCGGTGGCGTCGACGATGTCACGGCGGAGTTAAGTCACCGGAGCTGGGGACGATATCGTGGCGGAGCGAAGTCCTCGGCGAGGTGAGTGGTACCCTCGATGCACCTTGACGCAACGGTCTCGGATCTGGCCACCAACACGGCGGAGAACGGCGGACGGCGGCGGAAACGACAGAAAACTACGGTGGCGCTCTTCTCTAACTTCGGCGAGCTATTGCAGGCAAACGGCGGTGGCTGGAGCACTATGGGTTAGGGCAACATGCGTGCACGGAGAAGGGGATCACGATGGCAGCGGCGACACATTAAATAGCCCCCTCGACGTCCGTGAAAATCGCGAAGAACGAGGCCCACACGCAGGTGGCGGCGGATTCCGGCGGCGGCTCGGACTGGGTGATGTGGCCGCATCCTGGCCTTCCACACGTACGTGATCAATGGCCTGGATCCGGCCGGTGCGAGCGGGTTCGATCCGAACCCCACGTGGGCGACATGGCTCAACGCTGGCCGTTGGATCTTAATCCAACGGTCGTGTGGATTAGGGTTTGGTTCGGCTCGGGTCTGGCTCGGTCTGATCAACAGTACTAACCCGGTTGGATTTTCCAGAGATTTTATATTTAAAAATAATTCAAATAATTCAAGAAAAATAGCAAAATGATCAGAAAAATTCTGGAAAATACTTTGAGATATTTTGGACTCAAAGAAAATATTTCCAACAAAATTTTAATTAAAACTTTTAGTCATTTCATTATATCAAAATGAAATAAATTCAAATTAAATCCAAATAAATCTCATAAAATTTCAAAAATTCTCAAAAGTGCAAAATATCATTTAATTTCATGAAAAGCAAAAAATTGGGGTGTTATAGTTTTTCAGCGATTTAGTATTTAAAAATAATTCTAGTAGTTCAAATAATTCAAGAAAAATAGGAAAATAATCAGAAAAATTCTAAAAAATACTTTGAGGCATTTTGGACTCAAATAAAATATTTACAATAAAAATTATTTGAATCTTTTAATTATTTAATTATCTCAAAAGGGAATATATTCAAATTAAATCCAAATAAATTCCAAAAATTCTCAAAAGTGCAAAATACCATTTAAGTATATGAAAAGTCCATATCTCATCTCCACCTCAGAATTGAAACTTGTAGACTAAAATAAAGTGACTTAAGTTTATAATTTTATTCTAAAATATAAACAAGATGACCCACCTAATCACTCTTAATATACTCACAGCTTCAGCTCCATGAATCTGGTGAAGCTAGGAATACCTAGCTCCACCAACTCCACGAATTTAGTAGAGCTGGAGCTCTGCCCAACACCCCCTAAATCTAACTTTATGATCTAGATCTAACGGCTGAGATCTAGTTTAGCCCGATGCGATTAAGGGGGCTACGTGGCTCAATAAGGTGCGTTGGATCTAAATCCAACGGTGGCTAATGAATCTAAATCGTAATACATAATTGTCGGGACCCGAATTTGCAAATCCGGACCCTCTGTGTATTCAGCACTAGTACAGGATCACGCTAGTGCACACAGTCACAACATCGGTAAATATCACAATCATACACAACGATAGTAATAAAGTACTTAAATTAGTTAACCAAGCTGGTTGCCCGACCTTAAGGTCAGGTTACAAAAGTGCGCCTCGCAGGGCGAAAACTTATTAAAAGAGATAACAGCAGCGGAAAAATAATAAGATAACTTCGTGGCGCCATCCAGTATACCACAGGCAACTGACTGGGCTCGCTTCCTAGTTAGACGGCTCCTCCTGGAACTCCTCCTCCAAAACTAGCGTCGCCTCTTCTTCAACTGATGTTGTTTTGCGGCAAGGGCGAGTACTTGGTACTCAGCAAGTCATGCACAGAATGCAAACTAATATTCTACATGCATGGTTTAGTACAAGGAATGTTTCATGGTTCATTTGCAGTAAACAACAATTTAACAAGTAACATAAGTAGATTCGAAAGCGGTAGAAACAATATATTGACAATAACTTTTCCAGGAGTTAAATGAACACTTTCCCTTTCCTGATCCACATTTCCATCAACGTCATCATTAAACCCAAGCAAACTTTCCAAATCCAAGTTGTTTTCATGAAAGTCTAACCCTTGACTGTAATCCACGAGCAATGTCCAATGCCGTGGACACGGCTATTCGAATAGATTTTATACTCTGCAGAGGTTATGGACTTTACCCACAAGATACAGTCAAACACCACAAAGGCGAGTGATCGTAAATTCGGAAACTGCTAACCACACAAGTGAACCTTTCCGGTTTTTGTCATACACCATCCCTTCCCTTAACAAAGGTGAAGTATGGGACTGATATACCGTTGGATGGGTACCATGCCATAGCCTTGGTACGCTCCCCTTTCAAGCTTCACAAAAGGTGTAGTTGACACCCAAGGTATCAATGCAAGTTATTTGTAACTTACTCAACTAGGACCGTCCCACTCCGGTCATGTGGTTGCACGATTGACTCAATTCAAAGGCTTGCAAGGTTAAGTCCTTAGGTTGACCAGGGCAAGACTACCCGAAGAACCAAATCATCCTTCCCGATGCCACACCTGGCCCACCCGATTATTCTTGCCACATGCCCCGGTCCAAATCTATTTATCAAATCCCAGTTGATTACCATGCACCACGTGCCATCATCATTATCACAACACATGATACTTCTCCAAAAAGGTTCAAAATCTCATTAAGTCAATATTATCATTTGATTGTTCAAAATCATGTCATGTGCACGTAGCAGGTCTAAACAATATACTACACGATCTAAATACCCAATGTTGGCAATTTACTAAGGTCCAACTAATATGATACCCAACTAGGGTGACAAAGGTTCATGGCACATAATTAAAAAACCAAGGTGTCATACTGCAATTTGGCATTTATCTAATTCCCAGAAATAATGAAAACAATTTCTAATTAATCTAGCATGCAATAATTTGAATCAAGCTAATTTCAAAAATGGGATCAATATGGTCAAAGCATAACTTGCCTTCTAAAAGTACGTGCTCTTGGTCCTGGGCTGGCTCTTGGGTCAATACTTCTCCTTCGAAGCCTTCGGGTACTTCAACGTCTACTCGTAACGCGTGCAAATAGCAATAAATAAATAAACAATAGGTAAAAAGTATCCAAAAATTCAAATAAAGTTCATAAACAGAGAGAGCACATTTTTATAAATTTTTAGAAATTTGAATCGTCCAAATCGGAATTAAAATGCAAAAGTTATAATCGTTTAAAGTTTAAAGAAACTATTAATTAAATAAAAACAGAGAAAAATTCATAATAAAAAATTAATTAAAATTCATATTTGAGTAGGTCTCAATTTTATGAAAATTTAGAAATTTGAATTACTCAAATCAGAGTTGAAACGCAAAGGTTATAAGCGTTTGAAGTTTGAAACTATATTTAAAATCAATAAACTGAATTAAATAAATAATTTCTTTTTCGGAAAATGATTTATTGCATCAGCATGACACGTGGACCAATCAGAAGCCACCACATCGCCTCAAGTCCATGGACCCGACGCACGGCTTGGCTCGATCCACCGTGGACCCGGTCCACAGGCACGTGTGCCTCTGACATGTGGGACCCCCCTGCTGATGTCAGCACTGACATCATCGCGGCTCAGCCGAGGGCGCCTGACACGCGGGCCCCACCGTGACGTCAGCGGTGACGTCATGGTGAGGTTGGTTGTTCCGTTGACACGCGGGTCCCACGCTGACGTCACGCGTGACGTCAGCGGCGACCTCAGTCGACCGCGCTGACCGCGCCGGTCCAATCGCCGGACACGCGGCACGATCTGGGCCGTTGATTTGAAAATCAACGGTCCAGATCAGATCCAACCTCACGCGTTTGGAAACAACATGGTTGATCTGGACCGTTCGATCTTGATCGGACGGTCGAGATCCGATCTAACGCTACAACGCGGTTTAACCCTAACCGTACGATCTAGATCTAACGGCTGAGATTTATCTAAGCACGGTGCGGTTACGGCTACGTGGCGTGATCTAAACCATTGGATCTAGATCCAACGGTTGGAAACGGATCTAAAACTGCAACGTGGAAAATTACCTTCGGCGACGTGGACGAATCTGGGCCGTGCGATGGAGATCCGACAGCTGAGATGCTTCACGAGTCGGCGATGGCGTGCGGTGGAGCGAGGTCACCGGAGACGAAGACGACGACACGTCCGACGGCGTTTGGGCGCTATTCCGGCGATGTGGGTGGTACCTCCTGACGCGTCTTGTCCTTGCGGTTCCGGATCTGGGTTCGGTGATGGCGGAGGACGGCGGACGGCGGCGGAAACAACGGAGAACCGCGGCGGAACGCAAGACCAACTACGGTGAGCGATTGCGGCGCACTCACGGCGGCTTGACCTCAGTGAGTTAGGGCTACGGGTGCACACGGAAACGGGCTACACGACAGGGGTGGCGGCACATTAAATAGGCCCTCGACGTCCGTGATAATCGCGGAGAACGAGGCCCCACGCGCGGCGGCGGCGGAATCCGAATCCCATTTGGATTGGGTGACGTGGCGCAACGTGAGCCGTTGGATCAAGATCCAACGGTTGCGTGCGAGGGCTCGGTGCGCACGGCTCGGGCGACGTGGCTTGATCTCGACCGTTGGATCAAGATCCAACGGTCGAGGGGTTAGGGTTCGGCCCGACTAGGTTTGGCTCGACCGTGGTTCGTCCGACTCGGGCTCGGTCGCTTGAACAGTAAAACCCGGTTTTGATTTTCCAGCGATTTAAATATTCAAATAAATTTCCAGAAATTCATTTAATTCAATAAAAATAGTAAAATAATCAGAAAATTTCTAGAAAATATTTTAGGGCATTTGGGATTCAAATAAAATATTTTCAACAAAAAATTTATTTGAAACTTTTAATTCTTTAATTATTTCAAAAGAGAATAAATTCAAATTAAATCAAAATAAATTCCAAATAAATTCCAAAAAATTCCAAAAATTCACAAAAGTGCAAAATAACATTTAAATTCATGAAAAGCAAAAATTGGGGTGTTACAATAATTTGCACGGGGTGACGTAGACGCATCTGGACGCTAGGATCTAGATCTAACGGCCTAGATCTAATCTGGGTCTTGTGCACGGGATGGTGACGTGGACGTACTAGGGACGTCGGATCTTGATCGGACGGCGGTGGGAGCTTGTGAGCCCGGCGATGGCACGGCGGAACTCTGGCTACCGGAGACAAAGACGACGACGTGTGAAACGACGCTCCGAGGGTCTTCCGACGAAGTGCGTGGTCCCCCCCCGATGCGCCTTGACCTGGGGGTCTCGGATCTGTGCTCGGAGCGGTGGAAGTCGGCCTGACGTGGACGAAAACGAAGAAAGTCCACGGCGGCACCCACGAACAACGGCGAGCAATAGCGGCTAAAAGGTGGCGGTCCTGGCGGCGCGAGCTAGGGTTCCAAATTAACCGTGGAAAGGCGATCCTCGGGGACCGATTCACGTGCTAAATAGGCCAGGTTTCCGAATCTGATTCGTAGGGGGAGATGAATAGACGTGGCGGAGAAATCAGAATGAACACGATGCACAGGAGCCGTACATGTGGTGTGATCAACGGCCAAGATTGCCCCGGGTGCGAACGGATCCGAACCAGATCTGGTCGGGGCAACGTGGCTCAATGTCGACCGTTGGATCAAGATCCAACGGTCACGGAATTGGGGTTTGTGTCAGCTCGGGTCTGGCTCGAACGTGGCTCGGTCGGACTCGACTCAGACTCGAGTCTAACCCGGGTCGGAGGAATAGTGAAACCCGGTTGGGTTTTCCAGCGATAATTCAAGAAAAATAGCAAAAAAAATCAAAAAAATTCCAAAAAAATTCTGGAAAATACTTTGAGACATTTTGGACTCAAATAAAATATTTCCAACAAAAATTTATTTGAAACTTTTAATTATTTAATTATCTCAAAGGGAATAAATTCAAATTAAATCCAAATAATTCCAAATAAACTTCAGAAAATTCCAAAAATTCTCAAAAATGCAAAATACCATTTAAATACATGAAAAGCAAAAATTTGGGGTGTTACACCTGCGGTTGTACCGATTATGTTCCTCTTGGTTTGAGCTGAGCGGCACTGCCGGTTTTTGGAGTGGTAGTACCGGAGTAGCGGTACTACTGGCTTTAGCATAGCGGTAGTTATTTACCAGAAAAGTATCTCGAGATGGTTCAAGGTGTTTGGTACTACCGACGGTCAGAGTGCGGTAGTACCGGGCCGCGGTACTACCGGCCTCTAGTTGGCGGTAGTACCGACTGTATGAATGAGATAAGTTTTATTATGAGCAATTGTTATGATTATTGTATATCATGTTGGACATTGTTATGTGATGGGTTTCCTATCATTGATGGTTACAGGGCTATGGTGCTAGGTCATGGTGACACAGAGGATGACCAGAATTAGGTGAGGTGCGCTGGAGGTCCATATGGTCGGAGATCATGGAGACGGTAGGAGGTCCTCTAGGCAAGTCCTATCTTTATGCGAAATTGCTCTTTTTGCTTGAATCAAGGAATCTTTGATAGATCATGTTGATGAAATCTCTATATTGAGTTCTTGCTTTCTTTGACGTGTGGGAGAATACCGAAGATCATCTAAACCCCACGAGCAAGTCCAAGATCAAGATTTTGATTTTTTGCCTCTTCTTGGTGCACTCTTCCTTTGATTAAGAAAAGGTCAGAACTTTGACATCAATCATGAGTATTGAAGGTTGGAATAAGTTCCTGATCCACATACGAAGGTGCCTAACAAGTTTCATGAACTTTGGACCAATAGTTCAAAAAATCCATCATTTTTGGTTTCGAGTTCATGCTGTTTTCCTACTCTGTTCATCGCACTGGCACTACCACCCTATACAAGCGATAATACCGGAGGTTCAGCACTACTGCTCCTGTGTTGCGGTAATACCGGCCAGAGGCTTATTTTTTCTGACTTTGTCACTTTTAGCTTAGTTGCTTTAAGTGAGGTGTTTAGTTGGTCTTTACTTATCCAGTCGGTGGAGAAAATTTTAATTTGGGATCATTCACCCCCCCTCTGATCGACATTTTGATCTTTCAATTCCATAAATATAGATGCGATACAATCATCTCCATGATTGCCTCAAGGGCATATCACTAACACCCCTAAGTCTCCTCTAGCCACCATGACCAACCACTCCCCACCGATTGTCGCCACACACTGCCGGCGAGCTTCTCACCACTTAGCCCTATTCTATGTCTATGACAAGTAGGACCCTTGTAAGTCCCCTCACACACCCGCAGGCACTGACAAGGTAATCCCCACCCATCATAATTTATATTAAAATCCAAAATTTAAACTAGTGTATATGACATATAGGCCATAGTAGGATTAAAATGTTTTAACTCAAATTTAGAAACTGTATTTAGAGATGAGTCACTGACATGTGCACCCCACATGTCAGCCTCTTTGATTAAACCAAAAATCAAGAAAAATGATAAATGTGCTTTCACTGTTAAAAGACGTATTTTTCCATTTTAGGTGATTTTCAACTCAATCAAAATTCAAATGCCCATAACTTTTCAAATGTGCTCCAAATTAAGTGAAATTGGTTTCTAAATTTTTATAAAATCATGAACTTTCTATTTTTCAAAAAAATATTTGAATTTGGACTTTGTTTGAACTTAGTTTTTTATTATTATTGTTTGATATGCCACATGTAGATACCGATGATCCGAATATTTTCACCATCAACCTTGACACCACTCAAGAATTCAATGAGCAAGTTAAGCACCCCCTTTGACCATGTTGACTCTATTATTTCACTTAAACTATGTGGTTTTACCAATTTATGTATGCATGGGCGTATTTTCATTAGATGAGCTATATTACGATTACCGATAGATATTCCCTTCAATTCATGGAATTTCCTTAATAAATATGTACATTTCAACATTGATATCCCTAATGTAGGTTTAGACATTAAATAATGTCAAGTTTGGGTATATTCAAATATATACGCATTTGCTTAGTCCTGTTATAAACTTGGGGTGAACGAATGGTTGGATATACTACTTATTCAAGAATAGAAATTTTGTTATTACTAGGAAAGTGGTCCATGACATTTTGTCTTAAAAATAAAAGCTGAAAACTATGGTTTGATGTGGATGAGTTATTAATATAATCTGAGAAGTACATAGATTTGCACATAGATAGGGGAGTTCTCGCTCAAGTCAGGTTAAGGATCAAATGTAGTGTTTGTTAAACCCAAGATAATCAGTGCAAACACAAGTGCTATTATGGCGTAACCTTAACATATTAAGTTACTTATGGCCCATTCGGTAGGGCTCTAGCTCCTTTCTGATTCTGCTCTGACTCCTCCTGATTCTGATCTCCTGAAGAATCAGGAGCAAGAGATTAAGAACCACATTATACATAAACTACTACAAATCTCTAAACTGATTCTCCGCGGGAGCTACCTATTGGCTAATTCTTGCTCCTAGTGGAAAAACGAGGATCACTCCAAGGTGATTCTGCTTCTTGTATGGGGGAGCTAAAGGCCTTGATCTTCTGACAAATCCCACAAGACGCCACATACTTGGCAATATCCACTCTCATCCTTTTCCACCAGAAATTATTTTTCAAGTCCCTGTACATCTTGGTCTCCCCAGGATGGACCGTGTACGGGGTGTGATGAGCCTCTTTCAGAATATCCTCTTTCACTTGGGATTTCTGAGGTACGCACAGACGACCCTGAAACCTCAAAGCTCCCGCATCATCAACGATAAAGTCCCCAGATTTGCCATCCTCAAGGCGCTTCCTCACCTGCTGGAGCAAACGATCACACTGTTGTGCCTCCTGCACACGCTCGGGAATCGCTGACTCAAGAATCATTTGAGTCTCAACTTGCACGGTCCCCGCAAAGCAGTAGGAGACTCCCAATCACTCAAAATCAGCAACAAGACAATCAATGACAGGGGGCATTGTCTTGCGACTAAGAGCGTCAGCCACCACATTTGTCTTACCCGGATGGTACTGGATGGTGAGGTCATAATCCTTTATCAATTCCAGCCATCTCCTCTGCCTCAAGTTCAAATCTTTCTGAGTAAAGATGTACTTGAGGCTCTTGTGATCAGTGAAGATATCACAAGACTTGCCATACAGATAATGCCTCCATATCTTCAATGCAAATACCACAGCGGCTAGCTCAAGATCATGCGTGGGATAGTTCTACTCATGCTTTTTCAACTGCCTTGATGCATAAGCAATCACCTTGCCATCTTGCATGAGCACACAACCGAGTCCCAAATGAGAAGCATCAGAATAAACAGTGAAGCGCTTCCCCGGCTCGGGAAGGGTAAGAACAGGAGCAGTCACTAACTTCTCCTTCAAAGTGCAGAAACTGCTCACACTCTGCAGTCCACTGGAATTTCGTCCCCTTCTGAGTCAGCTGCGAAAGTGGCTTGGCAATGATAGAGAAATCCTGCACAAAATGCTGATAGTAGCCAGCTAACCCAAGGAAACTACACACCTCTTTGACATTGGAAGGCCTCTTCCAATCCAAAACTGCTGAGACTTTGCTAGGATCTACGAATATGCCCTCTGGATTGATGATGTGGCCAAGAAAACCCACTTCTGAAATCCAGAATTTGCACTTTTTCAGCTTAGCAAAGAACTGATTATCCCTCAAGGTGCTCAGCACAAGCCTCAAATGCCGCTCATGCTCCTCTTCTGATTTAGAGTAAACCAGAATGTCATCAATGAACACTACCACAAACTCATCAAGGTACTTGTGTAGCATACTATTCATCACCTCCATAAAGACAGCAGGAGCATTAGTTAGTCCAAAAGACATAACTTTAAATTCATAATGCCCATACCTAGTGGAGAAAGCAGTCTTCTCAATGTCCTGCTCCCTCACACAGATCTGATTATACCCCGACTGAAGATCAATCTTGGAGAACACCTTTGCTCCCTTCAGTTGGTCAAACAGATCCTCAATGCAAGGCAAAGGATACTTGTTCTTGACTGTCACTTGATTAAGAGCATGATAATCAATGCACATACGCCAACTTCCATCCTTCTTCGAGACGAAGAGGACGGGTGCTCCTCATGGCGAAACGCTACGCCGAATAAAGCCCTTGGCCAACAGATCCTCCAACTGCTTTTTCAACTCATCTTGAAAAGGACGAGCCAAGCGGTATGGAGAGATAGAAATAGGTCGAGTGCCAGGAACAAGATCAATACGAAACGCCACATTCCTCATGGGAGGTAGACCAGGCAACTCATCAGGGAACACATCAACAAACTCCTTCACTACAGGAATCTCCTCAATGGAGACTGAAGAAGATGGCTTTTCTGACATAGCCATGAGGAAACCCAACTGCCTCAAACACCGACCAGAAAATAGACTAGTCAAAGCAAAGACGGAACTGGAAGGTATACCACCCTGAAAGGTCAACTCTACCCCCGACGGGGCCTGCAAGGTAACCGTCCGCAAAAAGCAACAGATCTTGGCACGGTACTGATGCAACCAGTCCATGCCCAAAATGACATCAAAAGGAGCCAACTGGATCACCATAAGATTGGCAAAGAAAACCTCATCATCAATGGCAATGGTGCAACCCGGGCAAACCAAGGAACTAGCAATCAAACCCCCAGGAGAACTGACTAACACAGGCTCGGAAATCCGCTGAACTCCCAACTTAGCCCTACTAGCAAACTCAGATGACACAAAGGAATAGGATGCTCCGGAATCAAACAGAACAAAGGCATCAACGGAATCCACGAGTAGAGTACCTGAAACCACCTCTGGATGCCCGGCTGACTCGGCGGTCGGCAAGGCGTACACTCCTGGTGGCGCCGACAAGATGAGCCCGACTCGGTGATGCCCCAACAAGGCTGGGGCGGAAGAGGCAATCGAGGAGCAGGCAGTGCGGGCACCAAGATCTGGCTTGGTGGCGCCCATGCAAAGGGCGGCTGAGGAGCAGGAGCCGCCATCATGTGCACCGATCCTCTGGAAAACGCCGCTGGAGTGGGAGGGGAAGGCACCGTCTCCCACTTGATGATGCTACCGGGATTCATCCGGCAGACTCGCCCCATGTGGCCGGACTTGCCACAGTGGTTGCAACTCCCGGACCAACCACACTCCGAAGCACGGTGCTCACCACCGCACTTGAAACAAATCATGCCCTGCCCGGGCACAGGACGGACAGCCGCTCGCGAAGAAGACGACTGGGGCGGCCTCATCTTCGCCCCTGAGAAGGAGCCCTGTCCTCCCTTGAACTTCTTGAAGGTGGGTCGCTGAGAAGACCCACCTCCTCCACCAAAGGTCCTCTTCTGGCCCCCGCCTGGGGCCGCAAGAACCCCTGAACCACCCGGGTTTTGCCTATCCCGGGAGAGCTCCAACTCAAGCTCCATGCCCTTCGCCTGCTCCACCACGGAGCAGAAGTCACAAGGGACGGTCGCTCCCATGACAACTCTGAACTCCTGGTTGAGGCCTCTACGGAACCTCCTCGCCTTCTCCCTATCGTCGGCTGCCACCGCCGGCACGAAGCGCACCACGCTGTTGAACTCTGCCTCATACTCTGCCACCGACCTCTTTCCCTGGGAAAGAGTCGTCAGAGTATGCTCCATCCGCTCAAGGAAAGACTCTGGGTAGAACTTGGCTCGGAAGCGAGCCACAAAGTCCTCCCAGGTGACCAGACCAAGATCAGGGGCTCTAGCAGCCAGAACCCCCTCCCACCAGATATAAGCTTGGCCCTTCAGCTGAAAGGCCACAAAGCGAGCCCTCTGGACCGAGGTCAACTCTAGGATCTCAAACTGCCGCTCCATGTACCGCAGCCAATCTGCGGACTGGATCGGTGTGCCCGCTCCGTCAAAAGTGTCAAGACGGAGGGGCATCCACTCCCGAAGACTCATCCTCGGCTTCGGCACAGTGGGGGCAGCAACTGGGGCCACTGCAGGGGGTGGTACAACAGCAGGGGCTGCCCGCAACAGCTGGCACAGCTCCTGAACCTCCCTCTACAGAGCCTGAACTAAGTCTGCATTGGCGGCGGGTACCTCATCCCCTGACTGTGCCGCCAGTAGCTCCTCCTGTGCTAGTCCATGAGCATTGAGCGAAGCGCTACCCTCAGCTACCGACTCAGCAACTCCCTGAGAACCTCGCCTCTGGCCTCCACGACCACGGCGACCACGGCCTCTACCCCTCGGCATGGTTGCTACAAACAGACAACCATCCATTCACATAAATATAAGCACAACATCATATAATCAAGAACAACAATCAAACATCATCATAGGCATAGTCTTCATCAAATAATTAAGCGCAATGCAATGATGAACCCAAACCCCATCCTACTGTGCAACCAAGTGTGTCAAATTTTAGATTAGTTATACCACTCTTGCAAGTTTTAATGTTGCTATCCTATAACAAAATTTTATTTGAAACCTAAGCTATGTTTCTAAGTTATTCCACATCACATTTTAGTTATAACCTAAGGTATGACACTAAAAATACATATTCCAAGGACCTACAGCCCGCTTTGAGACCAACTGTAACATCCCGGCATTTAATATGCCCGAATGCTACCAAACATAAGCTAAACAACATCTAAATACCATAAATTAAAGTAAATTACAGCAAAGGAGCAAATGCTAAAAACCAAAATGTCGGCAGCATCTCCTTTGTTTTAACATGAATTGAAGGAACATCAACAGCATAGCAATAAATGGCAATATAAGAGGCAACTAAAACAGCAATAATTAACAACTTAACAACAATATAAGTCTAGTTTCAAGCATTTAATGTCTCCAAGAGTCAAACGCACGATAGGACTCTCATATAGCAAAGATAAGCCTTAAAGCAATATTCATCACACGCAGTTTATTATCAAAACTAAATGAATGATTTGTGGAATCACATGAGTGAAGCTACGTGCGGAAGTGTGACTAATTCCCTTCCCCGCATGCCGGTCTCATGGTACCTAAAACAACAAGAAAACACAAGCGTGAGTTCAAAACTCAGCAAGCATATTGCAATGGTACAACAAGAACAATTACATGGCAATAATATCTCACATCATGTAAACTATCTCATTCATGATCACATATCATTATCATCATCATTATGTATGCAATGCAATGCGATGCTCATGTCTCCTTGGAAACTCATACCGGTATGGTTGAGTACACACCCGTCGGTGTGCACCCTCTCCCCCCTTCCATCCCGAAGATGGAGGGTGCCTACTTCTCGCTTCCAAACACCGCGGTGGATGGAATCACGATGTAGGACTTACTCATTGGCTCTCCGGAATAGTCATAACTTTCTCAACGACCTTCCCCGGACTAGTTATGACTTTCTCACCGCCCGGGCCATGTATCATGCCATGTATGCAAACATGCCAACATCATAATTAACTTGTACATTAACACATGGCATCATAACATAATAAGCATACTCATCATATCATTGGCAATCATTAAAGCATGGCAAGTGATCATATCAGATAATCAATTTCATCTAGTCTCAACTAGCAACCTACAAACCGCTGTCCATTACAATACACTTGCCTCAACCACGGCCAACGGATTAGCGGGAAGTAGAAGGCACTCCCGGGGTCACACCACCTGCACAAAGGTACCACACACTCACAATCATGTCCACAAAACAGTACGCAAACCCTCATCTACCCCGACATTGCCAACTACTCGCAACACCCAAAAATAGAGGTTCTGTCCCGTCGGGACAGCAGCCTTCCAAAAGGCATAACTTGAGTTCTGGGACTCCGAATCAATTAAATGAGTACATCCTCGCGTAGCTTAGGAAATTTTCTAACTTTTTCTAAGTATATGGAAAGACTTATTCGGTCTCTAAAGTGGTTTAATCTACAGAATACCGTGATCTGCTCCAATCACGTCACAGATTTTAACACGCTCGGTAAAACAGCCATAACTTTCAAACGGCTGATCAGAATTGGACATTCTTTATACCCACGGAAATATATTGAAATTACCTACAATTTCTTCAACAGGCGGACGACCAAATTCAGACTCTAAATTGGCGAAAAACTAAACCCTAGGTCGACTGCTCATGCTGTCCAAAACAGAGAACGTGACAACTTCTAGTTGTTATCTAATCTACTCAATTCCAGCACCACCAATTGATTTAAAAACATGATAATGATCCTTAGAACAGTACCTAGCCCAACCCCAAGGAGTCCCATGGCCATACCTTCGCCCGACGCACGAAAACCCAACAGATCTCCTCCCGGATCGCTCCTCGCTCCTTGCTCCAATGGACGGATCTTCGAGGTGCAGGGGTGGGGAGGCTACCCTAGGGCAGCAAGGGGGTGGAGGAGAGGTGGTGGAGAGGTGGGGAGCAAAGGGGGCAAGGGGAGGGGGCGCACGGCCACAAGGGGGAGGGGAGGGGGAGTGCGGCTAGGGCACAAGGGGAAGGTGGGGGGGCGCACAAGGCTGGTGGGGGCGCATTAAGGGCAGGGGGAGGCCCTTTTACCAGCCCACACAAGACTCCTAATCCTAAATGGACTCATACTCCATCCCACCAAAGCCCACAATCCCTTCTTTTAGGCCCAAACTCCCTCGGAAAGGCCCAAACTCCCGGAAATGGCCCGGAAACGCAATTAAACCTCATACCATATGGTTTTAACCTCCAATACCATATTTCATAATGTTTTTGAGCTCAACATTCACATTAAATAAGGTTTCGACACTCTGTGGTGTCACAGATACTCACAATCATAAAGGACTGTGAGTACATTTTATGCTATTCATACTTGCTATTTACATATCTGGCAAACTGCTATTACAAATTCCATTTACATTCTACTACTTGATAGACATGATAGACATTTTCAAACTCACTTTTATGCAAATAGACATGATATACATTTTCTTTAATATAGCCAAGCATTTATGATACACTACAAGTCTTACTAAGTACAAAATATACTTACCGTAGGATATGGGGATTTCAACGATGAGTTCTACTAGGATTATCCTTGTGAAAGACTGAGATGGCGATCAGAGGGGGTCGGTGAATGATCCCAAATAACATTTGCCCCACTCAAAGTACTCAAAACAATCCCGCAAGGAAACCGGTGCTCCTCAAATTCGCGAAACCCGCAAAAATCGGAACGACTCGACAACTATGTGTATCCCGAGTTTGCATGGATGAGAACCATGAATCATGTGAGGGATTTGTAAATCACAATCATGGTTTTTAAGTGTCCAAAATAAAGTGGAATTAATTCAAAGACTTCATTTCTAAAAGAGATCAAGCATAATCACCCAAAAAAAGCCTATTTTAGAAAAGCAAAAGCAGATTTTTCAGTAATGGTCCCCACTTGGAGCAGGTGGTTGGTGGACTTATGTTGCTCCAAACTTTTTGGGGATTTTTCACCTTATGAGAAGATCAGTCATGAAGCACTCCACCAGACATCACCTCCAAAAGACTTGTAGAAAAATCATGAAAAATCACAGACTATAGACAGTCAGGAACTTCGATCAGGAAATTTGGGGCTCGGTTTTCACCTCATAGCTCCCAAACGGTGCAATCAATGGACTCCAAAATTTTTCCAAAGATGGATATATGAGTCACGCACATTCTACAATAAGAATCAATCAAAAAGGATTTATCTAGATTTGTAAATCACAATCCTGGTTGTTAAGTTTCCAAAATAAAGAGGAATTAATTCAAAGACTTCTTTTCTAAAAGAGATCAAGCATAATCACCAAAAAAGCCTCTTTTAGAAAAGCAAAAGCAGATTTTTCAGGAGTGGTCCCCACTTGGAGCAGGTAATTGGTGGATTTCTGTTGCTCCAAAATTTTTGGGAATTTTTCACCTTATGAGAAGATGAGTCATGAAGCACTCCACCAAAAATCACCTCCAAAGGCCTTATATAAAAATCATGAAAAATCACGGACTACAGACAGTCCGGAACTTCGATAAGGAAATTTGGGGCTCGGTTTCACCTCATAGCTCCCAAACGGTGCAATCAATGGACTCCACAATTTTTCTAAAGATGGATATATAAGTCACGCACATTCCCCAATAAAAATCAATCAAAAAGGATTTATCTAGATTTTCTAAAAATCAAAGACTGACTGTTGCGCGAAGAACAACTTCTGGACAGATTTGCGATCTTGATAGAAACTTGACAAATAAACTCTTGCGGCATACGAACTTTGGCAAATGGACTCGATCTTAAGAGAAGATCCAAATAGAATATAGAAGGAGGTGAATGACAATCGCTCAAGTCAAGAACAAAATCCAGCAATCATAAATGTAAATACAGGAATGTAAATGCTGAATTTAATACATGAAAGTAAATACCGACAGTAAAGACATAATGTAAATTGCAAGAATTAAATTGCGAGAAAATAAATTTGGCTCTTGGAACTTCTATTTCATTCAGAGATGTGTGATTACAAAGCCTCACTTCATGTGGGCAAAGCTCAAAGGAGCAACACAACAACTCAAAGAATGAATAGTAGGGGTGTAAATGGGTCGGGTAATACCCGACCCGTACCCGTACCCGGATGCAAAATTACCCTAATAGAACACTATTTTACACTACCCGTCGGGTACGGGTACGGGTAGTACCCGAGTAGAATAGTTTCAGGTTCGGGTCCGGTACGGGATTGCCAATACCCGCCGGGTACGGGTCGGGTTCGGGTACCCGGATAATTCTCAAATCCGGGTACCCGAATATGGCCACAAGCCCAGGGCCCAGGCGCCCAGCCGGCCAGGCTGCTAGCAGTAGCACAAGGCCCATGCGCGGATGCGCCCAACTCCACAAGGCGTCAAGGCCCAGGCGCCCAACATTGCCACTCAAGGAGACAAGAACAGAAAACCTAGCAACCTCAGACCTCAGTAGCTCACTCCGTCTCCCTCTGTCGCTCAGATCCCGAGCCGCCTTCTGCCCCGCTTAACGCCCCGCCCGGCGTGCCCCGCCCTCGCCCCCTCGGCCGGCCGCCAGCGCTCCCGCCCCTGTCTCACGCCCGGCGCCGCTCGCCGCCCGCCTGCCTCGTCGCCGCTTCCAACCCGGCCCCGCCCCACCTCGCTGAGCGCACCCACCCAGCCCTGACGCCGCTTCGCCCGCCCCTGCTGGTCACTTTGGACTGCGGCTTCGCCCCTGCCCCCTCACGGTATCTGATGAGTGATGAAAATATGAAATGTTGCAAGGCATTGTATGCTTGGGGTAGTCTTTTTACATCTAGGAGATTGAATCACCATAAGTGTATGATCTGGCTATTGCAGTTTACCTGTCAATGCCATGCTTTTTTGAAATAAATAGCTCCTGAAGAGTAATTGATGGTACTTCTTTGGAGAGATATTTGCTATGTATTAGTGTTAACCCTACCTATTCATTGTCATTTACATAGTTCTACTATGCTTTTAGGTATTTGGACTAGTGAGCTTGTTGTGTGTGTGTCAAGTATGCATTAGTGTTACTATGCATTAGTGTTAACCCTTACTATGTTCAGCTTGTTGTGTGTCTGGCAAGTGTCAAATGCTTCCATGCTGATATGCTCTATCCAAAAACCCTTACTAGTGAGCTAGTCTGTTTCCAAAAACACCATGCTAATGTATTTAATCATTGGTAAGGACAATTCATTCATCTATATCGGCCAACTACATGTATTTGTTTTCATCGCATATTTTGATTCTAAGTATTTTGTGCACTACCCGATGAAGTACCCGTTGTCTGTATTATACCCGTCCGCAAACTACCCGGAACCCTATTTCTACCCGTTCATAGAAAATGCTACCCGTTACTCGTACCCTACCCGATTTTTACTACCCGTGACCGTACCCGTACCCGGCGAAAAAATAATAGGGTAGGGTATGGGATAACCTACTACCCGCCCGAACCCGACCCGTTTACACCCCTAATGAATGGGCATGGAGGCCTCCCTCCACCCCTCTATTTATACTACTCTTGGGCCACCTACCACCCTTGGATGAGTCTCAAACCCTAGAGCACTCCACCAAGGGCTAGGATTAACCCACTCACTCCACCATGCAAGGGACACCCAAAACCCTACACACATAATGGGTTTTCTTGCACGGCTTTCAAAGCATACTACTAGACCCGCTATCCTATCAACTAGACCGCGATCCAACGGCCCTCATCGATCCTCGCGGCATCTAGCTAGTATCATCCCCTTTCCTTATCTTCTTTGACTTGTACGGACTCCGTCTCCGATCATCTTCCGGCGATCTCCAACCGTCTGGACCTCCGACGCACCTCGCCTAGTCCCGGTCGTCATCCACCTCACCATGACCTAGCACCGTCGTCCTGCAACCATCAAAGACAAAGAAAACCATCACATAGCATTGTCCAATAATATGCAATAAACATCACAAATGCTCACAATTAATCATGTCTCATTCATCAGTTGTTTCTACCGCCAGCCAAAGGCCGGTAGTACCACAAGAGACCAACACAACCCAAATTGCTTCCTTTTGAATTCTGATTCAAATCAAACTCAAACATGAGCACACCTTGCTCAAATAAAGTCAAATACTCATCACAAATATGGATGGACCTCCACATGGTCCTTCAATCTCCCCCTTGATGAGTATATCAACAAACCACACAAAAGGCATAATTTGAGTTTGAAAATAAAAGAAGAAAAGCAATTTGATTGCAAAAATCATATTTGGTCCAATTGAAAGATAAAGAGAGATTATGACCAAATAGATGAAAAGATTTTCAGAGCTCAACACAAGAAAGAACAATTTTTCGATAAAAGCTCCAAAAACTAAGAAATCCTCCAAAAAGCTCAATATTACTGTGAGACCCCGGATCAGCTATCCGAAATCTCCTGTGTATTTCCGTACTAGTCCCAGATCAGTAGCTAGTACACACGGTCAACAGTGATACTTCATTGCCGAACAAAACGAAATTGTAACATAAATAATAAAGTACGGCCACATGGCCACTTATTACAATACTCGGTCACGAAACTGGAGACACGACAGCGAAAACAAAAGCGACAAAGAGCGAACACCAAAAACACCACAGGCGACGACAAGAAGCGCGACTAGTCTTCCAGGCGATCTTCCTCGAACTCCTCGGGGTAGAACTCACCTTCTTCAACGGCGTCCTGGTAGTACTCTGATGATAACATGTTGATGTAGCACGTGAGTACAAAAGTACTCAGCAAGTCGGGAAATTTATGCACATGTGGGGTTTTCCAAGGGAAGGTTTAATATGGTTTATTTGCACAAAGCCAAGTTTCATCAAATTGTACTTAAGTAAAATTTTCATAAAGCATGTTTTAACAGTTATTTTAACAATTGAATTAGTTAATATTTCAGTGAAGGTTCTATCCACCATCACCAATATAAGGCTCTAACCGCCAGCTTTTAAAAGATTAAGTTTAATCACATATGACTCTTTCCGTCAAGGTATAAAACAGGTTCTTTCCACCTTGTCGGCTCAATCCGCCATTAAACATCCGAGAGTTACCCACAAGACATGATCGACTCTTGATGCCAAGCTATTAGCACACTTCCTTTGGTGTGCCGGCAGAGAGATCATGACAAAGCCTTTACAATGTATACGCCTAACCCGACCCACCCGCTGAGGTTTCACCGCTGTTAGGGTTCTAGCCACCCAGTACAGAAGCCCCCTCTTACGCCGTGTGAGAAAAATAGTCTTGCCTATAGCCGGCACTCACATTCCACCGTGTGGGGAGTCAAAGTTAGGTTTTTACAAATTAGTTAGCCAGGTCGTACCATTATAGACATGTGGTAGTACAGTTATGCTCAGAATGGACAGTCATAAACGTTGGTCCTTAATTGACTTGGGGCGGTACTTGCACAATGCGAACTAGTGCTCAATCCGCACCCACCCGACAATCCAATCCGCCCAAGTCCAAATCCTTTTTCATTTTATCTTTATTTTATAAAAACAGTACCAAAAACCTTATAATAACTTCCAAACCATACTTTAAACCATAATTTTACATAATCCCACCCATGGGTCATTTTCTTCAATTGTGGCCTTAAGCAATTCTACCGTACTATTCAACAAAGGTCGCCATATAAGATAATCATGGCGTAGCAAAAGTCCTAGGGTTACAATTAAACATGGATGTCAATGACAAAGGAGGTATTCACAAATTGGATTAACTATGCATCTATATTTGACATACGATAATAAACATAGCCATGCAAGTTTATAAAACAATTGTAAATCATTTGCAACCATGGGATCAATATGCATCAAGGGACTTGCCTTCGGTCGCAGCGAGCACTACAAGAAAAGTGATTATCTGTGATGAAAACGTCGTGACGTTGTTAACTTTTGTCATGGAAAATCTATTTTCTATGACGACATTTTTATTTTCGTCATTAATTGTATCAGGCGCCGTCGCCCCCATGTACTTTTGTGACGAAACATAAATTTTCATCAAGAAACCATAATACAAATCGTCATAGAAAATGAATGGTGTTTTTTCTCGTTGGGAAGCGATCGTTGTTCCCTGGTGATTATTTGGTCTCTCTCTTTGAGGTCCTCCCAAGGGTATGAGTCCGAGTTGATTACAAGTAAAGGAATTGTATCTTTCCTTATGCAGGGTGATTTCCCCTGCGGTTATAATCTCTTACTTCAGTTATAACGGGACAATAGGTAGAACTACAGGATATATGCGCGGGGCTTTGTCCGTCCCCTCTCTCGTCCGGTCTTCTTGGGTCCGCACGCTGCACACCTGGTTCCTATGTCTCACACACGACCGTGCACTGTAATCGGATGCAAAATTACCCTAATAGAAAACTATTTTACACTATCCGCCGGGCACAGGTAGTACCCGGGTAAGTTAGATTCGGGTTCGGGTCGGGTACGGGATCAGCAATACCCGATGGGTACGGGTCAGGTTCGGGTACCCAAATAATTCTCGCAATCGGGTACCCGGATATAATTAGCCCATCCCTACCCTATTTTTTCGAACTCCTCCCAGCGGGCGCTTCTTACTAGGGGTGCAAACGGAGCGGATAATTCCCGACCGACCGTCCGTCCGTATAAATTCGGATCTTATTCGGATAGTGATTTCGGATATCCAGGTTTTTTTTGGATATCGGATACGGATTCAGATAAATTTTTTTTTGGATTTGAAAATGTATACGAAATAAAAGTATCCGTCGGATTCGAATATATCCGTAATTTTATTCGGATCTATGCGGTTAATTTCACCTTTCGCCTGACTCCTCCATCCCGAAGTCTCCACCCCCGCTCCCAGTTCGGTGCTAGGTCAAGCGCCCCACGCCTCCTCCGTTCGGCGCCGCCGCACGCTGCTTCGTCCCCGAGCTACCTCCGCCCTGCCCCCACTCCTCCCGGGTCCCTGCTGACATGAACGCTAGGCCATACCGGATTTCCCATTTCTCTTGTGCAGTCGAGGCGCAGTGGGGCGCGGCGGCGAAAGCGAGGAGAAGCTCCATGGTGTGAGGAGGGAAATCCGGGAAGGTGGCGGAGGTGGCTACGAAGCCGGGAAGGTGATCGACTGGGACGGCATGGCCAAGATGCTCGTCTCCGAGAAGGCGCGCAAGGAGTTCTTCACCCTCCGCCGCGCCTTCGAGGACGTCAACCACCAGCTCCAGACCAAGTTCTCGTGGTATCACGCTCGGCTCCTTCTCGCTCTTCCCGATCTGACATAGGGTTTTCGGATCCGACACCCCTCTTCTAGGGCCTCCTTCTACCAGATCCGGTCCTTTTGATACTATGGACTGTAGAGATTTCATGATGAGGTGTTAGTGGAACAAATCCAATTTGTTTAGTGGAACAAATCCAATTTGTTTAGTAGAACAAATCCAATTTGTTCGGAATTCTGTAATCCAATAACTTCGTGACCGTACTGATGTAATTCAGTTAGTTTTGACTTATTGGATATCTTGCAAATAAGGTCATTCATTGAGATGTAGCTGTCGTTATGCTGCATTTTCGCTTCATGGCCATTGTTGATTTTGTTTTGCTAGCAATTAGGCTACTGTTTTAGATAAGTGCCGGGGGTCTATTGGTTTTTGTTGGTTTGCCAATTCTGCCATGCTAATTGCGTGTAGTATTCCTTTGCTATTTCTAGCCTGAAAATGTCCAGAAGTATTAAGATAGCCTTGGAGAAATTCATTCACCCGAATAGCAGTCACATTGTAAATTTTATAAGGTAGCTCAATATATTGTTTACAAACTGTATTTGTTTTATTCTTGCAGGAACCTCAACCAATTGACTGGGAGTACTACAGGAAAGGAATTGGATCTAAAGTGGTGGATATGTACAAAAGCCTTATGAAAGTAAGCATCCTTATGCTTCAAACTTAATTTGCATTTCTATAAACAAGTGTTACTAAATCTGAAACAATGTTTATTTTTGGTATCATTGAGGATATTTGCATTCTGTCTTAATTCTCCGTGGAAACAAATATGCCTCAGGCAATGTTGCAATTGTTTGAGTGATTGGGAACACTGGTATGAACTATGTAAGCTTTGTAGTTAGCCTTTGCCTTTGTTTTCATTTTGAGTTCATTTTCACTATTTTTTTTGTGTCAACCAATATATTTTAAGCCAATGGTGCGCCTAATTGGAGGATAATTTGGGCGGCCTAATTCAACAAGGGCCAATGGGTGCATATGGAAGATGAGTAGTGGGGGATTTATTCTTTGGGACCACTATATGTGCTGATTTTGTGCATATTTAAAAACAATATACTTTCTTCAGTTACAAATTATTTTCCAGAACTCTAAATTCCAATGTGCTTGTTGAACCAGAATGCTGAACATGTATAAGTTCTGCAATTACCACTATACCAGGTTATTTATCTCTCGAAATGGCTTGTAGGCCCAAATGGATGTTGATGATGCTCTTCTGTGGTATTGTACGTCCAAATTGGCCCACACGTCTTCACCTATGATCGTGTATATGGCAGCACAGGCTCTCCTTCCTCGTTAATATTTGAGCAATGTGTGCATCCGCTAATTGATTCATTATTCTCATGATACAACGCTACTATGTTAGCTTATGGCCAGGTGCAATTTTTTTAGTATGATGAAATTAATACTGCTTTTAGATGATTATTATGCTCTGTGACTTAGCTGTTTTTCTGTACCAACTCTAGGTAGTTCGGTAAGACATATGCGATGGGTACCAATTATAGTGGTGAAGTTAACCAGGGAGGAATAATTTCCCAAGTTATGGAAACAATATCCAGAAAAGTTGATGCCATGAAGGATGATATAGAGTTGTTAATTAGGGTATCCTTCATTGAGGTACGAAAGCCGATAGCAGTCATTTTTCTTCTATTGGTTCCAATTGCCATTGTGCTCGTTACCATTTCGTGGTGTGTTGATGCACATTTCAGATATTCAAGGAGGACGTCTTTGATTTGCTTGATGCAAGTCATTCTCGCTATAGTTGTGTTTAGTTGTTCATGTGAAATAGGTATGTCAATTTTTGTCGATATTAATTAGTACTTCTAAAAGTCCACAACTAAGCATAGGTATGTCAATTTTGTCATTCTGTTACTATTATTGTCATGTTGAAGTTTTTGATATGTTCCACAGTTTTTTCTTTCCTAAGTGTTTGTCCTTTGAGTACCTTCTGTTGTGCTTACAAAATTGCTTTCTTGAATCCATGCATATTGATTACAATTATGTCATAACTAAATGTGTACGCTTCAGGTTTCTTCTTGGTAGCCTCATAGCCTGTACTTGACCACCTATCATTAACCATAACCATACCCATACATGTAAGTAGACCCATTGAATTCAGCATACAAAAGTTAATCCATTTCTTGATGTGTTTTTTTATGAAATTTTCTGAATGTGAATTTAGTTATTTTTCAAGTAACCGCCAGAGGTGTACCTTTGTTGTGTCCTCGCTCCATTTGGATGAAAGTTTTATTTGTATAAGCCTTTTATTCCCCTTATCGAGATTGATTACATTATATTCTATATCTTAGGTGGAGATGGAAGCTATGATGGAGCCTAATGCAGAGGGTCATCCAACAATGTCTACTACTGTGATTGTTGACAAGGTTCTATCTCAAAGCGATTGCCACAAGCAAATTCCTCAAGAATGTTGGATTACATTCAACCACCGAACTCTGCAAATGGCTCCAAAGAACAAAGCTCTTGAGGACCTGTGGATCTGTTTTCAAAACTTGATATTAGCTTCAATTGGTTTAGGTAACATGGTCAAACTTTGTGACTTGTGGATCTGTTTTCAAAACTTGATATTAGCTTCAATTGGTTTAGGTAAAATGGTCAAACTTTGTGACATGTGGATCTGATTTCAAAAATTGATATTAGATTGAAGAGGTGGTACTATATTGAAGTGGTACTAGTTAGATCTCTAGTAATAGCTTAAAGTGGTGGTTTAAATCTTGTGAATAAAGTTTGTGACTGTGTAATGTATTGATCGGTCTCCTGAAAATATTATGTGATGTGGCTGTAAAAATGGGTCATATGTAGGCTGATAGAAGTGTTAAATGACGAAACTTCATGTCGATGCTATATCTATGTATGATGAAATTATTCATCATAGAAAATGACAGATCCTTACTTCCATGACGAAAGTCACGCCCACGTGACAATCATCAGTGACAAAACATTTGCGTCACAACACGTGCCACATCACCTCACACCCTGGCTGATGACATGGCATTGGACTGTTCAATGATGAAAATGCATGTCCATGTGGCACTCATCTGTGACGAAACATTTGCGTCACAAGACGTGCCATGTCACCTCACACCCTGGCTGATGACGTGGCACTGGGGTGTTCCATGACGAAAATGAACGACATTTTGGATACAATTAATGATGGTTATATTCGTCATAGAAGTGCCTCTTCGCTGACACAAATGTAATCGTCACAAAAAAGTTGATTTTTTATGACGAAAATAAGCAATTTGTCATTGAATTCTTTCTATGACGCACTTTCTATGACAAGTTGAATTTTGTCATAAAGTCGTCATAAAAAATCTACAATGACGATTTCGGGACTAATGATGACGAGTTTGGACCGTCATTAAAAATCACTTTTCTTATAGTGGAGGTCGTCGAACGCTTGAAGTCCGGCGGCGGGGTCGGCGGTCTCGGCAGGGTCCTCGGCTACGCGCAAACCGAGACAACAAATAAAGAACAAGAAAATAAATAAAATCCAAAAATTACCAAAGTAGTACTGGCAGATAGATCTTTATTTTATATGAATTTAGGAATTTGAATGGGGTCAATCGGAGTTCGTATGCAAAAGTTATAAGCATTCGAAGTTCTAAAATCCTGAAAAATCGAAAACGAGGAATATTCCCGGAATATTCCCTTTTCTTTATTTTTCTGATTTTTGGATGGCCTTTAGTCTTTGACATGTGGGGCTAAGCTGTCATTGTAATGAGCTTCTTCCCCAAGGAGTCAAAGAACAGGGGAGCTTGAGCTCCCGCATGGCAACCGGCGGTGGGGCCACGGCGGCATGAATGGCACACGGTGCTGGCGGCCGGCGGCGTATGCGAGCGGCGGCGAACATACAAGCGGCGGGCGGCGCATGGGGCGCTCGGCGGCCGGCGGCAGAATCATGGCTGTGGGGAGATGCGGCGGCATGAGGGGGAGCGGCAATGAGCTCGGCCGAGCCGGAGGCGGGCGGCCAGCGTGGGGAGCGGCGGCGGGCGAGTCGGCGAGCACGGCGGCGAGACCGGGTGGCGCGGAGGCGGCGGTCGGGCGGCGGCCGCGACATCGCATGGGCAAAAAAAGAACAGAGGCCCCAAAATTTCCAAAAGTTGGAAATTTTCCCAAAAATTTGATTTTGACCCCCACAACTAATTGGTGCATCATCTAAAGCACATCCTAAAGAGCTTAGGGATGGAAGGAATTGAACAATTGCTCACCGGAGACGACGAAACCGACGAAGAACGGCGGTTCGGCCGAAGCGATCAAAACGCGAAATTCGTCGACGAAACTTGATGAAACCTAAAATCGATTGTTGGGTTAGAATCTAGACACCCACACGATCACAAGGAAACAAATGGAATGAGGATTAACCCACCGGAGAGGGAGAAACAAGGATGAACACGAAGAACGCAAAAACCCGGCGTTCCTCGCGGTTTTCCCGATCTCCCGGCCGATGGAGTTGGAGAGGCGGAGAATGGATGCTACCACCGGGAAGAGGACGTCAACACGGAGATATGGGAGGTGGAAGTGCGCGATTTGATGAAGAAACGGCCGAGTGATTGGCATTAAAGCGCATTTCGGTTTTTGGCCGACGGTTCAAATTCCGACGAGATTGGCGACTAATGGTGGTGGGGAATGGAAAGAGCGCATCGTCACGGATTCAACGGATCCGACCGTTCGCAAATCAGAGTCTTTATGGAGGAGTTATGATGGTTGGAAGGAATGGAAACTTGTATGGAAAGTTGCCTCTCCATTGTTGCCTGGCAAAGCATCGTGCAAGCCCATGCAAGAAGAAGGTGCACTGTAGCAATGCCACATGGCACTCCCTCATTGGCCGATGTTTACGCGAAAGTGATGCCCTAGAGAAAAATTAGTAAAAATGGTCTAAAAATTCCTAGAACCATTTTGGAATATTTGGAACCCAATAAAATTGGTTTCGCTGAATTTGGATGAAATTTGTGGATTTGAATATTCTGGAGCGAATTGCGGGCATTAAACAAAAGCCGCGCGAGATAAAATAGGGGTGGAGGTCCAAAAATCTTGGGAATCATTACAAAAATCATTTTGGAATATTTGGGACATAATTGAAGTGATTTCGGGATTTTTGGAGCATTTCGGGACGCGGGTGAAATTTCGGGTACCGACGGAAATCTGGAAATCCGATTTTCGAATGGAGGGGAATTGGATTCGGATTTTGGGATGGATAAGGATGCCATGTTAAATTAAACACCAAGAAGACTCCCAGTTTTGAATTTAATTAATTTAAATTAGATTTTTCCAGAACGCGAAACTGAGGATGTTACAATTACTCATGATCCAAATGCAAGGACAATTGTTCAACATGATCATTAGAAAGCATTTTTTTAAATTTTCTTCCTTCTAAGATGCCTTTTCTATGTTTTCTCCCCCTTTTGGCAATATAGGCATCAAGAGAGCATTTTTTTTGAATGAAATGCAACCTAGAAGAGCTTTGAGGATTATGCAAGTGACCATTTAGACAAATGTAACACCCCATAAATCTAAACTGTTGTACAAGAACAGATCGACAACATTTCCCCTAAAACAGGATAGTACGGAAGCAATTCGAATAGGAATAATATCATGACATCAAAACTAGAGACAACGAGTCTAATTCAACCAGGTATTAACCATAAATAAAACACATCTATAAAGGGACAACCATAAACGAGAACAAGTTTAAAGGGAACAACAATAGGTCTAAATGAAATAAAATTGCATCCAACTAATGAATTATTTAAAACACTAGATCATGTGAGTCGTGATGACAACAGAAAATTTATTGTGTTGCTAGCCCACCCTTCATGCTTACGACTCACGTGCGCTACACGAAAACATCAAAACAAGCAAGTAGTGAGATTGGGTAATCTCAAAGCGGAACAACTAATACAAATAAAACATCCACCATATATCTATCATTCCACATTCTTCATATACAATACCACATCAAAGAGTCCACATTCCTCATATACAATACCACATCAAAGAGTCCACACCACTTCAAGAAATGCATATGATTGATGCACATGCTTATGCCATGTTCCTCCTCACCGTGCCCTTTCTCAAGAACACACGGTGTTGTACGACTCTGATCGCGCCACGCTGGCGTCGACAAACTTCCAATGCATGATTATGCAGTTAATGCTTCATGCATGAATTCATTCATAACTCCTCCCATTGAGTCCACATGTTTGCATATCATCATATAGCATGGATAGAAAACAAATATCATAGAGATGAAATGTTTAGACAATTCATCCGGTAAACAACATCCTTCTTCACCTTACCTCAAAGCAAGTGATTAAACCATGTATGATTACTGTAATTGGAGTTTATAATGAAGGCGAAGCAAACAACAATGTATAGCTTAACAATACAACTACTTCCACTTGCCTTTACCGACGTGGACGATGAACCTAGTTACGCCCAGCAGTGGCACCACCTGAACAAACATTATTTCAGTACATAGCGACATCACAATTCATCACACAATTCAAACACACGCTTCCTACTCCCCGTTCCCATTTAAACGCCAAAAACCCCGATCTGTCCGAATCGAACAGCAGCACCCTCTCTTCCCAATTTCGTATCTTTTTTTCTACTATTCATAAAAATACAAAAAAATTACAGTAGCTATATATTGACGAGATCTACAACTTTCATGAAGGTCACAAATTTCAATTCCACTGTTAAATATGCCTAAACAACCGTCCAACACAGTGGATGAAATCTGTTTCCAAATTCTGTTCGTCATCTTCCAACAGCGATAACTCTCAGACCAACGCCCCAAAAATTCTGAAAAAATTACAGAAGCTAGTTCTCGACGTTATCTACAACTTTCTAGTTATAGTTTTTTGCAGGAAAAATCATCTATGCCACGTAAAATGTGAAACAAACCGCACTGCACAATCTTCCCTTCCAAAAACAGCACCACGTGAACATCTACCCTTCTCCCCCATCAAGATCCATCCAAACCACTCACCACCAGATCTAATACACTCCTAATCCCTAGGTAGAACAGGGGTAAAATATTGGGAATTTTACCTTGAGTTCCCCTGTAACACCCCAAAATTTTGCTTTCTTGAATTCATGTGTGATTTGGCACTTTGATGAATTTTTTGGAATTTTCTGGAATTTATTTGGATTTATTTGGAATTTATTTGAATTTATTCCATTTTGAAATAATTAAAGAATTTAATTTGGCAAATAAAATTTTGTTGGAAATATTTTAATTGAGTCCAAAATGATCCAAAATATTTTCCAGAATTTTTCTGGAATTTTTCTGAGTCTTTTGCTATTTTTAATGAATTAAATGAATTACTGGGAATTATTTTAAATATTAAATCGCTGGAAAATGCGAGTGGGTTTGTACTGTTCATCCGACCGAGCCCGAGTCAGACTCGAGTTCGAGTCCGACCCGAGTCACGTGGTCGAGCCGAACCCGCTCGTCCCGAACCCTAGCCACACGACCCTTGGATCAAGATCCAACGGTTGTGATTGCGCCACGTCACCGAACCCGAGTCCGACCGAGCCAGCCAGCTCGCCGAGCGGACCGAGTCCAACTCACGCGGCCGCTGGATCGAGATCCAACGACTCACGCTGCGCCACGCCGCCTCTCGTGCCGCCGCCGGACTCCGCCGTCGGCAGTGTCGACCTCGGTCTCCGTCGTTTCACTGACGCCGAGACCCCTATTTAATGCGCCGCCACCACGGTCGTGACCTAGACTTCCGTGGCGCACTGCGTGCCCCAAGCCATCTCGCCTGGCCGCCGCTGCTTGCCCGCATTTAGCTCGCCGGAGTTGGAATTCGCTCGCCATGGTTAACGCCGATCTGCCGCCGTCTGGCTGCCCTCCGCCGTCATCAAGCCCGGTCCGGATTCCCAAGACGAGGCGCGTTCGAGTACCCTTCACTTCGCCGGAGAAGCCCGGCGCCGTTGGACTCGCTGCCGTCTTCATCTCCGGTGGCCTTCGCTTCCGCCTGCCGCTATCGCCGTCCGCGAGCTACGCTAGCCGTCCGATCGTAATCCAAGGGCTCGGATCGCGCCACGCCACACCGCGGTGAGATCTCACGTGCAACCTCGATCTATTTTCAACCGTCGGATCTAGATCCAACGGCTTAGATTGTGCCACGTAGCTAGAATCGCACCAGGTTAGATTGGATCTTGACCGTCCGATCAAGATCGAACGGCCTGGATCGGCCGGAGTTGTTTTTCCAAAGCACTACGCTAGATCTAATCCGCGGGTTGATTCTCAAACCAACGGGCAAGATCGCGCCACGTGGCGGAAGCCGACCGCCGCGGTCGCCGCCCACGCCGCTGCGTGCAGGACGCCGACACGCGGGCCCGCGTGTCGAGGGCTCGCATGTCACGGGCCGTTCAGCCGAGCGCCGACGCCGATGACGCTACCCGAGTGGTCCCACATGTCACCTCACCGAATTGTGGGCCGGGTCCACCGTGGACCGAACTGCCGTGAGCCGAGCCCATGAGCCTACTGACGCCACCAGCCAATCAGGAGCTGACACGTGTCCACGCTGACGCAATAATTAATTTTCGAAAAAGAAAATGATTTATTAATTCGAAATATTGATTCAAATTTAGATTCAAACTTCAAACGCTTATAACTTTTGCGTTTCAACTCCGATTTGAGTGATTCAAATTTCTAAATTTGTATAAAATTGAGATCTACCTAAATATGAATTTTATTTAATTTTTGGACTAAAGTTTTTCTCTGTAATATTATTTAATTGATTATTTAAACTTTAATAAATCATAACTTTTGTATTTTAACTCCGATTTGGACGATTCCAGTTCCTAAAAATCCAGAAAATTATGTTCTTTCTGTTTTTGGATTTTATTTGGAGTTTTGGGATGTTTTTGCCTATTGTTTATTTGTGTATTTGCTATTTGCACGCTTTACGAGTAGACGTTGAAGTGCCGGAAGGATTCGAAGGAGAAGTGTTGACTCAGGATCCAACTCAAGACCAAGAGCAAGTACTTTTTGAAGGCAAGTTGTGCTTTGACCATGTTGATCCTATTTCGAAATCTATTTTGATTTAAACTATTGCATGCTAGTTCAATTAGAAAAATACTTGGTTTAAACATGGGGGTTAGATAAATACCAATTTGCTATATGACACCTTGATTACTTAAGTATGTGCCATGACCCTTTGTCACCCTAGTTGTGGATTACTAGTTGGACATTATTAAATTGCCAACATGGGTTTAGACCGATGTAGTACACTGCTTAGACCTGTTACGTGCTCATAACATGATTTTGGACAATCAAATGTTAATATTGACTTAATGATATATTGAACCTGTTTTGGAAAAGTATCATGTGATGTTGATGGCACGTGGTGCATGGTAATCAACTGGGGTTTGATAAACAGTTTTATTTGGGGCATGTGGCAAGAGTAATCAGTGGGCCGGTTGTGGCATTGGGAATGTTGATTTGGTTCTTCGGGTAGTCTTGCCCTGGTCACTCTAAGGACTTAACCTTGCAAGCCTTTGAACTGGGTCATACTTGCAACCACATGGCTGGAATGGGACGGCCCTAGTTGACTAAGTCGCTAAGGACTCACTTGTGGAGCCTCAGGGTGTCAATTACACCGCTTGTGTGATTGTGCGGGAGGCGTATCGTGGCCGTGGCCGGATACCCATCTAACGGTGTGTTGGTCCCATACTTCGCCTTGGCTAAGGGAAGGGATGGTGTAGAGCACGAACCTGAGAGGACCACCTGTGTTGTTTGAGGCTTAGAAAGGCTTTGTTACTGAACTTCGCCTTTGTGGTGTTTGACTCGTATCTTGTGGGTAAAGTGCATAACCTCTGCAGAGTGTAGAATCTATTTAAATAGCCGAGTCCACTGATGATCGACAATGCTCGGGAATTACAGTCAAGGGTTAGACTTTCTGAAAATAACTTGGATTTGAAAGGTTGGTTTGGTTTAGTAATGAAGATGATGGAAATGTGGTTTAGGATGGGGAAAATGTTTATTAAACTTCTCGAAAAAGTTATTTATGCTTTACTTATTTCTACTGCTTTCGAATTTACTTATATTACTTTTCAAATGCTGTTTCTTCGCAAATATACCTTGAGCTATTCCTTTGTACCAAGCCATGCATATAGTATATTAGCTTGCATTCAGTGCATGACTTGCTTTGAGTACCAAGTACTCACCCTTGCCTCAACACAATATCGCTTGAAGAAGAGATTACGCCACCTTTGGAGGAGGAACTCCAAGAAGACCCGTCTACTTAGGGATGCGAGCCCGCCGATTGCTGTGGTATCTTTGGATGGCGCCACGATGTTGCCTTCGTTGTTTTTCAAGCTATTATTTTTCTCTGAATAAGTTTCGCCTTGCGAGGCATACATTTGTAACTTGACCATAAGGTCGAGTAACCAGTTTGGTTATTTAAATAAAGTACTTTGATAATATCGAATGGTATGATTGTGATATTTACTGATGTTAAGACTGTGTGCACTAGCGCGTTCCTGGACTAGTGCTGAATACACAGAGGGTCCGGATTTGCAAATTCGGGGTCCCGACATCCCCCTTGCGAACCCACGAAGAACGCGCGACGATCCCCGTAACGAAAATCTGTTCGTCCTCCTCGCCTCCACGGATCCTCTTCTTGTTTTCTCCTTCGCGTTTCGCGGTGGATCTTGAGCCACCACGCAGGGGAGGAAGAGGAGGGTGCGGTGCTAGGGGAGGAAGGAGGCGCCTTAGGGTTTGGGGTGGGGCGCCACTTACCGGGGGTGGGGGGCCGGCCCACCAAGGCATGGGGAGGAGAGGGGGAAAAAGGAATTCCCGGCCCAGGCCCAGGTTGCCTCACCAATGAAACTAGCCCAAAACTCCAATTTTTAATATTAAATTGCCGCATAATCTTCAATTATTTCATTCCCGACAAAACCCTCTTTTTTCCGAACAACCAAGAAAGAAAACCCTAGGATCGCTCTCAAATTCTAGGGCATCACAATCTCCCCACCTTAAAAGGATTCGTCCCGAATCTAAGACACACCAAAATCAACAACAAAGTCCCCAAGGGACAAAAGACTTCTTTGCAACACAAAACATTCACACAAAGACTCAAACCGGAATAAACGACAAGCGAGTTCTCAAAACCAACACTAGCGAGAAAATGTTGATTTAGCTCAACAGAGTGCAACCTCTCACGGTTCCACCTTCACTTCAATTCCCAAATAGACCATGAAAGAAAACGGTCTCGCACTCCTTATTCCAACCACTCTCCGTAAGAAAAGCGGTACCGCCTCTAGAACCCTCTTCATCTCCCACGCACAAACGTGTTTTCACACCACAACCCTCTCTGTGGTTCGCCGTATTCAAGACGACGACAAACCAGGTGAGACATACACTCCAAGACCACCAGCTATTTGAACAAACGAGGTTAGAACCTTGCAAAAAAATTGATCTTCAACAAAAAACCAATACCCAACACTACCACCAAAAGGAAAGGCCTACTTTACAACTAGGGTTCTTAAACCCGCAAGAGACAGTAACAACCGAACAAAATCGCTATGGTTGACACAACCTCGCTCAACCTCAGCGACAGAAAGGTCCAATACACTCTGAAAAGGAAAAACAATTACTAGCAACCACCAAGTGGTCCACTAATAATTTAAACAAATTTCACCTAGGTACACATCAATGACCCAATTCTCCAAGAAGGTTTGGATTGAGTCATACACAACCTTCCTTTACTCTTCACTTTTAAACTGATTACGATCATCTACTAGCAACATCTAATATCTAATGTCATTACCAACCCACACTAAATTCCTCTTTCTTAGAAGGTTTCGCCCTCGCATTCTTCCTTTAAAAGAATCATAAACAAGTGTAGAATCATTGAGTAATCTCAACAAATAACCATTATCCCCAAATTATTCACATACAACTTTTAGAACTCCAAAGCGCTAAAAGCAACTTTGGAAAAAAATCGGCAACAACCCAAGAGTACTCATTTTATTTTTTCCTAAGCCAAATGCAAAGAAAGCTCAGATCTCTTACACCACAACCAACATATCGTAAGATATTCGTTCTTACTTCCCGTACTAGAAGGCAATTGAAATCTCGATTCGTGACATGCATGCAACTTTCCAAGAGCACTCGGATTAGTCATATATCCATATATGCCTTTCTCACCGACTGGCTCAACGACTCTTTTATCATTTAACATCTATAGACAATGTCATGTTTACTTTTCACCATTCATTCATCATGTAACAACACTATCGAATAGTCATTTACAAGACGACTTTTTCCTCTCGTAACACATGAATAAAACTCGAATAACACCGAGGATTGCGCTAATTCATATAAACTATGCTCGGCAAAGATAGTTAACAAGAAGGCACCACATCATATCAAAACCCACCAATGATAGAAAGCTAAACTTGCAAAACATCGCATTTTAACTAAAATCAATATTTTGGAAAAGAACATCGACTCCAAAGTCAAACATCTGCACAAACAACCGCCACAATTTTTTTCTCGAAAGAAAGGGAAATTCATTCCCAAAAGAGAACTCTTCACTAACCAAATTCACTTATGAAACACTCATATAATCCACCTTTTTGAAGCACTCGCAAACGTCACACACATCATGCAAATAAATCCAACTCTAGTCGAAAAGAGTTACAAATTAAATCTCAAGAATTTCCAACACAACCCACTATGTCCATCTGCTTCCTTTAAAATTAATTCCAAAGATAATTCAGTCTTGACGAAGGGGCGCGATCCACTCAAAGACTTTTGGGTGTAAATCCATACTCATAGTGCAAACTAAACAAGTTAGCCAAATCCAAAGGTTGGCATTAATCACTACGAGTTTTAGGAAACTCAAACACAAATGAAGAAACACTTCGACAAAAGTATTCAACCAAAATAGCAACCAACCAAACCAGTCCAAAAGGTTTTAGACACAGGCTCAGGATGAAAGCCACCATATCTAGTATTCCACTATACTTACCATTTAAGCATTCAATATACACTATTTACTCATCGAGAAGCCTCAATATAATTCAACCAAAAGCTACATAACCAATTCTTTCTCTAGTTACCTTTCCCAACATTTATAAATACAGTTTATGATGATTAACAAAACGTCTTCCATTCTATACTACCTCATCATGATCCCCACAGACAACACATCATATATCAATGTATTCTATATTTCAAACATAGTACTTCAACATATACTTAAGCATGATCAACGTATCAATTTTATACCATCCATACATCAACATCTTGACAATTAAAACTTGTTCAATCAATAAAATGACTTCAACCAATAAGTATTATCTCTACAAGATAAAATTAAGTAAACAGGATTCTAAGACATGCATTCATTAAGGTTAAAATCTTGCATCATGATTGTTATCCAATGTTCATCCCATCACAACATGAACTCGACATAATTCCACAGTTTTACACTTTTCTCTATTGGATCAATGGTTTCCAACAATTAGCAACCCTACCAAGTCATCAATAACAACAAATGGGCATAAACATCAACCATCAACATTACTTTTGGCTACCCTATACATAGGTGATAACAAAATTACCACCACACAACATACTAGTAGGTTGCAACAACGTAAATAGCAATTCTAATCAACTTCCAAATTAAATTCGCTAGTCAACACGATTAAATTTTCTCTATTAATCCGTTAGATTAGAACATCTTTAAACAACCAGCAAAGTTTCTTTAACAATAACCGCAGTCTACCTTATCTTAATGTTCTAACCATGCATCAGGGTTTAAAACCTTAAACATTATCGGGGGTCATAAGCACTTTTAAAGCAAAGCAACAGATTATAAGCATGTACATTAACACATTTAATCATCCCCACTACAGGGTACTCTACATCACTAGAGGTTCATTTAATCTTAAGCTAAAGGTAACAATTACACTTAATTGATTCAACTCGCAAATTAACTAAGGAGTACATCATTTCTATAAACCACATTGTTACATACTACATAACATGCTAAACAACAATTTCCACTTTTAACAAGTAATTTCAGTCAAACGAATACTTACTTTATTTGCAGCATTTTTTTTTCTTTTAATACTCAACCAAAACTCACAAAGAAGCTTGACTCTCAAATTTGCAATAGGACATGACTCCAAAACACATTTCAATCTTAAAGACTCCCAGGAGGGAACCAAGCGATCAAGTAAACCTTTACGAACAAAGGCACAAAACATAAATCGACACAACTTAACTTTTACACACGCTTCAATAACTTCTTTTAAACTCGAGCAATACACACAAGAACCAAAAGCTATACCTTTCTTTGCAAGGCAACCAACTAAACAGTGTCAAAGTCAAAAGGCGACCAAAGACGCACAACACAAAACTCCCTTCTTTGTCTTCACCCAAAGAAGACAAAACCAAGAAACACCGAAGGCACACTCATGAAAATCCAAATTCCAAACACATTTCTTCTGATTTCAATCAACTAAAACCAAGAAAACCAACCAAGACCGACCTTCAGAACGATAAAGAACATCCAAAGGAATCTACCACCAATCTCTTCTATTTGACTCCAGTCAACTACCCGATCCACGATAGAAAGGGTAAGCACTCCTCCTACAGGGGTTAATAATTCTTCGGTGATGGCGTTAACCGGCCACACCATCAAACCACACCCTTACTATGAACAAAAAGAGGTGACCGAAACACTTCGGCAACACAACCCCACTTCCTCACAAATGAAGCAACTCAATCAAATCCATCATAAATATAGCATTATACAACATCAAAAAGCATTCAACATCAAAGCTTAGATACAATATTTAAACGGAAAGCAACGGTACCCATACCCTTTCCTACTGTGCATCCATGTGTGTCAGATTTTTAAATTAGTGATTCCACTTACACAAGTTTTAATGTTGCTATCCTATGACAAAATTTTAGTTAAAACCTAGGCCATGTTTCTAAGTTATTCCACATCACATTTTAGTTGTATCCTATAGTATGACACTAAAAATACACATTCCAAGGACCTACAGCCCGCTTTGATACCAACTGTAACACCCCATAAATCTAAACTGTTGTACAAGAACAGATCGACAGCATTTCCCCTAAAACAGGATAGTACGGAAGCAATTCGAATAGGAATAATATCATGACATCAAAACTAGAGACAACGAGTCTAATTCAACCAGGTATTAACCATAAATAAAACACATCTATAAAGGGACAACCATAAACGAGAACAAGTTTAAAGGGAACAACAATAGGTCTAAATGAAATAAAATTGCATCCAACTAATGAATTATTTAAAACACTAGATCATATGAGTCGTGATGACAACAGAAAATTTATTGTGTTGCTAGCCCACCCTTCATGCTTACGTGTAACACCCCAAAATTTTGCTTTTATTAAATCCATGTGTGATTTGGTACTTTGGTGAATTTTTGGAATTTTCTGGAATTTATTTGGATTTATTTGGAATTTATTGAAATTTATTCCATTTTAAAATAATTAAAGAATTTAATTTTGCAAATAAAATTTTGTTGGAAATATTTTATTTGAGTCCCAAATACCCTAAAATATTTTCCAGAATTTTTCTGGAATTTTTCTGAGTATTTTGCTATTTTTAATGAATTAAATGAATTACTGGAAATTATTTTAAATATTAATTCGCTGGAAAATCGAGTCGGGTCAAGTACTGTTCATCCGACCGAGTCGGAACCCGAGTCGGACTCGAGTCCGACCCGAGCCACGTGATTCGGTCGAACCGCGTCCAAACCCTAGCCATTGTGGACCGTCGGATCAAGATCCAACGGTCAGGATCCGCGCCGCACCGTTCGATCGGATCCGATCCGGATCCGTGCGCGCCCGAGCCAATCGTGGCCGTTGATCGCGCCACGTGGACGGTCCTCCGTCGTCGTCTCCGCCCGAGTCCGAGCCGGACTCCGCCGCCGCCGTGAGGGATTAGGTTTCCGTTTTCCGCGCGGAAGCCGAGGCTATTTAATGCCCGGATCACACCCCGAGGACCACCTTGACCTTGCGCGGTGTTGCCTAGCCGTCGCCATCGCAGCGTTGCCACGACGCGCCCGCAATCGCTCGCCGGAGTTGTAGCACTTCTCCGCCGCGGTTTTTGCTTCGTTCCGCCGCCGTCCGCCGTCCCCCGCCGCCGTTGACCCCAGACCCGAACTCACGGCGACGAGACGCACCCGAATGGACCACTCACCTCGCCGGAGGAGCCCGCAAACGCCGTTGCGATGTCGCCGTCCCGGCTCGGCCGGCCCGGCTCACCAGACGCCATCGCTGCCGCCGAAGCTTCTCACCCGTCCGATCAAGATCCAACGTCCCAGATCACGCCATGTCATCTCACGGTGAGATCCCAATCCAAATCCCCCGATCCAATCTCGACCGTAGGATCTAGATCCAACGGTCCAGATCAAACGCTGCGTTAACCCAAACGCGTGAGAGCCGATCTAATCGGGCCGTTGATTTTCAAATCAATCGCCGAGATTGCGCCACGCGTCGGGAAGGCCGACTGGCCGCGGTCGGGCCGCCGCCCACGCTGCTGGCGTGCGTGTGACGCCGACACGCGGGGCCCGCATGTCGGGCCGCCCACCACATCGCACCATGACGCCACGCCGACGCCATGGCGGGCTCAAGATGTCACGGCCGTCTCCGAAGCGCCGACGCCAAGAATGACGCCAGCCGGTCCCACCTGTCAGCGTGGTGAGCCTCACGACGCCGCCAGTGACGCCACCCGAGGGGGACCCACCGCCGCTGACACAAGGAGCCGTGGACCGAGTCCACTGTGAGACCCGAGCCGAGCGTGGACCAAGTCTATGGACCGGTGGCGTCGACCAACCAATCAGCGGTTGCCACGTGTCCAGCCGACGCAATAATTAATTTCGAAAAAGAAAATGATTTATTAATTCGAAATAATGATTTGATTTTGTTTCAAACTTCAAACGCTTATAACTTTTGCGTTTCAACTCCGATTTGAGTGATTCAAATTTCTAAATTTGTATAAAATTGAGACCTACCTAAATATGAATTTTATTTAATTTTTGGACTAAAGTTTTTCTCTATAAAATTATTTAATTGATTATTTAAACTTTAAATAATCATAACTTTATGCTTTAACTCCAAATTTGACGATTCCAGTTTCTAAAAATTCATAAAATTATGTTCTCTCTGTTTATGGATTTTATTTGGATGATTGGATACTTTTGCCTATTGTTTATTCGTGTATTTGCTATTTGCACGCTTTACGAGTAGACGTTGAAGTGCCGGAAGGATTTGAAGGAGAAGTATTGACTCAGGATCCAACTCAAGACCAAGAACAAGTACTTTTTGAAGGCAAGTTGTGCTTTGACCATGTTGATCCTATTTCGAAATCTATTTTGATTTAACCTATTGCATGCTAGTTCAATTAGAAAATACTTTATTTAAATTTGGGGAATTAGATAAATACCAATTTGCTGTATGACACCTTGATTACTTAAATATGTGCCATGGCCCCCTTGTCACCCTAGTTGTGGTTTACTAGTTGGACATTATTAACTTGCCAACATGGGTTTTAGACCGTTGTAGAAAACTGCTTAGACCTGCTACGTGCTCATGACATGATTTTGAACAATCAAATGTTAATATTGACTTAATGATATATTGAACCTGTTTTGGAAAGGTATCATGTGATGTTGATGGCACGTGGTGCATGGTAATCAACTGGGGTTTGATAAATAGTTTTTCGACCGGGGCATGTGGCAAGAGTAATTAGGTGGGCCAGTTGTGGCATTGGGGATGTTGATTTGGTTCTTCGGGTAGTCTTGCCCTGGTCACCCTAAGGACTTAACCTTGCAAGCCTTTGAACTGGGTCTAACGTGCAACCACATGTCTGTAATGGGACGGACCTAGTTGACTAAGTTGCTAATAACGTACCTGTGGGACCTCAGGAGGTCAACTACACCCTTTGTGTAAGTTGTACGGGGGAGCGTACCGGGGCTGAGGCCAGGTACCCATCTAACGGTTGATTGGCCTAAACTTCGCCTTAGCTAAGGGAAGGGTTAGTGTGCAATAACCGGGGAGGACCACTTGTATTGTTAGAAGTTTCCGAAAGACTTTGTTACGGGAACTCGCCTTTGTGGTGTTTGACTGTATCTTGTGGGTAAAGTGCATAACCTCTGCAGAGTGTAGAATCTATTCGAATAGCCGTGTCCGCGGTATTGGACATCGCTCGGGAATTACAGTCAAGGGTTAGATTTTCTCAAAAATAACTTGGATTTGAAAGGTTGGGTTGGATTAATAATGATGTTGATGGAAATGTGGATTAGGATGGGAAAGATGTTTATTAAACTCCTTGAAAAGTTACCTATGCTATACTTGTTTCTACTGCTTTCGAATCTACTTATGTTACTTGTCAAATGTCATTTCTTCGCAGATATACCTTGAGCTATTCCTTTGTACCAAGCCATGCATATAGTATATTAGCCTGCATTCTGTGCATGACTTGCTGAGTACCAAGTACTCACCCTTGCCACAATACAACACCAGTTGAAGAGGAGACTACACCAGCTTTGGAGGAGGAGCTCCAAGAGGATCCGTCTACTTAGGGAGCGAGCCCAGTCAGTTGCCTGTGGTATACTGGATGGCGCCACGAAGTTATTTGATTTTCCGCTGCTACTATTTCTCTCTTAATAAGTTTTCGCCCTGCGAGGCGTGCATTTGTAACTTGACCATAAGGTCGAGTAACCAGTTTGACTATTTAAATAAAGTACTTTATTAGTATCGAGTGGTATGATTGTGATATTTACCGATGTTAAGACTGTGTGCACTAGCGTGTTCCTGGACTAGTGCTGAATACACAGAGGGTCCAGATTTGCAAATTCGGGGTCCCGACAGAGGTGGTATCAGAGCCATACTGACCGTAGGCTCAACCCTAAGCTAGAATGGTCGTAGTGAGGATAAAACCTATTTTCTAAAGCTAAAAATTTGTCAAGATAAGAAATGACATCTCGACTTACCCCTTCTCTCTTTCCTTGTCTCTTGCTGAATATTCCCGTACCTTGTCACGATTTAAAATTTCGAAGTTCTTACGTGAGCACTCTTGTGACAGATGGAGGGAGAGTTCAACTACGTCGATCTGGAGGTTGGTCACGCCGCGGAACTTTGGCATATGCTTGAGACTCGGAGATTTTGAGAAGCCGCAATACCAAGTGGAAGTGATCGGACAAGCGAGGATTGATCAAGGCTTGTGACGTGAAGATTGAGGTACTGCTAGGAAGAAGGGCCCAGCAATCGCTCGATACACCGCACCGCCAGGAGGTCTACAATGCAGTATGGGTATCCAAGAAGTATCACGACGAGCAATGCGGCACATTACCCGTATCTACGCCAGAGAATTGAGAGCACGGTGTTCCGTTATCACCCGCGGCAATAACCTTCTTGAACCGAAGGCGATTCGTGATGAGGATGCCATGGTTACACAGCTTGGCACGACTTGTTGTCGCCAGGAGGATGTACTCGATGATACAAGCAAAGAGCTACGTAAGGCCCGCAAGGAGATCACGGCAGAGAAGAATAGATGGCGGGAAGCTCAAGAGTATGTGTCACACCTTCGCGAAGGATTGACGAGTTAGAGACGGCATTATACGGACCAGAACTGCAGAGCGATTTTCGAGCTACACGAGCGGATCCGAGGAGTCGGATCTCGATGAGGACATCGCTTCTTCGACTACCACAGATGACACAGTTGGTCGGACACGGCAATCGTTTTGCGCCTATGCCGCAGCATCCGTACCCAGGCCGTGGAGGTTTTCTCGATGAGTGAGCGTAGGTTTTATAGAGAGACTCCTTCGCCGAGTCGCGTCATAGAATAAAGAGTCACTCTTTAGGCGTTAGACTCCAGTGTTAGTTCGATTTGGATTTTCATTGTTTGCTGAGTGTGCAGTATGTGTTGCAAGGCCCTTAGGCATTGTAAGCAACCATACCAAGTTATTAATATCAATAATAAAGTTGGACCTTAAAGTTACACCTTTCGCCCCGCATAAGTTCCATATTACTTGTCTATTCTTGATTCCCCCTCATCTCTAAAACTTAGAGCAAATCGACAGATGGTGAACACCCGCGGAAATTTTGGAAGCAATGGAAGTGGTTCTTGCCCAGCAGAAAACCCCAATGATGGAGCACCAGCACCGCCACTGGATATGCAGAATTTTGGAGCATTTTTTGCTGCTCAGACTCGATTGATGCATGCTATGATGCAACAAATGCAACACGTCATCGCCAGGCCACGCTAATCAAGTTAATCGTGACAACGCCGTAATACAAGACTGTCGAGTTCATGAGGACTCACCCACCCACTTTCTCCGGAATGCCAATCCATTGGAGGCCGATGATTGGTTAAGGTCAATTGAAAGGAAGCTACACATAGCTCAATGCATAGGAAATGAGAAGGTACTCTACGCTTCTCATCGGTTGGAAGGAACATTGCCGAATGGTGGGAGAACTTCGTGCCACGCAAGAGAACCCTCAAGATATCACTTGGGGAGAGTTCACACCGCATTCCGTCAAGATCACGTGCGAGAAGGAATCATGGACCTTAAGAAGGAGGAGTTCAGAGCATCAAGCAAGGTAATCAGCCGGTGGTCGACTATCTGAACAAGTTCACACAGCTAGCACGCTACGCACTGAGGATGTAGCGACAGATAAAGCCGCAGTCTCGCTTCATGAAGGGACTTAACTCAGACTACAAGTAGGACTGATCACCCACACCTTTCCAGATTTCCAAGAGTTGGTGAATAAGGCGCTTATTCTTGAGGACAAGCGCAAGGAACCGGATGAGAACAGAAGCGCAGAATGCAACAAACAGGATCACGCCAGGAACGCAATGGCCTCGAGAGTTGCACCAAATCAATTTTTCAGATTCCAGCCATAGAATGCTACAAGGACACCGTCACCAGCACCAAGACCCGTCAATCGTAACTACTGCACTTCACCCCGCTAGAAACGCCGCTCCAGGCAAAGAAGGAACAAGGAGACGCCTGCTACAATCGCAACGAGCCAGACATTTTGCCAACAGCTTGTCCAAAGAAGACAGCAGGAGTGACCCCGCTCGCTTTAACTTGGGAACCACCCGGCTAGGATGCCAGACCAGGAACCACATCCTGCATCGTGGTGAGAGGCCGAGTCAACCATGTCACCGCAGATGCACCGCATGCTACGGACGTCAGATCTTGGGTAAGTTACTTGTTAACTCGATTACACCTGCAACAGTTTTGTTTGACTGTGGAGCTTCGCATTCGTTTGTTTCGCAAGGCTTTGCTGCTAGAAACGATTTGGGGATTGCAAGACTTAAGTGCATGCTTTTAGTTCAAACCCCAGGTTCCGAACTCCGAACGAAAGTAGGATGTTCCGGGGTGAGAATACTAATAGATGGAATAGAGTCCCTAGCGAACCTTATAATTTTGGAGACCCAGACCTTAGACGTTATTTTGGGAATGGACTGGTTATCCAAGCACAAGGCCGTATTGGATTGTGGACGAGGGACTATCTCAGTTGAGAGCCCTTGTGGAAAGAAAGTGGAATTTCAAGCCACTGCAGTTAGAGATGGACAGATGATGGTTAACAGCACCAAGGCAATCAGCATAGAGGATGTCTTAGTAGTAAATGAGTACCCGTGATGTTTTTCCGAAGATCTACCTGGTATGCCGCCAGACAGGGACATAAAGTTTGTGATAGAGCTTGTACTGCACAAAGACCGATAGCAAAGAGACCCTATCGGATGTCCACCGAGGAGTTGGTAGAGATGAAGAAACAAATGGAAGAGTTAATGGAGAAAGGATTTATCGACCGAGTTCGTCGCCGTGGGGAGCACCGCTTTGTTTGTCAAGAAGAAGGACGGGAGTTTCAGGATGTGCATAGACTACCGTGCACTCAATGAAGTCACCGTGAAGAATAAGTATCCGCTACCTAGGATTGATGATTTGTTCGATCGGTGAGAGGAGCCGGAGTTTTCTCCAAGATTGATCTCGAGATCGGGATACCATCGATTGAAGATCCGATCGTAAGATATCCGAAGACTGCATTCTCGTCAAGATATGGACATTACGAGTTCTGATTATGTCTTTTGGATCGACGAATGCGCCAAAGATATTTCATGAATATGATGAATAAGGTGTTCATGGAATATTTGGACAAGTTTGTTGTCGTGTTCATAGATGATATCCTAATCTACTCCAAGACAGGAGGATGAACATGCCGAACACTTGAGGCGAAGTTTTGGAAAAGCCGAGGGAACAAAGCAACTCTTCGCCAAGTTTAGTAAGTGTGATTTTTGGAAGGACAAGGTGGAGTTTCTTGGACATGTAATGACCGCGAAGGAGTCGCCGTAGATCCAAGCAAAGTAGAAGCTGTGTTACATTGGGAGCAGCCGAAGACTGTGACCCAGATCCGGAGTTTCCTTGGAATGGCAGGATACTACCGCCGTTTCATTGAAGGCTTTTCGACAATTGCGAAACCTCTTACGCAATTGCTGAAAAAGGAGAAGAAGTTTGCATGGACACCAGAATGTGAGAAAGGATTTCAGAGTCAAGAAGCGATTGACATCAAGACCGGTGTTAGTTCTACCGGATGTTGCTCAAAGCTTTGATATTTATTGTGACGATCGCGCCAAGGACTTGGATGTGTCTTTGTCTGAGAATGGAAAGGTCGTCGCTTATGCATCAAGGCAGTTGAGGCCGCATGAGGAAAATTATCCGACACATGACCTAGAGTTAGCTGCCGTAGTGCATGCCTTGAAGATATGGCGTCACTATCTGATTGGAAACAGATGTGAAGTATACACGGATCATAAGAGCCTTAAGTACATATTCACCCAGTCAGATCTGAACATGAGGCAGAGGAGATGGTTAGAGTTGATCAAGGACTACAATGTTGGAATCCATTACCATCCTGGAAAGACCAACGTAGTAGCTGATGCTCTGAGTCGGAAAAGCCATACTGTGAGCATGTTGCTAGCCACAAGTCAGGATGAGCTATGTGAGGATTTCCAGAGAATGAAGATTGAGGTGGTACCTAGCGGAATCTTGGCCGCATTGGAAGAAAAGCCTACCCTAGAGGACCAGATCCGAGAAGGACAGAAGGATGATGACAAGATCCGCAGGATTAAGACCATCAAGGAGGAAGGCAAGGCAGAGGACTTCAAGTTGTATGAGCAAGGCACGTTATGGATGAAGGATCGGATTTGTGTGCCCAACAAGAAGGAATTAAAGCAACTGATTTTGGAGGAAGCCCATGACTCCAAGTATTCAATTCATCCTGGAAGCGCCAAAATGTATCAGGATTTGAAGGAAAGATTCTGGTGGCCAAGCATGAAGCGTGAAGTTGCCGAGCATGTTGCATTGTGCGATGTATGCCAGAGAGTCAAGGCAATGCATCGAGACCAACAGGATTACTACAATTTAAAATACTCCGAGTGGAAGTGGGAGGAAATCGGAATGGATTTCATTACCGGCTTGCCTAAGACTCAAGGAGGTTATGACTCCATATGGGTTATAGTGGATCGCTTGACCAAAGTAGCCCATTTTATCCCCGTGAAGACCACGTGCTCGGGGATAAGTTAGCGAGTTGTATATGATCAGATCGTCTGCTTGCACGGAGTGCCAAGGAGGATTGTATCGGATGCAGGTACCCAATTTACCTCAAGGTTCTGGAATAAGTTGCACGAAGCCATGGGAACCCGCTTAAACTTCAAGATGTACCTATCATCCACAGACGGATGGACAGACCGAAAGAGTCAACCAGATTCTGGAGGATATGTTAAGAGCATGTGCATTGGCTTATGCTACCTCTTGGGATAAGAGTTTGCCGTATGCCGAGTTCAGTTACAATAATAGTTACCAAGCTAGCTTACAGATGTCACCTTTTGAGGCACTGTATGGTCGACCCTGTCGGACGCCATTGAATTGGAATGAGACCGGCGAGCGCCGTGTCTTCGGGCCTGATATTCTTCAAGAGACTGAAGAGCAGATTGCCATGATTAGGGAAAGGTTGAAGATCGCCCAATCACGACAAAAGAGTTATGCTGACAATCGTCGCCGGGATTTGAGTTTTGAACCAGAAGAGTTTGTATACCTCAGAGTTACGCCTCTCAGGGGAGTTAAGAGGTTCCATGCCAAAGGGAAACTCGCACCCCGTTATGTTGGACCATTTAAAATTTTGAGCCACAGAGGCGAAGTTGCTTATCAGCTAGAGTTGCCACAGTCGTTAGCAGGAGTACATGACGTATTCCATGTGTCCCAGTTGAAGAAGTGTCTCCGAGTACCTGAGGAACAGACACCGCTAGAGTCAATTGAGTTGCAAGAAGATTTGACTTACAAGGAGCATCCCGTGAAGATTTTGGACACTATGGATCGAGAGACCAGAAATAAGTCAACCCGCTTTAGAGAGTTCAGTGGAGCAACCACACGGAGAGTGAAGCAACTTGGGAACGCGAAGAGGATTTGAGGAAAGAGTTTCCAAACCTATTCCTTTAGTAAGCCCTGAATCTCGGGGATGAGATTCTGTTAAGGGGGGGAGGTTTGTAACACCCCAAAATTTTGTTTTTCTTAAATCCATGTGTGATTTGGTACTTTGGTGAATTTTTGGAATTTTCTGGAATTTATTTGGATTTATTTGGAATTTATTGGAATTTATTCCATTTTAAAATAATTAAAGAATTTAATTTTGCAAATAAAATTTTGTTGGAAATATTTTATTTGAGTCCCAAATACCCTAAAATATTTTCCAGAATTTTTCGGGAATTTTTCTGAGTATTTTGCTATTTTTAATGAATTAAATGAATTATTGGAAATTATTTTAAATATTAATTCGCTGGAAAATCGAGTCGGGTCAAGTCCTGTTCATCCGATCGAAGTCGAACTCCAGTCGGACTCGAGTCCGACCGAGCCACGTGATTCGGCCGAACCGCCCAAACTCCTAGCCATTGTGGACCGCTTGATCAAGATCCAACGGCCGTAATCCGAGCCGCACTGCTCGATCGGATCCGATCCGGCCTGCGGCGCACTGAGCCAATCGTGGTCCGTTGATCGCGCCACGTGGGACGGGTCCTCCGTCGTCGTCTCCGCCCGAAGTCCGAGCCGGACTCCGCCCGCCGCGCCCGCCGCCGTGAGGATTAGGTTTCCGCTTTCCGCGAAGCCGAGGCTATTTAATGCCCGGATCACACCCCGAGACCACCTTGACCTTGCGCAGCCGTTCTAGCCGTCGCCGCCGCGGTTGCCTCGACGCGCCCATCGCTCGCCGGAGTTGTAGCACTTCTCCGCCGCGGTTTTGCTTGCTCGCCGCCGTCCGCCGTCCCCCGCCGCCGTTGACCCCAGACCCAAACTCACCGCGACGAGACGCACCCGAAGGGACCACTCACCTCGCCGGAGGAGCCCGCAAACGCCGTTGCCGTTCGTTACCGCTCCCGGCCCCGGCCACTCACCACAGACGCCATCGCCGTCGCTCGAAGCTTCTCAGCCGTCCGATCAAGATCCAACGTCCCAGATCACGCCACGTCATCTCACGGTGAGATCCCAATCCAAATCCCCAGATCCAATCTCGACCGTAGGATCTAGATCCAACGGTCCAGATCAAACGCGTTAACCCAAACGCGTGAGAGCCAGATCTAATCGGGGCCGTTGATTTTCAAATCAACGGCCGAGATTGCGCCACGCGTCCGGGAAGGCTGACCGCCGCGGTCAGCGCCGTCCACGCGCGCGTGCGTGTGACGCTGACACGCGGGGCCCGCATGTCAGCGGCCCAGCCACACTGCACCATGACGTCACGCTGACGTCATGGCGGGCTCAAGATGTCACGGCCGTCCCAGCCGAGCGCCGACGCCAAGAATGACGCTGGCTGGTCCCACCTGCTGCCATTGGTCGAGCCTCACGACGCCAAAGCGACGTCACCCGAGGGGGACCCACCTGTCAGTGACACAAGGAGCCGTAGACCGAGTCCACGGTAGACCCGAGCCAAGCGTGGACCAAGTCTATGGACCGGCTGACGTCAGCCAACCAATCAGCGGTTGCCACGTGTCCAGGCTGACGCAATAATTAATTTCCGAAAAAGAAAATGATTTATTAATTCGAAATAATGATTTCAGATTTTGTTTCAAACTTCAAACGCTTATAACTTTTGCGTTTCAACTCCGATTTGAGTGATTCAAATTTCTAAATTTGTATAAAATTGAGACCTACCTAAATATGAATTTTATTTAATTTTTGGACTAAAGTTTTTCTCTGTAAAATTATTTAATTGATTATTTAAACTTTAAATAATCATAACTTTTATGCGTTTAACTCCAAATTTGACGATTCCAGTTTCTAAAAATTCATAAAATTATGTTCTCTCTGTTTATGGATTTTATTTGGATGATTGGATACTTTTTGCCTATTGTTTATTCGTGTATTTGCTATTTGCACGCTTTACGAGTAGACGTTGAAGTGCCTAAGGATTTGAAGGAGAAGTATTGACTCAGGATCCAACTCAAGACCAAGAACAAGTACTTTTTGAAGGCAAGTTGTGCTTTGACCATGTTGATCCTGTTTCGAAATCTATTTTGATTTAACCTATTGCATGCTAGTTCAATTAGAAAATACTTTATTTAAATTTGGGGAATTAGATAAATACCAATTTGCTGTATGACACCTTGATTACTTAAATATGTGCCATGGCCCCCTTGTCACCCTAGGTCTGGTTTACTAGTTGGACATTATTAACTTGCCAACATGGGTTTTAGACCGTTGTAGTAAACTGCTTAGACCTGCTACGTGCTCATGACATGATTTTGGACAATCAAATGTTAATATTGACTTAATGATATATTGAACCTGTTTTGGAAAGGTATCATGTGATGTTGATGGCACGTGGTGCATGGTAATCAACTGGGGTTTGATAAATAGTTTTTCGACCGGGGCATGTGGCAAGAGTAATCAGGTGGGCCAGTTGTGGCATTGGGGATGTTGATTTGGTTCTTCGGGTAGTCTTGCCCTGGTCACCCTAAGGACTTAACCTTGCAAGCCTTTGAACTGGGTCTAACGTGCAACCACATGTCTCAGAATGGGACGGACCTAGTTGACTAAGTTGCTAATAACGCACTGTGGGACCTCAGGAGGTCAACTACACCCTTTGTGTAAGTTGTATGGGGGAGCGTCTGGCCGAGGCCAGTACCCATCTAACGGTTGATTGGCCTAAACTTCGCCTTAGCTAAGGGAAGGGTTAGTGTGCAATAACCGGGGAGGACCACTTGTATTGTTAGAAGTTTCCGAAAGACTTTGTTACGGGAACTCGCCTTTGTGGTGTTTGACTGTATCTTGTGGGTAAAGTGCATAACCTCTGCAGAGTGTAGAATCTATTCGAATAGCCGTGTCCGCGGTATTGGACATCGCTCGGGAATTACAGTCAAGGGTTAGATTTTCTCAAAAATAACTTGGATTTGAAAGGTTGGGTTGGATTAATAATGATGTTGTTGGAAATGTGGATTAGGATGGGAAAGATGTTTATTAAACTCCTTGAAAAGTTACCTATGCTATACTTGTTTCTACTGCTTTCGAATCTACTTATGTTACTTGTCAAATGTCACATCGCAAATATACCTTGAGCTATTCCTTTGTACCAAGCCATGCATATAGTATATCAGCCTGCATTCTGTGCATGACTTGCTGAGTACCAAGTACTCACCCTTGCCACAATACAACACCAGTTGAAGAGGAGACTACACCAGCTTTGGAGGAGGAGCTCCAAGAGGATCCGTCTACTTAGGGAGCGAGCCCAGTCAGTTGCCTGTGGTATACTGGATGGCGCCACGAAGTTATTTGATTTTCCGCTGCTACTATTTCTCTCTTAATAAGTTTCGCCCTGCGAGGCGTGCATTTGTAACTTGACCATAAGGTCGAGTAACCAGTTTGACTATTTAAATAAAGTACTTTATTAGTATCGAGTGGTATGATTGTGATATTTACCGATGTTAAGACTGTGTGCACTAGCGTGTTCCTGGACTAGTGCTGAATACACAGAGGGTCCGGATTTGCAAATTCGGGGTCCCGACATTACGACTCACGTGCGCTACCTGAAAACATCAAAACAGCAAGTAGTGAGATTGGGTAATCTCAGCAAGCGGAACAACTAATACAAATAAAACATCCACCATATATCTATCATTCCATATTCTTCATATACAATACCACATCAAAGAGTCCACATTCCTCATATACAATACCACATCAAAGTGTCCACACCACTTCAGTAAAATGCATATGATTGATGCACATGCTTATGCCATGTTCCTCCTCACCGTGCCCTTTCTCAAGAACACACGGTGTTGTACCGGTATGGTCGCGCACGCTGGCGTCGACAAACTTCCAATGCATGATTATGCAGTTAATGCTTCATTCATGAATTCATTCATAACTCCTCCCACTGAGTCCACATGTTTGCATATCATCATATAGCATGGATAGAAAACAAATATCATAGAGATGAAATGTTTAGACAATTCATCCGGTAAACAACATCCTTCTTCACCTTACCTCAAAGCAAGTGATTAAACCATGTATGATTGCTGTAATTGGAGTTTATAATGAAGGCGAAGCAAACAACAATGTATAGCTTAACAATACAACTACTTCCACTTGCCTTTACCGACGTGGACGATGAACCTAGTTACGCCCAACAGTGGCACCACCTGAACAAACATTATTTCAGTACATAGTGACATCACAATTCATCACACAATTCAAACACACGCTTCCTACTCCCCGTTCCCATTTAAACGCCAAAAACCCCGATCTGTCCGAATCGAACAGCAGCACCCTCTCTTCCCAATTTCGTATCTTTTTTCTACTGTTCATAAAAATACAAAAAAATTACAGTAGCTATATATTGACTAGATCTACAACTTTCATGAAGGTCACAAATTTCAATTCCACTGTTAAATATGCCTAAACAACCGTCCAACACAGTGGACGAAATCTGTTTCCAAATTCTGTTCGTCATCTTCCAACAGCGATAAATCTCAGACAAACGCCCAAAAAATTCTGAAAAAATTACAGAAGCTAGGTCTCGACGTTATCTACAACTTTCTAGTTATAGGTTTTTGCATGAAAAATCATCTATGCCACGTAAAACGCAAAACAAACCGCACTGCACAATCTTCCCTTCCAAAAACAGCACCACGTGAACATCTACCCTTCTCCCCCATCAAGATCCATCCAAACCACTCACCACCAGATCTAATACACTCCTAATCCCTAGGTAGAACAGGGGTAAAATATTGGGAATTTTACCTTGAGTTCCCCCTTGCGAACCCACGAAGAACGCGCGACGATCCCCGTAACGGAAATCTGTTCGTCCTCCTCGCCTCCACGGATCCTCTTCTCGTTTTCTCCTTCGCGTTTCGCGGTGGATCTTGAGCCACCACGCAGGGGAGGAAGAGGAGGGGGTGCGGCTGCTAGGGGGGAGGAAGGGAGGCGCCTTAGGGTTTGGGGGGAGGGGGCGCCACTTAAAGGGGGAGGTGGGCCGGCCCACCAAGGCATGGGGAGGAGAGGGGGAAAAAGGAATTCCCGGCCTAGGCCCAGGTTGCCTCAGCCCAGTGGAAACTAGCCCAAAACTCCAATTTTTAATATTAAATTTCCGCATAATCTTCAATTATTTCATTTCCCGACAAAACCCTCTTTCTTTCCGGAACAACCAAGAAAGAAAACCCTAGGATCGCTCTCAAATTCTAGGGCATCACAACAAAGCATGACACCAAGCTACTGAAGTTCAGAGTATGTCATTCGAAGTCATATCCAAAGGCATATTTCAATTTTTGCTAACTAGCTCAAAAGAAATTATACTAATTTTGCATGATTTCAACAATAGCAACACTTAGCACAATTTCAAGACTAGAAACAAAGCCAAAGTAAGGAGCAAATGGATATACTAGACTTCAACCTAGTCAACACTTTGGGAAGCTACACGTCCATAAGAGAAGCCTCATGCTCAATCATCTCTTTAAATGCAAATTTTTAGATTAATGCTCATAAAGCGGTATGAGAGAGTTAGGCTTAGTGAAGCACATCCTCGACTAGGAGCCATCAACAAAGGCCTCGTAAGCTTCACTCTCCTCCACAAACCTTTTAGTGTTTAGAGAGTTTATCCTAGAGAAACACAACCTGGACTAGGAGCCATCAACATAGGTCTCCTAGGCATCACTCTCTTCCTCTAGTTCTTTTTGCTTTTTTCGGTGTATTGACTCAAGCCATTAGCAACCATCTCAAGCAAGAAGCTTAAAAGAGTGGTTTTGGTCATACACACTTCATTTCAAGTTCATCCCAAGTGCAATGGGAAGCAGTCTCATGAATAAAGAGTGTTGAGTTCAATTTTAGCACAAAAGAGTCAATTTATATTTTCAGCACTTAGATTCATGAGCATTGTTGAGGATTCTAGAATGAAACAATGTAGCTAACCCAAGTTGCTCTAGGGACTCTAGTAGAAACCCACTATTTCAATAAGCATGGCATAAGCATCTAGTGAAGAAATATAGCAAGTAAAAGCCAAGTTTCATCAAGTTTTCAGGAAAGCTCAATTTAAAATGTTGACTAGTTTCACATGATATACCAAATTGGATATGACATAGATTAGCAAATATATTCAGAAAAGTAGCTAGGTGCAACATATCTCAATTTTATCAATTGCATCATAGACAAAGCTTGTAAATGAAAAATAAGTCTATATGCAATGCAAGAGAATCAATTCCAAGCTCCCCCTCAACAAGTGAGTCGATTAAGCACAAAATCTGATTCAAGTTGAGTTATTAGCAATTTTAGATTCCAAAAAGATGAATTGAACTCAACTGAAACCAGAAGAACAGAAATGAGAAGAAGGAATCAAGAAACTGACAAATGGGTAATCTATGAGCATAGATAAGATGAAGAGAAATACTAACACTCAGACTCGCTCTCACCTTACCCATATGACTTATATAGAAAAGTTACATCTCCAACTCCAACCCAAGAGCAAACACAGACCCTGTCTACCCAGGGGCCCAACACCTGCTAGACCTAAAAGACTGTGAGTGAGCTCAACCGAGAAAAAGAAAGAATAGCACCCTAAAGCATAAGGTGAGAGGTCCATGCCGAGGCATGCCAGAAGTCTAGGTGAAGAGGACTCAACCAAAAAGAAAAGAATCCCAAAGATACCCAGAAGGAACAGAAGAAAATGCTGAATATACACATATAGACATATAATACACATCAGCTCCCCATCAATATATGCCATATGGGCTCATAATCCCAAGCTCCCCTCTCAAGGCAACAAATCTAGATCTATCCAAAGGCTTGGTGAAGATGTCAGCCAACTGGTGGTCACTCTCCACAAACTGAAGCACTATGTCACCCTTCTCCACATGGTCTCTAAGGAAGTGATATCGAATATCAATGTGCTTGGTCCGAGAGTGCTGCACTGGGTTCTTAGCAATGTGAATGGCAGATGTGTTATCACAAAAGAGTGGAACACACTCTGTTGATAACCCATAGTCCCGCAGGGTCGATCTCATCCAGAGCACCTGGCTACAACAACTGGCTGCAGCGACATACTCGGTGGACTGAGCAACTCCGGACTACTTCCTAGAGGACCAAGAAACAAGAGAAATGCCAATAAATTGACAAGTGCCAGAAGTGTTCTTCCTATCTATCCTACAGCCAGCAAAGTCTGCATTGGAAAAGGCTCGAAGGGACAGACAGGAGGAGGAAGAGTACCAGATACCATAATCAATGGCAGCTCGAAGGTACCTGAAAATGCGCTTCACCGCCTGGCGGTGAGAGGCACGAGGATAAGCCTGAAATCGAGCATAAAGACATACAGAGAAGTGTATGTCAGGTCTCGAGGCAATGAGATACAAGAGAGAGCCGATCATGCTCCGGAACTCCTTTTGATCAACTGGCTCACCATCCTCGTCAGGATCGAGGACAGCAGTGGTAGCCATAGGAGTTTTGACTGGCTTCCCATCAGACATATCAAAGCGCTTCAGGAGGTCTCGAGTGTACTTGCCTTGATGCAAGAATGTACCCTCCCGAGTCTGCTTAATCTGGAAGCCAAGGAAGTAGCTCAACTCGCCCATCATGCTCATATCGAACTCAGTACTCATCACATCTGAGAACTGAGTAACGAGCGAATGCGAGAAACCACCGAAAATGATGTCGTCGACATAAATTTGGACTAGGAGAAAGTCCGAATCAGAATGTCTGACGAAAAGAGTCTTGCCCACTTGACCCATACGAAAACCATGACTCAAGAGATACGACTTAAGCCTCTCATACCAAGCTCGTAGGGCTTGCTTAAGTCCATACAAAGCATTGGAAAGCTTGAAGACATGGTTTGGGTACTTGGGGTTCTCAAATCCTGGAGGCTGTCTGACATACACCTCTTCATCAATGAAGCCATTGAGGAATACACTCTTGACATCCATTTGATAAAGCTTGAAGCCCTTGGATGCTACGAATGCAAGAAGGGTCCTAATGGCCTCTAGTCTAGCTACAGGGGCAAAAGTCTCCTCGAAATCGAGGCCCTCAACTTGGGTGAAACCCTGAGCGACTAGTCTAGCCTTGTTCCTGGTTATAACTCCATCTTCACTCTGCTTGTTTTTAAACACCCACTTGGTTCCAATGATATTGTGACCAGATGGGGGCTTGACAAGCTGCCAAACTTTGTTCCTTTCAAAGTTCTCAAGTTTCTCATGCATAGCATTAATCCACGACTCATCGGATAATGCATGAGAAACGTCCTTTGGCTCAAAAGAGGCAACAAAGGCAGAGTGAAGGCAGAAAGAGGACATTCCGGACTTAGAGCGAGTGACTCGCTCAAACAGATCTCCAATGATCTGGTCAGGTGGATGAGCCTGCTGAATGTGGCGAGGAGGTCCAGAAGCAGAAGTGACCTCTATCCTCTCATGGGAGAAGTAAGAACAGAGTCACTAGCTGCCGAAGAGTCTAAGGATAAGGGCTGATCTCCTTGAGGTGCGGAAATGGAAATGGGAGGCACCTCGGGAGCAGGAATGGTGACTGGATCAGGCATGTGCTTCATGGCCTCCAGTGCCATAGAAGTAGACGACTCCGAGCTGTACAGCGACACGGAGGAGTTACTTTCCTATGACCAGCTCAATGATGTTTTTATCAAGCTACGAAATTTTCCTTCCAAGTCTAGAGCTAGGTGTTTGGAACTAGAGAAGGAAGTAGGTACCTTATCTCGGGAGTTAGCTTCACTTAGATCTTGTCCCTCCCGAGACTCGATAGTCAGATTTTGTGATGCTTTGCTTGTGGAGTTGGAGAACCTAAGGACCCTACATGACAGTGTGGTTTCTGATCTTGAGGCTCTTAGGTCGAAGGATGCTAGCACATGTTCTATTGATCCTATTCCTGCTGATGCTAGTTTTCTTTATGCTCACACTACTGCATCTTGTGCTAATTGCCCTAAATTGCTTGCTGAAATTGATGCCATGAGCTCACATCTTAGGAAGATTTCTACTAGAAATGATGAACTTGAATCATATGCTTCTAAGGACCAAGTCAGCTCATGTGAGGGCTGTAAGCAACTAAAACTTAACAATGATGCTTTGACTGTCAAATGTGCTAAATTTGCTAACGACTTACTAGTTAAGTCACCAACTGGTTGCTTGCTGTGTGTTGGGGTTAAGGAGGACGTGGTCAAAGTCCATTAAGAGCTTAGGAAGAAGTTAGAAGCCCAGATTGGTAGGATTAGAGATGCTCCCTGTGTGCCTTGCGAGTCCCTCAAGATTGAGGTTACTGTTTATAGGGAGAGATTTGCTCGTGCTGTTCGTTCTTCTACATCTTGCTCTTCTTCTTCTACTCCTTCCCCCTGCTCTTCTTGTGCCTCACATTTTCGAGAGTGCCAGTACCTTATGAGCACCCTCGAGAAATTTGTAGGAGGCAAAAAAAAAGCTCAATCTCATTTTAGATCAATCCAAAATTAGCAGATTCAATCAAGGTCTAGGATTTGATTCCTTGGAGCACGTACAGGCGCATCCGCCTACTGTTTTGCGCGCCTCCAAGAGTGGAGAGATCGTGGTTGCTCCTCAAACGAGCACCACTGTGTTTAGGTCAGCAGGAGTTGTTCACGGGATCTCTGACGAGAAGGATGCTTCTCCTGTTGCTTCCGCCCCCAAGGCGAAGTATACATGCACCTTCTGTCAAAAGGATGGACGTCTTGTTGATTTCTGCTTCAGACGTGCCAAGATCATTCGGCGTGAGCGTGTTAGTGCCCTTAGGGGTATTCAGGGTCATCCACAGATTCTGAGTGCTCCTAAGGCACCCACTGCTTCTAGACAGGTTAGGGATTTGTATGTTTTTGGATAGCGTATGGGGCTTGGTTTTTAGGCTTCTAGCTCTGATACCAATTGAAATACCGAGATGGCAATCAGAGGGTGGGTGAATGATCCCAAATAAAATTTGCCCCACTCAAATTACTCAAAACAATCCCGCAAGAAAACCGGTGCTCCTCAAATTCGCGAAACCCGCAAAAACCGGAACGACTCGACAACTATGTGTATCCTGAGTTTGCATGGATGAGAACCATGAATCATGTGAGGGATTTGTAAATCACAATCCTGGTTGTTAAGTTTCCAAAATAAAGAGGAATTAATTCAAAGACTTCTTTTCTAAAAGAGATCAAGCATAATCACCAAAAAATCCTCTTTTAGAAAAGCAAAAGCAAATTTTTCAGGAGTGGTCCCCACTTGGAGCAGGTAATTGGTGGATTTCTGTTGCTCCAAAATTTTTGGGAATTGTTCACCTTATGAGAAGATGAGTCATGAAGCACTCCACCAAAAATCACCTCCAAAAGCCTTATATAAAAATCATGAAACATCACGGACTACAGACAATCAGGAACTTCGATCAGGAAATTTGGGGCTCGGTTTTCACCGCATAGCTCCCAAACGGTGCAATAAATGGACTCCACAATTTTTCCAAAGATGGATATATGAGTCACGCACATTCCCCAATAAGAATCAATCAAAAAGGATTTATCTAGATTTTTCTAAAAATCAAAGACTGACTGCTGCGCGAAGAACAACTTCTGGACAGATTTGCGATCTTGATAGAAACTTGACAAATAAACTCTTGCGGCATACGAACTTTGGCAAATGGACTTAATCCTGAGCGAAGATCCAAATAGAATATAGAAGGAGGTGAATGCGAATCGCTCAAGTCAAGAACAAAATCCAGCAATCATAAATGTAAATACGGGAATGTAAATGCTGAATTTAATACATGAAAGTAAATGCCGAAAGTAAAGACATAATGCAAATTGCAAGAATTAAATTGCGAGAAAATAAATTTGGCTCTTGGAACTTCTATTTCATTCAGAGATGTGTGATTACAAAGCCTCACTTTATGTGGACAAAGCTCAAAGGAGCAACACAACAACTCAAAGAATGAATGGGCATGGAGGCCTCCCTCCACCCCTCTATTTATACTACTCTTGGGCCACCTACCACCCTTGGATGAATCTCAAACCCTAGAGCACTCCACCAAGGGCTAGGATTAACCCACTCACTCCACCATGCAAGGGACACCCAAAACCCTACACACTTAATGGGTTTTCTTGCACGGTTTTCAAAGCATACTACTAGACCCGCTATCCTATCAACTAGACTGCGATCCAACGGCCCTCATCGATCCTCGCGGCATCTAGCTAGTCTCATCCCCTTTCCTTATCTTCTTTGACTTGTACGGACTCCGTCTCCGATCATCTTCCGGCGATCTCCAACCGTCTGGACCTCCGACGCACCTCGCCTAGTCCCGGTCATCATCCGCCTCACCATGACCTAGCACCGTCGTCCTGCAACCATCAAAAACAAGGAAAACCATCACATAGCATTGTCCAATAATATGCAATAAACATCACAAATGCTCACAATTAATCATGTCTCACTCATCAGTTGGTTCTACCGCCAGCCAAAGGCCGGCAGTACCACAAGAGACCAACACAACCCCAATTGCTCCTTTTGAATTCTGATTTAAATCAAACTCAAACATGAGCACACCTTGCTCAAATAAAGTCAAATACTCATCACAAATATGGATGGACCTCCACATGGTCCTTCACCTTGTCAGTTGCCTATTGAATAATATGGGCCAAGGCATATTATTAAGTTTTTGTATCTTCCGCTGCACTCTATTATGGCCTCCAAGGTCTTATTGTATAAACAATATTAATGTGTTATGATATTGTGTATAAATGCGATGGCAATATCGTAAATATGCTGCCTAGCCACTGATCATGAGACTAATACAGTGCGCACATGAGATATTCTCGGTATACTATGCCAGAAGAGAGTCTCAGCATAGAGAGAGAAAGGGGAATATTTCAATAATACTCCTCTATGAAAGACTGACAAGCGGGCTCGCAGATTATTCCAAATTTCTTTTAATTTTTGAAGTTTAAGAAAATACCCAGAGACACTAAAAAGTGGGCCCTCGGTCTATATACTGGTTTCATGGACAAAGTGCATGGTCTATGGTGAACTCGGTGCATAGTATAGTACTCTGGCAAGTGGGTCCCATGTGTCATAGACATGCCTCGTGGTGGACTAGATCTACATGGATTGATCTAGGGTTTTAATTGGCATGGCTGCTGATGTGGCTAACATGTGGCACACACATGGCAATAGACATGTGACTGACTCGGCACAGCTGCCTCCATGTGTCGCGGACATGGTTGCCGTGTAGGCGATTGCGAGACTGGGACTTAGAGTCATCGGCGGAACGACGGCAAACGGCGACGCAACTCCTGTGTTCTTGCTGGCGGGGCTTCTGGACATGTGGGTGGTACCATATGAGAGATCTCGGCAAGGTGAACACAATGACGTGAGTGTCATGGACAATGGTGACTAGCGATGAGCGACAGTGCGCGACGGCTTCCATGGCGACAGCGACCTCTAGCGATATGCTCCGTCGACACGAAGGCGCAATTGGTAGAATACACGATGACAAACAAGATGGTATATATAGATAATGAAGAAAGAGACTCACCGACAGTGGCGAAATCCGACAAGAAGCACAGCAATCACACTTGCAAAGATCTCTATATCCAGGTTCAACGGCAATGGGATTTAACAAAAAGGATTTGGGCTTTGGTTGAAGAACTCCTAGCGATACATGCAAACTATTTATTGGGGCCTCATCGTGCATGAGTCGTGGAGTTTGATGAGTACACAATGGCATGCATGGCACGGACTCACAGTTCATCATAGAGACAAAGAATAATGCTCTGACACGGTGTGATGTGCGTGGTAGTCTGGGCTATGGCGAGGAGATGAACCAAGGAAATAGGCTGCGCGACGTGGGCTAGCTCACGGGAGACAGACCGTGTCGAGGGAAAGAGGATTGGGCCGACAGGTTGGGTTTCGGCCCACGAGCCATTTCATCTTTTTAATTAGTTTTTCTTTTTAGAAAATACAAAAGATATTAAATAAAATAGCAAATGCACTAAATAAATTCTCAAAAAAAAATCTAAAAAATACTTCCAAGCACAACAAACCTAAATAAAATAATTTTGACTATTGTTCACTTGAGCATTAATTATATTAAGTCATTTTGGAATTTAGAAAGTCACATATTAAGCTTTAATTAGTGAATGAAATAGTGAAAAGTTTGAGACGTAAATAAAATTAAGCTTTAATTAGTGAATGAAATCTATTTTGATTTAACCTATTGCATGCTAGTTCAATTAGAAAATACTTTATTTAAATTTGGGGAATTAGATAAATACCAATTTGCTGTATGACACCTTGATTACTTAAATATGTGCCATGGCCCCCTTGTCACCCTAGGTCTGGTTTACTAGTTGGACATTATTAACTTGCCAACATGGGTTTTAGACCGTTGTAGTAAACTGCTTAGACCTGCTACGTGCTCATGACATGATTTTGGACAATCAAATGTTAATATTGACTTAATGATATATTGAACCTGTTTTGGAAAGGTATCATGTGATGTTGATGGCACGTGGTGCATGGTAATCAACTGGGGTTTGATAAATAGTTTTTCGACCGGGGCATGTGGCAAGAGTAATCAGGTGGGCCAGTTGTGGCATTGGGGATGTTGATTTGGTTCTTCTGTAGTCTTGCCTGGTCACCCTAAGGACTTAACCTTGCAAGCCTTTGAACTGGGTCTAACGTGCAACCACATGTCTCAGAATGGGACGGACCTAGTTGACTAAGTTGCTAATAACGCACTGTGGGACCTCAGAGGTCAACTACACCCTTTGTGTAAGTTGTATGGGAGCGCATCTGGCCGAGGCCAGTACCCATCTAACGGCTGATTGGCCTAAACTTCGCCTTAGCTAAGGGAAGGGTTAGTGTGCAATAACCGGGAGGACCACTTGTATTGTTAGAAGTTTCCAAAGACTTTGTTACTGAACTCGCCTTTGTGGTGTTTGACTCAGTATCTTGTGGGTAAAGTGCATAACCTCTGCAGAGTGTAGAATCTATTCGAATAGCCGTGTCCGCGGTATTGGACATCGCCGAATTACAAATAAGGGTTAAATTTTCTCAAAAATAACTTGGATTTGAAAGGTTGGGTTGGATTAATAATGATGTTGTTGGACATGTGGATGAGGATGGGCAAGATGTTTATTAAACTCCTTGAACAGTTACCTCTGCTATACTTGTTTCTACTGCTTTCGAATCTACTTATGTTACTTGTCAAATGTCAAGCATCGCAAATATACCTTGAGCTATTCCTTTGTACCAAGCCATGCATATAGTATATCACCGCATTCTCAGGCATGACTTGCCGAGTACCAAGTACTCACCCTTGCCACAATACAACACCAGTTGAAGAGGAGACTACACCGGCTTTGGAGGAGGAGCTCCAAGAGGATCCGCTCTACTTAGGGAGCGAGCCCAGGTTGCCTGTGGTATACCTGGATGGCGCCACGGTTATTTGATTTTCCGCCGCTACTATTTCTCTCTTAATAAGTTTTACTGCGAGGCGCAGTGCATTTGTAACTTGACCATAAGGTCGAGTAACCAGTTTGACTATTTAAATAAAGTACTTTATTAGTATCGAGTGGTATGATTGTGATATTTACCGATGTTAAGACTGTGTGCACTAGCGTGTTCCTGGACTAGTGCTGAATACACAGAGGGTCCGGATTTGCAAATTCGGGGTCCCGACAGAGGTGGCAGCCAGCGGTGGGGACGTGGGTGTTGGAGTCTTGGAGATATGCCCTAGGGCAATCATAGAGATGATTATATTTTTTTTATGTTCATAATTTATTATCTTGTTCTTCAAATAATATCATTATCATTTATTAGCAAGTATGTGGCTTGTTTGTGAAATTCTACGTATAACTTTGTGATGATTATTCTAAAATGATCCCTAGTCGATAAATATATGAGGACATATATGAATGGACTAGCATAAGGAGTATTAACCAATAATATGGACACGTGTTAGAGAACATAGAGTTGGATCGACCCACCTTGAGATAATGCAAGAATGTTGTATTCTTACTTGTCATCAGATGGTCTCATATTCAATGTGTATGCTATATCCTTAGACTTGAAGTTGACGCATGTACTTAAGATGTGTAATGACTTACTTAAGGGTTGACAAATGCTACTCCGTAACTGGGTAGTTATAAATATAGTTTTCGGGTTTATCGTGAAGTATGCTACGAGGCATGGTTGCTCAAGATGTGATTTGCCCTTCCATAAACAGGAGAGATATCTCTAGACCTCTCGAGTGGTCGGATTTCGAAAATGCATAACCATACTCCTCGCGGTTAAAAAGTTAACCATAGTTAGGATTACGAGTCACATAATTGAGAAAGATTGGTCGAGCTACGTAAACAATAATGGCACATACTCACCTTAAGCTTGACCGATATCATGAGGCAAAGAAAAATGCATATTACCAAGCATTGTTAAAGTTTATCCGATGTAATCTTTACATATACTCATGAGTCGGCACGTTCTGCTACCGCTACCGATTAATGGTCAAGTAAGAGTAATCGGGTTATATCTAAGTATACGTGAACCTATAGAGTTGCACACTTAAATATAATTTGGATGGTAATCCAAATTTTAATGAGCCTCTAATGTAGAAATCTATTGTAGGGCGTTTATTTAAAAGGAGGAGGTTGCTGATTTTGTGATTACGAGACTCCATAGGAATTCCTAATTCCCGAAATCACTGAATGCTGAATTGCTGATGGCGATCGCTGGGATTCCGTCATCCGCCCAACCAAGCAACGTCAGCATATTTCTCTGACATCTTGATTCCGACAGAAGGCTTGATAATCCTTTTTACCTTCAAGATTTGACTTAAAGTATACTACTAGCAATATGCACTTCGTAAGAAGAAGAAGATACAGCTCGTGTAGTTGAAAGTTGAGACCCAATTTGATCTAGCCATGTTGTAATTTGGGTGCTAACCACAGTCGCTACATGGCAGTGCCAAATACTAGAAGGGAAAATATAAGAGAAACTTGACCATTTGCCCCAAAGTTGAGAGGCTACTGATAAAATGCCCTGCAGTACATACATGGTAACCGATAAAATGCCTAAAAGTTGGCGTGCGAATTGATCATTTGCCATTTTTGCATTTTGAATCAATTTCTGAATCGTTTGCTCCCTATATGACTGAAATGCCGCTCCTTTTCTTTCCACTCCTCTCCTCAGATACATCGGTGAGCCGCCGACACGATGGATGGAGTCCCTCTCGAGCATCGTCAGCGACAGCAGCTGGTCCATGTGCAGCTGGGCGCCCCCCTTGGACTCGCTCGCCCTCGACAGCAGCTGCACGACAAAAGAGTAGTGCAGACGGCGACGCCATGGGTGAGAACCGGGCCTTTTGTACGGTTTAAAAGCCAAGGGAATAAAAAAATATTAAAATTCGAAAAGGGCAAATCATCTATTGGTCTCTCGACCTTTTGTGTGGGGTTTAAGAGCCCAGGGAATGAAAAAACACTAAAATTCGAAATAGGGAAAATCATCTATTGGTCTCTCAACTTTGGGAAATTTTATTTATTGTCCTATAATGGATGGCTTCTCAACTTTGAGGCAAATCGTCAATTATCTTAAAATATGGTGGTAGACGAAGTCAATTTAGCAATTGCCTTCTCCTGATTCTTTGCTACAAACACTGTAGAACGGTCCGGTAGATCCCCCATGGTAATCACGAAAGTCACAAACCATTGCCTAGCCAAATGATTCTGCTTGCACTTGGTAAACGTCTCGACCATTTTTTTTATTGGCATGTGGACCTCAACTTTGACTATATTTGAAACCAGATCGCGATCAGGATTGGACTGGAGTGGCAAGACAAAAAACCACGAAAACTGGAAACGAAGAGCGGAAGAGATGATGCTTAAAATAGAGTTGTCGAGTTCGTTGGTCCGAAGGAAAAGATAGGAGATTTTAAAACCACAAAGTAAATACAAGAATTGCAAATTCCCTCAAGGTTCCACTCATTTTTTTTTTCTATTTCTTTTCAAATTCCTTTAAAACGATAGGAAAACGCTATTCCAATAATTTTAATCTGCTTCAAACTATAGCATCGAAATTCCCCCGCAAACGTCGATACTTTTCCTACAATGTAAAACAAAGGGCGCTTTCAAGAGTTCCTCTAGATGTGGTTCAGTTCGAATGTTGTATAGCTCACCACACTTCGAGGTTTTTCTTCGAAAAATTCTAACCAAAACTCAATCAAACTTATGCTAGACAACACCAGCCACGGCTCATGGAGATGGACACGAGGATATGTGATGTGCCTGATTTTTCTTAAAAAATAAACCAAACTAATACAGGTAGGGCCTGAAAAAAAATTTGGAAAAATTGGTATTCTATACAACATGTGCCCTCTATTTACAAATCTACACAACATAATTGGATATTTACAGAAATCACCACCTTACCCGAAATTAGGAATTTCATGTACCCATTCCCGAAAATAGGAATTTCGGTTTTGCTGTATTTGAAATCAGTATTTGCGGGTATACTGTAAACGAAAATAGGAAATTCGGGTATAGCCATACCCGAAAATGGTGATTTCGGGTATGAGGTGGCACCCTCATACCCGAAAATGGGGATTTCGTGTATGAGCTGGCTCTTTTTTTTTTTTGCTTTTTCGCTTTGAAGGAGACGGTGGAGTTCATTGCCTGCAGTCTGCACATGGCATGTTGGTTCATGGGCGAAGGAAAGCATCTGCATGCGTTTGAGAAAAGAAGAGAAAGGAAGAGGATTAGACGTGACTAGACAGGTGCCATGCTAATTTGTCTCCCCGTGATTAAGGAGGAAGAGGTGCTCGCTGCACTATTAGAAGAGGCGAATGGCAGAAGAAACGCAGCCACGATAGAGGTTTGAAGAACCGAAACTCATTTCGTATGTTCGTTGTTTTGGTTCATAGAGTGACTAACTTATTTTTGTAGAGATTGTTGAACACAGAAGCTCTGAGCCGATCAAGCGAAGACACGACATCGGGTGTATTGACTGTACTACATAAACAAGATGTATTTTCGTTAGATGAATTTAGGATGGCGATAGTTTAACAGATATGGTGTAGTACAAAAATATAGCAAATTTATTTATTTTTAGGAGGTGGATGAGAGCTGTGGCTAAACTTGTTATGTTAGTGTTTATTATTTTCGTTTGTGAAGTTTAGTACCGTCATTTACAAAGGTAGTGGATCGTTAAGTTTGTGTTAATTGTTAGGACGGTATTAGAAAAATTAGTGCCATGGTATTAGAAAATAGTACTAGCCCGATATTAGCAACATTTGATGAGCGGTAGTACCGAAACATAGTACCACGGGATTCAAAATTAGTAACAAAATTAGTAGCACACTATGAGCACATGGTACCAAAACATAGTACTACGCCATTAGCAGCACGGTGTTGGAAAGAAATTAGTAACAAAATTAGTAGCACGGTGTTGGTACGAAAAATTAGTAATAAAATTAGTAGCACGGTGTTGGAAAGAAATTAGTACCATGGTATTAGCAAATATTAGTAGAACGTTATTAGAAAAATGACTACATCGGTATGATAGTAAAACACCATGATTAGCTAAATTAGTACAACGGTGTTAGCGCTAATTAGAAAAAAAATAGTACGACGGTGTTTGCAATAATTAGTAGGATGGTATTAACAATAATTAGTAATATTAGTATGATGGTGTTTGCAATAATGAGTAGGACGAGATTAGTATGATGGTGTTTGCAATAATTACTACCATGATTAGCAAAATTATTACGATGGTGTTAGCACTAATTAGCAACATTAGTATGATGGTGTTTGCAATAATGAGTAGGACGGGATTAGCAATAATTAGTAATACTGTGTTTGTTTTTGTACTACATGTGGCGAGAAGATAGTCCGCTGCAAAAATAACTTGTGGGAAGAAACGTCTTCTTGTGCTGCGTTTGTACTACCATAAAAGGTATGTTTTCTTAAGGGCAGTAGCATGAAATATAATTTGTGTGGTAAATTTGTGCTATTTACCATTGATGTGGACAGTGTAGTGTAGTGTAGTGTTAGTTTCGGGTTAATTGTTGGGACGGTAATAGGAAACATTAGTACCATGCTATTAGAAAATATTAGGACAATGTTAGCTAAAATGAGCACCGTGATAATATCAAAATTTGGTGGCACCATAGTAGCATTAATTAGTACATCGATACTAGCTAAAATAAAACGAGTAGCACGGTATCAGTAAAATATAGTGACACCATAATAGCAAGAATCAGTATGTCGAAAATTTTAGAAATGAGATGAAAAATTATAGGTAGAAATAGGGTCCTGTTCTTCCATATTTTAGCTAAAATGAGCACCGTGATAATATCAAAATTTGGTGGCACCATAGTAACATTAATTAGTACATCGATATTAGCACAGTGCTAGCAAAAATAAAATGAGTAGCACGGTATCAGCCAAATATAGTGACAGCATAATAGCAATAATCAGTACGTCGAAAATTTTACAAATGAGATGAAAAATTTTAGGTAGGAATAGGGTCCTGTTCTTCCATATTTTAGCTAAAATGAGCACCGTGATAATATCAAAATTTGGTGGCACCATAGTAGCATTAATTAGTACATCGATATTAGCACAGTGCTAGCTAAAATAAAATGAGTAGCAAGGTATCAGCAAAATATAGTGACACCATAATAGCAATAATCAGTACGTCGAAAATTTTAGAAATGAGATGAAAAATTATAGGTAGAAATAGGGTCCTGTTCTTCCATATTTTAGTAGAAATGAGATGAAAATTTTAGAAATGAGATGAAAAATTATAATGGTATTTAATTAAGTGTTGTTGAACAATTATGAAATTGTGTTGGTATGGTAATGTTGCATAAAATGTTTGTTCTTTTACGTGTATTAGCATGAAATATAAGATTAGTACATTTTCCCTCCCCTCACTCCAATGAAATGTTTGAACAGCGGTGGGAACAAGGTCAAAAGAGCTATGAAATCTAGCCTAGATTATTTGAGATTTTCAGTACAACTTTCCAACTGAGTTAGCCTGGTTCTCAGAAAATTTTGAAGTGAAATTAGCCTATATTTAATTTAATAAAATTCTGACAACAAAGACAAGGTCCAATTTCATATTTCCGGTTTTCGATTTATAAGAGGGGTAAAAAGGTCTTAATAATTATTGAAATTTTTTGAGAGAGGTTATGAAGACAATAGTAAGTTCCAATAAAATTCTGAAGTAAGAAGGATAAGTATTTTTCTTGTAGAAATTATTTTAGTACAAATCTCAGATTTTTCGAAAACGTTTCTTTTAATATCTAAGGGTATTAAAACACATTTTTTTTATGAAATTTTTACCAAAGGTAGACAGTGTTAGGTAGAGTAATTAGTAAAATTTTTAGCTCTGGACAAGGTAGCAAACTTTGGAATAAATTCTGACATTGCTGTCTTTTCACATGTTTTTAAAGAAATTTACTTTGTGTAAATTTGTAAATTACTTTTCACTGAAGTATAAGCTTTTCACAGCTCATAATACGAGATCATGTGCATTAACACAAAATATGAAATATGACTTCCATGAAAAGTTCGAATGATATTTCATGAAATGTTATCGGAGAAATATTTTGTGTTTAGTAACTTTCAATATTATGTGTGTGCGACAGACGGACATGCCTTTCAAAATTTATTTCGGGGAACGTCCCGCAGTGTTGCATGGGAAATTCGTGAGCATTGACAACTGCCTACACGTAGATAGCAGTATAGCCACCCCGAATGAACTGTGGGAGCTGAAATCACATGTCCTCGCTCTGTTCGGTGCGAACCCTGAGACGCACAGAGTTCGTCTAGAAGGGGTTTGCCCACGATTGGCCCCCAACACCTCGACGTTTGTGCACACGCTCTTCCCGTTACGGAGCGAAAGCGCTTGGGCTTTGTATGTCCACAAAGCGGGTGGAGAGAATTTCGAGGTAGGAGTGTACGTGGAGATATTGCCACGGCACGATGCCGGAGCGGTGGCATCTACCTCCGAAGCAGTAGAACATGGGATATCGCGCGCACCACCCGAACCAGACATTGTGGAGGAGGGGACATCAGGGGGAGGGGAAGAAGAAGCCGAGGCAGGGGAGGTTGATGGGGAATGCATGGATAATGAAGACGGCGGAAGCGGGGATGAAGAAGCGGCGGAGAATGATGACCCAAGACCGGTTGTACAGTACTTCCAGGGCATGGGTCTGCTGAATTGTACCATGGCGGATTACAGTAAGATATCCGCGTCGCAGTACACCTAGAACGATGTCCAAATTGGAGAAGTGTTCGCTAACAAGTTGGAAGCCATTCACTTTCTTAGCAACTATGCCGTCGTGACAAGACGGGAGCACACTCTTCACCGTTCGGACAGGACGTCGTATGAGGTTAGGTGCAAGAAGTATCCGGATTGTCCCTTCTTTGTGCGAGCTCTGAAGCCCAAGCACGAAGACCACTTTGAGATACGTACATACATGCCTCATACGTGCACAGAGGAGTCCATAAGGAACATGAGCGGACTTGTGGACGCGAGGTTCATAGCCCAACTCCTGCTGACCGTCGTTGGAAGCGACATAGAGATGACTCCCCGTAAAATTATGGAGGAGGTGCAGAGTAGAAATGGGATGGTCATCACGTATCATACGACCTGGAGAGCGAAGCAGAAGGCATTGAAGATGTTGTTCGGGGGTTTCGAGGAGTCTTTCAACTATGCCCCTAGGTTGCTACGGAAGATAGCCATGACGAACCCGGGCACACAGTTCGCAGTGGCTGATGAGCCTGTCATGCTGGATGACGGGTCCTTCAGCCCGATGGACCGGTACCTCTTCAGGGTATTCTGGTCATTCGGGCAATGCATCGAAGCTTTCAGGCACTGCAGGCCAGTGCTATGCGTGGACGGGAAATTCCTGAGTGGGAAGTTCCATGGACGCCGCTAATCGCTTCGCCGCAGATGCAAATAACCAGATCCTCCCGGTATGCCGCTTCGTGGAGAGCGAGAACAATGATAGTTGGTTGTGGTTTCTGACTCTACTGAAGGGCCGGGTCGTCGGTCCCCGGGAGCGCGTGTGCGTTGTCTCGGACCGGAACAAAGGCCTTCTCCACGCGTTGGATGTCCTGCACGACAGCACTTCCTCCGCGACAAGCTGGCCCGATGTCGAGAGAAGATGGTGCATGCGCCACCTTGGCGCGAACCTGTACACAAGGTACAAGAACAAGGCGTTGGTGAAGAGATTCAAAGCTATGTGCCTGCAGAACCAACAACACAAGTTCAACGCGATATGGACGCAGCTGAACGAGACCACACAGAAGATGATGGAGGACGACCAATCCCAGCAACAGCAACTCCTTTCGCAAATGGTGGGAGGCCAGACCGTGTATTCTAGAACTCGGCCCAGCTTCAGCCAGTGGATCGCGGGGAAGCCAGCGGAGCGGTGGGCGCTACTCCACGACACGAACGGAGCGAGGTATAGACGAACCATAGATTAGCGCAGATCATCTCACCTCCTTGTTTTAACTTCCATAGAAGCTAACGTACACCATGACAGGTACAACGTCATGACAACGAACATAGCGGAGGCGTTTAACAACGTACTGAAGGGTGTGCGCGCCCTCCCGTTGTGTTCAATCATTGAGCTCACGTTCTACCGGGCGGCTGATTACTTCCGAGATCGCGGAAATGTGGCCGAGGCGCAGCGCCAACACGACGCACTCCAGAGTGGAGAAGATGCTTGCGGAGAGGCGGAGGAAGGTGCACGTCCACCGCACAAGGATTTATGACCTGGGGATGAATAAATTTGAGGTCATGTGCAAGCGCAAACATGCATCCGGTATCTCGCGGGGACACCGTGCGGCAATGTCAGCTAGGGGCCGAGGAAGTCACGTGCACGTGCAACAAGCCAAAGCTTCAAAGACATTTCGTGCTCCCATGTGTTGGCGGCATGTCGCGATATGGGTGGAAACGATGCATCACAGTACATCTCGCCTTACTACACCGCGCATGCTTTGAAGAACACGTGGCGTCCGAAGATGAGTTCGTTCTCAATTGGAGAGAACTACAAGCTCATGGAAGGCCCAACCTGGAAACCATATCCCGCGAGTAGGCGCACACAGCAAGGTAGGCCAAGAGCCAGATTGCAAGGTGACATGGACGCGGCTGATGCGGTGGACGGTTTGCGAAAGTGTAAAATATGCAGACAACCCGGACACGACCGTAGGAGGTGCCCCAATGCACCCAGTACATAGTCGTCTCCCCTGGATTATGTGTAATTTGGAGCTATCGAAATGTATTTGTATTTGGGAGCTATCGAAACGTAGTCGTCTCCCCTGCTATGTTACGTTGCTTTTGAACTTGTATTTGTAATTTGGAGCTATCGAAATGTATCTGTATTTGTCGGGAATGCACGTATGATGCTTCAAGCTTGTGTAAATGTACTTTGATGTCATGTATCATTTGTTTCAATAAAGGCGTGATGGCGGACAATGCACTTCCAGAGTTTCTCCGTGAGTCAGTAGATGCCCCACATCGTGCGAGGGCCATTTCTGCTGGAGCTATGGTAAGATGCATTACTATATTACCCGCAATTAATTTGTTCAGATATAACTAACCAACTTGTTATTAATCTTTCGCTTGCCCTCTCTTCTCGCTTGGCCGTTGCACAAGTTGAAGAAGTTGGACTATCGATTCCACTATCGACTAGGTCGTGCGGGTCTACTACCATTTGCACTTCTCATGGATGGGGCTCAGCTCGAAGGAGGGTAGACCACACCCATGCCTGGCATCGATCGTGCGCTTCTTACTGGTCTCGTGGACCGATGGCGGCCGGAGACACACACATTTCACCTACCGTTTGGTGAGATGTCCATTACGTTGAGGATGTGGCCATGCTAACCGCCCGCCCATCGTGACAGCCGTTGGTTCTTCGTCGCTTCAAAGTAAGACCGGCAAGACTATATAACGGGAAGGTATTACAATCACTAGTTGTTTTATGTTCGTAATGTGCATGCTATTATGAAATCTCTTAATCCGAGTTCACGCAGGTTTGGTGTCTCGCATTTAACGTAAGGAAAATGGGGTGTCCATGACTGGCTGCGTACATTGCAGAGTACAACCCCGCCCACCGATGCCGATTTAAGATACAAAGGTCAGCGCCACTACGAGGTCTACCTGTACTACTTGCTGGGTGGTGAGATGTTCACGTCCACCGCAGGAGACCTGATCTTCCCGTACATTGTGTCGATTGCTCGTCAGTTGGCCGGTGAGCTTGATGACATCCCGGCCTACAGCTGGGGATCTGCGGTCCTGGCAGACACGTATCGTGGATTGTGCGATGCATGCCATCGCTTGACTTACAGGGGCACTATTACTGGATGCCTGCAACTCCTACAGATGTGGAGTTGGGAGTACCTTCCGATCTCTTGGCCAGAGATCCGTATTCAATATTACCATGTTGCCGCCTACGATGCCATGCCAGATACCAATCGGCCTACAATGGGGTACCGTTGGATGCACGCACGACTTCGATGGTCGCCGAACGGTGACCATTGGAGCTACACGCATGTTGTCGCCGATCTAGACCTGCTGACCGCAGCACATGTGAACTGGGATCCTTGGTCTCCGCAAAGAGCCGCAGAGATTGCGACAGACGCCCAAATATCCAGCTGGTGCACGGTGGACTACCCCCTGTGGATGACCACATGCTTCCTGCTCTACATGAACGCCGTAGAGGTGTACTCGCCTGAACGGATCCAGAGGCAGTTCGGTTTCCGCCAGATAGTCCCCGTTCCACCACCGCGGGACGCCGGGAGATCTCACGGGTATGCATTTACTTATTTTCAATATGTGCCCTATCTATGCAAATTTGACAATGTAACGTCCGTGCATTTGTAGGAGAAGCGCGAAGGGCAGTGCGGCCGCAGTGGACTGGAGCAACGTCCATGCCACCCACATTACGCGGTGGAACGACAGTGCATTTCAGGAGGTTGTCTTACCCTCTGTGCCATACGACCCCCAGGAATATGACAACTACCTGACATGGTACCGTCCGCGCACCTGCGCCACATTGCTCAGCAACGAGGTCGACGAACGAGCAATGGCCTATCCTGAGGACCGATCTCGACAAGTCTACATTTTGGTACTAAATATAGTGCAATAATGTCCTCAGTAAATTTCTTAACCCTCTGATTCTAATACCCCAGAAATGCTATGCAGACGCAGGAGGCATCCGAGTTTGATAATCAAGCGGATCGACTTAAGGGCAAAGTGAAGGCACCTCTGGCTCCTCATCAGCAACAAATCACATGAGAAGGTACCTTGCATCCAGGGGGCACGAATCATGTTTGCTATCCGTGGCCTTGGAGGATGGTCATGGACACACGGCCGCAGCTACAGCTCATCTCCCATGGAAACTGCCGCTAGCTCACAATGAGGCGATCTCGCACCATCCGTCCGGCCCATCGCCGATGGAGCCGATGTCGCCGACGTGCATCCATGTCCCATGCACCGAGCCATTCATCGCGACGCCATGCCGCCCCACTGCTGGCACGGCCGACGAAAGACCGGGTCCTTCACATCATGAGGACATGCCCGGTCCTTCCAAATCACCTCCTCCCACAGTATGCCCCATGTATCGAGGCCTTTGGGGCAGCAGGTCACTTCCACACCACAATGGAGCGGGCCCAAGTTTTTGACGAGGACTTCTTCAATGCGCCTACCTTCACCGGCCTATTAGGCATGCAGCTACTGTGGGCCTCCGCACCAAAGTAGGACCTCACAAACATCGACATACGTCGCCATACATCTCCCTTAGGGACTGTTGATCCACGTGGATCGTTCAACGTGATCTCCGCGAGCGAGGAGGATACTCCATCGCAACGGGCCCCCTCCCCAAGACGAGGATTTGGATGTACCAGAGCACGGGAGGTTGGGTCCGTCACAAGCCGCGGGACAAAGGGAGATACATCCACCAAAGGGTGTTTAGCGCTGAGGATTTGATCAGAAGGCAGGCTCAACGGCGGAGAGGGAGACAGTGACGCTTCAAGCTTATCGGTTTGTTCGCAATGGCGGAGAGGGAGACGGTGACGCGTCAAGGCTATAGTTGCATTATTGGATTTTCAATGTAATGTTTCATTGCAATGTTTCACTCTAATGTTTTAATATATGGCAGATTCTGCTCCGATGTTTCAATCTAATGTTTCACTCTAGTGTTTCACTCTAATGTTTTCATATATGCCAGTTTGTGCTCCGTTTGTTTGTCTATTCTTTGTAGGAACCTTGAAGTCGACATGAATGGATGGGAGTGGTGGCACGGTCACGTTTTGCATTAGCACAGTTTCATACTAATTAATTGCTTGTAATGTTATTGAGTTTATATCTTGAAATTAATCTGTGGTACTTGCATGTAATAAGTTGGGCCATGATGGTTAGTCCATACCATGACCCATGTTTGTGATTGGTTGGTTTTCTTAAGTTTCAATCTTATTGTCGTATTAAATGTTGTCTTTTGTCTGTTGAGTGGATGTCCTAGTATCAGGGGAGGTGCTGCCGAAATTTCTAGTAAAAGTTAGCGTTGGCAATAGCACTTAGGGTTATTGTGGCAGTATATTTGTGTAGCAAAGAAAGGTAGTCCATATATCGGACGGAGCAAACTTGCTCATCGATATAAGGACTACGATATCCATAACAAATATGTCATGGACACCTCTCCTTGCATGTAATAGGAGCTCTTGCAATACCCCTAATTATCATAGTGACGGCCGAACCGTGACGACGATGGGTTTTCGGACGCCCGTGAAAAGTAATGTTCGAACCTATTTGTTGGGTCGGACGGAGCGGACTTGCTCATCGATATATGTACTACCATATCCATAAAAAATATCTCATGGGCACCTCTCCTTGCATGTAATACGAGCTCTTGCAATACCCCTAATTATCATAGTGACGGCCCAACCGTGACGACGAAGGGTTTTCGGCCGACCGTAAACAGTAATGTTCGAAGATGTATGCTGGGTCGGCCGGAGCGGACTTGCTCATCGATATATGGACTACCATATCCAGAACAAATATCTCATGGACACCTCTCCTTGCATGCAATACGAACTCGTGCAATACCCCTAATTATCATAGTTGCGGCCGAACCATGACGACGAAGGGTTTTCGGCCGACCATAAATAGTAATGTTCGAAGCTATTTTTTGGGTCAGACGGAGCGGACCTGCTCATCGATATACGAATCACCATATCCAGAAGAAATATCTCATGGACACCTTTCCTTGCATGTAATACGAACTCGCGCAATACCCCTAATTATCATAGTCGCGGCCGAACCATGACGACGAAGGGTTTTCGGCCGGCCGTAAATAGTAATGTTCGAAGCTATTTTTTGGGTCGGACGGAGCGGACCTGCTCATCGATATACAAATCACCATATCCAGAAGAAATATCTCATGGACACCTTTCCTTGCATGTAATACGAACTCGCGCAATACCCCTAATTATCATAGTCGTGGCCGAACCATGACGACGAAGGGTTTTCGGCCGCCCGCAAATAGTAATGTTCGAAGCTATTTTTTGGGTCAGATGGAGCGTACCTGCTCATCGATATACGAACCACCATATCCAGAAGAAATATCTCACGGACACCTTTCCTTGCATGTAATACGAACTCGTGCAATACCCCTAATTGTCATAGTTGCGGCCGAACCATGACGACGAAGGGTTTTCGGCCGCCCGTAAATAGTAATGTTCGAAGCTATTTTTTGGGTCAGACAGAGCGGACCTGCTCATCGATATACGAATCACCATATCCAGATGAAATATCTCATGGACACCTTTCCTTGCATGTAATACGAACTCGCGCAATACCCCTAATTATCATAGTCGCGGCCGAACCATGACGACGAAGGGTTTTCGGCCGGCCGTAAACAGTAATGTTCGAAGCTATTTTTTGGGTCGGACGGAGCGGACCTGCTCATTGATATACGAATCACCATATCCAAAAGAAATATCTCATGGACACCTTTCCTTGCATGTAATACGAACTCGCGCAATACCCCTAATTATCATAGTCGTGGCCGAACCATGACGACGAAGGGTTTTCGGCCGCCCGTAAACAGTAATGTTCGAAGCTATTTTTTGGTCGGATGGAGCGGACCTGCTCATCGATATACGAATCACCATATCCAGAAGAAATATCTCACAGACACCTTTCCTTGCATGTAATATGAACTCGCGCAATACCCCTAATTGTTATAGTTGCGGCCGAACCATGACGACGAAAGGTTTTCGGCCGGCCGTAAACAGTAATGTTTGAAGCTATTTTTTGGGTCGGACGGAGCGGACCTGCTCATCGATATACGAATCACCATATCCAGAAGAAATATCTCATGGACACCTTTCCTTGCATGTAATACGAACTCGCGCAATACCCCTAATTATCATAGTCGCGGCCGAACCATGACGACGAAGGGTTTTCGGCCGGCCGTTAACAGTAATGTTCGAAGCTATTTTTTGGGTCGGACGGAGCGGACCTACTTATCGATATACGAATCACCATATCCAGAAGAAATATCTCATGGACACCTTTCCTTGCATGTAATACAAACTCGCGCAATACCCCTAATTATCATAGTCGTGGCCGAACCATGACGACGAAGGGTTTTCGGCCGCCCGTAAACAGTAATGTTCGAAGCTATTTTTTTGGGTCGGATTGAGCGGACCTACTCATCGATATACGAACCACCATATCCATAAGAAATATCTCACGGACACCTTTCCTTGCATGTAATACGAACTCGCGCAATACCCCTAATTGTCATAGTTGCGGCCGAACCATGACGACGAAGGGTTTTCGGCCGCCCGTAAACAGTAATGTTCGAAGCTATTTTTTGGGTCGGACGGAGCAGACTTGCTCATCCATATATGAACCACCATATGCAGAAGAAATGTGTCATGTACTCCTTTCGTTGCATGTAATACGAACTCGCGGAAGACCCCTAATTATCATAGTCGTGGCTGCAGGCTGCAAAATATGATATGACAGAAGGCTAAAAAAGTTGATATGACAGAAGGCTCATGGACACCCGTATTTACCATATTCGCGGATGAAGGCTGCAAAATCTGATATGACAGAAGGCTGAAAAAGTTGATATGACAGCACAGGTGGTGGTAGGTAGTATGCCGGGGGGGCCAGCACAGGTGGCGGTACGTAGTCTGTTGGGAGGGGGGCCAGCACAGGTGGCGGTACGTAGTCTGCCGGGAGGGGGGCCATTACAGGTGGCGGTACGTAGTCTGCGAGTCAGTGTACCAGAGACCACATCAGCTTCGTCATTACAAAAAATTGGACTCAAACGTGATGCTGTACAGTTTTTCCAACGTGTTGTCATGTCAACTCTGACAACTTTTGTCATATCAGCTTTTCCAACCTTATGTCATATCGTGGTGGGCAGACTGCTTTGTCCCTCCATGGTGTGCAGAGTGCGCTGCAATCAGTTGCTTTTATAAAGCGTGACAGCTCGTGCAGCTTTTCCTAATCGTGACTGAGACAAAAAGCTGAGAAAGCGTAGGCACAGGTGGCGGGAGGGAGTCTGCCGAGGGGGGGGGGAACAGGTGGAGGGAGGGAATCTGCCGAGGGGGCCGGCTCCATTATTGCCGTTCGCAGATGCTTGCATTTCTCTCGCTATAAATTGAGAACGCGCGGGGTTCCACAACCCAAAGAGAAAACGTTGAGCATACATATCCTCACTGAACCATTCAACATTTTATATTGTCTTCCTCGTGTTGCTCGAAACCTCTTCAGCATCTTACGATTCAGCAAAAGCCATGTCTCACGTGTCAAGATCAGCGATTCCCAATGCAGTACGGGTAATTTTCCCTATCTGCCATGTCGAAGCTCAAGTGCTCTACTCCACCACTGCACCAAACAACGTACGGGCGTTTTATAGATGCCCTAATTTCTCTGTACGTCTAAATCTAATTCGATTTCTTCATGTTTTGATGATTACTCTCCTGCTCGATTTTGTATAACCATGCTTACACTGTCGTGTAGCCTACCGGATGCCAATATTTTCAGTGGGCTGACCGCCTGCATACGTCAAGAGAGCATCCTACTACTCCAGTAACAGACAGGACGCTGCCCAGGGTACAGCAGATGATGGCCCTCGGGCAGGAAGTTAACAGGCAATCGTTACGTGAATTACCGCAAGCAGACGCCGTACAGCCTCAACAAGAACATGACCCTGCAGCTTACGACCGCTTCCTTTAGCGCGCCATAGAAGATAACCACAAAGCTGTAGACCCTAATCTTGTTATCTCGTGTGACTACCAGAAGGATGATGACGGCCAACGTGACCGTTGGCAGTTTCTCGAAGATGAGGGTGTTGACATTGACAGTGATGATTCCGGAAAGTTTTAATGCTGTTATGAGTTGGGTGTTGTATTGTAATGAAGTTCGTACTGCAATGAAGCTTTATGTTATGTTGACCAAGTTATTTCGTGTATGGACTACCTCGGGTGCTATCCCGAACACGCTGAGAAAGGTGATATGACAACACGCTGAAAACACTGATATGACAAAATGCAGAAAAAGCTAACATGGCTTGTCTTCACATGGCCTTGAATGCCTGCCTGCTCGCCAGTCTACCACGTGCCTGGTGAGAGGGGCCTGAATGATAACCTGTTCGCCATGGCTACACGTGGGCCGGTCGCCCCGCCGCGAGTGGGGCCTGAACGCCCGCCTGCTCGCCTGGCTGCCACGTGTGCTGATCGCCCGAGTGAAGGGCCTATATATACCCCACTCCATGACCAGCGGTCTCAAGGTCTTACTGGCTCCTGCGGACATTGCTTTTTGCCGTTTCAGCTCCTCCGTCTGAAACCCTTGCTCTTGCTCCAATGGCGCAAGCCTTCCCATCTTCCTCTGTCGACAGGGCTAGGGCGGCTGTGCTCTCAAGGATAGCGACCGAGGGTTCCCTCCAACTCCGTCATGGAACCCTCGCATGCAGCGAACCCGGAGATCGCTGTCTTCGCTGGGATTGCTGGCGGGCCTGGTGCCGCCCTTCTCTGAATTCTTCTTCACCGTCCTCCACTTCTATGAAATTAGCCACCTTCACCTCACTCCCAACTCTGTCCTCACCCTCGCTATCTTCGCACACCTATGCGAGATGTTCATAGGGGTAACGCCCAATCTTCCACTATTCCGGTACTGCTACACCCTCCGCGACGTCGCCGATGTTGGGGCCGTGGGGAGTTGCCATTTTCGCCTCCGCGATGGGTCGGCTGCTACATTTCGCTCCAGGCGAAATCAAGCTGGAAGGGGTGGCGGAACGACTGGCTGTATGCCGGTGATGACAGCGGGATCGATGCTCTGGCAGTGCCCAGCGCCCCGACGGATGCCTGTGACAGTTGGGCCTCGCTTGTCGAGGAGACAACAGTCATCTTGGCGATGGCGGCCCGCATCAACCGGCTCGGAGATGCTGGCCTAACCAGGGCGCTGGTAGTTCGGGACTTCGTTGGATGGAGGCTTAGCCCCCTTCGTCGACGTGCCCTGTGATGCCCTAGGTCTGAGAGCGATCCTAGTTCTTTTCCGTCGTGGTTGTTTCGAAAAGAGAGAAGTTTGGTCGGGAATTGATTAACTAAAGTTCATGCGACGTTTTAATATTTTTTTTGGAGCGTCGGGCTAGAATCAGTGGGCCGAGGACAACCTGGGCCGAGGCCGGGATTTCCCTCCCCACCTCTCCCTCCCCCTTCCCCTAAGTGGGCCAGCCCACTAGCCAAGGGGGGCGCCACCCCTTTTCCCCCTAACCCTAGGCGCCTCCTCCCTCTCCCTCCCCTAGCAGCCACCTCTCCCTCCCCTTCCTTCCCCTACGTGGTGGCTCAAGATCCGCCGCGAATCGCGAAGGAGAAGGCAAGGAGCGACTCCGTGGAGGCGTGGAGGACGAGCAGATCGCCGATTCGGGGTTCATCGCGTGTTCTTCGTGGGTTCGCAAGGGAGAACACTAGGTGGTGCCCCTTGTGGACGCAACTAGATCCGTCGTCTACGTCGGTAAAGGCAAGTGGAAGTAGTGTATGGTTGAGCTATACATCGTTGTTTGCATTGCCTTCGTTATATTTCCCGATGACATTAATCATACATGGTTTGATCATTTGCTAGGAAGATTGCAATAATTAGATTAGCAATGTGATGATGTGCTTTGGCTTTGAACCATGAGTAAAGAGAAGAATGATGTTGCCTATTGGTTGAACTGTCTAAATAGTTCATCTCAATGTTATTTGTTTTTCTATCCATGTTATATGATGGCATGCAAATATGTGGACTCAATGTGGAAAATTATGAATGAATTCATGCATGAAGCATTAACTGCATAATCATGCATTGGAAGTTTGTCGACGCCAAGCAGCGCGATCAGACTGACAACACCGTGTGTTCCCGAGAAAGGGCACGTTGAAGAGGATCATGGCATAAGCATATGCACAAGCATGAGCATTTTAATGAGGTTGTGGTAGTCGATGTTGTGGTGTTGAATGTAAAGCATGTGGTGTGTTAAATTCTTGATGGATGTGATTATGTGTTAATTGTTCCGCTTGCTGAGATTACCCAATCTCACCGCTTGTGTTTTGTTGTTTTCGTGTAGCGTGCAAGAGACATAATCATGAGGGGTGGGCTAGCAACACAATAAACCTTCGAATGTCTTCACAACTCCCATGCACTAGTGTTTATTTAATACATTAGCTTGCTGAATTTTATTTACACTTAGACTATTTGTTGTTATGACTAAACTTATTCTTGCTTATGGTTGGTTTAGACTTGTTGTCGCTAGTATTGTTGAATTGCTTATATTCCTGTTTGAATTGCTTATCATGAAATGCTTCCGTAATGGCCTGCTTTTAGGGAGATGTCATTAAATTTTCTTGTTCTATAGTTTAGTTCTAAGGGGTGTTACAGTTGGTATCAGAGCGGGCTTTAGGTCCTTGGTGTATGAATTTAGGAGAGATATTCTAACATGATCTAAAACTTTGCTGTGTGAAATTAGTAACATTGCTTAGGTATAACTCTTAAAATTGCCTTAGGGTAATAAACTTATAATACTGAATAGGATTGTTAATCAACTTTAAAATTGACACACTTGCACTATTAGGATGGGATGGGCTGCATTGCATGGCATGCGTATGATCGACTATATTTATTGTTTGATTGTGGGTGATTTTGTTATGCTTTTGTTGTTGTGGTGATTGTTTGCTTGCGGCTTGTTGGGTGCAGTATGCCACCAAAGACGCGGCGGTAGGTCGTTCGGGGGCCTCGCCCCGAGCCGTCGGAGGCAAATGAACCTACCAGCCGAGGGCGGGTTTCGGCAGAGATAGTGGCCGCCATGAGGGCGATGCAGAGGAGTTATGGTGCCGAGGAGGGCGCACAAGCCGCCCCGCGGGCGCTGGCCAGCGCTGTGCCGCCGCGGCGCGCAGCGTGGCATCAAGCCGAGGGAGTGGGTTGGACCGCGCCGATAGCTTTGATGGGGTGGGCAATCCGATCCAGGCAGCGGATTGGTTGTCCTATGTGGAGATGCAGCTGGACGCTTTTGAGGTGGCGGCGCAGGAGCGTGTCCGCTTCGTGGCGCAGCTCTTGAAGGGGGAAGCCCAGATCTGGTGGAGGGGTGCGTTGACCTCGAGGGGCGCGCCGGGTGACTCCTCTTGGGAGGAGTTTGTCCGGCAATTTGGGAGGAGGTTCTACCCCGCCACCTTCCTCGACAAGATGCAAATTGACTTGGGACAGTATGCCCAAGACAAGAAGACTATGGCGGAGTACGAGGTTGGCTTCAACCAGATCGTACGTTTTGTGCTCCATGTGGCACGTGACGAGGTGGAGAAGGCAAGGCGGTTCCGGCAGGGACTCCGTCCTGCCATTCGCCATATGCTGGGCGCTTTCCCCATTGTCGATTTCCGGACAATGGTGGAGCAAGCTCTGGGTGTAGAGCTGCAGCTGAACTACACCGAAGAGCATCGCAAACCTGCCACGGGAGAGCAGGTTAAGGGCCCTCCAGAGAAGAAGGGCCAATCCTCTGGTACTTGGAATAAGAAGGGGAAGAATTTTCGTCACCAGCCCTATGGTGGCCGTCCTACTCAAAGAAGACACCTCGGGGAGGTGCGCCCCGATCACGTGCCATAGTCACTCCTGGCATGGGGATGGTATGTTTCGCTGTGGCGATTCCCATCGCCGCAGCCGAGTGCTCGTGGAAGGGAAGGTGCACCATCTGTGGTCGGGAGGATCACAAGGATGTGGTGTGTCAGAAGAACCCCAACGGCAAGCTGCGTTGGGAGCCGTGACATCCTCTCTAAGTGGACAGCGACAGGGGCGTGATGCATATGTTGCCATCGGCTCCTACTGCAGCACCTCCGGCGCCTACTCCGACTCCCTCGTTCTACCCGGGCGCCACTCTCGGGACTTCTTGGATGCCCCAACTTCCACCGCCACCTTCCTCCGGACTTCGCCGTGGGTCCTCGCGCCGACATATCCAGATGCGAGGGCTGCACCATCTCGCCTACCCGGAGTCCACGCTTTGCCCTCTTCTGGGATGCGGATCGTGGCAATGTGGTGACAGTACTATTTCGTTAATTCTGTGGTTGCGGTGTGTTGTTCGACTCGGCGCTAGCTACTCGCTTGTCTCTCGTGGATTTTGTTGTTCGGGCCGGTCTGCTGCGCAGAGTTTGGGTGATGCCGTGGTGGTTAGTGCACCGCAAGGCTTGATTTCTAGTTCGAGAGTCTGTCGAGCTGTCACTACTGTTAGCCGATGAGGAGTTCATGGCGAATCTGGTGGTGATTTCCTTGGAGCCATTTGATGTTATCCTTGGCATGGATCAAGCTATCCCAAAGACCAAAGTGTGATTGATCGCGCTTGGAGGATGTCACCTTGCATGCTCCGTCTGGGCAAGAAATAACTTTCAGGGAGTGCTATGCGGTACTCCCTCTCCTTTTGTGTAAGCTGTTCCCAAACTCCCGGATGTTGAAATCGTGGGTCCTCCGTCCATGGTTGAGGGTCGAGAGGAGGAGAAGAGTTTGGAGCGCATTGCAGTAGTTTGCCGATATCCAGCTGTGTTTCCCAGTGAGCTTCCGGGATTGCCTCCGGAGCGCGAGACTATCTTCCGCATAGATCTTTTTCCTGCACGAGGCCGATTTATAAAACCCCGTACCGGATGGCTCCGATAGAGCAAGTTGAGTTGAAGATGCATTTTGACTAACTCCTAGCTATGGGGTTTATTTGAGTTTGCTCATCTCCTTGGGCGTCTCCGGTCTTGTTTGTGGGGAAGAAAGATGGCACCAAGCGACTATGTGTGGACTAATGGGCGCTTAATCAAGTTACCATTAAGAACAAGTATCCATTGCCTCGCATTGATGACCTTTTGATCAATTGAGGGTGCCAAAGTATTCTCCAAGATCGATTTGCAATCTGGGTATCATCGATTCACGGATTAAGGAGGAGGATATTGAAAGAGACGGCTTTCAACACGAGGTATGGGCATTTTGAGTTTGTAGTCATGTCTTTTGGACTAACGAATGCTCCTGCCGTCTTTATGGAAGCCATGAACAGGATGCTCCATGAATATCTTGATGTCTTTATTGTCGTCTTCATTAACGACATTCTTGTCTACTCGAAGTCCGAGGAGGAGCACGCCGTGCATCTCGGTCTAGTTTTGGAGGCTCTTCAGAGAAATCAATTCTATGCCAAACTCAAGAAGTGCGCCTTCCGGTTGTCGGAGGTGAGTTTCCTTGGGCATGTCATCAACCAAAGTGGTATCACAATGACCCAAAGAATGTTGTCTTTGTGGTTGGATGGCGAAGACCGTCTAGTGTGATGGAAATCAGGAGTTTTCTTGGGTTGGCAGGTTATTACCGGCGCCGTGCATAATTTCTCTATCATAGCTAAGCCGATGACAAGGCTCACTCGTAAAGGGGTTCCTTTCATCCGACAGAGGAGTGTGAGACTAGTTTCCAGACGCTAAAGAACAAACTGGTCAATGCACCTATTCTATCTTTACCTGTGAGTGGCAAGCGATATACAAGGTATGCAAATGCCTCGAGGATTGGTTTGGGTTGTGTGCTCATGCAAGAAGGTTGTGTCATTGCTTATGCTTCAAGACAACCAAGACTCATGAACAGAATTATCCCACCCATGATCTCGAGTTAGCCGTGGTTTTTGCCTTGAAATTGTGGAGGCACTATCTTTATGGGGAATCTTGTGATATTTTCACCGATCATAAGAGCCTCAAATATATATTCACCCAAATGAGAGCTGAACCTGCGGCAGCGTAGATGGTTGGAATTGATAAAGGACTTTGATGTGTCGATCCAAAGATCATCCCTGCAAGGCTAATGTCGTGGCGGATGCCTTGAGTAGAACGGGTGTCCCCAAGACCGCTATGCCCTTGGTTGCGGAGTTGAAAAGAGGACAGGTCACTTACTGCTTTTGCTGGCGCAAGAGGAGACTCGGATGATCATTCGGGCCTTGCATACCCGAGCGGTTGTATGAGGCTCACCACAGGATCGCTTGCTTGTGGAGGTTCGGCGGAGGATTTCAGAGGGGAAACATCGGGATTTCAGCATAGATGAGCATGGTTCCATCATGTTTAGAGGCCGTCTTTGTGTGCCTCGTAAATCGGATGTGAAGATGGACATTCTAAGGGAAGCCCATAGGACTCAGATTCGCTCACCTCCTGGCGAGACCAAGATGTATCGGGATCTCAAACAGAGTTTCGTGGAAGAGGATGAAGGTGGATATCGCCAAGTATGTGGCTTCTTGTGGAGTGTGCCAACAGTAAAAGCTAAGCATAAGAGGCCTCACGTCACATGACCATTGGAAATTCCGGAATGGAAGTGGGAGCACATCACTATGGACTTTGTGATTGGGTTACCTCGCTCGCCGCGAGGTAGAGATGCCATTTGGGTGGTGGTGGATAGACTCACTAAGTCCGCACATTTTATTCCAATGAAGACAACCAATTCGGCACCAGATCTAGTTCCCTTATACATGAAGGAAGTGCTTAGGCTCCATGGCGTGCCTAAATCGATTATCTCCGATCATGACACTAGATTTGTGTCCCTATTTTGGCAGAGTTTGCATAGTGCTCTGGGAACAAAACTCTCTCTCAGCACATCTTTTCATCCCCAGACAGATGGCCAGTCTGAGCGGACCATCCAGACTCTAGAGGACATGCTTCGAGCGTGTGTTCTTTCTTGGAAAGGAAGTTGGGAGGATCACTTGGCCTTGGTAGAGTTTGCTTATAATAACAGTTACCAGGCTAGCATTCGAATGGCCCCATTCGAGGCGCTTTATGGGCGAAAGTGTGTCTCCCCACTTTGCTGGGATGCAGTTGGTGGAAATTCTTTGCAGGGTCCGGATTGGGTTCGGGGACCTTTGAGAAAGTGCAGAGATACGGCAGAGAATCTCGCCCAGAGCCGTCGGAAGAGTTATGCCGATAACAGGAGGCGGGATTTGGAATTTTCAGTGGGTGATCAAGTCCTTCTCAAGGTATCTCCAACAAAGGGTGTCGTCTGCTTTGGTACCACCCAAAGCTTAGCCCGAGGTACATTGGTCCGTTCCGGTGGTGGCACGGGTGGGCGGTTTGGCCTACCGTCTGGAGTTGCTTAGGACTCTTTGAGGAGTACATGATGTCTTCCATGTCTCTATGTTGCGGAAGTATCTTCATGACCCAGAGCACAAGATTGACCTAGAGCCGATTCTGATTGAGCAAGACTCGACGTTGGAGTGTCGTCCACTTCGTATACTAGACTCCTCGGAGCGGGTCATGAGGAGGAGAACCATCAGGTATGTGAAAGTTCTGTGGACAAATCAGTCCGAGCGGGAGGCAACTTGGGAACTGGAGGACCAGATACGGAAGAAGTATCCTGCGCTTTTTGAGAATACTGAAGGTAAAATGTTGTTTACTTTTTTTTTTGCCTTTTTTTTCTTTTAGCGTCGTAGCTAAAAGGAGTAGATTCGGGGACGAATCTTTTTAAGGAGGGGAGAATGTGATGCCCTAGGTCTGAGAGCGATCCTAGTTCTTTTCCGTCGTGGTTGTTTCGAAAAGAGAGAAGTTTGGTCGGGAATTGATTAACTAAAGTTCATGCGACGTTTTAATATTTTTTTTGGAGCGTCGGGCTAGAATCAGTGGGCCGAGGACAACCTGGGCCGAGGCCGATTTCCTCCCCACCTCTCCCTCCCCTTCCCTAAGTGGGCCGGCCCACTAGCCAAGGGGGCGCCACCCTTTTCCCCTAACCCTAGGCGCCTCCTCCCTCTCCCTCTCCCTCCCCTAGCAGCCACCTCTCCCTCCCCTTCCTTCCCCTACGTGGTGGCTCAAGATCCGCCGCGAATCGCGAAGGAGAAGGCGAGGAGCGACTCCGTGGAGGCGTGGAGGACGAGCAGATCGCCGATTCGGGGTTCATCGCGTGTTCTTCGTGGGTTCGCAAGGGAGAACACTAGGTGGTGCCCCTTCTGGACGCAACTAGATCCGTCGTCTACGTCGGTAAAGGCAAGTTGAAGTAGTGTATGGTTGAGCTATACATCGTTGTTTGCATTGCCTTCGTTATATTTCCCGATGACATTAATCATACATGGTTTGATCATTTGCTAGGAAGATTGCAATAATTAGATTAGCAATGTGATGATGTGCTTTGGCTTTGAACCATGAGTAAAGAGAAGAATGATGTTGCCTATTGGTTGAACTGTCTAAATAGTTCATCTCAATGTTATTTGTTTTTCTATCCATGTTATATGATGGCATGCAAATATGTGGACTCAATGTGGAAAATTATGAATGAATTCATGCATGAAGCATTAATCGCATAATCATGCATTGGAAGTTTGTCGACGCCTTGGCGCGATCAGACCGTCTGACAACACCGTGTGTTCCCGAGAAAGGGCACGGTGAAGAGGATCATGGCATAAGCATATGCACAAGCATGAGCATTTTACTGAGGTTGTGGTAGTCGATGTTGTGGTGTTGAATGTAAAGCATGTGGTGTGTTAAATTCTTGATGGATGTGATTATGTGTTAATTGTTCCGCTTGCTGAGATTACCCAATCTCACTGCTTGTGTTTTGTTGTTTTCAGGTAGCGTGCAAGAGACATAAGCATGAGGGGTGGGCTAGCAACACAATAAACCTTCGAATGTCTTCACAACTCCCATGCACTAGTGTTTATTTAATACATTAGCTTGCTGAATTTTATTTACACTTAGACTATTTGTTGTTATGACTAAACTTATTCTTGCTTATGGTTGGTTTAGACTTGTTGTCGCTAGTATTGTTGAATTGCTTATATTCCTGTTTGAATTGCTTATCATGAAATGCTTCCGTAATGTCCTGTTTTTAGGGGAGATGCTGTCGAAATTTTCTTGTTCTATAGTTTAGTTCTAAGGGGTGTTACATGCCCGCCCGGCATGGCAGTACTCTGGTGACGACGACTTCACCCGCACGCACCCGGGCTGTGAGTTTCCCAGTCTCCTTATCAATACGTATCTTCTATTGTGGTCGCCATAACCGACAATCTTGTCTTTCTTTTCTACAGTGAAGGGAATTTGGACGGTCCTGCCATCTCCAAATGGTTGGCCGGACTGCTCCCGCCAATACTGGGTGGTCTGGATTTCCCCACCGGGGTACAGCCTCTCTGCCATCTACAGTTCGCAGAGCGCCTCCGAATCATCAAGATGTTTCCTGCGATGGACTTCCACCGCCTGCGCGCCGCAGTTCGCAATCCCTTGATAACCATAGAATCCGGCTCTGCTGATGGTCGGAGCGGCCGTAAGCAATCGGTCCCTCTGGACGCCTCGGTTGCTACCCCGAAAAGGCCTCGCACCGAGGACTGCACTCCCACCGCCGCCTACTCCGCCGCGCCTACTCCGTCATTACCGGCGGGGTCTTCGTCTGCAGTGATGACATCCGCTGCCCGAGATTCGAAGCCACCTCCACCGACGCCAACTCCTTCGGTGCCGTCCTTGTCGGTGCCAACTTGTAACACCCCAAAATTTTGCTTTTCTTAAATTCATGTGTGATTTGGCACTTTGGTGAATTTTTGGAATTTTCTAGAATTTATTTGGATTTATTTGGAATTTATTTGAATTTATTCCATTTTGAAATAATTAAAGAATTTAATTTTGCAAATAAAATTTTGTTGGAAATATTTTATTTGAGTCCAAAATGATCCAAAATATTTTCCGTAATTTTTCCGAATTTTTCGAGTCATTTGCTATTTTTAATGAATTAAATGAATTTCGGGAATTATTTTAAATATTAAATCGCTGGAAAATCAAGTCGGGTCAAGTATCGTTTCATCCGATCAACCCGAGTCCGAGTCCGACTCGAGTCCGAACCGAGCCACGCGGACTTGACCGAACCCCATTCGATCCTAACCGTTGGATCGAGATCCAACGGCCCGCATTGGACCGCACCGCTCGAGCCGAAGTCTGGTCGGATCCGATCGCGCTTCACGCCGATCGCGGACTGCCGATCGTGCCACGTGGACGGCCAGGCGTCGTCGTCTCCGCCGAGACCGAGCCGACTCCGCCGCCAGAGATCTAGGGTTCCGGCCGCACGAACGCCGAGGCTATTTAAGGCCCGGTCACACCGAGGTCGGCCTTGACCTTGCGCACCGTAGCCCCTACTCACCAAGGCGAGCGCCGCCGTTTAGCCGTGATAGCTCGCCGTAGTTGAGCGCCGCTCATACGGTTTTTGCTTCATCCCGCCGCCGTCCGCCGTCTTCCGCCGAAGTTGGAGCCCGATTGAGCCCTCGTGCCAAGACGCACCTGCGGTACCTCTCACTCCGCCGAGAGACCCGAACGCCGTCGGGCTCGTCGTCGTTTTGCCTCCGGTGGCCTGCTCCGCCGTGTTGCCATCACCGTCGCGAGCTTCGTGCGCCGTCCGATCTTGATCGTGCGGTTGAGGTGAGTTCACGTGTTTCCAAACCCGATTAGATCTGGACGCCGGATCAAGATCCAACGGCCCACGATCACCACGTCTTGTAGTAGTGTTAATGTAGGATTAGATCTCGACCGTCCGATCTAGATCGAACGCCCACGATCATCGAGTAGTTTTCAACGTGTTAACCTTGGATCTAATCGTGGCCGTTGAATTTCAAATCAACGGCCAAGATTGCGCCATGTGTCGAAGCCTCGACCGCCGCGGCGCTTCGCGTGTAGGACGCCGACACGCCGCCCGCGTGTCGGCCGACGTGACCAAATCGCACCATGACGCCACGCCGACGCCATGGCGGGCTCCGATGTCGGGCCGTCTCCCAGCCAAGCGCCGACGCCAAGAATGACATCACCCATGGGACCCAATTGCCGCCACTGCGGTCGAGCCCGCCGACGCCGGCGGATCGCCACCCGAGGCGAACCCACATGTCGGGCCGACACGTGGATTCGTGGACCGAGTCCACTGTGAGACCCGAGCCGAGCGTGGACCACGCCCATGGACCGGCTGAACTCAGCAGAGCCAATCGTAAGCTGCCACGTGTCCTGCCGACGCAATAATTAATTTCCGAAAAGAAAATGATTTATTAATTCGAAATAATGATTTCGTGATTTGATTCAAACTTCAAACGCTTATAACTTTTATGCTTCAACTCCGATTTGAGTGATTCAAATTTCTAAATTTGTATAAAATTGAGATCTACCTAAATATGAATTTTATTTAATTTTTGGACTAAAGTTTTTCTCTGTAAAATTATTTAATTGATTATTTAAACTTTAAATAATCATAACTTTTGCGTTTTAACTCCAAAATTGACGATTCCAGTTTCTAAAAATTCATAAAATTATGTTCTCTCTGTTTATGGATTTTATTTGGATGTTTGGACACTTTTTGCCTATTGTTTATTTGTGTATTGCTATTTGCACGCTTTACGAGTAGACGTTGAAGTGCTTAAGGATTCAAGGAGAAGTATTGACTCAGGATCCAACTCAAGACCAAGAACAAGTACTTTTTGAAGGCAAGTTGTGCTTTGACCATGTTGATCCTATTTCGAAATCTATTTTGATTTAACCTATTGCATGCTAGTTCAATTAGAAAATACTTTACTTAAATTTGGGGAATTAGATAAATACCAATTTGCTGTATGACACCTTGATTACTTAAATATGTGCCATGACCCTTGTCACCCTAGTTGTGGTTTACTAGTTGGACATTATTAACTTGCCAACATGGGTTTTAGACCGTTGTAGTAAACTGCTTAGACCTGCTACGTGCTCATGACATGATTTTGGACAATCAAATGCTAATGTTGACCTAATGATATATGGAACCTGTTTTGGAAAGGTATCATGTGATGTTGATGGCACGTGGTGCATGGTAATCAACTGGGGTTTGATAAATAGTTTTCGACCGGGGCATGTGGCAAGAGTAATCAGGTGGGCCGATTGTGGCATTGGGGATGTTGATTTGGTTCTTCGGGTAGTCTTGCCCTGGTCACCCTAAGGACTTAACCTTGCAAGCCTTTGAACTGGGTCTAACGTGCAACCACATGTCTGTAATGGGACGGACCTAGTTGACTAAGTTGCTTATATCGTACGTGTGGGACCTCATGAGGTCAACTACACCCTTTGTGTAAGTTGTACGGGTGAGCGTACCGGGGCTGAGGCCATTTACCCATCTAACGGTTGATTGGCCTAGACTTCGACTTAGCTAAGGTAAGGGTTAGTGATCAATAACCTGGGAGGACCACTTGTATTGTTAGAGGTTTCCAAAGACTTTGTTACTGAACTCGCCTTTGTGGTGTTTGACTATATCTTGTGGGTAAAGTGCATAACCTCTGCAGAGTGTAGAATCTATTCGAATAGCCGTGTCCGCGGTATTGGACATCGCTCGAATTACAAATAAGGGTTAGATTTTCTCAAAAATAACTTGGTTTGAAAAGTTGGGTTGGATTAATAATGATGTTGATGGAAATGTGGTTTAGGATGGGAAGATGGTTGTTAAACTTCTTGAAAAGTTATTTATACTTTACTTGTTTCTACCGCTTCGAATCTACTTATATTACTTGTCAAATGTCAATTTCTTTGCAAATATACCTTGAGCTATTCCTTTGTACCAAGCCATGCATGTAGTATATTAGCTTGCATTCTGCATGACTTGTCGAGTACCAAGTACTCACCCTTGCCACAATATAACACCGATTGAAGAGGAGACTACACCGGCTTTGGAGGAGGAACTCCAAGAGGATCCGTCTACTTAGGGAAGCGAGCCCAACCATTGCCTGTGGTATACCTGGATGGCGCCAATGGGTTATTTGATTTTCCGCTGCTACTATTTCTCTCTTAATAAGATTCGCCCTGTGAGGCGTATATTGTAACTTGACCATAAGGTTGAGTAACCAGTTTGGTTATTTAAATAAAAGTACTTTATTAGTATCGAGTGGTATGATTGTGATATTTACCGATGTTAAGACTATGTGCACTAGCGCGTTCCTGGACTAGTGCTGAATACACAGAGGGTCCGGATTTGCAAATTCGGGGTCCCGACAGAGGTGGTATCAGAGCCATACTTGACCGTAGGCTCAACCCTAAGCTAGAATGGTCGTAGTGAGGATAAAACCTATTTTCTAAAGCTAAAAATTTGTCAAGACAAGAAATGACATCTCGACTTATCCCATTCTCTCTTTTCTTGTCTCCTGCTGAATATTCCCTTACCTTGTCACGATTTGAAACTTTCGAGTTCTTACGTAAGCACTCTTGTGACAGATGGAGGAAGAGTTCAACTACGTTGATCTGGGAGTTGGTCACGCCATGAACTTTGGCATATGCTTGAGACTCTCGGAGATTTTGAGAAGCCACAATACCAAGTGGAAGTGATCGAGACAAGCGAGGATTGATCAAGGCTTGTGATGTGAAGATTGAGGTACTGCTAGGAAGAAGGGCCCAGCAATCGCCTCGATACACCGTGACCGCCAGAGGTCTACAATGCAGATGGGTATCCAAGAAGTATCACGACGAGCAATGCGGCACATTACCCGTATCTATGCCAGAGAGTTGGAGAGCACGGTGTTCCGTTATCATCCGCGCAAGCGATAACCTTCTTGACCCAAGGCGATTCAGATGAGGATGCCATGGTTACACAGCTTGGCACGATTTGTTGTCGCCAGGAGGATGTACTGATGATACAAGCAAGGAGCTCTGAAGGCCCGCAAGGAGATCACGACAGAGAAGAACAGATGGCGGGAAGCTCAAGAGTACGCGTGTCCCACCTTCCGCAAAGGATTGGAGAGTTAGAGACGGCATTGTACGGACTGTAACCAGAGCCAAGATTTGAGCTACACGAGCCAGATCCGGAGGAGTCGATCTCGATGAGGACACCGCTTCTTCGACTACCACAGATGACACAGCTTGCCGGACATGGCAATCGTTTCGCGCTTATGCCGCAAAGACCGCACTCCAGGCCGTGGAGGTTTTCTCGATGAGTGAGCATAGGTTCTATAGTGAGACTCCTTCACCGAGTCGCGTCATAGAATAAAGAGTCACCCTTTAGGCGTTAGACTCCAGTGTTAGTTCGATTTGGATTTTCATTGTTTGCTGAGTGTGCAGTATGTGTTGCAAGGCCCTTAGGCATTGTAAGCAACCATACCAAGTTATTAATATCAATAATAAAGTTGGACCTTAAAGTTACACCTTTCGCCCCGCATAAGTTCCATATTACTTGTCTATTCTTGTTTCCTCATCTCTAAAACTTAGAGCAAATCGACAGATGGTGAACACCATGAAACTTTGGAAGCAATGGAAGTGGTTCTCGCCACCAAAAACCCCAATGATGGAGCACCAAAGACCGCCATTGATATGCAGAATTTTGGAGCATTTCTTGCTTTGCTTTCGGACTCGATTGATGCATGCTATGATGCAACAAATGCAACACGCCATCGCTCAGGCCACCGCTAGTCAAGTTAATCGGGGACCACGCCGTAATACAAGACTGCCGTGAGTTCATGAGGACTCACCCACCCACTTTCTTCGGGAATGCCAATCCATTGGAGGCCGATGATTGGTTAAGGTCAATTGAGAGGAAGCTACACATAGCTCAATGCATAGGAAATGAGAAGGTACTCTACGCTTCTCATCGCTTGGAAGGAACAACGAATGGTGGGAGAACTTCGTGCCCACGCAAGAGAACCCTCAAGATATCACTTGGGAAGAGTTCACAAATTGCGTTTCAAGATATCACGTGCCTGAAGGAATCATGGACCTTAAGAAGGAGGAGTTCAGAGCATCGAAGCAAGGTAATCAGCCAAAGGGCCGACTACGAACAAGTTCACACAGCTAGCACGCTACGCACTGAGGATGTAGCGACAGATAAAGCCGCATACCTCGTTTTATGAAGGACTTAACTCGGGGTTGCAAGTAGGATTGATCACCCACACCTTCCCGGATTTCCAAGAGTTGGTGAATAAGGCGCTTATTCTTGAGGACAAAGCGCAAGGAACCGGATGAGAACAGAAGCGCAGAATGCAACAAACAGGATCACGCCAGGAACGCAGCAGCCGCGTCAAGAGTTGCACCAAATCGCTTTTTCATATTCCACCCACGAGAATGCTACAAGGACACCGTCACCGGCACCAAGACCCGTCAATCAAAACTACCAAACCCCAGCCCCGCTAGAAACGCCGCTCCAGTAGTCGCAAGAAAACAAGTGAGACGCCGCTACAATCGCAACGAGCCAGACACTTTGCCAACAGCTTGTCCGAAGAAGACAAAGCAGGAGTGACCCCGATTCGCTTCAATCTAGGAACCACCCCGCCTAGGACGCCAGACCGTGAGCCACACCCTGCATCGTGGTAAGAGGCCGAGTCAACCATGTCACCGCAGATGCACCGCAGAATGCTACGACGTCGTCTTGGGTAAGTTACTTGTTAACTCGATACACCTGCAATACTGCTTTGACTCGAGCTTCGCATTCGCTTGTTTCGCAAGGCTTTGCTGCTAGAAATGATTTGGGGATTTCAAGACTTAAGTGCATGCTTTTAGTTCAAACCCTGGTTCCGAACTCCGAACGAAAGTAGGATGTTCCGGTGAGAATATTAATAGATGGAATAGAGTTCCTAGCGAACCTTATTATTTTGGAGACCTGCACCTTAGACGTTATTTTGGGAATGGATTGGTTATCCAAGCACAAGGCCGTATTGGATTGTGGACGAAGGACTATCTCGCTTGAGAGCCCGTGTGGAAGGAAGGTGGAATTTCAAGCCACCGCTGCTAGAGAAGGACAGTTGATGGTTAACAAGCACCAAGGCAATCAAGATAGAGGATGTCTCCGTAGTGAATGAGTACCCAGATGTTTTCCCTGAAGATCTACCCGGTATGCCGCCAGATAGGGACATAGAGTTTGTGATAGAGCTTGTACTGCACAAAGACCGATAGCAAAGAGACCCTATCGGATGTCCACCGAGGAGTTGGTAGAGATGAAGAAACAAACTAGAGGAGTTAATGGAGAAAGGATTTATCGACCGAGTTCGCCGCCATGGGGAGCACCGCTTTGTTTGTCAAGAAAAAGGACGGAGTTTCAGGATGTGCATTGACTACCGTGCACTCAATGAAGTCACCGTGAAGAATAAGTATCCGCTACCCAGGATTGATGATTTGTTTGATCACCGAGAGGAGCCGAGTTTTCTCCAAGATTGATCTCGAGATCGGGATACCATCGATTGAAGATCCGATCGTAAGATATTCAAGACCGCATTCTCGCCAAGATATGGACATTACGAGTTTACGCTATGTCCTTTGGATCGATTTAATGCGCCAAAGATATTTCATGAATATGATGAATAAGGTGTTCATGGAGTATTTGGACAAGTTTGTCGTCGTGTTCATAGATGACATCCTAATCTACTCCAAGACGGAGGATGAACATGCCGAACACTTAAGGCGAGTTTTAGAAAAGTCGAGGAACAAAGAACTTTTCGCCAAGTTCAACAAGTGTGATTTTTGGAAGGATAAGGTAGAATTCCTCGGACATGTAATGACCGCAGAAGGAGTCGCCGAGATCCAAGCAAAGTAGAAGCGGTGTTACATTGGGAGCAAACAAGATCGTGACCCAGATCCGGAGTTTCCTTGGAATGGCAGGATACTACCGCCGTTTCATTGAAGGCTTTTCGACAATTGCGAAACCTCTTACGCAATTGCTGAAAAAGGAGAAAAAGTTTGCATGGACGTCAGAATGTGAGAAAGGATTTCAGGAGCTGAAAAAGCGATTGACATCAACACCGGTGTTAGTTCTACCGGATGTTGCTCAAAGCTTTGATATTTATTGTGACGCATCGCGCCAAGGACTTGGATGTGTGCTGATGCAGAATGGAAAGGTCGTCGCTTATGCATCAAGGCAGTTGAGGCCGCATGAGGAGAATTATCCGACGCATGACCTAGAGTTAGCTGCCGTAGTGCATGCCTTGAAGATATGGCATCACTATCTGATCGGGAACAGATGTGAAGTGTATACGGATCATAAGAGCCTTAAATACATATTCACCCAGTCGGATCTGAACATGAGGTAGAGGAGATGGTTAGAGTTGATCAAGGATTACAATGTTGGAATCCATTACCATCCCGGGAAGGCCAACGTAGTAGCCGATGCTCTGAGTCGGAAAAGCCATACTGTGAGCATGTTGCTAGCCACAAGTCAGGAAGAGTTATGTGAGGATTTCCAGAGAATGAAGATTGAGGTGGTACCTAGCGGGTTCTTGGCCGCATTAGAAGTAAAGCCTACTGTGGTGTCGTGGAACCACCGGGTCTCTTTTTTCTCTCCTTTTCGTCGGACTGTTTCTTGTTTTTTTTTTTTGGGAACCTGCCTGTCCTCTTTCTTCATTTCCTTTTTATCAAATTTCTGAAAGTTTCCCGGAGATCCCCGATGTGATCTTCTTTCTTCTCACTTTTGACTATGATATCGTCAACGTAGGCTTCCACATTTCTTCCCAACTGATCGGCGAAGATCTTCGTGATGAGTCGAGCGAAGGTAGCACCTGCGTTTTTGAGCCCGAAAGGCATCCGCACGAAGCAATAGGTACCGAAGGGAGTAACGAATGCTGTCTTGTCTTCGTCTCCTTCTTGCATATAGATTTGGTGATAACCAGAGTACGCGTCAAGGAAGCTCATCCTTTCGACCGGAGGTTGAATCAACCACCGGTCGATGCGCGAGGGAAGTCATCTTTCGGGCATGCTTTGTTTAAGTCAGTGAAGTCGATGCACATCCTCCATGCCCCGCTAGCCTTCTTGACTAGGACAATGTTGGCCAGCCAATCAGGGTATCGGGTTTCGCGGATGATTCCCGCCTGGAGCGATTTAGCCACTTCCACCTTCGCAGCCTTCTTGTCTTTCTCGCTGCAAGTTTTCTCAACTTTTGCTTTCTAGGCTTCACGCTTGGATTAATAAGCGAGAGCATGTTCAATAGTTTCTCTTGGGACGCCTTGAGGAAGGTCTTGAGGCCCCATGCGAACACGGTTTCATATTCCTGGAGGAGCAAAGCAAGTGTTTTTCCTCCTCTCGAGACAACATGGCGCCGAGGCTTCTTGTCTTCTTTGCTTCTCGGCCCGAGCGGTATCCGCTGGGTTTCTCCTGGGGTTGTGGCTTAGGAGCCACCTACCGCGACTTGCAGTGCACGACGATCTAGCTCAGTAGTGCGGACGTGTTTGACTTGAGGTGGGTTCTCCATATCTATCTTCCTTGCCAAGGCTTGGTCTCCTCGCACCGTGATGACACCACCGTCGGAGGGGATTTTCATGCATAGGAAACCGTGATGAATTATGGCCCCCATGGTTGTCAATGAGCCCCCGCCTAGGATCGCATTGTATTGGAATGGCATGTCTACCACATCGAATGTGACACGACTTGTGACGCTGGTTTGTGGCGTCGCGAATGTGACTTCAAGCTCCAATCGCCTGTGGTGTTGGATCAGGCTTCCTCCAAAACCCATCAGCAGACCTCCGATTTTTTCAACCGATCTTGTGGAATCATCATTTGTTGGAAAGCCTTCATGGATAGTATGTCCGCAACGCTCCCTCCATCTACCAATATTCGACGTACTTCGCAGTCGGCGATAATGGCGGTTACTACCAAGGAATCTTGGTGCGGGAAGTGTACCCAGTGGCGTCCTCCTGTGTGAATGTGATTGGCTCGCATTTTACCGTGAGGAAGGGTGGTGGGGTAATTGCGATGTGGTTAATTTGTCGGGCGACGCCTTCCTCATCTTTTGACGAGAGATGTGATGAGGAGCCCCCGCAATGACGTTGATAATGCGACGAAGATGATTCATTCCTACTCGAGGGGGTGTTGTCGCCCAACAGAGGTGCTTCCGCGGCGCAAGATGCGTCTTGACTTCTCTTTGTTTCGCCTCGAACCGCCGATATCCGTTGATCACTTTGCATTGGATGGTGTCGTGAGTGATATTTTCCCGTGATATTCACGTGGCATCGCCGGCTCTGTCCCTTCCTTCTTGTTAACTCGGCTTCCCTCGTCTTGCTTTCCTCGGCCGGGTGGTCCTCGCTCTGCTGCTCCGCACCTGTCGCCCGTGGCTTGCCGATCTCTTGGCTTTTCAATGTGGTGGATTCTCCTCCTCTCGTCTCTTCTTCCTGGCCTGGGTATCGCTCCTCATTTTTGGGTTGGGCGGGAGGTCCTTCCTCGCCTCTCTTGCGCGGAGCGAATTCTTGCTTCTCCCGTTGGGGCCCGTCTTCCCTTCGGAAGTTGTCTTCCTCCGCCTGCATTTTCTCTCATCTTCGCAAAGAGTTCTTCCACCGCGGCGCACCTCTTTACGAGCGAGCCTTTTCCGCCTGTCCCCTACGCAGGCCGCAACGCGTGCGCATTGATGATAGTAGTGTCGCACTCCTCGCACTGCACTTAATCCGGAGAAACGCTGAAGTAACTTTTAAGGGTTTCCCTTCGCGTTGTCCGACCGCAAATAGGTCACTTTCCTCTTTCATTCCATCGAAATTACCCTGGAAGTTGCCTTCAAGCTTGCAATGAGTTGCGACCAACAGTGATTGACCGGCTCCAGCCAAGAGTACCAGGATAAGGCTATGCCTTCGAGGGCTAGAAGGAGCCCCTTCGCCTTGATATCATCATCTCCTCCCGCGGCTTCAATCGCTGTATCATAAACGCGGAGGAACTCCCTTGGGTCCGTCCGACCGTCATACGGCTTAACAGTGGGGAATTTGAAGCTTCCCGGGGAAGGCCATTTTTTGGTCCGTAGGCGGGCGCTGAGGGGGTTTGGATCGTGGTCTTCCCTGTGTGCCGTCGCGACCGCTGGAGATAGCACCTCACGGCTCGGGCTTTCGTCTTGTGATTCGTATTGAACCCCGTCAGATAGTCCTTGCAGACGCTTCAACTCTGCCATGAGTTGTTCGTTGGCTTTCATCAGAGCCCGCACGTTGGGGTCAATCTCCTCCTGAGCTCCTGCCTTCTCCTGGTTTCTTCGTTTCCATGGGTCTTTTGGCGATGAGCTGGATGCGTCGACGCTTCCGCCACATCTCCTCCCGTTGTCGAAACCGTTCGACTCGCCGTCGGAGGCCGCTGCTTGGGGGCTCGCTTGCACGGCCACCGGAGTCTGTGGAGGTAAGGTTCCCGCCACGCTTCGAAGTTTCGCGGCGGCCGCACCGCGCCTCATCATGCGTGTCGAGGGGATCTCCGTGATTGGCTTCTCGCACGCCGCCTTGGTTCTTCTGCTCCTGCCGTCGTTGCCGCCCCCTTGGATACTGCCTCCTTTCCTTTTTTTGGTGGCATGGTTGCAGGAAACTTACCCTTGAGCTTGATCGGCCGGTGGTGGTTTCACCTTGCGGTTGGGTTCCCCACGGACGGCGCCAGTGTGGTGTCGTGGAACCACCGGGTCTCTTTTTTCTCTCCTTTTCGTCGGACTGTTTCTTGTTTTTTTTTTTGGGGAACCTGCCTGTCCTCTTTCTTCATTTCCTTTTTATAGGGCAGGCCTGAGGATATGCACGTCCTCGTCGGCCTTCTTCTTCCTTCCTGGTTCTTGCCAAGGGCTAACTTGACTTTTCCTTGGGTCTTCCCCACCTGTATCGGGTTTTTTGCCCTCTATTCATATACCCTTTGTAGGGGTTCAACGGGGATTTCGCTTATGTTAGGGTCTCAGAGTAGCCTGACACGCCCTGGCGTACTAGGGAGGGGTTGTTGGGGGGTGTCAGATCTTGGTAGTTCGTGCTATGTTTGCGCCGGAAGGAGACGTAGCCGAGGGGAGTTCCCTCCGTTTTCCTCCCTCGCTACGGAGGGAAACTTCCCCTCGTCGCGGAGGGGGCGGTCTTTATTCTTTTTCGCCTTTTACCGGGGGATGGTCTCCTAAGGTAAGGATTTATAGCTTTATCGAAGGGAGAGGTTGACGTTTATAAATCCGTTCATGTGGGTCAGTAGATACGGGGGCTTCGTTTAGCTAGCCGAGGGGGGGGGATGATCATGGCCGGTCCACCACACCTACCCTAGAGGACCAGATCCGAGAAGGACAGAAGGATGATGACAAGATCCGCAGGATTAAGTCCCTCAAGGAAGAAGGCAAGGCAGAGGATTTCAAGTTGGATGAGCAAGGCACGTTATGGATGAAGGATCGGATTTGCGTGCCGAACAAAAGGAGCTGAAGCAGTTGATTCTAGAAGAAGCCCATGACTCCAAGTACTCAATTCATCCTGGAAGCGCCAAAATGTATCAGGATTTGAAGGAAAGATTCTGGTGGCCAAGCATGAAGCGTGAAGTTGCCGAGCATGTTGCATTGTGCGATGTATGCCAGAGAGTCAAGGCAATGCATCGGAGACCAGCAGGATTGTTGCAGCCGCTGAAAATACCTGAGTGGAAGTGGGAGGAAATCGGAATGGATTTCATTACCGGTTTGCCTAAGACTCAAGGAGGTTATGACTCCATATGGGTTATAGTGGATCGCTTGACCAAAGTAGCCCATTTTATCCCCGTGAAGACCACTTACTCGGGAGATAAGTTAGCGTAATTGTACATGATCAGATCGTCTGTTTGCACGGAGTGCCAAAGAGGATTGTATCGGACAGAGGTACCCAATTTACCTCAAGGTTTTGGAATAAGTTGCATGAAGCCATGGGAACCCGTTTAAACTTCAGTACAGCTTATCATCCGCAGACGGATGGACAGACCGAAAGAGTCAACCAGATTCTGGAGGATATGTTAAGAGCTTGTGCATTGGCTTATGCTACCTCTTGGGATAAGAGTTTGCCGTATGCCGAGTTCAGTTACAACAATAGTTATCAGGCTAGTTTACAGATGTCACCTTTTGAGGCACTGTATGGTCGACCCTGTCGGACGCCATTGAATTGGAATGAGACCGGCAAGCGCCGTGTCTTCGGGCCAGATATTCTTCAAGAGGCGGAGGAGCAGATTGCCGTGATTAAGGAAAGGTTGAAGATAGCCCAATCACGACAGAAGAGTTATGCCGACAACCGTCGCCGAGACTTGAGTTTTGAACCAGAAGACTTTGTATACCTCAGAGTTACGCCTCTCAGGGGAGTTAAGAGGTTCCATGCCAAAGGGAAACTCGCACCCGTTATGTTGGACCATTTAAGATTTTGAATCGCAGAGGCGAAGTTGCTTATCACCGGAGTTGCCTCGGTCGTTAGCGAGGAGTACATGACGTATTCCATGTGTCCCGATTGAAAAAGTGTCTCCGAGTACTGAGAGCAGACTCCGCTAGAGTCAATTGAGTTGCAAGAGGATTTGACTTATAAGGAACATCCCGTGAGGATTCTAGACACAATGGATCGAGAGACCGTAAATAAGTCAACCCGTTTCAGAGAGTTCAAGGAGCAATCATGAAGAAAGCGACGCGACATGGGAGCGCGAAGAGGATTTGAGGAAAGAGTTCCCAAACCTATTCTTTAGTAAGCCCTGAATCTCGCGGACGAGATTCTATTAAGGGGGAGGTTTGTAACACCCCAAAATTTTGCTTTTCTTAAATTCATGTGTGATTTGGCACTTTGGTGAATTTTTGGAATTTTCTGGAATTTATTTGGATTTATTTGGAATTTATTTGAATTTATTCCATTTTGAAATAATTAAAGAATTTAATTTTGCAAATAAAATTTTGTTGGAAATATTTTATTTGAGTCCAAAATGATCCAAAATATTTTCCGTAATTTTTCCGAATTTTTCTCGAGTCATTTACTATTTTTAATGAATTAAATGAATTTCTCGGGAATTATTTTAAATATTAAATCGCTGGAAAATCAAGTCGGGTCAAATCGTTTCATCCGACCGACCCGAGTCCGAGTCCGACTCGAGTCCGACCGAGCCACGTGACTTGACCGAACCCCATTCGATCCTAACCGCTGGATCGAGATCCAACGGCCCGCATTGGACCGCACCTGCTCGAGCCGAAGTCTGGTTGGATCCGATCGCGCTTCACGCGATCGCGGACCGTCGATCGTGCCACATGGACGGCCAGGCGTCGTCGTCTCCGCCGAGACCGAGCCGGACTCGCCGCCGCCAGAGATCTAGGGTTCCGGCCACACGAACGCCGAGGCTATTTAAGGCCCGGGTCACACCCCGAGGTCGACCCTGACCTTGCGCACCCGTAGCCCCTACTCACCAAGGCAGAGCCGCCGCCGTTTAGCCGCGATAGCTCGCCGTAGTTGCGCGCCGCTCCGCCACGGTGTTTGCTTCATCCCGCTGCCGTCGTCTTCCGCCGAGTTGGAGCCTGATTCCGAGCCCTCGTGCCAAGGCGCACCGTAAGCGAGGTCCAAATTTCGCGAATTCGGCGAGATCCCGGCGAAATCTCGGATTTGGATCCCTCCGAGATTCAAAATCCCGGAAAATTCAAAATTTAAAAAAATTCAAATCTCGGATTTCTACGAGATCTCGGCAATTTCAGGCGAAATCTCGGCAATCTCAAGTAGATTTGGTATTTTTTTGCCGGATTTTGATTTTTGTGCATTCTATTTGCTTGGGTTTAGGATCAAGATCATCCACAAAAATTTCAAAATTTTTAACATGTTTTTAACCATTTTTTTGGTCGGTTCAATACGCTTGCTAGACTTTACTTAATTTTTTAAAAATTTCAAGATTGATTATCTTCAAAATTTTATGGGAATATTATTGATGTATTAGGACCATTCACAAAAATTTTCAAAATTTTCTAAAGTGGTTTGAACTTTTTAATACATATGAACTTTTCTAGTGCATTGAAACAAAGAGAGAGAAATGATATCTCGATAATCGACATTGATAGTTGGAATCAATCAGGTATGCCTATGAGAGAGAAGTGGAGTGGAAACAAGTGGTACAAAACCCACTTCAAAATTATTGAATGACATATATTAAAAACAAAATTTAAAACCTAAGATAACATGTATTTATAAATGGGTACAAGATTAACTCACCTATGTATATATGGGCGGGGATTCACATATACATGATCAGTGCTCATATTTATGGCATTGATCTTTTCTTATTAGTCAAAATTTAAAACTGCAGGTGGTTTCAAAGAAAGAACCTCCCTCAGAACTGCAGGTGGTTTCAAAGAAAGAATCTCCCTTAATACATAGGAACATATATAAAACTTTTAAAATGACTTGAAGTTCATTTGTTACATTTGAAAAATAAAAAACTGATTTTATATACGGTTTTTATCACGACTTTACCACTGTTAGATTTTTAAAAAATTCCTCATGATTGATCATCATCTCAAATTTTTATGGAAACATTAGTGATGTGTTAGGACTATCCAAAAAAAATTTCAAATTTTTTTGACGTGTTTTGAACCATTTTTCAGCCAGTTCAATTTGGCCGAGATTTCGGTGATTTCGGCCGAGATCTCGGTGATTTCGGCCGAGATCTCGGATTTCCCGGTAGAAAAAAAACCGGATTCGAAATTTGGTTTTTGCAATTCGTCCGGATTTTGTCCGAAATTTCCGAATATCGCCGAAATTTCGGATTTCGGGAACCTCCGAGATTTGACTCAAAACGAGATTTGAAACCTTGCCCGTGGGTACCTCTCACTCCGCCGGAGAGACCGCGAAACGCCATCGGGCTCGTCGTCGTTTTCGTCTCCGGTGGCCCTGCTCCGCCGTGTTGCCATCATCGTCCGCGAGCTCTGTGCGCCGTCCGATCTTGATCGTGCGGTTGAGGTGAGTTCACGTGTTTCCAAACCCGATTAGATCTGGACCGCTGGATCAAGATCGAATGGCCCACGATCATCGAGTAGTTTTCAACGTGTTAACCTTGGATCTAATCGTGGCCGTTGAATTTCAAATCAACGGCCAAGATTGCGCCATGTGTCGGGAAGCCTGACCGCCGCGGTCGCCGCCTTCGCGTGTGACGCCGACACGCCGCCCGCGTGTCGGCCGACGTGACTAAACCGCACCATGACGCCACGCCGACGCGTCATGGCGGGCTCAAGATGTCGGGCCGTCGTCCCAGCTAAGCGCCGACGCCAAGAATGACGCTACCCATGGGACTCCACCTGCCAAAGACCGTGGTCGAGCCCTCGCCGACGCCGAAGGACGTCACCCGAGGCGGACCCACATGTCAGCAACACGTGGATTCGTGGACCGAGTCCACGGTAGACCCGAGCCGAGCGTGGACCACGTCCATGGACCGGTTGACGTCAGCAGGCCAATCAGAAGCTGCCACGTGTCCTTGCTGACGCAATAATTAATTTTCGAAAAAGAAAATGATTTATTAATTCGAAATAATGATTTCAGATTTGATTCAAACTTCAAACGCTTATAACTTTTGCGTTTCAACTCCGATTTGAGTGATTCAAATTTCTAAATTTGTATAAAATTGAGATCTACCTAAATATGAATTTTATTTAATTTTTGGACTAAAGTTTTTCTCTGTAAAATTATTTAATTGATTATTTAAACTTTAAATAATCATAACTTTTGCGTTTTAACTCCAAAATTGACGATTCCAGTTTCTAAAAATTCATAAAATTATGTTCTCTCTGTTTATGGATTTTATTTGGATGTTTGGACACTTTTTGCCTATTGTTTATTTGTGTATTGCTATTTGCACGCTTTACGAGTAGACGTTGAAGTGCCTAAGGATTCGAAGGAGAAGTATTGACTCAGGATCCAACTCAAGACCAAGAACAAGTACTTTTTGAAGGCAAGTTGTGCTTTGACCATGTTGATCCTATTTCGAAATCTATTTTGATTTAACCTATTGCATGCTAGTTCAATTAGAAAATACTTTACTTAAATTTGGGGAATTAGATAAATACCAATTTGCTGTATGACACCTTGATTACTTAAATATGTGCCATGACCCTTGTCACCCTAGTTGTGGTTTACTAGTTGGACATTATTAACTTGCCAACATGGGTTTTAGACCGTTGTAGTAAACTGCTTAGACCTGCTACGTGCTCATGACATGATTTTGGACAATCAAATGCTAATGTTGACCTAATGATATATGGAACCTGTTTTGGAAAGGTATCATGTGATGTTGATGGCACGTGGTGCATGGTAATCAACTGGGGTTTGATAAATAGTTTTCGACCGGGGCATGTGGCAAGAGTAATCAGTGGGCCATTGTGGCATTGGGGATGTTGATTTGGTTCTTCGGGTAGTCTTGCCCTGGTCACCCTAAGGACTTAACCTTGCAAGCCTTTGAACTGGTCTAACGTGCAACCACATGTCTCAGTAATGGGACGGACCTAGTTGACTAAGTTGCTAATAACGCACTGTGGGACCTCGGGAGGTCAACTACACCCTTTGTGTAAGTTGTGCGGGGAGCGTCTGGGGCCGAGGCCAGTACTCCATCTAACGGTTGATTGGCCTAGACTTCGCCTTAGCTAAGGGAAGGGTTAGTGCGCACAATAACCGGGAGGACCACTTGTATTGTTAGAGGTTTCCGAAAGACTTTGTTACTGAACTCGCCTTTGTGGTGTTTGACTGTATCTTGTGGGTAAAGTGCATAACCTCTGCAGAGTTTAGAATCTATTCGAATAGCCGTGTCCGCGGTATTGGACATCGCTCGGGAATTACAATCAAGGGTTAGATTTTCTCAAAAATAACTTGGTTTGAAAAGTTGGGTTGGATTAATAATGATGTTGATGGAAATGTGGTTTAGGATGGGAAGATGGTTGTTAAACTTCTTGAAAAGTTATTTATGCTTTACTTGTTTCTACTGCTTTCGAATCTACTTATATTACTTGTCAAATGTCAAGCATCGCAAATATACCTTGAGCTATTCCTTTGTACCAAGCCATGCATGTAGTATATTAGCTTGCATTCTCGCATGACTTGCTTTGAGTACCAAGTACTCACCCTTGCCACAATATAACACCCAGTTGAAGAGGAGACTACACGGCTTTGGAGGAGGAACTCCAAGAGGATCCGCTCTACTTAGGGAAGCGAGCCCGATCAGTTGCCTGTGGTATACTGGATGGCGCCACGAAGTTATTTGATTTTCCGCTGCTACTATTTCTCTCTTAATAAGATTCGCCCTGTGAGGCGTATATTGTAACTTGACCATAAGGTTGAGTAACCAGTTTGGTTATTTAAATAAAAGTACTTTATTAGTATCGAGTGGTATGATTGTGATATTTACCGATGTTAAGACTGTGTGCACTAGCGCGTTCCTGGACTAGTGCTGAATACACAGAGGGTCCGGATTTGCAAATTCGGGGTCCCGACACAACTCCATCGGCATTCGCTCTGCCCACGCCAACTCCTCCGGTGCCGACCACATCGGTACTAAGGCTCCTGCCACTGTACGTCAGGGCGTGCTTGCTCTCCCAACGGCTGCATTCAGCTTTCGGTCGCTTCCGAGGGCGGCCGCCCAAGTTGCTCCACCCGCCGCCTCCGAAACCTCCCAGGTGGACATCGTCAGTGCCAGCACTCATGCCCAGCCAGCTTCTGTCAGCCCCAACGCTTCAACCTCCCGCCTTGGCACGTTGTTCACCGAACTTGGCGAGGCACACGCAGCCACGGGAGCCCTCCTCACGGTGGCCATCCAGCACGAAGCGCAACTAGCCGAACATATCATGGCGCTGCGCGAGGAGAAGGAGAAAGCAGAGGCACTGCTAGCCCAGGAGAGGGTGAATGGGCCGGCCCTGCTCAAGCAAGCAAAGAAGGCCAAGGCGGCGCAGGAGGAGGCAGTGGGGGAGCTGCGCCGCACGCTGCACAACCTCACCATCATGCTCGGCCCAGCTTACCAGCGCATGGCGAGATGCCTAGGGCCGCTAGGGGTGGACCTTCGCGAGCCGATCGAGCCATCGGCCCTGCAGTACGCCCATAGCATTACTCGGGTCACCGAGGCACTCGGCGGCTTGTCAGCCGCCTTAGCCGCTCGCTCCGCCCGAGAAGGGCAGGAAGTCACGGTAGCCACAGCGACGTTCGTGCTGGCTTGCTGCGCTAGCCGTGACGCCTCATTCGATCCGATGGTTGTCACCGCCGGTATTGAGGGAGACAAGGCACAAGTGCACGCGCGTGTGCGCGAGGCAGCGGCGCATGTGGCCGTGCTGATGGAGGTTCAAAACCTGGACATCGCCGTCGCACTGCCGGAGGACGAGGCCGAGGACACCGCAAGACAGATCCAAATCATCGACGACGAGTGACTGCCGGGGCCACCACCTTTATTTTTTTTCGCTTCTTTTGCTTGTTTTCTGTACGCGAAAGACTACATCGGTAGTATCAGTGAAATTAGCACTTAGTCCGTTGTCCACTTATCATCCCGTTCAGTTGCGTTGTGAAGAAGCTCAATAAAGTACCCATCGGTAGGCATGTCATAAACGAATGCATCCATTAAAATGAGATAAAATAGACCACACAAACTGAACCGTTCCATTGCACAACGTAGATAAAGACGTAAACATGCATGACGCATACATCACGGACTAGTGCACAACTGCAGAAAAAACTAACACAAGAATAACTGCATACATCATCTTTTCTAACCACTTTATGTGATCTAAAATGCGATCCACCTTAAACGTTAGCATGTTAAGTTTTTGCTCCACGTCCATCCTCTGCTCTACCCCGGCCAGGGTCCTCTCTGGTACTATCGTAGTAGCATGCTCCCTCGGTGTATTCAAGTTGTCTGCCCACTGAAAATATTGGCATCCTGTGGACTACATCACGGTGCGAACATTGTTATATTATCACCAACTTCCGCAGGAGAGTAAGCATCGAAAAACCTGAAGAAATTGAAATATATTTTCACTTACAGAGAAATTAGGGCACTTATAAAACACCCGACCGTTATTTGTCGAAGTGGTAGAGTAGAACACATTAGCTTCTACGTGGCAATTAGGACAATTGACCCGTCTTGCGTTGGCAAGCGCAAGGGCCCTCCGATTCGCTGAGCTTGAGGTTTGAGACATGGCCTTAACAGAAGAGACGAAGTGGGAGAACGGAGAAGAAGTTCTCAGCAAGAGGAAGAAGAGGATATGAAAATTCTCAGTGTGGAATGTATGTGTTGGGTGCCTCCGTATTTATAGCAGCCAACATGGTTGTCTATGTGGCCTATCAAAGTCGCCGCCAAAGGTGTTCAATTCGAAATGATAAATTAGTAGATCATGTTGTCATTTCACTCTTACAAAGCCGGGCGTCGCGTGTTGTCATCTTTTCTAGCTTTTGTCAAATCACTTTTCCAAATGTGTTGTCATGTCAACTATTTCGTCTTTTGTCATATCGCCTTTGCCATCCGCTTTGTCGTATCACATTTTCCACCTTTTGTCGTCCAAGAAACCGTAGAAAGCATTCTAGCGCACCTTGTCGCTTTGCTTCGGATTGCTAGTGCTTTGTTGTTTGGTGGTGTGCGAGTGTTGTCCAATCACCACTTTTACTTTCTCATACGATGTCACAACACAACAACACGTCCGTCGCTTTTCCGACTCCATCAGATGCACGACACAAAGATTGTTGTGTCATAAATGAAAGCATGCATCACTTTTCTGGACAATTTGTATAGTATTCCAATAAAAATACAAAGGTACTTGGGCAATTAAAAATAAGGTGACATGCTTGTATGGGACCTCAGAACACAATGACAACACTGTATGATAAAAGCCGACAACACCGGGTATGATAAAAGCTGGAAAAGGAGCTCACAATTCTCCAGGATGGAAAGCGTGACATGACGGCCTATGCAGCGTTGCCAGGTGGGGTGTCAAGTCGGTCAGCTTTGGCAAAGGGGTGATAGGTATCACAAGCTGCACACCCTATCACCCTCAATCAGAGCTGCACGCCATGTCACCCTCAATCAGAGCTGCACGACCTGTCACCCTCAATCAAAGCTGCATGACCTGTCAGCTTTCTCAGATTGATTGGACCACACTATCGTGCATCCCAATGCGTGATAGGTCGTGCAGCTTTGCCAAAGGCATGACAGGTCGGGCAGCTTTCGAAAAGGGGCAACAGGTCATGCAGTTTTGCCAAAAGGGTGACATGCCATATAGCTTTCCAAGAGGGACAAGTGTTGTAGTTAGGTGGAGAAGCCCCTCACCAGCACTATAAAAACTGGCGGAGGGAGGGCTAGATGCATCACACTGCCAAACCAGCAATAAACTTCAACCGACTTTACACAAATCAGGCCACGATGTCATTCTACCGTCGCCTCTTCAGCAAGCAAAACTTAACCCCCTCCATATACCCGGATGAGAGTACCATTGACGCCCCAGTTCTACCGGAGTTGCCCCGGCCGAAATGCGACTGCAACCTTCTGGCGAAGATGATGCAGTCTACTCACGGAGATACGGCCGCCCGCGCTCACTATTGTTGTGGCCGTGGCTACGAGGTAAACCAATTGGTGTCCACACACAAATTAGGGTAACACTACCATTTCATGCATCGTTCTTTATTTTTTAAGCACGAGGACCGGTGCTGCTTCTTCCAATGGATCGATGGCCACGAACGACATGACTACGAATTTATGTACAACTACCACGACGCCTACCCCACTTCGCCCGAGAACTTCACCCGGTGGGAGAGGCCGCCGGGATATGTCCCCTATCTACATCGACCGGACTTAAGGGCCGGTGGGCAAGGGACCAATCAATCGGTGAGTTTCATGCGACATGCTCATGTTTCACTCATAAAGTGGTTATTCTAAACCAGTTCATCCCATACAGGACTTCAGAAAGAATCTTGCGAAATTCCTCAAGTCAAAGGAGAAACCTCCACAAGGGCCACCCGAAAGGCCAGAATTGTGCGAACACGGTTTGCAGGCAGTGTTTGACACCTGCCACGAGGATCTAGCGGACCGAAGATTCTACCGGTGCCCTTTGCCGGTGGATGAATGGTGCTGGTACTTCAACTGGGTGGACCCAGAGACATACCACCCACATCTCAAACTTCCCGTCTCGGATGACTGGGGGGACCAACCCTCGCTGTGGTGCTACTACCTCCCAGAAAATCCAGACCCCGAGTACGCCTACGGTATTCGACAACGACCACAGTGGGCATATTGCATTGACTGCAGGGAATGCCTTCGGTTGTATAACAACAAGCCCAACACACACCTCCTGCACCATATAGTGGAGTGCGAGCCAAAACAGAGGAGGCGTGTCGGCAAGTCTCCGGAAGTGCATCAGGGTTCCTCCTCCCGAAGAGAAAGGGATAAGGGGAAGCAGCCGGCCGAGGTCCGACCACGCAAAGAAATCCTTGACGGATTACAAAGACCATCCTGAACCCGGTGGTATTAAAATAGGGGACGCAGTAATCGGGAGGGAAGAGATCAACAAAAAAGACAAAAATTATGTTTTATACCCCGAGACATTCAAAGATAGGCTGCCCATTCGGTGATACCGGGAGCATCACAAGACGGCCATGGAGCTCTTTCATAAGAGAGATTGAGCGGTGTCCAAGAACAAATTGCAAAAGATTGACGGGTGATGTAATATGTAGAAAATGTTGCGCGTCATTCCCAGTCTACGAACATAGGCGGAACGATCACTTGTTCCACCATGACAATCGATGTTTTAAATCGGTTCTTGTAGCAATGTCGTCACTATTGTAAGGATGTAGTTCTAGCAATTCCGTCAGGATTGTAATGCCCCCGTAATATCTGTTGCCCTCCAGTTGCACTTTGTAGAAGCTAAATAAAGTACTTCGCTTTAACTCTACCGTACATCACTGGTTTATTTGTAAATACGCAAAACTGTTATCATAATTACGAGTTAAAACTTGTAGCAAATACATTTTTTGCCATTTCGAATCACCTCGGTTTGAAATTTCACAAAAAAAAAACAATAAAACATAACTGTTCGATTTTTTATTGCTTGTATGGGACTCCAGGAACCGGCCAAGCCTTCGATGGGAACCCAGGAACCGGCCATTCATGCACGGGGTACCAAAAACCGGCCATGAGTGAGAATTTCGTAAATACGCCAAGATGTTGCACCGTTTTGAAATTATGGGTTCAATGTTGCATGAAATACGATTTTTCGCCCCTAAGAACCGGGCATGCATGAATGGAATACCAGGAATCAGCTATGGATGGGTTTTTTTTTAAATACGCCAAAAAATTGTATTGCTTTGAAATTATGAGAGGAAACTTGTATGAAATATGAATTTTTTTTGAAATTATGAGTGCAAACTTGTATGAAATATTAATTTTTCCTAAAATGGCAGGTTGGGCCTTAGCCGAATTTCCATTTTCGGGTATGAGGTGCCACCTCATACCCGAAAATGCCAATTTTGGGTATAGCCATACCCGAAAATAGCAATCTCGTTTACACCTTACCCGAAAATCCTGTTTTCAAATACTCCAAAACCGAAATTCCTATTTTCGGGAATGAGTAAATGAAATTCCTAATTTCGGGTATAGTTGAGATTTCTGTAAATATTCAAATATGTTGTGTACAATTGTAAATACGGGACACATGTTGTATAGAATACCAAATTTTCCAAAAAAAAATTTGTTAGGATTTGAATCAAAATTGCTTCGATTACAATAGTTAATGAATTCAAAATTGAAATACGTCCATTTCAAATGAAAAATATTAATGAGATGTTATGGATGCAGAATTGGGAGGAACTACGAACGACAACGAGTGACGATCTGGGAGACAAGTGAGATTTGGCGACTTGGTAAAGAAGTAAGATAGTGGGACCCACTTGTAAGGGCATATCTAACAATATAAATACATCGGTTGTAACAGAATAGACTATGGGAAAAGTAATGAATTGATTCCTATCCTCTGTCTTCTCTCTCTCGTTCTTCCTTCTGTTCTTCTTTTTCTCTTCTGTGCGGTGTGATCTAGGTGCATTTGGTTCTTGGTTTTGTGGTCTCACATCAGAAACTGAAGTTTCTGGTCAGGAGCCATTACATTTGGTATCAGAGCCATCCGATCGCTGGAGATTTTTTTTCCTTGCTCATTTGAACCATAAAATCCCAAGCAGCCGTATGTGTTCTTGTGCTTAAACGATTTGAGTTCGCATATTTCTGATTGGTTGGTTCAACGTGGGAAAGACATCATGGTGCCGCCAAAACCATCTGTGCAGACCAAGTTGGTGCTGGATGCAATGGGCGAAGTGGCGGATCAGTCCGATGCCAGGTGGGCGCAAATGGATGAGAGGTGGGAATCCTTGAAAGCTAGTCTTGATTTCATCGTTGAGAAAATCAAACCAGTTGATACCATCCTAGCGATCCAAGTTCAAGTGGAGGAGCATCGGGCGGTAATTCAAGGGTTAATGGAGCAATTTCAGAAAATGAGGCATTCACCGGCGCAACGGGATGAGGAGATGGGAACTCCGACACCATCTCACGTCTCAGGAACATCATCAAAACAAGCTGGTGTGTTGGCTGCTACACCAGCAGGATTAAGGTGCATCGTTCCCTTTTCCTGTCAGCTCCAATAGTTCCAGGTTCAATCGGATGGCACCATCTCCAACGTCAGAAACATGGCATGGAGAGAGGAAACCACCTATGCCCAAGGTAACATTTCCTAAGTTTGATGGAGAAGAACCACGGATCTGGAGGAGTCGCTGCTTGAAGTATTTTCAAATGTACAATATTGATGAATCCTTATGGGTGACAGCAGCAGCGATGCACATGGAGGGGAATGCGGCGATGTGGTTGCAAGTTTACCAGGAAGAGCATCCGGTGGGGAATTGGGATCATTTTATGGCTGCCGTGGATTCTGAATTTGGAACTTATGATTCTCGGAGGTATATCAGAGAGTTAATTCAGATGAAACAAACGGGCATTGTGTTAGAATACAAGATGAGCTTTGAAAGTACTATGTATAAGATCAAAGCTTACAGCAAGGCTTGTACTGAAGAATTTTTTGTCAATCACTTCATTCTGGGACTCAAGGACGAGTTGAGATATGAAGTAGAGCTTCAATTACTTGACTCTGTCCGTAAAGCATTTTTACTAGCTTTGATTCAAGAGGAGAAATGGGAGAAGTTTTGACCAAGATCCTCCAAAACATTTTATGCAGCCAAAGGTGGAAATACAGCTACTAGTGATGGTGTCATGGGAAATAACAAGTTGGATGATCTGAGTAGAGCACGGCAATTGAGGGATTATAGATGCGCTCGAGGCTTGTGTTTCAAGTGTGGTGAAAAATTTGATAAGGAGCATCATTGCAAAGGGTTGCCGGGAGTACAAGCACATGCCATGGAGTTGGGGGCAACTTCAGAACATCTTAGTGATGAAGTTCTGCAAGTGTTAGAGGACAATGATCGAGCATTTGAACAAGAGCAAGAGCAATATAATTCGTCATTACACGTTTTGGCTGGAACGGAGGATTTTGAAACTATACATGTTCGGGCAATGGTCGGAAGCTTGGCAATGTTGGTCTTAATCGATTCTGGAAGCTCTCACAGCTTTGTCAATGCAGCCTTCCTCGAGCGCACCAAACTGGAAAAGGAGAAAATTCCGGCAGTACAAGTATATGTAGCCAATGGGGACACTCTTTCCTGTGATCGGTTTGTACCACAGTTGGAGTGGTGGGTGCAGGGCTGCACATTTAAGACAGACATGAGAGTTTTGGAGTTAGGAGCATATGATGCGGTGTTAGGGATGGATTGGCTACAATTGCACAGTCCTATGACATGTCATTGGAAATTCAAGAGTTTGGAATTCATGCATAAAGGGAAGATGGTCCAGTTGCAAGGACTGGGTGGGCACACGACTGAGTCAGTAAATGAAATAAGAGTGTATCAGTTACATAAATGAACTTCTGGGAATGAAATCTTGGCAACGCTTTGATACAGCCGATTGTGTCAGTTCCGGCAATAGAGCCAGTTCCATCAGCCGTTCAGGCCATTCTTGAGCAATTTACGGATGTGTTTGCAGAACCCACTCAGTTACCACCGGTAAGGGTTTATGATCATGCAATACCCTTAATTCCGGGATCCATACCAGTAAACAATAGACCATATCGATACTCACCGATGCACAAGGACGAAATTGAACGCCAAGTGTCCGAAATGTTGCGTACTGGCTTGATTCAACCTAGCTTGAGCCCGTTTGCATCGCCGTTCCTACTTGTGCAAAAGAAAGATGGTAGCTGGCGGTTTTGTGTGGATTACCGCAAATTGAACAACATCACTATCAAGAACAAATTTCAGATGCCGGTGGTTGATGAATTGTTGGACGAATTGGCGGGCACTCGGTACTTCTCTAAACTGGACTTGAAGTCGGGTTACCATCAGATAAGAATGGTTGAGCGTGACATGGAGAAGATAGCCTTTAAGACTCACCATGGACATTTTGAGTTCCGGGTAATGCCCTTTGGGTTGACAAATGCGCCGGTAACATTCCAATGCCTTATGAACTCCATCCTTGCCTCGTATTTGCGTAAATTTGTTTTAGTATTTATGGATGACATCTTGGTCTACAGTTCAACATAGGAGTCTCATGTGCAACACCTGTCTTTGGTCGTGGACACCTTAAGGCAACATCAGTTGTTTGTAAAGAAATCGAAGTGTGACTTTGCTCAACACAGTTTGACATATCTCGGGCATATCATTTTAGTTGATGGAGTTGCAACCGATCCACATAAAACGCAAGCAATGGTTGATTGGCCACAACCCACTAATGTGACTGAGCTGATGTTGGGACCCAAATTTGCAAATCTGGACCCTCTGTGTATTCAGCACTAGTCCAGGATCACGCTAGTGCACACAGTCTCAACATTGGTAAATATCACAATCATATACATCGATAGTAATAAAGTACTTTAATTAAGATAGCCAAACTGGTTGCTCGACCTTATGGTCAAGTTACAAGAGTACGCCACACAGGGCGAAAACTTATTAAGGAAATAAATTGCAGCGGAATAAAAGCATCAACGTGGCGCCATCCAGTATACCACAGGCAACTGACTGGGCTCGCTCCCTAAGTAGACGGCTTCTCCTGGAGTTCTTCCTCCAAGGCTGGCGTTGCTTCTCCTTCAACTGGTGTTGTATTGTCGCAAGGGGTGAGTACTTGGTACTCAGCAAGTCATGCACAGAATGCAAACTAATATTCTACATGCATGGCTTAATACAAAGGATAGGCTAACGGATACATTTGCAGTAAAACATCATTTAACAAGTAGCATAAGTAGATTCGAAAGCAATAAAAGTAAAGGTTATATCAATAACTTTTCCAGGAGTTAAGTAAACACTTTTCCTTTCCTAATCCACATGTTGTCGCGCCCGAAATTGGAATTCCGAACACTCTGTGTGACACACCAGTCCAGGACCACGCTGGTGCTCACAGATACAACAGAGATGAATACCATTACACATACACAACGGAAATAATAATAATAAAGTATTCAACTCATATAAAAATCGTTAAGACTTTAGGGTCAGCCTTACAATATTAAGCCACGCAGGGCTGAGTTCAGAGTAAACAAATAGCAACAGCGGAAACATAACATTATTCATGGCGCCTCAGTATGCCACAGGCAACTGACTTGGCTTGCCCCTAGTTGTTCACCTCTTCGTTCTGCTCCTCTTCGTTGGCTTGCAGATCCTCTTCTTCTGGTGTTGTGATTTTTGGAGGGGTGAGTACATTGGTACTCAACAAGCTATGCACATAATGCAACCTAATACACTACATGCCAGGCTTATTCCAATGGAATGGCTTAACAGGTTTATTTGGTGGTAAAGCAGCATTTAGCAAGTAGCATAAATAGATTCGAAAGCAGTAAAAACAAGTAAAATTAACAATAACTTCTCCAGTAGTTGAGTAAAAGCATTCCCACAGCCTAATCCATATTTCCATTAACTTCATCTTTTACCCCAACCACATTTCCAATAAAGTCTAACCCTTGACTGTAATCCCCGAGCGATGTCCAATACCGTGAACACGGCTATTCGAATAGTTTGTACACTCTGCAGAGGTTATACACTTTACCCACACGATATAGTTAAACACCACACAGGCGAGTAACCATAACAAAGTCTTTCTGAAACCTCTATCCTCGCATGTGTACCTCCTGGTATAGTTCCCGCTGTCCCTTCCCTTTTGCGGAGCAGAAGTACAGGGCCAACGTACACCGTTGAAGAGATGTAAGACCAATCGGTAAACACTACACCCTTCTTTCCAAATTTACAGATACAAAAACCACCTGAGGTCTCACATGCTAAGACTTCGGATTCATACTCCAGACATGTGGTTGTATGTTAGGCCCAGTTCAAAGGCTTGCAAAGTTAAGTCCTTAGGTTGACCGTGGCAAGACTACCCAAAGTTCACAAAACCAAATTCAATAACATCTCTCCCATGTGCCACATCGGGCCCGCCCATTGATCACTTGCCACTTGCCACAGCCTAAACCATTTTTCCACCCAGTTGATTATCATGCACCATGTGCCAACAACTATCAACAACACATGTCACATTCTTTCAAAACAGGTTCCATAGTTCAATATTCAGTATTCAGCTTTCTTTCAAATTTGTGTCATTAGTTCGAATGGCATGGCTAAGCAGAACTACCACGTGCTAACTACCCTATTCTGGTGATTAGTAATAACCAGCATGTATAATCCAACCTAGGGTGACAAATGGTTTATTGGCATACAAGTATTATGACCAAGGTGACAATATCAAATGGTAGTTATCTAATCCCAAATTACTTGAACACATTATAATTAAATTAGCATGCATAATGTAAAACAAACTAATATTTAAAAACATAGGATCAAAATGGTCAAAGCATAACTTGCCTTCAAAGATCAGCTGGTTTTGGTCTAGATCTTGATCTTGAGCTTGCTCCTCGAAATCGACACCCTCACACAATTCGACGTCTACGTACAACAGTTAAAGAACCAAATAAACACGCAAATCAACATACAATACACATTCAGAAAATGCTACAAATCAAAATAGTTTGGAATTTCAAGAAAACTTCCAGATAATTACTTTAGCATTTTCTAAGATTTATAAAATTTATTTGGACATTTTTGGACGTATAGTTTGCGAGTTACAAAGTTCGTAAGTTTGGACTTTCCGCGAATAATTTAACAGTATAAATCTAATTATAAAATTTTAGTAAAATTATCATACGAAGGTATTAATTTTTACTAATTAACAAAATTTGTTGCATACTATTTGGAGCTAAAATGAATTTGTAGTGAAAAAGACAAATTTCGCAATTTCCTGAAATTACTACGTACAAACTAATCTCTTGTTTTCCTTGTGCATGGCACTGTTCACGATGTATGTGTATATACTTCTGTTCGGCTAGTTCACGTGAGAAACCGAAATAACATAATACAATGCGTATTTAAACACGTATTCTTCCTAATATAACCGTATAAATGCATATAGAAAATTTATACTTGCGAATCGGCCGAATATACCTATGCAGATCCGACAAATATATCCGCACGTATACATACTGCTAGCATCTAACAACAGAGAGTACCGAATCAATATGCTACGATATATATTTTTACATGCGTAGCAACCGAATATATCTACGCGCGACTATATCTACACGTGAATCGACCAAGTATACCTACACGTAGACATGTATAGGCGCAGGCTACAGAATACATCTGCCTAACCTATACGTATATATACTAACATATATATACACGATTACGCGTCGACAGGATCAATCAACTGGTAGAAATAGAACACGCGCAAAGGAGAGAACAAAAGATAGCGATCGGCGGCGGCGACGTCAACGGCAACAGCGACGGTGATGGCAGTGGCGACTACGGCGGCGATGACGGTGGCAGCGACGACGTAGATGGGGGCGACGGCAGCAGCGCAACGACGGCGACGACGACGGCGGCAATTGCGGCGGCGACTATGGCAACGTCGATGCAAAAGATTGCTAAAGAAATGGGAATGGCTAGAAGATTTGGAACGTTACTAAAGAAATGGAGGAACTATTGGGAGAAATGGATATGTTGCTAGAAGTGAGAATGGTTGCTAAAAGAAAGACTACATGAATAAATGGCTGGAGAGAGAGCAATGGAAGGAATTAGTATGACTAGGAACGCTTGGAAGAAATGAGTGGAAACGGACCACGCATGCATGCAGGAATAAGAGTCGGCTGGAAATGGTATTCCATTGCATGCATTACTAATTGATTCTTCCTTGCATGCACATTTGAAACCGTAGCTAAAGAAGGAAGAAACGTACGGGAAATTAATGGAGAACCGGCTGGTAGCTAATGCATCCACGTGTGGAAAATGGAAAGGTAGGGAACGACTGGAAATCAACGTCCAGCGAACATGCATACTCATATACGCGTATACGTTCTCGAAAATGTGTCTAGAAAGGGAGAAAAAAAATAGCAGAGAGGTTCTAAAATCTGAAAAATTCCTCTAAAATACTAGGGACTAGTTGGAGCTTAATAAAGTTGGTTTCGCAATTTTTCGACGTGCAGATTTTTCGCAGAAATTCTTTTAGCAAAATCAGACACCTATACAGACTTTTGTAAAATCAACGATTTAAGTTATATAACATGTTTTCCGAAAATATTTGAGGAGAACACTCTCGTCTTCCAATTAACTTTATTTTAACCAAAATTTCGAATTTTATGCATATGCGAAAAGGTAGGATCTTTATTTAACGTGATTATTTCAATAGACTTGAATCCGAATTAACCGCGAGGACTTTAAATAATTTCTAAAAAATTCAAATAAACCCAGAAACACACTAAATATATTAAAAGCAAATTTTGGGATGTTACACATTTCCATCAACGTCATTATTCAACCCAATCCAACTTTCCAAGTCCAAATTGTTTTCATGAAAGTCTAACCCTTGACTGTAATTGTAACACCCCAAAATTTTGCTTTTCTTAAATTCAAGTGTGATTTGGCACTTTGGTGAATTTTTGGAATTTTCTGGAATTTATTTGGATTTATTTGGGATTTATTTGAATTTATTCCCTTTTGAAATAATTATAGAATTTAACTTTGCAAATAAAATTTTGTTAGAAATATTTTATTTGAGTCCAAAATGTTCCAAAATATTTTCTAGAATTTTTCTGAAATTTTTCTGAGTGTTTTGCTATTTTTAATGAATTAAATGAATTTCTGGGAATTAATTGGATTATTTAATCGCTGAAAATCGAGTTGGTTTTACTGTTCCACCGACCGAGCCCGAGTTTGACTCGAGTCCGAGTCCGACTCGAACCCAACCTAACCCTAACCCTCTCGACCATCCGATCAAGATCGAACGGCCGAGATTGAGCCACGTCACCCGAGCCCGACTCCGACCGAGCCAGCCAGATCACCGAGCCGGACCCGAGCCCAACCTCGCGACCGTTGGATCTCGATCCAACGGCCGAGAGTGCGCCATGTCACCCTCTCCGTGTTGCCGCCGGACTCCGCCGCCGCCCGTGCGTGGGTCCTCGTTTTCCGCGCATATCACGGACGTCGAGGGGCTATTTAATGCGCCACCACCCGTGTCGGGACCCCCTTTCCCGCGCGCACTCATAGCCCTAACTCACCGAGCTCGAGTCGGCGCCGTTCGCCGCGGGAGCTCACTGAAGTTGGAGAAAGCTTCTGCCGCGGTTTTCCGCCGTTTGCCGCCGCCTCCGCCGTTTTCCGCCGCCGTTGAGTCCAGATCCAGAACCGCAAGGTTGTGACGCGTCGGAGGGGACCTCTCACCTCGCCGGAGCGTGCCCGGGACGCCGTTTCGCGTGTCGTCGTCTTCGTCCCCGGCAGCCGGAGCTCCGCCGCACGCCATCACCGCTCGCAAGCTCCCTCAGCCGTCCGATCAAGATCCAACCGTCGCGGTGAGTCCACGCGTTACCTAAACCCGTAGAAACCAGATTAAATCTGGACCATTGGATCAACGGTCAAGATCCAACGGCCCAAGTTCGTCCACGTCACCCCCGGTGAGATCTACGTGCTAACCTCTAGATCTAATTCCAACCATTGGATCTAGATCCAACGGTTTAGATTGTGCCACGTAGCATTAACCGCACCGTACTAGATCCAACCTCAGCCGTTAGATCTAGATCGAACGGCTAGGGTTAGCCACGTTGTAACGCTAGGGTTGATCTTGACCGTCCGATCAAGATCGAACGGTCCTGGTCAGCCAAGTAGTTTCCTTAACGCGTTAAACCAGATCCGATCTGGGCCGTTGATTTTCAAATCAACGGCCGAGATCTAGCCACGTGGGCGGAAGTCTGACCGCCGCGGCCGCGGCCGCCGCCGGCCATCGCCGACGCCACGTGACGCCGCTGGGGCTGCGTGTCGGGCCGCCCAGCCAACCGCACCATGACGCCACCGGCCGACGCCACGCGGGGCCCGTGATGTCACCGCGTGCGTCATGATGTCACTGCTGACGTCATCCGAGGGGCCCACCTGTCAGTGGGACACGTGCGCCGTGGACCGGGTCCACAGTGGACCAAGCCAAACCGTGCGTCGGGTCCATAGACCCGAGGCGACGTGGCGGCCTCTGATTGGTCCACGTGTCATGTTGACGCAATAAATTAATTTCCAAAAAAGAAAATGATTTATTAATTCGAATTATTGATTTCAAAAATAGATTCAAACTTCAAACGCTTATAATTTTTGCGTTTCAACTCCGATTTGAGTGATTCAAATTTCTAAATTTTCATAAAAATGAGACCTACTCAAATATGAATTTTAATTAATTTTTGTGTATGAATATTTCTCTGTTTTTATTTAATTAATGCTTTCTTTAAACTTTAAACGGTTATAACTTTTGCATTTAAACTCCGAATTTGACGATTCCAGTTTCTAAAAATTCATAAAATTATGCTCTCTCTGTTGGTGAGCTTTATTTGGATGTTTGGACACTTTTTGTCTACTGTTTATTTATTTATTGCTATTTGCACGCTTTACGAGTGGACGTTGAAGTGCCCGAAGTTTTCGAAGGTGAAGTGTTGACCCAGGAGCCAGTTCAAGACCAAGAACAAATACTGTTTGAAGGCAAGTTGTGCTTTGACCATGTTGATCCCATTTTCAAATTATTTTGGTTTAAATTATTGCATGCTAGTTTAATTAGAAAATGCTTTATTTAATTACGGGAAATTAGATAAGTGCCAAATTGCTGTATGACACCTTGGTTAATTAAATATGTGCCATGACCCCTTGTCACCCTAGTTGAGGTTTAAATAGTTGGACATTATTAAATTGCCAACATGGGAATTTAGATCGTTGTAGTATATTGCTTAGAACTACTACGTGCTTATGACATGATTTTGGACAGACAAATGTTAATATTGACTTAATGATATATTGAACCTGTTTTGAAAAGGTATCATGTGTTGTGATGTTGATGGCACGTGGTGCATGGTAATCAACTGGGGTTTGATAAATAGTCTTCGACCGGGGCATGTGGCAAGAATGATCAGGTGGGCCTGTTGTGGTACCGGGAATGTTGATTTGGTTCTTCGGGTAGTCTTGCCCTGGTCACCCTAAGGACTTAACCTTGCAAGCCTTTGAACTGAGTCAAACGTGCAACCACATGTCTGTAATAGGACGGACCTAGTTGATTAAGTTGCTAATAACGTACATGTGGGACCTCAGGATGTCAACTACACCTTTTGCGTAGTTGTACGGGGGAGCGTACCGGGGCTGTGGCCAGGTACCCATCTAACGGTGGATTGGCCTAACTCCTTTGTACTAAGCCATGCATGTAGTATATTAGTTTACATTTCTGTGCATGACTTGCTGAGTACCAAGTACTCACCCTTACCACAATACAACACCAGTTGAAGAGGAGTCTATACCAGCTTTGGAGGAGGAGCTCCCAGAAGAACCGACTAACTAGGGAGCGAGCCCAGTCAGTTGCCTGTGGTATACTGGATGGCGCCACGAAGTTATCTTATTTTCCGCTGCAGTTATTTCTCTCTTATTGAGTTTTCGCCCTGCGAGGCTTATATTTGTAACTTGACCATAAGGTCGAGCAACCCGTTTGGTTAACTATTTAAGGTACCTTATTATTTCGTTGAGTATGATTGTGATATTTACCAATGTTAAGACTGTGTGCACTAGCGCGTTCCTGGACTAGTGCTGAATACACAGAGGGTCCGGATTTGCAAATTCGGGTCCCGACAGTAATCCCCGAGCAATGTCCAGTGCCGCGGACACGGCTATTCGAATAGATTTTACACTCTGCAGAGGTTATGCACTTTACCCACAAGATACAGTCAAACACCACAAAGGCGAGCGATCGTAACAAAGCATTTCAGAGACCGCAAACTATACAAGTGAACCTCTCCGGCTTTTGTCATACACCATCCCTTCCCTTAACGGAGGCGAAGTATGGGACCGACATACCGTTGGATGGGTACCATGCCATAGCACTGGTACGCTCCCCTTTCAAGCTACACAAAAGGTGTAGTTGACACCTCGAGGTATCACATGCAAGTTATTAGTAACTTACTCAACTAGGTTCATCCCATTACAGACATGTGGTTGCACGTTTGACTCAGATCAAAGGCTTGCAAGGTTAAGTCCTTAGGATGACCAGGGCAAGACTACCCGAAGAACCAAAACGACATCCCCGGTGCCAATCATGGCCCACCCGATCATTCTTGCCACTTGCCCCGGTCTAATTCTATTTATCAAACCCAGTTGATTACCATGCACCACGTGCCATCATCAACATCACAACACATGATACTTCTCAAAAACAGGTTCAATATCTTATTAAGTCAATATTAACGTTTGATTGTCCAAAATCATGTCATGTGTACGTAGCAGGTCTAAGCAATATACTACAACGGTCTAAATACTCAACGTTGGCAATTCACTAATGTCCAACTAAATATCCACAATTAGGGTGACAAGGGTTCATGGCACATAACTTAATAGTCAAGGTGTCATACTGCAATTTGCCATTTATCTAATTCCCAGAAATAATTAAAACAATTGCTAATTAAACTAGCATGCAACAATTTAAATCAAAATAATTTTCAAGAATAGGAGCAATATGGTCAAAGCATAACTTGCCTTCAAAAAGTACTTGTTCTTGATCCAGAGCTGGCTCCTGGGTCAACACTTCACCTTCGAAGCCCTCGGGTACTTCAACGTCTACTCGTAACATGTGCAAATAGCAATAAATAAATAAATAAAACAATACATACACATTGCTCAAAAATTCAAATAAAGTCTACAAATAGAAAGAGCATAATTTTACAAATTTTTAGAAATTTGAATCGCCCAAATCGGAGTTAAAATGCAAAAGTTATAATTGTTTAAAGTTTAAAGAATCTATTAGTTAAATATAAACAGAGAAAATTTCATATTCCAAAAATTAATTAAAATTCATATTTAAATAGATCTCAATTTTATAAAAATTTAGAAATTGGAATCGTTCAAATTGGAGTTAAAACGCAAAAGTTATAAGAGTTTGAAGTTTGAAAATTCAAATAAATCAATAAACCGAATTAATTCATTAATTTTTCTATTGAAAATCCGGATTTATGACGTCAGCTGGCGTCAGCTGACGTCAGCACGGTATTTGAATTTCCACCGAATTATTTTTCTATTGAAAAATCGAATTATGACGTCATCATTGCGCGCCACCGCCCATAGACTCGGTCCGCGACGCGGGTTCACGCGTGACATCGACACGCGTGGGACCATCGTTGACGTCATCGGCCCGACGCCAAGACGGCTCAACCGGGCGGTGACAGCGGGCTTCACCGTGACGTCATGCGACGCCCGCGGTGCCGTTGGGCCTGCCGCTGACACGCGAGCCCCTCGCTGAGTCAGCGACGACCGGGCGCGTCCGCGTGGACCGCGCCGGTCGGGCTTCTATGCACGTGGCACGATCCGGGCCGTTGATTTGAAAATCAACAGTCCAGATCAGATCTGGATCTCAAATGCTGCGGGCAACGTGGTTAATCTGGGCCGTTCGATTTAGATCAGACGGTCCAGATCCGATCGGGTTTCGCCTCACCATGGGGTGGCGTGGCATGACCCGGGTGACGACACGTGGCTCAATCTACACCGTTCGATCTCGATCGAACAGTCGAGATTGCATCTAACGCTACAACGCGGTCAACCCTAACCGTACAATTTAGATCTAACGGCTGATATTGGATCTAGCACGGTGCAGTCTATGGCTACGTGGCTTACTATAAGCCGTTGGATCTAGATCCAACGGTTGAGATTAGATCTAAAAACCGAAACGTGAAATCGAACGGGGTGATGTGGACTCACCGTAGCCGTCTGATGAAGATCTAACGGCTGACGGAGCTCGCGAAGTCGGCGATAGCACGGCTGAGCAGAGTCTGCCGGAGACGAAGACGACGACACCGGGGACGGCATTGCGGGCATGCTTCGGCGAAGTGGGTGGGACTCCCAGGCACGACTCGTCGCAACGGTTCCGGATCTGGGCTCAATCACGGCGGAAGCGGCGGCAAACGGCGGAAAACCGCGGCGGCTCCACCTCCAACTTCGGCGAGCTCTTGCGGGCGAACGGCGGCAACTTAACCTCGGCTACCTAGGGCTACGGGTGCGCATGGAAAGGGAGAGCACGATGGCGGCGGCGGCGCATAAAATAGGGCCCTCGACGTCCGTGAAAATCGCGGAAACCGAGGCCCACACGCGGGCGGCGGCGGAGTCCGGTGGCGACACGGGGAGGGTGACGTGGCGCAATCCTAGCCGTCCACGCTGCGCGATCGACGGCCGGGATCGCACGGGCGCGAACGGGTTCGGCCCGATCCCCACGTGGGCGACGTGGCTTGATGTTGGCCGTTGGATCTTGATCCAACGGTCACGCGATTAGGGCTTGGTCGGGTTCGGGTCGGACTCGGACTCGAGTCTGACTCGGGCTCGGTCGCCTGAACAGTAAAACCCACTCAGCATTTTCCAGCGATTAAATAATTAAAATAATTTCTAGAAATTCAAATAATTCAAGACAAATAGCAAAATAATCAGAAAAATTCTGGAAAATACTTTGAGACTTTTTGGACTCAAATAAAAAATTTCCAACAAAATTTTATTTATAAATTTTAATTCTTTAATTATTTCAAAAGGGAATAAATTCAAATTAAATCCAGATAAATCCAAATAAATTCCAAAAAATTCTCAAAAGTGCAAAATAACCTTTAAATTCTTGAAAAGCAAAAATTTGGGGTGTTACAAACCTCCCCCCTTAACAGAATCTCGACCCCGAGATTCAGGGCTAACTAAGGAATAGGTTCGGAAATTCTTTCTTCAAATCCTCCTCGCGCTCCCAAGTCGCTTCACTCTCTACATGGTTGCTCCACTGGACTCTGCAGAAACGGGTTGATTTACTTCTCGTCTCTCGATCCATGGTGTCCAGAATCTTCACAGGGTGCTCCTTGTAATTCAGATCCTCCTGTAGCTCTATCAACTCTAACGGTGTCTGCTCATCTGGTACTCGAAGACACTTCTTCAGTTGTGACACATGGAACACATCATGCACACCTGCCAACGACTGCGGTAACTCCAACTGGTAAGCAACTTCACCTCTGCGACTCAGAATCTTAAACGGCACAACATAACGTGGCGCGAGTTTTCCTTTGGCGTGGAACCTCTTAACTCCCTTGAGAGGTGTAACCCTAAGGTACACGAAATCCTCTGGTTCAAAACTCAAGTCTCGGCGATGGTTATCGGCGTAGCTCTTTTTGTCTTGACTGAGCTACCTTTAACCTTTCCCTGATCATGGCAATCTACCCTTCGGCCTCTTGGAGAATGTCCGGCCCAAAGACACGGTGTTCACCTGTCTCATTCCAGTTCAATGGCGTCCGACAAGGTCGACCATACAGTGCCTTAAAAGGTGACATCTGTAGACTGGCCTGATAACTATTATTGTAGCTGAACTCAGCATACGGCAGACTTTTATCCCAAAAGGTAGCATAAGCCAATGCACAAGCTCGTAGCATATCCTCCAAAATCTAATTAACTCTTTCAGTTTGCCCATCCGTCTGCGGATGATATGCAGTACTGAAGTTTAAACGGGTCCCCATGGATTCATGCAACTTATTCCAAAACCTTGAGGTAAATTGGGTACCTCTGTCTGATACAATCTTCTTCGGCACTCCGTGCAAACAGACGATCCTAGTCATGTACAACTCTGCTAGTTTATCTCCTGAGTAAGTGGTCTTTACAGGGATAAAATGGGCGATCTTGGTCAAGCGGTCTACTATAACCCATATGGAGTCATATCCTCCTTGAGTCTTCGGCAATCCGGTAATAAAGTCCATGCCGATTTCCTCCCACTTCCACTCAGGTATTCTTAGCGGCTGCAGTAATCCTGCTAGCCTCTGATGCATTGCCTTGACTCTCTGGCATATGTCGCACAACGCAACATGTTCGGCCACTTCACGTTTCATACTCGGCCACCAGAATCTTTCCTTCAGGTCTTAATACATCTTGGCACTTCCTGGATGAATAGAATACTTGGAGTCATGGGCTTCCCCCAGAATCAATTGCTTTAGCTCCTTCTTGTTCGGCACACAGATGCGATCCTTAATCCACAACGTGCCGTGATCATCCAGTCTGAAGCCTTTTGCCTTGCCTTCCTCCATCTTGGACTTGATTCGATGAACCTTGTTATCGTCCTTTTGTCCTTCTCGGATTTGGTCTTCTAAGGTTGGCTTCACCTCCAATGCGGCCAAGAATCCTTCCGGTATCACTTCGATCTGCATCCTCCGAAACCCCTTGCATAGCTCATCCGGACTTGCGGTTATCATCATATTCACGGTATGGCTCTTCCGACTCAAGGCATCGGCCACCACATTGGCCTTCCCGGGATGGTAATGGATCCCAACATCGTAATCCTTTATCAATTATAACCATCTCCTCTGCCTCATATTCAGATCCGATTGGGTGAAGATGTATTTAAGACTCTTATGGTCCATATACACTTCGAATCTATTCCCAATCAAATAGTGTCGCCACAACTTCAAGGCATGTACTACAGCTGCTAACTCTAGGTCATGTGTCGGTTAATTCTCCTCATGCGGCCTCAGCTGTCTTGATGCATATGCGACGACCTTCCGGTTCTACATCAACACGCATCCAAGTCCTTAGCGCGATGCATCACAATATATATCAAAGCTTTGATTAACATCTGGTAGGACTAACACCGGCGCTAATGTCAATCGCTTTTTCAGCTCCAGGAAGCCTTTCTCACATTCCGGCGTCCAGTTAAACTTCTTTTCTTTCTTCAACAATTGCGTAAGAGGTCTCGCAATTGTCGAAAAACCTTCAATAAAACGGCGGTAGTAACCGGCCATCCCAAGGAAACTCTGAATCTGGGTCACTGTCTTCGGCTATTCCCAATGTAACACAGCTCCAACTTTGCTTAGATTGACAGCGACTTCTTCTGCAGTCATCACATGTCCAAGAAACTCTACCTTGTCTTTCCAAAAATCACACTTGCTGAATTTGGAGAAGAGTTGCAGTTCTCTCAGCTTCTCCAAAACTAGCCTCAAGTGTTCTGCATGTTCATCCCTCGTCTTGGAGTAGACTAAGCTATCATCTATGAACACAACAACGAACTTGTCCAAATACTCCATGAATACCTTATTCATCATATGTAACACCCCAAAATTTTGCTTTTCTTAAATTCATGTGTGATTAGGCACTTTGGTGAATTTTTGGAATTTTCTGGAATTTATTTGGATTTATTTGGAATTTATTTGAATTTATTCCATTTTGAAATAATTAAAGAATTAAACTTTGCAAATAAAATTTTGTTGGAAATATTTTATTTGAGTCCAAAATGTTCCAAAATATTTTCCAGAATTTTTCTGAGTCTTTTGCTATTTTTAATGATTTAAATGAATTACTGGGAATTATTTTAAATATTAAATCGCTGGAAAATCAAGTCGGGTCAAGTACTGTTCATCCGACCGAGCCCGAGTCAGACTCGAGTTCGAGTCCGACCCGAGCCACGTGACTCGACCGAACCCACTCGGCCGAGCCCTAACCGCGTGACCGTTGGATTCAGATCCAACGGCCACGATTGAGCCACGTCACCGAGCTCGAGCCCGACTGAGCCAAATACCGCCGAGTCCGACCGGACCCAAACTCGCGACCGTTGGATCCCGATCCAACGGCCGCGGCGCTGCCACGCCACCCTAACCGTGTCGCCGCCGGACTCGCGGCCAAGAACGGAGAGACCTCTGATTCCGCTGCGTTCACTGACGCCGAGGGCCCTATTTATTGCGCCGCCACCCGTGTCGGGATCGCCGCTTCATTGCTCACCGTAGCCCTAGACAACGCCGCCGAGCCGCCGCCGTTGAGCCGCAATCGCCGGAGTTGCCTCTTCCTCTCTGCTGTGGTTCTTTGCCGATTGCGGCCATCTCCGTCGTCCTCCGCCACGTTGTGCCCAGATCCGACTCCTCGCGTCGGCGCACCGAGCTACCTCTCACTCCGCCGGAGCGCCTAAACGCCGTCGGCTAGGTCGTCGTCCCTCGCCGGTGAGCGCCGCCGCAAGCCATCGCCGTCGTTCGAGCTCCACCAGCCGTCGGATCTTCATCCAAGGGCCCAGATTGCGCCACGTCATCCCCCGGTGAGAACCACGTGCGATTCCCAGATCCAATCTCGACCGTCGGATCTAGATCCAACGGTCCAGATCAAACGCGTTAACCCAAACGCGTGAGACTCAGATCTAATCTGGGCCGTTGAATTTCAAATCAACGGCCGAGATTGCGCCACGTGTCGGAGGTCGACTGTCGCGGCCAAGATGCCACGCTGCAAGGCGTGTGACGCCGACACGCTGGGCCCGCATGTCGGCCGCCCGCCTTAAATCGCACCATGACGTCACGCCGACGCCATGGCGGGCTCAAGATGTCGGGCCGGCCGTCTCAGCGAAAGCGCCGACGCCAAGAATGACGCTACAGGTCCCACCTGCCAAGATTATGGGCCGAGCCTCGCCGACGCCAAGATGGCGTCATCCGAGGCGGACCCACATGTCAGCGACACGTGGATTCGTGGACCGAGTCCACGGTGGACCCGGCCGGCGTGGACCACGCCCATGGATCGGCCGACGCCAGCAGCCAATCGGCTGCCACGTGTCCATGCTGACGCAATAATTAATTTCCGAAAAAGAAAATGATTTATTAATTCGAAATAATGATTTCAGATTTGATTCAAACTTCAAACGCTTATAACTTTTGCGTTTCAACTCCGATTTGAGTGATTCAAATTTCTAAATTTGTATAAAATTGAGACCTACCTAAATATGAATTTTATTTAATTTTTGGACTAAAGTTTTTCTCTGTAAAATTATTTAATTGATTATTTAAACTTTAAATAATCATAACTTTTGCGTTTTAACTCCGAATTTGACGATTCCAGTTTCTAAAAATTCATAAAATTATGTTCTCTCTGTTTATGGATTTTATTTGGATGTTTGGACACTTTTTGCCTATTGTTTATTTGTGTATTTGCTATTTGCACGCTTTACGAGTAGACGTTGAAGTGCCGGAAGGATTCGAAGGAGAAGTATTGACTCAGGATCCAACTCAAGACCAAGAGCAAGTACTTTTTGAAGGCAAGTTGTGCTTTGACCATGTTGATCCTATTTTGAAACCTATTTTGATTTAACCTATTGCATGCTAGTTCAATTAAAAAATACTTTATTTAAATTTGGGGATTAGATAAATACCAATTTGCTGTATGACACCTTGATTATTTAAATATGTGACATGACCCCTTGTCACCCTAGTTGTAGTTTACTAGTTGGATATTATTAACTTGCCAACATGGGTTTTAGACCGTTGTAGTAAACTGCTTAGACCTGCTACGTGCTCATGACATGATTTTGGACAATCAAATGCTAATGTTGACCTAATGATATATTGAACCTGTTTTGGAAAGGTATCATGTGATGTTGATGGCACGTGGTGCATGGTAATCAACTGGGGTTTGATAAATAGTTTTCGACCGGGGCATGTGGCAAGAGTAATCAGGTGGGCCAGTTGTGGCATTGGGGATGTTGATTTGGTTCTTCGGGTAGTCTTGCCCTGGTCACCCTAAGGACTTCACATTGCAAGCCTTTGAACTGGGTCTAACGTGCAACCACATGTCTGTAATGGGACGGACCTAGTTGACTAAGTTGCTAATAACGCACTGTGGGACCTCAGAGGTCAACTACACCCTTTGTGTAAGTTGTACGGGGAGCGCATCGGCCGAGGCCAGGTACCCATCTAACGGTTGATTGGCCTAAACTTCGCCTTAGCTAAGGGAAGGGTTAGTGTGCAATAACCGGGGAGGACCACTTGTATTGTTAGAGGTTTCCGAAAGACTTTGTTACGGGAACTCGCCTTTGTGGTGTTTGACTGTATCTTGTGGGTAAAGTGCATAACCTCTGCAGAGTGTAGAATCTATTCGGATAGCCGTGTCCGCGGTATTGGACATCGCTCGGGAATTACAGTCAAGGGTTAGATTTTCTCAAAAATAACTTGGATTTGAAAGGTTGGGTTGGATTAATAATGATGTTGATGGAAATGTGGATTAGGATGGGAAAATGTTTATTAAACTCCTTGAAAAGTTATTTATGCTATACTTGTCTCTACTGCTTTCGAATCTACTTATGTTACTTGTCAAATGCTGTTTACTGCAAATATACCTTAAGCTATTCCTTTGTACCAAGCCATGCATATAGTATATTAGCTTGCATTCTGTGCATGACTTGCTGAGTACCAAGTACTCACCCTTGCCACCCTACAACACCAGTTGAAGAAGAGACTATACCAGCTTTGGAAGAGGAGCTCCAAGAGGATCCGTCTACTTAGGAAGCGAGCCCAGTCAGTTGCCTGTGGTATACTGGATGGCGCCACGAAGTTATTTGATTTTCCGCTGCTACTATTTCTCTCTTAATAAGTTTCGCCTGGCGTGCATTGTGACTTGACCATAAGGTCAAGTAACCAGTTTGACTATTTAAATAAAGTACTCTATTAGTATCGAGTGGTATGATTGTGATATTTACCGATGTTAAGACTGTGTGCACTAGCGCGTTCCTGGACTAGTGCTGAATACACAGAGGGTCCGGATTTGCAAATTCGGGGTCCCGACAGAGTTGGTATCAGAGTAAAGAGTCACCCTTTAGGCATTAGACTCCAGTGTTAGTTCGTTTTGAATTTTCATTGTTTGCTGAGTGTGCAGTATGTGTTGCAAGGCCCCTAGGCATTGTAAGCAACCATACCAAGTTATTAATATCAATAATAAAGTTAGACCTTAAAGTTACACCTTTCGCCCCGCATAAGTTCCATATTACTTGTCTATTCTTGTTTCCCTCTCATCTCTAAAACTTAGAGCAAATCGACAGATGGTGAACACCCGCGGAAACTTTGGAAGCAATGGAAGTGGTTCTCGCCAAACAGAAACCCCAATGATGGAGCACCAAAGACCGCTAGTTGATATGCAGGATTTTGGAGCATTTCTTGTCGCTCGGACTCGCTTGATGCATGCTATGATGCAACAAATGCAACACGTCACCGCCAGGCCACGCCTAATCAAGTCAATCAAGGACAACGCCAGAATACAAGACTGTCAGAGTTTATGAGGACCCATCCACCCACTTTCTCCGGGAATGCCAATCCATTGGAGGCCGATGATTGGTTAAGGTCAATTGAGAGGAAGCTACACATAGCTCAATGCATAGGAAATGAGAAGGTACTCTACGCTTCTCATCGCTTGGAAGGAACATTGAATGGTGGGAGAATTTACGTGCCACGCAAGAGAACCCTCAAGACATCACTTGGGAAGAGTTCGCGGTGCGTTTAAAGATTATCACGTGCCTGAAGGAATCATGGACCTTAAGAAGGAGGAGTTCAGAGCATCAAGCAAGGTAATCACCGGTGGTCGACTACCTGAACAAGTTCACCACAGCCTAGCACGCTACGCACCGAGGATGTAGCGACAGATAAAGCCGCATACCTCGTTTTATGAAGGGACTTAACTCGTGGTTGCAAGTAGGATTGATCACCCACACCTTTCCAGATTTCCAAGAGTTGGTGAATAAGGCGCTTATTCTTGAGGACAAGCGCAAGGAACTGGATGAGAACAGAAGCGCAGGATGCAACAAAGAAGGATCACGCCAGGAACGCAATACCGAGAGTTGCACCAAATCAATTCTTCCGATTCCAGCCACAATGCCACAAGGACACCGCTACCAAAGACCAAGACCCGTCAATCGTAACTACTGCACCCCACTTCGCTAGAAACGCCGCTTCCAGGCAACAAGAAGGAACGAGAGACGCTGCTACAATCGCAGAACGAGCCAGGACACTTTGCCAACAGCTTGTCCGAAGAAGACAGCAGGAGTGACCCCGCCGCTTCAATCTAGGAACCACCCCGCTAGGACGCCAAGACCAAGAACCACATCCTGCATCGTGGTGAGAGGCCGAGTCAACCATGTCACCGCAGATGCACCGCAGAATGCTACGGACGTCGATCGGGTAAGTTACTTGTTAACTCGCACTGCACAGCTTTGTTTGACTCGAGCTTCAGATTCGTTTGTTTCGCAAGGCTTTGCTGCTAGAAACGATTTGGGGATTGCAAGACTTAAGTGCATGCTTTTAGTTCAAACCCCTGGTTCCGAACTCCGAATGAAAGTAGGATGTTCCGGCGTGAGAATACTAATAGAAGGAATAGAGTTCCTAGTGAACCTTATAATTTTGGAGACCCAGACCTTAGACGTTATTTTTGGAATGGATCAAGTTATCCAAGCACAAGGCCGTATTGGATTGTGGACGAAGGACTATCTCGATTGAGAGCCCGTGTGGAAAGAAAGTGGAATTTCAAGCTACCGCCGTTAAAGAAGGACAGTTGATGGTTAACGGCACCAAGGCAATCAAGATAGAGGATGTCTCAAGAGTGAATGAGTACCAGATGTTTTTCCCGAAGATCTACAGTATGCCGCCAGACAGGACATAGAGTTTGTGATAGAGCTTGTACAGTACAACGCCGATAGCAAAGAGACCTTATCGGATGTCCACCGAGGAGTTGGTAGAGATGAAGAAACAAATGGAAGAGTTAATGGAGAAAGGATTTATCCATCGAGCTCGTCGCCGTGGGGAGCACCGCTTTGTTTGTCAAGAAGAAGGACGGGAGTTTCAGGATGTGCATTGACTATCGTGCACTCAATGAAGTCACCGTGAAGAATAAGTATCCGCTACCAGGATTGATGATTTGTTTGATCACCAAAGGAGCGGAGTTTTCTCCAAGATTGATCTCGAGATCGATACCATCGATTGAAGATCCGATCGTAAGATATCCCAAGACTGCATTCTCGCCAAGATATGGACATTACGAGTTTACGCTATGTCCTTTGGATCGATTTAATGCGCCAAAGATATTTCATGAATATGATGAATAAGGTGTTCATGGAATATTTGGACAAGTTTGTCGTCGTGTTCATAGATGATATCCTAATCTACTCCAAGACGGAGGATGAACATGCCGAACACTTGAGGCGAGTTTTGGAAAAGCTGAGGGAACAGCAACTTTTCGCCAAGTTCAGCAAGTGTGATTTTTGGAAGGATAAGGTAGAATTCCTCGGACATGTAATGACCGTAGAAGGAGTCGCCGTAGATCCAAGCAAAGTAGAAGCGGTGTTACATTGGGAGCAATGAGGATCAGAACCAGATCCGGAGTTTCCTTGGAATGGCCGGGTACTACCATTTGTTTCATTGAAGGCTTTTCGACAATTGCGAAACCTCTTACGCAATTGCTGAAAAAGGAGAAGAAGTTTGTATGGACGCTGAATGTGAGAAAGGATTTCAGAGTCGAAAAGCGATTGACATCAAGACCGGTGTTAGTTCTACCTGATGTTGCTCAAAGCTTTGATATTTATTGTGACGCATCGCGCCAAGGACTTGGATGTGTCTGATGCGAGAATGGAAAAGTCGCCGCTATGCATCAAGGCGATTGAGGCCGCATGAGGAGAATTATCCGACGCATGACCTAGAGTTAGGCTAGTAGTGCATGCCTTGAAGATATGGCGTCACTATCTGATTGGAAACAGATGTGAAGTTTACACGGACCATAAGAGCCTTAAGTACATATTCACCCAGTCGGATCTGAATATGAGGCAAAGGAGATGGTTAGAGTTGATCAAGGACTACAATGTTGGAATCCATTACCATCCTGGGAAGGCCAACGTAGTTGCCGATGCCTTGAGTCGGAAAAGCCATACTGTGAGCATGTTGCTAGCCACAAGTCAGGATGAGCTATGTAAGGATTTCCAGAGAATGAAGATTGAGGTGGTACCTAGCGGATTCTTGGCCGCATTAGAAGTAAGGCCTACCCTAGAGGACCAGATCCGAGAAGGACAGAAGGATGATGACAAGATCCGCAGGATTAAGTCCATCAAGGAGGAAGGCAAAGCAGAGGACTTCAGGTTGGATGAGCAAGGCACGTTATGGATGAAGGATCGCATTTGTGTGCCGAACAAAAAGGAGCTAAGGCAACTAATTTTGGAAGAAGCCCATGACTCCAAGTACTCAATTCATCCTGGAAGCGCCAAAATGTATCAGGATTTGAAGGAAAGATTCTGGTGGCCAAGCATGAAGCGTGAAGTTGCCGAGCATGTTGCATTGTGCGATGTATGCCAGAGAGTCAAGGCAATGCATCAGAGGCCAGCAGGATTACTACAGCCGCTGAAAATACCTGAGTGGAAGTGGGAGGAAATCGGAATGGATTTCATTACCGATTTGCCTAAGACTCAAGGAGGTTATGACTCCATATGGGTTATAGTGGATCGTTTGACCAAAGTAGCCCATTTTATCCCCGTGAAGACCACCTACTCGGGAGATAAATTAGCAGAGTTGTACATGATCAGGATCGTCTGTTTGCACGGAGTGCCAAAGAGGATTGTATCGGACAGAGGTACCCAATTTACCTCAAGGTTTTGGAATAAGTTGCATGAAGCCATGGGAATCCGTTTAAACTTCAGTACAGCTTATCATCCACAGACGGATGGACAGACCGAAAGAGTCAACCAGATTCTAGAGGATATGTTAAGAGCTTGTGCATTGGCTTATGCTACCTCTTGGGATAAGAGTTTGCCGTATGCCGAGTTCAGTTACAATAATAGTTACCAAGCTAGTTTACAGATGTCACCTTTTGAGGCACTGTATGGTCGACCCTGTCGAACGCCATTGTATTGGAATGAGACCGGCGAGCGCCGTGTCTTCGGGCCTGATATTCTTCAAGAGGCTGAGGAGCAGATTGCCGTGATTAGGGAAAGGTTGAAGATAGCCCAATCACGACAGAAGAGTTATGCTGACAACCGTCGCCGAGATTTGAGTTTTGAACCAGAAGACTTTGTATACCTCAGAGTTACGCCTCTCAGGGGAGTTAAGAGGTTCCATGCCAAAGGGAAACTCGCAACCCGTTATGTTGGACCATTTAAGATTTTGAGTCGCAGAGGCGAAGTTGCTTATCAGCTGGAGTTGCCACAGTCGTTAGCAGGAGTACATGACGTATTCCATGTGTCCCAGTTGAAGAAGTGTCGCCGAGTTCCTGAGGAACAGACACCGCTAGAGTCAATTGAGTTGCAGGAAGATTTGACTTACAAGGAGCATCCCGTGAGGATTCTAGACACAATGGATCGAGAGACCAGAAATAAGTCAACCCGTTTCTGTAGAGTTCAGTGGAGCAATCATGAAGAAAGCGAAGCGACTTGGGAGCGCGAAGAGGATTTGAAGAAAGAATTTCCAAACCTATTCTGTAGTGAGCCCTGAATCTCGGGGACGAGATTCTATTAAGGGGGGAGGTTTGTAACACCCCAAAATTTTGCTTTTCTTAAATTCATGTGTGATTTGGCACTTTGGTGAATTTTTGGAATTTTCTGGAATTTATTTGGATTTATTTGGAATTTATTTGAATTTATTCCATTTTGAAATAATTAAAGAATTAAACTTTGCAAATAAAATTTTGTTGGAAATATTTTATTTGAGTCCAAAATGTTCCAAAATATTTTCCAGAATTTTTCTGGAATTTTTCTGAGTCTTTTGCTATTTTTAATGATTTAAATGAATTATTGGGAATTATTTTAAATATTAAATCATTTGGAAAATCAAGTCGGGTCAAATCGTTTCATCCGATCGAGCCCGAAGTCAGACTCGAGTTCGAGTCCGACCCGAGCCACGTGACTCGGCCAACCCACTCGGCCGAAAGCCTTAATCAAGGATCGTTGGATTCAGATCCAACGGCCACGATTGAGCCACGTCACCGAGCTCGAGCCCGACTGAGCCAGCCAGCTCGCCCGAGTCCGACCCGGACCCAAACTCGCGCACCGTTGGATCCCGATCCAACGGCAGGCGCTGCCACGCCACCCTAAGTGTCGCCGCCGGACTCGCCCGCAACGGAGAGGACCTCGGATTCAGCGCGTTACCTGACGCCGAGGGCCCTATTTATTGCGCCGCCACCCGTGTCAGGATCGCCGCTTCATTGCTCACCAGTAGCCCTGAACAACGTCGCCGAGCGCCGCCGTTGAGCGCATCGCTCGCCGGAGTTGCCTCTTCCCTCCGCCGTGGTTCTTTGCCGATTGCGGCCATCTCCGTCGTCCTCCGCCGCCGTTGTGCCCAGATCCGGACTCCTCGCGTCGAGGCGCACCCGGAGCTACCTCTCACTCCGCCGGAGCGCGCCCGAAACGCCGTCGGCTAGGTCGTCGTCCCCCGCGCCGGTGAGCCAGCGCCGCCGCAAGCCATCGCCGTCGTTCGAGCTCCACCAGCCGTCGGATCTTCATCCAAGGGCCCAGATTGCGCCACGTCATCCCCCGGTGAGAACCACGTGCGATTCCCAGATCCAATCTCGACCGTCGGATCTAGATCCAACGGTCCAGATCAAACGCGTTAACCCAAACGCGTGAGACTCAGATCTAATCTGGGCCGTTGAATTTCAAATCAACGGCCGAGATTGCGCCACGTGTCGGAGGTCGACTGTCACGCGGCCAAGATGTACACGCCACAAGGCAGGACGCCGACACGCGGGCCCGCATGTCAGCCGCCCGGCCAAACCGCACCATGACGCCACGCCGACGCCATGGCGGGCTCAAGCATGTCACGGCCGTCCCGAGCGCCGACGCCAAGAATGACGCGCTACAAAGGTCCCACCTGCCGATACCATGGGCCGAGCCTCGCCGACGCCGGCGACGCTATCCGAGGCGACCCACATGTCGGGCCGACACGTGGATTCGTGGACCGAGTCCACGGTGGACCCGAGCCGAGCGTGGACCACGCCCATGGATCGGTGACGTCGGCCAGGCCAATCGAAGCTGCCACGTGTCCATGCTTTGGACGCAATAATTAATTTCCGAAAAGAAAATGATTTATTAATTCGAAATAATGATTTGATTTGATTCAAACTTCAAACGCTTATAACTTTTATGCGTTTCAACTCCGATTTGAGTGATTCAAATTTCTAAATTTGTATAAAATTGAGACCTACCTAAATATGAATTTTATTTAATTTTTGGACTAAAGTTTTTCTCTGTAAAATTATTTAATTGATTATTTAAACTTTAAATAATCATAACTTTTGCGTTTTAACTCCGAATTTGACGATTCCAGTTTCTAAAATTCATAAAATTATGTTCTCTCTGTTTATGGATTTTATTTGGATGTTTGGACACTTTTTGCCTATTGTTTATTTGTGTATTTGCTATTTGCACGCTTACGAGTAGACGTTGAAGTGCCTAAGGATTCGAAGGAGAAGTATTGACTCAGGATCCAACTCAAGACCAAGAGCAAGTACTTTTTGAAGGCAAGTTGTGCTTTGACCATGTTGATCCTATTTTGAAACCTATTTTGATTTAACCTATTGCATGCTAGTTCAATTAGAAAATACTTTATTTAAATTTGGGGATTAGATAAATACCAATTTGCTGTATGACACCTTGATTATTTAAATATGTGACATGACCCCTTGTCACCCTAGTTGTAGTTTACTAGTTGGACATTATTAACTTGCCAACATGGGTTTTAGACCGTTGTAGTAAACTGCTTAGACCTGCTACGTGCTCATGACATGATTTTGGACAATCAAATGCTAATGTTGACCTAATGATATATTGAACCTGTTTTGGAAAGGTATCATGTGATGTTGATGGCACGTGGTGCATGGTAATCAACTGGGGTTTGATAAATAGTTTTCGACCGGGGCATGTGGCAAGAGTAATCAGGTGGGCCAGTTGTGGCATTGGGGATGTTGATTTGGTTCTTCGGGTAGTCTTGCCCTGGTCACCCTAAGGACTTCACCTTGCAAGCCTTTGAACTGGGTCTAACGTGCAACCACATGTCTGTAATGGGACGGACCTAGTTGACTAAGTTGCTAATAACGTACCTGTGGGACCTCAGGAGGTCAACTACACCCTTTGTGTAAGTTGTACGGGGGAGCGTACCGGGGCTAGGGCTGGACAGAAAGCTCGTGGCTCGCGGCTCGGCTCGGGCTCGGCCGAGCCTGGCTCGGCTCGCCCTGGCTCGTGGCTCGGACCAAGCCCGAGCCGAGCCTACTTGTTAGGCTCGTTAATGGACCGAGCCGGCTCGGCTCGAGCCACGAGCGGCTCGGCGAGCCAGGGCGGCTCGGTGCCTCGATCGGTCAATAGACTCAAACTCCAGTCTCTCTCCATCTATAATCGCACCAGGCCACCAGCCCACCAGCCGGTTGGGTTCTGGGACTTGGGGACCTTGGGGTGTTTGGGGGCGCTACTCGCTAGGGCTAAGCGTCGCTGCCGATCCCTCCGCCCGCGGCCGCTGGCGCCTGCGCCAGCGACCGGCGACCGACACGCCATCGCCCCGCCTTCGTCGCCCCGCCGCCCGGCCGCTTCGCTTGCCGCCAAGCGCTGGTTGCCGCTTCGCCGACGCCGCCGCTTCGCTTCTAACGCTGCCGCTCGACGCCGGCCGCCTCGAGGCCGACCCCGCCGCCGACCCGGCCGCCCCAACCCCGCCGCCGACGCCCGTGCCGCCGCGCTCGACGCCGCAGCTCCGCCCCGACGCCCACTGTGCCACCACCAGACCGCTTGGTTTGTGTTTTGCATAGATGAATAGATGATTCAATGGAATTTTTGTCAATCAATTTGTTCAATGATTGGTTTGTGTTTTGCATAGGTGAATTAACGACTTATCAAATAGTTTAGTCGGTGTATGTGTGGCTACTTACGTAGAGAATTCCATAGTGCATTAGTGCGGTGGTGTTGTGCTCATTTGCTTGTGTTCTTTGAATTCCATAGTTTAGTCGGTGTATGTGGTCGCTTGAAGTTGTATCCTTCACAGTCCTGTCTTGCATCCTTCATTTGTTACCATGATATAAATGCTTGATGCTTCTACTGAATCTCCTTATGTAAAGATTGATTCATTTCACCTACAAAATGCTGAATGTAAAGATTGATTTATTTCACCTACAATTTCAGCAATTTGTGTTTTTCATCAATGGAATTATGCATTGGTGCATGACTAATAACAGAAAAGAAATGATATGAGAATGTCTGGTGTGTTGCTCACTCTTGAGTTCATCAATGATTCATTGTTTGGTGTGTTGTGCTCACTCTTAAGTTCATCAATGATTCAATGCAATTGGCATTTGGCAGGCATGGAGATGGAATCAACTGTGGCGAAAGGGAAGGGGAAGAGGCCCTCAGCCCGGCCACTGCTAGGCGTCAGTGGTGCCCCTCTAGCCAAGCCGGTAAGCATGCTTAGACTTAGTCTTAGCTAAGAATCTATATGCTAGTATGTGACGTGATTTTTGTTACATGTTCTCAGGTTTTATGCGAGGAAAGGGAACAAACGGCTGAAATTGAAGAAGAAGATAACTCTTATGATATGAATGATGAGATGTCTGAGGACGAGATAGCAATGCACCCATTGCCAGGTGATCAAGAAGAGGGTGGGCATATGACAATTGAAGGCTCCGAGGAGGATGAAGATAATTCTGGGGATGGTAATGTTGGTAGAGCTCATCAAAGAGGGAAAAAGCGACGAAAGGGGGTGAAGGTCAAAGGTGAAACATCATCTAGTGTTTGGGATATTTTTACAAAGATGAAGGTGCCATCTCTGAATGAAAAGGGGGTGATGGTATCAAAGGCACAATGTGGGTACTGTAAGAAGTTGTATTCTTACAAGCAAGGGTCAACTACGTCACATCTATTGAGACATACGAAGAAATGTGACACATACTTGAAGTATTTGGCAAAGAAGCGAGATCAAGCCCTTCTAAACTTTGCTCCTTCAAAGGCAGGTGACTCTGGATCTGGTCTCCCAACTATTATTGCTCCTAGAGATTATAATCATGAGCAAGTTAGAAAATTGTTTGCGAAGATGATAATAGTTCATGAGTACTCATTCAGGATGGTTGAGCATACATGGTTTAACATAGCAATGAAGTATTTAAATCCTGCCTATGAGTTCATTGGTAGAAAAACAATTAGAGCTGAATGCATGAAGGTGTTTCAATCTGAAAAAGAATCACTAAGAAAGGTCCTTAGATATGTGGATAGCATTGCTTTAACCACTGATTTGTGGACATCTAACCAAACATTGTCCTATATGTGTTTAGTTGCACACTACATTGATAATGATTGGAAAATGCAATGCCGTGTGTTGAACTTTGTTGAGTTAGATCCTCCACATACTGGACCTGTCATAGCTCAAGCTGTTTATGAGTGTGTTGCTGCTTGGAAGATAGAGGATAAAATCATTTCCATCACTTTGGATAATGCTTCGAACAATGATGTTGCTGTTCGTGGTTTAAAGGCAAAGTTTGTAGCTAGACAAGGCAATGCTTTCCTCGCAAAATATTTTCATGTTCGGTGTTGTGCTCATATTATCAATTTGGTAGTGAATGATGGGACAGCCGTGTTAGCACCTCTCATAAGTAATATAAGAGAAACTGTGAAGTACATCAAAAAGTCCCCTTCTCGGTTGCATAAATTTGTCGAAATTTGTAGATCTCTTGCATTGCCACTTGGGGAAGGGTTGAGACTAGATGTATCAACAAGGTGGGGTTCAACATATAAGATGTTGAGTACTAGCATTGCATACAAGGAAGCTATACAATCATATGCCGATATAGATGCAAATTATAGATGGGAGCCTACAGCTGCAGAATGGGATTTGTTTGCAGCAATTGAGCCAATTCTTGCATGTTTAGCTAAAGTTAGCACTGCATTCTCAGCTTCAACATATCCAACAGCAAATATATTTTATCCTCATATTGTGGATGTAAAGATTGCTTTGAGGGCAGCAATTGTTTGTGATGATTTCAATTTGAAAGAAATGGGCAATGCAATGATGGGAAAGTTCAATAAGTATTGGGAAGACAAAAACAATATGATGGTTATTGCTACCATCCTAGACCCAAGGTATAAGATGAGATATGTGGAGTGGTGCTTTGGTAAGATTTTTGAAGCCTCAAAAATTGAAACTGAGGTAGCAGATGTTCGTGAGGAGTTAGATAGGCTATATGAAAAATATGAGAGGGAACATCGTCAAAGGAAGACTGCTATGAGTAAGACATTTGGAGCTTCATCTTCATATGCTAATACCTCTTGCTCTTTACCATCCGCCTCAAGTGAATTTCAGTCATTCTTATCGTCTACTTCTGCGAGCCCATCAAAGAGTGAGTTGATCATATATTTGGATGAGCAGAATGAGGATTTAGGTAACAAAGAGTTTGATTTGCTTCAATGGTGGAAGTTGAATTCACATAGATTTCCGGTGGTGTCCAAGATGGCAAAACAATTCTTGACTATACCGGCGACCTCCGTGTCTTCGGAATCAACTTTCAAAGACGGGGTAGAGTTCTAGATGATTTTCAGATTCTCTAAGTCCATCTATGGTGGAGGCATTGATATGTGCTTCTAGTTGGATTAGAGGTGGACATGATGATAATAAGGCTCCTATGTTTGTGGTATGTTCATCTTGCATTAATTTTTTTCATTCATGGTGGTTTGATTTGAATTAATTTGGTATGGCTAATACTTATATTTTTAGGAAAAAGATGATGAAGATAATGTTGAGACGATCCCATTTCCTACAAGTGTGATAGAGAGCAACTAAGCAACTACTATTATTTAGTAGTGACTAGTAAGTTAATATTATTAACTACAAATCCATGAATTATTGTTTAAATGTTTAATTTTAGATAGCTTATTTGACTTGTGGTTGTAGGTTCAAAACTTGGATTAGTGGAGATGGTCAAATGGAGCATGGAGGACAGGAAGGGAGAGAAATGCATGATGATCATAATTCATGATTATTTGTGTTGGATCATCTATTTTGTTGTGATTTGTATTACGTGCTGTCATTAAGTTTTAGAGCATGTGATGTTGGTTGGATGAGATCATCTATTTTGTTTGAGACTTTGAGCCTTGGCTTGGAAGCAATGTTATTGTTATGTACTTGATTACTTATGTAATCAAGCATTTCTTGCTTTGAATCTGTCATTGCTGTCATTTTATTTTTATATGAATCTGCTCTTCATCGTTTTTATATGAATTATTGCTGGCTTTTAGAAATTGTTGACATCCTTATTATTTATATGACAGATTCAGATTTTTGTCATCCTTTTAGAAATTGTTGTCATCCTTATTATTGCTGTCTTCATATTTTTTAGTGTAAAATGCATTGGCTCGGCGAGCCAACGAGCTGGCTCGCGAGCCGAGCTCGAGCCGAGCCGAGCCGAATGTTTGGGCTCGCCGCAGGGCCGAGCTGAGCCTGGCTCGGCTCGTCACTAGTCCGAGCCGCACCGAGCCGAGCCGAGCCGGGCTCGGCTCGGCTCGTTTCCAGCCCTAACCGGGGCTGAGGCCAGGTACCCATCTAACGGTTGATTGGCCTAAACTTCGCCTTAGCTAAGGGAAGGGTTAGTGTGCAATAACCGGGGAGGACCACTTGTATTGTTAGAGGTTTCCGAAAGACTTTGTTACGGGAACTCGCCTTTGTGGTGTTTGACTGTATCTTGTGGGTAAAGTGCATAACCTCTGCAGAGTGTAGAATCTATTCGGATAGCCGTGTCCGCGGTATTGGACATCGCTCGGGAATTACAGTCAAGGGTTAGATTTTCTCAAAAATAACTTGGATTTGAAAGGTTGGGTTGGATTAATAATGATGTTGATGGAAATGTGGATTAGGATGGGAAAAATGTTTATTAAACTCCTTGAAAAGTTATTTATGCTATACTTGTCTCTACTGCTTTCGAATCTACTTATGTTACTTGTCAAATCATTTCTTTGCAAATATACCTTAAGCTATTCCTTTGTACCAAGCCATGCATATAGTATATTAGCTTGCATTCTGTGCATGACTTGCTGAGTACCAAGTACTCACCCTTGCCACCCTACAACACCAGTTGAAGAAGAGACTATACCAGCTTTGGAAGAGGAGCTCCAAGAGGATCCGTCTACTTAGGAAGCGAGCCCGATCGCCTGCTGTGGTATCTTTGGATGGCGCCACGAAGTTATTTGATTTTCCGCTGCTACTATTTCTCTCTTAATAAGTTTCGCCCTGCGAGGCGTACATTTGTGACTTGACCATAAGGTCAAGTAACCAGTTTGACTATTTAAATAAAGTACTCTATTAGTATCGAGTGGTATGATTGTGATATTTACCGATGTTAAGACTGTGTGCACTAGCGCGTTCCTGGACTAGTGCTGAATACACAGAGGGTCCGGATTTGCAAATTCGGGGTCCCGACATCATATTCATGAAATAAGCTGGCGCATTCGTCAGACCAAAGGACATAACTATAAACTCGTAATGTCCGTATCTTGACGAGAATACGGTCTTGGGAATATCTTCTAATCGGATCTTCAACTGGTGATATCCGAATCTCAGATCAATCTTGGAGAAAACTCCGGCTCCTCTCAACTGGTCAAACAGATCATCGATCCTGGGTAGCGGGTACTTATTCTTCACGGTGACTTCATTGAGTGCATGGTAGTCAATGCACATCCTGAAACTCCCGTCCTTCTTCTTAACAAACAGAATTGGCGCTCCCCATGGCGATGAACTCGGTCTGATGAATCCTTTTTCCATCAGTTCCTCAAGTTGCTTCTTCATCTCTACTAACTCCTCGGTTGACATCCGATAAGGTCTCTTTGCTATCGGTGCTGTTCCGGGTACTAGCTCTATTACAAACTCTATGTCTCTGTCTGGTGGCATACCAGGTAAATCTTCAGGAAAAACATCAGGATACTAATTCACCATTGAAACATCTTCTATGCTGATTGGCTTCGTACTGTTGACCATCAACTGTCCCTCACGAACGGCAGTCGCCTGGAATTCCACTTTCCTTCCACATGGGCTCTCAACTGATATGACTCTTCTTCCACAGTCCAACACGGCCTTGTGCTTGGATAACCAGTCCATCCCCAAGATAACATCTAGGGTCTGGGTTCCCAATATAATAAGGTTCGCTAAGAACTCTACCCCATCTATTAGTATTCTCACCCCAGAACATCCTACTTGAGATCAGAGTTCTGACCCAGGGGTTTGAACTAGAAGCATGCATTTAAGATTCACAATCTCCAAATCATTCTTGGAAACAAAATCTCGGGAAACAAATGAATGCGAAGCTCCAGAGTCAAACAAAACTATTGCAGGTACTGAGTTGACAAGTATCTTACCCAGTATAACGTCTGTGGCATTCTGAAGTGCATCTGCGGTCACGTGATTGACTCTGCCTCTCACCACGGTCTGGGGCGCGGCTCCTGGCTGTGCTGCTTCGCGGTTTGCGCCTCGTGCGGGTGTCCTAGCTAGTGTGGAGCCCAAGTTGAAGCGAACCGGGGTCACTCCTGCTGTCTTCTAGGGGCAATTGTTGGAGAAGTGCCCTGGCTCATTACATGTGTAGCAACACCTCACTGTGCCCTGCTGGCTGCTTGCAGCGGCGTTCCTGGCTGGAGCTGGTGTCTGAAAATTCTGATTGACGGGTCTCGATGCTGGCGACGGTGTTCTTCTTTGCGTCTGGGTGGAACTCGAAAAAGCGGTCGGCTCAACCCTCAGACGTTGTTGCGCTCCCTGATGTGATCCCTGCTGTTGCATCCTACGCTTCCGGTTTTCATCCAGCTCCTTGCGCTTGTCCTCAAGGATGAGTGCTTTGTTTATCAGCTCTTGAAAGTCGGGGAAGGTGTGGGTTATCAGTCCCACTTGCAGTCCTGAGTTCAGTCCCTTCATGAAGCGAGACTATCTGTCCTTGTCCGTTGCTACGTCTTCAGGTGCGTAGCGTGCAAGCTGTGTGAACTTGTTCAGATATTCCGACACCGGTTGATTACCTTGCTTCAGCGCCCTGAATTCTTCTTTCTTTAAGTCCATTATTCCTTCTGGTACGTGATACTGGCGAAATGCAGCAGTAAATTCTTCCCATGTGATGTCCTGTGGGTTCTCCCGCGTGGCGCAGAAGTTCTCCCACCACTCTGTTGCGATCCCTTCCAACTGATGAGAGGCGTAGAGCACCCTCTCATTTCCCACACATGGGGTAATGTGCAGCTTCCTCTCAATTGACCTTAGCCAGTCATCCGCCTCCAGTGGATTGGCGTTCCCGGAGAACGTGGGTGGATGGGTCCTCATGAACTCTGACAACCTTGAGCCTGACGCTGTCCCTGATTAACTTGATTAGCGGCGGCCTGAGCAGTGACCTGCTGCATCTGCTGCATCATAGCCTGCATCAGCTAGGTCTGTGCAGCAAGGAAAGCTCCAAAGTTCTATCGCAGTGGTTGATCGTTTCTCCAAGTATGCCTGGAAATTCCAAAAATTCCAGAAAACCGGAATTGGGGTGTTACAGCTGAGGGGTTTTTTGGGTTTGACTGGGTACTATCGCAGATAAATCCAATTCAAATTAAATCCAAATAAATTCCAGAAAATTCTCAAAAGTGCAAAATAACCTTTAAATTCATGAAAAGCAAAAATTTGGGGTGTTACAACTGAGGGGTTTTTTGGGTTTGACTGGGTACTATCGCAGTGGTTGATCGTTTCTCCAAGTATGCCCATTTTTTAGCCCTTAAACATCCCTTTACAGCTCCACAGGTGGCTAAGATATTTTTTGATAGTGTGGTCAAGCTTCATGGTATGCCGCGTTCCATACTGTCTGATCGCGACAAAATTTTCACCAGCTCATTTTGGAGGAGTTATTTACTGCGATGGATACCAAATTGAAATATGGCACAACGTATCACCCGCAAACAGACGGGCAAAGTGAGCGTGTCAATCAGTGCCTAGAGATGTATTTGCGTTGCGCTGTGCATGATTCTCCCACCAAGTGGCACAGTTGGTTGGCTATGGCAGAGTTTTGGTACAACACTTGTTACCATACATCGCTGAATTGCTCTCCATTTAAGGCACTCTATTGTTCAGAACCGAGATATGGTGAGATGTTGAGTCCCTTTAATGTTTCTTTATCAAACAGTGCATGATTTGCTCACTAAAAAATCAGCCCACAATGCCTTGATGAAGCATCATCTGGAAGCTGCTCAGAACCGCATGAAGATTCAAGCTGATAAAAAACTATCGGACCGGCAGTTCCAACAAGGAGAACAGGTTTACCTGAAACTGCAACCCTATGCCCAATCTTCGGTTGCTAATCGGCCATTTCCTAAATTGGCATTCAAGTTCTTTGGCCCGTACCGAGTGAGTGAACGAATTGGTCATGCAACTTATAAGTTGGAGCTGCCGGCAGGGAGTCAGATACATCCCGTTTTTCATGTTTCTCTGCTCAAGTCTTTTGTTCCAGACTATACTCCTGTCTTTAGCAACCCTCCACGCATAGCAGATCTCAACATGGAGTCTACAAAACCGGAGTCTATTCTGGATCGTCGCCTTGTCAAGAAAGGGAATTCGACAGTACCGCAAGTTTTGATTAAATGGACTGGGATCCCGGTAGATATGGCTACATGTGAAGATTTGAATGTGCTCAAACAAAGTTTTCCTTTGGCTGGTGCTTGGGGTCAAGCAGATTTTTCTGGGCGGGGTGATGTTATGTATGCAGAATTGGGAGGAACTACGAACGACAACGAGTGACGATGTACAGGGAGACAAGTGAGATTTGGCGACTTGGTAAAGAAGTAAGATAGTGGGACCCACTTGTAAGGGCATATCTGACAATATAAATACATCGGTTGTAACAGAACAGACTATGGAAAAAGTAATGAATTGATTCCCCTCCTCTGTCTTCTCTCTCTCGTTCTTCCTTCTGTTCTTTTTTTTCTCTCTTCCGTGCGGTGTGATCTGGGTGCATTTGGTTCTTGGTTTTGTGGTCTCACATCAGAAACTGAATTTTCTGGTCAGAAGCCATTACATGAGACTCATCTTGAAAGTGGATCGTTAGCTTAAATTTGAAATAACCACTTAAATGATAAATAAAATATTTTTATGTCGAATTATGTCCATTTTGAAATAACCTCGATAATAGTTTGTAAGAGCATCTCCAATAGAGGCCCTAAATAGGGTCCTATCTTGAAATATAGGGCTTGTAAGGAAAAGATGAGCTCCAGCAAGGGACCTAATCTGAGAAAATTTAGCAAATTGTTTTAGGACTCTGATTTGGGTAGCTATATTTAGCAACGATAGCAATCGGCCCTATCTTACTCCCGCGTCGCTCGGACCTTTCCGTCGTAACTACCTCGAGAGGCAGCATCTTGGACGCCATCACCCCATTGCCACCTTCGTCTCGGATGGTGTCGCTCCCCGAGTCGCCGTCGCGTAGAGGGCGCCCGTATCGTGCTCGCAGCTTCCCCCTGCCGGCCACGCTCCCCGTCGCGACCGCCAGCGTCGCACCCGGTCCCATGGCGTCCTCCTCCGTCACGGCCGGCAGATCCAGCGCCCTCCCCACCTCCTCCGTCGCGGCCGGCGGACCCAGCGCCATCACCGCCTCCTCCGTCGCGGCCGGTGGACCCAGCGCCCTACCAGTCAACTTGGAGACCCTCATCGACATCGTATCGGCGTCTCCGTCGCCCACGCCGACGGGATTCAGGTATGTGCAATTTCTTGATCCAATTGGATATCGAATGTTGGTACTATTCGGCTCTTCGTAGTTCTTCTTAGAGTCTGCATATGCTGTAGTTCTTGCCGTTGATCAGGGAGTGCGGCAATGCTTCTTACACTGTGTCGCAGTTAATTCAATTGAGAAAGCGTTCTTGTATGTACTCTCTGAACAACTAGGAGATAGCGTTCTGAAGAATAAATTTATCACCAAGCATACCATGATTTGTTGGGGTTTTTTTTGGGTTCAGACAATACCGAATAGGGTCTCAAGGTCAAGGCTATTGTTCTGTAGATAATTGTAGAATAATATTTTCAGATATATCTATCAGATTGAAGAAGCACTTTGTTCAGTAAGTACTTTGATTTAGATATGTTGGTTTCAGATTAGTTCACTGAGAAGGAAATATTTGTTGTTGCATATGTAGTTTCTCTGTTCGGCATCAACTTCTGATGCTTTTCAGAATTATAGTTCCTTTGGGAAAAATTTGGAGAATTGGAAACTGTACTGGAATTACCTTCAATTGTGATGGTCTTCCTATCAGGACTGTCAGAATTATAGTTCATAGCATGTTCTGACGCCAGATCACCGCCTAGGCCACTCTTTTCAGTTTGTCCAGTAGCAGCTGGAGGATCAAAGAGGCCTTCCATATGTTGAGCTTCTTCTACATCACTGCCACCAAATTTGGTATTTGTAGTTGTCACTTGCTGTCATATTGGATCACCGCATAATTCAGTCTTTTCAGTTAGAGTTGAAGTATCATCCATAGATTTTTCCTTGGTACGTTCGCGAGTAGGCTGAGAACAAAGATTCACATAAACTGATTTCATATTAGACCTTTTGTAAATATCCTTTTCTACATTTGCAGCATCAGCAATGGCCAATTCAGTTTATGCACATCTGCAAATGACTTTGAAATTTGCTTTCTGTATATAATGCTTAGCGATGCGGTCAAGTTGTGCAATAATTCTTATAATTTATAATCAAAATTAGTTGAAGTGTAATAAACTTTGGAAATGCTTTGACTGAAAAAGGGGAAATTGATGAAGCCACAAATTTGTAGCACAATTAAGCCCTCCCTGAATGATTACCTATCCAACTGATATGGGATCTTTATTATGGCGCCCAGTTGTGATATGTGGCCTCATATCCACAATATTAACCTTAAGATATGAGTAAACTCACCACTGTCTGCATTTTGTGTTGCAGCAATATGGAGGATGCAATGAATGGTCCTTTCACCTCTTTACTGACCCAGAACTTTGTTGAAGATGACTTTGGAAATCAAAGTAACTATGACTTTGGAATTGATCTTAGTCAGTCCTCGCCAGTCACTATCATGTGCTCCCAATCAAAAACTAAGGGTAGAACAAAAAACTTTAGTGAAGAAGAAGACATTTTGTTGGTTTCTGCATATCTGAACATTAGTACAGATGCTGTACAAGGTAATCAGCAGAAAGATGGCAGTTTTTGGATGAGGATTGAGAAGTATTTTCATGAACATAGGAAGTTTGAGTCAGATCGTAATTGGTCTTCGTTGAAGCATCAGTGGCAAGCATTGCAAAAGGATGTCAATGCTTTCCAAGGTTGTTATGACAGTATTGAAAGGAAAAATGAAAGTGGAAAGACAATTAATGATAAGGTGTAGTATAATGTCTAATTACCTCTTGTTCCTTTCCACTGTAATAAAATTAATTTCTAACACATTGTTTTGTTTTGTAGCTTGCGGATGCCAAAGCAATGTTCCATCAACTATATAAAAAATCATTTTCTGTCTTCCATGTATGGAATATACTTCGTCTTGAGCCAAAGTGGACAGCTTCTAGATCATCCAAATGCAACAACAGCAACACAAAAAAGAATAATATTCCTGAATCAAGCACAGTCAATGTGGACGATGCAGGGCTACCCAATGTGGACAGACCAACAGGAAGAAAAGCAGAGAAGGAACATCTTCGACGAGTGCGGAAGCGAGGTGATGATGACTTTGACCCTTTCATCGATGAAGTGAAGAAATTCAGAGAAGTACGTCAGGAGATAGAGAAAGAACGGAAGGAGCGTGACGACAGAATTTATGAGATTGAAAAGAAGAAATTTCAACTGGAGCAAGACCAACATGACACAAAAATAATGGAAACCGATACAAGCACAATGGAAGATGATACAAAAAAATACTTCAAGAAGATGAAGGAGGAGATTTTAGCTCGTCGTTTCGGAGATAGCCAACCGTAGCTTATATCTTGATATGTGATGGTTTAATTAGATTATAGTTCCAATTCACATGTGATAGAATTGTTACAACACAACATTTTTATTCAGATTGTTTTACTTCAGAATAAATGAGAAGTTCATATTCTGATTCTGTAGTCTTAAATAAAATATTGTGATTGAGACTTGTTGCACCATGATCTTGATACTAATAAAGGCATTTGTTTCATTCCTGATTCTGATTCTGAATTCTGAAATAAAATATTGTGATTGAGACTTGTTGCACCATAATATTGATACTAATAAAGGCATTTGTTTCAGTATGTTCAGGAATGAAAAATAGTCAACATGTGACGTGCTCTGTTTTTCAGTATTGCTTTTCAACTTTGCGCAGACATAATGCATCACTACACTCGTAGAGAAGTAGTAACTGAATCTGATTAAAAAGTGCATCCATCAACATAAAAATAGAATATTGCAAATTTATTAAAGTTCTAAACAAACTTCATGCTCATTACAGAAAATGTAGAGAATCAAAATGTATATTTGCTTCGTGCCAAATACAGAAAATGATTATTATACTAATTAAACTTCATTACAAAAAATGAAACCAACATTGCTATCCTACTGCTCCCCATGCCGCTCCCACAGATGTTCAACTAAATCTTCCTGTAGTTGATTATGCATTTGGGGATCGCGGATTTGTTTATGGTGGCTAATGAAATTTGAGAAATCAGTTGTTCCTTCACGTGAGATCACATTTCTGATATCAGTAGCTTCTTCATCATACGGTTTGTCATGATATTCGGTATCACGTTCATCTTCAACTATCATGTTGTGCATTATGATGCATGATTTCATTATGTCTCGGAGTGTTTCTTCATCCCAAAACTGACTTGGACCTCGCACTATGGCAAAGCGAGCCTGTAGTACTCCAAATGCACGTTCAACATCTTTTCTTTGTGCCTCTTGAATGGTAGCAAAATGTTTTGTCTTCGCACTTGGTGGGGCTTTTATTGTCTTCATAAATGTCGACCAGTTAGGATAAATTCCATCGGCTAGATAGTAACCCATATTATAGTTGTGCCCGTTAATGGTATAGTTCACAGCTGGAGCCTGACCTTGAGCTAGTCTATCAAACAGAGGTGATCGGTGAAGAACATTTATATCATTGTGCGAACCAGGTAACCCAAAAAATGCATGCCATATCCATAAATCATTTGAAGCCACTGCCTCCAGTATAATTGTAGGCTCATGTACATGACCAGAGTACATACCTTGCCATGCAGTAAGGCAATTTTTCCACTTCCAATGCATACAGTCGATACTACCTAGCATTCCAGGAAAGCCACATTGTTCACCTGTATGAAGCAACCTAGATGTATCACTTTCATTGGGAGGTCTTAGATATTCATCGCCAAACACTTCACAAACAGATTTCACAAACTTTCTTAGGCTCTCAATAGCAGTGCTCTCACCAATCCGCACATATTCATCAACAGTATCTGCCGGCACACCATAAGCTAGTTGTCTAAAAGCTGAAGTGACCTTCTGTAAGCAAGATAAACCAAGAATCCCCACGGCATTTCGTTTCTGAACAAAGTATGGATCGTTCTCTTGAACAGCTTCTTTGATCCGATTAAATAGAGAGCGCCTCATCCAAAATCTTCGTCGGAAGATGTTTTCATGATAAGTTGGATTATCCGCAAAGTAATCTTGATATAATCTGTTATGACCGTCTTCTCTATCCCGAATAATTGTCCTACGACCAAGAACTGAACCACGATGCCCTGAATATAACTGACGTTTTCTCTTTCGATATTCGCCCATTAAAAGAACTGCTAAGTAGTCAATTTCATCATCTATGTCATCATCCTCAAGATTATTCGTACACAATCTACTTGCTGACATGGTTCTTCAGAGGCAAAATAATCAGAAGAGTAGGTCAACATGTATTAGTTAACTGCAATCGTCTGTAATTGCACTCAATCATCAAGTTCAATCATCCATTGTGAGGAGCAACAAGAATACCTGGGCTGCAGCGGCGTGCACTGGAGGACCGGCGAGAGCGACGGCATCGGTGCAAAGTAGTCGTCTGTTGGAGTGACGGGCTGCAACGGCGCAAAGTCGAGGGGCAGCGAGCGCGACGAGTTGGATCGGCCAAGATCGAGGCGCTCGAGCGCCAAGGGCAACGGGCTGGAGCCGCCAAGCGCGACGGGCTGGAGCCGCGTAGCACGACGGCGCAAACCGGTGGCCACGGAGGGAACAAGCGCGGGAACACGGAATTTCACCCGGGAGCTAATGCATAACCGCGAAAATGAGCTGGTAGTTAGGTTTTAGGGCCTAAGTGCTGGAATGCATATCTATTTGGAGCCTTAATTCTAATTACATGGGCCCTAAATTAGAGTTTAGGGCTTGTTTTTAGGGCTCTCTGTTGGAGATGCTCTAAAGTCCATATCCATAGCGGACCCTAAACACAGCTAGTCCTAAATTAATACAAGAATACAAAAAAAGAAAAGAAATACAAGGGTCACACCGAAAAGGGGTAGGGTTAAAGCAGGGTTTAAGTAGAAACACAAGTCTAATCCCACTTCGATATCGCTTGCTGCGCTGCCATGAGGAGCCTCGCCGTCGCATGCCCCCACCCGGGCGCCGCCTTGGCGGTCCGCCATCCTCGCCTTCACCCCGCCGCCTCCGACAGGTCGTCCCTCTCCTTCCCCCTTGGGGTCCCCCCCCCCCCCCCCTCGCATGTCCACGCCCCCGATTTTATCTTGATTTGTCCGTGTAGAAGCCTGCGGCTCATCTCTTTGAACGCGCCATTCCAAATCGTGAATTCTTTCCTTGAGATGTTCAATTTGTCGTTCTTTTGCTTCACCCCCCCCCCCTCCCCCCAGAGTTTCTTTCATCCCATTTCTTTCTATCTTGAGTTAATTCTATGTTCAAACTGATTGGTGATTATGCAGGGGAGCAATTTCCCAGCGTTGGCGATGCGAGAGTATTCAAGATTGGCCCTTTGGGAGCTCCCTAAGGTTGGCCTTCTTTATTGCGAAAAGTTAATGTACATGAATGCAATCCCATCTGAGTGATCTGACCGAGATTGTTGCGTTTTGTGTCTGGGCGTTTGAACGCAAACAGGACTGTTTTTATGGTTGGCCATTTCGCTTAACTGTAATTGGTACCACTAGTTTACGCAGTGCAGTATAAAGCGTTAGATTGTTACAGAGAGAGTTTCATGAAATGCATAGTTTTGCTCTAATGAAATGTTATCATACTTATCAGAGATAACTGTCTTCTCTAGTCAAGTTTCATGCTATGCTATCAAATGCTGTCTTCAATATGGTTATTATTTTTTGTTTATCGGCTTAATTTTTCGTTTGTTGACCATTAGGCATTGCCAATTTCTCTGTAAATATACTCCTTTTTCTTTTGTTTTTTAATTCAGGATCAGGCACCTTACAGGAAGATTGCACAAAGGTGTTTCCAAGAATTTGCTCACACCAACTGCTGGTAGTATTATCTCCAGTCTTACGTGGTCATTGTTTTTGACTTTCCCATCCTTCAGGAATTGTAGGTATTAGCAGTTAGAACTACCATTCGTTGGACAATTATTTCAGTTTGAGGTTTATCAGCTACACAACATTTGTTACATTCGAATTTTTTTATTTCTTCCAGTGCATTCAATATTCATGATTGTGAAATATTCTGTTGCATTATGGTTAAACTTCCACTTGCTAGTTGCTACTCAATTGGAGGTGTTCTTTATTACAGGATACACACACACACACACACACACACACTATCCATGTTTTGTATTGTATCTCAGGTTTCAATTTTACATACAACTAGTTCATATTCATTTAACTCGAATTGCATATGCATCTAAGACATATATTTCTTTCCAGCTGTTTCAGTTGAACAAGCTGAGGCTAGTGCTCATCTTCCAAAAGGTGACATGTGGTCTGTGCATAAGTTTGGTGGGACCTGCATGGGGACCTCCCAGAGAATTCAGAATGTTGCTGACATAGTCCTTCGTGATCCTTCTGAGAGGAAACTCGTAGTTGTATCCGCAATGTCTAAAGTCACCGACATGATGTACAACCTTGTAAATAAGGCTCAATCAAGGGATGATTCTTACATCGTTGCATTAGATGAAGTTTTTGAGAAGCATATGGCAACAGCAAAGGACCTGCTTGAAGGAGAAGACCTGGCAAGATTCTTGTCTCAGTTGCACACGGACATCAGTAACCTAAAAGCAATGCTTCGTGCCATATATATAGGTTCAAGCTATTAAATCAATGCCCTTCAAGTTCTTATTTTTGTGTGATATGTGCTGTTTTTCAGTAAAATAGGTTTTCTTTGATATTTTTTAACTTATGGCGAACTGCTACATTAGTACTATAATGCTAAATGCTGAATTGCTGACCTATTTAATGTTCTTGCTATTAAGGATTAATTTTTATGATATAAATATACTTTTAGCTGAGAGATGGTACATTTCTTTTTTTGCAGCTGGGCATGCAACAGAATCTTTTTCTGATTTTGTTGTTGCGCATGGAGAGTTATGGTCAACTCAAATGTTGTCATTTGCCATAAAGAAGGTAAAGATGAAACATGTTGGAAAAAAATGTGCAACATATCTATGGTGCAAAATAATTATTCTCGCTGTACATTTTTTTTTCATATATGCCCTCCTAAAACTAGCAGATCTCTTAATAATTGTTGCTCATTAGAGCTTCCTTTATGCTGTGAAGAATCAACTAAACCACACCTGAATTTAGTAGTACATGATGCTTTCCTCTTGAGATAATATTAATAATGTTCATTCTCCATTTTTTAGAATTTTGTTTGTAAAAAATATAGAGTAGCTATTATATAGGTGCATATGAGCTTATACAAAAATTTTTAGGGTAGTTGTACGCTCGTGCCAAACCATTGTGGGTTTATTTCAAATTTTGCAGTTGTCCCTAAATACATATTCTTAATGCTATTTCCATTCAGTTTTAAGTATTCTCTCTATGCAGTCACATCTATCATCTTCAGAAGGCATAACTCACAAAAAGTTTGACAAATATAAAGTATCATCTGAAAGTTTCTTCTCTGAGTTGTTTAACAACTGTTTGTAGTTTCCTAAGTTCATTCAAAGCCACTGTTGCTAAGCTCATATATAGAACATTGGATTTAAAAAAAAAAAAGGATTATATTGAGCAATTGTTACATGGCTGTTGATATATTACTCCAAATATGCGTATTGCTAAATTTTCATACATGATTTTACTTCTACAATATATTAGCTTGCATGTAAGATTTTACCTCTAGTTTTCTTGGAGAATCTTGAAATCTTACCCAGCATATGCCTTTATAAACGTTGACTTACACAGAAATATCTTACACACGCAGTCTGGGACACCTTGCAGTTGGATGGATACAAGAGAAGTTCTAGTTGTAAATCCAACAGGTTCCAACCAGGTAGATCCTGACTACTTGGAATCTGAGAAACGACTTGACAAATGGTTTGCTCGAGGGCCAGCTGAGACAATAATTGCTACTGGGTTTATTGCAACTACACCGGAAAACATCCCTACAACCTTAAAAAGAGATGGAAGTGACTTCTCTGCTGCCATAATTGGTTCCCTCGTTAAGGCTCGTCAAGTCACAATATGGACTGATGTTGATGGGGTATTTAGTGCAGATCCCAGAAAAGGTGCTATCTCAGCCTACTTCTTTCACATTTAGTCTGAAAAATTATTTACTGACTTTTAACTTGTTATGCAATGTGACAACATAGATAACATGCGTACATGCCATTTTAATCTCTTCATCTTATGTGTCAAGGCTTGTTCCTCCATCAAAGATTGACCATATGTCTCAATGCTTGTCCACTAGTACTGTGAGTAAATGCAATATGTTTGTCACTACAAGTCTGCATATTCAGGAGGTCATTAAGCTACATGGAGATAAGTTGACCACTGGATATTGTTTTGTTTATAAGATCTATCAAGTAGTCATATCCATTGAAGTGGAGGTGCATAATCTTTGTACTGTTCAAAAAATTTCCAAAGCCACCCAGTAGTTCTATAGATTTCTAATAGAAAAAAGAGCAAGTTCAGAAACTGATTGACAGTTTAACACTTGACAAGAGAAATGTAGTAGGAATCGTGTTGAAGTTATGTTTTCACATGCTTATGCGGATACTAAGTTGCAAACATATACATTATTCCATTTTGGACATCAGTAAACAGTGTTAGACAAATCTGTGTACTTTTATTTGTCTATGCACAACAGCATGTTTGAGTAACCTTACTCTTGTAGTCTTGTTATAACAGGGCCACTTTGAGTATATGTATCTGATAATAGCATCTTATCAATGCAGTTAGTGAGGCTGTGATCTTAAGCACATTATCGTATCAGGAGGCCTGGGAAATGGTAATTTCTCTACTATCTGGGCATATTCTCATTGGTGTTATGATCATGCAAGTATTCAGCTATATTCTTGAGCACTCAAGTGAGCCTCTGTGCATGAGAGAAGCTGCCTGGTGCAAGCTGGCCTTTTCCTCAATTAACAATACTTCATCAGCTTAAAATCTGTGATGGAGCTAAGCTAGGCTTGCTTGCTGGTTACTCAGGCATAGCAATAGTGGGAGACATCTGCATACACTATTATGTACTAGAAACTTTTGATCTTCTCTTGCTTCAGTATCTTGTAGATAATCTGATTTTTTGGTGTGCAGTCATATTTTGGGGCAAATGTCTTGCATCCGCGTACCATCATACCTGTGATGAAATACAATATTCCCATCATTATAAGGAACATGTTCAATATTTCTGCCCCTGGAACCATGATCTGCCAGCAGCCTGCAAATGAAAATGGTGATTTGGAGGCTTGTGTCAAAGCATTTGCAACTATAGATAAGTTGGCTCTTGTTAATGTTGAAGGGTGAGTCTGTCTAGGTCAGCACATTTTCTTATTTTGATCTTCCATTATGTGGACCATATATACAATTTAAATGCAGTCATACAGGGCACTGTTATGATCTTTGCCAAGTTCCACAAAACAGATTTTGGGCCTTCTACTCTCGAATTTCATTGAATCATCTAATGACAGCTTAACATGAATTTTGATTTTACACTATTTGCTGGCGTCACAAGTTAACATAGGATAGCAGAAGTACATGCAGGATGCTGACTATATATTTATTCAGACTAGTCAACTATATTACCTTAACAGTGCACTAATCTTTGGTGTAGAACTGGAATGGCCGGTGTTCCAGGTACGGCAAGTGCCATATTTGGTGCCGTGAAGGATGTTGGAGCTAATGTTATCATGATATCACAGGTAGATACCGTTTTGTCATCTATCGCATCTGCATATGATTGATGAAGCTTCTTCCTAACTGCAAAGTATGTGCAGGCTAGCAGTGAACACTCTGTATGCTTTGCTGTTCCAGAAAAGGAAGTTGCAGCAGTCTCTGCAGCCTTGCACGTTAGGTTTCGTGAAGCATTATCTGCAGGCAGGTTATCTAAGGTATATTCATGATTTTTTTCATTCATATTAGGTAAGATATGATTCTTCTATGTGAACTTTTCATTCCCGAGGTAAGCATTGTGTAGTATTCATAGGATGATCATGGTTCTCAATGTTTATCTAATTTTCTTGGATTTTTAAAGGAATGTAAAAAAGTTTACCTTGAGAAAATTCGAGATCATTCAGATCAACATGGATGTGCTGCACTAGCTTAAATCAGTTCAACATAACTTTACAAATGTAGTATGTTGGCGGCGTTTCAAATGTTTAAATGTCAATCAAGGATCATACATAATGCAAAAAAGCATATTGATAGCAAGCCTGATTGTTAGTAGAGATAATGTTGTAATACCCCGACCCATTAATGTGAAGTCACATATGACTCATGTGGAGTAGTGGTGGGGTAAATCCCATATTGCCTGTCTAAAGTGAGTTGTAATAGTATATAATGTCTGTTGAGTCCAAATATAGCACCTCTAGATTAACTCTTACACGAAGTGATGATGAAAGTGTAAGTGGAGTGCTATGCATGCGTGGGTCCGCCCCACGGTGGGCTAGGAGCTGAGTGAAATTTGGGCCAGTGTGTTATAGATAGTATCAGAGCATCAACTTTCGTTGCAGGGGCGCGTGTGGGATAGTTGGACAGAGGCGCAATCATATGGCGCTTGACATTTGTGGGCCCAGAGTGGCCGCATAGCAAGGCATATGTGCCGGCACTAGATGCACAGACGTTTACCGAGAGATTGTTCTAGGCATTTGCCGGTATATGGTGTGTTGCCGAGGCCCGAGGGCGTCAATTCTTAAGGGAGGCGATGTAATACCTTGGCCCGTTAATGTGAAGGCCCATATAGCCCATGAGGAGTGGTGGTGGGGTTGGTCCCACATTGCTTGTCTAAAGTGAGTTGTAGTAGTATATAATGCATGTTGGGTCTAAACATAGCACTTCTGAGTTAACTCTTTTACACGAAACGATGACGAAATTGTAAATGGGATGCTATGCATGCATGGGTCCATCCCACGGTGGATTGCGTTTTGAGCGAAATTTGGGCTAGGGTGTTACAAATATGCACAATGCTTACCTTAATGGTGTCAGCTGCGCAAAATACTTATTCTGACGTTAACTGTAATGATGGTTTGCATGGCAACTTCCATGTTATAAAGTACTAAAGCCTTGCTAGAAGTAACATCTTGAGAAAGAAGAAAAGCTATAAGCTGTAAAAGAGCGTCAGAAGGTTCTAATATGCCCATGATGGATCTAACACTGCTAAAAGCGTATAGGGTGGTTGCAGCTAACTAAATTGTAGGATGTGGATGTTGTACCTACCTTTTGTGATTAGATGTAGTTTAGTGAATACTGAGTAGTGTCTCCATGATGTGGATTTGATCTTCATTTGCCTACTTTCTATATTCTTTGCTTACAAAAATTTCTTCAGGTTGAAGTCATTCATAATTGTAGCATTCTTGCTGCTGTTGGCCTGAGGATGGCAAGTACTCCTGGAGTCAGTGCAACCCTTTTTGATGCACTCGCAAAGGTACCCTACATTCTCAGTTAATTACGTCATCCGCACACGAGTTCCCTTGTTTTAATGAGACCAGGTGCAATTCACCCTCAAATGATTGATCCAGGCAAATATTAATGTAAGGGCAATAGCTCAAGGTTGCACTGAGTACAACATTACTGTTGTATTGAAGCAAGAAGACTGTGTAAGGGCTCTGAGAGCTTCTCACTCGAGATTCTTCCTCTCCAAAACCACACTGGCTGTTGGAATTGTTGGACCTGGGTTGATCGGTCAGACATTTCTTAACCAGCTGAAGGATCAGGTATATAAGAGTCATATATAGCCTTTTGCTGTCATATTGAAAGAAGAATAGGAAATGATTTTTCTGATGTGGAACTGTCACTAGGACAAGTGTCGAAATGCACTTACAGTACCATTATCATGCTATCCAGGTCACTGTTACCATCTGGCTAATCACTGCCAACTGTTTTAGTGCTATTTCCATAAGTATTCTGGTGTTTCGGTGGGTACTGGGAGAACAAATCTGGGCCTGGAAACATTCAAATTTATTTTTTGAATTCAAAATGATGAACAATGATTCCAGGTGGGAACCATTCATTCTAGGCTGAAATTGGTTGTGAACCCATCAAATTCAAATTCTGCGTTTAAATTAGAAAAATCAAGCCGGGCAGCAAAAAGGGTACCAGCCATGGTCTAGGATTTTCTTTTTCTATGAATCTATGCTTCATATTTTTCATTACGTTAATATGTTTAGAATTTTGGAGCAGCTATTCATCAGCCCATCACCCTAGCAATAAATCTGGCACTTATTATCGAACCCCACCCCCTCCTCCTGGCCATTGGGCACTGCCCTGCCCATCTCCAACATTCACCATTGCCCCTGCACAGGCCATCGTTGCCACTCTCACTGCCACCTGCAGGAATAGGGAATGTATGGCATGAACCCTCTGCAAATAGAAGGTGGGAAGTGGTGCCTGATTTCTGTCAGACACACAGGCAGTGTAACTTCTAGTTCTAGTTCCGTATTGTTGCTGTTGCAGGAGATATAACTTCTGATTGTACATTGCTTTCTACTAGTTAAATTTTCGTTGCATGGAAATACATGATCAACAATAACAATGAAAATGTCTCTATATATCATTTTCTGTTGACCTCATGTGCAAGTGATCTCTAAAAAATTCGCATTGGATTGGATTGCTTACCTTTTCCTTTTCAGGAAAAGCAATAGTTGATGTGTCATTTCTGCAGGCTGCTGTTCTTAAGGAAAATATGAACATTGATTTGCGTGTCATGGGAATTACTGGTTCAAGGACAATGCTTTTGAGTGATACGTAAGTTAAATGAATTTCCATTTCCGTCTGCTCTGGGTTTTACATTTAGCAGCTCTGTTGCAAAACACCACGGTATCTGACTTTTATCAATGTTTTAAATATCATGCCGTAACGGCGCTATAGCGGTCAAGGTGCAGCCAGATACATAGCGGCTGCTATTGCGCGCTTTGGTACAACAGTGGTGATAAATCAGGCTGCTACATGCTATATTTTGTAGCAGCCCGCTAATCCAGTTAATAAGCTTCCATATTCCCAAAATTTCTGCCTTTGGTAGTAAATGACATTCCATATCCCCACCTAATCCGGTTAATAACCTTCCATGTTCCCAATGTTAGACAGTATCCTTGTTGCCATATATAGAGATTGCTAGTTGCCCTGTATACAGATTGCTAGCCTTGTATAGATATTGACTATATAGGCTTTTCTTTTGTACCCTCTTGTATATGTATGTATACTAGCCCATTGGCCTCATGTTCGATACATGTTTATTCATAACATGGTATCAGAGCAATAGGTTCTAGGGTTAGGGTTTACCGGCGTTTGCACTTGCGCCTTTTTTGGCGATGTTTCTCGTTGCCTTTGGTTGCCCGACCATCCTCTGGCTGCTCCTCTGCTGCATCCTCAAGCTCCTTCACCTGAGGCTCCTCCCAGATGCTGACCGGTCGACGCCCGCGACATCGTCCTCCTCGTGGGCCCCGTGCTCGCCGACCTTTGTCCGGTGAGCACCCCTTGTTCTGTGAAGGAGAGGAGTCGTCGTCCTCGTGGGCCCCGTGCTCGCCGACCTTTGCCCAGCGAGCACCCCTTGTTCCGTGAAGGAGAGGATGCCGCCTATCCTTGTCTACTCACATGTGAGGGTGGCCGTATGTCCACCTGAGGCCACCGCCGACTCCTACGAGTCTACCGGCTGTCGCCCCTCTGATCGACATCGTCGCCAGTCTCGCCACCCATCCGGAGCATGCCTTGGCCACCGATCGTGAGGGCAATACCGATCGATCGCTCTTGGTCGCCAGCCACCGGCGAGATCGACCACTGCGCCTGAGGGCACACGACCCTTCCCGGCCGCCACCTTCGGCTGGCCACCCTTCTTGGCTGACCGCCCGCCCGTGGTTGTCCCATCTCCGGTGGACCGCCGTCGCCCGACCGCCCACCTCTGCTACTTTCTCTATCGAAGCAACCGAGGCACAGTTTGATCGGACTCAAATCTGATCTAAAACCTGATTGTAATATGGAATTAAAAAAATGTCGTTATCTTCTTCAGGTTCAGGGACAATTTCTGTTCCTCGCAACCCGGCTATCTTCGATGGTCTCAATTATCGAAACTGGATTCTTTATATGCACCTTCACATGTCCGCCTCGTCTTGCTCCCCCTGTCACACCTGTTATTCCTAAGGATGCCGATTATGCTGCTAGACAAAAGGCGTCTGATGACTATATTGATACTGTGGAGTCGTTTCAGACTCGGTTTATTGCATACAAGACATGGATTGATGAAGATTCTCGTGCCTCCGCTATTTTGGTTTCTAGTATGGAGGTGCATCTCGCTGGTGATATTGTCGCCTTGTCTTTAGCAAAGTTGATGTGGGTGCATCTTCGCGACCGCTATGAGCCTGCTGGCGATTCTTTGTACCTTGCTATTGTGTGACACGAGCAGTCGATGCAACAAGGTGATTCTACCGTGGATGAGTTTTATGACAACTATCCTCGGTGTGGTATCAGCTTGATTCTCTTGGACTGGAGGTTTGCCGCACTTGCCAATGCTGTCAGCATCAGCGCTCTCATTTGGAGCTTCGTCGCATCTATGACTTCTTGACACGTCTTCGGGCTGAGTTTGAGCAGATTCGTGCCAACCGCTTGCTTGCCATCCTCGTGTGACCTTGTTGGAGGCCTTTGCAGCTATTCGTACTGAGGAAGCTCGTCTTCGTGCTATGGGTCTGCTGGTATCTCCTTCAGTCCTGGCAGTGCTTTGTACTACTCCATTAGTGGCGCCTACTGATGGTGGAGGGTTTCACTGCACCTATTGCGACAAAAACGGACATGTGGAGCAGTTTTGTTACCGGAAGAAGGATCTTGCTCCTCGAGGTGGACACCCTTCTAAGGGTACTGGACTCTTGGGCGCCTCTCCTGAACGGACCTCTACTAATTCTGACTCCACTTAGGAGATTCTTACGCTGCCACGTCCATGATTATCAAGGCGACAAGGCGAGGTGAGGCGCCAGTCGAGCACCTGGACGCCTAGGCGAGGATTAGGCGACCAAAAATAGTATAGCAATATTAATTTATCACCAATACATATATAACCAATATCAGCATATAAGCAATATTAGTATATCACCAATATCAGTATATCACCAAAAAAGATCTGGCTCCACCACTTCTCTCTTTTCCTTCTTTCCTTTTCTTTTCTTCCCTTTTTCCTTTTTCTTTCTTTTCCTTCCCTTTTTCTTCTTTCTTTTTTTCCTTTCCTTCCCTTTATTTCCCGTTTCTTCCTGGCGAGCCTCGTCTCCCCCGCGCCTCCTCCCCCTCACCCCCGGACGACCCCGCGCCTCCTCCCCTGTCGCCCCCGTGCCTTCAACCTCCTCCCCCGTTGCCCCCGTGCCTCCTAGCCTCCTCCCCTGTCACCCCCCTGACGTTGCCTCCACACCTCCCCCGCTACCTCCTTGCCTACCCCTGCCGCCTGCTCACTGGTGCAAATCGGGGACGGCGGCGACGTGGAGATGCCGGATTCAGCAACAATGGCAGCGGGAGGCGGTGGTGGTGCGGCCGGAGACGGGCAAGGCCGTAGTGGCGCCAGAGCTAGGCCGCGCGAGGCGACCAGGCATGACGAGGCGACGCGAGCATGGTGGGCTTCCTCCGGCGAGGCGAGGCGAGCGGGCATGGCGGGTTTCCTCCGGCGCCGAGACGCCTAAGCGTTGCCTAGGAGATGACTTGATAAGCATGGCCACATCGCATGGCTGCCTCTGCCCTGACAGGTTCTGCTGGTTCTGCTACTTAGTCTTCCAATGAGAGACCATCTTCCTCATCAGGTATCACACCATGGATTCTCGACTCTGGAGCTTTTCATATGACATCTGATCCCAAGAGTCTCCATTCCATTAGTCAGTTAGTCCTCTTGCTGCTCTTTTCACTGTGTAGACTGCAGATGATACTTCTCTTTCTATTGCAGGACGATGCAAAGTCTTCCGCTTTTCATGTTCCTGGTTGGTACTGGTCCTCGCCGTCGTGACTATCAGCGTCTCTGGTAGCTTGCTTGGCTTCATCTTCCTTCCGCTGCCCCTGCCCCTGTCAGTCTCTCCATCTCCATCGCTTTCGCCTTCGTTGCATCTTCTACCCGAACTTTTGCCGAGTGGCATCACCGTTTGGGACATTTTTGTGGTCCACGTTTGTCTTCTTTAGTTCGTCGTGTCCTTTTAGGATGTGTCTGGTGATCCCTCTTTAGACTGTGCGGGTTGTAAGCTTGGCAAACAACTACAAGTCCCTTATCCTTCTAGTGAGTCTGTATCCCAGCGTCTCTTTGATCTTGTTCATTCTGATGTTTGTGGTCCGGCTCCTTTTGTTTCAAAAGGGGATCATAGATATTATATTCTTTTTATAGATGATTTCTCTCGCCACACCTGGATATATTTTATGTCTTCTTGTAGTGAGGTTTTATCTATCTATAAGATTTTTTCCACTATGATCCATACTCAGTTTGATTCTTCTATTCGTGTTCTTCGTGCTGACTCAGCAGGGAAGTATCTGTCAGGAGCCCTTCAAGCTTTTCTTGCTACGCAGGGTACTCTTCTCAGTTTTCATGTCCTAGTGCTCATGCTCGGAATGGTGTGGCTGAGTGCAAGCATTGCCATCTTGAGCTTCTTGAGACAGCTCGTGCTTTTTTGTTTGCTTCCGCTGTTCCACCTCACTTCTGGGTTGGGGCTGTTTCCACTACCACTTGATTAATATTCAGCCTTCTTTTGCTCTTCAGGGTGGGATCTAGTGGAGCGTCTTTGTAGCATGCCTCCCGATTATTTTGGTCTTCGCCTCTTTGGGTGTGTGCTATGTTGTTCTTGCACCTCGTGAACGCACCAAGATGACTGCTTAGTCTATTGAGTGCATTTTTCAAGTATATAGTGTTGAGCATAAGGGATATTGTTGTTGGGATCCTGTTGGCCGACGGATGCGAATCTCTCGAAATGTTACTTTTGATGAGTCTTGTCTCTTCTACCCTCGTCCTTCCATTCAACATCTCTTGTTGAGATGCTTTCTTTTTTGACTTTTCCAGATACTCCAGTTACCACTTTTCCCTTTTCACGGTTGGTGTCTCCTTCATCGCCAGCCTCTCCTTTGGTGTCTTCACCACTGGTGCCTCCTCCCGAGGTTTCTCCTGATATAGTTCCCTCTTATCCTCTATACTACACTCGTCGCCCGTGAGTGGAGGATTCTCCTGCTGAACCACCACCTTCCATATCTCCTCCTCGCTATGCTCTTCGCGATCGCTAGTCTATTCAGCCTTCTGAGTGCCTTGGCTTTGCTGGTGCAGTTCTTGCCGAGCCGACTTTTTACCGTGATGTTTTTATTCATCAGGAGATGTTTTTATTCATCAGGAATGGCAGCATGCGATGACGGAGGAGCTTGCTGCCCTTGAGCGCATTGGCATGTGGGATCTTGTACCACTTCCTACATGTGTCCGTCCCATTACATGCAAGTGGGTCTATAATGTTAAGACTTGCTCTGATGGTTCTTTTCAGCACTACAAAGCTTGTCTTGTGGCGTGTGGTTTTCAGCAGGAGTATGGTCGTGATTATGATGAGACTTTTGCTCTTGTGGCTCACATGATGACTATTCGCACTCCTTGCTGTGGCCTTTGTTCGTACGTGGTCCATCTCTCAGCTTGATGTCAAGAATGCTTTTCTTAATGGTGAACTGCATGAGGTCTATATGCAGCCACCATTGGGGTATTATGTTCCTGAGTGTAGAAGTGGGAGGAAATAGAGAGAATCAGCCACACCCCTTCTTGGGTGATTGGGCTCTTTATATATATATCCTCTAGGGATAAGTATGGAAGGTTACAATAGATTGATATAATCTAATCTATCTATATATAGCTAAAACAAATATAGAAGGCTATAATATTGAGCCATATAACAAGATAGCGGAAAACTCTAACACCCCCCCCCCCCCGCAGTCGAAGCGGGAGGTTGACGGACACCGAGACTGGAACGAAAATCCAGAAACAGCTTGGTGGGGAGGCCTTTGGTCATAATGTCTGCAAATTGGAGAGCAGAAGGAACATGAAGTACTTTGACTTGTCCAATGGAGACTTTTTCGCACACAAAATGAATATCAATCTCAATGTGTTTGGTGCGCTTATGTTGGACGGGATTCGCTGACATGTATACTGTGCTAATGTTGTCGCAATAGACAACGGTAGCCTTTTGAAGAGGAAGATGAAGCTCCTGCAGAAGATGCCGCATCCAGCAGCATTCAGCAACAACATGGGCAACCGCGCGGTATTCTGCTTCAGCGCTGGAGCGAGAGACGGTTGCTTGTCGTTTGGAGGACCAAGAAATGAGGTTGTCTCCGAGGTAAACACAAAAGCCGGAGGTAGAACGCCGAGAATCGGGGCAGCCAGCCCAATCGGCGTCTGAGTATGCAATTAGATCAGATGAGGATGCAGTGAGATGTAAGCCAGCATCAATAGTGCCCTTAATATACCTCAAAACACGCTTAACTAGCGCAAGGTGAGATTCACGGGGATCATGCATGTGCAGGCACGCTTGTTGTACAACATATTGGATATCCGGGCGAGTCAGGGTGAGGTACTGAAGGGCACCTGTAATGCTCCGATATTCCGCTGGATCAGAAACTTTAGGTCCTGCAGTGGTTGAGAGCTTGGGCTGAGTGTCGACTGGTGTTATGGTTGGGTGGCAGTCGCTCATACCGGCGCGATGCAGGAGGTTCGAAGCATATCTTGTCATTTGAGATAAGAATAACCCATCAATTGGCCAAGATTCTGAGATATGCCAAGAAAGTAATGAAGGTCCCCAAGATCTGTCATGGCAAATTCAGAATGAAGAGAGGCTGTCAATCGCTGGAGAAGAGTATCATCCGAGGCAGTGATGATAATATCGTCCACATAGAGCAGAATGTATGCAAGTTGAGAACCAGAACGAAACACAAATAAGGATGTGTCAGAAGTTGCAGCAGTGAAGCCAATACTGGTGATATAGGTGGAAAAACGGTGATACCAAGCCCGTGGCGCCTGCTTGAGACCATAAAGTGACTTAATCAGCTTACACACATGCTGTGGTTGACTGGGATCAACAAAGCCGAAAGGTTGCTCACAATAAACGGTCTCATTGAGATTTCCATGGAGAAACGCATTCTTCACGTCGAGTTGCCGAATGGACCAAACTTTAGAAACGGCAATGCTAAGAATGATTCGAATGGTGGCAGGCTTGACGACAGGACTGAATGTCTCTTCATAATCAATACCAGGCTGCTGAGAATAGCCACGCACTACCCAACGGGCTTTGTGTCGAGCAAGAGTCCCATCGGAGTGGTATTTGTGACGAAAAACCCATTTTCCGGAGACAATATTTGTACCTGGAGGACGAGGAACAAGGACCCATGTGCCATTGTCAACAAGTGCTTGAAACTCCACTTGCATAGCTTGCCGCCATTGAGGATCTTTCAAGGCAAGCATGTAGGACTTAGGCACTGGCGAAGCATCAGCAGTGGTGGCGGAGAAGCCATAACGTTGGACAGGGACCACGATCCCGTCCTTGGCGCGTGTCCTCATGGAATGAGGACCAAGACCAGGGTGTGCTGCTGGAGCCTCAGGTGGACTGACTTGGGTAGTCGGCAATGGAGGCTGTGCTGAAGAGGATATCGGCTGCACCGATGACACAACAGGGCACCGGGAGTAGACCAGCCGGACAGGTGGTCGAGCATATGTCACGACGGGGACAACGGGAGCATTGGTTGAAGGTGTTGCTGCTGTGGTTGTGCGCCAAGGGAGATCATCAACATCCTGCAAAAAGACAAAATCTTGTTCCGAAGGTCTCGGAGCTGATGTAAGGGTGGTATAGGGAAATGTCGATTCGTCAAAAACGGCATGACGGGAGATGATGACGCGGCGGCTCTTTGGATCATTGGATCATAGCATCGGTAACCTTTGTGGTTAGCCGGGTAGCCAAGGAACACACAAGGGACAGAGCGGGGTTGAAGCTTATGTGTTGTGGTGGCAGAGATGTTTGGAAAACAGAGGCAGCCAAAAACACGGAGGTGATTATATGAAGGCTGCTTGTTGAACAGGATTTGGAATGGAATGGCGTGCGTAAGAGCCTTGCTAGGTTGGCGGTTGAGTAAGTAGGTTGTTGTGGCAAGAGCTTCGGCCCAAAACCGAGGCGGGAGTTGGGCCTGAAGAAGAAGAGTGCGCACGACATCGTTGATGGTGCGAATGGCACGTTCAGTGGTGCCGTTTTGAGGTGAAGTGTAGGGACATGAGCAGCGTAAAGCAACCCCATTGGCGTCAAGAAAGGCTGTGGAGGCGGAGTTGACAAACTCTTTACCATTATCTGTTTGAAGAGCGCGAATGGGAATCCCAAATTGGGTACGAACGAAAGCAAAGAAATGGCGTAGTGTGGACAGGACATCAGATTTATTGTGAAGAGGGAGTGTCCAGTAAAAATGGGAGAAATCATCTACTATAACAAGGTAATACTGATATCCGGACATGCTTAATATTGGAGAGGTCCACAAATCACAATGGATTAAATCAAAGGAATGACTGGACATGTTTGTTGAGGAACTAAAAGGTAGACGGACACTTTTGCCGAGTTGACAAGCATGACATAAAGAATGACGTGGTTTTATTTTGGTGGAGCCAAGACGAGGAAGCATGTTGGTGATGTCACGACCAGGATGACCGAGACGGCGGTGCCACACCTCCGGGGAACTGACAAGGGAGGCGAATGCAGTGTTGCAATTGGATGAAGTGGCAAGGAAGACGTAGAGGTCGCCCTGACTATTGCAGCGATGGAGAATTGCTTTCGTTCGCAGGTCCTTGATAGAGAAACCAAAAGGATCAAATTCAATAGAGCAATTGTTATCGCGTGTAAACTGACGAACGAACAACAGATTATGAATTCAAGATGGAACGTGAAGGACACGATGTAAGTCAAAAGAAGTGCCGGACTGGGAAGGTAGTGTGCAGGAACCAACACGGGTAGCCGGGATGCGAGAACCGTTCCCAACGGTAACAAGAGAATTACTGGAAGGTTGGGAGCAGTGATGTAAATTACCATCATCGGGCGTCATATGGGCGGATGCGCCAGAGTCTATTACCCAACCACCATTGCTGAGTTGAAGGTTGTTGAGTGCCGAGATGAGGCTGGCACTGTCCCATGCTGGAGAAGGTGGAGGGCTGGGACGAAAAAGGTGGTGCTGCCGTTGTGACGAACGCCTGAGGAGGGCGGGGGCCGAGGAGGCCAGGACCGTCGCGGCCGAAGGAGGAGGGGGCCGCCCATTGACCGGGGTTGGGCGACCACTGCTCGGTACCAGGATTGAAGCAGATCCATGGTCCGGAAGGTGTAGGAGGACGATAGCCACCGCTCGTGTTGTGACCGTAGGAGCCACCCTTCTTCTTCCACATCTTCTTGGGCTTGTTGGAGGAGGAAGAGCCGTCGCTGCGGCTAGCACCGGCGGGGCGTCCGAACGAGGGATTTTGGCGGCGATGGTGAAGAGAGGCGGCGGCTTTGGGCTGCGGCGTAAGGCGCATCTCTTCCTTGAGAAGAGAGGTCCGAGCAGCGACGAACGATGGAAGGGGCGACGTCATGGCGACGACCGTGGCGGCATGAGCCATGGTTTTGTTGAGGCCACGCAGCACATTGAGTACCAGCATGCGATCGTCGACAGGAGCATCGGCATCGCGAAGAGCATCTGCAAGGCGCTTCTGCTCCTTGCAGTAGGCGGTGATGGTGAGGTCGCCCTGTTGAAGGCCGTGGAACTCATTGAGGAGAACGATCGCACGACCCTCTTTGTTGCCGCAAAAGAGGGTTTCAGCAGCGACCCAGAGCTCCCGAGCGGTTTGCTCCTTGTCAAGGATGATGTCAAGAGCTTCAGCAGAGATGGACCCGTACATGACGGAGAGCACGGCGTAGTCATCAGACGCCCAAGTAGCGTCGTCGGGAGAAGAGGCGATGGAGCCGTCGATGTGGTGAAGACCATGTCGGCCGAGAAGTGCCTTCAGGAAGATGTTCCACTTGGTGAAGTTGGCGGTGTGGAGATCGAGTTGCACCGGCAGATGAGCCCTAGAAGAGGAGAGACCGCCGGCACCAGAGAGCGGTGCAGCGGAGGCCTGGGGAGCGCCGCCCACGTCAGTGGCGTGAGCAGAGGAAGTTGCAGAGGAGGTGGACATGGCCAGCGGTGAGAGAGCAGCGGGAAGGGAGAGGATCCAATCTAATCTTCTGATACCATGTAGAAGTGGGAGGAAATAGAGAGAATCAGCCACACCCCTTCTTGAGTGATTGGGCTCTTTATATATATATCCTCTAGGGATAAGTATGGAAGGTTACAACAGATTGATATAATCTAATCTATCTATATATAGCTAGAACAAATATAGAAGGCTATAATATTGAGCCATACAACAAGATAACGGAAAATTCTAACACTGAGAGCATGGTTTGTCCACTTTGTTGCTCTCTTTATGGGCTTAAGCAAGCCCCTCGTGCTTGGTTTGAGCATTTTTCTTCTGTGGTTATTGCGGATGGCTTTTCTACTAGTGCTCATGATCCTGCGCCTATTGTTCACACCTCACCTCATGATCGGACCTTTCTTCTATATGTTGATGACATGATCATTATTAGATATGATTCTCAGTATATTGCCTTTGTGAAGGCACGTCTCAGTGAGTAGTTTCTTATGTCTAATATGGGTCCCCTCGCAACTTCCTTGGGATTGAAGTTTCTTCTACACCTAAGGGCTTCTTTCTATCCTAAGAGAAGTATATTCAGGATCTTCTTGATCGTGCTTCCTTTACTGATCAGTGCACAGCCGAGACTCATGAAGCTCAATTTTCACCTTTGATCTACTGATGGTGAACCTCTTAAGGATCCTACTCGCTATCGCCATCTTGTTGGGAGTCTTGTTTACCTTGGAGTCACTCGTCCTAACATTTCGTATCTAGTTCATATCTTGTGTTAGTTATTTTCTGCTTCCACTTAGCTTCACTATAGTCATCTTCTTCATGTTTTGCGATATCTTTGTGGAACTATCTCTCGTCGTCTTTTCTTTCCATGCTCCCAACTCTTTACAACTCCAGGCATACTCTGATGCTACTTGGACTAGTGATCACCCTGATCGTCGGTCTCTTTCTGCTTACTGTGTTTTTCTTGGTAGTTCTCTCATTGCTTGGAAAACTTAGAAGTAACAACAGTTTCTTGTTCGAGTGTTGAGGCTGAGTTGCAAGCTATGGCTCTTTTGACAACAGAGGTTACTTGGCTACAGTGATTACTCGAGGATTTTAGTGTTTCTGTTTCTACACCGACTCCTCTTTTATCTGATAGTACAAGTGTTATTAGCATTGCTCGAGGTCCAGTGAAGCATGAGCTCACCAAGCATATTGGTGTTGATGCTTCTTACATTCGGTCAACTACAGGATCAGGTTGACTCTTCAGTATGTAATGTGCCTTCAGAGTTTCAGTTGACAGATTTCTTCACGAAGAAACAGACTGGAGCTCATCATAATTTCTCTCTCCAAATTCAGTGTTGTTGATCCACCATGAGTTGGGGGTGGGGGGCAGTTTGTGGATAGAGATTGCTAACCTTGTATAGATATTGCTTTATATAGGCTTTCCTTTTGTGCCCTCTTGTATATATATATATGTATATATATATATATGTATACATATATATATATATATATATATATGTATGTATATATATATATATATATATATATATATATATATATATATATATATATGAGAAGATTGGCCTCATATTCAATACATGTTTTAATCTCTGTTCTACAACAGATGTTTCAATTTGGTACCATTGATCCATTCCCTAATACATATCCTTTCTTGTATGGCATTTTTCATTCGTGTACAACAGCTCGCTTTCTTTCATGCATGTGCTCATCTGATTGCTAATTTTCCACACTTTATTCATATTAGTTTGGCCAATCCATCTTTTCTTCATGTGATACTTGCACATGTTCTTCTTTTTGTTAATTTTCTTATACTTTTCTTGAATTTAATTTCAGACGTCAGATACTTGCACATGCTTTCTTGAGTTCTATACTTTTGTTATGTAGTTCAGGAAACCAAACAACAATGTTTAACAAGTGGCAGAAAACAATATCTTCATTTACATGTACAGTTTCAGTTACTTTGGGTCCATTTAACAATAATGTTGATGTTTTGGGTGATATATGCAAATTATGCTTGAGGCATTTAGTTTAAGTACCTTTATATTTTAAACATTTCATAGATGAGCGTGTAGCGCCTGCTATATCACCGATACACACTATCCGCTATAAAAACAGCCCACCGCTATACTTCCGTTGCCCGCTATTTAAAACATGGACTTGAATAGATTTATTAACTCAGAAATTATTCTTGTTTTAAAGATTGTTTACTGAAGAATTTCTGTATGATAAGTGCATTTCCAATAATTATGAACGAAAGTAAGCTACAAACAACGATTCAGAGCTGACCTTTTTAGTTTATTCTACCAAAAAATTGATTTTTTAATCATGTTTGCTCAAATAAAAGCTACAAACAAATATTTGGAATGCTGGTTTTTTTGTTCGTTCAACCGAAAAATTGATTGTTTAATCATGATTGGTCACTGTTGTTGTTGTTGAATTATGCTAGTTTATGATACGCTCTCTGTATGTTTCTTACAGTTTGTTCTTTCTGTAGAGGAATAGATTTGACCCAGTGGAAAGAGCAGCTACAAACTGAAGCAGAACCAGCCAACCTTGACAAATTTGTTCACCATTTGTCTGAGAATCACTTATTTCCTAACAGAGTGTTGGTGGATTGCACAGCAGAGGCAAGTGTTGCATCCCATTATTACGATTGGTTAAAGAAGGGAATCCATGTCGTCACTCCAAATAAGAAAGCAAATTCAGGGCCACTTGACAGGGTAAATATTTAGCTGGCTATACTTTTTCTTTTCTCAAATCTATTTATCTTTTTTTGTTCTTTAAAAATAGTTGACCATTAAATGGGCATTGACTATTTCTTTAAATGTATTGAAGCAATTAGACACACACACCTAGTAACTTGAATGTGATAAGAATTCATACACAATAAATAGTACTGTGATTTTTTCTTTTTGACACGAAAAGGTAGAGGTGCCTCTAGCTTATGACCATTATATTAAGAGAGTTTTTACCATCCTTGGGAGGTACTGGTACCTCCCCAACAAGTTACCCTTAAACCCGCGGTACCTCTTGATACCTCTACCCCTTAAACTGGTATGTCCTAGTGCTAACTCAATGGATGGCTTGGTACCTCCCAAGATTGGTAAAAAATCTCTTATATTAAATGGTAGTTAAACGGGGATAAAGAAACAGACAAGGAAAAGAAGTAGAATATGATAAGAGTAAAAAGAAAAGAAAAAAGGTAGTGGACAAAAGACTAGGTGATAAAACAAATCTAATGGCCTACAGAAGCCATTTTAACCATTGGCTGATTAGATTCTTCTGCTGAGGTTTTATGTGGTAATCAAGGTTGTCAAGGCGACAAGGCGAGGCGAGACGAGGCGTCAGCCCATCGCCTGGATGCCTAGGCGACAAGGCGGGCGCCTAGGCGAGGATTAGGCGAAGGTGAGTAATCAGTGTAAAACCAGCAGCAGCCAACAGCCTAGCCTATTCTTTTCTCTCCTCAGCCCAGCCTATTCTTTTTTCTCTTCTCAGCCCAGCCTTCTGGCTCAGGCCCAGCCCATCCCGGGTGCTTTCTCCTGCCTCCCTTCTCAGCCCAGCCTTCTTTTTTCTCTTCTCAAACCCTAACCCTCACTCCTCAGCCGCCGCCCTCACTCCACCCGTCTCTCTCTTGCCTCCCTTCCCTACTCCATGCCGTCACCGTCGCTGACTCTCCCCTCTATCGCTGGCATCAACAGCAACAGCAGCGCGGAGGGGGGCCACGGCGCGGCGGAGGAAGACGGCCGCTCGGCGCATAGAGGAGGACGGTGCAGAGGGGGGGCGAAGGAGAGGGAGGAGGAGGAGGAGGACTTACAGATCTGCAGCCGACGGCGGTGACAGAGGTGGTGGCGGCGGCTGGCGATGCGGCAGACGAGCGAGTGGCGATGCGGCTTGTCTTCAACCGACGCCAAACCCAGTCGCGCCTACCACTTATTCCCGTGACTCCGGTCCTCTTCCCAACCCTAGGCGTCCGCCCGAACTCGCCTGGAGACGCCACGACGGCCCGGGCGACGCCACGACGGTCCAGGCGGACGCCTTTCTTCGGCCAGGCGAGGCGACCGCTTCCGGCGACCTCCCCCCGGCGCCGCGACGCCTTGACAACCTTGGCGGTAATACCAAGTATCTAGAGAGAGTTCTGAATGTGCTGCTTCACTGATTTGAAAATAGTGTGGTCGGTCTGAAAATTCCCCTATTCCGCGTCATCCATAATTCATGAGCGCAAGCAACAAAGCATACTGACCTAATTTTCTTGAACATTGCTATTTATTTGTTCGTAGATTCATTCATGAACTATAGGATGTGGTTGGAGTTGTTTACAATGGCTGATAGACCCAATTTCTTCCACAAACCATCTGCTGTCTTACACCTGAGCATAGTTTGCTGTTTTTTATGCTGTTAATGCCTTTTTTGACTAACAAATGTATTTTCCTTGACATACAGTACCTGAAACTTAGGACTCTACAGCGTGCATCATATACTCATTACTTCTATGAAGCAACTGTTGGTGCTGGCCTCCCGATCATTAGCACTCTGCGGGGTCTCCTCGAGACTGGTGACAAGATATTGCGTATCGAGGGGATTTTCAGGTTTGTGTTGACTTACGATTAAACAATGGCACATCAGTTTTTCATATGCTGCTATAACTGAACCTCAGTTAAAGTATGGGCACAGGAAGATACTTCAATAATACATATTTTTCCTTAGTAAATTCAGTGTGGTGCTGCCTAATAACATGTTCTGTTGACTGTTCAATTGCAGTGGAACGTTGAGTTATATTTTTAACAATTTTGAAGGAACAAGGACCTTTAGTGATGTCGTCGCTGAAGCAAAGGAGGCTGGATACACTGAGCCCGATCCAAGAGATGATCTATCTGGAACTGATGTTGCCAGAAAGGTATTGCTCGTTTCTTCTTAAAAATTTGTCAAACATCGTGTCTATACTTTTTACTGATGACTACTTCACCAGTTTTAGGAAGCTTAATTTGGCTCTGACACTCTTGGGTTGCATATCTATTTGAATGATACTAACATCAAACACTATTGAAAAGGAAGAAAAGTGTGAATCACCTGTTCTTGATTTACACTATGTTCTTGTATACACTCCACTGAATCCTTCCTCTGTGTTCCACGTTTCTCCCCCAGGGTACCATTTTTATTCTCAAACGTTCTCCTGTAGTCCTATCAAGTTATATTTTATTCCTAACTATGCAATGAGCAACTTTCTAATCATATCATGCTTCTTCAAGTAATTTTTAGGGAAGAGATTGTATTTTCATTTCTTCTTGTGAATCTAATTTGTATATTTGCTTTTCAATTACTCTTTTCTCCTCTACCCTTTACATTTTGTTGATGACTATTTAGTAAATTCCGGTGTTGAGTCCTGAGTGTACATTTGTTCTTTATTCAATTGCTTCTTATTTATGGTACTTAGTCATACTTTTGGAGCAGGTCATAATCCTTGCAAGGGAATCTGGTTTGAGGCTTGAACTTGCTGATATTCCTGTGAGGAGTCTTGTGCCGAAGGCACTGAGAGTAAGATTGCACTTCTTGACAACTATATGTTGTTATTAAACTTTCTAACTGGAACATTTTCTACAGTCATGCTCATCAGCTGATGAATACATGCAAACACTACCATCTTTTGACCATGACTGGGCCAGAGAGCGGAAAGATGCTGAAGCTGCAGGAGAAGTGAGTAGATCAGTCTCTCTCAACTCTTTTCATGAAAAGGTCAGGAGTAGGAACTAGGAAGCATTTGTTTCTGTGTTGGTCATATCACCTCACCACAAACCATGATGTATTTCATGGCAGCTGCTGATTAGAGCTTGGTACATACAGTCTCTCTCAACTCTTTTCATGAAAAGGTCAGGAGTAGGAACTAGGAAGCATTTGTTTCTGTGTTGGTCATATCACCTCACCACAAACCATGATGTATTTCATGGCAGCTGCTGATTAGAGCTTGGTACATACAGAAGGTTATTATAGGATTTTTTTTGCTGAAATTATTCGCATTCTAAGAATCCAAAATGAAGGATTAACTTCACTATATCATTATCCAGTATTCCAGTAGGCTCCTACTAATTTCTCAGCAAACATTAGATGGGTTTTCTGTTTTTACTGTAGCACATCCGTATTCTCGATACATGTTTCCAAAATTAAAAAGAATTACTGAGCCATTAACATATTATTAAGGTTTTGCGGTATGTTGGAGTCGTGGATGTGGTGAACAAGAAGGGGCAGGTAGAGCTGCGGAGGTACAAGAGGGACCACCCATTTGCGCAGCTATCAGGCTCTGACAACATTATAGCCTTCACAACATCAAGATACAAGGAGCAGCCATTGATCGTGCGAGGCCCAGGGGCAGGTGCAGAAGTGACCGCAGGAGGTGTCTTCAGTGACATACTACGGCTTGCATCTTACCTTGGCGCCCCCTCCTAATGCTCTTATTAGCTGGAAGCATTTTCTGAAGGTAGACAAATGACTTAATCATGCAAGGTGTCTTGTCCTTTTTTGTCTGGTTTCTACTACAAGTATTATAAATCACAGCGAGTAAATAAGCCTGTGTTCTGTTGTGTTGTTCCTAGAGTACTAGGTAGTGCTCGGAGTCTTGGAATAGGTCTTGCTGAAAAGGAAACAACCCAGCATTCTTGTTTACTGCATTAATGGTGTCTCCAGGTTTGTTTTGATACTGTCAACAGTGACTTATGTAATTAGGGTGTTGTTACATCCATGTGACGATATACCCGTTTGTTTGCTGAGTGGTGATCAAGTGCTCTACTGTAGTCACAGCTCAGTTTGCCTTGGCGTTTCCTGGGTGCTGTTTGGCTCATTTGTAATTTAGTCGGCGGTGGCTGTGGTATACAGTATACCAAACATGTGTAGGAGTCATCTTTTCCTGACGCTGCAGCCAGCCCAAACGTGCAAGACGCTGCCGCTGCGTGACATCTCCTCACTCGGATTCAAGGCGAAGTCTTTGGCATCACGAAGCAAAAATCATGACAGTTCTAATGTCAGTTTATGTGTTACGAGTCTAATAACCTGTGCATGTAGATGTTTTTACTGATCAAAAGCTTGAATTGAATATAGCATACATCCATCGACTCCTTGTCTACATGGAAGGTTCCTAGCGTATAATAGTGCTACGGATTTCCTATTTTACATCGCCCTCAGTCACTTTGCTATGCGCTCACGCTCATAGTGTAACAATTTTCGTATTTTCTCGTGGCGACACGCGTCACGCGGCCTTTGCCTTGAATGTGTAGCTCACTAAAGTCTGCCGATGCACTAGCATTTCTCTTTGGAAGTGTACTCCAGCTCACTGAAGTCTACGGATGCACTAGCATGCATGCCTCCTTCGGCCGGATCTTCTATGCCATTTTTTTTTTTTTGTGTTTACTAATTCTTGTGTTTGAAAGCTTTTCAAGTATTTAAGCAACCATTTATCAAAGTACAAATTATTAGTATTGATCCGAAAGTTTCCTAATTTGATTAAAGAGTTTTTATGGGAAGTTAGATGAGTAGAAAGTTTAATTACCCAGGTTGAAATTTCTCGAGTTGAATTTGTTTTCAACTTGAGCTCATCCAGGCTGGTGGGAGTCAGGCTGAGTGGATACAAGGAGATGTTGTTTGATTGGTCGTATGAGGTTGGACAGGCTGTACAGAGATGTTGTTTGGTTGGTTGCGCTGGAATGGAAGTGTGATAAGCAAATTCAAGAGAGGGATGAAACAAATTTTAAAAATACTAGAAAATCAATAATTTCACAAACAAAAATAAAAAGTTTTAAAATATATTCTAGAAAATCAATAAATTGAAAAACTAAAATTTTAATCTTTTGAAATTTACATAGCAAGTAGGTCTAGTTTTGTTCGAAAAAATATCAGGAACACATAGGTGAAATCGGTTCGTTGATCGGATATGTTAATCAAAAGATATAGCAAAGAAAAGAAGAAAACTAGATAGTAAATGTTGATGTCAGCATGCATGTATGGCTCGGCAGAACCTGGCTCTGGGGAAACGGTGGATTTTCTCGTTTCCCTAGAGCCAGGCTGAAAAGGATATTTTGCATCTGTAGAGTCGGGCTAAGTTGAATGAGAAGACAACCAAACATCCATCTTTTGCATCTGCAGATGCAAATCTCTTTAGATGCAACCAACCAAACAACCCATTAACTAGTACTTGAGCTACTTTGTTGGTTCTTTGATACAATCAGTATTTGATCCCCTCTTTCCTAGTGCGTCTAGGCCTAGCCTGGAAAAGCATTTCATCCCGAGGCGGTGGCAGCCAAGGTTTCAAATCTCGTTTTGAGTCAAATCTTGGAGGTTCCCGAAATTCAAAATTTCGGCGAGATTCGGAAATTTCGGACAAAATCCGGACGAATTGCAAAAACCAAATTTGAAATACGATTTTTTTCTACCGAGAAATCTGAGATCTCGACCGAGATCACCGAGATCTCGGACGAAATCACCGAGATCTCGTCAAAATTGAACCGGTAAAAAATTGTTCAAAACACGTCAAAAAATTTTGAAATTTTTTTTGGATGGTCCTGACACATCACTAATGTTTCCATAAAAATTTGAGATGATGATCAATCACGAGGAATTTTTTAAAAATCTAACAGTGGTAAAGTCATCTAAAAAACCGTATGTAAAGTTAATTTTTGATTTTTCAAATGTAACAAATGAACTTCTAGTCATTTAAAAAGTTTTATATATGTTCCTACTATCCTATGTATTATAGAGAAATATTTTAACTGAGAAGTTGAAAATTTCGGCAGCATTTTAACTAATTTTCGGATTATGAAAGTGACAATTGGCAACAATTTATATATATAGTCATGACAAATGATAGACATGAAATGAAAATTAACTCATATGACAATTCAACACATATTGCAAAAAGATGCAAAAGAATAATTACAAGTCATATGACAACAAGAGGCATACTTAAAAGGAGCATGAACATGTAATCCATGGACAACTACGCCTTGCCATACCTAAGAGTAGTAGTATGATGATGGTGAAAACTGGATGTGCGCGTTATCGACAATGATCTCTCTACGCTTCATCTGGTGTTGTTGCTTGTACTCTTCCCAGGTCATGTTCTGTGGCAGCCAAGTGGACTTCCAGTGTTCATAATGCGATATCCAGATCAAAGGATTCTCTCGAGTATAGGTACACACCGGTGTGTGTTGTCTTGTGATCAGCGTAGGGATCAGTATAGTCGAACAATGATGACATGCTCGATCCATCGTAGGATGAATATATGTATCCACCTGTATCCTCTCCCATAGCTCCTTCATAGCTCATCGAGCCATACCCTAACATAGGGTACCCAGGGTTCTCACCAGTGATGCCCCAATGGCTAGAAGACTGGCTACTAGACCACGAGCCCATATCATCCTGTGGATGTGCTTCCTGCTGCCCACCCCCACCACTCGTCGTGCTACGGGTCTGCCTCTGTGAGCCCTTCCTCGGCACAGTTCCCTTATGTTGCATTTGTACCGGTGACTGTGGTTGTGAACGAGGTCGGAGGGTGTACCGTCCGTCGTCACCTCCAGAGTCTATGGACGAGCTGCTGACGATGTCACCCTCCTGAGGGGGTGTATGGGTGTCATCGTCGCTGCCAACTTCAGCCTCCTCATCGCTTTTGGCCTTCGCCTTCCCACTCTGGCTGGCCGACAACTTTGCCTTCCCACGCTGGCTGGCCGGCAACTTTGTCAACCCACCTAAAGCACCCGCTAGCATGTCGTCATCATCGTCATTAGTACCACGCCTCCTCTTAGCTGTGTGGGTGTCGCCGATCACAACCTCACTCCAATCTGCGATGGTCTTCCCACCTGTGGCCAGTATGATTAAATATATTAACACCTTTCTGATAACCGTAATGAATAAAAATAATTGGATGGTACCTTTCTGATAACTACTCGGTTGATCTGGACCGTTCGATCTTGATCAGACGGTCAAGATCCGATCTAAAGCTACAACGCGGTTTAACTCTAGCCGTACGATCTAGATCTAACGGCTGAGATCTATCCAAGCACGGTGCAGTTATAGCTACGTGGCACGATCTAAACCGTTGGATCTAGATCCAACGGTTGAAAACAGATCTAAAAACTAAAACGTGAGAATTTACCCGAGGATGACGTGGACGAATCTGAGCCCTTGAATCTTGATCGGACGGTGGAGAGAGCTCGAGGACGGCGATGGCTTCGCGGCGGAGCTGGTTCGCTGGAGACGAAGACGACGACACACCCGACGGCGTTTGGGTGCGATTCCGGCGAAGTGAATGGTACCTCCCGACGCGTCTTGTCCTTGCGGTTCCGAATCTGGGCACCAACACGGCGGAGAACGGCGGACGGCGGCGGAAACGACAGAGAACCACGGCGTAACCCTAAATCCACTATGGCGAGCGATTGCGGCGCAACCATGGCGGCTTGAGCTCGGTGAGTTAGGGCTAAGGGTGCGCACGGAAATGGGCTACACGACAGGGGTGGCGGCGCATTAAATAGCCCCCTCGGCGTCCGTGAAAACCGCGGAAACCGAGGTCCACACGGCTGCGGCGGCGGAATCCGAAATGGATTCGGATTGGGCGACGTGGCTCAACGGCAACCGTTGGATCAAAATCCAACTGTCGGGGGTTTGGGCTCGGGTCCGGCTCGGTGGTCTGGTTGGCTCGGTCGGAGCCTGGCTCTGGCGGCGTTGGCGCCATCGTGGCCGTTGGATCTCGATCCAACAGTCACGCGCGTTAGGGTTAGGGTTGGGTTTGGTGACGTCGTTCGACCGAGACGGCTGGCGCGGTCGGGTCCGGGTCGGACTCGAGTCTGACTCGGACTCGGATCCGGTAGGATGAACAGTAAAACCCGGTTTGGTTTTTTCAACGATTAAATATTCAAATTAATTCCCAGAAATTCATTTAATTCATTAAAAATAGCAAAACACTCAGAAAAATTCCAGAAAAATTCTGGAAAATATTTTGGAACATTTTGGACTCGAATAAAATATTTACAACAAAATTTTATTTGCAAAATTAAATTCTTTAATTATTTGAAAAGGGAATAAATTCAAATAAATTCCAAATAAATTCTAATAAATCCCAGAAAATTCCAAAAATTCACAAAAGTGCCAAATCTTATTTAAATTCAGGAAAAGCAAAAATTGGGGTGTTACAAAATTGGTGGCCAAAACTTGGCCAATTATTGGCAAGAAAATGAACTAGAAAAATTTAGCATGGCAATGAAGAAGAGAATCTAGCCAAAGTTTGGTTGCAAATCAAATGCTTACCAAATTTGGTCAACACTACCAAATTTTAGCATGGCAAGCATTGGTAACCAATGGACACAAACCAAACAGCCCCTTTGTCTCGTGGCATTGGCGCACATGAGAAAGGGAAAATAAAGAGAGAAGTGAACGACACAAGGAAAAGCGAGCACGTGTCACACATGGGTGTGTCCGTGGATTACACACCGTGAGGTCGCCCACAAAATAGTCATTTCCACAGTGCTAACTTTTTCTTCGTGAGTGCGTGGTTGCACTTTCTGATGCTATAAATGAAGGCAATGGGCAATCTCAAGACATCAACCAATCAATAATCAACCAGAACTTATTCTACTTTCTGCATTTCGTCGACTAGGAGTAGTTTTTAGCATTGTAATTTTTTTCTTTGTAATTCGCCTAATCAATAAAGTTCCGCATCATCGATTATTGATTCCGTCGACTTACATCAACTCAGGTTCGCTTTTTCTCCGATTTTGCTGTATATCGCTTTCTTTGGGAAAAACAACCTTTACCACTATCTAATCAACTCAATCAGGCTAATTAGATCTATCGGTTACTTTTGTCTGTATCAACTCAAATGAGTCGTTCATATTAAATTGCTATCGAGATATTAGATCGGTTTTATAGCCGATTGAATTCCATATTGTTTTCTTGCCGATTGCAAGATCAAATCGGCTAGCACGCCCACACCCAAGAATTAAACCCAGTGTTTACATATGTTGACTGCAATCTGTTAGGAAACGGATTCGTATCCGATATGGACTCTTCCTTATCTCTAAGCAGAACCGCTATATATAGGAGGCAAGGGGTCACCCCATTGTACACAAGCATACAGAATAATAAAGCAGGCCCGTTCCTCCTCATATTGTGTCTCTCTTTCTCCCTGTCTATTCTCTACTTAAGATCTATTAGGCAACCCCGGACTATTCGATAGCGAGGTTGTCTAACACGTTATCGACCGCAGCTCTGGGAGAAAGATTGAAAGGTGAGAAAAGACAAGAAGCGAAGGATCATCGACGACTTAACGTCTACTACCGGCGATTGATCGCCCGATCCGATCTGCAATCAACTTCGCCATCAAGCGGCATCCACTCGGATTGCGAAATAAAAGTCTCTGGCGACTCTATCCTACGCGATAGTCTACCGGAAAGCAGATTGAAAAAGTGAGAAAGGTGAGAAGACAAGGATTGTTCGAATCGCTGTTTTGAATCTATTCTGTTTCCAATCTACACAACAGTGTATGGCGACATGAACGTAGCATGAAGCTACGGTACCAGAAAAGCAATACAACCAAGCAATATCGGTCCGAAGGCCATGAACCATCACCGCTGGCCTCGCTGCGTCCGCCGCGCCTCGGCCGGCCGCCGTCTTGCCAGCGCCCGCGATTGCCGCGCTAGCCTCCAGCGCGCGTCGGCCGCCCGACGCCTTGACGCGCCTCATTGCGCCCAACGCTGGACACACACCGGCCTTCGGCCCGAAGCGCATGAAGCCATGGACAGAGCACCAGCCGCTCTGCACCCCTCTGGGCGCTGGCTATCGCGGCTCCGTGCGACCGAACCCGGCCGAACCCGCCTCGTCGGAGCCCACCAAACCAAGCCGCCTGCTGCTCGGTAGACGGCGCCGCGTCGCCACGTGCACCAGCCCTTGGCTCCTCTGCCAGCATCCACTCTGCCTGTGCATGCGCCCGAAGCGCTCCAAGCATTATCGACGCATGCGCCTGGCTGCCGGGCCGCCAGCATCGGCCGAACCGTCGGGCCCCGCGTTTTTTTTCCCCCAGCCGGCGCCAGGTTTCCTCGCCGCTTCCCTTCGGGCCAAACGCCGGTCGCCAGCGCCTAGCCGCATGGCCCCGATCAGAAAAAGGACTGGACACGAAGTCCATTGCACAAGGGAAAAGGAAGGCACACATAGAATCCAATTGTTTTCAGAACTCAATCGGATGGAATCCCTTGTGCTTATCCAATTGTTTCAGAACGCACATGGACATGAAGTCCTGTATCAATGGACTTGAATTCCAAAAGCATTTGTCAAGGCATCGTTCTTTAATAAAACACTTTGCCTGGCATCGGCGATGTGTATTCGTCTTAATTTATGAACGAGCAGGACGATTTCCGCCCACGGCACCTTCCGAACCACAAGAAATAAAGCGCATCGGTCCATGGTGGAAATGACGCTTGTTCACAGAGTTAATATGATCAAGATCCACTAGAGTAAAAGGATTACAATTATATCACCAGTTTTCTTGCGCAATCGTTTTTGATTTGGTACGAGTCTAAAGGCAATCCGTGGAGTTGATAGCTCCGATTGATAGCTCCATGCCATGGATTTTATTTTCTAGCCCTTTGCCATAATTAATATGTGGTAATTTGATTTCTTGTTGCACAAGTAATTCTGAAGATTTCTCAAATATTAACAGAAAATTGTGAAAATTTGCTAGACAATTATTAGGGCATCTTGTTCTTGCCTTGGATCTGGTTTTATTTTTCTTAGCATTATGACATGTTGATATTTGCTGAAATTAATTTTTTTCTGTTGAAAAGTAATTCTGAAAATTGCTTGAAATTAGCAGAAATTATGAAAAATGCTAGGAAAATTCCAGAATATTTCATATGGCATAAAATGAGAACATGAATGGTTGGGATTTGATTTTGGTAATGAATAAACAGATATGAGACAATTGGTGTCTAGGAAAACACACATGAGGCTTGGTTCTTTAATTGGCACCCGGAAACGGGAAGTGCTCCCTCCCTCATGTGAGCCCTAGGGGCAGGTTGACCTGGCCAAGAGTCAAATTGACAGAGATATTCATTACCTGTTCCCAGCCAACAAGAATTATATAAGTTGTAATTAGACTTATGCCATGTTTAATTCATGTTGAAATTTATTTTCTGTTATCAAGTGATCTTTGGAAAATTCTTTGTATAATTAATGTAAAATTGCCAAATACTAAGAAAAATTCGGAAATTTCTGAGAATTTATTTCCGCATTTATGAATTTATGAATTGTGCAATTATTGTTTATTCTGAATATTTATGAATCTGTGTATATATGAATTTTGCAGTTATGAATAATGTATTTATGAATCCTGCATTTATGAATCTCGCACTTATGAATTTTGCATTTATCTTTGTATATATGAATCTTGATATTATTGCTTTCTTTTAGTTTGCTGGAAACTCATGAGAATTCAATTATGCATTTTATTGAATCTAGCAGCCATTTCCTATTAGATTGCACGTAGTAATCTAATGGAAGAACCTTATGAATGTGCAAAGGTGTGGCATTATCTAACGTGAGTTTTTGAAGAATTGACATGAATTGTCAGAATTATCTCACATAGACATCAGATTGCATAGTAAGCTCTCGAAGAGCATACTTTTTCTCATGAATAGAATTGCAATTTACTCTTTATTCCAGTATTCTTTATTTACAAGCAATTTTTGAAATACTTAGCCACTGTATGATTAGAATTATTTTTCTTTTCATCTAGAAATCGTGTAGCGCCCAATGGAGGAAATATGCATTGTTGATAGTGGCACAACAAATACCATCTTAAGAGAGTCGAAATACTTCCAGACGATCACGAAGAACGCTGGAAGAATTACGACAATCGCAGGAAGCGATACGCATATAATAGGCTCAGGAAGAGCCACAATTATATTGCCAATGGGTACAACTTTGGTAATTGAAGAAGCCCTCTTGTACCCTGAATCAACTCGCACTCTCTTAAGTTTCAAAGATATCCGCGCCAATGGGTTTCACGTAGAAACCAATGAAGAAAATGGCAAAGAACACTTGTGCATTGTGAAGCACGCGGAATATGGAAAGATGGTACTAGAAAAATGTCCCTCATATGAATCTGGGTTGTACTACACGAAAATCAATGCACACGCAGTGTATACTTCTTTGAAGACTGTCTTTAGAAGCTCTGAATTATTTTCTTTATGGCATTGTAGATTAGGTCATCCTGGTCTTAGATTGATGAGAAATATAGTTAACAACTCACAAGGTCATGGCATTAATGTTAAGAATTTCCCGAATCACGAAGATTTTGTATGCCATGCATGTGCCACCGGAAATTAATAACTAGACCCTCTGTTATGAAAGTGCAACATGAAATCCCTGCATTCTGGAACGCATTCAGGGGATATTTGCGGTCCGATTCAGCCCTTGTCGAGGCCGTTTCGATACTTTATGGTGCTCATTGATGCTTCCTCGAAATGGTCGCATACATGTTTCTTTGTCAACAAGGAATCATGCATTCGCAAAGTTGATCTCGCAGATCATCGATTAAGAATGCTTTTCTGATCATCGCATGAAGTCCATTCGATTGGACAATGCCGCGAATTTACTTCCAAGGCATTTGATGATTATTGTACAAAGAACGGGAATAAGCTGTTGAGCACTCTGCATCGCACGTCCATACGCCAAAATGGGCTAGCTGAAGCACTAATAAAGAGGATTAAGTTCATTGCCAGACCGCTCTTGCAGAGTTGTAACTTGCCCAACACTTGTTGGGGACACGCAGTCCTGCACGCAGCAGCACTCATCAATTATAGACCATCGGCCTACAACATCCATTCACCAATGCAATTAGTGCAAGGGGTCATCCCGAAGATTTCCCATCTTAGAAAATTTGGTTGTATGGTATATGTACCTATACCACCCCCACAGCGGACTGCAATGGGTCCTCTCATGAAGTCCAGGATATACGTTGGTTATGAGAGTGCATCCATAATCGTGTATTTGGAACCCATGATCGAGACTTGCACACCCGATTCGGCCGATTGCATCTTTGGCGAGGACCATTTCCGTCATTAGGGAGAGAATCAACCATTGGATGAAAAATGCCGGAAATAGTATGGCATTCCACTTTGGGATCCCCGCGCATGATCCTCGCACTAATGAAGCAAATCAAGAAGTCCAGAAGATAATTGATTTGCGAGAATTTAGCAAATGAACTGCTGATCATTTTTGTGATCTCAAGAGCGTGGATTAAGTCGCATGTACCAGCAAGAAATGCACCGTAGAGGGTGGAAATACCAAAGAAAGCGAAGGTATCCCTCATCCTGTTCGAGAGGCCTCAAAGAAAAAGAACAGGAGATCGGCTTCTCAAACCCAAAGTACCGGAGACGTCTGGGGAAAGCTGGGCGAGAGGACTTACCACGACCAATCACAAAAGTGCCCCAAAGCAAGAAGGGGAGCAGTTGAGACACAGCCTTTGGAAAGAAGCTTTGTGGAAAAGGCAATTCCAGATCTGAACCTTCCATTGGAAGAAGCGCCGAAAATAATGTGTGCGCACACATTGGCGGAGAAAAACTAAAGGAACTTGCTCTGGAATGGGAAATAGCAATGAAGAGCAAGTAGAAGTGCACGAAGCACCCCATGATGAAATGGCCATAAACTTTGTAATAACGGGAGAATCAATGAATAGAGCAACGACCAATGTCGATGCATACTTTGCAAAGAAGATTGCCCACGATCATTAATCATGATCCCGAGCCCGCATCTCTCGCAGAGTGCAAGAAAAGGCTCGATTGGGAAGATTGGAAGAAGGCAATCACCGCAGAGTTAGTCTCTCTGAACAAAAGAGAGGTGTTTGGGCCTGTGTGCGCACGCCTCCCCATATAAACCCGTAGGTCACAAATGGGTTTTTGTTATAAGAGAAGCGAAAACAATGAAGTTGTAAGGTACAAGGCAAGGCTTGTCGCTCAAGGTTTCACTCAACGTCTGGGGTTGATTATGAAGAAACCTATTCTCCGGTCATGGGTGGAATTACCTTTAGATACTTGATCTCAATGGCGATCAACTTGAAGTTGAAAATGAAGCTAATGGATGTTGTCACAAAGCATATTTGTATGGAAACTTGGATTCGGAGATATACATGAAAGTACAGGAAGGTATCCCTATCCCGAACCAAGACAGAGCAAGCGAGAAACCTATACTGATGTGAAATTGAAGAAATCAACTGTATGGGCTAAAACAATCGAGGAAGAATGTGGTACAATCGTTTGAGTGACTTTCTCTGCAAGATAGGCTACACGAGCAATGAAGATTGTCCATGTGTATTAATACAACGATCCACGAATTGATTTTGTATAATCTCCGTCTATGTAGATGACTTGAACATCATTGGGACGGATGAGGAAATTGAAGAAGCATGCACATACTTGAAATCTGAGTTTGAAATGAAAGACTTGGGTAAAACCAAGTTACGTTTAGGCTTGCAGCTTGAACATGTCCAAGGCGGAATCTTGGTACACCAAGTATCCTACACGCAGTAAAGTGTTGGAGAGATTTGGCTTTGAAAAGGCATACCCCGCAAAGACCCCAATGGTCGGAAGGTCACTCCAAGCAGACCTAGACCGTCTGAGGCCCAAAGAAGAGGGGAGGAAGTCACGGGAGCGGAATTCCCATACTTGAGTGCAATTGGAGCGCTCATGTACCTTAAGAATAGCACTAGGCCGGACATTGCGTTCGAGTGAATTTGCTAGCACTGATGCAGTCTGAGAACCCACCAAAAGGCATTGGAAAGGGTGAAGGACATCTTCCGTTACCTTCAAGGAAGCAAAGACCTCGGCTTGTTTCTACGAAGAAACAATGAATTGAATTTAGTTGGCTACGCCGATCTTTGGGTACCTATCGGACCCGCATACTGGCAAGTCACAAACTGGGTATGTTTTCCTTTGCGGTGGAACGGCAATTTCTTGGAAGTCGTCTAAGCAGACTCTTGTCTCGACATCGACTAACCACTCAGAAATCATTGCATTGTATGAAGCCTCTCGGGAATGTGCATGGCTTGAAGAATGGTTCACCACATCCGAAGTCATGTGGTCTGAACATGGAACAAACCCCCACTATTATCTATGAAGATAATGCAGCTTGTGTTGCACAAGTACAAATGGGATATGTGAAGAGTAACCTTACAAAGCATATCAACCCCAAGTTCTTTTATGCTCATGAAATGCATAAGATGAACGAGATAAAGATACTGCATACTAAGTCGTGTGAAAATCTCGCAGATTTATTCACTAAGTCACTCCCGGCATCTTCCTTTGAAAGATGTGTTAGAGGAATCGGGATGTTGAGGCTTAGAGAAGTGCAGATTTCAGGGGGAGAATTTTCACATACTCCTACATAAATCTCAAACATGAAGTTTGAGTACCCAACGTAAATCTTGAAGATTAACATTGAAGTTTGGGTGGATTGTACTCTTTTCCTTAAGTAAGTTTTTCATTGAAGTTTTCTTACATAAGGTTTTTGATGAGGCAATCTGTGCAACCACGACAGCGTATGCTATGTACTCTTTCTCCAATTATTTTTCCCACTGGGTTTTTATGGAGTTTTAATGAGGCATATGCATCTCGCAGTGAAGAGTCCAAGGGGGAGTGTTAGGAAACGGATTCGTATCCGATATGGACTCTTCCTTATCTCTAAGCAGAACCGCTATATATAGGAGGCAAGGGGTCACCCCATTGTACACAAGCATACAGAATAATAAAGCAGGCCCGTTCCTCCTCATATTGTGTCTCTCTTTCTCCCTGTCTATTCTCTACTTAAGATCTATTAGGCAACCCCGGACTATTCGATAGCGAGGTTGTCTAACACAATCAACCCTCCATCGCGTTTTTGGCGTCAGATACCGGATTCCAGAAATGTGGTGAGCTTCTCCGATGTCGGTAGCGGTCGGCCAGGTGGTTGTTGGAGACATCCAGTCCGCAAGGAAATTTAGACCCCTGAGGCCCCAGGGGGATGACGCTGGTAAGACGATTGGGCGAGAGATCAAGCAAGCCAATCATCTTGAACGCGTCCAAAAATTTGACCAGTGAGTTAGTTCTACTCCAGGTCAAGGACATGGAGGTAGCCATGTTGGAAAATCAAAATGAATCTGCCCTTGTTTCTCCTCTACTGCAGTTTCTGAACTTCCTTGCTCTGTACTCTGGTAAACAGAGAAGTTTAGAACAAGCAGCGAACAGGGACCAGGGTTCACAAAATTGATTTGGCAATTTTCGGATGAACAATAATTTTCGATAATCGCAAAAATCGAGTCGAAAATCGGCCAAAAATTGTTAAAAATGGGATAAATTCGAAAATCGACTACCTTGTTGAACTTTTGTGCGATCGATTTTTTGTAACGATTTTTGACGAAAATCGACCGATTTCCATCGATTTTCGACCGATTTTTGATAAGTAAATTTTTTCGAATTTTTTGAGTTATTTTTTGAATCGGATCGGTTTTTTATATCGAACCGCGGCGAAAATAGCGCGATTTTCGTCGATTTTGTGAACCCTGACAGGGACTAGAACTAGAGGATGAAACAGACGAAGATGGGAAAACGATTTTGTACTACAAAACCATTGCAACTTTTCGAATTTCTCTTTACTTATATATATACTAAAGATTAAAAGTAACCGACTGAATTACCAACTCAAAAACTGACTCCGATGAATAACTAATGAGAAGTTTGCAATCGGTTCGCTACTGTAGCAAGTTCAAGAAACAAAGGAAACCGATATAGACTCAATGACATTAGATAAACTGAAAAAGCACTCGGCTAGAGACAGAACTCTGCATAAACTAGTTTAGCTATCAATCACAACCCCCCCCCCCCCCCTCCAAAAAAAAAAACTTGATGTGCATCCTTTGCCTCTTTAACTCCCAACTTCTGACGCATTTCAAGAAATCTAACACGTCCAAGTGTTTTGTCAATACATCAGCATGTTGTTCTTCCGAACTAACATGAGCTACCTCAGTCTTTTCAGCCTCCACACTTTTTCTCAGATAAAATGATACCTTGTGTCGATGTGCTTACCAAGTACCGCAAGCTCCCAACTATGCTTTTGTACATAGTTGCATCTATTGTGGGATCTTTACTATGCTTACTCAATTTCAGCCAGTTCTCCATTGGAGTTTGGCAAGAATTGCAACCTTTCATCCCTAATTATTCAGCAATCTTTGCTGCATATCCAGCTTGACACAAGGACACACCATGGACCAATTAATTTACTTCAATTTCCAAATAATAGTTCAATAGTCCGAGATTACTCATTCTAATCAATTTCTTCATTTGATTCTTGAACTCAACAATGTCATTGAGGTTGAGGATGTGACAATCAAGTCATCAACATAAACTCCAACCAGCAGAACTGAGTTAGCATGCTCTTTTCTGTACACAACATGTTCAACTGGACACCTTTTGAAACCAAGTGACACAAGGCTTTTGTCCAACTTAAAATTCCATGCTCGAGGTGCTTGCTGTAGACCATAAAGTGCCTTCTTCAACCTTAACACTGATTGCGGTCTCTTCTCATCAACAAACCCTGATGGTTGTGACACATATACTTATTCCATCAATTCACTGTTCAAGAAGGCTGATCTAACATCCATATGATGAACTACCCAACCTCCCTGAGCTGCCAAAGCAATGAGCAAACGAACGGTCTCAAGTCGAGCCACTGGAGCAAATACCTCTTCAAAATCAACACCTTGTCTTTGTGCATAACCTTTTGCAACAAGTTGATCTTTGTGCTTCACAATCTTTCCTTCGTAATCTTTCTTTACTATGAATAGCCATTTTTGCCCAATAGCCTCATACACTGTAGGCAAATGTGTTAGCACTTAAGTCTTATTTTCATGTATGGAAGTCATTTCCTCCTTCATTGCTTTCAGCCAACTCTCTTCTTCCATTGCTTCTTGAAAGTTTGTTGGTTCCTCTAAAGCCAACAATAACAGATCAAAAACATCTGTCACCACTTCATTTGTTGTCTCATATATCTCTTCAAGTAACCGAAAATGTACCGGACCCTCAGAAGATGACATTGAAGTCGGAGTTGCTAGAGATAATGAAGTTGGTACTTGAGAGTGCAAAGGTGTTGTGTTTACTGGAGAAGCAATGGATGTAGGAGACTGTACTACCGTAGCTTCATCAAACATGCCGCCTGTTGAACATCAAGCTCTGGTCTCTTTGGTGGTTTTCTTTCTTGTTTAATTTGATTGCTGTTTCTCATGCGTGGTTTCAGGATGGCCTGATTGGCTGTGCTGTCATATTTAGGATTAGTTGCTATGTTTAGGCTTTACTGCCATATTTAGGATCAGCTGCCATGTTTAGCTTTTATGCTCTATATATGATAGATCAATACATCAGAAAACGCTGCAACGTTGCAGTACCAAAACCTCTGTCCAGTTCTCTGAATTTTTCAGACGAACTACAGTGTGCGTGTGTGTATGATCTGTTCTTTCAGTTCTTCTCTAAAGACCATCGCTGCTTGGTTGCCTCCAACAATTGGTATCAGAGCGCACGAGTCCTAGGACCGGCAATGTCAGTTCGTTCCCTTCGCTCTGCTCCGGTGTGCGGCGATCGATCCCCATCCCCGCCTCCGCGTCGCCGTGCCTCGCCGTCTCCAGATCGGCGACACGGACGCCGACGCGGCGAGGTGGTCATCGAGCGCATCAAGGAGCCCGTCAGCGGTGCCGTCCAGTACCCGACTCTCACCCGCACCAACTACTCCGAGTGGGCGCTGTTGATGCGGGTGAACCTGGAGGCCGCTGGACTGTGGCACGCCGTCGAGCCGGAGAATGACGACGTCATTAAGTACCGCGAAGACAGGCTCGCCCTTGCGGCGATCCTTCGCTCTGTGCCGCCCGATATGCTGGCTTCGCTTGGTCATAAGAGGACGGCGCGATCGGCCTGGAACGCGGTGAAGACCGTCCGCGTCGGCGTGCAGCGCGTCCGCGAGGCAAACGCTCGCCAGCTACTCAAGGAGTTTGGCGAGATCGTTTTCAAGGATGGTGAGACCGTTGATGATTTCTCTTTACGCATCGTCGGTCTGGCCAACAACATCCGCACCCTCGGTGGCGTGCTCACCGACGCCGAGGTTGTGAAGAAGATGCTCCAGGTGGTCCCAGATCATCTGGAGCAGATCGCCTGCTCCATCGAAACCTTGCTCGACGTCGACGAGCTGTCGATCGAGGAGGTCACCGGCCGCCTCCGCGCCATTGAGCAGCGGAAGAAGAAGCCGGCGCCACCATTGGCTCCCATCTACGACAAGCAAGGGCGCCTCCTCATGGCTGAGGAGGATTGGCTGGCCCGTCTCAAGTTGCGTGATGAGGGAAATGGCGGAGGTTCCGGCAGCAGCAAAAAGCGCGGCAAGACCCGGCGCGGCCGCGGCGGCGGTAACAAGACGTCCGATCCACGTGCAAGCGGCGGTAGTGGGTCAAAGATGGACGACGCTGCTAATCGCTGCCACAACTGCAACAAGAAAGGCCACTGGGCCAAGGATTGTCGCAGTAAATCCAGGAAGCCGGTCCAAGCCCACCACGTGGAAGGTGACGAGGACGAGGAAATACTAATGATGGCGATCGGCACTCCCACCTCCACACCGAGCGCCCTCCCGATGGCCCCCATTTCCTTGTCACGCGTAAACCCTGATTCAAACTCTTCGCCGGCGATGACACGCCAGGTTGAGATTGTCGAGGCCAGGGTCTTCGCACAGCTCGGACCCAAGGAGGATCGTGATCCACGCCGATGGGTCCTCGACACCGGCGCGACTAATCATATGACCGGCGCACGCTCCGCATTCTCCGAGCTCGACGCTGGCGTCTGCGGCTCCGTCAAGTTCGGGGACGGCTCCGTTGTGGAGATTGAGGGGCGCGGCACCGCTATCTTCAATCGCAAGGACGGCGGGCATCGGCGCGTTAACCGGTGTACTTGATACCCGGTTGGCGAGAAACATCCTCGGCATCGGCCACCGGATAAGTCCGGTCACCACGTCGACATCGGCTCCGGTTTCTTCCGCATCTACGACACGCAGGAGAAGTTGCTCGCTCGGGTGAGGCGAACGGACTCCTGCCTCTACATCCTGGAGGTACAGATCGGCCGACCGGTGTGCCTAGCCGCCCAAAGCTCGGAGGTCGCCTGGCTTTGGCATGGCCGGTACGGCCACCTGGGTTTTGACAGCCTGCGCAAACTTGCCCGGGAGGAACTTGTGCGCGGACTACCACCCCTGGAGAAGGTGAACCTAGTCTGCGATGGTTGCTTGGCTGGGAAACAACGGCGCACCCCGTTTCCGGCTCAAGCTCGCCGGAGAGCTGCCCATGTCTTGGATCTGGTCCATGGGGACCTTTGCGGCCCAATTACTCCGGCGACCCCAAGCGGCAATAGGTATTTCTTGCTGTTGGTTGACGACGCGAGTCGTTACATGTGACTTCGTCTGCTTGTCAGCAAGGACCAAGCACCGGCGGCAATCAAAAACTTTCAGGCCGCGGTGGAAGTCGAATCCGGCCGCAAGCTGAAGGTGCTCCGGACCGATCGTGGGGGGGAGTTCACCTCCGTCGAGTTCGGGGAGTACTGCGCCGTCCAAGGAGTCCAACGCCAGTTCACCGCCCCCTATTCACCGCAACAGAACGGTGTGGTAGAGCGGCGCAACCAAAGCATCATGGCGATGGCGCGCTGCATGCTCAAGTCCAAAGGGCTTCCCGGCATCTTCTGGGGCGAGGCCGTCACGACGGCGGTCTACATTCTCAACCGCGCGTCGACGCGTGCCCTGGAGGGGGAGACACCTTACGAAGTGTGGCATGGAGAGAAGCCGGCCGTCCACCACTTCCACACCTTCGGCTGCGTGGCGCATGTCAAGGACACGCGTCCTAGGTTGAAGAAGCTGGACGACAGGAGCACGCGCACCATCTTCATCGGCTATGAACCAGGCTCCAAGGCCTACCGCTGCTACAACCCAGCGACCGGACGCGTCGTCGTGTCCCGCGACGTTGTGTTCGACGAAGGGGCTCAGTGGAGCTGGGAGTCTGGACCTGAACAAATCGACGCCGGTGGGCACCCGTTCATGGTGGAATATGAAGTCGTGAACACAAGCAGCGAGCTGGACGTGGCAGGCACTTGGACTACGGCTCCGACTCCCGCAACGTCAGCCTCTCCAGGACCGCTATCGGCACCAGGCTCTGCACCGGTCCCTCCAAGCCCACCAGTTGTGTCACCACCAACACCTGGAACGCCTGCTACCCCTTTACCGTCACCTAATCCCGTGGAGTTCGTGACGCCACCTGATGATGGGGAACTGGACCTCGACGCAGATCACGACGACGCGCCACTGCGGTTTCGCGCCATCGACGCCATCATCGGGCCAGCCTCGCCACCTGGGCTGGTGCCCAGGGTACTCGACGAGGAGCTCCACTTCACCACGGCTGACGAGCCTGCATCTTTTAGTGATGCTGAGCGTGAGGCGTGCTGGCGACAAGCCATGCGCGAGGAGATGAAGGCGATCCAGGACAACGGCACCTGGGAGCTTGCCACACTTCCCGCTAGGCACCGAGCGATCGGGCTCAAGTGGGTTTTCAAGGTCAAGCGCGACGAGGCAGGCAACGTCGTGCGCCATAAAGCTCGTCTGGTAGCAAAAGGCTACGTCCAGCGTGCCGGAATTGACTTCGATGAAGTTTTTGCCCCGGTAGCGCGGATGGAGTCTGTGCGTGTTCTGCTAGCACTGGCAGCTCACCAGGGGCACGAGGTGCACCATATGGATGTCAAGAGCGCATTCTTGAATGGTGAGCTCAAGGAGGAAGTATTTGTGTCGCGTACTTTGGTTTAAATCGTCGCCGGCAGTGAGCATAAAGTACTTCGCTTGCACAAGGCATTGTATGGTCTACGTCAAGCACCCAGGGCCTGGAATGTTAAGCTGGATGCCTCATTGGTGTCACTCGGCTTCCAGAGGAGCAGCTCAGAGCACGGCATTTACATCCGATGCCAAGGATCGTCGCGACTGGTGGTCGGCGTCTATGTCGATGACTTGATCATCACCGGCACCAGTGGCAGCGAGATCACCGCATTCAAGTTGGAAATGAAGCGCGTCTTCTCGATGAGCGACCTTGGTTTGCTCTCTTACTACTTGGGCATTGAGGTGAGCCAAGGCCCTGCAGGGATTTCCTTGTGCCAGTCTGCATATGCTAAGAAACTATTGGAGCGCAGTGGCATGGAGTCTTGCAACCCGAGCACGACGCCCATGGAGCCAAGACTAAAGCTGAGCAAAGACAATGCGTCTCCAGGGGTGAATGCGACGGAGTACAGGCGCATCATCGGTGGTCTCCGATACCTGATTCACACTCGGCCAGATCTTGCTTACACGGTGGGCTATCTAAGCCGGTTTATGGAGGCACCGCACGAAGAACACCTCACCGCGGTCAAGCGCGTGCTACGGTACGTTGCTGGAACGCGCTGCCACGGGATTTTCTACACTAGGAAGGAGGAGGGACAAGCACAACTTGTCGGCTACAGTGACGCTGACATGGCTGGCGACATCGACACACGGAAAAGCACCAGCGGCGTCATCTTCTTCCTCGGCGGGAATGCGATCACCTGGCAGTCGTCCAAGCAAAAGGTTGTTGCGCTGTCGTCATGTGAGGCAGAGTACATCGCCGCGGCTACGGCGGCATGCCAAGCTCTCTCAGCTAGCTCTACCGGTGCGCGACATGGTCGGCATTGAGCCTAGAGCGCTGAACTCAAAGTGGACAATCAGTCCGCCATTGCTCTTAGCAAGAATCCCGTCTTCCACGATCGGAGCAAGCACATAGACACAAAATTCCATTTTATCCGAGAGTGTATTGACAGGGAACAAGTCACCATCCAGCACACTCCTACAGAGCTACAGCTGGCTGACATCTTGACAAAGTCGCTCGGTCGCGTTCGCTTCCAGGAGCTCCGTGCACTGATCGGTGTCAAGCAAGTACTCGAGACCAAGGCTTGGGGGGAGAAATGTTGAACATCAAGCTCTGGTCTCTTTGGTGGTTTTCTTTCTTGTTTAATTTGATTGCTGTTTCTCATGCGTGGTTTCAGGATGGCCTGATTGGCTGTGCTGTCATATTTAGGATTAGTTGCTATGTTTAGGCTTTACTGCCATATTTAGGATCAGCTGCCATGTTTAGCTTTTATGCTCTATATATGATAGATCAATACATCAGAAAACGCTGCAACGTTGCAGTACCAAAACCTCTGTCCAGTTCTCTGAATTTTTCAGACGAACTACAGTGTGCGTGTGTGTATGATCTGTTCTTCAGTTCTTCTCTGAAGACCATCGCTGCTTGGTTGCCTCCAACACCGCCTTGATCAGTATGCGATGATGTTGCGGGTTCCAACTGATCTTCTTGGCCCTGTGCATCTGAACCTATATCAGGATTGATGCCCAAATCAACTGCAAACGTTTCTTGTGCATTATCAAGATCAACTCTTGTTTCACCGTCCCAACTCCTTTCTTTCTTCCTCAAAAGATCACATGACGACTAACAGTTAACCTCCCAGTGTTAGGATTGAAGACTTGATAGGCTTTTGAGCCAGGCTCATAGCCAACAAACACAATTGTGATGCTCCTATCTTTGAGTTTCTTGAGGTGTGGGGTTGTCACCTTGACATGTGCAACACAGCCAAAAACCCAAATATGATGTACTCTCAATTTTCTTTTGTACCACGCCTCAAATTGAGTTTTGGCTTCAACACTCCGTGTTGGTGCTTGGTTCAGGAGGTAGACAGCCGTTGCTACGGCCCCTCCCCAAAACCTCCCCAGTACCTTCTTGTTCTTGAGTAAGCATCTCGCGGCACCTACAATTGTTTGGTTTTGGCGTTCGGCCACGCCATTCTGATACGGGGAGTATGGCATCATGAGAAACCTCCTCACCCCTTGCTATGCACAGAATTCCTCAAAGAATTTGCATGATATATGCAAGCCTATGGAAACGAATTGCACCGCTATTTTCCCATCAAGCATGCTGCACAGAGCTGCTCTATGTGCTCAATGTGAGGCAAACCTTCCACCAATTTCTTCTGCGATAAATTCTTCAGAGCCTGGAAGTTTATGTGTCTGTATCTGGCATGCCAAAGCCACTCCTTTTCATCATACCTCGCCATGAGACATACTGGTTTTGTACAGTTCAGTTTGTACACATACAGTCGATTCCATGATTTCTTCACCCAGACCAATAGTTTTCAATCATGATTAAAGATGCTCAACTTTCCATCTTCAAGCACAGTTTTGCAATCGGATTCATCAAGTTGTCCTAGATTGATCACATTACTGCAAAGACACGGAATAGTATATAAACCCCTTATAGGGGAAGGAATTGGAGAGCAGCCAGCCACCCCACGTGGCATTGGCTTTTTTGCGACAAGCTCTTCCGATTTTTCCGAAATTATGTCTAGGTCCTTGCACGATTTTATGTGAGAGGAGAATGTTTTTCCCGGTTCGCGTTTAGATCCCTGGTTTTTCGTTTTGCATGGAGACCCTCCCGTTAAGTGCGAATCGCGAGCGAGCCCTTTCCTAATTTTTCAAAATAGCGAACAGGTCCAAAATTATAACAATTAGGTCCTCACGCTTTACGTTCGGGTCCTTTCTCCGTTTTGTCTCAAAAAAATATTTTCGGGGTCCGTTTTTTCTCCAGAGCATGCGAAAAATATTTTCGGTAACCCGAAAAAAATGTTTTCGTGATCCGTTTTTCCTCCGGAGCATGGGAAAAATGTTTTCGGTGGCTATTTCGCCCCCCAAAAAAATGAGAGCCCATTTCCTTTCTCCGTTTTACCCGAAAAAAATGTTTTCGTGATCCGTTTTCCCTCCGGAGCATGGGAAAAATGTTTTCGTTGGCCGTTTATCCAAAAAAAATAGAAAACCGTTTCCTTTCTCCGTTTTGCCCGGAAAAAATATTTTCGTGAGCCGTTTTTCCTCCGGAGCATGGGGAAAATGTTTTCGATGGCAATTTCCCCCCCAAAAAAATGGGAGGCCGTTTCCTTTCTCCGTTTTGCCTGGAAAAAAAATATTTTCGTGATCCATTTTCTCTCTGGAGCATGGGAAAAATGTTTTCGTTGGCCGTTTCCCCCCAAAAAAATGGGAATTCGTTTTTCGTCCGTCGTTTCTCCGTTTTTACCCGTTTTCCATCATTTTTCGCGGGAAAATAAGCGCATAGGATGTTAAACTCGGCATCTAAAATTTCTTTTGCGGCTCGATCTCTAATATTTTTTACGACATGTATTATTGCCCATTGACCGCATAGGGTGTTAAACTCGGCGTCTATAGTTTTTTTTGTTTGGGATCTAATATTTCTCGGAACATGTGTTATTCTTTTTTCCCCAAAAAAGCGCCGTTGTTTCGCTGGTTCGTCGACGGTTCTTACTTAGCGTCTTTTTTCCAAAAAATACCCAAGCGAACAAAAAAAACTCGGATACTCCTGCCTTTTTTTAGAGATAAAAATTTTGTGAAATCATGTGCTGAAAAATTGGCTTAGAATTGAATTTGCAAATATGTTTGTTCATGTGTTTTGTCAATTTGATAAGAAGCAGTAAGTTTCGCTTTTGCGCCGGACCAAGATCTCAAGAAACAGTAAGTTTCCCATCTACGACGGACAAACTTTGTTGGTCTGTCGTGGACATGTTTTTGAGCTCATGAGTCGAACTCAATCTTCCAAGAAACCAGTAAGTTTTGCATGTACGGCGGACAAACTTCTTTGGTCAGTCGTGAATGGCTTTTTGAGGTTTGATTTCGCATGTACGACGGACCGATTTTGTTTGTCCGTCGTGAACGTGTTTTCGCCAGAATGATTTCTTCTTGGAACCGAAACTTTCACTTGTACAACGGACCGATTTTGTCTGTCCGTTGTGAATGTTTTTTTTGAGTGATTTTTCATGTGTACGCCGGACCATATTTCCTTGTCCGTCGTGAATGCGTTTTTGCTGAATTAGGGTTTTGAGCAGAATTGAAATAATTTGAATTTGAGATTGTGAAATTTGTGATGATTTCATGATGCTTCTTTTGAAGTGGACTTTATGCAATGCTCATGTGAGTAGTTGCATGGATTGACATTGAGTCAAGTCGTGGACTTGTGCTCGGAATTGTTTTGTGGTTTGTTCATGTGCAGGTATTGCTCGAAGACGAATGTGGTCGATGACGGGACCGGAACTAGGTTCATGGAGGAACTGAGGTTCGGGACTAAGTTCAGGAGGAACTGAGGTCTTGGTGGTCAAGGATGTCATGCGGGACGTTCGGGCTAAGAGAATGGTGCACATGAAGAATGGTTAGTCACGTGAGAATGGCAGGAGGTCATTCGCGTGCAAAGTGTTAGTCACGTGAGTATGGCAGGTGGCCATACGCGTGCAAAGTGTTAGTCACGTGAGTATGGTAGGGTTGCCATACGCGTGCAAGAGTTGTACTCGGCCAGGTTGGGCCAAGTAGAGTTGTGTTGGATACGGATTCCTTCTAGGGAATAGGAATCGTATTCAGAACTCCTTGTGGGTTGGTGCTTTAAATAGGTTGGGGGTCTCCTGTTGAAAGGCACCAAGTAGAGCTGAGCGCATCAAGCCTTGAGCTTGGTTTTAGGGTTTGTACTCTTTTGATGGGAGTACTTTAGACAAAAGAAATAAAGATCAATTCTTCTAGTTCCTTGTGTGCTACAATATTCTCTTTTGGTTCTTGTTTGCATACTTGTTCTAGTTCTAGATTGGTTTTTGTTTTTTGAGTTTCATCTTGATTTGATCCATCAAAAACCTCTCTAGGGTATTGATCTAGTGTTCCTCAAAGTTTTGTTGATAAATCTTTTGTTGTTCTTGATCAATCTACAAGTTTCGATTAGATTGATTTTCGTCAAGTTCTGGAACAGCAAGCTTGGCGAAGCTTATACCTTTGATCCGTAAGTCCGATCGAGCTGATTCTTTTTGGGTTCGATTAAATGGAATTTAATTTCTTGTGTCCAAATTTCAGATCGATCCGACGGTTGGATCTCCTGAAGTCGCGTTTTACCGAACCTCTGTCATTCTGTTTTTGTCGAAAACGAGGCAATTATTTGGTTCTGTTTTGGGGTGAACTTTTAATAGATCAAGAATTTGGTTTTAGCTTCCGCACAATCATTCACCCCCCTCTGATTGCTATATTCGTATACTTCGATCCTACAAGTGGTATCGAGCGAGGTTTTTCTAATCTATCTTAACCGGTGATTAGATCAATGGATCGTTATTCGACAAAACCATGTGTGTTCGATGGTGTTGATTTTCAGTTTTGGAAGGCCAAGATGGAGGCGTTCATCCAAGCACAGGGCTTCACAATTTGGGAGAAGGTCTACAAGCCATATGAAGTCCCTCGCAAACGCAACGTCAACGACACCAATCGCACACATGTTGAAGCAAATAGCAAGGCGCGCAACTTGATCATCCAAGGCTTGGGACGTAGCGACTTTGATCGTGTGGTTCATCTTCGATCCGCATATGAGGTATGGAAATCTCTTTGTGATTACCATGAGGGTTCTAACACTGTCAAAGAGGTTCGCCAAGATATTTACAAAAAAGGATACATGCGTTTTGAGATGAAACCTAGTGAATCAGAGATGACTTCTTTGCACGTTTCAATAAAATTCTTAGCAATCTACGTCTTTGTTGGAGTTAGCTACACCGATGCTGAAAATGCTCGACAATTGCTTAGTGCTTTGGACATGTCGGTGTGGGAGATGAAAGTAACATCTATACAAGAATCTACTACCATGAGCACACTCACATTAGATGTTCTTTACTCTAAGTTGAAAACTCATGAGTTGGATGTTCTTGCCAGAAGGGTAACATTAAATCAATTGCTTTGATCTCTAACCCTAACATGTCAAATGCAAATTCTTCTTCTAGCTTTGCCTTGTCTTCCATGTCTTCTTTAACAGATGAGCAACTTGAAGAGTTTCCTAAAGAAGATCTGCACTACACTCTTCTCGCTTTAACAAAGCTTTGCGTAATGTGAGAATGAGAAAGAGAGGTGGTCCTCCAAGATGCTATGAGTGTGGTGACCTCAACCATATTCGCACAAATTGTCCTAAGCTTGCAGGAAAAACATCAAAGGAGGAGAAGGACAACGATGTAAGGAATGAGAAGAAAAGGTTCTCGTCAAATGATAGGAAGAAGAAGAGCTTCATCAACCGCAAGGTGGTTCACTGAGTTCTTTCCGCTCTTGAACAAGTCAATTTGAAGCGATGTGGACTCGGAGAGCAGCGAAGATGATGCAACTCCAAGCAAGCATGATTTGATAGGATTATGTCTCATGGCAAGCAGAAGGATAGCTTCACCGAGGACGACCACGACAAATGACTTCAATGAGGTAGATCCCTCTTATGATGAATTAGCTATTGCTGTTGCTCGTCTTGGAAAATTGCTTGACAAACGTGATAAGAAAATTAAAAACATGATTTCATTATTGAATCATTGAATGCTGAAATTGCTAGACTTAAGACTTTGATTCCTAGTGATGATACTTGCAAATCATCGACTTAATTTACAATGAGCTCACCTTGCTTAGGAAAGAACATGCTCTTTTGTTGCATCTAAATGAGAAAAATGAGAAACATGTTGTACATGCTAGTCGCTCCAATCGATGATTTGCATAGTTCAACTTCTTGTTCTAAATGCTCAACTCTTGAATTAAAATTGAAAGATGCAAATGCTAGGGTTTCTCAATTAATCGATAATTTGCTTTCACATGAAATTCTCTCATGCTCAACTTGTCGCAAGCAAAAGGAAAAGTAGATGTTCCTGCAATAATTGTTTAACTCTTGCTAAGAAAGTGGATTACTTGCAAAATTCTTTGGAACGTTTCACTAATGGCAAGAAGAAGTTGAACATGATTTTGGATCAATCTGAGGTTAGCACAACAAGAGAGGTTTAGGTTTTGATCCTTATGCCACATATGAAACTAAACCTCAGACCGTTGTTCGAGGCTCCTTGCAAAATTGAGTTATCTAATGAGCCTAAGAAAATTGCTTTTCAATCTGCTGGTTTTTATCTTCTACTATGATGAATGCAAAATGTGCTTTTCTTGTTAAAGCTAAACATCATGTCAAGTACACTTGCACTCATTGTGGTAGAGATGGACACTTAGTAAATTTTTGCTTTAGACTAGCCAAACAAAGAAAAGAAGGAAAGAACTGAGGCTAGGTCAAATTTCAGCAAAGCACATTTTTATGCGCCTAGAGTGATGAAAACACCTTCTGTTCCTACAAACATGGGACAAGGCAAGTCTGATTTTGTGCATAAAAATTATCGTGTTGTACCTATCACAGCGTCGTGTGTCTCAAGATCGATTCCCAAAAATCTCATTCCTAACCCCAAGATCGAGGCCTCGACATGTTTTGCTATGTAGGCTTCTCGCAAGGAAGGAGAACATATGGCTAGTGGATTAGGATGCTCACGCCACATGTCCAAAGGATAAGAATTGGTTCTCCTCCTCACTCGTGCATCTCAGTCTTTGAAAGTGTTACTTTTGGAGATGCTTCTTCCTCTTCTGTTGTGGCAAAAGGTACAATAAAGGTAAGTGACAAGTTTATGTTCAAAGATGTGGCTCTTGTTGAAAATTTGAAATATAACTTGCTTTCTGTCTCACAAATGCTTGATGAAGATCTTGAGATAAGCTTTAAGAAAAATGAATGCAAAGTGCTAGATGCTTCAGGTGATCTTGTGTTCAAAATTTCTCGTTTTGGAAGAGTCTTTAAAGCTGATTTTGATGCATCACCTTCTTTTAAGCATAGGTGTCTAATTGCCAATGTTTGTAAAGATTTATTCTTTTGGCATCGTAGACTTGGTCATGTTGGTTTTGATCATCTTACTCGTGTAAGTGGTTTAGATCTTATACGTGGCCTGCCTAAGCTTAAGGGTGATAGCAATCTAGTATGTTCTTCTTGTAGACATGGTAAGATGATTGCAGGTTCACATCCACCTCTTACCATGATGATGACAAACGCTCCAGGACAGCTTCTACATCTTGATACAGTTGGACCATCTCGAGTTCAATCCTTTGGAGGCAAACGGTATGTGCTTGTGATTGTTGATGATTTTTCTAGATACTCTTGGGTGTATTTTATGGCATCTAAGGATGAGGCTTTTAGTCATTTTAGAAGTCTTGTTCTTAGGCTTTCTGTTGACCATCCAGAGCTCTCAAAGCTATTAGAAGTGATAATGGAACTGAATTCAAAAATGCTTCCTTTGATCTCTTTTGTGCTGAAAAAGGAATTGATCATCAATTTTCATCTCCTAGAGTGCCTCAACAAAATGGTGTAGTCGAAAGAAAAAAAAAGCGAGCGTTAGTTGAGATGGCTAGAACCATGTTAGATGAACATCTCTCTCCTAGAAATTTTTGGGCTGAAGCTATTTCAATCGCTTGTTATGTTTCAAACCGTGTGTTTTTGAGATCAAAATTGGGTAAGACTCCATATGAGCTTCGGTTTGGACATAGACCTTCTGCTTCTCACTTTCGAAGTTTTTGGATGCAAATGTTTTGTCTTGAAATCTGGAAATCTTGATAAATTTGAAGCTAGATCAACGATGGCATTTTTTTGGATATCCTGCTCATACTCGTGGCTATCGTGGTGCTTGTTTTGGAGATTAACAAAATTGTGGAAACTTGTGAAGTTACTTTTGATGAGGCTAGTCCAGGCACTAGTCCAAGTGATGCGTGCACAAAGCATACATTCGGGGAGAAAATCTTTGAAGATGATGATGATGTTGAAGATGAGGTCTTGACTCTTCCTAATGCACAACAAGATGTAGCACCTTTGGCACCTACTACTACATCACCTACAGCTAACCATCCTCAAGCTACAACATCATCTGTACATGCTGAAAATGAAGAAGGAGAAGGAGAAGTCTCAAAAGCCAATGCTCCCTTGTACATTCAAAAAATGCATCCATCTGAACAAATGATTGGAGACCTAAATGAAAGAGTCACTCGATCCAGGTTTATTCATTCTGACACTCATGCTCATTCCGCTTTAATTGCTTCTTTTGAACCCAAAGATATATCTCATGCATTATCTGACGAATCTTGGATCAATGCCATGCATGAAGAAATAGAGAATTTTGAACGAAATAAAGTTTGGAAACTTGTCTCACCTCCTCCAGATTTTAATGTTATTGGAACTAGATGGGTTTTCAAAAATAAACAAAGTGAGGATGGTGTTGTTGTTAGAAACAAGGCTAGATTGGTTGCTCAAGGTTACACTCAAATTGAAGGCTTAGATTTTGATGAAACCTTTGCTCCTGTTGCTAGAATTGAAGCCATTAGAATCCTTTTAGCTTTTGCTGCATCCAAAGGTTTCAAATTGTATCAAATGGATGTGAAAAGTGCTTTTCTTAATGGCTACATAAATGAGGAGGTTTATGTCAAGCAACCACCTGGTTTTGAAAATCCAAAGTTTCCAAATCATGTGTTCAAACTATCAAAAGCTTTGTATGGTTTGAAACAAGCCCCTAGAGCATGGTATGATAGGCTAAAAACCTTTTACTTGAAAAGGCTTTTAATGGGAAATGTTGACAAAACTCTCTTTTACTCAAGCAAGGCAATGATCAACTATTCGCTCAGATTTATGTTGATGATATTATCTTTGGTGGTTCATCTCATGTTTTAGTGTCTGAGTTTTCGAAACAATGAGGAAGGAGTTTGAGATGAGTATGATGGGTGAGTTGACATACTTTTGGGATTTCAAGTCAAGCAAACGAAGGATGGTACTTTTGTACATCAAAGCAAATACACGAAAGACTTGCTACATCGCTTTTGACTGTAAAACAGCAAGCCGATCATGACACCCATGGAGAGCACTTGCGCACTTGAACCTAATGAAGATGGTGAGCAGGTTGATCAAAAGGAATATAGAAGCATGATAGGTTCACTTTTGTACCTCAACGCATCAAGGCCGAATATACAATTTGTCAGTATGCTTGTGTGCTCGTTTTCAAGCTTCCCCACGTGCTTCACATCGACAAGTCACAAAAGGATTTTCAGGTATCTTCATGGAACTCAAGATTTTGGCATTTGGCTTTCTGCTTCCTCATGCATTAGTTTGAGATCTTTTTCTGATGCTGATTTTGGAGGATGTAGAATTGATAGGAAAAGCACTTCTGGTTCATGTCACTTCTTGGGAAATTCTCTCATTGCATGGTCATCTAGAAAGCAATCTTCTATTGCACAATCAACTGTTGAATCTGAATATGTGGCTGCTGCTAGTTGTTGTTCTCAAATTCTTTGGATAGTAGCTACACTTAAAGATTATGGGGTTATTTTGGATAGTGTTCCTCTTCTGTGTGATAACACTAGTGCAATTTGCATTGCTAAGAACCCTGTGCAACATTCAAGAACAAAACATATTGACATCAGATTTCACTTTCTTAGAGATCATGTTGAAAAAGGCAACATTGTGCTTCATCATGTGGATACTGAACATCAATTGGCAGACATTTTCACAAAACCTTTGTCTTCTTCTCGTTTTGCTTTTATTCGGGGAGAACTTGGAATTGTTCATCCAATGGGATTGTTTTGAGGGGGAGTTTCTTTGCCAAGTTCTTTCACTTGATGAGCTCACTTTATCATATTTCTTTATATACTATATAATTGAGCTAATATATGATAATCTAAATTGTCTCACTTGAACTAAGAATGACATTGCGGAATTCCTCGATCCGATTGCCTATAGCTAAATACTGTGATATCTTACTCTTCTAGGCTTGATATTGAATCCTCTTGACAAATTTGGGCTATGAAGCAAGTGTGGTTTCAACTTTACTCTTTCATAAGACCATTTAATCATTTTTGCATGTTTATAATCAAAGAAAAAGAAAAAAAGGGAATATAAAAAAGGGGTGTTAAAAGCAAAAGCTTCAAGTTGTATGCTTCAGGCATGCTTTCCTTAAAAAATAAGATGTATGCTTCAAGCATGCCATTCCCTCAAAGATAAGATGTATGCTTCAAGCATGCCACTCCTAGAAAATAAAAGAAGTATGCTTCAAGCATGCCACATGCGATTTATTGTTTAAAGATTAAATTGGTCTACTAGATTGGAGTTGAAACTACTTGCTCGCCCTAAGTTGTTAGTTGCTTCAATTTTTTAAAGCCTTGCTTTTTCTGCTAAGATCTTGCTTAGTACTTGGCTATAGTTGACTGAATTAAGGTTGAGATGCATGTCATTCCCTAACTTGTTAAAATCACATCAAGATCATGTATTTTGCATATTATGTGATATATAAGGTTATATGATCGAATGAGCTCATCTTTTCCTATCTTGGCACTCCCTTGTTTCTCCTTGTGAAATCTTTGCTACAGGAAAAATTTTGAACCTGTTTCTCTCTTTTACTCTTGATGAATCCATTGTCAAAGGGGGAGAAATTTGGAAATCATTGAAGAGTTTAAGGAAAAAGGGGGAGAAGAAAAAGGGGGAATTGTTTTTGGATTTTTGAGATTTTTTGGAGAAGTTTGGAGATTTTTGGAATTTTTGGGCACATTGCACATTCACACACATTTTCCTTCTCAGGGGGAGATTTTGTTTTGCATTTTGGTCAAAGGGGGAATTCTGTGTTTTCTTTTCCTTGATCCTTTGGATTTCAAAATCTTTTGTAAAGTGAATGCCAAATGTTCAATTCTAAGTGGTGTTGCCAATGTTTTCATCAAGGGGGAGATTGTGAAATCATGTGCTGAAAAATTGGCTTAGAATTGAATTTGCAAATATGTTTGTTCATGTGTTTTGTCAATTTGACAAGAAGCAGTAAGTTTCGCTTTTGCGCCGGACCAAGATCTCAAGAAACAGTAAGTTTCCCATCTACGACGGACAAACTTTGTTGGTCTGTCGTGGACATGTTTTTGAGCTCATGAGTCGAACTCAATCTTCCAAGAAACCAGTAAGTTTTGCATGTACGGCGGACAAACTTCTTTGGTCAGTCGTGAATGGCTTTTTGAGGTTTGATTTCGCATGTACGACGGACCGATTTTGTTTGTCCGTCGTGAACGTGTTTTCGCTGCATGATTTCTTCTTGGAACCGAAACTTTCACTTGTACAACGGACCGATTTTTGTCCGTCTGCTGTGAATGTTTTTTTTGAGTGATTTTTCATGTGTACGCCGGACCATATTTCCTTGTCCGTCGTGAATGCGTTTTTGCTGAATTAGGGTTTTGAGCAGAATTGAAATAATTTGAATTTGAGATTGTGAAATTTGTGATGATTTCATGATGCTTCTTTTGAAGTGGACTTTATGCAATGCTCATGTGAGTAGTTGCATGGATTGACATTGAGTCAAGTCGTGGACTTGTGCTCGGAATTGTTTTGTGGTTTGTTCATGTGCAGGTATTGCTCGAAGACGAATGTGGTCGATGACGGGACCGGAACTAGGTTCATGGAGGAACTGAGGTTCGACTAGGTTCAGGAGGAACCGAGGTCTTGGTGGTCAAGGATGTCATGCGGGACGTTCGGGCTAAGAGAATGGTGCACATGAAGAATGGTTAGTCACGTGAGAATGGCAGGAGGTCATTCGCGTGCAAAGTGTTAGTCACGTGAGTATGGCAGGTGGCCATACGCGTGCAAAGTGTTAGTCACGTGAGTATGGTAGGGTTGCCATACGCGTGCAAGAGTTGTACTCGGCCAGGTTGGGCCAAGTAGAGTTGTGTTGGATACAGATTCCTTCTAGGGAATAGGAATCGTATTCAGAACTCCTTGTGGGTTGGTGCTTTAAATAGGTTGGGGGTCTCCTGTTGAAAGGCACCAAGTAGAGCTGAGCGCATCAAGCCTTGAGCTTGGTTTTAGGGTTTGTACTCTTTTGATGGGAGTACTTTAGACAAAAGAAATAAAGATCAATTCTTCTAGTTCCTTGTGTGCTACAATATTCTCTTTTGGTTCTTGTTTGCATACTTGTTCTAGTTCTAGATTGGTTTTTGTTTTTTGAGTTTCATCTTGATTTGATCCATCAAAAACCTCTCTAGGGTATTGATCTAGTGTTCCTCAAAGTTTTGTTGATAAATCTTTTGTTGTTCTTGATCAATCTACAAGTTTCGATTAGATTGATTTTCGTCAAGTTCTGGAACAGCAAGCTTGCGAAGCTTATACATTTTGATCCGTAAGTCCGACCGAGCTGATTCTTTTTGGGTTCGATTTGTACTGGAATCTAGTTTCTTGTGTCCAAATTTCAGATCGATCCGACGGTTGGATCTCCGGGAATTCGCGTTTTACCGAACCTCTGTCATTCTGTTTTTGTCGAAAACGAGGCAATTATTTGGTTCTGTTTTGGGGTGAACTTTTAATAGATCAAGAATTTGGTTTTAGCTTCCGCACAATCATTCACCCCCCCTCTGATTGCTATATTCGTATACTTCGATCCTACAAATTTGAATCAAATTTCGCACGGCGCGGCGGAGCGTGCAGCTCTCACTAGTATAATACATATCTGTGAGTATTCTATGTTCTCTAGACAATCCCTTTAGCAGCACCGAACCTCGCCATGAAATTTCAACCACAGAACCATCATCGAACTTGACTAAGCCCCTCACTAACGTGTCCAATTATATGAACACTTCCATGCTTCTTGTCATGTGATTACTTGCTAAAAGTGCATCTGGACCCCTAAAGAAATTTGGGATGATTAATGACAAATGATTAAAGGGACTAATACGTTCAATGAGTTTGTGAACAGGTAATAGTCCCGTAGTGAGATCATCTACGAACGATGGATACCCTCAAAAATAAACAATGGTGAAAACGGTATTATTTCAATATAATTTTCTTTTATTTGAGTCATAGGATTACCGTACTATTAAGAGGGGTGCCTAGTAGTTGATCAAGAGATAATCTCCGTGCTCAGATGAATGTCAGCTAGGCCTTTTTGAGAAAACCAAAATCACTGCACTGACTTTGGAACCGTGTCGTTTAAAGTTAGGTCGGACATTCCGATGTAATATCAGAAGTTCCGATGACCCAGAAGTTCCGAAGCTTAGTTGAGCCTGAGTCCGAAGCACTTAACGCACATCGGATATTCCGACACTTGGGTTTGGATGTTCCGATTAGTTTATAGTCTTTATAAGGGTGCTCTATGGATAGATCGGACTTTCCGATGAAACCAATCGGAAGTTCCGATGCGTGTTGAAATCGAAAAGGATGCTCTCTGTTGTCAGCGTGTGAGCTAACAGGCCCCTTCCGAGATGGGGTAAAAGAAGTCCGAACGGGGGGCTTTCGTGGAGATTGCTCTGGAGATGGTAGAAGGAAAACATGCAAAGCACACAAGAAGACAATCGGGTTTATCCAGGTTCGGGCCCCCCTCACGAGTAATAACCCTAGTCTTGTCCGGGTGTTATTCTTGCTTGTGTTCTTGGGGAAACTGGGAAAGATCGGGGATCTGGAACTCCAAGACCCCAGTCCGAAGGAGAATGAGCTAACCTAAAAAGATCGAACCCCTTCCCCCATGCACCCCAGCTGCCTTTTGTACCCGGGCTGGCCGGGGCGCAGGGGGTTTACAATAGTGCGGTACATTGAATGCACTGCCATACCGCATTTAATGCGCCTGTCACTGTTCTTGCAGCACACTTAATGCCCTGGCACAGCCATCCTCTCCCCCGCTTCGGGCCCCGCGCCCGTCGGCTCCGCCCGCTCTGCCGGGGTGGGAAATTGCGTAGTGACGACACTCGCATTAATGGCGCGCGTTGGGAATACGCGCCATACTGTAGCCTTCATTACCCCCATTTAATGCGCACGACACGCATTAAATGTCTTTGACCTTCTGTGTGGCGGCACAGATTACTAGGTGGCCTCGGGAGCCGAGCGCCAGTGGTGTGGACTGGGCGCCGTGTCTCCGCCAGGCGACCACCTTACTGACCGCCAGCGGCGTGGCCTGAACGCCACGTGTCCGCCGGGCGATCACCCTGCTAACCGCCAACGGCGTGGCCTGGTCGCCACCTGCCCTCTGGACGATCACCTTACTGACCGCCAGCGGCGTGGCCTGGTCGCCACCTATCCGCTGGGCGGCCACCCTGCTGATCGCCAGCGGCGTGGCCTAGACACCACCTACTGCTGGCGACTCTTACTCAAGTGTAGTGAGCACCCTGGTGTAGAATACACCGACATCTGTCGAGTTCGGAAGTTCCGATTATCTCCTTCGGAAGTTCCGATGTGTTCAAGTTCTTGCTTGGTAGCTCTCTGTGAGCTTCGAATATTCTGATCTAGAAATCGGATATTTCGATTTGCACTTAGTGAAATTTCTTGAGAAAGTTTTTTAGAGGTAACTCTCTGTGAGCTTCGGAAGTTCCAATCGTGTAATCGAAAGTTCCGATGAGTATTATTTTCGACCGTTGGATTGTGCCAAGTTCTGGAAGTTTGCACACATCGGAAGTTCTTATGTTGGAATCGGAAGTTCCGATATGTGGCTGAGTGCGGGTATAACGGCTAGTTTTTGTCCAAATCTATAAATACCCACCTCCATCTCCTTTGAGAGGTTACACACTTTGTTGGGCTGAACTTGTGAGCTTGTTGAGCACATTCTTAGAGTTTTCTTAAGTCCTCCTCTTTGATCTTAGTGATCATCTAGAGAGTGAGAGATAGAAGTGAGTTCTAGTGCTAGAGCTAAAGCGAAATCATTCATCTTGAGCATTAGAGAGCATCTCTGTCGGGACCCGAATTTGCAAATCCGGACCCTCTGTGTATTCAGCACTTAAGGTCCAACTTTATTAACTAATGATATCAATAACTTGGTATGGTTGCTTACAATGCCTAAAGGCCTGCAACACATACTGCACACTCAGCAAACAATGAAAATCCAAATCGAACTAACACTAGAGTCTAACGCATAAAGGGTGACTCTTTATTCTATGACGCGACTCGGCAAGGAGTCTCACTATAGAACCTACGCTCACTCATCGAGAAAACCTCCACGGCCTGGGTACGGATGCTGCGGCATAGGCGCGAAACGATTGCCATGTCCAGCAACTGTGTCATCTGTGGTAGTCGAAGAAACAGTGTCCTCCTCAAGCTCCGGCTCCTCCAGGTCTGGCTCGTGCAACTCGAGCATTGGCTCCGGCTCTGGTGCGTACAATGCCGTCACTAACTCTCCAATCCTTTGCAGAAGGTGTGACACATACTCTTGAGCTTCCCGCCATCTGTTCTTCTCTGTCGTGATCTCCTTGCGGGCCTTTTGTAGCTCTTTGCTTGTATCATCGAGTACATCCTCCTGGGCGACAACAAGTCATGCCAACTGTGTAACCATGGCATTCTCATCCTGAATCGCCTTTGGGTCAAGAAGGTTATTGCTGCGCGGATGATAACGGAACACCGTGCTCTCCAATTCTCTGGCGTAGATACGGGTAATGTGCCGCATTGCTCGTCGTGATACTTCTTGGATACCCATCTGCATTGTAGACCTCCTGGCAAGCAGTAGTTGTATCGGGCGATTGCCTGGGCCCTTCTTCCTAGCAGGTACCACAATCTTCACGTCACAAGCCTTGATCAATCCTGCTTGTCTGATCACTTCCACTTGGTATTGCAGCTTCTCAAAATCTCCGAGTGTCTGTAGCATACGCCAAAGTTCTGCGGCGTGACCAACCTCCAGATCGACGTAGTTGAACTCTCCCTCCATCTGTCACAAGAGTGCTCACATAAGGATTCGAAATTTTTAAATCGTGACAAGGTAAGGAAAAAATTCAGCAAGAGGCAAGAAAAGAGAGAAGGGGATAAGTCGAGATATCATTTCTTATCTTGACAACCTTTTAGCTTTTAGAAAATAGGTTTTAACCTCTCTACGACCATTCTAGCTAGGGTTGAGCCTCACGGTCAAGATGGCTCGATACCACCTCTGTTGGGACCCGAATTTTCAAATCCGACCCTCTCAGTGTATTCAAGACTAGTCCAGAACGCAGCTTAGTGCACACAGCCTTAACATCGGTAAATATCACAATCATACCACTCAATACTAATAAAGTACTTTAATTAAATAGTCAACCGGTTACTCGACCTTATGGTCAAGTTACAAATATACGCCACGCAGGCTAAACTTATTAAGAGAGAAATAATAGCAAATGAAAAATAAGATAACCCGTGGCGCCATCCAAGATACCACAGCAACCGACCGGGCTCGCTCCCTAAGTAGACGGTTCCTCTTGGAGCTCCTCCTCCAAAGCCGTGTAGTCTCCTCTTCAACTGTGTTGTATTGTGGCAAGGGTGAGTACTTGGTACTCAGAAGTCATGCATGTAATGCAAGCTAATATACTATATGCATGGCTTGATACAAAGGAATAGCTCAAGGTATATTTGGCAAAGAAACAAAGATTTGACAAGTAGCATAAGTAGATTCGAAAGCAGTAGTAACAAGTAAAGTATAATTAACTTTTCCAGGAGTTTAGTAAACATCTTTCCCATCCTAATCCACGTTTCCATCAACATCATTATTAATCCAACCCAACCTTTCAAGTCCAAATTATTTTCAAGAAAGTCTAACCCTTGACTGTAATTCCCGAGCGATGTCCAATACCGCGTCACGACTATTCGAATAGATTCTACACTCTGCAGAGGTTATGCACTTTACCCACAAGATACAGTCAAACACCACAAAGGCGAGTTCCCGTAACAAAGTCTTTCGGAAACTTCTAACAGCACAAGTGGTCCTCCCCGGTTGTTGCACACTAACCCTTCCCTTAGCTAAGGCGGAGTTTAGGCCAACCAACCGTTAGATGGGTACCTGGCCGCAGCCCCAGACGCCCCCCGCACAACTTACACAAAGGGTGTAGTTGACCTCCGAGGTCCCACAGTGCGTTATTAGCAACTTAATCAACTAGGTCCGTCCCATTACAGACATGTGGTTGCACGCTTGACTCGATTCAAAGGCTTGCAAGGTTAAGTCCTTAGGGTGACCAGGGCAAGACTACCGTAAGAACCAAATCAACATCCCCAAAGGCTACAACCGCCCACCTGATCATTCTTGCCACATGCCCCGGTAGAAAACTATTTATCAAACCCCAGTTGATTACCATGCACCACGTGCCATCAGCATCACATGATACCTTTCCAAAAACAGGTTCAATATATCATTAAGTCAATATTAACATTTGATTGTCCAGAATCATGTTATGAGCACGTAGCAGGTCTAAGCAATAAACTACAACGATCTAAATTCCCATGTTGGCAATTTAGTAATGTCCAACTAGTAAACCACAACTAGGGTGACAAGGGGTCATGGCACATATTTAAGTAATCAAGGTGTCATACAGCAATTTGGCATTTATCTAATTTCCCATATTTAAATAAAGTATTTTCTAATTGAACTAGCATGCAATAATTTGAACCAAAATAGGTTTCAAAATAGGATCAACATGGTCAAAGCACAACTTGCCTTCAAAAAGTACTTGTTCTTGGTCTTGAGTTGGATCCTGAGTCAACACTTCTCCTTCGAATCCTTCCGGCACTTCAACGTCTACTCGTAAAGCGTGCAAATAGCAATACACGAATAAACAATAGGCAAAAAGTGTCCAAACATCCAAATAAAATCCATAAACAGAGAGAACATAATTTTATGAATTTTTAGAAACTGGAATCGTCAAATTTGGAGTTTAAATGCAAAAGTTATGATTATTTAAAGTTTAAATAATCAATTAAATAATATTACAGAGGAAAACTTTAGTCCAAAAATTAAATAAAATTCATAATTAGGTAGATCTCAATTTTATACAAATTTAGAAATTTGAATCACTCAAATCGGAGTTGAAACGCAAAAGTTATAAGCGTTTGAAGTTTGAATCAAAATCTGAAATCATTACTTCGAATTAATAAATCATTTTCTTTTTCGAAATTAATTATTGCGTCACCGACACGTGGCAGCCTCTCGATTGGGCTACCGACGTCACCGGCCCATGGGCTCACCACGGCTTGGTTTGGCCCACGTGGACTCGGCCCACGGCTCCATGTGTCGCCGACAGTGGGTCCCCGTGACGCCATCGCCGACGTCGGGCTCAAACACGCGGTCGGCAGTGGGACTCCATCGGTGACGTCATTGTCGACGCTCAGACGGCTTGACAAATGGCCGACATGCGGGCCCGCCATGACGCCGGCGTGGCGCCATGGTGCGGCTCGCCAAGCCGCCGACACGCTGGCCCGACGCGTCGCCACGCTACGGGTAAGGCTGGTCACCGATCACGGTTAGCCTTCCCGACGCTGCGGCGCAATCTCGGCCGTTGATTTGAAATTCAACCGCCCGTATTAGATTCTGGGTCTCACGCGCTTGGGTTAACGCGCTTGATCTGGACTGCTGGATCTAGATCCAACGGTTGAGATTGATCTCGATTTGGAACGGATCTCACCAGGTGACGTGGCGAGATCTGGGGCATCGGATGTTGATCGGACGGTGGCGGTGCTCGCGGGGATTCGATGGCGTCTGCGGCCCAATGACCGGCCGTTGGGACGACGACCTAGGGCACGGCGTTGCGGGCTCCTCCGGCGAGGTGAGTTGGACGCCCGACGCTGCCGTGGCCTCCTGCCCGGATCTGGGCACAACGGCGGCGGAGGACGACGGAGATGGCGGCAATCGGCAAAGAACCACGGCGGAGGGAAGAGGCAACTCCGGCGAGCTCTAGCGGGCGCGCTACGGCGGCTCGGGCGGCGAGAGTTGGGGCTATGGGTGCGCACGGAAGTTGTAACACCCCAAAATTTTGCTTTCCTTGAATTCATGTGTGATTTGGCACTTTGATGAATTTTTGGAATTTTCTGGAATTTATTTGGATTTATTTGGAATTTATTTGAATTTATTCCATTTTGAAATAATTAAAGAATTTAATTTTGCAAATAAAATTTTGTTGGAAATATTTTATTTGAGTCCAAAATGATCCAAAATATTTTCCAGAATTTTTATGGAATTTTTCTGAGTCATTTGCTATTTTTAATGAATTAAATGAATTACTGGGAATTATTTTAAATATTAAATCGCTGGAAAATCAACTCGGGTCAAGTACTGTTCATCCGACCGAGCCCGAGTCGACTTCGAAGTTCGAGTCCGAACCGAGCCACTTGACTCGACCGAACCCACTCATAAACCTAATCAATCCCAACCGTTGGATCAAGCTCCAACGGCTGAGATCCGCCCGTACCTGTTTAGCCGTGTCCGACCCTAACCCGTTCGCGCCGTCCGATCGGGGCCGCTGATCTGACACGTGGACGGGTTCTCGTGCCGCCTTCCCGCCGAAGTCCGAGCCGGACTCCGCCGAGCGCCGCCAGAATCGACTAGGGCTCCGCCGAGCACGCATCCCGGCTATTTAATGCCCGGATCGCACTTCGAGGACCGCTGTGACTTCGCCAGACTTCTTGCCCTAACTCCGCCGAGCTCTAGCCGTGAGGTTCGCCGGTCGCTCGCCAGAAGTTGCGTGAAGCGCCGCCACGGTCCTTGCCTCGCCTCGCCGCCGCCCGGCCCTCCGCCGCCATTGACCCCAGATTCAAAACCCCGGCCAGGCGCACCAAGACACCATCCATCTCGCCGAGCACGCCCCAACCGCTGCTTGGGTGGTCGCTGCCCTCGCCACGGCAGCTCGCAACTCCGCCGTGAAGCCATCGCCGACCCCGAGCTCCACCAACCGTCCGATTAAGATCCAAAGGCCCAGATCGTGCCACGCCACCTCGGTGAGTTTCCCGCTGAAAATCCTAGATCTAATCCCAACCGCTGGATCTAGATCCAACGGCTTAGGTTGCGCCGTATCAAGAATCGCACTGTGTTAGATTGGATCTCGACCGCTGGATCAAGATCCAACGGCCCACGATCACCACGTCGCCCCAAGCACATGAGGCCAAACTCAATCCCACCGCCGGATTTCAAACCAACGCCACGATTGTGCCACGCGCCCAGGAAGCCGAGCCGTCGCGCTACCACGCGCTGCGGCAGGTCACCGACACGCTGGGCCCGCGTGTCGGGCCGATAGCATCGCGGACGCCACCCATGACGCCATCGGTGGGACTCCACCTGCCGACCGCGGGTCGAGCCTGGCCGACGCCGGGCCGATGACGCTACCCGAGTGGTCCCACATGTCGCCTCACCCGAAGCCGCGACCGGTCCACTGCGTGGACCGAATCGCGCCGTGAGCCGAGCCCATGAGCCGGCCGACGCCACCAGCCAATCAGAGCTGACACGTGTCCATGATGACGCAATAATTAATTTCCAAAAGAAAATGATTTATTAATTCGAATAATGATTTCTGATTTTGTTTCAAACTTCAAACGCTTATAACTTTTATGCTTCAACTCCGATTTGAGTGATTCAAATTTCTAAATTTGTATAAAATTGAGATCTACCTAAATATGAATTTTATTTAATTTTTGGACTAAAGTTTTTCTCTGTAATATTATTTAATTGATTATTTAAACTTTAATAAATCATAACTTTTGCATTTTAACTCCGATTTGAACGATTCAGTTCCTAAAAATCCGTAAAATTATGTTCTCTCTGTTTATGGATTTTATTTGGAGTTTTGGGATGTTTTTGCCTAGTGTTTATTTGTGTATTTGCTATTTGCACGCTTTACGAGTAGACGTTGAAGTGCCTAAGGATTCAAGGAGAAGTATTGACTCAGATCCAACTCAAGACCAAGAGCAAGTACTTTTGAAGGCAAGTTGTGCTTTGACCATGTTGATCCTATTTCAAATCTATTTTGATTTAAACTATTGCATGCTAGATCAATTAGAAACATACTTTGTTTAAACATGGGGTTAGATAAATACCAATTTGTCAGATGACACCTTGATTACTTAAGTATGTGCCATGACCCTTGTCACCCTAGTTGTGGATTACTAGTTGGACATTATTAAATTGCCAACATGGGTTTAGACCGTTGTAGTATAACGCTTAGACTCAAGCACGTGCTCATAACATGATTTTGGACAATCAAATGTTAATATTGACTTAATGATATATTGAACCTGTTTTGGAAAGGTATCATGTGATGTTGATGGCACGTGGTGCATGGTAATCAACCTGGGTTTGATAAACGCTTTTCGGCCGGCATGTGGCAAGAGTAATCAGTGGGCCATTGTGGCATTGGGAATGTTGATTTGGTTCTTCGGGTAGTCTTGCCCTGGTCACTCTAAGGACTTAACCTTGCAAGCCTTTGAACTGGTCATACTTGCAACCACATGGTCGAATGGGACGGCCCTAGTTGACTAAGTCGCTAAGGACTCACTTGTGGAGCCTCAGGGTGTCAATTACACCGCTTGTGTGATTGTACGGGGAGCGATCGTGGTCGTGGGCCGATACCCATCTAACGGTGTGTTGGTCCCATACTTCGCCTTGGCTAAGGGAAGGGATGGTGTAGAGCACGAACCTGAGAGGACCACCTGTGTTGTTTGAGGCTTCCAAAGGCTTTGTTACTGAACTCGCCTTTGTGGTGTTTGACTCAGATCTTGTGGGTAAAGTGCATAACCTCTGCAGAGTTTGGAATCTATTTAAATAGCCGAGTCCGCGGTACTGGACAATGCTCGGGAATTACAGTCAAGGGTTAGACTTTCTGAAAATAACTTGGATTTGAAAGGTTGGTTTGGTTTAGTAATGAAGATGATGGAAATATGGTTTAGGATGGGGAAAAATGTTTATTAAACTTCTTGAAAAGTTATTTATGCTTTACTTATTTCTACTGCTTTCGAATCTACTTATATTACTTGTCAAAAGTCAAGCAGCAAATATACCTTAAGCTATTCCTTTGTACCAAGCCATGCATATAGTATATTAGCTTGCATTCTCAGGCATGACTTGTCGAGTACCAAGTACTCACCCTTGCCTCAACACAATATCGCTTGAAGAGGAGATTACGCCACTTTGGAGGAGGAACTCCAAGAAGATCCGCTCTACTTAGGGAAGCGAGCCCGGTCGCTTGCCTGTGGTATACTGGATGGCGCCACGATGTTACCTTATTTGATTTTCCGCCGCTATTATTTCTCTTTAATAAGTTTCGCCTTGCGAGGCATACATTTGTAACTTGACCATAAGGTCAAGTAACCGCTTGGTTATTTAAATAAAGTACTTTGATAATATCGAATGGTATGATTGTGATATTTACCAATGTTAAGATCTGTGTGCACTAGCGCTGCTCCTCGACTAGTGCCGAATACACAGAGGGTCCTGATTTGCAAATTCGGGTCCCGGCAAGTCTAGGTCACGACACTAAGACGGCCAGATTAAATAGGCCCTCGACGTCCGCGGTTACGCTACTGAAAACCGAGGCCCACCCACTGGCGACGGCGAGTCCGGCGAGGACTCCTGATCGGGCTACGTGGCTCATCGTGAGCCGCTGGATCCGCATCCAACTGGCCACGTGAGTTGGGTTCGTCCTGCCTCTACGAGCGGTTCGGCTTAACTACGTGGCTCTGCCTGACTCGAACTCGAGTCCGACTGCTCTGGCCGATGAACAAGGCAAACCCGGTTTGGATTTTCCAGCGATTTAATATTTAAAATAATTCCCAGTAATTCATTTAATTCATTAAAAATAGCAAAAGACTCAGAAAAATTCCAAAAAAATTATGGAAAATACTTTGGGGCATTTTGGACTCAAATAAAATATTTCCAACAAAATTTTATTTGCAAAGTTAAATTCTTTAATTATTTCAATATGGAATAAATTCAAATAAATTCCAAATAAATCCAAATAAATTCCAGAAAATTCCAAAAATTCACCAAAGTGCCAATTCACACAAGAATTTAAGAAAAGCAAAATTTTGGGGTGTTACAATCTCCAAGATCAAACCGCTTTGCATTTGTTACTCTTGGAGGTTGAAGGACTCCTAGATGACTAGACGTCGCTCACGAGCTCCCAAAGAGTGTGGGACGCCGTGAGAAGTTTTGTGAAGGTTGATTTCACCTCCGAAAGGGAAGAAATCAAGAGTAAAACCGAATCTCAAGTGTGACCGAGGTTTGGGAGGAAAGAGTTGAAAGAGACCCGGCTCTTTGTGAGCCTCCTCAACGGAGACGTAAGATCCCCTCAAGGATCCGAACTCCGGGAAACAAACTCTTGTCTCTCTAGTTTGATTTCTCTTGAGTTACTTGTGTGCAATCTTTCTATTTGAACTCCTCTATTGTTACTACTTTAATCTAGTTCATTCACTCCTTGCACTTAACTAGAGTAGTTTGCTAGACGTGCTACTTGTGCTAGAATTTCAATATTGATCGGACATTCCGATAATATACCAGAAGTTCTGATCCAGTCGGAAGTTCTGATATAATACCGGAAACACCGATACCTTTTCCGCTGCGATTAAATTTAATTGAAATTTTAAATAGCTTATTCACCCCCCTCTAGGCAATTATCACATCTTTTCACTTGCACCTGTATTTGGTACCACAGATCACATAAGTATGCTCCTTCATGTCCAGTCTGGGCTTCACTCTTTCTTCATTGAGCAGTGCTAGTTCGGTGTCGTGTTTGACAACTTTTGACACTTCACATGTTTCAATCAAGAGCAAGGCAGATTCTTCATCCCTAAGCTTTTCAACATAATAAGGTTTTTTCCTTCTTAGGTTTTGTACACTCAGATGCAAAGTGACCCATCTTTGAGCAGTTGAGGTATTTGATCTTGGTTTTGTCAAACTTACGATGAGGTCATTTTTCTAGGCCACGTAAACAACTAATAATGTTATGAGCACAATTTATCACACATCATCGGTGTAAAAATAGGCACCTAACCAAAACCAAACCAGTTGAGTTGGTTCAATCCACTTAATTTTTTTTTCTTTTTAACACGTGGTTCACACAATTAGGTTTTACCTTTTATTTTTCTTTTGAAGGTAATATCTTATTTCTTAAGCCAGATGAGATTGACGCAAGACCAGCCCTCCACATCATCAATTTTGCAAAATCCATGAATTTTGAAATTACGTCAAGACCTTTCCACCGGTTCTTTTGCAAAAAAAATCTTATGGTTCCGTAAATTTGCATCTAGCTCTGGACCGACCCCTTTTGCAAAAAAAAACCTCACCGTTCCGGAAAACAACGTTTGAACCGAGGCATGCCCCTTTTGCAAAGAAAACATGTTTTCGAAAAATTGCATCCCTATTTTTACGAAAAAACCGATACATTCTCTGATATCTTCTTCTCATTTGCCGTTCATGTGAAAAGGCCTCTCGTGAATTCTAAAATTTTGATTATTTCAGTTAGTTTTTTTATATTTCGCCTTTGCAAAAAAGTCTCGTGGTTATGAAAAATTGTATCCCTATTTTTGCTAAGAAGTCTATAAATTTTTTTATCTAAATATAAACCCACCTTATAAGCGCTGGGAACGCAGCTCGGCCGCCGCGCCCACGTGTTGCCGGCCGTTTTGCGAAAAGCCCCTCTGGTTTTCTGAAATTACGTTCAGGTCCCTGCGCGATTTTATGTGAGAGGAAGAAATTTTTGCCGGTTCGCATTTAGGTCCCTGGTTTTGCGTTTTACATAGAAGCCCTCCCGTTAGTCCGAATCACGAGCAAGCCCTTTTCTAATTATTCGAAATAGCGAACAGGTCCAAAATTATAACAAATAGGTCCCCGCGGTTTACATTCGAGTCCTTTCTTCGTTTTACCCGAAAAAAATGTTTTCGTGGTCCGTTTTTCCTCCAGAGCATGCGAAAAATATTTTCGTTGGTCGTTTCCCCCCCCCAAAAAAAAGGAAACCGTTTTCTTTCTCCGTTTTGCCCGGAAAAAATGTTTTCGTGATCCGTTTTCCGTTTTACCCGAAAAAAATGTTTTCGTGGTCCGTTTCTCCTCCAGAGCATGCGAAAAATATTTTCATTGGTCGTTTTCGCAAAAAAAAGGAAACCGCTTTTCTCCGCTTTGCCCTAAAAATGTTTTCGTGATCCGTTTTCTTCCGGAGCATGGGAAAAATGTTTTCGTTAACCGTTTTTCCCCCAAAAAAAAAATGGACATTTCCTTTCTCCGTTTTACCCGGGAAAAATGTTTTCGTGATCCGTTTTTTCTCCAAAGCATGGACCTTTCTCCGTTTTACCCGAGAAAAATGTTTTCGTGATCCGTTTTTTCTCCAAAGCATGAAAAAAAATATTTCCGTTGGCCGTTTTCCCGAAAAAAAAGGAAATTCATTTTTCGTCCGTCGTTTCTACGTTTTTTCCCCGCTTGCATATTCCTGCCTTTTTCGGAGATAAAAAATTGGATCAAATTTCTTGCGGCGTGGCGGAGCGCGCAAATCTGCCTAGTACTCTGTAAAAATGCATCTGGCGCAGTGTAACGTGGGCTCTACTAGTTAAGTTTCAAGCGTGGCAACCTTAGAAGACTTTGTAACGCGCGAAGAATGTAGCCCTACTATGATCCAGTCTGACAATAGACCTAGCGTAAGCCAAGGCCCGGGCCTGGTCAATGCCCATCGGCCCTTAATCTGAACGCGGCCCAGGCTCCCGGGCCGCGGCCGAAAGATGCTTATCCTGGCCGCAACCGCAAGCAACCAAAAACAATTTATTGTCCAATCAGCCACGCATGGTTGTCTCGTCCCTCGTCTCTCTCTTGCTTTCCCTGCGATTCCACCGCCGCCTCCGCTTAAACCACGGACCGACCCGACCCGCCCTCGCCCTCTCCCTCGCCGAGAATGGCGGCCTCGCCGGAGCAGTTCCGGGGCCAGGCTCGCCTCCCCCGCTTTGCCGCGCCCCTCCGCTACGACCTCTGCCTCCGCCCCGACCTCGCCGCCTGCGCCTTCTCCGGCGCCGCGGCCGTCGCCGTCGCGGTCTCCGCCCCCACCCGATTCCTTGTCCTCAACGCCGCCGAGCTCGCCGTCGACCGATCCTCCATCCGCTTCCAGGCACGCGCCGCGTCCTCCCCCCTCCCTCAGAGATGATGCGCCGTCTTTTTTTTTCTTTTAGAAATGAAACCCCTGTCGATTTCCATTACTAGAAACCACATAGTACTTTTTACAGAGCTGTCTGAGAAGTAAAACGAAATATGATGCGCCGTCTTTGCGTTGGATCTTTCTTTGTTGGACAGAATCTTATCTTTGTGGTTGGTACGGGGTTTTGGGTCGCAGGATTTGGAGCCGTCGGAGGTGGTTCAGTTCGAGGAGGATGAGATCCTGGTCGTTGGGTTCGACCGGGAGCTGCCTGTCGGCGAGGGGGTGCTCAAGATGGATTTCACCGGGACGCTCAACGATCAGATGAGGGGATTCTACAGGAGGTATGGTGGCTTTTATCTTTCAGATATGGGTCAAACTTACCTTTCAGATATGGTTCAAAGTTTGATCATCATGTAGAAAAGCCTCTGTGAGAGTCTCGCATGCGTATGAGGTGGCAATGGTTTCCGATTATTCGAGTGGCAATTGCTTGTTCATGTTTGTTAGCAATCAATAGCATTGGCACGCGACGCGAACTGTGAACAACGTGTGTTTGGGATGGAAACTTCTTTCGATGCTTAGTGTGCTAAAAGTGATGAAATGGTTGCGGGATCTAATCTGTTATGATCTTTTATAGGATAGTAACCGGGATCTTAGGATCTCTAGGATCGTGACCTTTTCCTACAATCCAATCATGATCTACCATCTAATCTTTGTTAAGCTGAAAATGATATTTATTAAACAAATATCCAAAACTTAGTAATGATGTTGCTATGGTGACTGACTCAGCCATTATGGTATTGCTGACATATTGTAAAACTCCAGATTTTGAATAGCACAGATAGGGTGTGGGTATTAATTTGCATTTTTTATAAAAAAATAGCAGGATTCTGTATAAAACTATTAATTTTTTGTGCTATATTATTTATTGGAAATCTTGTTTTTGCTCATGTCATTGTCATCGTGCCACCAAGATTCGTGATTCAAATGTGTGGCACAGAGAGTGTGCTTATTTCCAGAACCTTTATGTACATACTTTAATTTGAATTTAGACAAAAATTTATTATGTGGGGGTATTTTGATCTTACTTTTTCTTTGTATTTAGTCTCTGTTTTTCATGCCTTGGTGGTGGTATTTGATTGCAGCAAGTATGAGTACAAGGGGGAGTCAAGAAACATGGCTGTTACACAGTTTGAAGCTGCTGATGCGCGGCGGTGCTTTCCATGCTGGGATGAGCCTGCATTTAAGGTGTTTAAGTTGCTATATTGTTGTTTTCTGAACAGTGTATCAATGTACTTCAAAGTTAAAACATGAATATAGGCAAGCAAATTCAATTTGTATTTTGAAACAGGCTTGAACACCCTGTGACATATGTTTATAATCCTTGCTCTTTAGAATTTTGAAGGCCTAAGATCCATTATCTAAAATAACTTATCTCATCTTGGAAATTCTGTTTTTCAGGCTAAGTTCAAGCTGACATTAGAAGTTCCATCTGAACTGGTAGCATTATCCAACATGCCAGTAGTTAAGGAGACAGTTCATGGACCTCTCAAGACCGTCTGTTATGAGGAATCACCACTTATGTCAACTTATCTAGTGGCTATAGTTGTTGGTTTATTTGGTTACATAGAGAGCTCAACGTTGGAAGGTAGAAGCTCAGTTTTCATGACAATTACTTCAGTATCTTTCATTCAAAGTGTTGTGATATTGCCCTTCTTCCGCTATTTTTACATTTTCATTGGCTTGTTAATTTAACTTAGGCACTAAAGTTCGTGTGTATACCCAAGTTGGCAAGAGTAATCAAGGAAAGTTTGCACTAGATGTTGCAGTGAAATCACTGGATCTATATAAAGAGTAAGCTTCCAGGCTCCAGCCCAGTCTTTTAAGATGTATTTGTAAAAAATGAGGGATAGGCAAATGGGAAACGAACATTTGTTTGAATATTTCAACATGTCAATGGGTGGTCCTAGTTGGATCAGAATCACTAATGGCAATTTTTTAATCAGTTATTTTGCCACTCCTTACCCACTACCTAAGTTGGACATGATTGCTATCCCTGATTTTGCTGCTGGAGCTATGGAGAACTATGGATTGGTCACTTATCGGGAAACAGCTTTGCTTTATGATGAGCTATTATCATCAGCATCCAACAAACAACAGGTTATGGCTACATTATTTGTTTTATCAGATTCATTCATTTAATTGACTAATGGAGAGTCAGTGTCACTTGAATTATTCCCCATAATTTTAGCCAAGCAAGTCTCCTTTTGTTTATTTACATATGTCCTCTTTAGGTAGCAATCACTGTTGCACATGAATTGGCTCACCAATGGTTTGGCAATCTTGTAACCATGGAATGGTGGACTCACTTGTGGCTAAATGAGGGTTTTGCTTCCTGGGTAATCAATCTGGCAACCATTATTTGAGATTTTTTTGAAAGAGATCATTTGAGAAATTATAATATTAGTCCATTTTTGTGTATCCTTATTAGTAAATAAGTCCTTGTGTTTCAACAGGTGAGTTATTTAGCTGTAGAATCTTTATTTCCTGAATGGAATAACTGGACACAGTTCCTTGATGAGACGACCTCTGGTCTAAGACTGGATGCACTTGCAGAATCGCATCCTATTGAGGTAACGTTCTTTTGTACGGCTTGGCTCCCAGTCGCTGAAAATGCTTGCTTTGCATTTTTTTACCATTATTTTGTATAAGGACTTATTTGGCTAATACTTCTATAACAGATGCTGGCTCTTTCTGCACAATATTTGCATTAGAGATATGGGAATACATTACGACACTAAGATAAATAAATGTCACAAAGTAGACTAGTTGCACACACATACCCGCTGATTGATGCTTTACTGCCCCTACCTTGATTACAGAAGAATCAAATTCTGATATCTCTTTGGCTTGAACTATTCAGATGTTTGATGCTTATAATTAGATTGATATTTTAGAGAACTTAAACTTGTCAATATATATTGCCAAGAATTGTTTATTGTTTCTGTCATCACAGCATTAGCATCTCCATTTGTCTCAGTTATGACCTCTGATTGTCTGATCTGTTTGTTCAGGTTGAAGTAAACCATGCCAGTGAAATTGATGCAATTTTTGATTCCATAAGCTACGATAAGGGTGCTTCTGTCATTCGCATGCTACAAAGTTACCTTGGGGCAGAGCGTTTTCAGGTTAAATGCTGTTTCTCCTTGAATAATTTATCAGAATCGTGTTTCCTTCAGTGCTCCAGCACTCCAGCATCCGTTGCTGCAGTGTTCCATTGTATATCAGTATAGGACCATTCTTGAACCCTTACATAGTTTCATGTTATCTGTGTTTTTTATTTCTTCATTAACCAAGTAACACATGATGTCTCTGCAGCCATTTTGATTTACTGCACCTTAACCTCAGATATGTGGAGAAATTTGTAGACCAAAATGCTAAAGGGGATCATAATTATCATATTTGACTTTGTTGCGGATCATATTATGAATATGCTAGGTTAACCTGCTGAAGAATAGCTTGAATTATGATTTTTTTTTGTTTATTATAGATGAATGGACAATTTTATTGCATTTATGATTCATGTTTGTCTGTCTATCTTTGTTTCCTACTACTTCCTCCGTCCTGCTATATAAGTCCAAAGCCCACCATGAACACAGACCAATAAGACACTACATATAAGAAAAAAGTTAATGTCATTGGACCATGCATACTACACCTATTCATTTACCTTTTTGGTATTAAAGGAGGGTTATATGGTGGAAATATTGCAATAACCTCATCCTCATCTTTGATCTCCGCAATGGACATATATTGTGGAATGACACTTCCCAAGAATAGGGACTTATATTGCAGGACAAAGAGAGTACTATATAATATGAATTATTCTTCACATTTTTTCTGCTTGTACCAACTTTTTGAATCTTTACTCTTTCAGAAAGCTTTGGCTTCATACATAAAGAAGTATGCCTACTCAAACGCTAAAACCGAAGACCTATGGGCGGTTCTTGAGGAGGAAACTGGAGAGCCCGTTAAGGATCTTATGACTACATGGACTAAGCAACAAGGATATCCTGTTATATATGCAAAACTAAATGGACATGATTTGGAACTTGAACAGGTTTCTGACAGATCTCTCATTTTCATATTGTTTCCTACTAGTTTACAGGGAGAAGTGGGTATATGTAATCATGTATACATCATGGCTTGTCTTTTATAACCTAGCTATATATTTAACTAATCTATAGGCCTATAGCTGGACTGGTCGGATTGCATCTTTCTAGGACTTGTTTTATCAATACCTTTAATCTCATGTTAATTTCTTTTTGTTCTTATGGTTGTCTAGACACTCTCTCAGTCTCATAAACACATAGTAGACCAATACGCAAGTGACCGTAATCAGAAATTCAGAACAACAATGACTGGAAATGAGTAACACAGTGCTGCTTTCCTTTTTATCTTATATGATCTGTTCTATTAGAAGTATATAAAACATATCAGTAAAGCCGTTAAAATGTGTATGTCAGTATACATAGTCCTTGGACCTTGCAATGTTATTATTATGTGGGAGTATTGTCTGTGCTGTATATTCTCAAATGACACCAAAATGCAGCTGATATCTTTACAATAGTACGGACTCAAAAGAAATGAAACTAGTAAATTTGGTTCTGCTTATTGACCTCAATACAAGTGATTTTGCTAAATTCTTTGCTCTGTTACAGGTTCAATTTCTGTCTGATGGATCATCTGGTCCTGGCATGTGGATTGTTCCTATAACATCATGCTGTGGCTCATATGATGTACAGAAAAAGTTTCTATTAAAAGGCAAGACCGATAAGATGCATATAGATCACTTTACAGCCTCCCAAAGTGCTGATGGAGGGAAGGGCCAAAACTTTTGGATCAAATTGAACAGCAATCAAACTGGATTTTATAGGGTGAAGTATGATGATGAACTTGCAGCCGGACTCGAAAATGCAATAAAAGCCAAGAAACTCTCTTTAATGGATGAGATTGGTAAAGACAAGATGATTTGTGATACTATTATACATTTTTTTTCAAGGTTTTGACATAGGAGACACTTTATTGTTGCACATTATTGTTGCAGGTATTGTGGAAGATTCATATTCCCTTTCTGTTGCTTGCAAACAAACACTGACATCCTTGCTGCGTCTGCTGAATGCTTATCGTTATGAGTCTGATTACACTGTACTTTCACATGTAACCTCTGTAAGTAAACCTTGTACCTCCATTGGAATCCTAAGCCTTGTATCTTCATTTGATTCTATGGCATTAACGATTTGCTTTCAAGGTCAAAATCATTAAAACATGTTTCTTCTTTCTTCCAGGTATGTTTAGGCATTAATAAAATATCAGTTGATGCTACTCCTGACTTGTCTAGAGATATCAAACAACTTTTGATCAAGCTTCTTCTGTTAGCTGCCAAGTATGCCGACAAGCTTAATACCTTACCTTTTTCAGCATGTTTTTATGTGGCTTTCTGGAATCCAGAAATTGTATTTTATGTGCATGTGTGTATTTACTTGTGCAAGTGCATGTCTTGTTCTGTGTCTTTCCTTATGCATGTAATGGGTGAAATTGTTTTCTATATGTTCAGTTTACTACAATTTTCCTTCTGTTTCGTTGCTGTGACCATATTAAAAGCCTTCATGTACTTTAAAATTTCAGGGAATTAGGTTGGGATCCTAAGGGTGGTGAGAGCCACCTCGATGTAATGCTTAGATCACTCCTCTTAATTGCCCTTGTCAAACTTGGACATGATGAAACTATAAATGAGGGTGTTCGGCGCTTCCACATCTTCCAAGAAGACCGCGGAACTTCCCTTCTTTCACCAGACACTAGAAAGGTTGCTTTTCTTTTACATACCGCTGTAGTGTTATCTCTTTGATATCAAACATGTACTGTTCTGCAGGCTGCATACCTTGCTGTGATGCGGACCGTGAGTACCTCAAGCAGAGCTGGTTATGACGCTCTCCTGAAAATCTACAGAGAATCGGCTGAACCACAGGAGAAGTCACGTATCTTAGGTGTGTTGCTTTTCAACTCTTAGCTTTTGCGCAATCCAATAGAATTTTCTAATGAGTTGGGTTGTTCTGAAAACATTGTATCTTTGTTTCCAGGCTCGTTGTCTCCATGCCCGGATAAAGATATTGTTGTTGAGGCATTGAATCTTATGCTTACCGACAAGGTTTATCTCTGATCTGTTTCTTATTTACATACTTCATAATATATGGTTCCAAATATTTACTGGTGGAAGGAGCTTCTGTTCTGTGCACCACTCTAATATGTTCGTCCTCATTAGGTACGGAATCAAGATGCATTTTATGTCCTTGGTGGTATTAGCTTAGAAGGACGAGAAGTTGCATGGGCCTGGCTGAAGGTATGTTGTAGTTGCAGGGTACATAAGCCGGGTTATTTGTGCTATTATCTGATGAAAGATCCATGCGTTTTGTATATTCCAAAATTTGCATGTGCTCTTTTGGAAATTGGTGTGGCTTATCTTTAAGTGTGGGATGCATTGTGTTTTGTACTGTTTGGTCAATGGATGAACCCAGAGACAGCGCATTAAGTTTCTACTGCCTTATAAAAGAATTGTTCTAGAAAAGCTACTACAGCCACTTTATGTGGTACTCAATATTTTTACTTTTGTGGGTGCAGCTTTGTAAGGGCCACCTGATATATTTGGTTATTGACCATAAGGCCAATATGAATAATTGATGGTTTAGATTTTAGACAAAGTTATGGCCAATAAAGTTGGTTACAGTTGGTATTATTCAAACTAAAATGGTCAAAGTAACTATGAAATAGGAAAAAATGCACTTTTAAGAATCAATATCCCTTTTCTTATAGAAATGCATTAATATCCTTAATGCTATGCATGTGTCCAAGCAAGCACTTTTATCCAATATTATTGCAATCGAGCCCCCTGTACTATTAACTTTTGCACGATTAGGCCTCTCCACCCAAAACTGGTGCGCAATGAAGCAATAAACTATGGCACTACAAAAAGAAAAGGTCCTTGTACAGTCACTTCTATACAATGAAGTCCTGCTTAACTGAAATTGTTGCGGTTTTGCCCATCTACTATTGGATAAGCATCTCACGATCACTTTGAGCATGTAGTGCAATTGTTTATCAATGTTGCTCATCTCTTACAATTTGTCTAATGCATCTAAGCTACCTAAAACTAAAAGCGAAAGATAACCATGAATTGAATCAAAGGTCAAAACAGGGACGATGGCAAGGCAATGGTTGGTTACACAAGGAGAGTATCTTGTGCAGGCTGTGCTATCTACCCTTACGGTGCTATAATATTATCTCCTTGGTGCAAATGGTCATGCAATTTTTAAAAACATGGTAGCATTGACACGAAATCAATCTACCGTACCACCAAATTTCAAATCTAAATTCGACCTATGCATAGATAAATAAAAAAGACAAATTTCAGCTCAAAAGGAAATCAGAAAATAAAGAAAGAAAAAGATAAAGATATAAGTTTCTGTTTAATTTGTCATTTTGTTTCTCCTAATGTAAGTCATGATTTCAGTTGAATTTTTGTAAGAAACGTCATATCATGATCTATCTAACCAATTTTTTTAGGGATTTTTTATAACTATTTGTGTAATATTTTAAGGAGGGTATCATTATAGCACAGGATATCTTATCGTTATGTGATTATACCATTCTGAAATATGCTAATTGCAGATGTTACTGCCTCCGTTCTACAATAGATGTAGTTTTAGAACGTGTGCAGTCAAACTTTTAAGAATTGACCACTAGTATGCAAAGAATTATTTAGAATTATTCCGTGGACATCATTGTATTTTATTAGTGTTTACTAACATAAAGTTGGAAAAGGTAGTGGTCAAATATGTGAACTGAAGAGACTGTCAATTCCAAAAACATGTAAAAAAGAACAGAGGGAATGCATAATAAGTGGTTCTGTTACTTGAGTAATTGTGTGTGATTCAGAGCACGCTGGATGTTTATGCCCATGTGTGTCCGCATGCAGGAAAACTGGGATTATGTCTTGAAGACCTGGCCATCAAGCTCACTCATATCAGACTTCGTCAATTCAACTGTTTCAAATGTACACCAACCACCTTTTCCTTCATTATTCATCATGCTCTGCCATTAAGATCGCTAATGCTTCTCTTCGTGTGTTCTTTATGTATGATCAGTTCACCTCCGAGGAGAAAGCTGCTGAAGTTTCGGAGTTCTTCGCTGGCCGCATCAAGCCGTCGTTCCATAGAGCACTGAAGCAGAGCCTCGAGAGGGTGCGGATCAGTGCCAGATGGATTGAGAGCATCAGGAGCGAGCCCAACCTCGCCCAGACAGTACACGAACTACTGCAGCACTAGAATAGCTACGAAGGGGGTTGTTCCTTCTGTACCCTCATGGGAGTTTGCATAATAATGTTCTTGGAAATGGTTGCGCGGGGTGTGGCTGTTCTAACGATATTAGGTTTAGTGGTTTGTTTACCTACGAGGCTTGCCTTAGATTCTTTCGATGAGTTCAGAAAGCAAGGCGAGTTTCGGGTTTAATACTGATTGTTTTTACCTGATTTGTTTCTGCGACATAAAAAAAAACGATGTTTGTTTGAGAGAGGTGTGCTTAGTTCAGGGGGGTTTGTCAGAACACTAGCAATAAAATAACATAATCGTTGTACAAAACTGATTCATTTTTACATAAAGAAAGTAAAAAATTACAATACCCCAGGTGTTGAAAAATACGTCAACCATAAAAAAAAAGGAGTTATAAAACAAAATAGATACTAGCTGCTGTTGAGTACAAAGTTTTGGCAGACGGAATATGCATTGTATACTGACTAAACTAAATATGCGTCCATCTTGCAAAGCTGCAAAGTCGATGATGTATATATTCTTGGCGGTTATAGGACTCCGGGTTTCAAATAATATTATTCTCATTCAGTGATGATGTTGGAGGAGAACTTTGATAGCAGATTTGGAATTCCATATATGATTGTACCATATACCTGTGAAATTAGAACTTTGCCTAGAGTTGCGAAGAGACTGAAGAGCTCTGCATCTTGGATGACGAAGTATCTAACAAATCTGAGCATTGTCATGAATCTGGGATATTGGAGGCACAGCTAGTAGCTTCAGGTTCCTTGCACAGCAAATTGCCGCGACATCGGCAGGCTAATCAAGAACAGCTTTACCCATTCCTTCGCATTGTTACAGAATGCACGTAAAAAATATTAGATAAAAAAAATAGGTGACAGGAATTTAACATAAAAAACCATAGACATACAAAGGCAATTTCACTATATAATTAGATGTTTACATTAGAGCTCTCTTACTCTTGCTCTAGGCTGCAAGAACATATTTATATAATGATACATAATTGACTCTGTATAGGAGTAGATTTGAGATAGAGTAGGAAACTAATTCATATCACCTTTAACTTCAACAATCTACACCTTGAGACCAGTTTCTCTTATAGCCAAAATATAACGCAATTGTCAAAACAATCGTCATGAACACTTGTGTCTCGATAGTCCAATGAACTAATCTGAATAAGAAAGACTGGAACAGTCTCATCCAAATGCTTCTCGCAAAGCCAAATTGAACAAAGCACCAGTAGATCCAAACATACAGCTATTAACAAAGCAGACGAAGAAATATGGGCCTTCAACAATTCATAACCCTAATAAAATCTGAGTCTATGTAATTGACCTCCTGAAACAAATGCTCAATCATTTAATAGCATAAGCCAAAACATCACCTTTGGCGCTTGATAGATAGCGAAGAACTCATACCATATATATTTCATATCCTCCACTTGGAACACAAAATTCGGCAAACAATGCTTATTGAAAGAGCAACTTGTACGTGTGACTTACATGTACTTTAAACTCCCGACTTCAAAGGTAATTAAATTCCATAACATTTGAAACCGCTCTTACAAAACTGTCAAGATGAAAAGTAACTATCGTGTCGTCATTGAAGAATAAATTGCAGTAGATCCCTCGTATCAAGCTATGACAACTGGACCATGTTGTTAGTATCCACGCAGAAGAAACTCCTTGCACTTTAATCCTTCATCTCAAACTGATATTAGAGCAAAACCTTCCCTTTTAAAACAGCAAAACTCTGGAGAGTATAATGCTAGCTACCATCAGGGTGTCATCAAATTCTTGAAAATTATTGTTGCCAAAGCCTTCATAATGACCGTGCACATCACCATCCGTGTCCGTGCCACATCACCGTCCGTGTCTGTGCCGGACTCCGCCGCCCCGTACCGGCCCGCCCGTGAAATCTGCGCCTAACTCGACATTCGCACCAGTATTTAATGTGTGGGTGCGTGCCCGAGGTTCGCCTTCACCCCACACACCTTTTGCCCTAGCCGCCGCCCATAGCGCACTGTCGTGGCCACGATTGCTCCCCGTAGTTCATTAGGGTTCACTTTGGGTTTTGGAAGGTTTCTGCCGCCGTCCGCCGTCCTTCGCCGTGCTGGTGCCCAGATCCGAGACCGTCGTGACGAGGCGCACCTGGGAGTACCACTCACCTCGCCGGAGCACATCCCAAACGCCGTTGGCCGTGTCATCGCCTTCGTCTTCGGCCAAGCCAGATCCGCCGTGGACATCACTGACCTCGCGAGCTCTGTCAGCCGTCCGATCAAGATCCAACGCTCTAGATTCATCCACGTCACCTCGTGCAAAAATCCCGTGTTACGGTTTTAGACCTATTAGCAACCGTTGGATCTAGATCCAACGCACCGGATTAAGCCACGTGGTCCTTTAATGCACCGTGCTAGATTGGATCGTGACCGTTATATCTAGATCGAACGGTTAGATTCGATTCGTGTTATAACGCTAGAAGTAATCTTAGTCGTCCGATCCGCGGTGAACGGCTTAGATTGTGCCACGCGTCGAATGTCGGATCATGCCACATCACCCCCACGGTGACGCGGGATCCAGATCGAATCTCAGCCGTCCGATCCTAAATCGTACGGTCCAGATCAAGCCGCGTAGATCCACTGTGGTGAGATTGGATCTAATCGTGACCGTCGGATTTCAAACCGACGGCCCAGATCGTGCCACGTAGCCAGGAGCCGAAGCGGCGCGGGTCAGCCCGGTCGTCGCTGACGTCACGCATGATGTCAGCAACGGCCCCGCGTGTCAGTGTCTCGGTCACCCGCACGATAACGTCATCCGTGACGTCATGATGACGTCACGGTAGGGCCCGCGTGTCAGCCGTCCCCAGCTGAGCCATGCTGACGTCAGCGATGACGTCACCCGAGCGAGACCCACATGTCAGCGACATGTGTTTCCGTGGATCAGGTCCACGGTGGACCAAAACCGAACCGTGGACCAGGTCTATGGACCGGATGATGCAAGCATGATGTCATAATTCGATTTTCCTTTAGAAAAATAATTCGGCCGAAATTGAAATTCGGTGCTGACGTCATATTTCAGATTTTCAATAGAAAAATAAATGAATTAATGAGATATGGAATGTGTTTATGAGAAATGTGACATGTGTTATTAATGATGCTGATGGCACGTGGTGCATGGTAAACAACTGGGGTGATAAAATGATTTAGACTGGGGCAAGTGGCAAGATTGGTTCCGGTGGGCCAAAAGTGGCATATGGGAAGTCATATTTGGTTTTTGCTGGTTTTGGATACGTGTGAATTCTTTTGGGTAGTCTTGCCCTGGTCACCTAAGGACTTAACCTTGCAAGAATTTGAACTAAGTCCAACATACAGCCACAAGTCTGGAATGGGACAGACTTGGCTGAGTAAACTGTGATGTCTAGATTTCGGTGCTGTCATGGTGGTGTGAGCCCCGGGTTAATGGGTGGTTTCACAGGCGCAAGAGGGGGCCCCTGAGTGTGGTAACCAGTCTCTTTAGTGTTGAAACCTTAGCGGGCAGTACCGGGTCTAGAAGTAGCTTTGGAAAGGCTTTGTTACGGTCACTCGCCTTAGTGGTGTTTGATTGTATCTTGCGGGTAAAGTGTATAACCTCTGCAGAGTGTACAACCTATTCGAATAGTCGAGCCCACGGTATTGGACACTGCTCGGTGATTACAGTCAAGGGTTAGGCTTTATGAAAATGAACTTGGTTTGTGGATACTTGATGATGGAAATGATGAACTTGTTTAGGATAAAAAAATGTTTTACTTGAGAAATTGTTTACGAAGCTATTATTGTTTCACTGTTTTACCGCTTTCCAATCTATTACTGTTATTTATGGATGTTGCTTATTGCAAAAGAACCTTTTAGCCTATTGTTGGAATAAGCCATGCATGTAGCTATTAGACTGAATTTCTGTGCATGACTTGCTGAGTACTTTTAAGTACTCACCCTTGCCACAATACAAACATCAGTTGAAGCAGAATTGACGCCAACATTGGAGGAGGAGTTCCAGGAGGAGCCGACAAACTAGGGGCGAGCCTAGTCAGTTGCATGTGGCATATTGGTTGGCGCCACGCATTTCTTTATTTTCTGTTGCAAGTTTATTTGAATAAGACTTAAGCCCTACGAGGCGTACTTTGTAACTTGACCGTAAGGTTGAGCAACCGGTTATATTTCCCTTTTAATAAAGTATGTTACTATTTCGTTGAGTATGATTGTGGTATTTACCGATGTTGAGACTGTGTGCACTAGTGTGATCCTGGACTAGTGCTGAATACACAGAGGGTCCGGATTTGCGTATTCGGGTCCCAACATTAACTCATTGTATTTGTAAATACCTGCAACTCCACTTTAGACTTTTATATGTGTGAATCTTGCCGCAATTACTCGTAGTAGATGTATCATCGAAGAAATCATCAATGATTAATTCCGTATTGATGCCGCCAATAATAGACATATCACTAGTATAGAAAACCTTATTACAGACGGTTCACAAACGTTATCACAGACGGTTTTGTGAACCATCAGTAACAATGGGTCAGTGATGAAAGAGATCATCAAGGACGGTTTTTTGACCCGTCAGTGAAAATATACATCACATACAGTTCTAAATAGGAACCGTATGCGATGAGAAATTCATCATTGATTATTTCTTTTAAGAATCGTCTGTGATGAGAAATTCATCACTGATGGTCCACATTAGAACCATTTGTGATAACAGTAACATCACAGACTATTCTAAATAGGAACCGTCTGTGATGTGTTTTTTGTAAAGATGGACCTTTTTTGTTTATTAGCTAGCCTCAGGAAATACTAGCCATGCCCGCCGAAATAAACAGATTACAGATCATCACAAACATATATAGATTACATATATTTCAGCAATTAACTCAATTACATCACAGCTTATACGTCACAACCATTTCAGAAATGAACTCAGCTATATTATTAATGGAACACAATTTTATTAACCAATTAATTGAATAGAGAATTAAAATTCACAAATCTACAACACAAGTTTCACAAATTAACGCAAGTGGCAATTCAGAAAAAAAAACACAACTCATGAAGTTAGGCAGCTGCGTGGAACTCGCCATCTTTATTTATGACTTCACTGAGCAGGAAGAAACAACGCTGTCCTTGAATTTTTCATCAAGTCCTTCTCTTTAAACGTAGTTATATCCTCATTGGGTTTTTTGTACTAATGAGGACTTTTGTTAGTGTTATGCCCTTAAGGTAGTCATATAGATGATTGTAGCATGACTATGTTTATAAATAATAATGATTATTGGTCCAATGAATACATATCATTATATTGATCAACAAGTATATGACTTGCTTATGAACTCTTTACTTATTGATATAATTATATAAATATCTCTGATTGGATATCGTCGTAGAGGACAACGATGAATAGGTCAGCACATGTACTGATAGATGATCATATTTCATAAATCATGGGATATGAAGATATCATCAATATACTGTGAACTCATGTTGAAGAACACAGGTTAGATAGACTCGTAATGGGACACTACGAGAATGTTACATTTTTATGTGTCATCAGTGTATCTCATACATAGTAGATTATGATGTTTAGACATGAGATTGTCATATTCCCTACATGTGTAATAGTTTACCTTGGGGTTACCATGGTTGCTTTCATGTTTACTATGAAACATGCAAAGGGAAGTGAGCAATCAAGATGGAATTTACCACTTGTGTAATGGAGATATATGTCTAGACCACTCGTATGATATGATTAAGGGAGTGCATGGCCATGCCATGATTGAGGAGTTAATCACAACATATTAATATATCACAGATTCGAGAGATAGATTGAATTGTCAAAGGATGATATGCTTCTCGCCTTGAGTTTAATCTTCATATAGTTTGGCAAAAGGATTATTACATGAGTACTTTTGGTAGGTTCTATCCAATTAGATCATATGCGTTTGGGGGTTGGCATGCCCTGCAAGGAGCTGCTACCAACTATTGGATTGGAAAAAAGTTTTTCGAATACATGTCCAAATGTACATGAACCTACAGGGTCACATACTTAACAGGCTGGGACACATTAATTCGGATTGGATCCATAAATAATAGACCTCATGGGATTAACGCGCTGATGGACCTTGGCTTAGGGTTTCATCGCGTGGCTATATAAGGAGAGGAGAAGAGTGGGCGTTCATGAGAGTTCTTTCGCCCAAAACCCTAGCCTCCACCTTTCATTGCCCCTACCGATTGACCCGGTGCTTGCGCACCGACGCACGACGTTCCATCCCCGGACGTGTGGACTGCTGTGGTGATGCTGCTGTGACTGCAGCGTGGAGAGGACAATCCGCTTCATTGACGCGATGATTGTAGTATGGAGAGGACAATCCGCTTCATCCACGCGATGATTGCAGTGCGGAGAGGACAATCTGCTTCATTAACGCGATAATTGTGGTGTGAAGAGGGCAACCCACTATATCGAAGCGCGAAGGATTCCACAATTGCGCGTCTAGTGGTAATCTAATCTATGATCCCCTTCTTGTGAGTAGCCTCCTGGTTATGTGGTAGAAATTTTATTTTGTGCTAGCGTAGCGTACCGCATTCCTCAACAAGTTCCATGTTGTGGTAAATGTAAAATCCACATCGGTTATTTTCCTTTCCCTGTTGGTGGTGCTGCAAATATAAAATTGGTTAGTTCTAGAGTCATTATTATGAAGTTTGATATAGGATTATTTTGTATAACAGATACTAAGAACTTGAAATCGTTCTGTAGCTTCACCTTGTCCTTGCCAGAAGGCTCTCGAAGAGCTTTGAATGACCTATGCGATTGCAAAAGGTTAGCCTCAGCCATTCTAGGAGAAACATACACCTTAAACAACCTACATGACTATGTTATGTATGGAGGGAACGTGATTACCTATTGAGTAATTTCACAATAGGATTCAAGTCATGGCTGCTACTCTGTAAGGAATCAAGGTAAAAAACCTGATTCGTGGCTGGATGAATTACAATTAGAACCTAGTGAAACCTATACATGTATGTCCTGTGGTCAATTAACAAAACTAAGTTGCGTGCACAGCACAAATCAAAGTATAGCAAGTAGTGTAGTACTTACCCTGGGTTATGGGGTAAATGTATGAAATCTTTATCTTTTTGAACCATCAATGCCTGTCACACGTATTCCTTGACCTGTGACACCACGGAGTGTCGTAACCTTATTTAACGTGCATGATAAGGTCAAAAACAGTATGAGATGTGGAAATAAGGTTAAAACCATAGGATTTGGAGGTTAATAACGTTTCCAGGTCGTTTCCGGGGTTTTGGGCCTTTCCGAGGGATTTTGGGCCTTAAAGAGGGGGTTGTGGGCTTTGGTGGGATGGATTAAGAGTCCTTTTAGGACTAGGAATCCTTGTTGGGGGCTGGTAGGAGGGCCTCCCTACCCTTATGTGCGCCCCACCTCCCCTCATTGTGCCCCCACGCCTCCCCTAGCCCCTAGCCGCACCCCTCCCCCCCATTGGTCGTGCGCCCCTTGCCCCTTTGCCCTCTCCACCTCTCCACCTCCCCACCACCTCTCCTCCACCCCCTTGCTGCCCTAGGGTGGCCTCCCCACCCCTGCATCCTCGTGGATCCATCCGAGGAGCGAGGAGCGAGGAGATCTTTTGGAGTTTTTGTGCGTCGAGCAAAGGTATGATCATGGGAATCCTCGGGTTTGATCTAGGTACTGTTCTTAGGGTGTTTATCAAGTTTTTAGATCAATTAGTGGTGCTGGATTTGAGTAATTTGGATTAGATCTAGATGTTGCCACGTTTCTGTTTTGGGACAGCATGAGCAGTCGACCTAGGGTTCGCGTTTTCGCCAATTTAGAATCCGAATCTTGTCGTACGGATGTTGAAGAAGTTGTAGATAATTTCATTATATTTCCGTGTATATAAAGAAAGTTAAATTCCGCCAATCCGTTTGAAAGTTATGACTGTTTTACCGAGCGTGTTAAAATCTGTGACGCGATTGGAACAGATCACGGTAATCTGTAGATTAAACAACTTTAGAGTCCGAATCAGTCTTTCCTTATACCTAGAAAAAGTTGGGAAATTTCCTAAGCTACGCGAGGATGTACTCGTTTATTTGATTCGGAGTCCCAGAACTCAAGTTATGCCTTTTGCAAGGCTGCTGTCCCGCCGAGACAGAACCTCTGTTTTTAGGTTTTGCGAGTAGTTGGCAATGTCGGGGTAGATGAGGGTTTGCGTACTGTTTTGTGGGCACGATTGTGAGTGTATGATACCTATGTGCAGGTGGTGCGACCCCGGGAGTGCCTTCTACTTCCCGCCAATCCGTTGCCCGTGGTTGAGGCAAGTGTGTTGTAATGGATAGCGATTTGTAGATTTCTTGTTGAAAATAGATGGAATTGACTACATGATAGATGATCACTTGCCATGCATTAATGATTGCCAATGATATGATGAGCATGTTTAAGATGTTATGATGCCATGTGCTAATTTATGAGTTAAATATGATGTTGGCATGCTTGCATACATGACATGTTACATGGCCCGGGCGGTGAGAAAGTCATATCTAATCCGGGAAGGTCGGTGAGAAAGATATGACTAATCCGGAGAGCCAATGAGTAAGTCCTACATCGTGATTCCATTCACCGCGGTGAACGGAAGCGAGGAGTAGGCACCCTCCATCTTCGGGATGGAAGGGAGGAGAGGGTGCACACCGACGGGTGTGTACTCAATCATACCGGTATGAGTTTCCAAGGAGACATGAGCATTGCATTACATTGCATACATACTGATGATGATATTGTTAAGTGTTCATGAATGAGACGATATACATGATGGGATATGTTATTGCCATGATATTGTTCTTGTTGTCCATTGCAATATGCTTGCTGAGTTTCGAACTCACGCTTGTGTTTTCTTGTTGTTTTAGGTACCATGAGAACGGCATGAGGGGAAGGGAGATAGTCACACGCCCACACTTAGCTTCACCATATTGATTCCACAAGTCATTCTATTAGATGATAATAAATTGCGTCTTGACACTTTTGACGGAGCGGGCACGCCGATCCAGTCCGCAGATTGGCTGCGGTACATGGAGAGGCAGTTTGGGGTCCTAGAGTTGACCTCAGTCCAGAGGGCTCGTTTTGTGGCCTTTCAGCTGAAGGGCCAAGCTGATATCTGGTGGGAGGGGGTTCTGGCTGCTAGAGCCCCCAATCTTGGTCCAGTCACCTGGGAGGACTTTGTGGCTCGCTTCCGAGCCAAGTTCTACCCAGAATCTTTCCTTGAGCGGATGGAGCATACTCTGACGATTCTTTCCCAGGGAAAGAGGTCGGTGGCAGAGTATGAGGTGGAGTTCAACAAATGGTGCACTTCTGCTTGTGGGCACCGACGATCGGGAGAAGGCAAGGAGGTTCCGTAGAGGCCTCAACCAGGAGTTCAGAGTTGTCACGGGGGCGACTGTCCCTCATGACTTCTGCTCTGTGGTGGAGCAGGCGAAGGGCATGTAGCTCGAGTTGGAGCTCTCCCGGATAAGCAAAACCCGGCGGTTCAGAGTTCTCGCGGCCCAGCGGGGCCGTAAGAGGACCTTTGGTGGAGGAGGTGGGTCTTCTCAACGACTCCACCTTCAAGAAGTTCAAGGGAGGACAGGGCTCCTCCTCGTGGCTAAGGTGGGGCCGCCTCGGTCTTCCTCGTGAGCGGCTGTTCGCCCCTGTGCCCGGCAGGCATGAAGTGCTTCAAGTGCGGTGGTGAGCACCGTGCTTCAGAGTGTGGTTGGACCGGGAGTTGCAACCACTGTGGCAAGCCCGGCCACATGGGACGAGTCTGCCGGATGAATCCCGATAGCATCATCAAGTGGGAGACAGGCCTTCTCCTCCCACTCCAGCGTCTTCCGGAGGATCGGTGCACATGATGGCTGCTCTGTTTCTCACCGCCCTTTGCGTGGCGCCACCAGCTTATCGTGCCCGCAGCCGTCTGCTCCTCCTCAGTTGCCTCCTCCGCCCCCAGCTCTGTTGGGGCATCAGCCGGGAGTCGGGGCTCCTACTGTCTCGGCGCCACCAGGAGTGTACGCTTTGCCAACCGCCGAGTCAACCGGGCATCCAGAGGTGGTTTCAGGTACTCTGCTCGTGGATTCCGTTGATGCCTTTGTTCTATTTGATTCCAGAGCATCCTATTCCTTTGTGTCGTCTGAGTTTGCTAGTAGAGCTAAGTTGGGAGTTCAGCGGATTTCTGAGTCTGTGCTAGTCAGTTCTCCTGGGGGTTTGATTGCTAGCTCTTTGGTTTGCCCGGGTTGCACCATCACCATTGATGATGAGGTTTTCTTTGCCAATCTTATGGTGATCCAGTTGGCTCCTTTTGATGTCATTTTGGGCATGGACTGGTTGCATCAGTACCATGCCAAGATCTATTGTTTCTGGAAGACGGTTGCCTTGCAGGCTCCGTCAGGGGTAGAGTTGACCTTTCAGGGTGGTATACCTTCTAGCTCCGTCTTTGCTTTGACTAGTCTGTTTTCTGGTCGCCGTTTGAGGCATTTGGGTTTCCTCATGGCTTTGTCAGAAAAGCCATCTTCTTCAGTTTCCATTGAGGAGATTCTTGTTGTGAAGGAGTTTGTTGATGTGTTCCCTGACGAGTTGCCTGGCTTACCTCCTGTGAGGAGTGTGGAGTTTCGTATTGATCTTGTTCCTGGCACTCGACCTATTTCTATCTCTCCATACCGCTTGGCTCGTCCTTTTCAAGACGAGTTGAAGAAGCAGTTGGAGGATCTGTTGGCCAAGGGCTTTATTTGGCGTAGCGTTTCGCCATGGGGAGCACCCGTCCTCTTCGTCTCGAAGAAGGATGGAAGTTGGCGTATGTGCATTGATTATCGTGCTCTTAATCAAGTGACAGTCAAGAACAAGTATCCTTTGCCTCGAATCGAGGATCTGTTTGACCAACTGAAGGGAGCAAAGGTGTTCTCCAAGATTGATCTTTAATTGGGGTACAATCAGATCCGTGTGAGGGAGCAGGACATTGAGAAGACTGCTTTCTCCACTAGGTATGGGCATTATGAATTTAAAGTTATGTCTTTTGGACTAACTAATGCTCCTGTTGTCTTTATGGAGGCGATGAACAGTATGCTACACAAGTACCTTGATGAGTTTGTGGTAGTGTTCATCAATGATATTCTGGTTTACTCTAAATCAGAAGAGGAGCATGAGCGGCATTTGAGGCTTGTGTTGAGCACCTTGAGGGAGAATCAGTTCTTTGCTAAGCTGAAAAAGTGCGAGTTCTGGATTTCAGAAGTGGGTTTTCTTGGCCACATCATCAATCCAGAGGGCATATCTGTAGATCCTAGCAAAGTCTCAGCTGTTTTGGAATGGAAGAGGCCTTCCAATGTCAAAGAGGTGCGTAGTTTCCTTGGGTTGGCTGGCTACTACCGGTGATTTGTGCAGGATTTCTCTATCATTGCCAAGCCACTTTCGCGGCTGACTCAGAAGGGGATGAAATTTCAGTGGACTGCAGAGTGTGAGCACAGTTTCTGCACTTTGAAGGAGAAGTTAGTGACTGCTCCTGTTCTTACCCTTCCCGAGCCGGGGAAGCGCTTCACAGTGTATTCTGATGCTTCTCGGTTGGGACTTGGTTGTGTGCTCATGCAAGATGGCAAGGTGATTGCTTATGCGTCGAGACAGCTGAAAAAGCATGAACAGAACTATCCCACACATGATCTTGAGCTAGCCGCCGTGGTGTTTGCATTGAAGATATGGAGGCACTACCTGTATGGCGAGTCTTGTGATATTTTCATCGATCACAAGAGCCTCAAGTACATCTTTACTCGTAAAGATTTGAACTTGAGGCGAGGAGGTGGCTAGAATTGATAAAGGATTATGACCTTACTATCCAAGATCATCCGGAAGGCAAATGTGGTGGCCGACGCTCTCGATCATAAGACAATGCCCCCTGTCGTTGATTGTCTTGTTGCTGATTTTGAGCGTTTGGGAGTCTCCTACTGTTTTGCGGGGACCGTGCAAGCTGAAACTCAATTGATTCTTGAGTCAGCGATTCCCGAGCGTGTGCGGGAGGCACAACAACATGATCATTTGCTCCAGCAGGTGAGGAAACGCCTTGAGGATGGCAAGTCGGGAGACTTTACCGTTGATGATGCGGGAGCTTTGAGGTTTCAGGGCCGTTTGTGCGTGCCTCAGAAATCCCAAGTGAAAGAGGACATACTGAAAGAGGCTCATCGCACCCCGTACACGGTCCATCCCGGGGAGACCAAGATGTACAGGGACTTGAAAAAGAATTTCTGGTGGAAAAGGATGAGAGTGGATATTGCTAAGTATGTGGCGTCTTGTGGGGTCTGTCAGAAGATCAAAGCTGAGCATAAGCGTCCCGCCGGTCTGTTGCAGCCATTGGAGATTCATGTGTGGCCATGGGATGACATCTCCATGGATTTTGTGGTTGGCCTACCTCGTACTCCACGAGGGAAGGATGCTGTTTGGGTTGTGGTGGACCGTCTCAGCAAGTCTGCACATTTCATTCCTATCCGCACTACCAATTCAGCGAGCGACTTGGCTCCCATCTATGTGCGGGAGATTGTGAGACTGCATGGTGTGCCCAAGACCATTATTTCTGATCGGGATGCGAAGTTTGTCTCCAAGTTCTGGGAGAGTTTGCAGAGTGCTTTGGGTACGCAGCTTCGCCTTAGTACCGCTTTTCACCCTCAGACGAATGGGCAGTCTGAGCGTACCATCCAGACTTTGGAACACATGCTCAGGGCCTGTGTGATGGCCTGGAAAGGTAGCTGGGAGGATCATTTGCCCCTTGCAGAGTTTGCTTACAATAACAGCTATCATTCCAAAGATCCGGCTGCTCCTTATGAGGTACTGTATGGTCGGAAGTGCAGATCGCCACTTTGTTGGGATGCCGTGGGCGAGAGAGCAGTTCTTGGACCGGATTGGGTTCAGCAGACTGTTGATCGCGTGTCGGAGGTTCGGCAGAACCTTCTCGCATCACAGAGTAGACAGAAAAGCTATGCTGATGTGAGGCGGCGAGACTTGGAGTTTGAGGTGGGTGATAGCGTACTCTTGCGAGTATCTCCCACCAAGGGTGTGGTGCGTTTTGGCACCAAAGGCAAGCTCAGTCCGAGATTTGTTGGGCCATTTCCTATCATCGCCCGAGTTGGTAGGCTGGCTTATCATCTGGAGCTACCGGAATCCATGCAAGGTGTGCATAATGTGTTCCATGTCTCGATGTTGAGGAAATACTTGCATGATCCGGAGATGGTGGTTTCGTTGGAACCATTAGTACTTGAGCAGGACCTCACCTTCGAGTCCCGTCCGGTGGACATTCTGGGGACTTCGGAGCGAGTAATGAAGAACCGGACGCTCAAGTTTGTTAAAGTATTGTGGTCACATCAGACCGAGAGAGAAGCGACTTGGGAGCTGGAGTCTCGCATGCGCGAGAAGTATCCCGAGCTTTTCGCCTCAGGTATGTGATGTGGAACCTGGCTATTTGGTTTTGCTGGGTTGCGTGTTGGTACGATTTAGATTCGAGGTCGAATCCTGTTGAAGGGGGGAAGAATGTGACACCACGGAGTGTCGTAACCATATTTAACGTGCATGATAAGGTCAAAAACAGTATGAGATGTGGAAATAAGGTTAAAACCATAGGATTTGGAGGTTAATAACGTTTCCGGGTCATTTCCGGGCCGTTTCCGGGGTTTTGGGCCTTTACGGGGGATTTTGGGCCTTAAAGAGGGGGTTGTGGGCTTTGGTGGAATGGATTAAGAGTCCTTCTAGGAATCATTGTGCCCCCACGCCTCCCCTAGCCCCTAGCCGCACCCCTCCCCCCATTGGCCGTGCGCCCCTTGCCCCTTTGCCCTCTCCACCTCTTCACCTCCCCACCACCTCTCCTCCACCCCCTTGCTGCCCTAGGGTGGCCTCCGCACCCCTGCATCCTCGTGGATCCATCCGAGGAGCGAGGAGCGAGGAGCGAGGAGCGAGGAGATCTTTTGGAGTTTTTGTGCGTCGGGCAAAGGTATGATCATGGGAATCCTCAGGTTTGATCTAGGTACTGTTCTTAGGGTGTTTATCAAGTTTTTAGATCAATTGGTGGTGCTGGATTTGAGTAATTTGGATTAGATCTAGATGTTGCCACGTTTCTATTTTGGGACAGCATGAGCAGTCGACCTAGGGTTCGCGTTTTCGCCAATTTAGAATCCGAATCTTGTCGTACGGATGTTGAAGAAGTTGTAGATAATTTCATTATCTTTCCGTGGATATAAAGAAAGTTAAATTCCGCCAATCCGTTTGAAAGTTATGACTGTTTTACCGAGCGTGTTAAAATCTGTGACGCGATTGGAACAGATCACGGTAATCTGTAGATTAAACAACTTTAGAATCCGAATCAGTCTTTCCTTATACCTAGAAAAAGTTGGGAAATTTCCTAAGCTACGCGAGGATGTACTCGTTTATTTGATTCGGAGTCCCAGAACTCAAGTTATGCCTTTTGCAAGGCTGCTGTCCCGCCGGGACAGAACCTCTGTTTTTAGGTTTTGCGAGTAGTTGGCAATGTCGGGGTAGATGAGGGTTTGCGTACTGTTTTGTGGGCACGATTGTGAGTGTGTGATACCTATGTGCAGGTGGTGCGACCCCGGGAGTGCCTTCTACTTCCCGCCAATCCGTTGCCCATGGTTGAGGCAAGTGTGTTGTAATGGATAGCGATTTGTAGATTTCTTGTTGAAAATAGATGGAATTGACTACATGATAGATGATCACTTGCCATGCTTTAATGATTGCCAATGATATGATGAGCATGTTTAAGATGTTATGATGCCATGTGCTAATTTATGAGTTAAATATGATGTTGGCATGCTTGCATACATGACATGTTACATGGCCCGGACGGTGAGAAAGTCATATCTAATTCGGGAAGGTCGGTGAGAATGATATGACTAATCCGGAGAGCCAATGAGTAAGTCCTACATCGTGATTCCATTCACCACGGTGAACGGAAGCGAGGAGTAGGCACCCTCCATCTTCGGGATGGAAGGGAGGAGAGGGTGCACACCGACGGGTGTGTACTCAACCATATCGGTATGAGTTTCCAAGGAGAAATGAGCATTGCATTACATTGCATACATAATGATGATGATATTGTTAAGTGTTCATGAATGAGACGATATACATGATGGGATATGTTATTGCCATGATATTGTTCTTGTTGTCCATTGCAATATGCTTGCTGAGTTTCGAACTCACGCTTGTGTTTTCTTGTTGTTTTAGGTACCATGAGAACGGCATGCGGGGAAGGGAGATAGTCACACGCCCACACTTAGCTTCACAATATTGATTCCACAAGTCATTCTATTAGTTGATAATAAATTGCGTGTGATGATCATTGATTTAAGGCTTAGCTTTGCTTTATGAGAGTTTTATTGTTCGTTTGACACTTGGAGACATTAAGTGCTTGGTAATAGTCTTATTTGGTCGTTAAGTCGTTAATTATTGCTGTTTTAGCTGTCTCTCATATTGCCTTATATTGCTATACTGTTGTTGCTCCTTTAATTCATGTTAAAACAAAGGAGATGCTGTCGAAATATCGGTTTTTAGCATATGTACCTTTGCTGGAATTTATGGTAAATTGTGGTATTTAGATGTTGTTTAGCTTTTGTTTGGTAGCATTCAGGCATATTAAATGCCGGGGTGTTACATGACCATTTTTATATTTTGCTCCATTGTTTGCTACGAGACTGTGTGGGTCAAGGAAACCCACCGATTGATTGTTCCTTCTCGCTTCGTGTATCATATATCTATATATACAAATGCAAGGAGTTATATATATGATATTTATCGGTATTACAGGAAATTCACACTCACAGTGTCCAGCATCTTAAGAGCGCAGCATCGAGGGCGTCGAGGTTGAAGAGATCGAATAGGTCCTGGAAGTCGACCACAAAGAAGCCCCTCGATGACTCGTTGAATAGATGCTTAGGCTTGAAGCGGACCATGATACTCACTGTATGTTCTTGCACTGGCTTGTTAGCTTCTTTTATGTACCAAGCATACATTCTAATGCAAGATATAGAAATATATATCCCAGACGGTTTTATTCTAAAACTGTCTGTGATATCTACATGAGTCATCACAGGCGATTTATTAATAGAACGTCTGTAATGTTGTCACTGACGATTACATTATAGAACCGTCAATGATGTTCCTCATCACAGACGGTTTTTTAAAACTGTTTGTAATGAGGCATCTAATATAAGACTTAGTGTAGTAGTGCATTGGCCTAAATTGGATTGGTGCCAAGCATGAACGATAGTGTTGGCGATCTTTTAGTGTTGTAACAGTTGTCGAGGTTGAGCACGGGTTAACTTTCAATATAAAGTCGAGTCGTGGAATGGGGTTTAAATTGGTTAAAATTGCCAAATTGAGACTAATCAATCTCCAAATATATTCCTTTTGTGCACGTAGAAAATTCTGGAAAGCCTTCTATTCTTTCTTCGCTGGGCAAAAGCTGGAGCCGACTCATCCTCCGCTTAAGGATCAAAATCTCATCGAAATCCCATGAAATTTTGGCAAAATCTCGGATATCAGAACCCCCCTCCCCCCGAGTTTCATAATCCCGGCAAAATTAAAAAAACCCTAAAAAAATTCAAAGTGGCAAAATTAAAAAACCCTAAAAAAAATTCAAAGTGCTACAGTAACCTAAAATTTAGTCGAAATTTCGGTGAATTTGACCGAGATCTCGGTTTTTTGACCAAAATTTGACTGGATTTGACCGGATTGGACTCTTTACGTTGTTTTCCATGTGGGATAGTCGATAGATCATGGAAACATGGCAACCTGATATTGTCATCGAATAGAACTCTAATTACCATATTCTTCTCAACATGGCATTAACATGATATATATATATATACATACATATTATGTAGCATAGAGGCATTGCCCAATGAATGCTTTTAATATCTCTTAATCGGGAACTTGACATTTTCTAGATTAACCAATTCATGTTTAGCATGTTCTTTGTAAAGAAACAGGGTACACAGTGTACTAGCATTGCTTACACCATTTTTAGAATCTAGGCATACTAATAATGGTCATTCTTTCACTCTCTTGACATGCAATTAGATAGTTAAAAAAATACTAGCAAGGTTAATTGACAACTACAACAAGAACCTAAGCATGCTAGTAATTGGATCAATCTCCATCTAAATATGGCAATTAGGAGAATATAAATAACTAGTGACAATTTCCCAAATCCCTATCTTTCTGTACTTGACCCAATGCATGCCATTCTCCTTACAAAGAAACTAAGCTCAATGATGAAAAATCCAAAAATCAGACGAAATACTACCGAAATTTCTAAGTGTAGAGTATTTTATGTATAAAAATTTAGTAGTTTTCATTCAAATAAATAGGGAATGTTACATAAATTTTTTCATGATTTTTTCAAAAAATTTCCTTTTTTCTTTCTAGCCTTGCGATATCATTTTACTGTACTTTGCACTATATGAATTTCTAAAAATTCCTCAAGATTGATCATCATCTACAATTTTCATAGAAACATTAATGATATGTCAGAAGCATACACAAAAAATTTTAAACAAATTTTGTACACTTTTTACAGCGTTTTAAATGGACTGAGATCTCAGTTAAAACGACCAAACTTTCGGTTTTTCCATCGAGATCTCAGAAATTTCGTTGGGAAAAAATCGGATTTAAAATTTGGTTTTTGTATTTTGTTCGGATTTCGTCCGAAATAATGAGATCTATGCGAAATTTTGAATTTCAATAGACGATGAGATTTGATTCGAAAACAAAATTTGAAATCCTACCTCCGCTTGGGCTTCTGCTTCTTCGTCAGAATTGGTGTCTGATTCAGTCGGCTCCAAGGTATCAGCCTTCTTCTTGGCAAGCGGCTCTAAGGCTGGAAAATAAGCTCGTGGCTCGTGCTCGCACAGACTCGTGGCTCGGACCGAGCTCGAGCCGAGCCGAGCCGAGCCGAGCCTACTTTTCAGGCTCGCAAAAACACCGAGCCGGCTCGGCTCGGCTCGCGAGCCAAATTGGCTCAGTGGTCCAGCCGATGCAGGGAATTTAGTATGATTAATGACATATTTTTAGGAAAAAGATGATGTTGAGACAATTCCATTTCCTACAAGTGTGATACAGAGCAACTAAGCAGCTACTATTATTTAGTAGTAACTAGTAAGTTAATATTATTCACTGCAAATATATGAATTATTGCATAAATACTTAATTTCTTGATAAAATGTTCTGGCTCGACGAGCCAACGAGCCGGCTCGCGAGCCGACCCCGAACCGAGCCGAGCCGGTTTTTTGGGCTCGCCTCAGGGCCGAGCCGAGCCTGACTCAGCTCACCACTAGACCGAGTCGCATCGAGCCTCGGCTCGACTCATTTCCAGCCCTAATGCGGCTCCGACTGCTGCCTTCGCTGCTTGCTTCTTAGTGCTTCTTGGTCTCTGTGCTCACATGCACGTTGCCTTTTCTCCTCCTTTTCTCCTGTCAGCAGTTGTTGCATGCATGTCAAGCACGTACGCACATCGCGAAGCCGAGGCCGGCTCGGTGAGGATTTGCACGCTACTCGTTTTTTTTTTCTCTCTCTTCTCTTTTTTTTTTCTCGCGTTGCAAAGCTACTGCCAACTGGGGATTACAATACCGAGACTGAAAATAAGTACCCGCTCGGTACTAATTTTTAACGAAAATCGATAGAAATCGAACCGTTTTGAAGTCAAATTCTCTAAAATTGATGATAAAAAAAATTCAAAATCGACCGATTTTCTTCTAAAAATCTGTAAATTAAGCAAAACAATTCAGAAACCAATTTTTAACCTATTTTTGAGTGATTTTATCAATTTTTAAATGATTTTTACAAAATTTTGATCTATTTATATCATATAATATTTTTAAAATTAAATTAAAATAGTTTATCTAGCTAATGTCTTTTCTCCACTTTTAAGCCCTGCCAAGAGTTTGTTCGCCACGTCGGGAGTAATTGTGTACTGTTTGCTACAGGACGCGCAGAGGAGGGAGCTGCTTTTCTGCAACCCTGCTCTGCTCTGTCCTTTGATGCATTTTTTCTCTCCCCACGCAGGTCTCACTTCGGGACTGCTGTTGCACGTCTTGCTCAGCCGCACTTGTTACTCCGCTTGTCGTTGGCCATGACTGACAGTCTGGGAAGCACTTGTTGATGGCGTATTACACCAGCCAGAGATTGTGCTTGATGAGCTTGTTCCTCCGCGAGCTCTGCTTCGGTTTGTTCTCTCTCGATTGTCTTGTCAGTTGTCACCATTTTTATATAGTTCAGTAGCTATCGTACGATGATCGTCCTCGAAAAACTCCTCTTGGAGGCAGCAATTTTGGATCTTGAATTTTATACTATGATCCCACTTTTTACAAAACGTATAGCAAAAATATAGGATAAAAGAAACAGGAGACAAAGATTTTAGTGAGGAAACCCTTGCGAGGAAATCATAGACGCACAATGGCTATATCAAATATGAGATGTTTACAATAAATCTTTTTTGCTCTTGCCCTAGGCTACAGGGATATATTTATAATGATACATAGTAGACTTCATGTAGGAGTAGATTTAAAATGGAGTAGGAAACGAATTCGTATCACCCTCAACTTCAACAATTATTACAAAACACACGGCAAGAATATAGGTTAAAAGGAACATGATATAGTTATGCGGAAAACACTTACGGAAAAATTCACGAACGCACAATAGCTATATCAAATATAATATCTGTCATGAAGGCCGCCTAACTTCTCCTGCCCGATCGTGTCGCAGCAGGACTACAGGAGAACCTCATCTTGCCGCAGCTCAGGCCATCTCCAACAGATGCCCCAAACTGTTCTCTATTGCAAAATTTGAGTAACATCAGTGAAAAGGGCTCCCAAGAACCGCTCCAACAGGTGCCCCAAACTGTTCTGTATTTTTAGGGAAGGGAGAGAGAAACCCGAAATCTCCAGACGCTCGCTCCCTTCCCCAATCCATTCCTCATCCGCTCGCAGCAACCCGTCGATCCTTCCCGCGACAAGGATGAACGCCGAGGGGAGCCAGCGCTGGACCCGAGATCTCCTCGCCGCTGGTTGAGAAGGGGAGCCTGAGCTCCGCCGCAAGGTCCGGCGCCGTCGAGGAGTGTAGGAGCCGCTGCGTCCCCCCACGCGAAGAGATCCGAGGCGAGGCGAGGCGACACCGGCGAACGGCGGCGAAGGTGAGGCCACCCGCCGTCGCCGCTACCTCCGTCCGCCCGTGCTCCTCGGTCGCTCCCGCTTCGGCGCTTCCTCCCTGTACTTCCCTATTTCTCTGATCTCGTCTCCTCTTCGTCTTTGGATCAGGTGGGCTTGGTTGGCTTCGACGGCACGGCGAACCCGAGATCTCCTCGCCGCTGTTCGTGTAGTGCTCGCTGGAGACGTCCCACATCGCCTCGCGTGACGGCTTCGAACGCGTCGCCGGAGATCCCCAAAGCTAGATAAAGGTACTGAATCCGAAATCTCGATCGATTGGCTTGGATTGTGCAGTGTGGTTCCCGCACGGGAGATTGTATGGTTTGGAGGTTGGAATTAGGTGATGTTAAGGCTGTAGTTGTTGTACTTTACCTTGCCAAGAATTTGATCGAGATTTGGGATTCGATGGCGCTGCGGTGTTGAGTTTGTGCGTGCATTTGGATCAAGAGAAACCAGAGCCAATGTGTAGTCGTTGCTATTAATACTGATTGTGACAAAATGTGCTCTCTCTTTTTCTGTAATTTTAGCATTTGATACTTCATTTGCATCACATTTTGTAGTATATTTACCATGTTGATCTTGTTTATTTTGCTTCAGATCATGAAATTTGAATTCATTGGAGAGCTCCTTTGAGTAGTGCACTGCATGACTGTGAGTCTAGGACAGTGCTTAAGCACTTTGAGTAGTACAATGTTCCCATAAGAAAGCATAATGTGCTTCTTTGTTGTGAACTATACTGATGAAAAGCATAAATTTGTGCTTAAGATTTGAATATTGGAAAAGGAATAAATAGTGAGAAAGAAGAAACTAAAAAACCAAATACAAAATGAAGTCTTTCTAGGTACGTTCTTATACTAATACGGTCATATAGTTTAATCATTATTTTATTTAGTTGTTTTATAACATTGAACAACTCGCAAAAAACCTGTGTAACTCTGGCCAGATATGAATGTTATTTGTATAAATGACTTGGTTTGGTCGTTTACCATCAGCAAGCTGCTTTTAATCTGATCAAAAAAGCTACTTTTAGAAAATGGGCACCCAGCCATTTAATTAAAATCATAACTAATCATGCTTTTTGGCTCTCTTTTCAGGTGGTAACCCCAATTGCACCTTTGAGTCAGCAGGTTTGTCCCGAAATCCCATATGGGCATGTTGTTCGTAAATTTTTCAGTTAGGCTTACTCCTTGATAAACATGCTGGAATCAAGATTATAATTTTCCAATTTGTTTTACTTAAGATAACTTGGTTAGATCTTATCAGAAGATCTGTTGTGTGCACTATTTTTTTTCTAGATTTGAGTCTCATGTTTCCACAATCGGTCTATATTCATTAGCAATTGATTCATTACTTGCTTGTCTTTTAACATGCTAATGCTAATGAAGTATCAAATGCTAAAATTGCTGACTTTTAACTTGCTTGTCTTTTTCTAGATTTGATTCATTACTTGCTTGTCTTTTAACTTGCTTGTCTACATGTTGTTCGTGTAGTGCTATTCATTAGCAATTGTGTTGCTATTAATACTGATTGTGACAAAAAGTGCTCTCTCTTTGGCCTAACAAACCACGTTACATGTCCATTGCATTTGACAACTTGATAAGATGGATGAAAAGGTGGATTACTAATTCGTCACTTGTTTTGTGTCTTACATGTCCATTGCAAACTCTAGTACGTTCAATTCTGGTTTTAGTTGCAATATAGCCGCCACTTGTTTTGTTTTCAGCTAATTTGACAATTTATCATAGTTGACAAGGAAATGATTATGTTTTAACTACTGCTTGTTTTCTAGATTTGTCGAGCGCTTGAATCACAGGAGACTACACTTTTTTTGGTATTGCTTTCGACTTAAGAGTCTTGAATCACAGGTGCATTGCCACACTCTGAATTTGAGGTATGGATTATGGGCAGTAATAGAAATGTCTCCCAAGCTTGGATCTTGTTGTTTAATTATAGATATGAAATGTTCTTATTTTCTTTACTTAAGTTAGCATAAAAATGGTGGAATGAGTTGGTTTGTTGCACATGTGCATAGCACAAATATGTTTATTTGCTCATTAATCCAGTGTGTTGAGCCGCCGTTTCTTTGAAAACCAAACTTGGTAGATGATGCTCATAAATCCTGTTGTACATACCTTTAGTTTATGCATACCTGTTGTACATGTAGATGGACAAGGATCAAGAGAAACTGAGTAAAGGCTTGGCATGGACAGTAAAACAAGTAGAGAGCATCGCATTGGACCTTAACAAAATTGTAGAAGACAATTTTAGTACTGCCACATCTCAATGTGCCAATGAACTCAATAGCGTTTTGATGGACATCGAAGCTATAACTCGCAGCTTAGAGCAAGTTGCCATACAATCACATGAACTAATGCAAAGAGATGAAGTAGAGCTTGCAGAGGATGTAGACCCTGAGTTGTGTCTTCCCTATGACTACCAGAGTGATGACGAGGATAAACGTGATGACAGGCAGTATTGTGAAGATGAGGGTATCGAAATTGATAGTGATGATTCGGGTCGGTTTTAGTCTTGTATTATTGTTAAGACTTGTTATGTATGATGCAATGTTGGTAAGACTGGTTTAGACTTGTTATTTATGATGTATTGTTGCTAAGACTGGTTAAGACTTGTTAAGATATTGTGATGATGTTTGTTAACTTGTTAAGATATTGTGATGATGTTTGTTAACTTGTTAAGATATTGTGATGTTGTTTGTTAACTTGAGAAATTTTGTTGTTGTCAGAATAGAAATTATGGATGGCTTCTACATAAATCTGTTGAGTGAGGGAGGGGATGCACTCCGTGATTGGGATGGTTCTGAACCTTCTCCACAGGAAAGTCCACATGGTTCACAACCATCACCAGTGCTTATGGGTAGTCCCCAAATAAAAGCAAACAATAGAAGATCAAAAAATTTCTCTGAGAAAGAAGACAATATGTTGGTCTCCGCATGGCTTAATGTTAGTATTGATGCAATACAAGGGAACCAACAATCCCGTGCCACTTATTGGAGAAGAATACATGACTACTTCCACGAGAACAAGACTTTCACCTCAGATCGTTCACAGGCTTCACTGACACATCGATGGTCTGTTATTCAAGAAGCAGTGAACAAGTTTTGTGGTTGTCATGATCGGATTGAGCGTCGAAATCAAAGCGGGTTAACTGAGCAGGACAAGGTTAGTCCATAATCTATGTACCTTCCCTATTTCTTGATGGTGTGCTCATATTGTTGCTTATGTGGTTGTACAGATTATGCAAGCTAAAACCTTGTATCAGGAGGAAGAAGGGCGATCGTTCGCATTCCTACATTGCTGGAATGTTTTGCAATACCATCCTAAGTGGTGTGCTCGGTTATCTCAGAAGAAGCAAAAGACATCAAGTAGTGCAAGTCCGGGATCTTCCAGTCCTGTTAGCAGCAATGCAATTCATCTTGATGAGGACCATCCCAATGCAGAAAATGAGCACTTAAGTAGACCAATTGGACATAAGGCGACGAAAGATCAAAAACGTCGAGGTAAAGAAGATGCTCCAACAACAAATCTTTACATGGAAGCATTGGAAAATTTTAGAAAGGAAAAGAGGGAACTTGAGATTATAAAAGAGAGGAAGAAAGATGAGCGATATGATCGACTGTATGCACAAGAACAAGTGAAGATTGAGCAAGAAAAACTCAAAATTGAGCAAGAAAAAGAGAAGATTGATCAAGAAAAAGCGAGGCTTGAATTCCAGAAAAATGAACTTGAATTCAAGAAAATGGTCGAGGAGGAGAGAATTATGGGCATTGATCTAAGTCGCTGCACTGAGACACAAAAACAGTATTACACGAGCTTGCAGAACGACATAATAGCTAGAAGATGTAATAGGTCAGGTTGAACCGAGGTTGTTTCTTTTGCTTCCGGTCATTCAGTTTGTCCCTCAGTCCTTAGGTTATGGACTTACAAATTGCAATGCAATTTGCTTTGATGGTTGATTGCTAAATCACAGCATTCTAGTCGTGAGCAATAGATGAATGGTTGAATACATAGATGAATGACTGAATACATTAGAACACATAGAATTACACCCCTCCATAACGTTGCCATAAGTGCTCCACTAGATCGTTTTGAAGCTGGTGGTGAGTTTCCCTATTCCGAATGGAATGATGAGTCTGAATAAACTCAAAGAGTTCAGGCGTATGCTCGTGTGACATCGAAATCAAGCTTTCTCCCATTCCTTCGTAATTATAGTCAAGTGGTCCTCCGTCTCGCTCATCTTCAACTATCATGTTATGCATGATGACACAAGCTGTCATGATATCTCTTAATGTTTCTTGATCCCAGAAACGTGCTGGACCTCGAACAATTGCAAACCGAGATTGCAGAACTCCGAAGGCTCGTTCCACGTCCTTCCTAGCTGCCTCTTGAGCTTGGGAAAAATATCTCTTCTTATTCCCGTGAGGAGCTGGTATTGTCTTCACAAATGTTGCCCATGCAGGATATATCCCATCTGCAAGATAGTACCCCATTGTGTAATTGTGACCATTGATAGTGTAATTCACTTCCGGCGCTTGTCCTTCAGCTAGCTTTGCGAAGAGAGGGGAACGGTGAAGAACATTAATATCATTGTGAGATCCTGGTAAACCAAAAAAGGCATGCCAAATCCATAGATCTTGTGAAGCAACGGCTTCTAGAATTATTGTTGGCTTATGTACATGCCCAGTATACAAGCCTTGCCATGCTGTAGGACAATTTTTCCACCTCCAATGCATGCAATCTATGCTTCCTAGCTGTCGACGATTGGAGAACGGGCTCCCGTCGAGCTTACTTGTTGAATGGGGGAGCAACAGAGCCCCGTCGTACGGACCGAAGAGGGCGTTCGAGCGACGCGAGGTCGGGAGAAGAAGAAGGGTGGAACACGGTGTTTTATCCTGGTTCGGGCCTCTCACCGCCGAGATAATAGCCCTACTCCAGTGTATTGTGTTCTATCTCGGTGTCCCTCTCCTGTTACAGATCTTCAGGGGGGTTTAAATACTACGACTAGAGGTACATAGAAGGTAACTACCTCCTGGGATCGCGCCGCGCAATCGTACTTACGATCTACTGCCCTTGATCCGGGCGCTATTTGAATTTCGGGTATGATTTCCCTTGATCTCCGGCTGATTGGTTGCCACCTTCCTTCCTTGTGGCATTGACCGGGCACCCCGACCAAAACACCCGAGCAGGTCGTGGCCTCTACGAGCATGCTTGCTCGTGGGGGGGTGTGTTTGGTGCTTCTGCGAGCGAAGGTGCAAATGCGTATGCTCGGAGGAGAAGGAGGGATGCTCGTTTCGTTCTCCGAGCATCTTCTTTTAGTGTTGCTTGGTCGGCGGGTTTAGCTTTTCACGGGGGTACCGTGGTCTTTTGCCAGATAGCCAATCCCCGACAGCTAGCCCCCGAGGTTCAAGTGGGGAACCCTCGGGCTTCCCCTTGAGCCTAAGAAGACTTGAGGGGGATTGAATTTCCTTTGGTCGTGGCTCACGACCATTTTTCGTCGGGAGACGAACTTCTTTACCCGCCGCGTGCTTGCTCCGCGTGGGCGCGTCGTTTGGTTGTTCTGCGGTTCCTTCTCTGAGAAGCCTCCTTGTAACGGTACGGCAGTTTCTCGGAAAGCGCGCTTTCTCCAGCCAGGTGTCGCTACGTGATAGGCGGCGATTTTAACCTGCCCTTCGCTGTCTTTTAACCCTTTCTACCGGGAGAGGTCGGAGTTACATTGTCTCTTTGCTCGTCTTCGCCAAAAATCTTCCAAGAGCCCTAGCGCCCAAGAACCCTTTCGCTCCCCTTCCTTCTTCGGCCATGGCGCTGCTTCAAGGTTAGCCGATGACCCGGCGAGGCTCCAGTGCTCACGGACGAGGGGTACGCCGACCCAAGCTCGGGTCGAGTGCGAGGATGATGCGGTGCCGGCACCGCGGGAGACGGAGATCGTCTCCTGCGAGTTGTACGCCATCAACGGGCTTCGTCTGCCCGAGAGCGACTTCCTCGCCTCCGTGCTTGCCTTCTGTGGGTGCGAGATCTCTCATCTCCACCCCAACTCTATCCTTTCTCTCGCAATCTTCTCCCATCTTTGCGAGGCTTACGTGGGTGTAATGCCCACGGCTAGCCTCTTCTTTCACTTCTATTCCCCCTTCCGCACCGGCCGGGATGGCTCCGCCGGTTGCGTTTATCTTCGCCTCCGGCCCAACCGACCATACGAGTACCCCTTCGTTGCTCTGAAGGACTCGGTGTCGGGTTGGGCCGACCTCTGGTTCTACCAGAAGAAGGCGGAGCGGTCCCGATTGGTCTATCTTTGGGGAGGGCGCTCCGCCATCGAGGCAGCGCGCCCGCCGTGCAACCTGAGGAAGAGCGGGTGCTCGGGGCGATCGGTGAGCTTGCCCAGATGGGGCTCACTGGTCGGGATATCGCCCGACTTCACCTTCAACCGGTGTCCCCACTGGCGCCGCGAGCATCCCTTCTTCGAGGTGACCGGTGGCACGACTTCACCCGCGAGGACAACGCAGTATGTTCCTGGACCTCTTTCCCGAGCATCGCTTTTACAGTGATCGGTGCTATGCATATATATATATATCTTTTGTCTTAGTCTTCGGTTGCGGACGCAGCCCGAGGACGGATCAAGTTGACGAGAGGGTCGCCGAGATGTTCGGCGCCCCGAAGGAGAAGGAGCTGACGCCCAATCGTCAGGTCCCCAAGAACATTTTTGACCGCGGCGACGCGGTAAGTACATCTTCCTGCTTCCGTTCGAGGGCACGTTTTCCGAGCTTATTCCTCACGATTTACTTGCAGGAGAAGGTCGCCCTTGATCTTGCCGTGTCGAGTGCCGCAGCGCCGCAAGCCGGCACTCCGCCGTGGGTTCCCGCAAGAGGGCGGCGGGTCGAGGCCGCCAAGTATCCGCCTCGCCTCCTCGCGCTAAGCGGTCGAGGCGCCGAAGCCGACCAGGACCCCCACGCCGCACCTTGAGTACGCCGACCGCCAGAGGTGTTTAACTTCGAACCTGGTTCGATGATTTCAAACGGAGGAGGCAGGCTGATGGGCCGATCGAACAGCTCGCCGAAAGCAGCGAAGAAGGCCGAGGAGGAGGCCAGGTCTCTCCCGACCAAGGAGCGGGTGGAGAGGCGAGATCAAGGCCCTCCAGACCAGCTCACTCGGGTGGTCGATGCCCCGAGGAGGAGGAAGAAGAGGAGGACACTTATGCTCGGTCGGAAGGAGCGGGAGGTCGACCTCTCGCATCGCCTCGGCCTGGAAGAGGTCGACATGGACGACGCGTCGACCCAGCGATGGCACGTGCCGGCCGACGCCGCGAGGAGCGCGTCGTGGTCGTGGCCGAGGCTCTGAAGGCCGCCGCGGCAGGTCGCCGTGGCCTGAAGCGAGGGGGCCGAGGAGGATGGCGCCGCCGCCGGCGTAAGGTAAGCTCTTACTTCATTCTCTTATTCGCTCTTGTCTTGCGATTTTCTTGAGCTAACCCCACCCCGTTTGGTGTGGGCGTGATAGCTCGGATGTCGTTTTTGGACTTCCGCCAGATGGCTGAGGAGATTATCAACTCTGCAGTGGACGCCGAGCTCGACCGCGTCGTCGACCGAGTGATGGCCGAGACGGGAGGAGCCGGCGCCCGGCCACGACTCAGTGGAGCCCGAGCTTCCCTCGGCGGGACCCGTGCTTTCTTCAGACGCGAACCTATTCGGCCAGCGGAGGAGCAGGAGCCGCAGGGGACTGAGGACCAAGACGCCTTGGCCTTGGTCCCTTGCGAAGAGACGACTGCGGGCGAGGCCCAGGCGCCGAGCCCCGAGGAAGGGAGCTTGGTCGCTGCCGACCAACAGCCCTTGGCCGTGAGCCAAGGAGAGGAGGAGGTCGTCCCCGACCTAACTCCTTCGGCCTTGGGGCACCAGGCGTCCCCGGCCACGGAGGTGCAAGGGGCGGAGGTGATCGTCCTTGATCAAACGCCTCCGGCCGCGGAGCATCGGTCGCCTCCGACTACGGAGGGACAAGAGGCGGAGGTGATCGCCCTCGATCCAATGCCTCCGGTCGCAGAGCATTGGTCGCCTCCGGCTGCAGAGGGACAAGAGGCGGAGGTGGTCGTTAACGACCAACTGCCTCCAGCCGCGGAGCAAGGAGTGGCAGCGCTCGTGGTTGGCGTACAGCCCCCGAGCGCGGTGCCCGACCAGGGGGAAGGCGGCCACGAGCCGCTTGCTGTGGAAGAGGATCAGCCTCGGGGCGACCCGGGGTTGGTCGAAGGTGGTGACGCCGTTGCTCTCCTGAGCACCGGTGCTCGGGAGGAGCAAGACCCCGACGCGCCGGCAGGATGACTTGGTCAATCCTTCTTCGGCCGGCGCGACCGATCGCCCGGCTTCAGACAAGCCGGTCACCGGCCCTTCTCGTAAGTTTCATGTTTCTTCTTTTTCTGTGATCGATCTTCCGGGAGTCTGCCAGCTTTTTCCCTTCCCTTTTCTCTTTACGCCGAAGTTTGCCGCGAAGGCTATGGAGGATATCGACGCTACCTCGGTCTCCGCAGAAGAGTCGGGTCGTACCATCAGCGAGCAAGACGCCAAGATCGCCGATCTTGAGCGTCGGGTCTCCGAGTCTTGCGAGGCCGACTGAAGCGGTGGAATCGGCGAGAGCCTCATCGCCGGCTCAGGATCAGCTCCTCCAGGCGAGAGCCGAAGAGCACTTCAGAGCGTATGCGCCGAGCTTGACGAGGTGGTGAAGCTTCGGCAGACCTTCACGAGCTCGGGGCGCGAGGAAGCCAGCTCAAGGAGGCGCGCGGCGCCTCCGGGAAAGCGCGACCGAAGGTCGCGCGGCCCGGCGGAAGGTCCTGGACCTAGAGGCGGAGGTCGACTCCCTTAAGGACGAGCTCGCTGCCCTCCAGGCCGAGCGTAGGACTTAGCTCCTCTTTTTATTTTTAGCTCGTGTACACCCTGTAAAAAAAAAACAACGCTTCGGGTTAAATGAGCAAACTCGCAGGTGTTTGGTCCTTGCCTGTTTTTCTTGAGTTCGCCTTCAACATATGCCCATATGATCCCGGTTCTGCAGAAAAAGGAAACAAGTTCCTGCATAGAGCATATAGCATAGATACGAGCAAAGGATCCTTGATAAGAAGGGACGGAACGTTCCTATCATACGGAGCCCCCCTGCCATGGACAAAGGTCGTGCCCTCACTGTTGCGAGCACGAGTTTGTTCATGGGAGAATTTAAGGGTCGCTTTGGTCGTGACGATTTTTTTTTTTTTTTTGAATGACTTAGATAGATCGGTTGTGTTGAGAGAAGTGTGAGCACAGGGCAGACGAGCTTTAAACCAACACTACGTAGAGCCACCATACCCGCATGGTCACTGAACCGGGCTTAGAGTGGATGCTCGCACCCGACCACGCATACAAAGGAAGAGCTACTGTGGAAAGTGAACGTTTGGGCGAGCATCCGGCCGGGGGCCAAGGGAAATGGTGCGCTCATACTTGTCGGATAAGTTCGTCTGCAGTGCTGGTAGACGACGATGCTCGTTCGACAAAGCGAGGTGAAAACACGAGAAAGAGGAAAATGATTTATTTGAAAGAACGCAAGGGGCGCGAGATAGGAGTACTCGTCTAAACGTAGAATTTACGCAGTTGATCGATGTTCCAGTCTTTGGTGAGCTCGACCATCTGGCATCGCGAGGCGAACAGCCCCCGGGCGTGCTGTAGACATGACCGTGTAGGGTCCCTCCCATCTTGGGGTCAGCTTGTTGGCCTTCGACAGGTCTTGAACTCTTCGTAAGACCATGTCGCCAACTTGTAGGGCCCTAGGTCGGACTGTCTTGGCTGCATGCCTACGAAGAGCTCAGAGGTAAGTCGCAGACAGGAGCAACGCCCGTTCGCGTGTCGCTTCGACGAGGTCCAGGTCGACGAGGCGCTCAACCTCTTGATCGATGGAATCGATCAGTTGCACCCTCGGGGAACCCAGCACGATCTCGGCAGGTAGAATGGCTTCCGCGCCGTAGACGAAGTTGGAAAGGCGTCTACTTTGTGGCTCGACTTGTCGTGGTGCGGATAGACCAAAGAACGGCGGGAAGCTCCTCCACCCACCTTTGCTTGTCTTTGGTTGAGGGTCTTAAAGACCCTCTTTTTTATACTGGACTAGCCGACCATTTGCTCGCTCATTTGCTCCGTTACTCGTGGATGTGCCACAGAGGCGAAGCAGACCTTGGTCCCGACCTCCTCGCAGTAACTTTGGAATAGTTCACTGGTGAACTGGGTCCCGTTGTCTGTGATAAGACGGTTGGGTATCCCGAATCGAGTTACCACATTGCTGCGGAGGAATCTCTTGGCCGCTTGGGCCGAGATGGTCGAGACGGGCTCGGCCTCTATCCACTTAGTGAAAGTGTCGATGGCCACGAGCAAATACTTGCGACCTTCGACCTCGGGAAAGGGTCCAAGGACGTCGAGACCCAGTCGAGAATGGCCACGCAGCGGTATGGTTTGTAGGGCGACGCTGGTTGACGGGATTTGCGAGCATGGAATCGGCATGCTCGGCAGTCGTTACGATTAACCGTCGTCCGTCAAGGCCGTGAGGCCGATGTAACCCAATCGGAAGGCCTTTCTCACAAGCGTTACGAAAGACGAATGAGCTCCGCACATCCCTTCGTGGATATCACGAAGAAGGTACTTCCTTCCTCCTGGGAGACGATCTGGAAAGGATTCCTAATGCGCCTTTCCGGTATAGGTCGCCGATCGATCTGTCTTGAGAAGATCGCCTTGTTAGCCGAACGCTCGGCTTCTTCCTCGGGCAATGTCCCATGCGCAAGGTATTGGATGAATGGCGTCATCCAATTTGCGCTTTGCTCGAGGAATGAGACCCTACCGCCCGGTCTCTGGTGCCTCCTCTTCGAGGGAATGGGGGCTTATGTAGGTGCTCGACAAGCACCACGTGAGCGGTGGTTTGAGAGGAACCGACCTTAGACATTTGGTCGGCCAGGGAATTATCCTTCCTGGGGATGTAGATTACTTCAAATTCTTGAAGTATTTCTCCATCTTCCTTACTTCGCCAGGCAGCGCCATTGAGGTATCGGAACACCGATACTCCTTGTTGACTGGTTCACGACCAACCGTGAATCGCCCTTCACGGTGAGCCGTTGGACTCCTAGCGATTTACATGCCGAAGTCCGGCCAAAGGCCTTCGTACTCCGCCGCGTTGTTAGTCGCAGCGAAATGTAGTTGGATGGCGATCATAGCTGTTCTCCATCCGGGAGACCAAGATGACGCCAGCCCCCGAGCGCCGTATGCTCGGGATCCGCCAAAATACAAGGTCCAGGAGTTTCTCGAATCATTGGTCCCGCTGGCCGGTGGTGCCGAGCCGACCATTCTCGCCACGAAATCAGCCAAGACTTGTGATTTTATCGCCGTGCGGGCTGAGAACACCACGAACTCGGTGAGCTCCATTGCCCACTTGGCTATGCGACCACCGGGCGCCCTGATTTTTCAGATTTCCCGAGTGGGAAGCCGGTCGGCACCACGATCTTGTGTGCTTGAAAGTAGTGACGCAACTTCCGGAGGCCATCAAGAATGAGTACAGAGCTTCCGGACCTCGGTAACGCTCCTTTGGTCCATGAAGTACTTCGCCGACGTAATAGATAGGTCATTGGTACCATTTCTCTCATCGCCAACACCGAAGCTTACCGCTTGCGGGGTTGCCGCCAGATATAATAGCAATTCTTCCCCTGCCGTGGGTGTGACGAGGACGGGCGGTTTGGAGAGGTACTGTTTTAGCTCTTTGAACGCGCGATCAGCTTCCTCGGTCCACGTGAAGCCATCATGTTTGCGGAGGGCTTTAAAGAAAGGTAGTCCTCGCTCCCCCAGCCGGGAGACGAACCGGCTTAAGGCGGCCATTCTTCCGGTCAGAGCTTGTACTTCCTTTACGCAAGTGGGCGACCTCATGTTCTCAATGGCTTCGATCTTCTCCGGGTTAGCCCCAACGCCATGTGGCCCGACCATGTAGCCGAGCACCTTGCCAGCCTTCACGCCGAATACGCATTTTTCTGGATTTAGCTTTATTCGATGCTTATTGAGGTTACAGAAAGTTTCTTCCAAGTCAGCAACGTGACCCGAAGTACTCTTGCTTTTGACAACTATGTCGTCGACATACACCTCCAAATTTCGACCTATTTGGTCTGTGAAAGTCTTCTGCATGAGGCGTTGAAAGGTTGCTCCCGCGTTTCTCAGACCGAAAGACATGGTCGTATAGCAGAAGGTACCGAACGGGGTGATGAAGGAAGTCTTTCCCTCGTCTTCGCGCGACAGGCTGATCTGATGATAGCCTGAATAGGCGTCTAGGAAGCTCATGGTCTGTGACCCTGCCGTTGCGTCCACCAATTGGTCTATGCGAGGCAACGGATAGTTGTCTTTTGGGCACGCTGCGTTCAAACCCGTGTGGTCGACGCACATGCGCCACTTGCCTCCTTTCTTCCTGACCAGAACTGGATTGGCTAGCCACTCGGAGTGCTCGATCTCTCTGATGAAGCCAGCTTTTAGGAGTTTATCAAGTTCCTCCCGGATGATCGCCTGTTTTTCCGGGGAAAAGCGTCTAAGTTTCTGTCTCACTGGTTTTTTGTCAGGCTGAACCGCTAGCCTGTGCTCGACCACCTCCCTTGGGACCCCGGGCATGTCGGATGGTTCCCAGGCGAACGCATCCGGCCTTGCTCGGAGGAAAGTGACGAGCTCGAGTTCCTATTTGGGATCTAAGGAAGATCCCAAATGAACGACCTTGGCCGGTTCCGACTCGTTGAGCGGAACAGCCTTGGTCTCTCCTCCAGGTTGGAGGGCAAGTTTAGGCCGGGAATGCTTCGGCTCTTGGTCAGGGCCGCGAGTGGGCAACTGACCGACCATATCCAGCGCTCTTTCGTCGCAATTGAGTGCGGACTTGTGGTTCCCTTTGACGGTTATGACTCCGTTCGGCCCGGGAATCTTCAGGCACTGATACGCGTGATGCGAGGCGGCCATGAACTTGGCCAAGGCCGGCCTGCCGAGGATGGCGTTGTAGGCCGACTCGAAGTCTACCACCTCGAAGGTGATTAGCTCCGTTCTGAAGTTACTTGGGCCGCCGAAACTTACGGGCAGGACGACCTGTCCCAGAGGTTTGATCGAGGTGCCCGGGACTATCCCGAAGAAGGGCACGGCCACACTCTTGATTTTGGAACGAGGAATCTGCATCTCGTCCAAAACCTTGGCTGAAATAAGGTCCAAAGAGCTCCCGGAGTCTATGAGGACCCGACCGACGACGGTATTGCTGATGGTGGGGTTCACGACCATCGGAAGCCTCTGGGGTTTGGTCATCCCAAGGGGACAATCGTCCTTGGAGAAGGTGAGGGATACCTCCGACCATTTCAGCTGCTGCACCGGAGGCTTACCCTGGGTAACATGGTGCACTTCCCTTGCGGCCTCCTTTAAGTCCCGTCGGGACTTGTAGGCGGAGGAGCCCCCGAAGATGACCGCTATGTGATTCCTTGGTTCTTGGTATTCCATGTCATCCTCACTTTCCTCGGCGGCCTGTTTTCCTTTGTCATTTTCACCCTGCTCTGGAAGCGTCGGCATGGGACCCCTGCCAGAAATCGCTTCCAGCGGTAGGTCCACGCTCGGCAATTTCGTGGAGTCGTGCCGTCTTTGGTGAAGTGGACAGTAGAGGTCGCCCCGTCGGTCCGCTTGGTCGCCTCGTCGGCCCGCTTGGTCGCCTCGTCGGTCCGCTTGGTCGCCTCGTCCTCGAGGCCTGGGTGGTTGTCCTCTTCCCCGAGCATTAAGCCCCCGGCGCTGCGGCTGGGTTGCTCGGGGTTGTTGTTGTTCCACCGCGGCTACCATGGTCAAGTAGGGTTGCTTTTTCTTCTTCTTCTTGATCTTCTTATCTACTGCACTCGAGCCCTTTTGCTAGCCGAGGTCTCTAGACCAGCCGAGGCGGCGACTTCCCTTCATCCAAAGATTTTCTTCCATTGGGCGGCTTCATCTGCGTTGGCGTATCGATCGGCCATTCGGAAGAGCTCGTTCGCCGTTAGATCCGGGTGGATCTCCGTGTCCTGTGTGAAGCGCGACGTCTCGCACCCGAACTTGAAAGCTCGGACGACAGCCTCGTCCGATATGTTCGGATCGAAGTTCCGACCTGGATGAACCTCTCGACGAACTGCCGCAGGTTTCCCCGTCTGCATCAGATCAGCGCTCAGTGTCGCGCTCCTTTCCCGGCGGATGTAGCAGCTCCGAAATTTGCTCGGGCTGGCGCCGAGCTGCCGGACCGTATGGATCCTTCCTTCGATTGAAAAGCCACGCATCTGGCGGCTCCGTCGGAACTCGGCGGGTAATTTGCCATCACCCCTCATTGCCTCCGTGGCGAGGATGGCGGTAGTGTATATTGAGAGGAATTCGTCCGGTTACGGGTCCCGTTGAATCTCTCGACGTGGCGGGCTTGAATCTGTTCGGCCATGCGACGTCCGGAGGGAGCTCGTGAAGGCCCTAAAGCAAACTCGGGGTTTCGCGGTGAAACCCTCGGTCACAGCGGCCTCCACGCGGGTCTTCCACCCAACGCCCC